>OX439393.1:2566361-3996081 GCA_949319315.1 Zelleria hepariella
TTCAAAAATCAACGGAACCTGGTAGAGAAAAAAAACAATTTAGGTTGTGATCCCTATCACCGGGTGCTATTATTACCTTGTAAAAAGAGTCAGCATCTTTTGTAACACCTTGTAGAACGGTTTTGAGGGCTAGCAACTACTATGCGGATTTTTTTTTTACAGTTTTTTTACACTGGACTCTTAGCTGTATTTGGTCTTAGGTATCTATGAGACTAATAGAAAGGATTCCAGATGATTCCCATCATGTTTTGATATAAAGATTTTTAAAAGGTAAAAAAATTCGTTCGGGACATTATTTGAACCCGCAACCTCTTGTATTCCATTGAGGTTAGAAAATTCGCATCGACAGTTACTTGACTCGGAAGCTCAATTGGTAGAGCGCCTGCACGGAATGCAAGAGATTGCGGGTTCAAATCCTGTCCCGAGCAAATGTTTTAACCTTATAAAAATCTTTATAAAGTTATACGGGTTAGTGCTTTAGAAAATACTAAAAGTGTTTTGATAATTTTAGTTTCGCGAAAATCACACAAAACGTAAGGGGTTATTTTGCAAAACGGGCCCCCTTTGATGATCTTTTTAAGGTAACTCCTATTGTATAGTATAAACAGAAGGATACCATAACGATTAGTTATTTAGGACTTGGTTAAATTCTCAATTGAGAAAAACAACCACACAAATTTACAAATATTTACCTTAAATACACCGAAGAACGTACGGTACCTTCTTTGAAGTAAAGTAATCTACGAACACATAACCAACTTATATGAGTACCTAATATATGTATAACTTATTACCTACCTACTTTGGTATTTCCCCAGAGGACAGATATAAGTGCTTTTCCATTACAAAATTAATTAACACTGGGTGTCAGGAAAATAACCGCAGCTTGTAAAGTAGTGAGCATATATTATTTACGCAACGTACTTATTAAATAAATTATAATAATGGCTTTTATCAAGTTTAAACTGTCTACCGTCTGCTTAGTAGTTAATGGGAATGGTAAATCTTTTCACTATTTGTGTTAATTTTTTTTACTGATTTAAAAAAATTAGGAGGTAGGTACTCAATGCGACCAATATTTTTATTAGAGTTCACGACACCCACCTTCTATTTAATCCAGAAAAAGAAACATGTTTGGCCACTTAGCTGCTTACATAATGCTTACATAGATCTAAATTGGTATAATTGAATATTAATAATTATTGAATTTTTATGTTGGTTTGTAATTTATTTTTATATATTGATTTTAATTTAATTTTATTATTATTTTATTAGATTTTTATTTTATTGTTGACACAGGATTTTTGTTGTATTTTATTTTAATATTTTATTTTGGATGTGGACCATTTTAATTTTCATGACATCTTTTTTTATTATGGTCCGTTTTCAACTGAAGCTGAATTCAAAGCCCTTGGTAGATGGCACTCATAGGCTTGGCCATACAAGAATTGGGATGTGACTGTCAAATTACGCCTACACAGATTAATAATTTCTTCAGAAAAAGCGAAATTTGACAGCCGTGGAAACGGCTCATTGAAGGAAAGAGAGGCAAAGGAAGGCATCGGAGCCATGTATGCATGTTCAATAATTGAGTACCTACTTAGCTACACACAAAGCTATGGAAAATCCACCAAGTGTGTGACTAGAATGCCTCCACGAAAACAGTGCCTCGGGCTTACAGTCGCGAGACATTCCAAGATGGTTCTTAACCCAAACTTTGTCGAGGCAAACGGGCGTCTTTTAAAGGTTTCAGCTTCACCATCTGTGGAATTCAAAACATAAGTTTTGCAATACTCAATACTTTATTGCAACCATAAGTGTATAAGATCTTAAATAACATTGTTACATCTGAGGAACTCTGTGGACCCGTCGGGCACAGCAAAATTTAAAAGCTAAAACTGGGTAGTTACCTAGTTGAGATCTTTTATCTTAAAACTAGGCTGGTATTTAATACCTAGGAACATTTTTTATTTATTTTTCGGTACGCAGGTACTGAAACGGGATGGAAAAGGGCGTATTGTCCCAATCACGACAATCACCTTATGTTCGAAGACCATCACAATTCACAACACTTATTCATCTTGCACACTTATTCATCTTGCACTACGCCCTTAGTGATAAAAAACGGCAAAGTACGAGTCGAACTCGCGCCGCCAGGGTTCCGTACAAGCTTGTAAGGGGGAAAAATTGTATTTATGTTATTTATTTTTCAATAACTTGTACTGGCGAAATAAATGGAGCGAAAAAAATATCTGCTGTTTCATACATTTGGCGCAGTACTGAGTCGACCTTTTGCATGGAAAGGCTGATATTTTTTTTCTCTCCATATTTTTAGTCTCCTACTACAACTTGTTGGTATTGATCAGTAGACAGCCTACTTAAAGTTCCGCTATCGGCTTAGAGTGCACCCTATAGTATGCGTGCCTTTCGGGTTTGTCGGCGGTCTTTTAACACCCTGTATAAGCGTATTTTGCGTCGCGCGCAATAGCTTTGCAAGAGGCTCAGCGGTGTCTTGAAACTTAGAAAAAAAAATTGTAGCGTTTTACCCGCTCGTTTGTGCAGCCTCATCGCGCAGCCTTAATCTCTGCCACGAGCATTACGTGTAGAGAGAGTATAAACGTTACAATAATTTGACGCTACGCTTAAATTACACCAGGGAATTTGCAGAATCTTTCAGTGTATGCGACTTTGGTTAAATATGGGTTTACGGTGGAAAATTCAATGTTTAGCATCAGCACTTGGCAATTTTATGAATAATACAAGGTGTTTCAAAAGTACCTCTTTTTACAGGGTGTAACCTAGTGGTCAATAGGATGTCAAATCTGTAAAAAACAGTTGAAAAAAACAATTATAATTTTATAACTTCAAAATTGAAAAAAAATCATTTCCTTTTTTGTTTTTGTTATTAGATCAAATTTAAAAATTATTATGTTTGTGCGTGTAGGTGCATTTACATAGCTTTGAGTTGTTAAAACATTGTGAAAATCAATGAAAACAATATTAAAAAAAATACTTTTCTCCCGCCACATCGTTCACATTGAATTAATTTAAAAATTAACGGAACGTTATAGAGCAAAAAAAAATTTTAGTTGTGATCCCTATCACCGGGTGCTATTACCCTGTAAAAAGAGTTAGGTACTTTTGTAACACCTTGTATATTGCATGGCCGCGCTTTTTGGAAGTAAAAATAGAGTTATAGTACAGCAGTCAATATCTACATAACATCTAACATCCCTATTACCAACGCGCAAGTATCGACCATTTTTTTACCGAGCGTACCAAGTTCTCTAGAAGAGATCTAATCGTATAGAGGAGAACCTTTTTTCGAACAAAAGCTTGGTTTAACTTTCGCTAATTACTGACTCGAGGTCTGAAGATCGAAATTCAGTTGATGATCTAACATGACTTCACCGAATTATGGATGTTTCACTTCAGTTTCTCAGGTATAAAACTATAAACGTAGATAACTACTTAGTGGTTCGCCCCGTGCAATTTTTTGCTAACACCATTTGCGCAGCCATTGATACACTATCTTACTTTCGATACTTACAACCCCAAATATTGGCAACCACTCGACCAATTTCGATGATCGAATTAAAAAAAAAAACATTTACTTGCTTGGTACCTAAACTCTAATTTTTTATTCGAGTCCACGGAATGACAGTTGCTAAAAAGGCTTCATCTGACAGTTGCATACTAGCAACTGTCATTCCGTGGACTCGATTTAAAAATTAGAGTTTAATTGAAATTAAAATATATTTTTTATTCATGAGGATCCGACCAAATATACTCAAGTTATCGTCGAACGAGTATTCATTCATACAAACGTACATACAAACGTCTAATTGTTCGCATCGCATCAGGGTTCCGTACCATTATCTATAAAAACGGCAAAAAGAGCTGTGAAAAATTTAACTGCATAACTATCACGGTTCATGGTGACAGATGGACAGACAGACAGACGGACAGCGGGGTCTTAGTAATAGGGTCTTGTCTTACCCTTTGGTATGGAACCCTAAAAATATATCTTCGCGTGACTGTACATCGAGCAGAAGTTGGTAACAGGAATTGTTTTTTCAGCTGCTACTAAAATACAAGTTCTATCCGACGTTTCGCAATAACAAGATTTACTCTTTATAGGGGAGATAGGTCGCCAAACTTTTGAAGATAGATAACAAACCGACGCGAACAGCTGTGCCCTTTTTATTTCCGTTTTTAGGGTTACGTACTTCAGAAGCAAAACCCTCACCATAGACTCACAAATATTTTTTACACTTGAACTTTCGGAAGCACGGCACATTTTGTATTTTTTTATAGTACGGTACATTGATAGTGTATGGCAAATGGTATGGTTACGGTTTCTGAGTGACAACCGAAACTAGTCGGTTATTACGATTCCAAATATTCAATTCATTACGAAGTATATAAACCAAGGCATGACTATGCGAATTCAAATATAAATTGATTTTAAAATCTTTGTTAATATGAACGCAATAGCGTCAAGGGTACCCCCAGAGTGACTTTGTTAATTTGTTTAACTTGTGTCCTGTAAAATGAACGTTTTCATGAAATTCAGGAAAAAGGTTTATCTTGACTTTTATCATTTCAGCTTTGGGTCCTAAAAAAACAGTACAACCGTGTGGTCAAAATGGCTTTGAACTTTAACGACCTTCAAAATTAATTGTTTTACCGATTTTAATTATTTCTATTGTATTTTTTTATTCATTTAACTTCTCTCCTTCAATGTATTTTTGTGGTATAAACAAAAAACGTTGTTATGTAGTTGCATTTCGAATTTCCCCCAAAATAATAATATCTAAGTAATTAAAACTAAAAATAATATTAAAGCTTTTACCTAGAGAGCTACTAAAATTGTGATTTTAATTGCATCGTGAATAAAAATAATTCGAATCAGTTTCAATGTTATCATTATGATATTAATATTACGCAATCTTTTGAGATCTTTTAAGCTTAATTAAAAATTAAAATTACAATTTTAATGTTCAGCTTTCAAGATTTATTAACATCCATTCCTTGGAAGTTCAGATAATGAAAATCAGGCTATGACAAAAGGTTATTCAGGACGCCCCACCTAAAGTAATATCACGGAGCTTAAATTATTGGCAGTACCTGAAGAAAATACACAAAGATTTGTGGGGAATCTTGATTTGTGATAAAGAAACAGATCAATATTCAAACATCTCTGGTATCATTTTCTTCGTAAATAAACTACATTAATTTAGTTGAACTAATGGTCTTATCATGTCAAAGATCGTATTTTAACTTAAGGCGCCGTGCATAGTGAATCGCCCGCGCGCAAAGTAAATGCACAAAATCGACTCCTGTATCAAATACACTAAATAAATTGAAAATGTTCACATATCAAACCCTAGAATTAGGTGAGACTTATCTAAAACAGCCAGTTTCGTGTTGACATTCATAAACGTTTTGAAGATTGTTGCTTGAAAAAAAATTGGCGGCGGCGCACTTTTTTTCAAGCAAAATATCTTGCAATCTGTTATGGATATCAACATGAAACTGGCTGTGTTAGATAGGTCTCACCTAATTCTAGGGTTTGATATAATTATGGACTTTTTCGATTTGTGCATTTTTCTTTGCACGCGGGCTAATTCACTATGCCCAGCGCCTTAACTTATTTTTTTTTTGTCACACTTGACGTTACGAATGTAGAAAGGAGCAAATATTTCGATCACATGGTGTCTCGACAAGAATTGCATTGTTTACGCCTACGCATGCATTGATACAAACGCATTTTTGTATCAACAACTTACCAAAATCGCCAAAAACTTATAATACGGATTCCTATCACATTCCGCCTTTTGATTACAATATTAATCGAACCGCGCGTTAATTCCACTGGGTTGTCGTCCCAATTCTTGAGCATGGCTCCCCAGATGCCTGTAGAGGTAGAGCCAGTTGGAATCTAAATCATTGGTAAAGAAGCCAGTAATTTATCTAGTCACTCCCTATTTGCGTAACACTTTTACGCTCTAGTTTAGTAATTTCTCAATAGCTAGACATTACTTATACGCCTTGGAATTTTTGTCGTTTTAAAGCCGAAGGTATTTAGTTGCACCCCTGATTCTGAGCCAAATTCCAAAATTTTACTTCAAAACGAGCGAAAAAAAAAACCACTTCAAAATACAAACGGCTATTGCCAATCGACACCATTTGTATGGAGAAGTTGATTTTTTTTCGCGCGTTTTGGAATGAAATTTTGTAATTTGGCTCAGAATCACCAGCGAAACAAAATACGGCTTTAAAACCACTAAAATTGTACGGAGTATCGGCATTGTTGCAATAAAATACCTTTTCATTTTCAATTTTGCATAGTTAATTTGTATAGAGCAATTAGGCTGATTAAGGGTGGCATTAATAGTCGTCGACTCAGGATCGAGCTCAAGAAGGTGATCTCAGAAAAGTCAAATGCTAATGTCAAGCCTTGGCTAAAGTCAATGTCAATCTCAAGATAGTGTCTATTTATGCCAAATTGCCAACCGTCGATAAGAGACGGCACTACAAAAAGACGGCGTATCTCGGTAACAAACTTACAAAAAGAAGGCCTTCGCAACTATAGTAGGACATGTGATTTACACAGCGTCCAGTGGTAACTCCACTTACGCTAGATGGGTGAAGCGACCACTCGGCTGCTGTAGTGCCTGGAATATTAAAATGTTTTATTATTATTAAAAAATATATACATATAAAATTTATAGTTTTAGGTAGAGTAGGCGAGAGAAGCTCTACCGAAGGGATTGGCCACCTCGTCCGTATGTGGGCTTTCTTGTATTCCTTGTCAGCCCATCGCTGCTCACGGCGATGGTTTACATGTTTCCACGCTGTGCGGATTCCATGGGGTTTGCCCATTTTGGCAGCACGACACCGTGGCGGCTCAGTGGTAGAACAATGGACTCGAAATCGAGAGACCCAGGTTCGATTCCCGGTGCGGGCATTTTTACAATTTATTTCAAAGTAACATAGGTACATTTGTGAATTTGTAGTAGCAATACCACTCATTGACGGTGAAGGAAAACATCGAGCGTTGATTTTTGCATTGAGACATAATACTCAAAAATCGCCAATCCGCAGTAGACACGCGTGGTGATTAAGCCCAAACTCTCTCTCTGAGAGAAGGCCTTTGCCCAGCCTTTGTGGGATATGTACAATTTGCTTGTTGTTGCTATGTGCAAGTCATACACATTTTAATCTACGAAAGAACATAATCCACAAGCGTGATTTACTTGGTTCGTTTTACGATGCCTTTAAGTAGACCGTAGTTGGAATCGAATGGAAATTCTATTCTATTCGGATGGGCTCTAAATTACTCTTTAGTTGGACATAGGTCCCTGAGGTTACGGAAACACCCAGTAACTTAACAATTTAGATTTAGTGGAGTATAAGTGTAAATGTAACAAATAATGACATGTTTGGTATTTCATTGCACTTATTTAAATCGATGGCGACTATGCTCTTTTTAACCACCTTTTGTTTTTTCTAATGCACTAACCGGGTTGCGGGTTCAAGTCTAGTCCCGAGTGAATTTTTGCAACTTATTATACATTTTTGAACATGCTCTTTTTGTTTTTCGTAACTTCGTACTTTTTTTGTTATAAAAATATTTAAAAAAAAAATTTTTGATGTGAGACAAAAAAGCCTTTAGTTTACCCCAAAATAACCATTGAAATGTATTTGCTATTATTTAGAATAGGCCTACGGGTCCATTAGCAGAGTGGCGACTCTCTTAAAAATGAACCCTTCAAAAGACGTTTGATAGCACAAATTGCGCCTCAAGCCGAGAAACATAATCTAAAAGAGTCCCATACCTCTTAAGGAAAAAGGCCTTATCTCCACGTCGGAGTTAAGTCATCTTGTAAAACGTCTGCAGCACGTCCTGGAAATATTTCCCTTTAAGATAAGTGCCGGGGGTTTTTACAGGGCACGACACGATAACACTTTGATTTAAAAAAATACTCACTTTTTTAAAACACTTTCTGGTTTCTGGTTTCTTCCACATCTAGGTTCCGTTTTTCATCTAGAGGTCCGGAACCCTAAAAACAAGACAGTCCGTTATTGTGATATCATTGTTTTTTTTCTTTATTGGACCACATTTGAGAGGAATACGAAACCTCGATTTGATAGATTTTCTTCAGGTTGTCACTATAGCTCAGTATTTGCGCACGCGAGACAGCAACATATTTTTCAACATATTATTTGTTTTTACACTGACTACGAGTGTGCACAACACAGAACAATTTTGGGATTTTTTTGTCTGAAAAGTTGTTAAAAATTGCTATTTATATATTAATTAATTTTTGTTTGATTTTTGTGTCATTATTTTTATGTTAAGCTTTAGTTTTTATGGGTTGTGGCTGAAAACCAGCGCTGTTCATAAGGTTCTCTGTGCAGAACCTTAGTCAGCAAAAGCTGAGCTACCACCCATTGCCTCACTCTTTATTACATTAGAATATTACCTACTATTGTTGTTACGTTTTAAGAGTATTGCAATAAACCTTTTTTCTTTCTTTCTTTCTTTCAACAAACAAAATTCAAAATTATTTATTGCCGTAAATTACATGTAGGTACATAATGGTGTTCTTATAGTATAGTTTCAACGTAATTTTACCAATAAGGTGTGGCAAAAGTATTATTATATTTTTACATTATATTATTATTACATTATTATTATATTATCATGCAAAATATTTACAAAAGTATTTAGTATCAAAATCAATTATTATCGGACCTCGTACTCATTCAGAAAATCTGTTACCTTATAGTAGTTTTTTTTGATTAGGTAGTTGAATAGTTCTCGTTTGAAGCTCTGTAAATTGTCGACATCTCGCATTGGTTCTGGTAATCTATCTATCTATCTATATATATAAAAATGAATCGCCGTGCATTAGTCTCGCTAAAACTAAGAAACGGCTTGACCGATTTGCATATTTACTGTTTTGTTTAGTTCACCATAGTTCAGGGTAGGTTTAAAAGCAAAGAAATATGGGAAAAGTTAAAGGATTAGCTGAAAAACGGAAGAAATAAAAATTGGTCATTTTGTATCGGAATCGCCATTTTTGACGCGGAGAGTCAAACTATTTCAGGTTATACGAAGTTCACCGGGTCAGCTAGTTTGTTATAAATTTTGGATACCATTCCAAATATGCTTTTAGCTAAAAGATCAGACGTATGAGGCTGCACTTTAATTGTGTTTTGCTTGCGTGCGCTCCTCAGTATTTTAAAAAGATGGGGGTTACTCTTGACAAATACTGCTACTTCGTATATGTACAGACATGGGAAAGTAAGAATTTTTAGCGCTTTGAAGTGACTTTCACAACTGTCTGTTTGGCGTAAGTTACAGATGGATCGTAAACATCTTTTTTGTGCTTTGAAAATGGTCTCTCTATCTGTGGCATTACCCCAGAATATAATGCCGTACCTTAATGTTGAGGTGACGTATCCATGATAAGCTGTTAATAGTGCATGTTTGTTAGCGACTTTGGATAAATGAAATAAAGCGTATGCATACTTGCTTAATTTATTGCACGTATTTTTTATATGGGTATTCCACTTAAATTCTTTATCTATTGTTAGTCCTAGAAATTTCGTCTCGTCCGTATCTTTAATTAAATGTCCTGATAATTTTACATTTAGCTGTGGTTGATCATTATTGTGAAAACAAACCAAGTGTTGATTTTTTCATTTTATAACCGTGCGTGTCGTGACATGTAAAGGCGCTTCCAAGATAAGTGCGTAGTACCATAGCGTAACGTTGACTCACGTACTTAGGGCAACTTTTGTATCTTAAAGCGGATCAATATTGCCAGAACTCATTAAACGTGGCTTAGTTCACGGCCCGAAGAAGCCCTTTTCTGTAAGTATCAGTATATTGGAGTTGAGAAAGTATTCGTTCAATATTTAAATAACATTACACGTAAAAATGCGTAAAAAATATCAAACGCGCTGCTTTTATTTTAAGTCCAAATAAAAACTAAGGCCTTTGCATCTACTAATGAGATGATTTATACAGCGTCCAGTGGCACCTTCGCTCACACCAGATGGGTGAAGAGACCACTCGGTACTGCAGTGCCTGGGACATTGTTTTATTTGGAGCAGGCTTGCCCAGCACCTATACCATCCTGACAGCTGATTTGTGAATTTGTAGTAGCAATGAGTAGGAAAACATCGTGAGGAAACCCGCGGCTTAGTTGGCACCACACGTCTTGTCTTGTCTTTCCTGTGGGCTAGGCCGACTAAGCTTTAAGTCCAAACATGAAGGAAAATAAAACAAGCGCTGAACATGATGGTTCCATTTGCCAATGTTTGTTTTGGTTTTAACAGCTGTTAAACCAAAACCAACATGGGTTTATAAAACTCTAGCTATCCCAACTCTATTAAATCACGGTTTTACTCACTAGTAATTTGTCGGTGTAGCCGACTAGTTTCGGTTCTCATTCGGAGACCTTCTTCATGGAGAACGAGACGGCCCTCGTGACGCCACGGCTAGTCTCGAACTGCGTTTGAGTAGCCGCTGCGCGCGCGCCGAGAGCTGCGGAGCGGGGGTGGTGGGGGCGCGGGCGGACGCGGTGGCGCGCCCGCCCGCCCACGCATAGCTGGACTAGGATCTTCTTCGTTGTTGACACTATTTGGTATTGACATACAGGCGAAACTCACAATGTCGTCCTTTTGAGTATCCTGGCTCTCTTCTCTTGACTCCTCTGAGATAGCTAAAGTTATAAACCCATGGATAAGCTCTAAACTAGTCTTATGCTACGCTTGCAAGATACGCTCAGTGTGTTTTGGCATCCTCTTTTGCTCCAACAGGGCGAAAAGTTATAAGACATATAAGTACTTTCCTTTCTTATCAAAACCCTGTAAAGGTGTTGTCCGAAAAAGTTTTGAAAACTTTAATTTTCTTGTTCTTAAGGAAGCTTGAAGATTTTCTGCTCCATTTCCCATTCTAGATTCCTTAACAAACTTTTCACTTCTTTTTTACGCTATTCATCAGCTTTTCCACCTCCAGTTCGTGACTGATCTCTATAAATAAGTATGTTTATTTACTTCCCGCTGTTTATGTTTTCCACCTTTTTATACACACGGTCACTAAATAGACCTAAGTATTAGTAAATAGAAGGATTATTCTATCTGACCGTAAATCTGTGATGTCAGGGGTGGCCACTACCTCAGGCGTTGTCCTAATATGCGACTACGCGATCATCGCAAGTTCGCGCGAATTTTTGTCGTACGAATCCGCGATCAAACATACTGATGTTCGCTAAACGCTCGCCATCAAGCCGAGGACCTTACCTCTACAGATGTGCTGACAAACAGTTCCAAATACTTGAATGCACTCGACACGTCTGTAAGGGTAAAATCAGAACTTGGCTACAAGGCTTGAATCACGACGAAACAGAGAAGATCATAATTACCCAGAAATGACAAACTTTGCGTTTTCAACCCTAAATTTTGAATAATAATTCACATACATAAACACCCCCACATACACACACAGACACACCCTCTCACACACAAACACACACACTCTCACACCCTCACACACACACACATAAACACACATACACACACAAACACACTACAGTTTTAGTATTAAATTTAAATATAAGTGAACTACCTATCTTTGTTAAGAACAATTTTTGTATCGATTTAACGGCTTGACTTAAAAGCAGTGCTTACGTAAGTTTAAGTTTAAAAACTATTTTTGTTAATAATTTTAATTAGGCAAATACCTACCTACTGTTTCACTTTTAGGGAAGAGACTGCCCCCCCCGACACAGGGAATCCTAGTGGGGGAGGTAGAGAACCTTCTTGTACTGTAAATCTTGTGTTTTTGTTTCAAAATAAATTTATTCTTATTCTTATTCTTATAGGTTCTTAATTATGATTCGTGCGATGCGGTGGCGTGACTAAAATGTTTGTTGTCTGTTCGCGCGACCTAAGTTCGTACGAACGCGCGATCAAACATATTTAGGTGTACTATGGAGTCAAGACAGAGAAATTCTGCGAGGAAAACTGCCAATCAAACTGAAGACCAAAGTTTTTGAGCAATGCATAATGCCCGTATTTACATACGCAGCGGAAACTATGTCACTTACCCAACGATCAGCCGAAAAATTCAGAGTCGCACAAAGAGGAATGGAGAGAGCTATGCTCGGAATAACACTACGCGACAGAAAACGAAACGAATGGATTCGGCGAAAAACGGGGGTCAGAGACGTAGTTAGCATCATCACACGAAGCAAATGGATCTGGGCAGGTCACATAGCCAGAATGGATAAGAACCGCTGGACCAGGCGGATCCTAGAATGGAGACCATGGCAAAATACCAGACCACGAGGCCGCCCACCCAGGCGCTGGGCGGATGACATCCGCGAACAGGCGGGATACGACTGGATGAGAAAGGCAGCAAACCGCCAACACTGGAAATTTTTGGGAGAGGCCTATGTCCAGAAATGGACCAACAGAGGCTGCCAATGATGATGATGATGGAGTCAAGTGCGAAATCTCGAGCAAAAAATGGTGCATGCCAGCACCGGAATTCGAACCTGGAACCCCATGTTGGTAAGGTATCAGTTCTACCCACCGGGCTGCCTACGTCTTGTTTTTTTTTTTTCAACGAAAGTAATCTGAAACAAGTAATAATTCCTTTTACCATCTTTTACAAAAGAATAATTAACAACGTAGAAACATAAAGAAGTAGAATAAGGAAGGATCCGTAGCAACTATCGTTAAATCGGAGAGAAATTTTAAATCAGTCGGAAGCTGGTCGGAAGTCTCTATTAGAAAACGCAAAAGGTACAATTTTGATGATTATACAAGGTGTTGTTTTGTAAAGTGACATCCGACTCAGGGGTGATTCTTTACACGATATTAATAAAAAAAATAAAGTTAAAAAAAAACTTAAAGTAATCCAAAAACTGTTAAATTATGGCCTTCCACTACTTTCTATCGCTTGCGGCCGCACTCGCAATATCGGGCACCACATCGCGCGCGCGCTTTGAGAATGCCAGGGATGTCCGCACGTCGCCGTGAAAAGTGCCCATTATTATACTTAGAAAGTACGCAGAACACTTAGGGTGGTATTCTATAACGCTACTTAAACTAAGTTTAAACAGAGTTCAGACTGTCGATAAAGCAGTGCATGTTTTGATATGAAGGGAGGGATATTCAAATCAAAACATGCACTGTTTTATCGACAGTCGACACTACTAAACTCTACTTAAACTGAGTTTAAACAGAGTTCAAGGTGCTTTCTAGTTTGAACTGAGTTTAAACAGAGTTTAAGTAGCGTTCTAGTTTGAACTGAGTTTAAGTAGCGTTCTAGAATACCACCCTTAGTGCCGTAAGATCAATCACAGTTTAAACTCAGACCTTAGATTAAACCTCGCATTTTATATGAAAATTAATCGACAGATAGGGTTTAAACTAGCCTTTTTGGTTTAAACTGTGATTGATCTTACGGGCCTTAGGGAATAATGTTTTATTGTAGCCAAAAAAGTACCATAATCACAAGAGTTTAAACGCACACCCGTTATTTTGTGACCACCCATTCCGTGGCCCGAACTGCTAACGAATTTTTTGCACGGAAACTTTTCATTGCGCTGGATTCTTGCGCGGTCCGGACTAAGTTCCGGGACCGAGTGGAATTAATGCCCTTGCACAACTCTATGTTGCTTTTACAGCGCTTAAAAGTGTTGTTTTCATGAGAACAACAAACCTGCTTTACAGCTTCCAGGGCACCCAGATAAACAAACCCCTTGCGACTCTACTTTAGACCTTTTCATCTTCATTTTAATACTAAAGCCACTATATGGCGCACATGAATAGTCAGAGGGTATTATCTCGGAAAATGCAATTTTTTTTTTACGTTGGATTCGAGTTCGCAAAATTTTTCTCTACAATCTGGCAAGACAGCCATATCTGTAGGTTAATTTAAAGCCGAGAAACGGAGCTTTACGACTGTCTTCCAATTTGGTTTGCGATATATTCGAGCAGGCAAGACTGTCACATTTTAGTTAGCCATTAAGCGCCATCCGAAATTGACGGGTCACTCGTGTTATTTCAAGTTATGACAGGTGCTCTGTCAATAATTACTACAAAAAGTTAAAATGTGAGCAGTCTAGAGCGTATTATCTTTTAGTTAATACTCTTTAGCCTATTTTGAATAATTCGTCATTTGTATTATTTTGACTTAATACTCTATAGACCGATTTTTTTTCACAACTTTCTAAATACCATTGGTTTTATATTGACTTAATACCATATTGCCATCGGTTTCTTCTAGATACTACTCTCTGTCCAGTTTTTTTTTGTAATATTTTTTGTTGTAAACCCAATAATACCCTTTTGACCGATAATAAATTCTAAATTCTTGTGCAAGGAAGGTGTTTTTTGCTGCCAATCCCGCTATCAAAGTAGATAATAGTGCTGAAGACCTGGAAATAGCGTAAGAAGACTGTGATGATGAATAAGCCGACCCCACTTATCGTCCATCTGGAGAATTTCTGCCTCTAATTTCCCCGGATATTATGCCAGATCACCAACTTTTGCATTGCTAACTTAAGAATAACCTAACATAGGTAAAATATTTGAGCCAGATCGCCAACGTCGCTCGGTAGGGTAGGCTGGCGGCGTTGCCCCACTGGATGGCGAGGCTCAGCCTTTGCCCTTGGTAAGCACCAGCCCTCTGTACACTCGAGGCGTCAACCAGGCACAACGAAATCTCTTGAGAGAGTTTTCGCGCACCTGGTACCTGAGGGTCTCTACGCCGAAGGGCGCAAATATGTAGCCCTGTACCAGGACTGCATATTTGTGCCTCTTGTACCCCGCTGTAGCCGCACCAACACCGCCGGTGCGGCAGGAGGCCACTTTTATACGTAAATAAATACGTAGTGTCCCAAAGCAGAGACCGCCACAGTGAGCGTCACCCCATCAGGCCTATAGCCATTGTCTCTGGCTATGCCATGCTAGGCTAGGCTAAGCAGGGACCCGGAACAGATTCAGCCGCAGATCCTGGCTTGGGCCTGCCATGTCTGGCCAAGCGGTCCTGGCCGATTAGGTCGATCGTGCTGTCGACCGAGGACAGGAACGCTGGCAGCGCGATGCTTGAAGGCATTCTTTTGCCCAAGCAACAGTGACGGATCGACAATTTGGTCTGGGTCTATTCTCTAAAGGGTAATTTAGGACTGCTTATAAGGTTTATCTTATAATTTTGCCTCAATGTTGAACAGCGTAATACGTACAAGAATTTATGCGTAAGAAAAAAAGTAAGATGTAGCCTGTACATGTCCCACTAGCTGGGCCTTCTCTCTCTACGCGTGCTAAATGCGGATTGGCTATTTTTGGTATAATGCCTCATACGCTCAGGTTTCCTCACGATGTTTCCCTTCACAGTCAGCGAGAGGTAATTGCTACTACAAATTCACAAACATAATTCTGTCATATTTGGCAAATTCATCGAATTTGATCAATTTAATCTTTCGTAGGAATCGTCTTGCACTGGGGATCTTAGGAGGCACAGTGATGAGTGAGTAAAAATATGAGGCCAAGTCATGTTTTTCTTCGTCAAGGAGGTTCTCTCTAAGTCTCGCACTTCGATAAATTGAGTTCGAAACCAATTGACTAACAATTTTGTGTCAGCTATTCCTACCCCCTTAGCACGCTACCATTTTGCCTACTCTCAACTGTCACCTTAGCCACTGTTAACTGTCACCTCAGTAGTGCTAAACGGCTAAGGTGACAGTTGAGAGTAGGCAAAATGGTAGCGTGCTAAGGGGGCAGGTCTAAAATTACTGATTGTGCGTCGCCTCCATGTTTCCTCGCTAGAATTATTGATTGATCCTAGATTTTTAATTAAAAACGACTACCTTTAATAACTTTTTCTTAAAGTAAATAGCACAGAGGAAGTAGTTTATTTGAAATGAATTAATTTAATTAAATTATAAGCGATCTAAAACTAACTTAGATTGTGTTAGTTTAAGTACTTTATTGAAGACTGAAATACCCAATTATTTATACCAATTTTTGTTTGTTGGCAAATATGTGACTTATTTTGTTATTTACTTGATGATTACTTAAGAAAACTACTGTCAATGATAACAAAAGTCTGCTTTCATGATTTCAAATTTATTTTAATACACTTTAAAAGATAAAATTTTCAAATTCAGGTAAAAAGACTTGTATTATTTTGAAATAATACATTAGAATTGCAAAAAAAAACTGGCTATAGAGTCATAAATACAAATTAATTTAATTTTGTCAGGCTATACAGTATTATCTTGATAGAGTGTCAGGAAAAACAGTATAACTATTAATCTACTTCTTTTAAACTCTATTTTTTTCATGAATCATGCAGAGAAAGAGTCAACCTACAACGCAAATACAAAAAGTTATCAATTTGTGGCCTGCATCAAATGTAACGAATTTTCAAATATTCAAAACGCTTTTTCTCGAAACTCACTTTTTTGAGATAATACCCTCTGACTATTCATGTGCGATGGGTAGAGTGAACGGCATAGTATGATACCTACTAACTACGCTGCTAATTATACCAGTGTAGAGTTGGAGAAAAAAAATAGAGTACTTAGGAAGAGTAGAATGCTAGTGGGGGTTAACTCAATGGCGTGACAATAGGTTTCCAATAGAAGGACGAAACCAGGTTTTCCTCGTTTTTACCCGACTGCCCAAAGGAGGGTTATTAAAATATTATTTTAACGTACTAGAAAAACATTAAAAGGATAGACAGCATAATTGAAGCCTACAAATGTGATCTTATCGAGGCGCCATTGCGTTACAGACTCAGGCCCCTGTTTACTCCCGGTAGCTCAGGAACCCAAAATGGCTCTTGGTCTTCTCAACCAAAAAAATCACTCTCAATCCAGTGCCAATTTCTTTCAATTTCCTTTTCAGACTGGTGAACTGTTACGTCCATGAACAAAAACAACAAAATTGTGAGACTCAATTTCTGTCGCGGTATCGGAGCAATCAAAATAAAATAGCAATGTTGTTATTTGATTTCGTCGTGCAGTCGTCGTTGGGATATTGCAAACAATAGAAATTGTAAGAGAAAAGTGGCTAGGTATTCAAAATTGCGGAATGGCGACCCCGAGAGGGGAAGAGATCGGTCGACAGACCACCAGCCAGATGGTCGGACGACATAGCCAAAGTAGCCGGAAAACAGTGGTTGCACCTGGCGCAGGATCGTGAGAGGTGGCGTGAGCATGAAGAGGCCTTTACCCAGCAGTGGGTGCTAACAGGCTGATGATGATGATGATTCAAAATTAAACTCCAGGAAATTTTGTACAGTAGTGTGTGTTATTCAAATATTTTAACCAGCTTTCACCGCACCTAGCGCTGTAGCGCTATTAGTTGGGCTCAAAAGTGTTGAAAACAAGGTAATACGACCGTTAGTTCATCCCCATGAATAGAGAATTACAAGTAGATTGCTGCAACCACCACTTGTGGTCACCTACCCAGCTGACTGACTTGTATGGAGCAGGGGGCCACCAAAGTCTGTTGCGGACGTAGCACGAGCTTGTGTGTTTTGAAATTCATGAACGAAACTTGTGTAAGGTTTAATTTGAAGACGATTTGTGGTTGGGATTTGTTTGTTCAGGTGATTTGTTTGGTCAGTCATCACGGTCCATCATTCAGGATCCATTTTGTCCACTAGTGATGATCAGTGATCGGAAAATGCCTTTTGAAACTTTCGTGGTTTTTAGACTTAAACTCCGTGCAATTTTAGTGGTTTTAAAGCCGAAGGTATTTTGTTGCACTGGTGATTCTGAGCCAAATTACAAAATTTCATTCCAAAACGCGCGAAAAATAAATTCACTTCTCCATACAAATGGTGTCGATTGGCGATAGCCGTTTGTATTGGGAAGTGTTTTTTTTTTTCGCTCGTTTTGAAGTAAAATTTTGGAATTTTCTCAGAATCACGAGTGCAACTTAACCGTAGTGCAACTTAAGGTATTTAACCTTTGGCTTTAAAACCACTAAAATTCCACGGTGTATTGTAAGAAAACCGGGAACTCGGAACATCGGGAAAATCGGGAACTCAAAATCTGGGAAAATAGGGAACTCAAAAAAAAAATCGTGGTAAGAATCCCGTTTTCTTATAATAATTAGATCGGAAAATGGTATGCAATTTGCGGAAAAACCACAAAATTATGTTAGGGATACGCCATATTTCATGATATCATTTCTTGAATAACTTCTGGGGACTAAAGTTAACGTTTGGGGCCATTGACTATTATATAAAAAAATATAATTTACTTAAGCTTGGGGTTGCGGTCTCTTATTATCCATAGTAGATACACTTTGCGATCATTGACATAAAATTGCACACACTTTTCCGATTACTGCTGATCAAAGGTCGAAATCCTAAATACAAATAACTTTATTGGATAATAAGAATGGTTTACAAATATAAAAATATTTCGGTGAGTTGGCAGCTATCACCTACACTGGCCAAATTATTATGGAGATATCGCAGACTGAAAGTCAATCAGAAGGACGTGTGTTCCATCATTTAGAATTTCAGTTAAAAGAAAATATTTAATTAAACAAACTATTTAAAAAAAAAGTTAGAGAATAAAATTTTAATTTAGACTTAATGCTAAGTACAGCTGAAATTGAAATGGGCCCGATAAAATTTGGTACTATGCAAATTCTTCCTGACCAGGTCTAAGTAGCTAAATGTCCAACAGCGCGAAACGTCTAATGAGCAGTAAGTCTAATTATCAGCAAATTGTCCAAGTAGCAAAACTTCTAATTATCAGATGGTCTGTATAGCAGAACATCCAAATAGCAAAAAGTAGTTTTTAAAATACCGTGTTCAGTCAACCCTGAATCTACAGATTTTGGTGAAATTCTGCTAGGGAATGCGGGTGAAATTGGTGAACTCGTGAAATTCGAAGTAGGTTACTAATCGAAATGAGCCCACATTTTCTCCGTATCTACGGGAAAAAACCTCTATTGTTCTACTCCGCCCGTCTCACTAATAAGCCATTGAATACCGGTATCGCACCGGTATTATCAGGTAATTAATTTCCTTTACCGGGAACAAACAATGGGCATGTGCCTCTGACAGCCTCTCTATTCGTCGGGAGCGTGTTTCGTTTGAAAATGGAACACAAACGGATGGGCTTAGAAAGAGGTGGTGATAGAAAACAGCTTGGTTGGATTCAGCGAACAGAAGAAAACATGGAGATCTCACCAGCCCTGAGAAATGACCTAATGCATATGGTTCTCGTATGGGCGGAGTCTATAGATGGTTCCTCTTACGATTTATGTAATTCGATAGATGTGAGAGAAGACGTCAGTTTGATTGTGTCAGTATAAACGTCCAATAACATCATTAGCGCGAAAACTATCCACCAATGACGGAGTTTCTTGTTTTCTTATTGGTTTAAAATATTTTTAACAAAGCTGTCTGCGCGAGTAGATGCGTGTGCCGATTTTAGAGGATGGGTTAGCTTGAAGAAATGCTTCCATGTTTTTTTCATTCGCCGGTCCATCCAACTAATGTTTTATGTGTGAGGTGGTCCAATCGGATGGCCTGGCCGGCCGGCGGCCCAACCAAGTTGGACCAACGTTAAAGTGATGGTTGTAGCTGTTTGCCTTACACAAAATATACACTTTTTTTTTTGGAAGGGCGGTGCGTGTGATATAAATTTGAAAAGGATAAATGAAGCCGGACAAATTGCGAGCCGGACTCGCGCACTGAGAGTTCTTTACATGTAGGTGCAACACCCATACAAACCATGCGGTTTAGGGGTGTCAAGAAACTATGTTTTGTTAATATTTTAAGAAAATAAATATAAAAAAAAGGTATCCGTCCTTTTATTTATTTAAATATTTGAACATATTCACGAACAATCACTATTTGTTTTTGTGTGAATTTGTAATGTGACGAAACATTGTGTGAATTATGTATGCTTGTTTATTTGTGTTATTTTTTTTTGAATATTTTTTTGTTTTTGACTTTATTGACATTTTTGATTGCATGTGGTCCATTGTTCTTTCAATCGTCATCACGTCTTAATTGCGATAGTGTCCGTGAATGTTTGTTTTTGGACAGTTTGAGAAATGATTTATAAAAATCAAGAGTCAAAGTAACAAAACGCGAATCATTCGATTGTTGTGAAGTCCTTTCGTTCTTGCAGAGCCTCCGTTTGGACATTCTATCTCGTGGCTTACCCTAGGGGCGGGATTCTATAAGGAAATTCCAAATGCAATAAAAATATAGGGTGGCATTAATAGTTATCAACTCAAGCTCGAGCTCAAGAAGTTGATCTCAGAAAACAAAATCAAAACTTGAGACCTTGGCTAATTTTTATATCGGCTAATTTCAAGCTTGAGTAGCAGTCAGCATATTAATAGACACTAGCTTGAGCTTGACATTGACTTTGGAGTTTCTTTACCATGCTTCTTCTCCAAGAACGATCAGAGCTAGTGAAGCTAGAGAAAAAAAAGTAGCTAGATACTTACTTAGTATTAGATAGTAATAAGTATTTGATTTATATACTTTTTTTACTTTTGATAATACCTATTTTGACGTTCAATGTAAATAATTTATTTATGGCATATTGAATAAAACTTTTTGACTTTGACATTAGCCAAGGTCTCAAATCCGTGATTTTGTTTTCTGAGATCACCTACTTCAGCTCGAGCTTGAGCTGACGACTATTAATGCCAGCCATAGAATGGTAGAAAATGTAGTATACGATAGCCATTTCCAATCGCGCCGTTATTTAATTGGGTGCTCGTCAGCCTGTCACGGACATAATGAAAGTGTACTGAAGTGTTCAATTGTCAAACGACTGGCGGAATAGTGATTGGAAAATTTGTGGTTAATTCTCACTCGTCGTGTTTGTGGTGTTGAACGCCAATTTGCTCATTTTGGGATGAAATGGATGGCAATAATAGGTACTTGGTTAAAATTGCAACCCGCAATGTAGTCTAAACATCGGCACCTCAAGCGTAAGTAGCATAACTTTATGCCAACGTTTGACATCTTTACATTACACTTCCAACGCGTGAAACATTTTTGAACGAGCGAGCGAAGCGAGCGAAGTTCTCCGAGTCTACTGGAACAATCCGGCGTTTGTATGTATGTATGTATGTTTGTATGTATGTATGAATGTTCGTTCGACGATAACTTGAGTAAATTTAGTCGGATCGTCATGAAATTTGGTAGGCGGGTAAATGAGACAAAGAGAATTTTTAAGTTCGAACATGAGCCAAATCGGTCGAGGGGTTGCCGAGATATGGGGTCGTTAAGTTTATATGGGGTCGCGAGTTCACAGTTCGGGGCGAACCACTAGTTTATCCAAAATTATAACATAAAAAACCAACATCATTTCCCAGCAATAAATAATGGAAAAAGTACTTTCTTTTGGTGTCTAGTATGCGTACATTTCGGGTCTGTTGGCGGTCTTTTAACACCCTGTATACAAACGTAAGCTTGTAAGCGACAAAAAATCTAGCGCCCTTCATCAGGAATGTTGGTTTTTTATTTTGTCTTAAGCTAGTGTTCCCAATCTTAGACCAAGCAATAGATACCAACTAGTTGTCCCATAAATTGCGTCGGTATTTCTCAGAGTAATCGAGGAGCTCGCCTCACAGGATTAGGAGACACCCGGGGTGCTATTTCGGAGCGCACTCTCAATTTTCGCACAACATTTTGCGGGTTAGTATCAGATGGTCTAAAACAACATAAGGTCTACTTGCGTCAACCATGGTTAGCCAATTAACTCTGAGTTAACTTGAATAATTGTATGGAAATGTCAAATTAACCCTACAATACAATGATTTATTGGTATTTTGATGATTGAACGAGCGAGCGAAGCGAACGAAGTTCTCCGAGCCTACTTGAATAATCCGGCGTTTGTATGTTTGTATGTATGTATGTATGTTTGTATGTTTATGAATGATGTTTGTATGTTTGTGTATGAATGTTCGTTCGACGATAACTTGAGTAAATTTTATCGGATCGTCATGAAATTTGGTAGGTGGGTAAATGAGGCATTTTTAAGTTCGAACATGAGCCAAATCTGTCGAGGGGTTGCTGAGATATGGGGTCGCAAGTTCATAGTTCGGGGCGAACCACTAGTTATTTTGATGTCAGTTTCTGCGTCAAGCAGGGTTAGCCAATTAACTCTGAGTTAACTTGAATAATTGTATGGAAATGTTAAATTAACGCAGAGTACAATACAATGATTTATTGGTTTTTTTTAATGTCCGTTTCTTTGGCTTTGCGTCAAGCAGGGTTAGCAAGTCCACCTAAGTGGTCTATGGTAACAGCCCGTCAAAAGTGTGACAGGTCTAATCCTAGGGGATTATTTCGCTGGTTGTAGGAGAAAAACGAGGAAAATCCGGTTTTGTCCCTCTATTGGGAACCTATCGACACGCCATTGCGTTACAGACTTAAGCCCCTACGAATCCTGACCGCTGAACTTTAGACCATTCGCTGTAGGGTCAGCGCTTTGCTCTCTCTCTCTCTGTCTTATTCTCGTCAAAAAATCATAAAGTAAGTAAGATGTAGCCTGTACAATTGTACATGTCCCACTAGCTGGGCAAAGGCCTTCTCTCAGAGAGAGAGTACGAGCTAAAGCGAAAAATCATAATGACAACAAAATCGTTATAACTGTTATTGATGGTTACCGGCTATCGTAGGAACGGGACCATCTGATACTAACCCCATTTTGCGTACTTTCATTTTCAATTTCCATCCCGCGCCGCAGTAAAGCGTTATAGTCAGTGTCCTCCGAGCGGCGTGTAATAAAGTAAATGACGTTGTGTAGTAAAATGTTAGGCTTTTGCGGGTTTTCAACTACACCTACGGAGTACAAACCATTTAAAATTACAGGACATTAGTGAAGTTGTAGTTGATAATAATATGGGAAGTGTACTTTTAGTCCAAGAAGTCGCAGTTACTCAATACTCAACCTAAACTCTAATTTTTAAATCGAGTCCACGGAATGACAGTTGCTAGTATGCTACTGACAGATAAAGCCTTTGTAACAACTGTCATTCCATGGACTCGATTTAAAGCGAGTCCACGGAATGACAGTTGCTAGTATGCTACTGACACATAAAGCCTTTGTAACAACTGTCATTCCATGGACTCGATTTAAAAATTTGAGTTTACACGATGTACGGAAACATTCAATAGGAATGCGAACGAAAATACCATTTTCATTCAACCACGCGCTTTGCCTCGTTCTCGCCTGTATGGGCGAGACCGGACTAAACGAAGAAATCGTTTTGCTACCCCTAAATAATTTGATTTTGTTGATTTTGGTCTCAACAGTTTTTTTTTTTTTTCAAATATTTATAATTTTTAATTTTTTGAAAGGCAAAATTTTATTTCTAATCTACAGGGTGCACTCCAAGTCGATAGCGAAACTTTAAGGCTGTCTACTGATCAATACAAACCACTTGTACAAGGTGGCGAAAAAAATGGACCGAAAAAAATATCAGCTGCTTCATACATTTGGCGCAGTACTGAGTCGAACTTTTGTATTTTATTTTATTTATTTTATTTTATTTTCAGAGGAAAACTTACGGCTAAGATACATACAAGAACAGCAGATATTTTTTTCGCTCAACTTTTTTAGCCACCTAGTGGATCTTGTTTGTATTGATCAGTAGATAGCCCACTTAAAGTTCCGCTATCGACTTAGAGAGCACCCTGTAGAAAGAAAAAAGAAAAAGCTTTGTCATAGATAAAAATCTACACAAACGATTGACACCAAAATCAACGAAATCGGAAAATATTCAGGGGTAGCAAAACGACTTGATGGTTTGTATGGGAGAGAGCGCGGTAAACACTATGCCGATCTCTATACACTGTCATTAATTGTCTTGCTTTTACGAAGGTGTGCAATAATTGAACGAGCGAGCGAAGCGAGCGAAGTTCTCCGAGTCTACTGGAACAATCCGGCGTTTGTATGTTTGTATGTATGTATGTATGTATGTTTGTATGTATGTATGTATGTATGAATGTTCGTTCGACGATAACTTGAGTAAATTTAGTCGGATCGTCATGAAATTTGGTAGGCAGGTAAATGAGGCCAAGATTATATTTAAGTTCAAACATGAGCTAAATCGGTTGAGGGGTTGCTGAGATATGGGGTCGCGAGTTCGTAGTTCGGGGCGAACCACTGGTAATATTATTTTTCATACCTTAGCCGGCGATAGTATGTAAAACCAAATCGGGCTCTTTAGTAGGCAAAATATACCTCTATCTCTCGCTCTATTGTTCTACATAGGCGAGATAAATAATATAGAGCTTAATTGTTTGCCACAAGTCTTACTAAAGATCAGCCGCCGAAGGTTTACCGCATGGAAGGACTGCGATAAAACCTGTCACAAACTATGAGCATAATCACCAACTTCGGACGTCTATCGACAGGTCTAACATTAGCTTTGAGCGCCTAAGCTCCATTTAGCTTAACGATTGAAGTCCACTCTTTGGAAATGACAGGTACAGTTCAGTTGTACTAGAAAGTTGAGTGTTTAAGGTTCAAAGTAGCGTGGCGTGAAAATCCAAATTTTCAGTCTTTATTTTTTATATTTTATGTTTTTGTTCGATTGGTGTTGTTTAAATAAGTAAGTAGGTACTTTCTTGTTCGACTAACCTTATTGTTTTACTTCAGTGCTAATTAAGGTCCAACGATAGCAGCGTGGCGGGAAGCACAATTTTTTTCACAGTTTTAAAAAAAAATTAAGCTAAACTGAGAAAAAAAATTGTTCAGTGATTTTAATAAAATAGGTAGTATTATTTTCATTTTTCTGAAAATCAGAACAACAAATAATTAAGCTGATATTTTGTTTTTCTGATCGCCAAACCAGTGGTACTGCCCAAAAAACTAGAAGAGCAAATCTCATAATCGGCTGAATTATTGTTGCTTTGTTGTTTAGAATAATGAAATCAATACTATTTGATTGCCGCGAAATATAAATCGTTCAAACAAAAATTGCTCAGTTTACCTACAAAATTGAAAAAACTGTGAAAAATTTGCATTTCACGCCAATCTCAAGTCTGTAAGTGACAGGTAGGTACATTAGTACCATAAATAAATACGTTAACATTAATTTATTGAGTTGGAACAAAAGGGTATTTTAAATAGTTTCTAAGGACGTCAGAGGTCATTGAAAATTCAAACATTACTGGTTAAAATTACGTAATTTAACGTCTATTCTGGGTCACTATTTTGTTGCAAAATAAGTGAAATTGTTAAGATCCTAGAATAGATTGCCTCATTGACGGTTGTTTAACCCAGATGTTACTGAAACATGATTTCGTGTCCAAACTTGATGAATTTTTCGCATTAGGCTTATTGTCGATCGAATAACAAAGGAAAAATCACAAAAAAAATATGTCTTTCGTGGAAACTCGGGAAAACGGTGTCGTTTATAAACTACGGTAGCAAAATGTACTACTACCAGAGTTTGTATTGAAATTAAAATAAACTGTTTATTTGCTAAAAAAAATAATGAAAATTTGTAAAAATAATAATAACATGGGGATAACCTGTTATGGTGGATACCCATGGTAACATATTATCGAAAATATATGTGCCGGATGCAGTATTATCGACCACGAATCGCCAATTGGTAGGATTATTGATGGTACTGTTTATCAAATGGGTCATTTGAATCGCAAACCTCCTGAACAAGGTTCTGAGGCATATGATGTAACTACCCTTAATGCAAAATTTTCAAACTGCTGTGAGCAGGGCACGCGTGGTCGTAGATTTATGGGACACTCACTTACAGGTGACATAAAAAAAAAGGTCGTGCCACCACCACAGTATCAGAAACTTGGACTTCACGCTTGTGGGGTGACAGTTCTACTCATTCGGCTACCACCACTCCAGCTCCAACTACACTCTGAATGTTTCATCCATTCGATAATGTGTACCGTCGTCGATGATGCGACCAATCGGTGATTCGATGTCGACAAAATACAACATTCGGCTAAAATATTTTTGATCATACTATGAGAACCCATGTTCACCCTCAATTCTTCGCTAGCTTCTTGCTGGTTTATGAAGCGGCACTATTTGAAGAATCATAGTGAATTTCAGCTTGAGCTCCTCGTTGTCCAACTGGGTAACTTATGGAGCAACATATGATTTTCATCACCAGAATCTTCATCACCAATCTGTGATATCCGCATTGGAGTTTTCTGGTGGATGACTGTGTCTGGTAAAAGACCTTCGTCTTTCTCCAACTCCTCCATAATTTCATGCAGCTTCGGACATCAATGCTGTAGCCATAAATCGATACAAATGAGTTATAACTATGCGATGGACAAAGTAGTACATTATACTACTGGCGTTTATAAACAACATGAACTTTATTTGATAATTACTCTATTACAAAAGTCGCCAGCCAATTATTGTTTATAGTTTTTGATGGATAACTATACTATAAATCATATTTCAATCAATGATTTGAATAAATTATAGAACTTAATATAAATACCTACATTGAAGAATTCTTTGTAAAAATCCCCTCAATAAACTTGTAAACAAATACTAAACGTAATTATCCAAACTGATATTTAATACAGGATGAGACTGACAAAGGTCTCAGCAATTAATTAGCATAAATAAAAAAAATCTAAACAGCCCACATTTCCATACAGATATTTATTTTCTTTGCGTTGTTTTAAAACGACGGTAGCATCAAGTGGGTTAAAATTAGGTTTCAGGTTATTTCTGCTTGAAAGGTGAGGATGGTCAGCTGTATAATTTATTCAAGACGACTTCCACTCCGTTCGCCAAAAGACCTGTGAAATGCAATAGTAGATGCAATAGATAATGTCCATCTGAGGATGGCATGACTGATGATGGAGTTTGAATTTATCTAGCGAAGAATATCTGCTGTATCTTGTAAGGTTAACTTTCTTTGATGTCTTTACAGGACAGATGATTACTTACGCGTCCAGTGGCACCTTCACTCACACTATATGGGTGAAGAGACCACTTGGCGCTGCAGAGCTTGGGACATTGTTTGAGATGGAGTAGGCTTGCTCAGCACCTATACCATCCTGACATCTTAGTTGGCCTACACCACAGGAAAGACAAGTCAATACGTGTGAAGCCAACTAAAACGCGGGTTCCTTCACGATGTTATAAGCCTCGAAGATCGTTTCGATGTTTCCTTCAAGCTAAGATTACCTGTAAGGTTTTCTTCACAAGTTGATAATACTGTACGCGGCTCATACGATCAATAGTTACCATGTTCCTCCAGTGCTTTTTTAAGGCAGCAAATATTCAAGATGGCGCCCGAGGCCGGCCGGCTTGTTGAATTATTTAGGGTGAATAACACAAAATTGAATACTACCGAAAAGGATTGGACAGTCTCGGACAGTTGAAAAGTCGGTCAAAGTAGATAAGATCGATAGGAAAATATTTAAATAAAGGATTGAAAGTTCCGTTCTCGCAATGTCGCCCCGGCTTTGCTTACAATGTCCTGAAATCAATGCAATCAAAGCTTACAATGCAACTGCTATCATATTTTTCATAGCTTAATTTTGTAATTTTTCAATGAGAGATGCCGTATAATTTACAATTTGACTAATTCAATTAATTGAATTTGTAAAATTTGATTCCATACTTACACGATTTTCTATGTAAATTATGTTTTTCTATGAATATTTTTTGCAGACTTTTAGTATGTTGAAAAGGGACCAATAACGAGTTAAAAAAAGACAAACACCGTCTTTAAACTTAGATCGCCCCTACTATGTTTATTTTAGTAGTAACGTAAAATTATTCTCGTATGATGAATACTTTTCACTGTTTATTCCCAATAACTGCTTGATATTACTAACGATTTAAATGTGGTATTAATAAAGCTAGAATTCTGCCTAAACAGACAAAAGAATATCTAATTAGAAAAAAAAATACCAAAATTGCTTACCAAATAAGCTGCTAACTAACTTTTTACCATTCTAACAACTTTTCTTAATTAATTAAGTATTTTTACAGTCTTCAGACAAGATTTTATAAAGGTAAAACTATACTGCGTACTTTATTAAAAGTATAAGTATTCTTTGATGTTCTATCTGTATTTTGTCAACCTTATTTTCTGTTAGATATTTTATTCGAAGTACATATATCTAGCCATTTTTGGTACCTAGTCTAACGTTGTAATAATAATGTTATAAATTCAGATGTTATTTAGCGAAGAGTAAAACTAAGAAACAGACTTACCATACCCAATCTTCTGTAATTTATAAATTCACAAATGCACGTAACTTTCAAAATAAACAAAGTCATGGGTAGGGTAGGATTCAATTATTTTTGGGTATGTTTCACTGAAATTTTTTTTTTGCTTGGTATCATGTACCATTACAAAACAACACCTTTGTATCTAAAAAGAAACACGCAAAAAAATCCATCAGGGAACAAAGATAGAAGTTCACTCATTCAGCCACCGCTCTACACTTTGTCGGAGTTAGCACAAATTACTCCTTTAATAAATGAAACCCCGGGTAAGACTTTAATTTTACACACAACCGCGGAATGCTAGGAACGGCGGTCGGTTGCAAAACTCCGTGAGATTACATAGGGTACATGAATCCCTCCTCCCTGAAGGGGTTAGGTAGAATTGTTTCATTTCCAGCATCAATCTATTCATACGTACACACGACAGCACGTCAGACTGTACACTTTTGTTGCAAAGTCACCCGTAACGTAAGTGAATAGAGTGCACGCGTGTAAGGGTCGACGTGCTGTCGTGTGTACGTTTTTTTTTTGATGAGGCTCTGCTAAAAGATGTTGAAGCCAAACGTCAATATAGCAAGACCCGCTCTAAGCTCACGTACGGTGGGCCACAGTCGTACGGTGGGCCACAGATACCCCATGGCAGCTCTTACCGCGCGCGGCATAAGGGCACTAAGGGAACAAAAAGGGGTATCCTATCGTATGGCTGACTGTACAACTACACGTACAACTCTATTGGGCAACTTTACTGTACTGTGACTCCTGCGACCGAGTCTTGAAGACAAAACTCGGCCCCTCCAGCCATATCCGAGCTCACGCAAGAAATCTTTGAGGGTCGCCATCGACGGATACGTCGTGGAGGACATCATCATCATCACCATCATCATTTACGTACAAAAAATTAAAAGACCATCGCCATACAAAGGTACCAGACACCAAATCACCAGATCACTCAAAAATCACGAGTTTGAACGATGTAGGAGTGTTTTATCTGCCGGTGAGTTTCTCAATTCAGGGGCCCTGGTGGCTTTTCAATTTAAAACAATTCTACTCAATTTAAAACTAATTTGCTGATTATGTAACTCATTCTACGACAGACTCTAAAAGTTTTATATATATATTTGATGTTTGATTTAATTTAAAAGAAAAAATTGTACTCATTTGTAAAAAAGTTATGCCCTGTTCGGGAGCCTCAGGAATCTCACTGTATACAATCCTCATTGCGGCTTTATTTTTCCTTAGTTCCCGATCAGGCACTATTTAACCCGTAGAAAACGTCGCTGGTTGTGCAACAATATTCCTAATTGTATTTACTATTCTAGATCTTTATCCACTTTGTACAACTGTTTGTTTTCTCTAATAAATAAAAATAAATAAATAAATCTTGCATATTTATTTATTTATCGTATGGCATTCTACAAAGGTCTATTGCATAAGCGTTTTTCTATTAAATCACGGTTTTACTCACTAGTAATTTGTCGGTGTAGCCGACTACAGGGTGCACTCTAAGTCGATAGCGAAAATTTAAGTTGGCTGTCTACTGATCACTACAAACAACTTGTACTAGGTGGCGAAAAAAATGGAGCAAAAAAAATTTCAGCTGTTGCATACAAAAGTTCGACTCAGTACTGCGCCAAATGTATGAAACAACTGATATTTTTTCGCTCTATTTTTTTCGCCACCTAGTACAAGTTGTTTGTAGTGATCAGTGGAGAGCCTACTTAAAGTTCCGCTATCGTCTTAGAGTGCACCCTGTAGTTTCGGTTCTCATTCGGAGACCTTCTTCATGGAGAACGAGACGGCCCTCGCCACGCCGCGACTAGTCTCGAACTGCGTTCTTGCATAAGCGGTTGATTTCTGGGGGCATGGTTCCTTGGGGAAAATGTTTCCTATGATGCAGGCAACACATTGGTATCCTGATATAGCGGTTGTCCATCTAAAACAATGTCCCAGACACTGCAGCGCCGAGTGGTCTCTTCACCCATCTAGTGTGAGTGAAGGTGCCACTGGACGCCGTATAAATCATCTCATTACGTAGATGCAGAGGTCTTAGTTTTTTTTATCATCTATAATTAACTTTTTTTTTATTTAGAGCTCAATGGGCGTAACGTTCAAACAAACTCGGAGTCAACACGAGAGTACTGTATAAACAAGCAAATCATTTCCTAAGCGTGAAACGTTTAGGTAAATTGACATAACACGTGTTTGCTTCTTTCAATAAAATTCTAAGTAAAGCTCTTAATTGCGTGCAAATATTACCTATACACATACAGCGAGCTACAAAAATGTCTCTTTATTTTATTTTTAGAGATTCCGCAATTTGGTATGATAAAAGTTACTTTTATAATGACTCTATCTATGGTCAACGAAAGTACCGTGGCAATTTTCACAGATTTTCCAATTTTGTAGCTAAACTGTTAACATTTGGTTAGCATTTTTTGTTTGATGACAATAAAATCTAATTATTTTCATTATTCCAACAATTTTATTAACCTAATCTGTTTTTTTGGTCGGAAAAGCAGTAAAGTTGCACTTCCCGAAATCTAGTAGCTTGAGCAAATATTATAATCAGCGGAATTATTGTTGTTCTGTTGTTTAGAATAATAAAAAGAATACTCTTTTATTGGATTAAAATTAAAATCACTGAACAATACTATCACAATTATACTGCTACAACATTGAACAAAATGAACAAGCGGTGGATATTGTACATATTTGCCGCCATGCTAAAAGTACTAAAGAGTTGAACCTTAAACAACGCCCTCAAGCATGGCAGGAGCTTTCTGTAACACGGTGCATTTTAAGGGCATACACTTTAGAGATAATGATAAAATGTTCTTCATTGTACACCAATATAAAAACAGACAAGGAAAAAAAACTAAACTAAACAAGGTGCAATTGGCGGCCTTATTGCTAATAGCAATTTCTTCCAGGCAACCTTTACCATCTTCTTGATTTCTAAAATGGCTGGCTTGCGACCTGGCTCTAGGGTTTATTTGTTAATCAAAGTTGTTTGGTAGCATAAGTTAGCTTATTCCCAATCTAAGTTAGTTTAGTTAGATCGGGGATAAGCTATAGTTCAAGTTCTGCGAGCTGTAACATTAGAATGTTATATCGCAGATACACAGCAAGTAACTTTCGCTCTCGACGTCATTCCTGCAGACATCGATAAAAAAACATTTACGTACATACCTACCTCGTTTTAGGTCTTCATTCCAGTAACTTTTTGCCCCATCTATGGTCTTGTCTGCGAGTTTGCGACATATTTGGGGTATTATGGCCCGCCCACTTCCACTTTTGGCCATCACTTTGGCTTTGTCGGTTTATCAAAAGCAATGCAAATGTGAACCTAAATTATTTAGAAGGATAATGTAGGTCTCAGCCTGTCCTAAGTCAAAAGAAAAGTTAATTTATGATCATCAGCATAATTTTAATTTAACTCCCTAACATGGGCCTCTTTTTGCGCTACCTTTCCTCGCCTCCATAACACAATTTGCATAAAATATAATTATACATAATTTACTGTAATGCGACCCAGAGAAGCGCTTGCGAAATAATAACGCATAGGAATTATTCTCTAAAGAATAGAATATGTAGGGATTTTTGTATTTCATGAAGTTCTCAAGGCTGCAATATTGTTCTTACATACACATAAAATACAATGTTATAGATACATCCCCAAAGGAGGTGGAGCAAAAGCAACAATGTGTTGGAAATATCTTGAAAAAATACTACGGTCCTGTATCGCGTCTACAAATTTTATCAATATCCAGAACTTGTCACTAACCGTTGAGCTTAGCCAATTTTTTTATTTTTTTATTTTTCTGGTTGGATTTGCGATCAGTCCGTGACTATAAGCAGATGTTTTGTGCTCGTAGCTACTATTATATAAGGCCCCCCATCGGAAACTCCTCTATTTCCTTATTTTGGCTAGTCGGCATCTTGCTCATCACTGCCCAGTTCCATTATATGACGTCTTTTCAGACGTTTTATATAGTCAGCCATGGTAAATTTTGTTGCTAGTTTATTTGGATGTGCTGCCAGTCGGCACTTGTATGTTGTTGCACTTGTATGTTGTTGCATGTTGCATAGCCAAAATTAACTAAATAAAATGAAATTGCATTACGTTAATCTGTCATCGACATAGAATAGGAAAGTCAAAGAGATTATAAAACTTGTAATTTCTACATTGGACAGCATCAGCGGCATCTATCGAACCCTTACGGAATGTTTTTTTTCTTTTATGCCCGTCTGAAAAGCTTTCAATAATACATTAGAAGTGTTTTAGGAATAATGTTAAGTTTGATAGTTATCAATCACTATGCTTCTATCGATGACATAAATAGGTAGCTATATGTTCTATCTATCTTTTTTGGCACTCTGGGCGACTGTCATGGCTGTCATGTTTTTCTGTGGCCCTGTGCTGTTTGACTGTTTGTTTTGCTTGTCCGAACTATTTGTTTTTGGTTTCGCTGTTTTTGTTTACCTTCTTTTGTCGTTCCACTCGTTCCATCAGTAGGTATGCAAAATAGTCTTTAATTTTATTTTTTCCTAGTTTTAGTTTTAGGTTTCTCCGGGTTCTGGCAGAATACCAGCGCTATGGGAATGGGATTGTTGGATGTGAAGAAAAGAAGGCCTGTAAATTAGCAATATCGTGTAATAGGTAATGGCTGGCTGCCGGATGGCGTTAAAAAGAGGCAGCGCGCAGGCTGTCAATTAGTTTTATATAAATCAATTGGCGCCACTTGTCTGTCAAGGCGGAGGAACTATACGGCTCGGTAGCCCCTTTAGTGTCTCCGCGTTGAACAGACAGATGGCGCCCCTAACAGTATTAATATCTAAAAGTAGATGGCGCTGAACATGCTCCGGCGTTGAAATATAATTATTTTAAGATTTATTTGGTACCTACCTATTGTGCCCAAAGATTTTGTGACAAATAATAGGAATTTACTGAAGTTATTATTTTCTGAACACAAAGAAAAATAATAAAGGTTAAAAAATATAAATTGTTTAGTTATTATTTACTGTACCCCCAAAGAAAATAAATTACAAATACTTGTTTGAAGTTACAATTGACTTGATTTGGTTTGACCTTTAACATGGGCATGTTTACCTACCTATCCAATGTTCCCCAGGATTATAATAAAGTCACACAAAACACTGGAAGGGAGGAAGGGTTCTGTTCTGTCTGAGGGATCAGTAAATATTTTGTTTTCTTCTTTCTCGGTATGAAAGTATTACAAACATTTGAACTTAATTAGGTATTAGACAAAACAGTTTTAACTTATAATCTAAATATCACTTATTCTGTATCAATCGGTAGAGGACACAGTCTTGAGAATGATCGCTTGATGATGTCTCCATTGGAAGTTTTCATTGTGGCTACCCTAACCACTCCGTCGGGTCCAGGGTGTGTGTGGATTATCCTGGCCATCCTCCACTGGCACGGGGGAAGTCGGTCTTCCCTTATCAGCACCACAGTGCCGGCGGCCAGGCTGGGACCCTTGGAGCTGCGCCACTTTGTCCGCTGCTGGAGAAGCCCGACGTAGTCTCTCGTGAAACTTCTCCAGAAGTTTTGATACATCTGTTGAAGTTGTTGGAAATATTTCAGTCGGTTTGTAGGGACTTCCTCGTAATTGTAGTCTGGCAACGTTGTTGGTGGTCTCCCAATAAGGAAGTGAGCTGGTGTAAGGACTTGGATTAATTCGGTATCGGAAGATGGTATGGGACACAGGGGGCGACTATTTAATATTGCTTCAATCTGAGTGAGAATAGTGGAAAAACCTTCGTAGGTAAGAAGGGCCTGACCTAAAATCCTCTTTAGGTGAAATTTGCAACTTTTGACAGCCGACTCCCACAGGCCACCCATATGCGGAGAATAGACGGGTATAAATTTCCATTTTATACCTAAATTGGTGCAGGAAGCTGTCATCTCGTCTGAATTAATGGCAAGAAAATTATAAAGCTCCTGTAAATCGTTATTAGCTCCCTGAAAGGTGGTACCGTTATCACTCACCATTTCGCGTGGTCTACCTCTTCTCGCTGTGAACCTCCGAAACGCTGCGAGGAACGCTTCGGTTTCCATGCCTGTAATGAGCTCAAAATGAACTGCCTTCGTTATAAAGCAAATAAAAACGGCTATATAAGCCTTGTAAGTTTTGTAACCACGCCCTCGTCGGTCTCTAAGAAGGTAGGGCCCTCCATAGTCCAAACCCGTGGTGAGGAAGGGGGGGGAGGGGTTTACCCTGTTGCTAGGTAAATCGCCCATAATAGGCGTCGGTGTAACTGGCTTGGCTCTGGTGCATGTAACGCATTCGCGTACAATTTTTGTGGCTTGGTGCTTACCTTTGATTGGCCAGAAGCTTTCTCTCACGCTGGCGAGCAGAAGCTGTGGCCCAGCATGCATGAGGCGAATGTGTTCATTCCTCATTAATAATTGTGTAAGAGTGTGATCACTGTGTAGTATGACCGGGTGTTTTTTATTATAATGGTATTGGGATTGGCTCAGCCGTCCCCCAACTCTCATGAGACCATTCTCCATAAATGGCTTGAGATCTTGTATCTTTGAACCTTTTGGTAATTCAAGATGACTCTGAAGGAGTTTACATTCGATAGGGAACGATTCTCTCTGAGCAAACTTCATTAAAAAAAGAGTCGATTCTTTTCGCTCTTTGTAGGTAATTGGACCGATGCACTTATCGTGTTTGGTTTTACAATTGTGCACAAATCGTAAAATGTATGCAAAAATTTTAAATAATTTTATATCACTTGAATATTTTGATATAAGGGTACTTATGAGGCTATCTTTGTTGCTGTCACTACCCTGTGTTGTGTTGCATAGAGTTTTGCGTTTTGGTTTGAGTTCAGGTAGTGGAGTGAGAGACTGTTTGTTGGTTTGAGGCCATTCCTCGGACGGTTTACTTAAAAATGATGGTCCCTCAAACCAGAGTTTTGACGTTTTAGTACAGTTAACTAATTTGTCTCCAAACACACCCCTGGATAGCAAATCAGCTGGGTTTTCGTTGGTTGAGACCCAGTTCCAACTGGATGAGTCGGTTAAAGCTTGAATTTTTGTAACTCGGTTTGCTACAAATGTATTTAATTTATGAGGCTCTGTATTTATCCAGGCCAATGTAATAGTTGAGTCAGACCAGCATTTTACTTTGTCTATAGGTATTTTAAGTGCAGTTTGTACTGCTTGCATATTGGTTGCCAATAACAAGGCCGCGCTTAGCTCAAGCCGCGGGATTGTTTGTGTTTTAATTGGTGCTACTCGGGATTTTGCAAAAAGCAGTCTCACCATTATGTGGCCGTGTCGGTTCATCGTGCGCACATAAATGGCAGCGCCAAAGGCTCGGTTGGAGCTGTCTGAGAAGCCATGCAACTCAATCGTGACATGATTATTTATGGTTATGTGACGTGGGATTTTTAATTTATTAAGGTGGTGAAGTTTGTTATAAAACTTCGACCACTCTTCTAGTAGGTTTTCAGTAATCGGTTGGTCCCAATCAGATTTATCTACCCACAGTTGTTGGATGTAACACTTGGCAACAATTAATATTGGACCAATTAATCCTAAGGGATCAAAAATGCTTGATAATCGTGATAATATAACTCGTTTTGTTACATTTTTCGGTATTGGCTTTAAATCAATGGAATAAAGTAAACTGTCGTCAGAATTAGACCATTCTAGTCCTAGTATTTTGTGTGATTTGTCCCCAAATGCTATGTTTTGTGATTGCGAACCTACTGGTTGTTGGTTGTTTGTACTGGGAGTGTCTTTTTGTGTAGAAAGTGCACTTTGTATCTGTAATGAATTGGATTTCCACTTACGTAGATGAAAGTTGGCTCCTTTCAGGATTCTGTCGATCTCCCGTGATACCTGCGTGACTTCGATCTCATTGTCACCTCCGAAGAGTAGGTCGTCCACGTAGAACTGCTCTGCGATCGATGTGGCCGCTTTGGCGGTCACTGATGACTGAGCGGCCGATGATGTGGCTGGAATGTGTTGTTGTAAAGACGCGTGAGCTTCTTGTGACAATTGTAATAAGCAACGTGTGGCTATGTGTGGAGCAGGTTTGAGACCAAAACTCAGTGTCGTTAGTTTGTAGGTTAGCAATTCCTTGTGAGGTTCTTCTCGCCAAAGAATACATTGGAGGTTTTGGTGTTGAGGGGCTAGATACACACAACAAAACATTTTCTGTATGTCAGCATTAATGACATATTTGTGTAATCGGAATCGCAATAAAATATTGATAAGAGTGTCCTGTTTAATTGTGCCTTTGTATAAAATATCGTTTAATGAATAGCCTGATGACGTGGAGCTTGCGGCATCGAACACAATTCTCAAAGGGGTGGTGGTTTTCTCTAAATTTACAACAGCATGATGAGGCAAGTAATTAAGAGGGACGTCAGAATCTTTAATCTTCTCCATACGTCCCGCCTGTTCAAAGTCTCGCATAGATTGAGTGTACATTTGTTTGAACTGGTCGTCTCGAGCAAATCTCTTCTCTAGAGAGAGAAATCTTTGTTTAGCAGCACCCTTGGACTCTCCTAGGGACGTTACAGGGGCCTTTAGGGGGAGATTTACTACGAAGTTGCCATCAGAGGTGCGGGAATGTGTATTGAACACCTTCTCGCATTGTGTGTCATCATTTGACAACTGTGACACACTTTCGGTTTCACTAAAAGGGTTGAAGGTTTCACTACACTCTTCGGTTTCCCAAAAATGTTTAAGTTTTGAGGTTAGAGATAAATTGCACTGTACCTGCTTTGATCCAGGTGTAGCGGAAAAGGCGCCGGAAAGTATCCAGCCTAATTTGGTTTTCTGCAGCGTGGGATACCCATCGCCTATTCGTTGCTGTCCAGGACATAATAGTTCGTAAAACAGCTCCGCTCCAATCAAAATATCAATCTCACCCGCTGAGCAGAAGTTTTCGTCCGCCAGCTCGATGTGCTGTGGAATGCGTAATGATTCGATTGAAATATCGTAATTCGGTAGGTTGCAAATATTTGGCACAATCAAACAGGTCAACTTTGTTTGGTATCGTCGGTTGAATGACTCGAGATCGAGATCGCAATAATGTTTAATATCGGTTGATTTATCGTTAAATCCTATTACCTGCATGTCAACTTTGTGTTTTGCTAATTTTAACAGCCGGTAAGCAGGTTCACTAATAAAATTGGATTGAGAGGCAGAATCCAATAAAACGCGCAGGGTATGCGGTGTATTTTGGTGGTCGTAGACCCGAACAATAGCAGTCGCTAGAAAAACAGTTTTGTTTTGTGAATCTGCCTTTTTCGATGTAGTAGTGTTGGTGTGTGTGCGCATTGATGATGCGTGTATGGCGCTCGGTTGCGCTTGCGTGCGTTCACTCGTAGATGTGTACTGCACTGTATTCGGAATTGTTGCGTCGGTTAATCGCAAGCCCTCGTGATTGGGCTGAAAAGGATGAAATGTATTTTGGTTTGGATGTGTGTGCGTGTATGCACTCGTATTCGGTTGTGTGGTCAGTCGTGTCTGATCGATGTGGAGTAATGTGTGATGCTTACCTCTACAATAGCGGCATGTAGTCGATCGGCAAGCAGAAGTTTCGTGGTTCGCCCCTAGGCAATTGGTACATAATTTGAAGGTTTTTACTGCGCGAATGCGTGCCATTGCATTCAGAGCCAGGAACGTTTGACATTGGTTAATGTAGTGCCTACCTTTACACTGCGGGCATTTGATCGGTTGGTGGGACTGGGTAGGATTTGGCCTTGAGGACGTGGTTACCAGGGACTTCTTTGGCGTGTACTGTTGTACCGGACCCCGTTCTGGCCCTCTGGATGCCATAGTGTCCAGAAGATCAGCACGTTTCCTCAGGAAGCTCTTGAATTCCTGCAACGAAGACAGTTCTTTAGGATCCTGGCGTTCCTCCCATTTGTTTTGGAGTGTCACTGGCAATTTAGCGACCATAAAATAAATTATAATCAGGTCCCACTCGTCGGTAGGTACATTCAGCGATCGGAGCGAGCGTAAATGTTTGTTTATATTATCTAAAAGGGACCTGAGTGAGTTATGCTCTTCGGTGTAAATTGGTTCGACTTCAAAAAGTGATTTTAAGTGATTGGATACGAGCAATCTGGGGTTGTTGTAGCGTTCGCATAACAACTTCCACGCCATTGCATAGTTTTCGCATGTGTATTCAATCGAGTTGACAACCTCCAGCGCACCGCCATGTAAACAACTGCGTAGGTATTTGAATTTTTGAATTGGGCTTAGCGAACTTTTATTAATTAGGGCGTCGAATGTTTCTCTAAATTCTAACCATTCTTTAAAATTGCCTGCAAAGGTAGGTAGGGATATTTCTGGAAATTTAATTGAGTCGGTTACTTCAGAGGCTCGTGGCTCTGGGTTTGGTTTCCTAACCTCAGAATGATTGTAGGTATTTATCAGACCTGTAGCCTTCGATACGGCTTGAAAGTAGCAGTCTTCGAACTCGCTACGTTCTTTGACTAGAGTCTCGGTCTCACTAGATAAAGTTTCTATCCTGCCTTGGATTGTATCGAATTTAGCGTACGTGGAATTTATGTTTTGAATACGTAGCTCCAAATTCAATACATCGTCGGCCGCTAGGGGGGTGGGTAACGAGTTAACAAATTTGACAAATGTTGTTAATTTTCCTCTATGGGCCGCCCTACTGCGTTTTGAAAGCTGCAGCTGGCGCAGCTCTGATGTTCTGTCCGATTCTGACTCAGACGCTGACATTTTGACTCTAGTTTTAAGCACTGATTGAATTTAAAATAATTTAATTGGGTTCGGTAGAAAGTGAGGTTAGGATTGGGGAAAAAAAAGGGAACCAGCTCACTTACTTGGTTCTTCTTCTCCGTTGCTCTCTGTCGGCCTCCAGCCTGGTCCAGCCTCGTCTCGGTTTCTCGGCACGTGGTTGGTGATTTTTCGTCGGTTTTCTGCGGGGTGGCACTCGGTTCCCACCTCGTAGGTTGCTAGCTCGGTTGCTAAAAACAGTAAATCACCCACCAAATGCGTATAGGGTCCTAGATGCGTCGTAGCCGCGGCGTGGCACTCGGTTCCCACCCTCGCGGCTTGCTTCTAGGATGCTAAATCGGTTTGTCACGCAGCACATGCGTGTAGGGTCCTAGATGCGTCGTGACCGCGGCGTGGCACTCGGTTCCCACCCTCGCGGCCTGCTTCTAGGTACGTCGTAGATGCGTCGAATAGACTGCGGCGTGGCACTCGGTTCCCACGCGCGCAGCTTGGAAATGTGACGCTGTTGATGCTGCTAACTGTCGGCACTTGGTATAGAATCTGATTGGCTCACCACGTGTTCTTCGCTGTGTCGTGGTAGCCAAACCTGGATTTTGCGCAGCGTTTGGCAGCCTGTGGAATCCTCCGCAGCGGGCGGGCAGGGCTCGGCAGGTCTGCTTGGCTGGCTTCGTCGCGTGATCAGGGTGGGCGGCCTGTAGGGGCGGCAACGTGGCGCGCGCGCGCCGCTGCTGTTGGCAGGTTACGCGCCGCGCGAGCTCGTGTGGGCGTGACGGCGTGTCGGCGTCGTCGGCGGCGTGTCGGCGGCGCAGGCGGCGTTGTCGGCGAATCCCAGGCAGGTCGGCGGCACCCAAGCTCAAAGGGGTCACCAAAATGTTGGATGTGAAGAAAAGAAGGCCTGTAAATTAGCAATATCGTGTAATAGGTAATGGCTGGCTGCCGGATGGCGTTAAAAAGAGGCAGCGCGCAGGCTGTCAATTAGTTTTATATAAATCAATTGGCGCCACTTGTCTGTCAAGGCGGAGGAACTATACGGCTCGGTAGCCCCTTTAGTGTCTCCGCGTTGAACAGACAGATGGCGCCCCTAACAGTATTAATATCTAAAAGTAGATGGCGCTGAACAGGGATTATATCTGTCCCATAGCATATTCTGAGCCAGAACCCATTTATTGGCCATTGCACGCAGTTTTGTTAATAAATTAAGGTGATGGGTAGCAAATAAGTAGTAAGTAAGTTTCTCAACTGTGTGCCTAAACCTAATATTGTAAACTGTGTGCTCTGGTCCATTAATAAATATACTATACTATACTATCGGTTTTTTTTAGCTTTCCCTTTTCCGGTGTCAAATAAGAGATAATTATTTTTACTTGCCGAAACCGATCCCGCCCAGACATTCTCGATATAATCAAGGAATTCTCACTCATTTATTTCGGCGCTCAGTATCTTTGTCTTGCCTATGCTCGGAAAACCCTATTCAGAGAGGTTCGACAGTAGAACTATGAAAAATATCTCTCCCAAAGGAAGTTCAGTTCCTATTTAAGGGTGGCATTAATAGTCGTCGACTCAGGATCAAATTCAAGTAGGCGATCTCAGAAAAATCAAATGCTAATGTCAATAGTGCCTATTATATGCTGACAGCTACTTAAGTTTGACATGAGCCAAGGCCGACATTAGCATTTGACTTTTCTAAGTTCACCTACTTGAGATCGATCTTGACGACGATCTCAGACGACTATAAATTAATACCACCCTTAGAAATGTTATCGGAACGATCGATAGCTTGCTATTGAAATTTTCACGATGATTATGATTATGGAAAAGTAATTCCTAATTTCCAACAGAAAGAGAGCTTTTCTACGTGGTAGGTAACGTTTTTATTCAAAACAAACTGTCGTTTGAGGACGATTTCATTAGAAAAAAACTATTGAAGGTGATTTACCTGTATTTTCATACAAAGCTAACGGGGGTCGTTCAATTCATCAACACGTCAACTTTATTATTGAGCGAATCGTGAAATCACAAATAAGGGAAATGGGAAATGGGCTTTCTACAGGGTGCACTCTAAGTCGATAGCGGAACTTTAAATAGGCTGTCTACTGATTAATACAAACAACATGTATGAGGCGGCGAAAAAAAAAGAGCGAAAAAAATATCAGCTGTTCCATACAAAAGGTCGACTCAGTACTGCGCCAAATCTATGAAACAGCTGATATTTTTATCGCTCCATATTTTTCGCCACCTAGTTGTTTGTATTGATCAGTACTTTAGTTTTGCTATCGACTTAGAGTGCACCCTGTAGTAAGTGGTATTAAGTATTTATGTGCTGAAAAGCAAGCTTTGAGAGTTAACGCTGGAGATTGTTTTGAGTCTTTGGGCTTCTCGTATCGTTTGCGTCGGAATATTGTCTTCCTTGGAAATCTACACCCTCGTCCGATTAACTTAGGGTCCAATAAAGGACAACTATACCTTTGGGGATTAATACTGGCGGTGGAGTGGTTAGGTGTTAGGTTATTAGGAAGCTCCTACAAAGATTCCGCCACCGAAATATCTTCATTATGGTCAGAGGTGGAAAAATAAATGAAAAGATATTTAAGACGGAGTCTGTCTATGCTCCACTTTCTGGGCATAGGCCTAATCTCTGAAATAGAGAACCCGAGCTTAATCACCAGGCGCGCCCAAGATTAGCGATTTTCATATAAGATAGATAAATAAACATAATATATTTTCTGCACATGAAAAGTTAAAAAAAGCAGATCACCTGCTTTTTTCCAATAAATATACCCCTAGTCACTGTTGATAAAGCATAATCCTTCTTCGCCGTAAACGATAAAATTGCGCGTCAAGTACAATTAAGGCTCCCGGGACCACACAGGCGCGTTATTCCATTAATTTGCGTTACTGCGTTTGCGTTATTGCGATATTTGTTTTCAGTACATTTTGTATTAGGACCGCACAATACAAAGACCGAGTTTCACACTGCTGAAACTTAAATTTTATTATAATTTTGAACTCTGTTATTAAAAAATATTTTCTTCTTTTTAGTTCGGTTAGCTATAAAAGCGTGTTTTTGTAGTTTTTTTAAACTGTTATTTATTTTCAAGCAAAATATCTTGCAATCTGTTATGGATATTAACATGAAACAGTATAGCTACCACGAGTGCGAAAAAGCTGTGCCGGACGTCCGCCGGACGTCTGTCATGTATCTTAATACTATACTAGTAGTAAGGTTGTTTATGCAACTTGTCACTTTCAGTGACATTGACAGTAAGCACTCGTGGTACCAGTACTGGCTGTGTTAGATAGGTCTCAACTAATTCTAGGGTTTGATATGTGAAATTTTCGATTTTTTTAGTGCATTCGATACAGGAATCGATTTTGTGCATTTTTCTTTGCGCGCGGGCTAATTCACTATGCCTAGCGCCTTAAGCCATGTGGGTGGCCTTACAAGTCTGACACAAGGAGTGGCCACTACGATTACCTACCTTACCATGAATGTTTGCTTTATTTCTTGTCATTTTAAATACGTGAGGAAACCCGCGGCTTAGTTGGCTCCACACGGATTGACTTGTCTTTTCTGTGGGCTAGGCCGACTAAGCTGTCAGGATGGTGTGCTGGGCAAGCCTACTCCATCTTAAACAATGTCCCAGGCACTGCAATGCCCTGTGGTCTCTTCACCCATCTAGTGTGAATGAAGGTGCCACTCGACGCTGTATAAACAACCAGATGCAAAGTTCTTAGTTTTTTTTATTTCTTGTCCACAGATTATGAAGCCCGTAGCAGGGTGCAGCAGCGGGCTGGCGCTATGTGGAGTGCGGGCATTATCTTCATCACACAGATAGTCCTGTGTCACTTCGCCACAGGTAAGCAACAGCGACAGCTCTATTTTGAATGATATTCGCATAATAGCGCCGCCAATGGAAAAAAAATGATTCTATTTCTATCCTATTCTAAAATGATATATAGATTCTAGGATCAGTCCCCGTAGCATGACTTTTATCGTGGGTTATATATCGTCGAGAGCGATACATAACCCACTATAGACGTCAAAAATGCTGATAAACCGCCATTTTGTTGGATAAATCCGCCTCGATAAAAGTCATGCTACGGGGACTGGAATCTAAACCTTAGGTACTAAAAATAGGTAAACCTAAAATCATTTGATGGTTCGTTTTTAGCAAAAAACGCACCCAAAAAGAAGATATTTTTTCCATTGGTGGCGCTAGTTGTGGTCAGATTATCGTGAGCACAGGAAAGACAAGTCAATACGTGTGGAGCCAACTAAGCCGCGGGTTTTCTCACGATGTTTTCCTTCACCGTTAGCGAGTGGTATGGCTACTACTATAGGTGCTGGGCAAGCCTACTCCAACTAAAAACAATGCCCAAGGCACTGCAGCGCCGAGTGGTCTCTTCACCCATCTAGCGTAAGTGAAGGTGCCACTGGACGCTGTATAAATCATCTCATTACGTAGATCCAAGGCCGTAGTAGTAATTATCGTGCGAATAAGCGACACGAGCGACGCAAATGTCAATTAGGTCACCTATAAATTCGACACAACGTTTGCCCGAACCAGCAATGATCACACGATCGCGTACAATGAGACGTTTTCAGCACAAACTCACAAAGCATTTCATAGATGGCGGCTACAGGCGTGGCCATAGAAAACCCGGAATACGGCTGTCGAAATTCTGTGCTAAGCGAAATTTTACAACCGTATTGAAATGCTACGAAATGCTTTGTAATGTGCTGAAAATGACTCATTACGATGAGGCTTTAGGATTGCGACCATACTATACTTGCATTTTATTATATGGTTTTCAGCCATGTAGACTACCCAGAAAAGGATGCGTCTAAAGGCTGTTTTAAAAGTATCATACCACCTAGGTGGTTTTGTTTTGCTGCGTCTGTAAGTCATCACAAATCAAGGATCTTAAATCTTACTTGGGGAAATTATTTTTTGTTTGAACGGTCTTCCTTGATCTAAGCCATTCCTACCGGTGCAATGAATCTATGGAATTCAGTAAAGGATATCGGGTGAATACCATTGTGATCCCATACCAAATACAGTTTGGTATCGCGTTGCTGTGAAATGCCACGTAACCAATCTGTTGGAACATCGTTCAAAGGCATTGATAGTTTACTTACATGGTGAATGTAAAAATAGAAGTTAAAAACTAAAACCCAACTTTTAAGCCTTTTAGTAGTCGGGTTTTAGTTTTTAACTTCTATTTTTTTTTTGAGCTTTTTGTATGTAATTTTGGAAGATCACCTAAAAATGGCCAGAATAGAACAAAGAAAAGCAAAAAAAAAAACACATTTTGGTATTTTTTGTTCTATTTGTTATGTTGACGCTACATGTGTTGTACATTTTCGAAAAGGTCTTTTAAAGCCCTTTCATTTAATACCCATGACTTTGGTATCCGATAATTTTTATTTTTAGGTCCACTACTTTAGGGCGCAGCACAGCCGCCATCTTGGTTTTTTTCAAAATTAAACTATTTCAACTGAGTAATTAAGACAAATCCAACTACACCTCATTTATTGAAATCGGCCGAGTGGTTTAGGCTCTGCGAGGGAACAGATGAACACACAAACATACACACACACATACATACGCAGCTAAAATCATAACCCTCCTTTTTGCTTCGCGTAGTCAGGTAAAAATATAAGTTTCATTCTCTATCTTCAAAGTTCCTCATCAGACTGATTAGGATTTGCAATCACTGGTGAAAAAGTACACTGTTAATAAGATACTGCACTGAATCCGAGTGATCTGCTGAAATCCGTGGAGGAGTTGCGTTCTCCCTCTCTGAAGCTCTTCATCAGATCTTCACCATTTTATGGGACCACACGGGAGTATACACTTTCAAATAAAAAAATAGTCAAAATCAGTCTACTTAGAAAAAAAAAATCTGAGGTAACACTCAAATTTAAAAAAAAACCTTTTTACCTACGAAAAAAGCAATTTTCCGCAAATAAACCGGTTTTGGAACTAAAAAGTTTGCGGATTTTTTTAACAGAATAAATAAGTAAAGGTTTATTCAGGCCAAAAAACTTATACTAATACAGTAATTCCGCCAAACTACTAAGTAGTTTGTTGGCAGATTTTATGTTCTTATTACTGGCACACCGCAGGCATATTTTTTTAAATGACAGACTTACAAAATTCTCTCTATAACGTCGTTCATATCCCACTAACAAGCACTTATCTCCCACAGAAGACCCACCAGCCAACGAGTCGACCGGCCAGCCGACTGTGACGTCATTCTACGCGCTGTCCGTCTCGCCGCCCGCCCCGATCATGCTGCGACTCGGCAACTCCACTATCGACAGCACCAAGTCGTTCAAAGTGCCGCAGCCATCCGTCGATCCGGATGCGAGGACCAACCCGCCGGTAATTACCTTTGTTGTTTCCAGAAAAAACGCCACAACAATTTCTTTTACATATTTCGAATAAGGGTTCCGAGCATGAACAAGAGAGCTATGGCAAGAGAATAAGGAAGAATGTCAGGATACTTATACTCACTTACCAGACATTGTAGGCCTAAGGTAGAAAAGGAATAAAACGCACATGTTTGTGCCAAATTGCTTTTTTAATGGAATTTATTTAGCAATGGCCGGCACTGACTCTAGGTTTCTTCTAACATACACACAGACCGGGAAAGAAGCAACAAGAAAACACGTCCGGCTTCGAGATTTCATAGCAGTCCATTGAAGCTACGAATATTGGACGAATTTCTTTCATACCTTAGTAGTTGCTTGCGGAGGACACCACATTGGCATTTGATAAACCGATGGCCTCCGGCTATCTAGCAGTCTATTTTAAGGATAAGCAGGTCTTGTTTTAAGCCTTTTAGTAGTCGGGTTTTACTTTTTAACTTTTTAGACATTTAAAAACGGTTATTTTTACAGTAAATATTTTAGGGAATACAGGGTCAGATCAGTGAATGGTTTCAGCAGTAAAGTCCGTTTTTTGTGGAGTGAAAATAATATTCAGTAGAAGTTGGTACAGCGGTACCTAATTAAAAACGGAATATAGTGACAAGATACGCAACGATACGCAGCTGGTTTAGTTAGTGCACCGGCATGCTTTGCCATAAGTTGGCGGTTCAATTCCTGTCACGTGATAATTTTCTTTATAATCCGCGCGGGATGAGAATGGGATGGAACCTTGTCAAAGTGGATAGAAAATTGACTACTTTGACAAAGTAGCTTCGACGCGAGTTTGCATACCGCGCGCGTCTCAATACCAAAAGGTCGCCTCCCATTCGCATCGCGTGCGGATTAATCTTTATTCCCTTTGTTCACAGGTCACAATACGGCCACACGTCATATCAGTGAAAGAATCAAGCAAACTAGTACCTCACCTAGTGGCGGTGTTGCGGAACACCCACTTGGACCATGACAGGCGGTTTGGACCGTCCTTCGAGGATGACGACGGAGGAGGAAACGTGACTAAGATCACTGTGCAGTTGGGGGAGGACGCGCACTTGAATTGTAGGATTAGTTTACTGCAGGATAAGACAGTGAGTGCATTGGTTTACAAACTAAGAGTAGAGCTACTGTTGTCTAAATGCTATTTTCAATCACAAAACACTTAAATAAAGACGCCTGAAAGGGTTCGAGTTTAAGCCTCAGAAACAGATTTATCGGCGTTTTGGTTGAAAAAGCGGGAAAATTGGACCTCACTAGTATACTATGAAAGCAGAAAAACCTTACGTAAAAAGGGTTGCAGCCAATTTTGCTGCATAGGTTAACCTATGCAGGACCAACTGGTCTAACTTTTAATAGTTATCTCATTATGTAGATTGCTTGGCCTAAGATTGTTTAGGTACATTATAATATACATCATCACTCTAATACGAACAAAAAATGTATAAAAAAATGTCCCTAGCACGGGTTAGTGTTTTAGAAAAAACAAAAAAAATGTATAGTTTTTCATTTTTAAGCTAGTTTATTCAAAGCCTGCATCTCGGTACTCACAAACGTACCATTCCCGTCTTCATGAGCAGAAAGACTATACCTAGAACTGTTGGAACGCTTCCCGCGTGAAATACGCCACAAATGTAACAAGCTTCGGGCAAAAAACAATTTTCTCCCCGAGATACTCATGCTTTTAGCCGCTTGGCTTTGTTTCAATAAAATATTTTATGTTACGGCGGCGACTCGGGCATAAATTGCCCGCTACAATAATAAAAGACAACAGGATTTTAGGTAAATCGGATTAAGTTCAAGAGAACGTGGAGAAGAAATGTTGTTCTTAATTGGTTTTGCTTCCTTTATTGCGGACCAACTTGCGGACCAGCAAAAACATTGTTTTATTTGACTCTGCGTGAAAAAACCTCTTCCCGAAAATTTTGGGTCGTACCTACACACGACAACACGTTGACGCTTACACGCTAGCACTCTACTCGGTTACGTTACGGGCGACTTTACAACCAAAGTGTACACTCTGACGCGCTCTCGTGTGTGCACTAGACACAATTCTTAAATCTTAAAAGTCACTTGAGATTTGCTAAGGTCTCAGAACACAGGTAAAACTTCAATAACAAGTTTAAGATCTGGCAAAAAAGTGATTCAATCATTCACATCGGCACGGTATAAGATAGTAAGGGTGGTATTCTAGAACAATACTTAAAATCAGTTCAAACTAGAACGCTACTTAAACTCTGTTTAAACTCAGTTCAAACTAGAACGCGACTTGAATTCTGTTTAAACTCAGTTTAAGTAGAGTTTAGTAGTGTCGACTGTCGATAAAACAGTGCATGTTTTGATTTGAATACCCCTCCGTTCATATTAAAACATGCACTATTTTATCGACAGTCTGAACTCTGTTTAAACTCTGTTTAAGTATCGTTCTAGAATACCACCCTAGAGTATGATAACTTGGTTGTGTCTAATAATTACCTTGTGTGTGGGCTAGGTCGACTAATCTGTCTGGATTCGATGGTATGAGTGCTGGGCAAGCGTACTCCATCTAAAAACAATGTCCCAGGCACTGCAGCGCCGAGTGGTATCTTCACCCATCCAGCTTGAGTGAAGGTGCCACTGAACGCTATTTCAATCATCTCATTACGTAGATGCAAAGGCCTTAGTTTTGACCCTCTTTCTGCAGGTATCCTGGGTCCGGCGGCGTGGCAAAGAAGAAATGCCCTCTCTACTCACAGTGGGTGCGGTCACGTATGCAGCCGACGAGCGCATCTCGGTAGCGCGCCGATATCCCGGCAACTGGAGGCTGCTCATCCGGGAGGTGACACCTGATGACGAGGGCGTCTACGAGTGCCAGATCTCGACGCACCCGCCGCGTGTCAGCCGCACTTACCTACACATTAACAGTACGTTGCAGGCTCTTTCGATATTCTGATGCATAATCTATATCCAGTCTAAAGGTCAGTGCCAGGGTTTGGACCAAGCGCTGCCCAGGAATGAATGCAACACCAGTGGTATCGTAACATTAATGTATATCTTTAAAAAAGATGGCCCCAGGGAAAATAATACACAGGGTGGATTTTTGAAACGGTGCACCGTAAAGAAGTACATTAACTAGTTTTTTGGGCAGTGCCACTGATTTGTCGACCAGAACACATAATCGGCAGAATTATTGTTGTTCTGTTGTTTATAATAATGAAAAGAATACTATGTTATTTGCTGAACAAAAATAGCTCAGATTATCTTAAAATAAAAAATAAACTGTGAACATTTTGAATTTCCCGCCACGCTGCTAAGCGTTCTTTAACCGAATGATTGGCGTAAAAAAAAATCCAGTACCCTCAGGGCGTCTATGAGCCGAAGTAATACCAATTGGTTAATACCACCCTTACTCTTTCTCTCACCAGCTCCCCAAGTCTGGGTGGTTGACGAGGCGGGCGCGCCTCTCCTGGAGAAGTATTACGAGGCTGAGTCGACCCTTGCGCTGGTCTGTCGCGCGAGACACGTGGACACTCCCGCCGTGCTGACATGGCTGCATGAGGGCCGCGCGCTCAACGCTGACACCAGCCGCGGGGGCATCAAGTGAGTTCTCTCCCTCTATCTCTCTCTCTTTCATTCACTGAGTGGACGTTGGCTTTAGTCTGTCGCGCGAGACACGTGGACACTCCCGCTGTGCTGACATGGCTGCATGAGGGCCGCGCGCTCAACGCTGACACCAGCCGCGGGGGCATCAAGTGAGTTCTCTCCCTCTATCTCTCTCTCTTTCATTCACTGAGTGGACGTTGGCTTTAGTCTGTCGCGCGAGACACGTGGACACTCCCGCTGTGCTGACATGGCTGCATGAGGGCCGCGCGCTCAACGCTGACACCAGCCGCGGGGGCATCAAGTGAGTTCTCTATCTCGTTCTCTCTCTCTCTCTCTCTCTCTCTCTCTCTCACTCTCCCTCTCTATCTTTCTTACTCACCGAGTGGACTCTGTGCTCTGGCTTTAGTCTGTCGCGAGACACGTGGATACTCCTGCCCTGCTCACGTGGCTGCATCAAGTGAGTTCTGTCTCTCTTTGTGGCGCTGCGCGGCTAGACACTTGTCTCTTAGGCCCGGTTTCTGAATTGAGAATTTCACTAACCAAATGCTGAAGTATCGCTCTATCACATTCTCTTGTGTGACATCTGCAGAGACAGGACGATACATAAGCATTTGGTTAGTGAAATTCTCAATTCAGAAACCGGGCTTTACTCTCTTTTTCTCCCCCTGTGATGTGGCTACATGAGGGCCACGCTTTGACAGCAGACAATAGCCGCACGGACCCCAAGTGGAATTCGCAATCTCGTTTTTAGACCCGCGGTAGCGTCTCAAGCCAAGTTCAAGGAAAAAACTGGCGAAAGCATCGTGTGTATATTTACCCGAACCATTTGGCCACACTTTTTACCCCTTCATAACTCTTTATCAATTTTACATAAACACATGTTTGGCACATACTGTCTTACTGCCTACTCTAACAGATGCTTGAGAGAATAACTGCCGGTTTCTGATTTTAGAAATTCGCTAAGCAATCACTTAAATATCGTTCTGCCTCTGCGGATTTCTCACAAAAGAACGTGAGCGTAACAGAACGATAGTTAAGTATTTACTTAGTAAAATTCTCAATTCAGAAACCTGGTCTACGAAGGACATCTCGTAGAGCGTTGGGCAGTCTGAGGTCCCAAAATATCACTGGGAAGACGCCTTTGTGAACTTCAGGTGGAGGATTGGAGGGAGTTAAAACAGGACAGGGAAAACTGGCGCCTTTCCTTTTATTTGCTGAGGCCTAGATTCACATTGGGTCGGTCGAGCCACCGACCTTCTCTAAGATTGGAGTTGCAAGTAGGTACAAATCGGGACTAGACGTTTGTCCATAACTTGCCTAGTAACGCTATGCTTTATCGACTGGCATAGGCAAAATATAAGCATCCATCCAAATTTCATCCACCTTCTCCAATCAATCCAATCCAATCAATTCAATCCAATCAAATAGCTTAGTCGCAAATGGCAATCAAATTTTCGTTTGTGACGGTTTATCAGCTTATGTTTTTATCAACAAGTTTTGGAAAGTAAAAGCATTAAATTTTTATTTCCTCCAATTTTCCAGGGATTTGTTATGCTACATGTTAAAATGCAGAACAATATAGGCTTTTGTTCACAATTTGGTCACTGTCGACTGTTATTTTTTGTATTCTTTCGTTACTTCTTTGGGACAAAATGTAATCAGGCATATTTTTTAATTTCTCAATTGCTAGATGGTCATAGATAACAATGATGTAGTAATATTTTGGTAAGGTCAAATCGGAACAGAGAAAATTGTCGGCCAATCGGATTTCTTTGCTTTGGGCCATATGGTGTCCTCTGAGCCCGCGGCATTTCAAACAAATAAATGGTGGCCGTAAATCGTGCTACAGGTTAAGTTTTCATATTTTGATCATGTTCTTTTTTGCAAACTGCAATAAATAAGTAGTCTACAACATAAGCCCTATTAATCACACCAAGTTTCGAGCTAAAGACGTTCGAGTTTAAGATTTTCGAAGTGGCCTGCATTTGGACTACAGTTATTTGAAAAACATGGAGTAGCTGGCTTCTTATTTTGATCTGCCAAACGACCCTCATTATAGCACTCTCGTCAGTCTCCCTTCATTTTATACAGGGTGCACTCTAAGTCGATAGCGGAACTTTAAATAGGCTGTCTACTGATCAATACAAACAACTTGTACTAGGTGGCGACAAAAATGGAGTGAAAAAATTATCAGCTGTTTCATACATTTGGCGCAGTACTGAGTCGACCTTTTGTATGGAACAGCTGATATTTTTTTCGCTCCATTATTTTCGCCACCTAGTACAAGTTGTTTGTAATGATCAGTAGACAGCCTACATAAATTTCCGCTATTGACTTAGAGTGCACCCTGAAGATACTCAAAACCCTAGCAGATTCGAATTTACCACGGTTCATCGGCGCACGAGTGTGTGAATCACGTTTCGCCGACAGCTATTATTCGCCGATAAACCATAGAATGTGGGTACAACAATAATTTGGTTCAAAAAGAGTCGAACCGCGGTTAGTTTAGCAGGTAAATGAATTACCTTTCGGCTGCGCTGCAGCGGCCGTGGTCAGACTGGAGCGGCGGGTGTTTTATTTGCTGTATTGATGGTTGCCAAACTACCGTCACATCACTTGAGTCTTTCGCAACACTGCGAATAACTCAACACTCAGTCTTCATTTACCTACATTCAACTCGACTCGTTTCGAACCAAATTATGTGTGAATATCGTGAATCATTCAAAGTTACGATTAACAATAGCCTCTATTTCGCTTTGCCTCGGCACGTGTGCCTTCTGAGCTAGGCATCCAATTCCAGACGAGTGAACCTTTCCGAGAAGTCTTCCTCTATAACGCCTGTCTCGTAAATACCGATTTTGCGACCGCACCAGGGGGTAAGCTGGTGGAAAGTCAGACGATATGTAATCGTAGTTGATCGGAGGAGGGGAGGTATTCTGGAGTGTCCCAACAAAAGTACGTTTTCCTGTACTTTTGTCTTTTGCAAAGCACTTTCCTTCTCGTGGGTGAAAACCAAATCCTGTTTTCAAACGACCTCAAAAAAGGAGGAGGTTCTGTTAGGTGGTTAGGTAGGACCTAACCCATTACTTTTTGCAATGTTCGTTGAAAAAAATGATAAACACAATCGATAGCTCAATCGAAACAGCACTGGTATGGTAAACTAGAAATTGGTATTAAGGCAAAATGTTCCCCTCGATATAGATCATTAAACTTCCTATTCATCTTCTTTCTTTAGCTCAATTGATTCAAGTAGTTCGAAGATAGAGTTTACCCGCATATTTATTTCTTACTATATTTGCTTTAAATCGTTAATCCTGCAAATTGGCAGGTTTCATTCGCAGCGTTTGCCATTGATCAATTGGTTTGAAAAGGGTTGGGTTTAAATTGGGTTGCAAAGTTCATGAGCTCTGTAAGTGTCGTTAGGGTCGCATTGGTCATACCTCATTAGAACTGTGAACCCATTGAAAACTAGTTCTAAGGCCGTCTTGCACCACTTCTTAAATGCCACTTAAGTCGCCATTTAAATCGATTTTTGTATGAAAATTTTAGTTAAATGCTGTTTAAACCACATTTAAGAAAGTGGTGCAAGTCGGCCTAAGGCGACGATCGCGCAGCGAGTGGTCCAGAGGTCAGCGGTCAGAGTTCTGTGTTTGCAATTACTATGCGGTTTTTGATCTGTAGCGACCCCTGTTGGTCCTACAGAAAACTACTACATTAAAGTAATCTGTTTGTTAAACAACTCTTCTACTTTTTCTTTGCGTGCCGTATTCTGTCGGAGGTTGGCGATCAGTTTGGCTATCTCGTCCTTCGAAGCCGCCAAACTAAATAATGAGCCAGTGCTTTGCCCGAACCATTCGCTTAGATTTTGCATCCATGATATCTTGGATCTACCAGGTCTCCTTCTGCCTGGTATCTTGCCTTGTATGATAAGTTGAAGCAGGCTGTTCTTTTTGTGGTTGTTTATAAATATACTCTAGCTTCCACTTTTGGATGGTATTCAGGATCTCTACTTTCTTCCTCATTCCCTGCAATACTGAAATAAGCTTAATTATTGTATCTCTGTTGTTGACCATAATGAAAATAATACTATTTTAAACATTAAAAAAACTGAAAAAATTGACCTTCCAGCCACGCTGCTTTAGTGAAGTCTTTGTTAGTAAAAAGAAGAAAAAAGTGGCCGAATTCTGGGCCAATAAAATAAGACAACACGTCACCGATACGATAAGAAGTGCCTAAAAAGAATACAAATATCAAGGTCAGTGCCGATGGAAACGAAGTTATATTCGACTGTTTCTAAATAAGACGCCCCGATATACCGTCTTGGTTGGTGTTGCTCTCGGGGGGACAGCGTGAATCTTTTATATAGGTCAAGGCATAAACATATACTATGTAAGCGTAACCGTATGATGGCAATACATGGATGATGGCTGTCGGGATGGTAGGTATAGGTGCTGGGCAAGCCTACTCCATCTAAACAAGGTCCCAGGCACGGCAGCGTCCGATGGTCACTTTACCCATCTAGTGTGAGTGAAGGTCCCAATGGTCGCTGTATAAATCAATTCATTGCGTAGATGCAATGGTCTAAGTTTATGATGGCACTTGACATAATAATACCAGTCAAGTGCCAGTTGCTAAAAAATTGTAAGTAAGTTTCAAGTTTCATGAATGATCTTTACACATTCTCAGTCATTTTATTTATTTATTTTAAAACAGTACACAAAACAGACGATAGCCATAAAATTTAATTACCCTAGAGCGCCCCAGTGGCTTAAGTAATGTGAGAACATCAAATTATCTGAAAACCCTTAAATAAAAAATGCCACGGGAATTGCATAATGCAGCTCTGCCGTAGAATTACCTACCCATTTATGCAGCGTCCAGTGGCACCTTCACTCACACTAGATGGATGAAGAGACCACTCGACGCTGCAGTGCCTGGGACATTGTTTTAGATGGAGAAGGCTATTTCATCAGGATGGTATAGGTGTTTTTATTAGTATAAACTACAAAACCACAATAATTCAGCTGATTATGAGATTTGCTTGATTGAACTCATAGTTTTTTGGGCAGTACCACTGGTTTGTCGACCAGAAAAACAAATCGACTGTTGTTTATTTGCTTGATTGAACTCATAGTTTAATAATACAATTTTAATGTCGTAAAATAAAAATGGCTGAACAAAAATTATTTTCTCATTTTAGGTACAAATTAAAAAAAAAGTGTAAATTTCAGCTTTCCCGCCACGCCCAAAAATAGTTATTTGTTATGCAAGAATGCAAAATTATTGTTTGCGGCGAGTGCTTGTATTGAATACCGAGCTAGCGAAGGTTTCTAAAATTGAGCCACGAGCGTAGCGAGTGGTTCAAAAAAAGAAACCTGAGCGTAGCGAGGTATTCAGAAGCTCGAGTCGCAAATAATATTGCATTCGTGCGAAACACAAAACTTTTCATCTCACAGAAGCGAGGAAATGATTTTGTTAGCCAAGCGTGACAAACAATAGACATAGGTAGGTAGGTACCTACCATAGAGGTTAGTGAAACGAGTTTCCTTCTTTTTTGCTTCTTCACAAAGGAGTATGTGGCGTTGCCTAGCACGGGTTGTTGATAACAAATCGTGTCTTCTTGAAGTGTCATAAAATCAACAACCCGAAGGAGAGTTCCTTATTTTTTTTTTATTAGGGCGTCGAGTTCAAATTTCGAAGCGCACAAAAATACAAAGCGGTTTAAAGAAGGATCTTCTACGATCGCATGTTTAAAGTAACAGAGCACTTTCCGAGCATGGGAGATGAAAACAAAATTCTCTATCCGATGCTACCATACAGTGCCACTACAAGGGCCCTGTGTCTTCATACTTCGGGATTGCTGAAAGATTTTTCCCAAACGTGAACAACGAGTAGCTATTGCATTAACCTTTTCTTGCCGGGTTTACTAGTGAACAAAAATGGATGACCTTGTTGTTCAAAAATTATTTTTATTTAGATACCTAAGTTTAAGAGGTCCAAAAGGTCCTAACACCTATTAACGGGTGCTTGAAAAGTTACCATTTTGAAATACCTTTAAAGTCACCTCGAGACCTTTACTCTGTCTTATTAGATTTTATAAGTTAGATACCAGGGTTTTCAGTCTTCCAAGAAAAAATTCCAAAAACAAAAAAAAATAAAATTTTGAAAAATGTATTGTATCTACTTTTTTTCTCAGAAATGTCACGGTGTTAACAAGTAGTTTACACCCTGCAAAAAGAGTTAGGATCTATTATAACAAGTTGTATAAAGTTTACGAGTTTTTTAAAAGCATGAGATTTTTTAAATATTTGCAATGCTACTATAAATATTGTATCTAGCCGAGCGTGGGAGATGGAAGCTTTATTTATTTATAGTCTTTCGCATATTCTGCGCAAACTAACCATGCACCAGTCAACAGCGCTTAAGTTTACACACGAATGCGTTGGCTTAGTTAGTTTGTTTTGAAATCCGTTATTCAATGTTTGAAACACGACCCAAATACAGCCTGACACAAAAGAATAGGAAATTAATGTTTGAGGAACTAAAGAGATTTATATCTGGCAACTAAACAAAAGCTTGATAAGTCGTTGTGTGCCATACTCGCGCTAAGTAATCTCTGTTCATATGTTAATATTAGTCGAATTTTGCATTTTTTTTTAGTATTAGGATTTTTAAGTGACTTTAAAATTAACAAAATCATACGTAGCGGAGCCAGGCAAATGATATACAGCGTATATCTACGATTTTTGGTAGAGAGTGAAGCTGGGGAAGTGTTAGCTAATATTAATAATGTCTATGAACAATGAGAACATCACGGTGAAAATTGCTGCTGTCTGCTAATTTATTAATATTTTTTGTCCACAGTGTGAAGACAGACCACGTCCCAGGCGGTGCGGACAGCCTTCTGCGACTGAACCGGGTGAATAGCAGCGATGCTGGCAACTACACTTGTGCGGTGCGAGGAGCCAAGCCGCATACGGTCTCTGTGCACGTTCTAAACGGTATGTTAAAAAGCCCCTATTATACAGGGCGTCCCACGGCTATGCCACATGGAGGGAAAGTACCTTAAATATTGTAGATGGAACATTTTACTGAAAGAAGACATTATTTTAATTTTAAAAACAATTTAAACTGCATTCATAGATATTGAAATAATTACATGGTTGAACCGGGAATCGAACCCGTTACATGAGAAAAAATATTACCCTGTAGTTTTATCATACCGATCGAAAGGCTTCATGATAAGGATTATTTTTTGCTAAATAACATAGTGTCAGACATAAAAGGAAGACCATGAATTTTAACATTTACCTGGTAGTATGCAACAAATCGAGCCGTATCCTGAGCCGAAAGACGCGTAAAATTTTGTTCATCGCAATGCGGCTGGCTGATTATAAAGACATAATTCAAAAATGTGTTTCATTTTCATACTTTTAATCTTTTGTTACTGTGATTTTCATTGATAAATTGATTAATGTTGTATTAAAAATGTTAAAATTCATGGTCTTCCTTTTATTTCTGACACTATGTTATTTAGCAAAAAATAATCCTTATCATGTAGCCTTTCGATCGGTATGATACAACTACAGGGTAATATTTTTTCTCATGTAACGGGTTCGATTCCCGGTTCAGCCATGTAATTATTTCAATATCTATGAATGCAGTTAAATTGTTTTCAAAATTAAAATAATGTCTTCTTTCAGTAAAATGTTCCATCTAAAATATTTAAGGTACTTTCCCTCCATGTGGCATAGCCGTGGGACGCCCTGTATAGGTACTTTTGAGGATCGTGGAACTCATCAAACTTTGAAGGTCATGCAACTGATAAATCTTGAATAAAACATAATAATTATGATACTTTGGCCCGGTTTCTGAGTTGAGAAATTTACTGAGCAAATGGGTAAGTATCGTCCTGTCTCAGCAAATTTCTCACAAAAGAGCGTGACAGAACGATACTTACTCATTTGCTTAGTGAATTTCTCAACTCAGAAACCGGGCCTTTGTGTATTTTCTAAAGCACTAACACGTGCTAGATAAGATTATAAAGATTTTTTATTAGGTCAAAAAATTGTCTCGGGACAGAAATGAGTGTGAGAAGCAGTGAGTACCAAAATTATAAATATTTTCATAAGGTTAATAAATTCGCTCGGGACAGGACTTGAACCCGCAACCTTTTCAATACCGTGCAGGAGCTCTACCAATATAATAATATACCGGTAGAGCGCCTGCATGGTATGCAATAATTTGAGGGTTCAAGTCCTGTCCTGAGCGAATTTTTAATCTTAGAAATATATGTATAGTTGACTGCATCTATTGAAATTGATCATAGGATAAAATGGATCTGCCCTACTTCTTCGCATTAGATCTCAAATTCGTATGGCTTTCGCCATACACATTAATGGCATAAAGATTCTCCAACAGCACTTTTCCAAGCCATCTGAATAAACCGGCTGGATGCATGCCGTTTCACTCATTCTCTAAAGAGGAAACCCGTGGGACTCGTATTTGAATGCAATTTTCTAAACAAGATTCCCAATGCAACGCTGCCAGGCAATAGGATTCAATCTGCCAATGGAATTCCTAACTTATTTGTTAGGCATCAAGTTGGGAGTGGTTCTGAATATTTGGTCAAGTTTTTGATTTTTAGACGGAAAAATTCAATTCGACTATACATTAAGTTTTAATCTAAAAGTAGGTACAGTCGCGCGTAATGTTTTAAATTACTAATAGGTTACCTTTTCCCGCTATGCTATTGTTATACCATACATTACCTAATTTTACATAAAAAACTTACAAATCCTAACACAACAGCAAAACAACAAATAACATCCTAACCGAAACTCTGAAAAAGTAAAAAACAACGCATACCTACATTATTTTTGTTTTTTTTTTTTTAGTTATAATGTAGAAACGTTACGGGGGCGGCTGTCTGGATGGCATAGGTGCTGGGCAAGTCTACTCCATCTAAAACAAGCGCCGAGTGGTCTCTTCACCCATCTAATGTGACTGAAAATGCTACTGCCAAATGTGATTAATCCAATGTTAAATTTCACCAGCCTTAATTGATGCCGACAGTCAAAATAGCCATTGATACTGAGCAATGTAAAAGGTAATACCTACGTGAGTAATTCGAATTTACGCCTCTCATTTGAAATATGATTTTGATGAAAATATCATCATTATGCTAAATGTTAATTAGTTTGTGAATACCAAACAAGCAAACCATGATGTATTGTTTATTTTCATGAATAACTAACTACTTAAAATGTTGTATTTAATTTATGCTGAAATGTTGAAAGGAAAGTTAAAGTACCTACTATTTCAAAGTATTTGAACAGTCGACTTCAAAACTCAATAAAAAGTTAGCTATTTACCAAGTTTTTAGCTAACAACATTTAGATCAACAGCGCCTTCAGCCACTAGGATAATAATAATAATTATTAATACATTTATTTCAAATGATTAAAAATTCATATAGGATAAGGTCGTCAGCAAAGCTCAGGTGTGATGGTCTTTCACCATTGATGTTAACACCTCTTTCGCGCCAGTTTACAGTATTTAAGGCGCTGGGCATAGTGAATTAGCCCGCGCGCAAAGAAAAATGTACAAAATCGATTCCTGTATCAAATACACAAAAAAATCGAAATTTTTCACATGTCAAACCCTAGAATTAGATAGATAGATAGATAGATAAATCATTTATTCAATTGCCACAACACATAATTGAAAAATTACATTGATAATATTATAAAATAATGACTGTAACATTTATCGCATGCAAAATCAAATAAAATTACAGAAATTAATATGCTATGTGTCATGACAATAAAAAGGGTCCCGAACTCAGCGTAATGCCACGGACCTTGCAAATCAAAATCCGCGGCGCTGGTTTTCAGTCGGAGCCTGCGTGAAAGTGAAGCAACGAGAGCCAGCAGTGTCATTGGCTCCGATCATCTTATTAAAAACTCAATTTAAATAATTCATTAAAATCTAAAATTAAATTAAAAACTATCTATTAGACTAGAGTTTACAATTTGGGGGAGTAAATAATATAGCAGAGTATATCAGATACTTACATTCAAATTAATATATAATTCATAGAAATAAATAAAATTGATAACATTAGGCATATTCGAGCAAATGCATTATTAAAAAGTGGTACCTACAGTGAATCAAAACGTCTCTCAAGTAAGTAGACATAAATTTATAGCAATTACTGCATCATAAATAATAATATCGACTATTATAGTTGTTATTTAAAAGTAAAGACATTTTGTAGAACATAAAACAATAAAAAATCAATCAATGGGAACATTAATATATCATTCATAAAGCAATGGGAACATAAAACAGTAAACATGGTAAAAATAACTTGATGGTAAAATTATTTGACGAATGGAACATTTCTATTAGATCAGATTAACAGGATTCGACTATAGTAAATAATCACTACACTAGGCCATAGCTAGATCTGTAATTAAACATTTTGTATAATAAATTAAACATTTTGTATAATCAAGAACAATTTAAAAATAAGAATAATAATAACTAATAATAAAATTATTGATTAAAATTCATAGATTGATAGCTAAAAAATAAAACAATATAAATTAATAAAATAAATCACGACTAGATTAGGATCTAAAACACACCCGGACAGATTGTCTTGACAGTTACGTTAGCTATTTTTTTGGATGTTCAAAATATACTTCTTCAGCTGCAGTTTAAAAGTGCTATGGGAATCAAGTTGTCTTAAAGGTGGGGGAATGTTATTCCAACACTTTGATGCGGCGTACTTAAAGCTACCTCTAAACGCTTTAGTATTATTATGAGGTGGGCACGAGATGTAGTCCCTTCTCGAACTGCGTTGATCCCGGGTAGAACTTGACCACTTGAACTTATCAAAGAGATATTTGGGCTCACCAGTTTTAGTTATTCCGAAAAGCAGAGATGCTAAATAATAGTCCACTCTACTTTTAATATTAAGAATTTCTGCTTTATTTAAAAACGGCGTGACATGGGTTCGAGGGGGAATTTTAAAACAGAATCGTGCGCAGGCATTTTGAACACGCTGTACAAGTGTCAGTGTCTTTTTGTATAAACAGGGCCCGTAAACAGCCAAGCAGTAAGTAAGCTTGGAGAGAACCAGAGACTCACAGAGTCTTACCCGTAGCTCGGTACTAATAAATTCACGAATGCGATATAAAACGCTGAGACGATAAAAACAAACCCTAGTCACCTCCGCCACATGACTCTCGAATTTTAGGTCCTGATCCAAAACCAACCCAAGGTTCCTAGCCGTAAGAACTCTATCAACAGGTTCATTATTAATAGTTATTGAAATGTTGGCCAAACTTATCGCCCCAATTTGGTGCTTACTCCCGAGTAACAGATATTTCGACTTAGTTGGATTGAGCACAAGACAGTTCCTGGAGGACCATGCGAAGATTCGATCCAAGTCTTCATTCAACCTTGTTACAGCGTTGTCAACTTCTGCTGGTGGACAGCTAATATAAATCTGTAAATCATCGGCGTATAAGTGGTACTGGCAATGAGAAATGCAACGTACTATGTCACTACTATACAGGATAAAGAGGAGAGGCCCCAGGATTGATCCTTGTGGCACTCCTCGGTCTGTAGGACTTAGGAGAGACTTAAGGGAGTTACCATCCCTCCTATGAAGTACGACCTGCTGCTGTCTGCCACTCAAGTAGCTGTCGAACCATCGTATAGTAGGTATATCAAAACCATAATAGGAAAGCTTTGAAAGTAATAAGCTTATATTTATGCAGTCAAAAGCTCTGGAAAAATCCAGCAAAACCAGAATTGTACCACAACCCCTATCCCGAGCTGACAAAATATTATCAACCACGTCAAGCAAAGCAGTATTAGTACTACGCCCTCTTCTAAAACCAGACTGGAGCTGAGGTAAAATGCGGAGTCTTTCGAGAAAAGCTGCTGTCTGTATGTAAACCACTTTTTCTAGTATCTTGGAGAGATATGGTAAAATACTAATTGGGCGAAGATCCCTTGCACAATTGGGGTTATCATTCTTGGGTATAGGTTTTACAAGAGCAGTCTTCCAGATCTCTGGGACCTGACTAGATGTAATCGATCTGTTAATCATTTTTGTGATAAAACTCAAAGTATTTGGTAGGGTCAAGAGTAACATGTCCCTAGAGATGCTGTCAGAACCCAGAGCATTAGACTTCATATGCAGAATTATATGCGCTATTAAAGATTCATCAACTGGGGTCAAACTAAAAAAAGATGAGTTATGCCTATTAAACTCAAAAAATGTCAAATCAGAGATGGAAACTGATGAGCTCCCCGGTAGAGACAAGAAATGTGCATTCAGTTCATTTGGGTCGTTAAAATGTTCAGGTAAATAAGACGTTTCCTTAAATTTTACACCCGCTGTAATTTTTAGATTTTTCCAGAGCAATTTAGGGTTATTTAAGTTGCCATTAATATGGTTTTCAAAATACGCCCTCTTTTCATGATAGAGGGATAAATTCACAAGATGTTTAAGGTCTTTATAGTTGGCTCTGGCTTTATCAGTGTTTTCTCTGCGTGATACACAGTGAGCTTCGTCTCTAAGCTTCATCATAAGACGAACATTACTTGTCAGCCACGGTATAGACTGTTTTGGCAAAGATTTCTTTTTTAGAGGAGCATGTTTATCAAAAAGAATAAGCAGATATTCATTAAATTTAAGGCACATTGAATTGACTGAATCAAGGGATTCCAGAGTGCTCCATTCAATTTGTGATAAATCTAGGTCGAAAAGTTCTCTGTTTATATTACTCAGCGATCTAGAGACAATTGATCTTGGAAGTGGATTTATTTTCTTTATTTTTAAAATCGAGTAAACCATCGCATGATGATTTAAATCAGGTATATAGTCAACTAAAGTATTTTTAAAATCTATATTAGAGCAGATCAAGTCTAAAGCGGTTTGACTCGTTCCCTGAAAATGAGTTGGCTCTTTAACGGAGTTGTTAAGTTTCATGTATGTTAGAAATTCATGAAGTTGTTTAGTCTTACTCGATTCTTTATCCAAGATATTTATGTTAAAGTCACCCATAAGAATTAAAATATCGAAGCGCGAAAAATGTGCAGTCGACTCAGTAATCGCGTCGATGAATGAGCTGACCGGAACCCATTCTGGCCTATAGGCGGTACCAACTGCAATCTTGACAGCATTGATGCTAAGTGTAATCCACATTTGGTCAATGTGCGTGTCTAGAATTGGGTGTGGCCGTGTCCTACAGTTGATTCCTTCCCTAATGTAGAAGCCAACACCACCGCCCTTACTAGCAACTGACCGCGGGCGGGGGGCATGGCGCAATTTGTATCCGGGTACAGAGGGTGCTCTGGCGTCCTGTCCCTCGTGTAACCATGTTTCATTAATTGCCAGAATATCCGGCGAATGGCGCTGAAGAGCGACGATAAATTCGTCATGTTTAGTACCTAATGATTGTGCGTTGAACAAACCCACTTTCAAGTTACTGCTCTTTACCATGGTAAAAAAGAGAAAATGAAAAATACGAAAATTCATAACTAAACCATGTAGAGACGGACCCTAAGATAAAACGGCAGAGATTAAACGCACTATACTTAATAAATTTATGAAGTACTACAACAAGATATAAAATATTTGATTGATTAATTAAAATATTGATTTTATAAAAGGTTACTGTGTAGCAACAAATGCTCAGGTACATTAATAAACTCGTGGAATCGGGATTTATAATAATTACAGCGCCTTGCGTCGAGTTTAAAATACCTTTTAAAAATGAAATATGTAAATCTAACACCCCTAATGCCATGACACATAGCACTGAAATTAGAAAAAACATAATATAATTATGGTAAAAATTTTGCTGTTCTAGTGAGAACGAGGAGCTCCTGTCCCAACGTTTTCTGATCGAAAAATACGATCCAGATCAGATTCACTACGAATGCGTTGAGCCGCTTTTCCAGTCTCTTGGCGGGCCAAAATACGCCCTTCTTTGGTCCATATATATCTCCAACCCCTTTGCTTTCCGATTTCGCGGGCTTTGTTAAAGAGTTTACGGTTTGACCACGTAAGGCGTTCATTCAGGTATAGTCTATGAGGTGGTCCTGGAAGATCACAGCCGGTGGTGTCAATGGTACGGCGGACGCGTGCTTCACGCAATAAATCGTCTCTTATAGCTCTGCGTGACAACTTGACAGCGATAGGTCTGGAGCGAGGCGGACCGGCGGCGGCGGCCGGGTCACCCGCCACACGAGCAGGTCCAACTCTAGCTGCATGTAACAAATCACGCGGGTCCAGTTCAACTCCTAGCTTCATAGCGACGAGTGATACCAGGTGTAGTGGGTTCTCACCTTTAGTCTCGGGTATACCGGTTATATCAATGTCATTAGACAGCAGCTCCTGATCACGGTCATTTAGATCTAACTTTAACTGATCGATGGTGTTATAGAGCTCCAAAACATTGTTCAACTTTTGATCCATATCATCAGCTCGAGACTCCAACTTGTCAATCCGTTCGTTAGTTGCATTTAGGGACACTGAAAATATTGACATTTGAGATGTCAACTTTGACATCTGCTCCCGTGTGGCTCTCAATTCCTCCCGAAACAAACGAAGCTCAATTGCAGCATCCAACTCTTCCGTGACATTCAGTGCCGTCATGTTTACAGAGGTATCCATCAACTCGCCAACGGCAGTATTATCTTTAGCGACTAAAGTTTCAGCAGTGTCAGAACTGGAGTGAGCTTCACTGCAGCGCCGACAGGAACACGCCCGATGATGCTCGGTACCACAGATGCTACAAGTGACGACATCTGCCAGAGAAACGAAGCGACCACAGGAAGAGCATTTGACCATCATAAGGCGTTGGACTGTAATAGTCGCCCGCCGGTTAATCAATCTGAAGGCAGTCGGTAATTTCGCACGGTCGACACCGCGCCGCTTTGGTCCAGTGGTTAGCACTGCCGGGCAGACCGACCGGTCGTCGGTGCAAGCGACACGGGTTCGAATCCGCACTCGGGCCGCCGAACTTTTCTTTCTTACTTTAATTTGTCTCCAGCTGTCAGCGGCGTGACGTAGATGGTGAGAGGGACGCAGCAATACAAAATTAAATATGGCGCAGGGCTCATATGACACACACCACAAGATAATAAGAGAGGCACCGAGTACAAAAATTAAGATATTACAATTAAATTAAACAAAAACTTTGAAAGATGAGCGACACGACTGCTCTCGTCGGCTTCAAGCGATCACTATTCAGTTGCGAATTAGGTGAGAGCTATCTAAAACAGCCAGTTTTGTGTTGATATCCATAACAGATTGCAAGATATTTGTCTGAAAAAAAGTGCGCCGCCTATTTTTTTTCATCCAAAATATCTTCAAAACGTTTATTAATCTCAACACAAAACTGGCTGTGTTTGATAGGTCTCACCTAATTCTAGGGTTTGATATGTGAACATTTTTGATTTGTTTAGTGTATTTGATACAGGAATCGATTTTGCGCATTTATCTTTGCGCGCGGGCCATTCACTATGCACGGCGCCATAACACGTATCCAAGGACTTTTGAGAAGAGCTTGGGCGAAAGAGTGTCTCCTTGGCGTACACCTCGATTTATCGTCACTGGGTTGGTCAGTTTGTGCATTCGCACCAAAGAAAAACGCTGATTGGTTGACTTGTGCACCCAATCATACCTTCGCGATGAGCCTCAGTTATTTAGATTTAAGGGTAGACGATAGCAACGTGGCGGGAAATTCAAAATTTTTACAGTTTTTTAAATTTTGTAGCTAAACTGAGCTATTTTTGTTCAGCGATTTTTCCTTCGCGGAAATAACAAAGTATTTTTTTCATTATTGTAAACAACAGAACAACAATAATTCAGCCGATTATGTGTTCTGGTCTACGAAGCAGTGGCACTGCCCAAAAAACTTGTCGTAGACCAGAACACATAATCGGCTGAATTATAAATTGTTGTTCTGTTGTTTACAATAATGAAAAGAATACTGTATTATTGCCGCGAACGAAACATCGCTGAACAAAAATAGCTCAGATTAGCTACAAAATGTAAAAAACTGTGAAAATTTTGAATTTCCCTCCACGTTGCTATCGTTCACCCTTAATGATCCGCCTCAGTAATTATCCAAGAAACGGGATACTCGTCTCTAATGGGGTTTAATGGTTTGAAGTATGAGGCATCAAACAACGTCTTTGATTTTGATGACGATCTCTTCGCAAAGTCGTTTTGTTTTTGATATTATTATTTTCTAAATTCATAATTCAAATAAGGACGTGATTAGATTATATGTCAAAATGAAACAGATGATAACAAAATTCAAAAGTTGGAAAATAATTTTAATAGGCCGCCTAGAGCTGGTGTCTGCTCATTTCAATATTTCCAAGTAATATATTTTCATTAACTTGGAAGCGCTTCTAGAGTAAATGGAACCAAAAAACCAGCTGTCGCTCCTGCCTACATTTCCAATGTTTAAATTACTATTCATTATTTATTAAGTCACCAAACAATGGCTTTTTATATTTAACTGGTGATGATTTTTTTACAGAAAAATGTGTAGATAGCGTTAATTTGTACTATCAATAACATTGCCAACTGTGACGGAAATTATCGTGAGGAAATTTTGCTCGGGACAGGATTTGAACCCGCAACCTCTTGTATACCGTGCCGGTGCTCTACCAATTGAGCTACCGAGTCAAGTAACTGTCGATGCGAATTTTCCAACCTCATTGCTACTCGTCTTACGGGCGATGGGGCGCCATCTAGTGTGATAGTTTGCACTTATCTGCACCACCCAATGCGTTCATCTTTGCAGACGAAATGCTCATTGGAACTGGTTACCCAACTTTCTCACTTCTCTAACCCATTCCCGTTTGTTTCAGAAGAAAGTCTAGCCGAGCTTCATGCAGGAGTCAGCCCGCTCCACCCATCGGCGATGTTATCAGTGGTCGTTCTAATAACAACCCTAATGACAGCAGGACAAAAGCTATCATCGTCACCTGTGATTCTAGTTGCGGTTACTTTTATTACGTACATTTGGTGCGGGGCCAACAGCCTCCCAGTTGAAGGTGTTATAGTGCTCCTACCAACGTGATATAAGGGTATAAGTAACTGGTAATTTAAAGTACTATTGTTTGTATAATAAAATTATTATTATTAAGGGTCAACCTCTTCGCTCGTGGAGTTGTCTATCCTTGCGCTTTTTAAGAAGACACATATTGTGTATTCTTTGAGTCAGTAACCGTTATAAAAAGTGCATAAAGGTGTTTGATAAAGGCGTTAAGGCCACACATGCTGCTTAATTATAACCAGGCGTGTTTTGTAAGAGGTAGTTTATATCTATTAAATAAATATAAAGAACATAAACCTCATAATAACTGTGTAAAACACTCCATAACAAAGAGGCTGGTGTTCTGTTTTGGGCCTAAAGGCTCATTTACACTTCAACAACAACAGTAGCGAGTCTACTTGAAACTACCCCTTCTTTCATTCCAACTAACTAAACGGACCAACCGGTTGGTACGGCAAATTACCCCTAGATTCTTATCATCATTGGCTGAAGGTGCCGGACACACTGCCCCGGAGTTCCGCGTTTTGCGTTCAGAATTCTCAAATTTGCTTCACCAGAACTCCGTGTTCTTACAGTTTCAGTGTGAACGGTTCCAAGTAAATACATTATCACGAACGTGCAACGCAGAATTTTGAACGTGGAACGCTGAAATCCGGGTGGCGTGTGCGGCGCGTTAAAGCCACAAGGTGGCGAGGATTGCATGTTACTAATAAGTTAACCATCGTCTGAAAACTTGACTAGCTATTGTACTTCTTGAAGAGTAAACGGGTCATAAAATAAGCGTGATTTACGGGCGAGCGAAGAAGTTAAGAGTATTAACGATGTAATATATTTATGATTATGGATTAAAATAGTTTTATTGAAAATTAAAATCATTATTATAATGTTATTGTGCATCATTTCACGCCCTTTCCAAATTCCTAAGTAGGTGACAGACGTAATATTTCACCCTTCCCTATCATACGTGGGGTATGTATTACAGGAAAGGGCCGGGTTCATTAGCACAAGTTGAAGCAGATTTTAGTATTCTTCAGACGTATAGTTTTGGAATGACAACGAAAAATAAAAAATAAAGCCATTTCCCCTTACAAGTTTTTACGGAACCCTCGATCCGTGAGTCTGACTCGCACTTGGCCGGTTCTATTGAAATGTTGCACAAATACCTTCAGTCAACATAAATAGCATTTTTGGTTCATGATGTTTCGAACACAAAGGCTACGGGCTACGGGCTACGCAACGCTACGAATGCTACGAGATTGCTACGAGAGGGCTACGAAAGTGCTACGCGACACGACGGGGCGCCGATCAGACAGCGAGCATTTTAGAAATCAGAGGTCAGAGTTTTGGGTTCACTGTATTTTATGCAGGACATACACATGGCTACATGTGCAGGTAAAGTTTAGTTAAGTCAAGTCAAGTGAGTTATGCAACTCGCAGCAAACGTGCAAACCAAAACTGCTTAGTACAATCTTCAGCGAGACAGAGCAGAACGGTAGCAAAATGCAAAAGCGTGGAGTCAAATGCTTTGAGTTGTTATCTTTGAAAGTGTCTGCAGAGTATTTTCGATTATAAGGGCATACGTAATTACTTTGGCATCAAATGATGAATTTTCTTTTAGCCGGAAATTGAACGCTATTGGCCAACTCATTTTATTTCCAACTTTTATAGTAAGTATCACATGAAAATTAATCTTAGTTAAGATTAGGTAAGTACCGGATACTGCAGTCGCTGCTCGAGCCCATTTATTATTTTACATTTCCTATATTTTAATCAAAATTTGCCCATTATTGAGACTCATTAATAGAGTAAGGTCGCTTTCAAACTAAAACCACTAAAAGGTCAGAGTGTATTACTGCTCGTGTTACCAATTAATTTACATATTCGATACCCAGAAATATCGCTAGGCCACAGGCCCTTTTACTTCCATTACAATATTCAATACCGTGACGTTGTTAGAGGCTATTTTCCCGTTCCTATTTATTATTCAACCGTACGACCGTAGATACAATTCAGGTTACTCCCACGCACGGGACTTTGACGACGTGTGCTTTCCACACGATTAAGCATGTTAGAATATGTGGCAGGTCTCAGGATTTCTAAGAATAACGTTAAGGTAGGTATTCTCCACGAACATTAATAAGTTTGCTCGATTAATGGCTAGAATGTTTACTTAGGGCACCTATGAGCCGAAGTCGAACCAATCATTTAATGAACAAACGATATTTGCAAAGTATTCGTTGGTTTCGTATAATCAGTAATACAAGGTGGTCAATTTAAAGTATTTTATTTTTTTGCTTGAGGGCATCGTAACTGAGAATGTTTAGAAAAAAAAAACTACCAAAATGTATAGTTTAATTGTTTTTTTTGTAAGTTTTGTGAATTTCTCAAATTTTGGTCACAAAATCCACCATAGTGTAAAAACTATTTAATTTTGATCGAATCGAATGTTTGGCATAAGAGTAGCTAAGCGACCTAGCTAGCTTGCTTTGTCCCAAACTTGAATGTGTTCATAGGCTGTCTCATTTTATGTTAACGTTTTTTAACTAACTTTTTTTGGATTACGACAACACAGAATCTTTACTGCTCAGTATTACGTGATAATTCATAATATTAATAAATAATTTAACTACATAAATATTAAATATTAGGTAAATCCTATTCAAAGAAGAAACACCATTGTTAAAAGACTATTTTCAGATTTTATTTTTTAGATTGTTTTCTGTTTTGTACTATTTTTATTTTTAATTTTTAGTTTAAGTTTCTAGACCACTGGAACTTGTTAAACACAATTTATCTGAATCCCACGATACAGGTTCGCCTAGTGTGGGATTCGCAGTATTGTTAACCACTGTTTAATTCTATTCACGGAAATAAATACCTTTTTACTTTTTTTTTACTTTTTTTCAGTGCGATTTCAATATTAACTTTTGATTTTCATAAAATCACTTTGGAAAAAAAAGTTGTACAAGCTCATGAGCCTAAAAAGTATCTCAACATTACAAAAAAAAATACAACTGTGTACTAGGGCGCTAAAATATTAAAGTTATAGGTAGTCGCAATCTGGGCCATTTCATAAAACTGTCAATCACGATTTTAGTAGGACAATTCGATTTACATTGCGTATGCGTAGCCGTATTTAAAAAGTTTACAAAAAGATTAGGTTACTGAATGGCCACTCAATCTACCTACACCAAATTGTCAAAATAAAATATTTATTGTAGTTTTATGAAATGGAAATGGCTTTCGACCCGAACGAAAAAGAAGTAGGTACAAACCCGCTCGCTGGTACAAACCTAAATCCATCACAGTATTCAATTTCAACCAAAACCGCGCTAAAACCTCCTTCATCGTCTCGAGGCGACAGCGACGTCTCTATATTTTACAACGCCTAAATCTGGGTTGTAAAGGCAACAATTTATGTTGACAACAGCACCTAGCTATCCGGCTTGTTGGTGTAAGCTTTAAATTTACAGTATAACAAACAGGGGAAGCATTGTGGCTCGAAATGCCTAGCGACTAAGTACACAGACTTGGAAGATGTAAGTAGGCGTTGGAGGGAAAGTACCCATAATATTGACGATGATGATTCTGCTAAAATAGTTATTTGTTATGCAAAAGCGAGTGCTTTTATTGAATACCGAGCCAGCGAAAGTTTCTAAAACTGAGCCACGAGCGTAGTGAGTAGTTAAAAATAAGAAACCTGGGCGTAGCGAGGTATTCAGAAAACGAGACACAAATAATATTGCATCCATGCGAAATACACAATTTTTCATCTCACAGAGCGGGGAAATATTATGATATGCACTAAAAACTTCGATCAAGCATAAAACTGGATACAACATAGAACTCTGAAATGTATCAGGAAAAATACATGCCCAAACTGCCTTTGGGAGCTTATTTTCTCGTAGTCTATGCAATTAAAGTAAAACTGTACACTAATGCAATAAGGTTGAAATTCGAATATTAGACGTATGGTCGAAATGATGTTTCGAGTTGTTCTATTGCTGATATCATTTGTTTCTGTGGGGATAAGTTTTTATTGTGATTTTGTAGGTAATGTGGATTCTATGGGATTTAGTTCGGTGACTAAAAACAATACACAACTAGATACATTTAAAGGTTAGTGAAATGAGTTTCCTTCTTTGCAAGTGACAGATGAGTCAAGTGAGGTCCGGATGACGCTTTCAAACGATGGGTGCGTTCCACGAAAGAACTCCCTTGGGTTGAACAAATATAGTCCTTATTGGTTTAATGTTCACTTACCAATTTTAATATTTAAAAATGAGATCAAAATTATTTTATTATAATTAATTTTTCGTTGTGTTTACTAAGAGAGTTAATTCGCTTAGTGGAAAATAATATTCTGTCGCATTACATTATCTATAAAGACAGTGAATGTATGTGCAATGAATAAATAAAAAAACATCGTTGTAGGTATGTTAGTGCTTGAGAAAGCAAGGCAGGTTAAGTTTCAGGTAAGACTTAAGATTAATTAGAGGAATTCCCTAAAGGGGAAGAAGGAAAACGCGATGAAATCTGAGTGGCTGCAATTAGCTAAATAATCAGACTCTATCTCTTAGAAACAAGATACTGTCGTCATAAGAAAGAAAATAATGAAAAATCATATTTACCTACGTAGAATATTTAATAAAATAGTCGAGTTTTTTTACTTATGTTCTATCGATTTGACGCAGTGAAAATGATATCAATAATTATTATTTTATTATAGTATTTTTAACCCTTACAGTTAAATTAAAACTATTCTTAGAAAACAGGTGAGGGAATTTCCATAATTATTATTTAAAGTTCTGATCCATTTATTTACATTTCCACCCTGTACTTAATATCATTCAAATACGAATTTCATAGTTTGGGCCCATTTTTATAAACGGTTTTTTTACGGTGTCAATCATTATTGGGGTTGTATTTACTCACCTCAATCCAATTTATTGCTTGATGTTTTTATTTTATTTCGTGCGATGCTTGCAAAATAAAGCCCAGTGAGCAAAATATACAATACATACATTCAGAAACTCAATCGTGCATTATTCTTCCAAAATATAATTTTATAAAAGACCAAATGAAAAATAGGAAAATGCTGTTGCATACTTTTAACAGGCTGATGATGATGATGTAAATCATGCATGTATGTAAGTCCATAACGGCAAACATATACGTATCTCTGGATGTTTTACAACCATTGTTTTACTAGTGGTTCACCCCGAACTATGAACTCGCGACCCCATATCTCGCGACCCCAGATTTGGCTCATGTTCGAACTTAAAAATTATCTTTGCCTCGTTTACCTGTCTACCAAATTTCATGACGATACATATAAATTTACTCAAGTTATCGTAGAACGAACATTCATACATACATACAAACATACAAACGCCGGATTGTTCCAGTAGACTCGGAGAACTTCACTCGCTTCACTCGCTCGTTCAATTAAATATCTTTAGTAAGATCCGTTTATTCTTGTCTTTATTTCTGCGGATTAAACTGACTTTCAATCTGAGAGGTTGTCAGGCGTAAGCCATTGCTGTTACGTGCATCTCAAGCAATTTTAACAACACTTAAGTAATGTATAAATAAATCATTGGCCGAAAAAACATTTTCATATCACGTAGCCCGGCTTTGTGGGTAAACGTTCAAAATTGCTTTTTTCCCCAGTTGCGCCGGGATAATCGTGGACAGATCACGGTCCGGGGAATGGGGCAGTGGGGAAAGAGATAGAAGGACTGCCCATCCTATCCTCAACGCATTAATAAAAAAAATATATACATGAATTTTCATAAATCATGCTTTGATTTCGCGTTTTTTTTTTCTTATATTTCTTAAGCACAAACCCGTGCTAGGGAAACAGTTCAATAATTGGTAGAGCCACGTCACAGTATGCGGTTAGCGGGTAAAATCGTGTCCTTCGACCAATACAATTTAGCTCATGTTCGAACTTAAACATTCTTTCAATTTCTTTCACCCGCCTACCAAATTTCATAACGATCCGACCAAATTTACGCAAGTTATCATTGAACGAACATTCATAATATACAAACATAAAAACATACACACAAACATAATAACCGCCGGTTCCAGTAGACTCGTCAAACTCTCGCTTCGCTCGTTCGTTCAATAAATCTTTAAAATCAATTTCGAATGCATACCTACATTGTCTGGCGGTTGTCTGGCATAGATAGCTCTCTTAGCGATAAAAAAAAAAACAAAATTTATTTATTACTGTAAGACCACCAATTGTATACATTCTAATTAGTTTAAAATAAACTATGTAATTTATCTTTGGTGTACAATAAAGAGTTCTCTATTTATCTATCTATCTATCTACATAAAACAAAATCTTAGGCAGTTTGAAACCGATCAATCTGCGTGATGACCAAACTCGCTCTTCTGTAAGATCATTCCATCACGTAGCAAAAGCCCTGATTTACTGATGTCCAGCGCCGGGGTTACCTGGATAACATGATAATAATGCTCCTGATTGTCGTCCGCTGAATGAGATTACGACGTTCCGGTGGATAAGGCCCGCCACATACATACGGTTTTTTTCCGTAGCGGAAAAACGAATGGGGACTACGAACGCAGCAACTGCATACAAATGTATGAAAATTCCGGACGGAAAAAACCGTATCTGTGTGGTAGGTTCATAGTTTAGATTTGTATGCAGTCACTGCGTTCGGAATCCCGATTTTTTTTTTGCGTCCGGAATTCCGACAGTATGAGGCCCGCCTTAATGTTTACTCTGGTGGTTTTAAAGGCTCCACAGAGGTGGGATTTTTTAAATTTTACTGCAGTTTCTTGTAGATCAAAATGTTCCGAAATAAATTCAACGCGTTGGATTTTTCCATTTCAAGGAATCTGAAGAAAGAAAAAACGGCCAATTACGAGTGGGTCATGCGCACCGAGGGTTCCGTACCACCGTAGAATGGCGATTCTATCCTTTTATTTTGAAGAAAATAAAAACGAGATTCCATACTTCCATACCAGGTTCATTCCATACCATACTGACAGCGCCATGTAGATTGAGTTTTGGTACTAATGTTTTTTAGGCTCCAAGCGACTGCAGATCTAAGTATTTTGATATAAATTTCAACCTGATACGTCTACGCGTTCTTGAGAAAAAGGTCTTGACAGAAAGACAGACGGACTACAAAGTGATCCTATAATGGTTCCGTTTTTCCTTTTGAGGTCCGAAACCCTAAAAACTGATACTATAATGGTTCCGTTTTTCCTTTTGAAGTCCGGAACCCTAATAATTAGTAGAATTCACGAAAAAAGTGGAATAAATGACTTGGCACGGAACAGAAAAAAATAAAGTGCTGACGGCCAACCTCCATATTATGAATCAGTCTGCCTTTTTCTTATTTAAGGAGAGCGTTGACTCAGCAGAAGACAAATAAGCTGTGAAAATTGCTAAATGTATTTAGAATCAAAGTTTTGTCACCATTATACTAAGGTCCATAACATAATCCTTGAATATTTAAAGACCAATTCACGAACTAAAACGTCTTGAGGCTAGCTTTGGAACTATTATCCAAGTCCGCCCATCCAATGCCTTGTGTCTACATAAATGGACGTCCCCATTGTTATTTGTTGTCACTTTGGTGACCTTAAGTTCCTTGCTTTTAGTAAGACGAGTGGGAAACCAGAAACGTACCTATAATTCGACTTGTGTAGAGTTAACTCTAGTAGCGAGCTGAAATGGACTCTATTGTGTCTAATTGAGAACTAGAATGGTTTGAATAAATAAAAGGAGTCGTCCAGTTAATGATGATATTTGAGAAGATAATGGAATCGGTAATGATTCCGGTATTGGCGGTGACACAGTTTCCTAGTAGCGGTATAAAGTGTATAAAGACGGTGGTATAGGCACACTAAACTTCCTAGTGTGCCTAAGTGAGCCTATAACTTCAAGTTATCAACACAACTCTTAAATATTACAGAACCTAGATCCCTGATCCTAGAAACTACGAATAAAACCTGGACAAGTTTTACGGCCACTTTTGCTGGCGACACGTAATTATTAATAGGTTCTTTCTAGGTCCTAAAAATAGTTAAGACTAGGGTTGAACTTGAAGGTTTTGTTACAATAAGGGCATCCAACCGATCTGTTTTTATTTCATTGGCGCTAGTGTGCCTTCACCCTTCACCTTAATCGTCTTCTAGGAAGGGTTATGTTAAGTTTTAGGACTGAAATGGGCTATTTATAGGTTTGAAACAACGTAGCTTTAGAGCCTTAGATCGATAATGATGTTGCTTGATAGCAGTATGTCAGCTTAGTTAGCAAGTGGTGTTTTAAAAATGGATGGATGAAGCGACCATTGGTTGTTTGTTTAGATGGTGGCTGTCCCAACGACTATTGCCATAGATCCTGTTAGTTTAGTTGGACTATCCCACAGGAAAAATGGCACCGCATGCATTGACTTTTTTTTTGTCATTTTTCCTCACGATGTTCACTCGCAAACGCTGATAGATTGCGAGCGAACATTGTGAGGAAAAATGGCACCGCATGCATTGACTTTTCTTTCCTGTGGGATAGTCCAACTAAACTGACAGGATCTATGGGAATAGTCGCTGCGACAGCCACCATCTAAACAAACAACCAATGGTCGCTTCTACGATCCATTTTTAAAACACCTGTCGCTAACTGTGAAGGATAGCACAGATTTTACATTGTCTTTTCTGCTAGGCAAGCCTACTCCGTCTATGCAATGTAACATGCACTGCAGCGTCTGACCTGGAGGTAGTATGAGTGACAGTGCCACTAGACGCTGCATAAATAATCTCATCACGTAGATGCAAAGGCCTTCTCTTTACGTTGCCTTGGTAGCCCTTAAGAGTCAATAAAGTAGCGTGGCGTGAAATCCAAAAATTTCAGTTTTTTTAATTTTATAGCTACGATACTTTGTGTAACGGTTTTTGTTTCACAATAGTAAAATAGTATTGTTTTCATTATTCTAAACAACAAAACGACAATTATTTATGTGATTATGAGATTTGCTCGAACTTCTAGTTTTATAGGGCAGTTCCATTGGTTTGTCATCCAGAAAAACAAATCAGCTTAATGATTGTTGTGCTGTTAATTATTATTGTTGTTTAGAATAATTAAAAGAATAGAATTTCATTGTCGTGAAACAAAAATCTCTTAACAAAAATACATCAGTTTAGCTCAAAAGTTTAAAAATCTGTGAAAATTTGAACTTTTCCGCCACGCTACTTTCGTTGAACCTTAAGGCGCAATCATGCGTTTTAAATACAATTTATTGCCGACATTTTCCCGTCGATAAAAGGCCTCAAGAGACAGACATCTAACCCACTCGATATGATGCGCACGTCCCCTCGCCATGTCATACCTTATCGTATTATATTATCTTGTCGCAAAAAAATGCATATTCGACGGGTTTTGAATTATCTCTACGTTGGAATGGGAGGACCGACATCAAAACATGAGGCATTTTTACTTATTTTAGGCCTTTTAGGAATGAGTATTCAAGATTGTACTCTTCTTCTTCAAGCTATCACAACCCAATGCTCAATACTTTATTGCAACCATAAGTGTACAAGATCTTAAATAACATTGTAACATGCTGAGTGGTAGGTCTCTTCCATTGCTCTTCATTTGATTGTTGTCTATACAAACACAAATACATCCCTACTAACTTGGGCACAAGCGTTCTTTATATACTAACTTGGGCACAAGCGTTCTCTGGGAAAGAGATTGAGATTTCAGAATATTGTTAGAAATTTAAGTTTTATTTAAGCATTTCTAGTCTGCTAATTCTAATTGTATATTTAAGTCCATTTCACCTAGGATAAACAAACACAGAACTTTAAAAATTAATAAATCACTTAGGTTTCCTTACAAGGTTTTCCTTCATCGTAAGCGAGTAGTATCGCTACTAAAAATACATAAATGTACCTACGTACACAACGTTCAAACCAACTTAAGGCTCGGTATAAGGCTAACTAGCGCCGCCAATGTTAAAAAAATCATATCTTCTTTTAGAAGAAGTTTCTGGAAAAATCCTAAGATGAGCCTATGCGCCATGCTTTTCTAGATTTTTAAGTGTAGATACCCTCTTCGAAATTTACTTTCAAGCTAAAAAATTTTCGATAACCGCCAAAAGCGGCCGTTTTTGGCGGTTATCGAATTTTTTTTAGCTTAAGTCTAGAAATTGAGTTGGGTACCTACACTTAAAAATCTAGAAAAGCATGGCGCATGAGCTCATCTCAGGATTTTGTCAGAAACTTCTTCTAAAGGGAGATATGATTTTTTCAACATTGGTGGCGCTAGTTAGCCTTATACCGAGCCTTAAGAGCCTTATCACACTAGCAAGTTGAAAGAGAAGCGAATGCGTGGCGAGTTCGCTTCGCTTTCAATTCGCCTGCGATCTGTGATAAAGCTGTAACTCAAACCTGGGCGACTTTGTTTCAACTGTACATTGCATTGTACGAAGAGAAATGTTATGCTGTCTTTATTGGAATACTTGCAAAAATGGTGGGTGAAATTGGAGTTTCAGGGGACACATTTCGACGCAATTGATTGAGTGAAATTCTTTTATTTGGTTTCCTGGGTCGGTGCATTCTAGGTACTAGGGTCGTTCATAATTTACTTACTTACTATTTAAAAATTGTTCTGTATAATATTTTCTGAGCAAACGTTTCAAGACAAAAAGGATAACAAAGTCATGCACATCCCACCACAATTGTAAAAAAAAAAACTGAACAATTTTGAAGGCCTCGAATGTTAACTCGTGTGAGACAAACGGGAAAAAAGTTATTTCACCATTTGAAAAATGCTTCCCATAATGCTTTCTATTCTTTGTCCCTAACTTTAATGGTTCTATCAATCTGTTCACCTTTATATCGTACCCACAAGATCAAAATATTCTCTACATAGTATAAAATAAAGTCACTTTTCGTGTCTGTCTATTTATCCGCTATCTCCTTCTATGCAACGGATTTTGATACGGTTTTCATACTTTTTGCACTTGTGTGAAATCGGGATGGGTCGCTAGTAAATATTACACACAAGAATAGAACGGCAGTTATTATACATGTAACGGTAATTTACCTTTGCAACTGGAACTTTTTAGGACTAACCTCCGATATCTCGTACCCCAACGGGGGGTCTACCGGTTAAAACGAAGCCGATTACCATTGGCGAATATCGAAATTCGATTTATGAAAAATTAACTGGTTGGCAGTAAAATAAACTGGGTGGCAGTACATTTAAAAAAAATCGAACTTCGATTTTCGCCACCGGTAATCGGCTTCGTTTTAGCCGGTAGACCCCCGGGTGGTTAATCGAATTTTGAAATTCGGTTAATAACAAACATTCGGTAAGAATTTCCCATAACAGCCAAAATTTATCGGGGATTAGTAAGTAAAATAAAGAAAATCCAATTTATTTTCGTTAACACTTTTTATTTTTTGATTGCATTTATTGCTTCTTACCGGAAAATATTTTATTTAGGTATGGGGAAATGTATATTAATTGGCTTAAAATTTATGAAAACACGAAATTAAACATTAATCCTAGTAGCATTAGGCCCTTAGATCTTGAACGAGGGGTCAACTATGGTTTAATTTGTTCACTGCACGAAACCTTCATCACCTCATACCCGTAATTCAATTTCCCGTAGCGTACATAACTATGCAATCACGTGGTTATTCATAGAACAATAGCTACAATTTTTAGGGTTCCGTACCTGAAAGTGCCTAACGGCACCCTATAATTCTGTCTACACTCTGCCTGTCTGTCCATCTGTCTGGCTGGCCTACCTTTAGGCTGAGCGTAGGCTGAGACGCAGGCGACGCAGGGGACTAGTGATTCGGCAAGCGAGACAAGACAAGAAAATTTCGATATCGAGACTGTCTGGACGGTATCAAGACTTTTGCTTGGTCTCGATCTTGTCAGGCGAGCGAAAATATTGTCTTGGTCTTGTTTTTTAAGATTTGACACAATCGAGACTCTCGATTGTGTCAAATCAAATCAATCGAGACTCTCGATTGTGTCATGTCATCCATATCAATCAAAAAGTCGGCCAAAAAGGTTTTTATAATCTCTGACATGTCAAAAAATGATTGTTGTCAGAATTCTACGGAATAAAAAATCAGTTTGAAAATAAATAGAGTGCGCGCCACGACTCAAGTCTTACTGGAACTCGGAGAACTACGCCTATTACGCCTAACACTGGAAACATTTTGGTTGCGCTAGCGCCACGTCTATCGGACTTCAGTGGTGGAGCGGACTCTGTTTCGAGACTCTCGCTCAATCTAGCTCGAATTAAATGATCGAGACGATGTCTTGGTCTTGTCTCGATCGTTTGATTCGAGCGAGTCAAGCAAGACCAGGAAACAAAACACAAATTCGATAAAGGTTGGCCAAGATGCTTGAAAGTATCGTCTTGAACCGAATCACTACAGGCGACTCAGTACAGCTCAAATAGCGCAGGGCAGTACTGTTACAGGCAGACATAGGCTCAGAGTATGACGCATAGCCTTAAAGGGCTGTATGTTTGGAACCTTAATAGGTAGACTGTAAAAATTTCACAGAATATATTGTGTTATTATGGCGGATTTCCCCAACAAATAATAAAATAATTATAAAAATACGAGGGGTCCCCATACAACAAACGAGTTTTTATTATTTTTGCTCTATAGATAAAACTGTACCTAATACATACAGGTGTCAAACTTGGTATGAATATAAGGCTTACTCTTGAGTATAACAATAAAGAAAAAAAAAGTGAAATAGGTAAAACTTTACGTAGAAGAAAAATATGAAACTTTAGTCCTGCTATTGCCCGCGAGATGAATAGTGGTACCGAACCCTCGGTGCGCGAGTCCGACTCGCACTTGGCCGGTTTTTTTGTTCGTGTTCGGGAAACTATTTCTATAGCATCGGGCGGGCGGATCATGACAACGATGATTGATGGGCGTTAGTTAGGTACGGTTGGTAAAACGTTCGTATACCCCATAGTAGGTCTTATGTAGACATGCGCGAAACAGTGCACTTCGAAGTCATGATATATTTCATGACATTTCATACCGCGTGATATTACCTTATATCATGGTATTTCTTCATTGCAGACATGAAACATGACATCATGGTATTTCTTCATTGCAGACATGAAACATGACATCATGGTATTTCTTCATTGCAGACATGAAACATGACATCATGGTATTTCAGCACACTTTCATTGCAGTACGTACAGTGTGCTGAAATGCCATGTGTCATGTTTCATGTAATCTAGTGTAATGAAATGCTATGTGCCATGCTTTATTCTCTTGTGTAATGTGTAATATTTCATGACACCGTTGTGTAATATGTCTTTTGTAATATTACAAGCATTACCTACACATGTGTATGTCATAACTTGAAATAACACGAGTGACCCGTCAATTTCGGATGGCGCTTAGTGGCTAACTAAAATGTGACAGTCTTGCCTGCTCGAATATATCGCAAACCAAATTGGAAGACAGTCGTAAAGCTCCGTTTCTCGGCTTTAAACTAACCTACAGATATGGCTGTCTTGCCAGATTGTAGAGAAAAATTTTGCGAACTCGAATACGTCGTAAAAAAAAAAATTGCATATTCCGAGATAATACCCTCTGACTATTCATGTGCGATATCTAGTCTTATGGCGCGCGGCATGAGTGGTACAATGGAACAATAAAAGGTATCCTAGCGTGTCGCCAACTGTATCTACATCCAAAAGCGGTCAAGTCTCGGAGAGATGGTTGGAGGAGCAATTTCTAGATTTATAATAAGGTGGGGCGGTGGCGATGTAGTTCATCATCATCTATCTGTGTCTCTGAGGTACTAGAGATATGTTCATGACGTAGTAGAGAGACCATTTTTAGGGTTCCTTAAATCTGTTGAAGTCATTGGTCAATATTGGTTCTCCACGACACAGGCCAGGCCTAGTGTGGAGACCACCTACGAACTTAGTATAGACTTCTTTGTAAAAGCGTATTTTTGTTGCAAAATTTCATTATTTTCTTTCTTTTAAATATTTTATCCGGCACCCACAACACAGGCCATGCCTAAGTGTGGGGGCCACTAATGTATCTTCAATATTTTTAAATATTGAAGATACATTGAAGATACACTATTTAAAAAAAAGACCTTTTTGATTTTTTTTATTTTTTTTTTTGCACGAGGTAAAATCACGGAGGGCTATCGTTTTAGTGATCACTAGATGGCGCAACTGTCGAGTAATGTCATGAAGTACCAATTGCTCTTAAAGTTAGTTATTTCGGAAATAAAAAAAGGTAACTACATTAAAATCATATTTAATACCTACCTTAAAACTGTACCAATAAGCCAAGAGCAAGCCCTCTGTTGTTCGAAAAAAATTAGAACACAATTTTCCGAAAGTTAAAACTGTTTCAAAGCAGTGGTTAGTAGCGGATTTTCCTGCGGATTCAGGACGATCTATGAAGCTGAAATACTCCATAAACAATGTCGCAGGCACTTCAGCGCCGAGTGGTCTTTTCACCCATCTAGAGTGAGTGAAGGTGCTACTGGACGCTGTATAAATCATCTCATTACGTAGATGTAAGGGCTTTAGCTTCTGAACGAGCGAGCGAAGCGAGCGATAACTTGAGTAAATTTAGTCAGATCGTCATGAAATTTGGTAGGCAGGTAAATAAGGCAAAGCGAATTTTTAAGTTCGAACATGAGCCAAATCGGTCGAGGGGTTGCTGAGATATGGGGTCGCGAGTTCATAGTTTGGGGCGAACCACTAGTTTATTCTAATTAGAAATAAACCCGCGTAGCCCATACAAACAGTGACATTTTTTCAGTGATTATTGTATTCATGTGTGTGTTGTGGTGTTTAAATAAATGATTATTGTAACGAAGGAAGGGATGACGCGCGGGGTGAATGATGGAAAACGCCTGAAGTTCGTACGAAAGCTATTGTATTGAAATACTTTTCAGTGGAAAGCCTTATAGCGGCCACCTTTCGACCGCTGAAGCGATGCGCAAGGGGATATTCTCGCTTTACAATAGTATTAGTTCCTGAAAGGCCCGTGTCGTCCCAAGGGTGGAAGCAGCACGTTCGCTTTGGATAAGCTAATAGAATTAATTACGATTTGGTTAGCTGTGAACCCTAGTAGCATTTTTGATCGGCCTCAATTGGCCAACGGTAGGCTTATTGATGGGATATGGTTAGTTAAATCGCCCACATGAAACTTGTATTGGCCCCACGAAGATCAATAACGCTATTATGCCGAGCTGATTACCAACAGTGGGCCTTTATACTTTTTTGCTACGGTTGGCTGACCAACGTTGGTACGACTGCAGTAAATAAAGGTTGGCCCAACAGAAATTTGAGACAACTAGCCAACGGTAGGAACATTGTTGAAAAGTGGTTAGTTAAATCACTGACATGCAACTTGTATTGGCCTAACAACACTCAATATCCAACATCGTTTATTATGCCGACTGATATAGGTACCAACATTGGGCCTCTAGTGTGCGAGGGGATTGCAGGGGTGCAGGGGAGGGGTGGTCGCCGCGCGCGCAGGCTGGCCGCCGCCGACCGTCCGCCATTTTGTTTTGTAGTGTTTTCATTTTCGAGTTCGATCGGCGTGGTGCGGTGAAATATTTATAAAATCTGTTATCTTGTGCGCGAGTTAACTAAAGAAGTTTTCGTGATTCTCATGTTTAATGTGGTGGAGTTTGAAGACAATGCCGTAGGCATTGTAAAGGAAAGCTGGTTGACGCCACGTAAAAAAGAATGCCTGTGGCCGCCATACAAAACATCAAGTAACTTCAACAAATGTTTAGTGTCGCAAGACTTGCCCGATGAAAAATGGGCCATTTATGCTGTTAAGCGTATTATGTATGAAACTGGTAAGTCTGCTTTGATAATTTATAGTACTATTAGGCGGACCGCGACGCTGGGGGAAAGCGACGGCGCCGCCAAAATTCCCAATTAGTAGGTACCTACTTCCTAACCTAATCCGATTTGAAAGACAAAGGTATATAATAATAAGTGTATAAAGTTGTTCCTACGGTTTTACATACTAACCTATACCTTTTGTACAATTCCCCCAACTTTACCCACCAACCCTGACCTTTTTATATGCCGGTTTGTTCGTGAACGCAAACTAGCACTAATGATTTTTAGTCAAATACTATAATAAAACGGTAAAACATTCATTTTCAGATGATTTAAAATCGGCAAGGGAAAAGTGCAAGAAAGCTGAAAATGAGTCTGACCTAGTCTCAGATACCTCTGAGCAAACCAAAAGGAAGAGAAAAAGGAAGCCAAAAAACATAAGCAGTAGTGACGACGAGGATGAAGAAAATAACTACATTAATTTCAAATTCCCCGATCCACCTAAGCCAGAACTAACATCTTGCAATGAAAAGAAAAAGAAACCATCGTCAATCGGTATGGCATAATCATGGGTATACAATACCTAGTAAAAAATACTACTCCATGTGTCGTTCAGTTGTATGTATCATTCAGTTGTAGTCATTACCATAGTTCGATTGATTATTTTTAATTACTTTACAGATTCTGATGTGAATGTGGAATACAGAACAAATTCTCCTCAATGGGACTTAACATTACCAAAATCACCGGCTACAAATGGTAGGTACCTAGGTAATAAGTATAATTATGTCTTTTTTAGGGTTCCGTACTCAAAGGATACTTAGACTCCGCTGTCCGTCTGTCTGTCTGTCACTATCTCATGAACCGTTAGAGAGTTAAAGTTTTCACAGATGATGTAATGATGATGATGATGATCACTATTTCTGTTGCTGCTATAACAAATAATACTAAAAACATAATAAAATTAATATTTAAGGGGGGCTCCCATACAAATATAATGGTACGTAACCCTTCGTGCGCGAGTCCTACTCGCACTTGGCCGGTTTTTTTATTGTTTTATATTAATAAAATTTTATTTTGTTACAACATTTTATAATAGAAATAGAATTTACATAGAATATTTTTTTTTACTTACTTTACTAAAATTTATTACATAAAATATAAATACAGTTAGTAGGTAAATCTTTTTCTTATGAAGAGAAAATATAAAGTATCAATTTATGATAATTTTAGCGGAAAGACAGTTTGAACCAGAAAAAAGAACTTTCACCATTATTAGAACTGATTCCGGAAAAGAATCTAATCATTTTTCTCCAAGTAATGCCCACACCTCCAAGGCAAGGCTTTTGCTTCAAGACTTCAATGTTGGTAAGTTACAATCAGTATTTTAAATTATATGCCAAGCCTATTTCTTTCGCATACAATAACTGTAAAAATATTGCAAAGAATAGATAAAAATATTTTAAGGTAAAATATTGAACTAAGCTTTATCAACCAAATATTATACAGCTCTGTTATACCTATACAGCATTATTTATAATGTAATAAAAAAGGTTGAGTTATGTTCCACCTCAAGATCAATTTATTATAACTGCAATTAATTTATTTGATAAGTATTATTGTAATTTGCTAAACATTGTAACTTTAATATGACCGCTTGGGTTGTACTGCCTAGTAAGTCAAAAATATGCATCACGACACAATGCAGATTGGAGGATGAAGTACTAAGGGGGTAATCAGTGCCCCTTTCAATGCCTAGCACCACAAATTCATAAAGTACTATACAGGGTGTTAAAAGACCGCCAACAGACCCGAAAGCCACTCGTACTAGACACCAAAACAAAGTGCTTTTTCGATGAATTATTACTGGGAAATGATTTCGGTTTATTAGTTTGTAATTTTGAAAAATATTTTATCACCAATTAGATATTTTTTTACTACTCTAATTTGTATAAATATATGTCATACTGTTCCATACATCTCATATAATTCTTGCTATATCTTTGTAGATACTCCAACATCTTCCCGAAGCCTGTGTGCGACTCCTACAGGAACAAAACAATCAGCATTAGATAAAATTAATGGCTCTTTGGGTAGGTCTTTTTGACTTCATTAATAGGATTCATGATAGCCATGTGGTGTCACTCTAATATATATATAATTTTCTTTTAGAATTGATTGCCACATATATAGCCGGTATTCAGAGTGATATCAGGGATTTAAAGGCTACACAAAACGATATTTTATTAAGATTGACATCATCATCATCTGCAGCATTGACTAACATCGCTTTGCCTGATGAAGTAGCCCTGCCTTTGAAATCTACTGAAGATCTGGATATTATCGAAGCCTGGCTAGTAGATGACAACAATAAAGAGAATTTGGTAAGTGTTACAAGTAGGAACACTAAATCGACAATTTTGTATTTAAAGATTGATTGGTGTTCAACAAGTGAAAGATGTGGGCCAGGACCTAAGAAGAACAATATGATATTTGTCTAGCCCAATGGGAAAGAGATAAGCTAAGAATATTATTTATTGTACTTACACGGGAAAAAACAACAATCAAAATATTGATAAAGGTACAATTGGCGGCCTTATTGCTAAAATCAATTTCTTCCAGACAACCTTACGATGGAAAGTTGCTATATGATGATGATTGATGATAAAGATGTGATATCAAGTAACATTTCAACTGTTATTTACATGTATTTGGCTGAATATTTCACATTTTGCTTTCAGGTTAATAATTTAAGCTTTATTGGTGGTAACAATGTTGCAACAATTACTAGAAGAATACTACAAAGAGTTTTTTCGTCACTACTGGCTCTTAAGTGCAACTGGACTGGCAAGAATAATAAAACCAGCTTGAAAAATTTGCAACTGATACAAGTAATTATCAGTAAGTATCAGTACTATTACTATTATCAGTACTATTACTACTATTATTATCAGTACTACCTCTAATTATAATCAATTCTACAACATGAATGCATGTTAGGATGAAATTTAAATGAAAACAAAGCATGAAAATTTTTTTCGAGGACGGGCCTCGAACCCGTAAGTCCTGGTTCTAGCTACCAGCTACTCCCCAATTCAGCCACCGTGGAACAGTCAGCCACGACGAAATTTGTCATACCTTCATCATGTTTAAATCGTTTTACTATCGATGATGACGGGAATCAGCTACTTATTAAAGTAATTTTGCTGGTTTGTCACCTTTATTTTATATAAAACATTTTTTTTTATTACAGATGCAGTTCGCAAAAATAACTTGGCTGAAAGAGCAACAGATGCTGAAATTACATTCTTTTTGAAAAGCTGGTTTAGGTTTGCTAGAGACCGAGATGGAGGGCGAGATAACAGACGGGGAAGAAATAGTCAATGAATCTAGACAAGAATATTCTGGTACATCAGCTAGGACGAGGAGAAGACATCGAAACAATACAAAAAACAAAATAAAATATGAGTTGAGGATTGATGATGATGATTACGTTATTCCTCAAAATAATTTAACATCTGATTTGATGAGCTGTGTAAATTAATGTAACGTTTTAAGCAATGTGGCTGATGAAGATTGTGTTTCTACCAGTGTCAATTCAAATGTTACTTTGGAAAAGGGTAAGGCTCAATCTAATCATATTGATTTAAATTAATCTCTTGTTAACTGGTCCCAACAGCACAATATTACTCACTCTGCCTTAGATGGTTTGTTGAAAATATTACATCCTTTTCATTCTCTATTGCCGACAGACTCACGGTGTCTATTACGAACACCAAAGCATGTAAATGTTGTAGATTGCGATGGTGGAACATATATATATTTTGGACTTCTGGATAATATTGTTGAAAAAGCCTCATCTGGATTGACTACACAAAATCGCTACCCGATAATTGACACCAAAATGAAAGAAAATGTTGATTTTTTATTATTATCCATTACTCTTAATGTGGACGGTCTTCCAGTTCATGCCAGTACCACTAATGCGTTCTGGCCAATTCTGTGTACATTAGATCAAAGTATTGATAGAAAACCATTTATTGCTGGATTGTACTATGGAGATTCTAAACCCCATAGTGCTAATAATTACCTGCGTCCTTTTGTGGACGAATGCATTGAGTTGGAAAATAGCGGTATATTATTTCAAGGCAAAAAGTACGCTTTTCGAGTGAGTTGTATCGTTGCTGATGCACCAGCAAGAGCTTTTCTCAAATGTATAAAATCGCACAACTCTCTATATGGCTGCGAGAAATGTACACAAGAAGGAATTTACATTGGTAGAACAACATGGCAATATTCTTCAAATTTAAATATTAGAACTGATGATTATTTTCACAACCAGCAATATGAAGATCACCAATTAACTAAAACTATTCTAACGGAAATTAATATTGGGTTAGTTACACAAGTCCCTCTGGATTACATGCACTTAGTTTGCTTAGGAGTGGTAAAAAAAATGATCCGAGTTTGGGTAGAAAGGGGACCGAAGAAATGTAAACTGAATGCTATCAAAATAATGCAAATATCAGAAAGATTGCTACTTATTGGTGCAAATAATTATCCCTCGGAGTTTTCAAGGCGCCCTAGGTCTATTCAATTATTTAAATTTTGGAAGGCAACAGAATTCAGAGCTTTCCTTTTATATCTCAGCCCTGTAGTTTTACATGGAATTGTTTCGAAGAATATTTATGATCATTTTTTAACTCTTCATTGCGCTATTTATATATTATGTGGTGATCTTAGTGTTGATATTGAATGGAGAATATATGCTGATAAATTATTGCATTGCTTTGTACGTAACATTGAAGTGTTGTATGAAAAAGAACTTCTTGTGTACAATTTTCATAACCTTTTACATTTAACAGCTGATGTTGAGAATTTTGGAAAGCTAGATTATTTTTCTGCTTTCCCGTTTGAAAATTTTATGACCAAAATAAAAAAAATGGTTCGCTCTCACAATCATCCACTACAACAAGTAGCCAAAAGAATAGGAGAGTTTAAATATTTGCCAAAAAATTCGTCTACGCCGACAATAATAAAGAAGAAAAATAATATAACTAAAATAGTTTTAGATAACGGTTGCAATATTAGTATTAATTCCTGTTTCAATACCAATGATGGAGATATTTTAAGAATAAAAGCTATCAAAGAGATTGAAAATAGTAATAATTTCTCATTAGATTGTGATTTTTTTTTAAATAAGACTGACTTTTACAAAATACCTATTGAAAGCAGTAGTTTAGGTATATATAAAGTAAACGTAAGTTCTTCTAAGAAAGTCACTGTCTGTTCGTCGACATTGAATAAAAAATGTTTTCTATTACCTAATTTTTATGATAACGATCTTGTGTGCATTCCATTTGTAAACAGAAACTTGTGCCATTGAAGAATTTTATACAGGGCGTCCCACGGCTATGCCACATGGAGGGAAAGTACCTTAAATATTGTAGATGGAACATTTTACTGAAAGAAGACATTATTTTAATTTAAAAAACTATTTAAACTGCATTCATAGACATTAAAATAATTACATGGTTGAACCGGGAATCGAACCCGTTACATGAGAAAAATAATTACCCTGTAGTTTTATCATACCGATCGAAAGGCTTCATGATAAGGATTATTTTTTGCTAAGTAACATAGTGTCAGAAATAAAAGGAAGACGATGAATTTCAACATTTACCTGGTAGAATGCAACAAATCGAGCCGTATCCTGAGCTAAAAGACGCGTTAAATTTTGTCCATCGCAATGCGGCTGGCTGATTGATTACCTATAAAGAAATAATTTAAAAATGTGTTTCATTTTCATACTTTTATTCTTTTGTTACTGTGATTTACATTGATAAATTGATTAATGTTGTATTAAGAATGTAAAAATTCATGGTCTTCCTTTTATTTCTGACACTATGTTATTTAGCAAAAAATAATCCTTATGATGAAGCCTTTCGATCGGTATGATAAAACTACAGGGTGATTATTTTTCTCATGTAACGGGTCCGATTTCCGGTTCAACCATGTAATTATTTAGATATCTATGAATGCAGTTTAAATTGTTTTTTAAATTCAAATAATGTCTTCTTTCAGTAAAATGTTCCATCTACAATATTCAAGGTACTTTCCCTCCATGTGGCATAGCCGTGGGACGCCCTGTATATTGGACACATAAGCTGTAATTACGGCCTAATTTTAATATTTTTTTATCATAACGATCTTGTGTGCATTCCATTTGTGAACAGAAACTTGTGCCATTGAACGATTTTATATATTGGACACATAAGCTGTAATTGCGGCCTAATTTTAATATTTTTTTACCATAACGATCTTGTGTGCATTCCATTTGTGAACAGAAACTTGTGCCATTGAATAATTTTATATATTGGACACATAAGCTGTAATTACGGCCTAATTTTAATATTTTTTTATCATAACGATCTTGTGTGCATTCCATTTGTGAACAGAAACTTGTGCCATTGAATAATTTTATATATTGGACACATAAGCTGTAATTACGGCCTAATTTTAATATTTTTTTATCATAACGATCTTGTGTGCATTCCATTTGTGAACAGAAACTTGTGCCATTGAACAATTTTATATATTGGACACATAAGCTGTAATTACGGCCTAATTTTAATATTTTTTTATCATAACGATCTTGTGTGCATTCCATTTGTGAACAGAAACTTGTGCCATTGAACAATTTTATATATCGGACACGTAAGCTGTAATTACGGCCTAATTTTAATATTTTTTTATCATAACGATCTTGTGTGCATTCCATTTGTGAACAGAAACTTGTGCCATTGAACAATTTTATATATTGGACACATAAGCTGTAATTACGGCCTAATTTTAATATTTTTTTATCATAACGATCTTGTGTGCATTCCATTTGTGAACAAAAACTTGTGCCATTGAACAATTTTATATATTGGACACATAAGCTGTAATTACGGCCTAATTTTAATATTTTTTTATCATAACGATCTTGTGTGCATTCCATTTGTGAACAGAAACTTGTGCCATTGAATAATTTTATACAACTTGATTAATAATTTTAATTATTACCTAATTTTAATAAATTTTTATTGAGTATAAATATGACTCAATAAACAATGTTTTTAATTTCTTTATTATAATTCTCTCACTGTATGTATGTTTATTATTTGAAAATATGCTCAATGTAATACTTTAAATCAATGAAGCATTGTTAGTTATTGAAAACAGAGAGATAATTATATTATACTACCTATAGGTACATATAATCCTACCGGATAGGTACTATGGGGCAAAATTAAGGGGAAAATCTGCAGATCCACTTTTCGCTCTTATTACAATCATAATAAGAGCGAAAAGTGGATCTGCAGATTTTCCCCCCATGGTACCTAACCAGCAATGGGAAACAACGTTGGTTAATTGTATCATTCCTATTTAAAGGCCCTACGGAGAAATACATTATGTGGCCCTTTGTAGGATTCCTATACAAAGGCCCTACGGAGAAATACATTATGTGGCCCTTTGTAGGATTCCTATACAAAGGCCCTACGCAGAAATACATTATGTGGCCCTTTGTAGGATTCCTGTTCAAAGGCCCTACAGAGAAATACATTACGTGGCCCTCTGTAGGAGTTTTCACATAGGCCCTCCGTTGTCGGCCTTTCAGCAAACCATGCGGCCAAATCTAACCGTTGTCCAACCAAAGACATGTATGTGGCCCAACCAAATGCCTACCAAAAATGCTACTAGGGAATTTATATAAGGCTGGTAGACATAACCATACCGCGATGTAGAATGCGCTCAGCGCCATCTAGTGGATGCAAAAATAAACGTGGTGTTACATTATTCTATTCTATTTTATTCTATTTCTGACCTTACGCATCACTAGCACCCCTAGCGGCAAATCCAAGCGCGGTAGCCCTCATTGAAAGGATATTTTGTGCGAAAGTTTGTGAATGAGTAAGTGAGTGGTGTGTGTGTCACTTTTTCACGCTGACGCGGCTTACATTGGCTATAAACTAGTGGTTCGCCCCGAATTGTGAACTCGCGACCTCATATAAACTTACTAACCCCATATCTCGGCAACCCTTCGACCGATTTGGCTCATGTTCGAACTTAAAAATTATTTTAATTTCGTTTACCCGCTTACCAAATTTCATTACGATCCAACCAAATTTACTCAAGTTATCGTCGAACGAACATTCATACATACAAACATACAAACATACAAACATACAAACATACATACATACATACTGTTCCGTCGCGCCCCATATTATTAGATTTTCTTTATTTTTCCTACAAGACAACGCAGGTTTGAATGTATGTTTTTCGTGTTTTCGAGTAGTTTTATTTTCTAATGGGAAAGCGACGATCTTTTCATTTTCGGCGGCACAACTCGCGTGCCGCGTCACGAGTTGCCCTTGCGGGTGACCCAAACAATCGCCTAAGAGACATAGCCGCGGATAGACGTGTGCGATCTTTACCTATCCGCGTGTGCGCCGGTCGACCACTGTGTTTCGTGTGTCCCGTGCCTTTCGTGTTGTGTGTGTACGTTTTACCACTAGACTGAACCTTCCCCTTTCACCCACTGGAGGGTGTGATCAGACCCACCCCTATGGACCTTGCAGTTGGACGATACAGCTGATATTGCACCCCGCGCTACCTACCACGAGAGAGCCAAAGGAGTGTCAAGTGAGTCGCCTTATCCCCAACATAAATTTGTTCCTTCGAACCGGATTGCATCTTCCAGCTAGTGTTGTCTTGTAGTGTATAGTTTCTGTATTTCGTACAAAACTTTTCATTTTCCACACGCGTTCAACCGCCATCTTTGTTCCGCAAAATGGGGGAGGAAGAATCGCCGTGTGAACAAGATATTTTCGAAAGGGAGCTCATTCTAGATGAGCTAAAACGTACTCTCCAGTTCGCAGCGACTGATGAATACCAGTTTCGCTCGCGAACTACAGACTTAACTCTTCTTCAAAGAAAGTTTACTAAAGCTCAAACAAAAATTGAGAAAACTTTAATCAAATTAAAAAAGTTTAATAAAGAGGAACAGATTAAATTTCGTAACGATTTTGACGAGTTATATTACGCTGTTGTTGTACAAAACAAATCATTGAAGGAAAGGGATGAAATCCAAAGACGACAGAGTAGACCAAGCGTGATTCCCTCGATTTCCGCTCTTGAATTCCGTTCTAGAAACTTGCCAACATTGCCATTACCGTCTTTCGGCGGCGATCCTACGGATTGGCCGTCATTTCATGATTTGTTTCGTGCGCAGGTTCACAGCAACGGTGCCTATACAGACGCTGAAAAGCTTAGGTACCTACTTTTAACCGTGAAAAATGAGCCCTTCAACCTCATCAAATCCATACCTGTGTCTGACGAAAACTATTCGGTAGCCCTTGATATCTTGGTAGCCCGCTATGAAAACAAAAGAATTATCGCATCTAAACACCTCGAACGGATTCTCGATATTGAACCTTATTCCGACAAGATAAGTCACAGTTTGCGTAATTTGCTAAATGTCTATCAGGAAAATATCAAGGCGCTAGAAGTCATGAGATTTCCAATTACTGAGTGGAGTTTTTTGCTACTGAACATTTTACTTCGTAAAATTCCGGTTAGTACGCGAAAAGGTTTTGAGCGTTCTTTAGCAAAACCCTCCGAAATTCCCAATGTCAACACATTGATTGCTTATCTTGAACGGGAAATTTCCGCTGACGAAATAGCCACGGTGGCGAGCAATAGTAGACAGTCCGCTAACAAATCTACTCAAAATGTGGGTAGTTTACCATTCACCGGCCGCGCCGCTGTAGCGAGCGCCGGCCCAGGTATTCCAATGCCTAGCGCCCGTAGATCTTTCGCAGCCAAGGTGGTGCCAACGATTTCGGCTTCATTCCAAAATCGACCTAATGACCAAGTGAATAAGGTCAAAGGTCACACATGCCCCCTTTGTAGTGGTCAACATTCGTTACCGAAATGTTCACAATTTTTGAATTTGTCTCCTCAACAAAGATTTTCGTTCGTCCAAGGCAAAAATGTTTGTTATAATTGCCTTAGCGTCGGACATGACGTCAAAAACTGCAAATCCAGTTTTGACTGTCGCTCGTGTCATAAAAAACATCATTCCTTGATTCATTTCCCATCGCAATCAGCGATCGAGCCGTCCGCTCATGTTGTCTCACTCCCTCCTACGGAGGAGTGCTATGACGTTTCAACAAAGCAAACCTTCGTCGTCGACGCGGCTCCTTCGGGCCCGCCGGCACGGAATCAAGAATCGCTAATAAATAATTGTGCTTCGAATGCGCCGAGCGCTCATACGACCGTTCTTTTATCTACGGCGCTAATCGATATTAGTGTAGGTACAGAAGTATCGACCGTGCGTTGCATTGTTGATACGGGGAGCCAAGCATCTTTCATTACAGACGCTTGCGTACAGCGCCTAGGCATTCAGCGACAACATGCGAATATTCCGGTGTTTGGTATAGGTGATACCGAGCCAATCAAACCTAAGGGTTCAGTTTCGTGTCTCATTCTTCCAAAGGGCAAACCTGCCCCTTTGATTTCCGTGGAGGCCCTAATTTTACCCAAGTTGGTTTCACAAATGCCAAGTGTACCGCTGCCCCATACGCAGTGGTCACACTTGAATAATTTGACATTAGCTGATCCGGAATTTTACAGTCCGCAGCCCGTGGAAATGTTACTCGGAGCCGACGTTCTGTCGCAGATTTTATTAAATAACATAATCACTGGGCCGCCGGGCTCGCCTATTGCGATGAATAGTGTATTTGGATACTTACTGTTAGGCAAAATTGATTTTGCATCTTCCGTTCCGACCCCACTCCAGGTTTGTTTTAGCTCGTTTGACAACGACAATCTTCAACGATTCTGGGAGCTGGAGTCATTTCCTGAGTCATTTTCTGATAAGCGGAGTTACACTCCCGATGAAGAGCTATGCGAATCCTTTTATGAAAAGACGCATACTCGCAATGAGGACGGGCGCTACGTGCTAGCCCTGCCATTCAAGCCCGACGCCTCGCCCTTGGGCGAGTCGCGGCAAGCGTCGCTCGCTCGATTTCATAAATTAGAGCAGCGACTAGAACGCAACCCTAAGCTCAAAGCCGACTATCATGCTTGCCTCCAAGAGTACGTGGATTTACACCACATGGAGCTCGTCGATGGTGAGGATGCTGTGCCGGGGTCTGCCTATTACATTCCACACCACTGTGTCGTAAAGGAGTCAAGCGAAACTTCTCGTACCTACACGTGTGGTTTTCGATGCTGGTAGTAGAACAACAAACGGGTTATCACTTAATGATGTTTTATTCACCGGTCCCAAGCTTCACTTGGACATAGTTGACGTGCTTCTAAAGTTTCGTATTCACTCCGTCGCGTTTACTGCCGATATAAAACAAATGTATCGTAACATTCTCGTTCGCGCTGAAGATAGAGATTTTCAGCGCATACTCTGGCGCGACTCGCCTGAAAAACCAGTCCGTGATTATCGACTGTGCACAGTGACTTTCGGTGTGAATGCCTCGCCTTATCTTGCACTGCGTACGATGCGACAGCTAGCTTCCGACGAAGCTGCGTGTTTCCCACTCGCGGCTCCCGTCTTACTAAATGACGTATTTGTTGACGACGTTGTTTCCGGCGCAGATTCAGTGGCTGAGGCTCTTACTCTGCAAAAACAACTCATAGGCATGTGCGCGGCCGCTGGGTTTGAGTTGCGCAAATGGCACAGTAATTCGCCAGCATTACTTGCTGCGGTACTGCCGCCAGACTCTCATGGTGAGCGGCAGGAGGACGTCCCCTTCGCGGAGCTGGAGAGGGACACGAAAGTTAAGGTCCTCGGGCTTCAGTGGAACCCGAGATCTGATTCCTTTCATTTCAAGGTACAGGTGGCCTCCGAGCAGTGTACAAAGAGAGCTATACTCTCCGATATAGCGAGAATCTACGACCCACTCGGGTTTCTTTCGCCGGTAACTTTGTATGCCAAACATTTGATCCAACTTCTGTGGATTGCAAACGTGGACTGGGACGAGGCCCCACCTATAGATATCGTAAATTCGTGGACTTGTTTCACAAGTCAATTACCACTTCTATCACAAGTCGCTTTTCCGCGTCACATTTTTCATGAATCGGATCTAATACAGATCCACGGGTTTTGTGACGCATCCGAGAAAGCTTTCGCGGCTTCTGTGTACATTCGCCTTTCGACTAGCGATGGACGAGTCCATACGTACCTAGTCATTGCAAAGACTCGCGTAGCACCACTTCGTGTACGTCTAACTATTCCTCGGCTTGAACTGATGGCGGCTTTGCTATTGTCAAAATTAATCGACAAAGTATTAAATACCTACGGCGACCGCATCAGCCCCGACCAAGTCTACGCCTGGTCGGATGCATCCATCGTGCTAGCCTGGCTACGCTCAGCGGCGCACGAATGGAAAACATTCGTATCAAATCGTGTTGGTGCGATTCAAAAACGCGTACCATCGAGTTGTTGGCGCCACGTCCCGTCAGCTGACAACCCGGCCGATGCAGCATCCCGTGGCATGCTTCCAGCTGCATTGGTTCAGCATGAGTTGTGGTTTCATGGCCCTTCCTGGCTCCAACAAGGACCAGAGTTCTGGCCGAGTGAGAAGGAGATTTTGCCTACTACGGAAGAAATACGTAAACAACCGTGTGAGTCATCGTCTCTGTTATCGGGCGCGTTTACGGCGACCGATGCACAGGATGATGAAATATTTTCGCGATATTCTTCACTAGGAAGGCTTGTTCGCATTACGGCACTAATCTTTCGCTTTTATAACAAATGCAAAAAAAGTAAAACTAACTTTCCTGTGCATATTACAGTGCCAGAATATAATTCGACGTTAAATCGACTAATTGGCTTAGTGCAAAGGACGGTTTTTACAAATGACATAGAAAAAATCCGTAAGGATAAATTGTCCTCGAGTGAATCTCTTCGACGTCTTACGCCATTCCTGGATAGTGACAATCTTCTTCGTGTTGGAGGAAGGATTCATAAATCTCTTCTACCTTACGACTCGAGACATCAATTAATTCTCCCAAAACATCATCCTTTAACTAACCTCATTATCGATGACGGCCATATTGCGCATTTACACGCCGGGCCGCAGTGCCTTCAATATTTATTGATGCAACGATTTTGGATTATTTCTTGTCGAGACATTGTGCGCCAACGTATACATCGTTGCGTTAGATGTTTTCGCGCGCGCCCCTCGCGCCTTCAGCCCCGCATGGGGCAAATTCCTGCAACTCGACTGCGCCCAGCACGTCCGTTTTTAAAAACTTCGGTCGACTTCGCTGGCCCGTTTTACGTCCGTGCTAATAAGGTCCGCAATGCAAAAATTATAAAATGTTACGTATCGGTATTCGTATGTATGAGCGTCAAGGCCATACATCTTGAACTCGTTTCCGAACTTTCTACAGAAGCTTTTCTTGCAGCTCTGAGACGCTTCACGTCTCGGCGGGGTTTATGTACTGACATATATTCTGACTGTGGGAAAAACTTCGTCGGTTGCAGCAATTATTTGAAAGAATTGTTTGCTTTTCTGCGTAGTGATGCAGTGCAAAGTGCACTACACCAAGAAACCCTTCAGCAGGGTATAACTTGGCATTTTCAGCCACCGTATGCCAGCCATTTCGGTGGACTTTTCGAAGCAGGTGTTAAGAGTTTTAAACACCACTTATACAGGGTGATCGGCACTCGTACTCAGACGTACGATGAAATGCATACCCTATTGTGTCAAATAGAGGCAGTTTTAAATTCAAGACCCCTCTGTGTGTTGAGCGCAGCTAGCTCAGACCCCTTACCTCTGACGCCGGCTCATTTTCTTATTGGCGAGCCTCTAACGGCTCTACCTGATGTGACGTTAGTAGACGATAACCCTAACCGACTCACACGTTGGCGCTGGATACAGTGGATACAGTGGATTTGGGTTCTGGAGAAGGTGGAGTAGGGAATATCTTCACGAGCTCCAACAAGGAAGCAAATGGCTTCATGATCGTGGTTCCCCGCTTCGTGAAGGCACCGTTGTTGTGGTTTGTGACGAACAACTTCCACCGCTGCAGTGGAAGCTTGCGCGTGTCCATGCTCTACATCCGGGTACAGATAACGTCACACGTGTCGTGACATTGAAAATAGGGAACACGCTTTTTAAACGCCCAGTCGTCAAGGTGTGTCCCCTTCCTATAGAGTAGAGCGTTTACATTAGTTACGAATTTAATCTTAGTACTTACTTTTGATTTAGTGTAGTGTTAGTTTCATTGTTTTCAAGTAATTTACATAAGTTTATAACTTAAGAGTTTGTTAAAAGTACTACGTGCTTTTAAGGTGAGCGGCATGTTCCGTCGCGCCCCATATTATTAGATTTTCTTTATTTTTCCTACAAGACAACGCAGGTTTGAATGTATGTTTTTCGTGTTTTCGAGTAGTTTTATTTTCTAATGGGAAAGCGACGATCTTTTCATTTTCGGCGGCACAACTCGCGTGCCGCGTCACGAGTTGCCCTTGCGGGTGACCCAAACAATCGCCTAAGAGACATAGCCGCGGATAGACGTGTGCGATCTTTACCTATCCGCGTGTGCGCCGGTCGACCACTGTGTTTCGTGTGTCCCGTGCCTTTCGTGTTGTGTGTGTACGTTTTACCACTAGACTGAACCTTCCCCTTTCACCCACTGGAGGGTGTGATCAGACCCACCCCTATGGACCTTGCAGTTGGACGATACAGCTGATATTGCACCCCGCGCTACCTACCACGAGAGAGCCAAAGGAGTGTCAAGTGAGTCGCCTTATCCCCAACACATACATACATACAAACGCCGGATTGTTCCAGTAGACTCGGAGAACTTCGCTCGCTTCGCTCGCTCGTTCAATTATTAGCTTTTCCCCAGATTTCATCTACGCTGAAATTTATATCGAGAAAAATATAGGCAACTTGCAAAAGCTTGTAGTAGAAATAAAATGTCTTCGGGTCGCATTAATAGCCAAACTGAAGATCAAGTAGGTGATCTCAGAAAACAAAATCACTCCTTGGATAATTTCAAGCTCAAATTAAAGCTCATGCTCGTCAGCATATTAGTGGTTCGCCCCGAACTTTGAACTTGCGACCCTCTATCTCAGTAAGCCCTCTACCGATTTGGCTCATGTTCGAACTTAAAAATTCACTTTGCCTCATTTACCCGCCTACCAAATTTCATGACGATCCAACTACATTTACTCAAGTTATCGTCGAACGAACATTCATTCATACATACATACATACATACATACATACAAACGCCGGATTGTTCCAGTAGACTCGGAGAACTTCGCTCGCTCGTTCAATTAATAGACACTAGCTTGAGCTTAACAGTTACATTGGCCAAGGTCTCGAGTCGGTGATTTTATTCATTTTTTTATTTTTTTTCTGAGATCACCTACTTGAGCTCTAGCTTGAGCAGACGACTATTAATGCCCCCCTAGTTTCACTGTAAGGTTGTATCTTCTGGCACGCTGTGTCGTTCCTTAATTTAAAACCGGCGAATTAGGTATTCCGTTTAGACTCCCCACTAACACTAGACAAAGTAAAGTGGGCGCATGCTCTGGGTTCGGATCGCGGGAGACTAATGCGCGGACGTGTTTTCGATACTTTGGAATCCTTTGAAAAAATCAGGAGAAGCTTTTTTTATCGTATAGCATTTTTTAACCCCCAAGCTTCCAATTTGCATACATATACAAGGTGTTACAAAAGTACCTAACTCTTTTTACAGGGTAATAGCACCCGGTGATAGGGATCACAACCAAAATTTTTTTTTTGCTCTATGACGTTCCGTTAATTTTTAAATTAACTAGTGGTTCGCCCCGAACTGTGAACTCGCGACCCCATATAAACTTAACAACCCTATATCTCGGCAACCCCTCGACCGATTTGGCTCATGTTCGAACTTAAAAATTCTTTTAATTTCATTTACCCGCCTACCAAATTTCATAACGATCCGACCAAATTTACTCAAGTTATCGTCGAACGAACATTCATACATACATACATACATACATATATACATACATACATACATACATACATACATACATACATACATACATAATTACAAACGCCGGATTGTTCCAGTAGACTCGGAGAACTTCGCTCGCTTCGCTCGCTCGTTCAATAAAATGTGAACGATGTGGCGGGATGTAATATTATCTATGAAAAGTTACCTATGTCATTGTCAAACAAATGTGTCTAAACTAGTGGTTCGCCCCGAACTGTGAACTCGCGAGCCCATATAAACTTAACGACCCGATATCTCGGCAACCCCTTCACCGATTTGGCTCATGTTCGAACTTAAAAATTCTTTTAATTTCATTTACCCGCCTATCAAATTTCATAACGATCCGACCAAATTTACTCAAGTTATCGTCGAACGAACATTCATACATACAAACATACAAACATACAAACATACATACATACATACATACATACAAACGCCGGATTGTTCCAGTAGACTCGGAGAACTTCGCTCGCTTCGCTCGCTTGTTCAAATATCCGAAATTCTTTTAGTGAATAAAAGCCAAGTATTGTCGCTGTACATTGGTTTATCTTATTATAATTTTATTCACTAAAAAGTAGGATGTGTGAAAAACAAAAAACAATGTCTCAATATCTGAGGCCTGACCGATTTGACACGGAACCGAGCACGGTCAGCGCCGATCTCAAATGGCTACATTGGGTCAGCACCTTCAACAACTTTCTATTCGAAGAAAAAGCAGCGGATGAAGGTATCAAACTTAAACTGCTGGTCAACCATCTATCGCCCTCAGTATATGCGATAATAAGGGAATGTCAAGATTACAGTTCGGCTATAAACCTGCTGCAGAATACCTATGTAAAACCTAAAAACATTATTCACGCCCGACACCTACTTACGACTCGGAGGCAGCTGCCTAGCGAATCCATCGATGACTACGTTCGAATCCTCAAGGGTCTTTCTCTGGATTGCGATTTTACCAGCGTAACAGCCGAAAAGAACAAAAGCGATTATGTGAGAGACGCTTTCATTTCGGGAATAGCATCAAATAAAATCCGTCAAAGATTACTCGAAAATTTCTCACTAACTCTTGACGAGGCGCACAACCAGGCAAGCTCACTAGAAATGGCTGAAAAGAATAGCCAAAGTTACGCTACGACCTCTAACGCCCCTCACGTCCTAAATGCCGTCGATAGCAAAGAGGATAATCAGAGCGCTGTCACCGCCGGGAACACAACATGTGCGACCCGACCTCTGTTTAGCCAGAAAAAATGTTTTTTTTGCGGAAGCAGTACACTGCACAAACGCTTTAAATGTCCGGCACTTAATGCTATTTGTCAGCTCTGCTCAAAAAAAGGACACTTTGCAAGTGTATGCAGGAACCCTAGTAGTACGCCTGCTACCAACGATGGTAAAGAGAGAGCGTCAGCCAACACGCTTGTGTTAGCAGCTGCCCCTGCAAACTTAAATAAGGCCACAATTCGCATATCTGTGAACGACTCCCGAGCCGATGCTCTGATAGACACAGGGAGCTCTGTGAGTTTTATTAACAGCGAACTAGCTTATACGTTGGGTCTCAAAAGAAAACCATGTCACCAAACGATTACGATGGCCTCTACAAACTACGTCTCTTCTGTCGACGGGCTCTGCATGGCTACACTCACTATCCAAGAACATACCTATAGACGCCAGCCACTGCTCGTCGTACAAAACCTCTGTGCCGATGTTATCCTGGGACATGACATTTTGAAAAACCATTCGTCACTGGAATTAGAATTTGGGGGCAGTAAAGAGCCACTAAAAATATGTAATGTCATGGCTGCGTCGGTGCCTCCTGCGACTGTCTTTTCGAACCTCTCGGCTGACATTAAACCAATTGCGATCAAATCGAGAAAATACAGTGACGAAGACCAGCGCTTCATTGAAGAAGAGATTACCAAGCTACTCGAAGATAAAGTTATCGAACCTTGTGTGTCTCCCTAGCGAGCACAAGTCCTGGTAGCCGGAGGTGGCTTGCATAGGAAACGCCTAGTGATCGACTACTCACTAACGATAAACAAATTTACCGAACTCGATGCGTTTCCGTTGCCTAGTATCGAGTCAATTGTATCCAAAGTCGCAACTTACAATCACTTCAGCCAAATTGACCTAAAAAGCGCCTACCATCAGGTACCAATATTACAAAAAGAGAAGAAATATACTGCATTCGAGGCTTGTGGAAGTCAGTACCAGTTTACGAGAATACCTTTTGGCGTTACGAACGGCGTGGCTGCTTTTCAGAGAACATTGCATTATATCATCCAGACCGAAGGATTGAAAGCTACGTACGCCTATCTCGACGACGTAACGGTCTGCGGCAAAGACAAAGCTGACCATGATAAGAACTTAAAGAGCTTCATGGCTGCCGTAGAGAAATATCAACTCACTCTGAACGAAAAAAAATGCATCTTTGGCGCTGATCGCATTAGCCTACTTGGATACACCATCTACAACAACGAGATCAAACCCGATGAAGCTAGACTAAAGCCTTTAAATGAACTGCCGGTCCCGACTGACGCCGCAGCGCTACGAAGGGCACTCGGAATGTTCGCACACTATGCAAAATGGATTAAAAATTTCTCCGAGAAAATCAATCCATTATTAAATAAAAAGGATTTTCCTCTCAGTAAAGACGATGTAACTTGTTTTCAAAATTTGAAAACCGACGTAGCAACGTCGTGTCTGACGGCTATTGACGAGAAAGAAACATTTACAGTAGAAACCGATGCTTCAGAGCACTCTTTGGCGGCTACTTTAACACAAAAAGGTCGTCCAGTGGCTTTCTTTTCAAGATCCTTGAATGATTCTGAACGCCGTCAAAGCTCGGTTGAGAAAGAAGCCGGTGCAATCGTGGAATCGATACGAAAATGGAGGCACTACTTATCTGGAAAGCACTTCATCTTGATCACTGATCAACAATCGGTTGCCTTTATGTTTCATCGAAATCACACAAGCAAGATTAAAAATGAAAAAATAGAAAGGTGGCGACTGGAGCTCTCTTGCTATAGGTATGATGTTATCTATCGCGCAGGTAAAGAAAATATCGTCGCAGACGCGCTATCAAGAGTTTGCGCGAACATCAACCTGGACAAGTTGGCTGAAACTCACAACATTCTGTGTCACCCCGGAATCACAAGAATGTTACACTGGGTGAAGTCAAAGAACTTACCATACTCTCTTGAAGATGTCCGGGCTATGACTGCCAAATGTCGCACTTGCGCCGAGATAAAACCTAGATTTACGAGAAAGCAAGGTGAGCTTATAAAAGCAACGTCACCATTCGAGAGGCTGAATATCGATTTCAAGGGGCCCTTACCGACAAATAACCAGAATAAGTATATTCTGACTATCATTGACGAATATTCTAGATTTCCTTTCGCGTATCCCTGCAAGGACTTATCTGCAAGTACCGTTATCTCTTGCCTAAAGGACCTAATCTTCACTTTCGGAACTCCAGCCTATATACACTCTGACAGAGGATCTTCATTCATGTCGGCAGAGCTGAAAGAATTCTTATTATCGCTCGGCATTGCCTGCAGTCGTACTACGCCTTACAATCCACAAGGAAACGGTCAAGTAGAGCGACTGAATGGTACACTATGGCGGACTGTGCAGCTCTCACTGAATTCTCAGGGCATTGCTTCTGAAAATTGGCAGCAAGTCCTTCCTACAGCGCTCCACGCAATCCGTTCGCTGCTCTGCACGGCTATCAACACTACGCCACACGAAAGACTCTTCTGCCACCCTCGAAGGTCGCCTAACGGAGAATCTCTCCCAACGTGGCTACTATCTCCGGGGCCTGTCCTCATGAAGCGAAACTGTCGAAATTCAAAATACGAGCCCTTGGTGGAGCAAGTAGAACTTATCGAAGCCAACCCATCATACTCCTATGTTCAACTGCCAGATGGTCGGGAGGCCACCATCTCAAATAGACAGTTGGCTCCGCTGCCAGATGCGGAACATGGCAGCAGCGAGGCTGAAATCGAAGAGAGTGAAGATGAGCCCGCCCCGCGCCGCTCGGGCCGGGACAGACGACCCCCAGCCTACCTCAACGACTACGAGAGGTAGGGCGAGGCTCATAAATAGAAAGGGGGGGTGAATGTAATATTATCTATGAAAAGTTACCTATGTCATTGTCAAACAAATGTGTCTAAAATATCCGAAATTCTTTTAGTGAATAAAAGCCAAGTATTGTCGCTGTACATTGGTTTATCTTATTACACGGGAGAAAAGTATTTTTTTAATATTATTTTCATTGACTTTCACAATGCTTTAATCTCAAAGCTATGTAAATGCACCTACACACAGAAACATTTTTTTTTAACTTGAGCTACTAACAAAAACAAAAGAGTAAAAAATTTTTTTTAATTTTGAGTTTATAAAATAAAAATTGATTAAAAACTTTTTTTTACAGATTTGACATCATGTTGACCAGTAGGTTACACCCTGTAAAAAGAGTTAGGTACTTTTGTAACACCTTGTATATTTGCTGAACGGATTTTGATAAAACATATCTAAGAAGGGGAAAATGCCTATACCCAGCAGTGGGAAAATGTGGGCTGAAAATGATGATGATATCTAAGAACACTGGCTGAAAAACCAGATTTCAAATTAAAAAACCCACATCCAAGTCGGTTCACCAGTTCAAGAGCTAAGGCGCCACAGACAGACAAACAGACACACAGACAAACACATAGCGGTCAGACTTATAACACCCCTCTTTTGGGTTGGCGGTTAAAAAAAGATTATTAGAATTAATTAAAAAAGATTATCAAGAAACGTAACTCAAAGGGAAAGCCTCTAGAAAAGAGAACTCAAGCGTATTCATCACAATGAGTCGAGTCCATACACAAAGATCAAAGGATACAATACGCTCTTTGATACAATACGGACTCACAGGATACAAACCACAAACGGGATGTATCTCTAGTACTGCAAATAGGAAAAACGGGAAGGCAGGGTCCTGAGTCTATAACGCAATGGTGCCAAAATGAGCTCCCAGTTGAAAGCATTAGTTACGATTTATTAATGATATCGGTCTTATTCATATTCTTGTAGTACAGAAAAGAATATTCTGATTCTAATTCTAGAGGATTAGTTCGCCGGTTGTAGGAGAAAACCGAGAAAACCTCGGTTTGGTCCTTCTACTGGGACGCCATCGACCCGCCATTGTGTTCCAGACTTAGCCCCTCTTTATTATGTCCGAAAGAAAGGGCCGAAACCCTCCTTATACCTACAAAAATCTCGGTACTTCTCGGAACGGGGGTAGGCACCGAACTAAATCCCATAGAATTCGCATTACGTATAAAATCACAAAAAAACTTGTCCCCACAGAAACAAAAGATATCAGCAATAGAACAATACGAAACATCATTTCGACCATACGTCTAATATTCGAATATCAACCTTATTTCATTAGTGTACAGTTTTACTTTAATTGCATAGACTACGAGCAAATAAGCTCCCAAAGGCAATTTGGGCATCTATTTTTCCAGACACATTTCAGAGTTCTATGTTGTATCTAGTTTTATGCTTGATCGAAGGGGGTAGGTAACTTTTTTACAGACAATCGCAGGTATAAAGCGCGTTTTCTGGGTAGAGCTAAGTAGCGCCGCTAATGCAAAAAATACTTAATTTTTGGCGCATTTTTTGCAAACATAGACCTCCCTTTTTATCGCTAAACTATTAGGTAAGACTAGGCGCTGACCAGACTTAGGTAATTAAAGTCTAATTTAAGGCTCAACAGCGAACCAAGGATTCCATACTCATTCATTCATACATAATTTTCATACTGAGATTGCGTCTGTCTGCGTTTATTTTGATTTGGGGCAATTTAGTAAATAATATTTGCCTGAAAAAAACAGAATATTGTTTGTATGAACAATAACCTCAACCCCATGTCAGCCAGAAAAATCAATGTTGTTTAAAGCGAATATAATTTTCCGTGAATAAAAATATAAATTAATTGGGTTCCAAATGCCCATGAACGTGGTAGTCCACAGTCATAGAAATTCTGGATTCCCATCTGAGTGAAGAGGCAACCCAGGTTAGAAAGACCTGATGCAAGATAAGGCGTAGAAATCGACCCTTATAAAACAGAGTCTAATAGTTTGATAGAAATAAAATTTTTGTGCACTCCACGCTCTAAGACCACAGACCGCGGGAAGTCTTGGGCATATTCCACTCTAGATAGTAAGTTGGTCAGACATTTCGCCAAAAGGTAACTTCTTTCTGCGCGGACGAAATCGCGGGCAAAAGCTAGTTTTTAATGGAAGTCGTAGAATGTACTCAATTTGCTTGCATGAAGTGTCTTTTACCATTTTTTGCTCCTAAGCTCTGAGGGAATCGAAAGAGTAACCCATTTACCCGTTAGCCGGCATCCAATAACTGTTCCGAAACGTGGACTTACGGACTAGCAGCTAGTTAAAGGCACTTTCCGATCCGAAACTATGTTAGTTACATTTTGGCTAATGAGTTTGCTCCATAAGCTCCTGCGAGCATGTGGAGTGTTCATTTTCATGTAAGGTAAGCGAGAAAAGATTTCAGTTCCCGCATCTCCTCTCCTATGTATCAAAAATATCCCCGACATTTTAGCTTCAAATTAGCATAATTATCTCAAAAACAGGAACACTCGCTAGAAAACCTGCTTTCAAATTTTAAAAACCGCATCCTAATCGGTTTACCCGTTTAAGAGCTACGGTTCCACAAACACATAGTTAGACAGACACATACACAAAGACAGACACACACAAATAGCGATTAAACTTATAACACCCCTTCTTTTAGTCGGGGGTTAAAAAGGCATATCTTTGAAACTGGAATTCTTTTAAGACGACGTACGTCTCACAACTAGCGCCGCCAATGGAAAAAAAATCATATCTTTTTTTTGGATGCGTTTTTAGCAAAAAACGCTCCTGCGATTCCTCAACGCGAGGCTTAACTATTTTTAGGACCTAAGGTTTGGATTCCAGATCCTAGAACTTAAGAATGCAATCGATTCTCGCCAAAAGTGGCCACTTTTGGCGAGAATCGATTGCATTCGTAGGAAATCCAATCCTGGAATCCAAACCTTAGGTCCTAAAAATAGTTAAGCCTCGCGTTGAGGAATCGCAGGAGCGTTTTTTGCTAAAAACGCATCCAAAAAAAAGATATGATTTTTTTTTCCATTGGCGGCGCTAGTTGTGAGACGTACGTCGTCTTAATAATTGGAAGTAATATTATAGTTTTCATGCGTTGTTTTACATACTTGCAATAAATTGTAGTTCTTGGTATATTGTATTTTTTTTCTTCTTCGTCGTGTTGCTTCTTAGATTTTTTTTTCGATCTGTTGGTACATATGTAGTGTGACATGTATAATAAAATATTTAAGCCGTGGAAACCTATAATTCGCTATGTAAGAATGAGGTTAGTTTAACAAAGTTGGTATTGATGACGCTGGTTGGTATCGATAGTAAATAAAATAAATGGTTCTATGCTAACCCAGTGTTGCCAGATACACTGTAATTGCAGTAGATTTACTGTAATTTTTTTGGACATTTTTACTTTTATTTTTTATGAAGACACTGTAATTTTTAAGCTACGCCACTGTAATTTAGGTTTGTGCATCTGGTAAACTGTGCTAACCGTACATCGGGTTGTCGTTCAGTCTTCGTGTCACGCGAAGTGAACTCGCTCCTAATGTATTGACTGGAATAATTATTCGCATTCTGTTTATGCACCGATACATCTGCTAGCGTAGCTTATGGGTGGCATTAATAGTTGTCGACTCAAGATTGAACTCAAGTAGGTGATCTCAGAAAAGTCAAATGCTAAAATCAAGCCTTGGCTAATGTCAATGTCAATCTCAAGATAGTGTCCATTAATATTCTGACAGCCACCACAAGTTTGACTTTAGCCAACGCTTGACATTAGCATTTGACTTTTCTGAGTTCACCTACTTGAGATCGAGCTCAAGTAGGTGATCTCAGATGAAAATTAGTACCACCCTAAGCATACGCTTTAACCCAGCCTTATGCTACGCTTGCTGAAGTAAAGGCGCTGGGCATAGTGAATTAGACCGCGCGCAAAAAAAAATGCACAAAATCGATTCCTGTATCAAACACACTAAAAAAATCGAAAATGTTCACATATCAAACCCTAGAATTAGGTGAGAGCTATCTAAAACAGCCAGTTTTGTGTTGATAACCATAACAGATTGCGAGATATTTTGTTTGAAAACAAGTGCGCCGGCTATTTTTTTTCATCAAAAATATCTTCAATACACCTGTCTTTATGAACGATTTCGGAGCCGAACGCTAGTGAGTTAGCGTTAGTCCCAAAATTCATTCATGCCGACTTCGATAAAAAAGTTGCACGTATTTTTCTTCGTGTTTTGGTTTTTGCGAAAAATCTTTGACCCCTATAGGCGAAGATGGCCCATGGAGGATCCGTAAGATCGCCGACCTCGAAAACCTGCCCCTCTACCCTTGACGTATTTTTTTTTTTCAATACGGCCGCAATATGGCACAATTAGAGATGTAAAAAAACGGTTTTTTTTCTGACGTGAAAAAAAACATTGAAAAAAAACGTGAAAAAAATCGGTTTTTTTTCAGGGGGAAGTTTTTTTTCATACTTTCTTCTCTCCACTCTTAGATATACTGCCGTGCTAAGAAGAAATTCGGCTAAGCGACAAAAGTGACTTTCGAGAAAAACGCAAAAACGTCGCGAAACTGAGTTTCTAAGTTATTTTCATAACTAGTTCAAGTTTATCAATTTTGTTTAGTAGAACATATTATTTAGCATCTATCTGCACTATTAACGTTAAAAAAAAGTTAATATTAGTATTTTAAAATAGCAAATTTCAGGTTTTCCTTAGCAATTTAATTATTCTGTTTATATAAATACTACATTAAAAGACCGTTAAGTATACCTTAGCCGCTGTCTTGCGTATGATTTTTATAGTAAAATTATGAGCCTAAGAAGTTAAAGGCTAATCATAAGAAAAAAAACGGCTAAGTGACTTAGCCGCTGTTTAGCTTCTTATTAGATTTAAAAGTAGTTAAACTTTAAAACGTAATACAGCCGTTAAGTAACATAGCCGCCTTTTTTGTTAGTATTATATTTTTTTAATTAAAAGTTATGTGTAATTACTTATTAAAAAGACGGTAAAGTACTCATCTATTACGGGAAACCGTCTTTTTACTTAGTAAAATGTCGTTGAATAACTAAGTTATTTGGAAATAATTGGGGCTAAAGCCAACTTTTAATGGAAGTTTAGACATAAAAAACTAATGACATATTTTTTTAAATCTTTTATTTATGCAAAATCATCAGTTCAATTGTAATTTGTAATAGATATCTACGCATCATCGTTGCGTTTTAGCAATCCTTAAACTAAAATAAAATTACTTACCAAGTTAAATCTTTTATGTTACTTGACAATTAAGTTTTCCAGATTTTGTGGAGCTCCACTAAGTCAGTGTATTTTTTGTTTTTATTACTTTCTTGTTTGTGTTCGTCTATCCCATTTTCTTCGTCCTCTTTTCCTTTGTAATTTTCGATATGCTGCTCTTTTTCTTTTTTTTTCCGTTCAATTTTGTTTAATTTTCTTTTTCTTTGCTTAGAAGATTTTTTTTTCTCATTTTCACTCAGCTCTTCTTCGATAGCAATAATTAAATCTTATTCACTTTTATTTTTGTTGTCATCTTGTTTTTATATTTCGTGCGACATTAATGCATTCTCTGAATCTAGACGTGCATTTTTTTAATCTATGGATGGAGCCTGGCCAATATACTTTTACTCAAAAAAGCTCGTAATGTGGACATTAATTCGACAACCTTCTTTGAGCAAAGACGGACTTGCGGGCTACTTGGATTAGACGCCAGAAAAGTTGTATGGAATTTTATTAATGTCGTGTTTTGCGGCCAGAAAAACTGTATGAAAATCCATTAATGTCGAGTTTTGTTTCATAAATAGAACTCAAACATCAGGCGCAAAAAGTATTTATTTAGAATTGGGCTGTATGGGTACTGGCAGTCGACACATTGCACAGAAAAAAAAGCGCGGCCATATTGTTTTCGGCTTTTCGCGCGTTGTTCGAAGTGACTTTTTCTGTGTTTTTGTTGAAAAAGTGAACTCTTAAAGCGACGAATCCTCCGATTTAATGTGTTTAACACCGCCGGACATTCACAAGCAAGCGAAATTAGTAGTGGGAAATTTATTGCCACCGAAGTCGAAGAAAAATACTTGCTTCAAAAGCTTGCTTGCTTACAAACAAAAAGTTTGCGGAATGGAAAATCGACAGAAAGTACCTAATCTACGACAAATGGTAAGCTAATTAAATTTCTATTTTAATTACTATTCTAATTACTATTTTAATTACTCGCATTGTTTGAGTAAAGCACTATACAAGCCTTGGTCTGCAATGAGTGCGCTGCTGGCCACGCTATGATTGCCTCGAGCTTAGCTTAGCTACACTCTCGGCCCTCAAGTTTGGTCATCATTGCAGCCCTTGCTGGCCGCGCTATAAAGGCCTCGACCTTCGGTCTCGGCCTTCATTCCAGCTTGTCCATCAAGGGCTGCAATGCTGACCGCTCTGTGAGGGCCTTGAGCTGCGCTACGCTGCGCTCTGTCGGCCATCAAAAGCGCGCCAGAAACGCACCCATTACAGATCGCGGCAGTAATGTACTATTTCCATTCTTAGTTTTTGGTTGCAATTTTTTTCCGCCTTTCCTCCAAATCGTTCACAACTTTCGGCTCCACGAGCGGCACAGTTGATCTTTCTTTTACTTTGACGTGACGTTGAGGTTGTTGGTGTCGACATTCTTGTGTTTGGCATAATTGCACCAAGTTTTTTCCTCAGTGCAATTTATACAAATCAAAACTCAAACACAAATATTTTTACTCACTAAGTGGTCGTTATAACTTAGTTAAGGCGCGGGGCATAGTGAATCGCCCGCGCGCAAAAAAAAATGCACAAAATCGATTCCTGTAGGTATCAAATACAAGATACAAATCGAAAATTTTCACATATCAAACCCTAGAATTAGGTCAGACCTATCTAAAACAGCCAGTTTCGTGTTGACATCATAAACGTTTTGCTTGAAAGATATTTTGCTTGAACGGCGCACTTTTTTTCAAACAAAATATCTTGCAATCTTTTATGGATATCAACATGAAACTGGCTGTGTTAGATAGGTCTCACCTAATTCTAGGGTTTGATATGTGAACATTTTCGATATTTTTATTGTATTTGATACAGGAATCGACTTTGTGCATTTTTCTTTGCGCGCGGGCTAATTCACTATGTCCAGCGCCTTAAGGCCAACATAACTTTAGTTAGGACAAAGAAATATGTTTTAGTTTGAATGTGCAAGATTTTAGGTGCAAGGACCCTATTGGAAAAAAAATATAGCGACCTCAAGTCGATAGGCGTGTCGATAGACAGTAGAATTCTCATTCCCAGTAGAAGGACAAAACTGGGTTTTCCTCGTTTTTCTCCTACAACCTGCAAATTGAAACTATACAGGGTGTTAAAAGACCGCCAACAGACCCGAAAGGTACACATGCTAGACATCAAAATAAAGTACTTTTTCGATAAATTATTGCTGGGAAATGATTTTTGTTTTTTAGGTTATAATTTTGAAAAATATTTTATCACGCAATGGATGTGTAAGGCACAGAAGTCATATTGCGCAAGCGTAGGTATAAGTTTATGTTACTTAAGCTTGAAGTGCCAATGTTTAGAATACATTGCGGGTTGCAATTTTAACGTCGTTTTTTGTAAGAAATGTTCATAATTTTGACATGGCTTCTTGAGAAGATATGTTAAAAACTAGATACTGAATACAATTCTGCAAAAAAAAAGTTTTGAAAAGTCTGACTTTGAACCTCATTATCTCGGAAACCGTTGATTTCCCAGGTATAGTTCCTTGGGCGAAAATGTTCCTTATGATGAGGACAATACGTGGTTTCCCGCTTTGTTGGCGGTCTTTTAACACCCTGTAGAATTAGATTCAGAATAATATTCTTTGCTCTGTAGGAACTAGAAAAAAAACATCAAAAGGACAGACAGCATTAATAAATCGTAATCGGATCCTACAACTGGAACATTATCGAGACACTACTGCGTTACAGATTAAGGCCCCTGTACACTCACAGCTAGCGACACAAAGTAGGTAGGTACTTTGAAAATAAACAAATTCGTAGGTACACGACAAGCGACAGCACGTTCACGTTAACACTTTCGTTGCAAAGTCGCCCGTAACGTACGTAAATAGAGTGCACACGGGAATCGAACCTGGGTCCATTGTTCTACCAACTGGGCTACCACTACTTTGCCTAACTAGTAAGATTAAAATAATTAATTTATAATTGGAAGAGACATAGGTACTAAGCCGCAATACAAACTTTACTTACATGAATGAACTAAGTTTTAAGTAGGTAATACCCGTCTAGTTATTTTGTTCTGCTCGGCTTTTTTACGCTTACTGTTAGAGATACCCTTCTTATTAAACCTACTGACTTACCGTATGTTAAGATTTGGCGCCAAAAAATGCGGTGCGCCGTATGCATGTGTAGGCGCGCTTCTCATGGTGTTACCACCCGTACTAATCGATCATGTTTCATTGTGCCCCTCTCCGCACCGCCGCACCGCCGCGGCGTCCCCCGCGATCCAGTGTCCCACCGGTCGATGAAAATTACTTTGCCACTTTTTTACGTAGTATTGTGCTTTAGCCGTGTTCTGTTCAGCTTTAATAGTAAATATTTTACAATTATCATAAGTAAAAACACCGTGACCGTGTTTTTTACAAGGACTTCGATTCATTACTACCACTATAATAATAGGAAAAAAATACGCAAAAGTCACTTTGCGGTTTTTTTTCGTATGATTGTTGTTTTGCCGCTTTCTTGCTTATGATGTCATGTTTTGTATTAAATATTTTAATACGTATTAAAAAAGTTTAAGCTGCTTAGCCGCGTTTTATGTAAGTATAAGTATTTTGCTGTTTTTTTCTGTAGTATAGCCTATAAAATATTATTAATAATACTAAGTAACATCATAGTTTAAGTAGTTTAACCTTGTTTTTGTCTAGTAATGTAAGATAACTACGTTTTTTCTTATGAAAACCCAAAAAACACTGCACTTAACCCCGAAAATGCTTAGCTTATCTCTCAAACGAATAACGATAAAAATATGATTCCAAGATGGGTCGATGCGGAATTGTCTGCTTATTACGCCCATGTTGATAACTCAAAAATGGCCATTTGTCGCTTAGCCGAATTTCTTCTTAGCACGGCAGTATAAATCTGACTCTGACAATGGTATGAACGCGGTCGTAAAGAAAGAAAGTCTTTCGGTAAAGAAGAGGTCAAAGTTGTCAAGCACAATACAAAGCTCTTTATTTGTAGGAATATAGGTGTCATATTTGAAAATTACTTTCTCTGTTACATTTCATATCCAAGATTTTGAACGCATAGCTAGCTAGGCTAGAGTAAGTAAGGTCTTATATTATTTTCCGTGTTTTTTGTATGATATCTAAACCTTATATTGTTGAAGTCAAGGACTATTACTTTCCTCCACTATAATCTGTAGTACCTACCAATTGCGCGCGAAAGTAACCGAACGCAATGCTCGCGAGAGCGAGAGACTTCGTTGGAGTTTCTAAGGTAGTTTTTATGGTTGTTAGAATATTGACTATTATTGCTTGGATTATTGCTTGGTTGTTTTGCGCGACTTCTTAGTGTGTGTGGGTGGTGTTTTGTTTATGATTTGGTTAGGTACTTGAGTTGAGGCAGTAGTTGCAGTATGCGTGACGGTGAGAGAGACAGATTTTTGTTAACTGTGATTAATTTGAAGATTAAATTGTGTCGTATTGATACCTTTTGATTACCTTTTCGTACTAACACCTTTTCTGAAAAAAAACCAAATTTAGAAAAAAAACAACAGTGCCATGTTTTTTTTCATGTTTTTTTTCAAAGTTTTGAAAAAAAACAAATTGTTTTTTTCTATTTGCATCTCTAGGCACAATTTAAAAAATTTTATATTTCACAAATTAAGACGCATTTTGTGTTTTTATTATTAAACGGTTTTATTAAACGGTTTTATTTAGCTCACCCCGTTTGTTTTATTTATTCTTGGGTCAAATTTAGTAATTCAAATTTCACCCTCTTCCTGTCAACCGATTAATCTGAAATTTTGTATAAACTTTGGATTTTGGTGACAATACAATTATGTTTATTCATTATCATTATAAATTCAAGATGGCCGCCGCTACAAAATGGCGGATAATTTATGTTTTATTAATCCCATCAATATGGGTATCAAATGAAAGGGCTCAACAAGCAAAATACAATATACTATAAAAAATTGAAATCCAAGATGGCGGCCGCTACAAAATGGCGGATAACGTAGGTTTTATCAATCCCATCAATATGGGTATCAAATGAAAGGGCTCAACAAGCAGAATACAATATACTATAAAAAATTGAAATACAAGATGGCGGCCGCTACAAAATGGCGGATAACGTAGGTTTTATCGATCCCATCAATATCGGTATCAAATGAAAGTGCTCAACCAGTATAATACAATGTACTATACGAATTAAACAGAATGCGAAATAAAAAACTAAAAACTAGAAAATAAAAATAGGTAAAATAACTTTTTAAGTTAAACGGTTTTATGTTAAACATACATTGCAATGTTTAAGATAAATGTACTAAAAACCAAAAAATAATAAAATAGATACAGTCGTGGGAATTATAAACATATGCATAGACTAGACTAAAATAAAACCGTGGGGCACGTCAATTGTCTACAATCGTTGATTAAAATGTTTGTTTTGTAATGTTAGGCAGTTGACGTGCCCCACGGTTTTATTTTAGTCTAGTCTATGCATATGTTTATAATTCCCACGACTGTATCTATTTTATTATTTTTTGGTTTTTAGTACATTTATCTTAAACATTGCAATGTATGTTTAACATAAAACCGTTTAACTTAAAAAGTTTTTTTACCTATTTTTATTATATCTATACTTATAATAAAACTCTAGCGAAGTCAATTCTGTACATTGAATATTTTTAGAAAAAAACTAGCAGGGGTTACTAAGTAAACTATACTGAATCCAAAAATGCAAAAAAAAACGGTTTATGTCTGTCTGTCTGTCTGTCTGTCTGTCTGTCTGTCTGTCTGTCTGTATGAACACGATAAACGCGAACACCGCTGAATAGTTTTCAACCAAACTTAACATGGTCGTAACTCACGTTTCTGGGAGTAACTTAGGCTATCCGATGTTTAGAATACATTGCGGGTTGCAATTTTAACTTCGTTTTTTGTAAGAAATATTCATAATTTGGATATGGCTTCTTGAGAAGGTATGTTAAGAACGTGATACTGAACATATTTCTACAAAAAAAAATTAAAAGTACGACTTTGAACCACATTCTCTCGAAAACCTACATTGCGGGTTGCAATTTTAACTTGGTAGATAATCGTATGAGGTAGTGGCCACCCCTGGTGTCAGAGTTTTTAGGCCACCCAAAGGGTCTCTGACATGGCTTAACGATTGTTATTAATCAACAACAACCGGGACCAACGGTTTAACGTGCCTTCCGAATTTTAACTTGATTTTTTGTAAGAAATATCCATAATTTTGATATGGCTTCTTGAGAAGGTATGTTAAGGACGTGATACTGAACACATTTCTGAAAAAAAAAATTTAAGTCCGACTTTATTATCTCGGAAACCGTTGATTTCCCAGGCATAGTTCCTTGGGCAAAAATGTTCGTTATGATGAGGACTATACGTATACGTACGTATACGTGGTCTCCCGCTTTGTTGGCGGTCTTTTAACACTCTGTATAATAGCACGCTACGACTTTTGGCATTTGGGGCGCATATTGTAAATGAAAAATCGGCATTTGTTTTTATTTTATTTTGGCGGAAAATGTTAGTTCTACAAGCGTAGCATAAGGCCGGGTTAGAGCGTATCTATGGGTTTAAAATAATAGGTATCTCACTCTTTTGTTTGACGTAGAGCGGGATGGACAGAGCCATAGATACGCTCTAACCCAGCCTTATGATGCTTGCTGGAGGGAATTGTGAGTGGTTTTCGGTGGGGGTCGGACAAAGTTTATCGATGTTAGAAATGTAGTACTGTTGCGTCGCGGTCGAAATGTTCTGGATTTGAACCCACGCGAGGTTGAAATATTTTTGTGCCTTTTTTTAAATATTTACTCTACTGAGCCCAACTTGATATTAAAAAAATATATTTTGTTTGCCGTAGAGCGGGATAGACAGAGTTATTTGCGGTAGATACGCTCTAACCCAACCTTATACTTTGCTTGCTGGCTTAGCATGAGAATGGGTAAGACCTTATCTATGGGCTTATAACTTTATCTATCCCACTCTACGTCGAGGGAGATACATAATAAACCCCCATACTTGCCAGGCATTTCTTATGCTAAGCTTCCTGGTATCTTATACGGGCGATACCTAATCTAAACAAAACATATTTTATCATAAATGTATTGTTTAGATTAGGGCACCCACACACACAGACAGACACACAGGCAGGCACACCCTCATAAACACATAAACAGACACACACACACAAAGCTATCAAACTTATGACACCCCTCTTTGTTGGTCGGGGGTTAAAAAAAACCTTCCTTTTGAGTTTTCCTCCACAGTCGAATTTAAATTAAATGTCACATGTGTAAAAACGCATACGAAGTCGCAGGCACAGTTAGTGTATAATAAAACTGCATTACCTTGAAATAAATATTACAAAGTATTTAAAATCAAAGCATTACTATGCGAATTCAGGGAGAAATTAATTTTTAAACTTTTTCAATTTGATCGTAATAGCGTCAAGGGTAACCCCCCTGTTGGCCGAGCCCAACATAATCGGAGAAAGTAAATCCGCAAGACTCCGCTGGCTCGGCCATATCGAGAGAATGGGTCAAGATAGGGGAGCGAAGAGAGCATAAAGGCGCGTTTTATCGGTCGGTGGTACCGCATACGTTATTGCGATATTTGTAATCAGTACATTTTGTATTAGGAACGTTGCAGCGTTATTGCCGCAGCAGTGTGTAAAGGCTCCCCCACACAGGCGCGTCATGCGTTTGCGTTATTGCGTTTGCGTTCCTGCGATATCTGTTATCAGCACATTTTGTATTAGGAACGTTGCGGCGTTCTCCACGGCGATACTAATACAAAATGTACTGAAAACAGATATCGCAATAACGCTAACGCAATAACGCGCCTGTGTGGGAGCCTTAATTATGAATGACTAGTTTTTAAAGACTTAAAGATAAAGTTGCCTACCTATATTTTTTCCCTTGCAGAGTTAATGAAGCCGTGGGAAGAAGCTACTAATGACTAGCTTTTGCCCGCGACTTCGTCCACTAACTACAACTACAAGTGCTGTAAGACAGGGTGGGGTCGCACACGTCCTTCCCTGCTCTTATAACATCAATACCTACATTCGACATGAAATTAGAAGGTTAATATAAATGTGAAACCGTAGATATTATAATCAGAAGGTATATTATTATTATAAAGAAGCGATAATGTCAAGTTGTCAAGTTGTATTTGGAAGGAAGGGATGAGATTTATTTTCTTCTCTATTACAAAGTACCTAAATAAGATTTTAATTCAGTTGCCTATACCTCCGGGTTCTTTACCCGTAAGTAATATTTTTAATTAACAAAGCCAGACAATTTATTATTAACTCTGGATTTATAATATTGTTTCGTCCGGAAACATTGTTCAGTGAAACTTTTCATATAAATTCTGAGTATTTTTGTGGGTTAATCGACTACAATGTTGTTGTTTTTTTTTTTTTTTTTTCATTATTATTGCAGTTGTTTCTCTCCAAAGCGTTGTATGCACGTTATAAGCTTTATTGAAAAATCGCTTTCAAATGTATAAGTATCAACATCAGCTCAAACTAGGAACACCGCAACGAAGAAATCGACAGAAAAATAATGAGGGTAAAAAAAAGAAATAATGATGACGATGCTGTAAAAAAAAATAATACGTGCCACTAGCTGGGCTAAAGCCTTCTCTCAGATCGAGAGTTTGAGCGTTAGGAAATAATCAGGCCGCTAATGAAAAAAAAAACGGCTATAACATGTCTATTTAGAATCCCTAAGCTTAACAATTTTTAATTCAGCCAATTATCTTAATGACTGCAAATTTTGACATCTTTATTTTTAAAAATTATAATTCTAATTGTTAATTAAATTCTTTATAATAATAATTGAAGCTTATGAAATGTAATAGACGTTTGTAAAATGCCATACGATAAATAAATAAAATAGTTAATTTATTTGCGTCATAATGGTATTACATAGGTCTTACATAATAATTAAAGTATAATATTATGTACCCTGTAAGGGCATTGCAATAGTACATTACTGCCGCGATCTGTAATGAGTGCGTTTCTGGCGCGCTTTTGATGGCCGACAGAGCGCAGCGTAGCGCAGCTCAAGGCCCTCACAGTGCGGTCAGCATTGCAGCCCTTGATGGACAAGCTGAAATGAAGGCCGAGACCGAAGGTCGAGGCCTTTATAGCGCGGCCAGCAAGGGCTGCAATGATGACCAAACTTGAGGGCCGAGAGCGTAGCTAAGCTAAGCTCGAGGCAATCATAGCGTGGCCAGAAGCGCACTCATTGCAGACCAAGGCTTGTATAGTGCTTTACTCAAACAATGCGAGTAATTAAAATATTAATTAGAATAGTAATTAACATAGTAATTTAATTAGCTTACCATTTGTCGTAGATTAAGTACTTTTTGTCGATTTTCCATTCCGCAAACTTTTTGTTGGTAAGCTTGCTTGTATTTTTCTTTTGACTTCGGTGGCAATAAATTTCCAATTACTAATTTCGCTTGATTTTGAATGTCCGGCGGTGTTAAACACATTAAATCCGAGGATTCGTCGCTTTGAGAGTTCACTTTTTCAACAAAAACACAGAAAAAAATCACTTCGAACAACGCGCGAAAAGTCGAAAACAATATGGCCGCGCTTTTTTTTTCTGTGCAATGTGTCGACTGCCAGTACCCATACAGCCTAATTCTAAATAAATACTTTTTGCACCTGATGTTTGAGTTCTATTTATGAAACAAAACTCGACATTAATGTTTTTCTGGCCGCAAAACACAAGACATTAATGAAATTCCATACAACTTTTCTGGCGCCTAATCCAAGTAGCCCGCAAGTCCGACTTTGCTCAAAGAAGGTTGTCGAATTAATGTCCACATTACGAGCTTTTTTGAGTAAATATTTGAGTAGGTATTTACATTAATAATTGTTGATTCATTTCAATAGTAAAGCATTAATTAAGATTTGATTATATGAAATATTTGTAATTAGTGATAATTGGTTGAAATATTTGATAATTAGATTCCAGATTCTAGAACCTACGAATAAATCATGTACAAGAAAAAACCTTTTTTGGTGACGTCCTTCATCCTATGACACTCGCAGCGGCAAGACCAATCCAACGACACCTCATTTATTCAAATCGGTACAAGCGTAGTGGGAACATAGGGACGGACATACATACATACACCCACCCTTATATTCTTACATACATAAGTACATACATTGTCACCAATGGCGCCATCTGTGGCGTACCAAAGCGAACTAACTGACGGTCGCGGATGACGGATTACAAATATCGAATACACGATGGCGCTGGTCGAAACCGGTTGGCGACATACATACATACACCCTTACAATCATACATGATGGTGAAAAACATAACCCTCCTTTGGGCAGTCAGGTAAAAACAGCTAAGCAAGAGTATTTTCGCGTAAACCGTTTTTTTTTTAATAGTCTTGCAGGTAGAGATGGGTAGTGGGTTATAACCCAAACGACCCAGTTGGGTTAAAACCGGGTTATAACCCAAATCACCCAGTTATAACCCATTATCGTCTTTTTTGGTGGGCGATAACTAAATACACTCTGTTACAAGAGGTAAAACGTATAACGCTATCAAAAATCCAGTTCGGCGTGCATCGCCCGCCTATTCTATGGTTTGGAATTATACAGGGTGGCCCAAACATAGACGTCGAGCGAGAAAATCTAGTTACCTGACAGCAAGGGCTACCCGAATCACCCCAATGTATGTTCAGCCATTTTTTAGGGTTCCGTACCTTAAAAGGGTAAAACGGAACCATTATAGGATCACTCGTGCGTCTGTCTGTCCGTCTGTCACAGCCAATTTGCTCCTAAACTACTGGACCGATTAAGTTGAAATTTGGTACACGTGTGTAAGTCGGTGACCCAAACAAGGACGTGTAACGTAAATTAATAAATTTTAAACAAGGGGACCACTTTTGGGGGGTAAATTGGAAACTCACTAAAAAGTTTTATAAAATATATCGTGTGACATCAAATGAAAGGGCTCGTTTTAAGGATCTCAAATATATATTTTGTTATAATAGTAAAATAAACAGTTTTGAAGTTATTTAATACGCGAAAATTTAAAATTACCCCCCCTTATCTCCTAAAATTTTGAAAAAAAAAATGAAATAGGTATTTTTCCATAGATTACAGAAAAAACCTATAAGAAGTTCATGGTGTAAAAAATTACTAAGGAAAATATTAATTTTGTTCTAGTAGCATTAGTTCCTCAACTCAGTCAACAGATATCGCTCCACAGTCCTACATCGCGGATCGGGGTATGGTTCGGACTTTCGATTAATGTATCTTAGTAGACTTTGTATGAAGATCTTCCTACGTTCGTTCGTTCGATCTTCCTCATTGTACGGAAACCTCTCAACGCGAGTTAAACTCTCACTTGTCCGGTTTTTTTTGTTAGGTTTTGTAAGGTTTTGTTGTTTAAACTGACAGAATTTTTGTACCATTCTGAAGACTAATGCTTTGCGGAAGTTTTTGAAGTCAATAAAAAGTCCTTCCGACCTCAACTTTTTTTTCCCATACAACTTCAGTGATGTTTTCTCGAAAATAACATTAATTGGGGCAGCCCTTGATGTCAGCTGTATAGATTTTCTCGCTTGACGTTTATGTTTGGGCCACCTTGTTTGTATAAAATTATAAACGCGCGCGCAGCGCGCTCAAATTTGAAACGATCTCATAGAAGCGCGCGGACATGCGGGCACGCGTAGTTTAAAAAAACTTCTGCATTACAAATAAGAGTATGCCAATGAGTTCTAATGAACATTATATTTTAAAAGTACGTCTTTGTAATTTTGTGTGAAACTTATGTTTACTAAGTTATTTGAGCTTATGTGATTTTTTTGTAAAGGAGCGTAGACATTTTATAACTACTCTTTGCTTCAACTTGCTTCACTTTCTGGGTTTAAAAATGGATATAGTATATTATTTACTACATATCACCCAAATATACTACACACCGCAACGGACCGCATTTGGGAGTAATAACATATTTTGTGTTTTAATGTTACTTTTTTACATTTAAAACATTTTTGTAAACTTTTAAGTAACTTATTTCCCACCATAAATTGTAGGATTATGAAGATGACCTGCTTTTGTGCTACGATTTTCATCAGATAGAAAAGTTGGTTGAAACTTAAATACGAATAATGTCAGGTTATAAAAAAAACTTCTGAATTCCAAACAAAAGTATGCCAATGAGTTCTAATCAACATTCTATTTGAAAAGTGTCTCTTGGTAATTTTGCGTCAAACTTATATTTACGAAGTTATTTGAGGTTACGTGATTTTTTGTATGGGTGCGAAAACATTTTATGACATTACTCTTATTCTTCACTTAGATTCACTTTCTCGTTTTGAAAATCGGAGTAGGTATATTATTTACCACATTTCATCTAAACATACTACATGCCGCAAGTACCGCATTTGAAAATAATTCAATATGTTATGTTATATTGTTGTTTTTTCGGGCGGTGAATCTCTTAAAACTGTAGTTTAATAAGTATAGTGCTCGTGAAAACTTAAAAAATATCAGAACTACATTATTGAACAACTTTTGGTGAAAAATTAGTCAAGTAAAGTAAAAAAAATACAGTTTTTAAAATAAAAACCACAATAAAACATAAACTATTTAATTAATTTTGAATGCGATAATTTGCGGCATGTAGTATGTTTAGATGAAATGTGGTAAATAATATACCTACTTCGTTTTTCAAAACCAGAAAGTGAAGCTAAGTGAAGAATAAGAGTAATGTCATAAAATGTTTTCGCACCCATACAAAAAAGGACGTAACCTCAAATAACTTCGTAAATATAAGTTTGACGCAAAATTACCATGAGATACTTTTCAAATAGAATGTTGATTAGGACTCATTGGCATACTTTTATTTGCAATTGAGACAGTTTGGATATTTTATTGTTGTTGTTTTATTTTTTAAATATCGTAGAACTTCCCGGAATACCTTCACAGTATCAGTTCTATTAATAAAGAACGAAACGGAAAAGAAAACCGAATAGTTTTATCAGTAGAACTGGACGAGTAGAACAGTCCAAACAGACTTTAGTTATCGCCCACCAAAATGGGTTTTAACCGGGCGATAATAGGTACCAAGTGGGTTATAACCCACCGATTGGGTTATAACCCGGGTCGTTACCCATCTCTGCTTGCAGGTAAGGAATCATAAAACAAAACTTTGCGCTTATGGTTTCAGACTTTATGACAGAAAACCAATCTCCTTTCAAACCGTTCAAAAGTTGACGTGACCAATATCGAGGTATTTCATGACCCGATACATGCCATCGAGAGACCGTATTTCCTTTCTCACATTTAACTTCGCCTTTTGGCCATAAACATCGGTAAATAATAAAGTGTACTGAATAAATACGTATAAAGAAGTGTACAGATGCGACACCAGTTTGCAGTTTGCAGACATTGGTAAATACTACACGTATAAGTTTTATGTACAGTCGGCCAATCGTTTTGTTCAATTGGCGCCCTTATGCCGCGCGCGGTAAGAGCCGACCAACCGATCAACTAGCTTTAGCCAGCTACTTCGTCCGTGCAGATTTAAAGATAAAGTTACCTATATTTTTTGCCTTTCAGGGTGGATGTCGATGTGGGAAGAAGCTACTTATTTATAAGTTTGTGTTATTTCGGTGTGTCTGCCAACCCCATTCCAAAAGTCCTTTTAGCCATTTCAGCGTGAAGGAGTAACAGACTCATTTTCGTGATAGAAAAAAAACTAAGACATGATCTATACAGCGTCCAGTGGCACCTTCACTCACTCACTAGATGGGCGAAGAGACCGCTCAGCGCTGCAGTTTGTGGGACATTGTTTTAGATGGAGTAGGCTTAGATGGAGAACATAGCCCAGCACCTATACCATCCTGACAGCCTACAGTCCTACTTCAGTACTGCAAAAATCATCAAACTCAAGGCTTTTTTTAACGAAGTCTGCGCGGATGAAGTCGCGGGCAAATGCTAGTAATGTAAATGCCTTGTCGAGTCTATACAACGCTGATCTATGGCCAAGCCAGCCGCCTACGCACACGGAGGCATACGAGGCATAATATGTAAGCCTTACTTTGTCGAATACCTGGCGAGGCTGCCGCATTTTGTACTCCGCGTGGCGTGTATCACGCGAGACGGTTGGCAACAGCTTGGAGTACCCTGTTTTGTTCCATTCTCGTACTTATACCTCCCGTGATAAGGCCGCCATTTTGGGTACCGTTAAAGGTCACCCACATGGCGCTTTTCATCACTACTTTGAGACTGTGAATGTAGTAAAGGGGACAAATAATTATACAGAGTCTTACAAAAAAGTCCTGTCATAATTAAGGAGTTGGCTTAGCTCGTTAATTTAAGTAACTCTTACTATCGGGTCAGCTACGAAATCTCGAAACAATATGGAGCAACAATTTTTATTTTAAAGATTTTGTACATGACTACGTCTTTGTAAAAGTTGCTTGTATTCTTGAATGGAACCACTTGTCGCTTTACATATTTATATTAATTTGTCTCCTTTTTGTTTTTTTACACGTTCCGCATGATATGATTTACCTTCTTCCTGGAAAAAAAATGAAATGAAACTCCAGCTCGCAAATTGTTCAATTTTCGCCCGTCACAAATTTTAATAATGAGGTACCGTTTTGTACAGACACATTTCATTTCCCTTGTTTCGGGTTTAGGGTACATAGGAAAAGGAAAATTGAGACTTTTATAAGACAAATATTGAATTAAATATTGGAAACGGATTATAAATAATTCTATTGAAGCAAAATCAAGACAGAGAAAAAAATATGTATGAAAAATAAATAATCCGCGGATATCATGGTACGCGCTTTTGGCTCTTGTATCTTTTTGTGGAATCAGTTTGGCTTTAATCAGTTGGATGTTGTTGCTTGACCATAAAAAAAGATAAACATAAAGAAAAACAACATAAAGAGGAATAAAACTAAATGAGATGACCGTGTCCGCGGAGGGGAGAGTCCATCATGTCTGCCCTGTAAATATATAAATAATAATAAATGAATGAATGAATTTATTAATTATAATTATTTTTTGGTTTTGCTGTACTAACGTAATTCTTAAGATTATACTAACAAAATACGGAGGCAAATCTGAAATAAATTGAATTGAATTGAATAAAGTCAGGGAAAAGACGCATGTAGCCAGCATTCAAGACCTATTTCGCGTGGTAATAGAAATAGAAATTCGGGGAGACTGTCTGCAGCTATATAAGTCCTAATCTTAATTCGAACCAAATTAAGGGTGGCATTAATAATCGTCAGCTAAAGGTCGAGCTCAAGTAAGTGATCTCAGAATACAAAATCACCGAACAAAAGCTCGAGCCTGAGTAGCTGTCAGCATATTAATCGACACTTTAAAGCTTGACATTGACAAGAGCCAAGGTCTCAAGTCGGTGATTTTGTTTTCTGAGATCACCTACTTGAGCTCGAGCTTGAGCTATTAATGCCACCCTAAGATTAGGATATAGTATAGAAAGGATATGTAAAACAAAACCGGCTCCCGACCGCTAACCACGGGCTTCACTTAACCCCTGACCTCCGGAGTGTCACCAAATGTAACAAATGACGTCCTCCGCCGCGGTATCGACGTCGCACCCTTGTCATCTTTGACACGACGCTCATTTGTCCGGATATTGGCGACATAATTACTTATTGGACACTTTGCGCTGTGAGAGGTTATGGACGCGGCGGGAAGGAGTGATGGACAGCTTTACTCCATTTTCGTGGCATAAATCGGGGTAGGAAAGAGTTTTGTTTTTTTAACACCTGATATAAAAAGATGGGTGTTATAAGTTTGACCGCTATGTTTGTTTCTGTGTCTGTGTGTGTGTTTCTATATATGGCACCGTAGCTCTAAAAGGGTGAACCTATTTGGGTACAGTTCTTTTTATTTGAAAGCATGTTTTCTAGCGAGTGTTCTTACTTCTTCTATATTTTATCAAAATCGGTTCATCTGTTTAAAAGATAGGCTAATTTGAATCTAAAATGTCGGGGGTATTTAAATTTGTAATTAATTAGTTATCTTTTACGTGAATCAAAAAGGCTGTCAAAGGAGAGGGCTTTTTCAGAGGGACATAGATGAAAAAAAAATCAGCTGTTAAGCTGTCAAATGATAACATTATTAGTACCTAGATAATGAGCCGTTTTCAAAGCACAAATATAAAGCAGTTCATAGATGGTGCTTAAAGGCTTGGCCATGGCTGTTAGGGCATCGAAACAAACTAACCAAACCGTTTTTTGGCTCTCCTGTAAAATTATCAAATTTCTACTTGCGGTATTTTGTCTGGTCAGTTTTACTTCAAAAGTTAAACATAAAATCGTGACTGGCTGTAAAACAAAACGATTCTCCTGAGTTCCGAGCTAATCTGCAGCCAGAGAATCGTGGACGATGTAATAATAGTGTTGAACCACGAGCGGGCTGAGGTCGTGCGACAAAGTAAACCTAGCTTCAGTGGCTGCCTTCGTGACTGCCGCACTTCAGTTTAAAATGGCGTTGTCTTAGGTCAGGGGTCGGCAACCTGCGGCTCGCGAGCCGCATGCGGCTCTTTCGATAAAAAATGCGGCTCTTCTGTTCCTTACACAAAAAAAATATCGGGGGTCATGATAATAATAATAATAATAAATGGCGAGTAAATACAGTAAAGATAGTCCCGATAGTTTTATCTTCCACAGGAGTCATCCCCAAAACACTTCACAATAGCCTTAAATCAGTAAACATTCCCTCCACCATCATCCCATACTTACAGAAAGCAACTATCCTTAACACTTGCCGTATAGTTAGAAAATTTCTTTCCACTGATATTACACAGTAGGTACATAAATAGCACTTGGTTCAGGTCCGTGCCATTTATTAACAACCTTTTTATCAATGAAAAGAGAAAAACAAAATATAAATACAAATAATAATAAATGTTTATTTCAAGAACCAGATTTTCATTACATAAGTTTTTGCTGGGGCCTCCTATTAAGTACAAAGTACCTGTATCAGAAGACCCCGCTCCCACACGTCCGTGACTGATTATTGGACTGATATCCCCAACGTTCAACAACAGCGCGTACGTTTATTTTGTCCTATTTAAAACGGAAACCAACAAGAAAGTTGATGTTATAAGAGACGAATTTTCGATTTTAAATAAATAAGTAAATTCTATAATATTTTTTTGTGGATCTTTGAAAAAAGGGAAAATTTTGTAAATTGTAATTTTCGGCTCTTTAGTCTCAAAAGGTTGCCGACCCCTGTCTTAGGTTATAGCGCGAGATAAGACAGTGCAGAAGGCTAGCCTCTACCTCGACTGCGTCGATTACGATTTTATTTTATGGTTGACTACCCTTTCGCCCACAACTTCGTCCGCGCTGACTAAGATAAAAAGCTGCAGCTTTATTTTTCCCCCGCTATCGATGTCAGTCAGGGGAAAAGCTCGGAATCGATAAAAAAAATCTTGTTCACACGACAGCACGTCAGACTTTTGTTGCACACTTTTGTTGTGTACGTAGCCGAGTAATCAGAATCAGAATCAGAATCAATTTTTTTTATTCAATATTCCATAAATAAATTATTTACATTGAACGTCAAAATATTATCTAAAGTAAAAAAAAAGGTATATAAATCAGATACTTATTACTATCTAATACTAAGTATCTAGCTACTTTTTTTTCTCCAGCTTCACTAGCTCTGATCGTTCTTGGAGAAGAAGCATGGTAAAGAAACTCCAAGGATCTCGTGCTTAAAAAATAATACATTTGTAATGCAGGTAGGAACTTAAAAAATAACACATTGGTAAGTGTGGTGATCGTGCGCTGAACTGGTTTAGTGCCAGACTTCTTTGTCATTTAGATAATCATCTATTCTGTAATAGGCCTTTTGGCACAACGTGTGCCTTACACATTTTTTGAATCGTATCGGAGTAGAGTGCTAGTGTTTTTATTAAACGGTTTTATTTAGCTCACCCCGTTTGTTTTATTCTTTACTAGCTTTTGCCCGCGACTTCGTCCGCGCTGACTAAGATTAACAGTTGCAGCCCTATTTTTCCCCCGCCATCGAAGTCAGTCAGGGCTTTTCCCCAAGTTTTTACCTACTTAGCAATGTATAGATAGTACCCACGACTTCATTCACGTGGATAAAAGAAAAATGATAAAAGTTTGTGGTGATTTAGCAATTGTACCTAGCATTTTTTACCACCTAGGTAGTATTAAATGTACTTATAACCGACCCCCAGCGCTATCAGACTTCGCTCCCGTGGACCATGCGTTGTTTTCTGCTTCTTCCAAACTCAACGGAGTAAAGATGCAGATACCTACTGTTATCGGCATCTAACTGATTGAACGTGGGTTACCTACATTTCAAGACACACTCGAATATTTCGACTCTTATTTTGAGTCCGCTAATCTGCTACTGCTTTCTGCAAACTTTCAGTCTGGGTTGTCTCTGTTGTAGTTGTCTGTAGTTGGTCTCGCCTCAAGTCTTCGTGCCTTTGTGGCCTATATGGACACTGCCTCTCCCGATGTTAGAGACTCCTAATGCTTAGTTTGAAACCCAAGTACATCTCGTTTGCTTGCACAGTTGTGTGAATAATCATATCAGCATTCAGCATTCGATGCAGTAGGTACGTCACAGGTCTCAACATCTGACTGGCATTCTGTAAAAGATCTCCAACAGAGCTAGTTAGCGTTACTTACTCGTATTACAGGCACGAAGATACTTAAGGGTGGACGATAGCAACGTGGCGGGAAATTCAAAATTTTCACAGTTTTTTACATTTTGTAGCTAAACTGAGCTATTTTTGTTCAGCGATTTTTCGTTCGCGGCAATAACATAGTATTCTTTTCAATATTGTAAACAACAGAACAACAATAATTCAGCCGATTAAGTGTTCTGGTCTACGAAGCAGTGGCACTGCCCAAAAAACTTGTCGTAGACCAGAACACATAATCGGCTGAATGTGTCTAATTGTTGTTCTGTTGTTTACAATAATGAAAAGAATACTATGTTATTGCCGCGAACGAAAAATCGCTGAACAAAAATAGCTCAGTTTAGCTACAAAATGTAAAAAACTGTAAAATTTTGAATTTCCCGCTACGTTGCTATCGTCCACCCTTAACAGAAAAAACTATATGAAAATTCGTGTAGTTTTTTTTATATATTTTATTTTGCATCATGCTATATCAAAGACAACGATCATAATATCAGAAAAACTTATCCATATTATGTCTATCACATTGAATAGTTTTTTTTTTCTATTAGCTGCCCTTCTGAAACACCTAATGCGTCTTCTTAGCGTCTACGATACCATAGTCAAAACAACGGTTTTAAATCGTCGGTCTTATTCTTCTTTCGTGTTGAAAGCGTCACACTTTGCCGTCCCAGAAACGCGCTAACCTGACCGCGCTGGGGTCGCCTCCAAAAGATCCTATAAGCTGCACTGTGGAGCATCAGGAAGTTATGACGATGCGACCTTGTCGGTACAGCTTAAGATTGGCACGAAACACCTCTTCTGGCTCTATTCCTTACATATCTTTCATGCGGGCAACACCACCACCCAGGCGGTTCGGGGATTTTCACATGCTCCAATCTTCTCGCCAGTCTGAACTTCTGAAGTATGTGGAAAGCCTATCAGAGTTGTCATCAATGAATAGGCGACTATGATATTATGTAAAAGTGCCCCTGTCTAGTCCTTCTAGGTACTCAATAGGTACTTAGTGGAAATAAAGCGGTCATGTTGCTCATGTTACACCATCACTGGCTGATTTTATGCGCCTTTGGTCGCTCAAGACTCTACAATGTTTTTCATACTTGCACAGTACACACAGCGGCTTTTTTTGGTCAGAACATCGTATCTTTAGTTTTCTTCGAGGTCTGGTGCATCCTTATTCTTCCCTGAATAAGCAGCAATCAGCAATGCACTGAACGGACATTCCATTACGTCTGGCCAAGAGATCTCAGGACGGACGCCGGACCGCAACTTTGTAAAGATCTTTGATAAACACTGCTGGATGCTGAAGTTTTTAAAGTAAGGATTTATTTATTGGCTCTTTCAGATTGTAAGTAGCTATCACTGAAACAATATTTTTTTGCCTGTTTTTTACAATTACACAATGTTGATTTCTGCTGTATTGCTTTCTTGATACCATTTTTGTGACAGTGATGGATGACAGCAATCATTAAAAACAACTTCTTCATTGTTGTCTATCGTTTGATTGTAATGCATAGGTTGCGGCACATTTCGGACTTTTTGGTAGATGAAAATTCACCGTCATTCAGTTTTCGATGGATTTAGGAAAGTAAATAGCTCAACGCTACGTAATGACAGAGGGTCTATGGTAAATGGTTTTGTCGTTCACTTTTATACAAATAGCCACTATACGATAATCTTTGTGTATTTTGCTTTGCTCCTAAGCGCCAAAGCGTGATAATATGTAGCCTATATGTTATTCTGATGTCTCAGCTATCTTCATTCCAAATTTCATCCAAATCCATCCAGCGGATTCAGCGTTATAAGGTAACAAACACACTCACTCACTCACAAACTTTCGCCTTTATAATATACTAGCTTTTGCCCGCGACTTCGTCCGCGTGGACTACAGAAAAAGGATAATATGCTTTACTTTGCTCCTAAGTGTAAAAGCGTGATAATATGTAGCCTATGGGTTATTCCGATGTCTAAGCTATTTTTATTCCAAATTTCATCCAAATACGTTTAGCCGTTTCAGCGTGAAAGAATAACAAACATCCATCCATCCATACTTAAAAACTTTCGCGAATATAATATTATAGTTTTTGCCCGCGACTTCGTCCGCGCTGACTAAGATAAAAAGTTGTAGCTCTATTTTCCCCCCGCCATCGACGTCAGTCAGGGAAAAGATAGCAGTTTATAGCTTGTGGCCGCGACTTCATTTACGTGGATAAAAGAAAAAGGATATTAGCAATGGTACCTAGCATATTTTTGACTACCTAGTATGAACCCCACCCTACACCCAGCGCTATCAAAGCGTTGGCCCAAGACTTTGTTTCCATGGACCACGAGTTGTAATCTGCTTCTTCCAACCTCAACGGAGTAAAGATGTAGATACCTACTGTTATCGTCGACTAACTGATTGAACGTGGGTTACCTGCATTTCAAGTCACACTCGAAGATTGTCTTCTCTTTTTAGCCTTATCCCATAATTTAGAGTCCGCTAATCTGCTGCTGCTTACTGCAAACTTTCAGGCTGGGTTCTCTCTCTGTTCAGTATGTCTCGCTCCAAGTCTTCTAAGTATGATTATGCAAAAACTACGTGCCTCTGTTGCCTTTGTGGACGCTGCCTCTCCCGATGTTAGAGAGCCCTAATGGGTAGTTTGAATCCCAAGTACATACATCTCGTTAGCTTGCGCAGTTGGGTGAATGAATAATCTGCATTCGCTGCAGTACGTTACAGGTCTCAACATCTGTCTGGAATTCTATAAAACTGTAAAAGATCTCCAACAGAGCTAGTTAGCGTTACCCACTCGTATTATAGGCGCGAAAAGAAAACTATTTGAAAATCCGTATGTTTTTTTAATTTTTAATTTTGCATCATATTATATCAAAGAGACCGATCATAATAATAGGGTTCTGACACCAGAAAATATGTGATAATATCAGGAGATACTTAAAATATTATGTCTATCACATTGAGTAGTTTTTTTTTCTCTATGTGCGGCCCTTCTGAAACACCAAACGCGTATTCTTAGAGTCTACGATACCATAGTCTGAGACAACGGTTTTAAATCGTCAGTCTTATTCTTCTTTCGTGTTGAAACCATCACACTTTGCTGTCCCAGAAACTCGTTAACTTGATCGTGCTGAGGTCGCCTCTAGAGAGATCCTATCAGCTGCACTGTGGAGCATCTTGACAGGTATGATCAGGTCAGTCAGTACAGTTAAGATTGGCACGAAACATCGGCATCTGCCTCTTCTGGATGTATTCCTCACATATCTTTCATGCCGGCAACACCACCACGCAGGCGGTTCGGGGATTTTCACATGCCAGAATGAATATATAGGCGACAATGAAATTATGTAAAAGTTCACCTGTCCAGTCCTTCTAGGTACTCAATAAGTACTTAATGGAAATGAAACGGTCATGGTGCTCATGTTACACCATCAATGACTGATGTTATGCGCCTATGGTCGCTCAAGACTCTACAATGTTTTGCACATTTGCACAGTACAGCTACACACAGTGGATTTTTTTGGTCAGAACATCGTATCTTAACTTTCCTTCGAGGTCTCCATTCCATTCAGTCGTTCCCTCAATGCTGAGGATCGTGACCATCATTGAAGGTGGTAGAGAGAAGAGTTCTTCATTGCGCTCTATGACTCGCGATGTGGATCAGTTCATGCAGGTGTTCTTGTGTGGCTTTGGTCATAATATCCGTCCATCTTCGAGGTCTGGTGCATCCTATTCTTCCCTGAATAACCAGCAATCAGCAATGCACTCAACGGACGTCCCATCTTGTCTGGCCAAAAGATCTCTGGATGCAACCGCAACTTTGTAAAGAGCTTTGCTAAAACTGCTGGATGAAGAGTTTTTTAAGTAAGGATTTATTGGCTCTTTCAGATTGTAAGTAGCTATCACTGAACTTATGTTTTTTGCCTGTTTTGAGTAATTAAACTTGTAGATTTTTCCTTTATTGCTTTGTTGATATTTGATATACCATTTTTGTGACAGTGACGGATGACAGCGATAATTAAAAACAACTTATTCACGGTTATTCATCGTTTGAGTTTTGCGGCACATTTGGGCCTGTTTGGTGCACTAAAATTCACCATTGTTCAGTTTTCGATGGATTTACGAAAGTAAATAGCTCAACGCTACGTGATGACAGAGGGTCTTTGGTAAATGGTTGTGTCGTTCACTTTTATACAAATAGCCACTATATGATAATCTTTGTGTGTTTATTTTGCTCCTAAGCACCAAAGCGTGATAATATGTAGCTTATATGTTATTCTGATGTCTCAGCTATCTACATTCCAAATTTCATACAAATCCGTCCAGCGGATTCAGTGTTATAAGGTAACAAACACACTCACTCACTCACTCACAAACTTTCGCATTTATAATATAAGTAGGAAGTAGGAAGTAGGATAGGATTCTTGGGTCAAATTTAGTAATTCAAATTTCACCCTCTTCCTGTCAACCGATTAATCTGAAATTTTGTATACACTTTGGATTTTGGTGACAATACAATTATGTTTATTCATTATCATTATAAATCCAAGATGGCGGCCGCTACAAAATGGCGGATAACGTAGGTTTTATCAATCCCATCAATATGGGTATCAAATGAAAGGGCTTAACAAGCAGAATACAATATACTATAAAAAATTGAAATCCAAGATGGCGGCCGCTACAAAATGGCGGATAACGTAGGTTTTATCAATCCCATCAATATGGGTATCAAATGAAAGGGCTCAACAAGCAGAATACAATATACTATAAAAAATTGAAATACAAGATGGCGGCCGCTACAAAATGGCGGATAACGTAGGTTTTATCGATCCCATCAATATGGGTATCAAATGAAAGTGCTCAACCAGTATAATACAATGTACTATATGAATTAAACAGAATGCGAAATAAAAACTAAAAACTAGAAAATAAAAATAGGTAAAAAAACTTTTTAAGTTAAACGGTTTTATGTTAAACATACATTGCAATGTTTAAGATAAATGTACTAAAAACCAAAAAATAATAAAATAGATACAGTCGTGGGAATTATAAACATATGGATAGACTAGACTAAAATAAAACCGTGGGGCACGTCAACTGCCTAATCATAGTGTAACATTACAAAACAAACATTTTAATCAACGATTGTAGACAATTGACGTGCCCCACGGTTTTATTTTAGTCTAGTCTATGCATATGTTTATAATTCCCACGACTGTATCTATTTTATTATTTTTTGGTTTTTAGTACATTTATCTTAAACATTGCAATGTATGTTTAACATAAAACCGTTTAACTTAAAAAGTTTTTTTACCTATTTTTATTATTGGAATGTCATTGGCTAGCGTGTAAGGGCGACGTGCTGTCGTGTGTACAAACTTTGGTAGTCCTTTTAACAAATCAACAGGGGTGAAAAAAAAATCGTTCTACGGCGTGCCACGGTAGTAGCTCATGCTACGGAGCGCTACGGTCGTAGCTCGTGCTACGGAGCGCTACGGTCGTAGCTCGTGCTACGGAGTGCTACGGTCGTAGCTCGTGCTACGGAGCGCTACGGAGTGCTATGATGATCGTAGTCCGTGCAACGATTTCAGGACAATTTTACAGCATTACAGAACCAAAAGAATGTAAAGCTCATTCCACAAAGGTACCAGAAATGTTGTGAAGCATCTGTTAAGATTTCAATAAATGCGTACAATTATTAAGTCAGGATGAAAAGCAAATAATGAGTGATTACGTACCTCCTATGATTGGCGCTTTTTTTATTTTGAATAAGGAAATTGTTCGTTCCTCATACAAATTGTGTCATATCAGTCGACAAAATACGGTTCAGTATGGGGTAATTTTTCGCGCATTTTTAAAACTGTTTATTCATCCGGTACAATAGGTTTTCTATCTTTTCACTCTCAGCTGCAATCATGCGAGTGACGTGTTATTATATCGGCATCGGAAAACCAAACAATACGCTTCTGTTTTCTTATTTTGTGCTAGAGCTTTTAAACAGCCTTGTTCTGGTGACCCCCGGAGTCAAGCTACCGGTGGGATCGCTAAGTGACCATGAGTGTTATCGTTTAACGAGACGCCTTTAGCTCGGTTTATGGGAAGCTAGATAAGACAGTCAAGAAGCAAGTATATAAATACAGGGTGTCAAATAAGGCCCGTAAGATATATCACAGTTTAAACTCAATCCATAGATTAAACCTCGCATTTTGTATGAAAGTAAATCGACAGATAGGGTTTAAGCTAGCCTTTTTGGTTTAAACTGTGATTGATCTTACGGGCCTAAGTCAACTTTGCTTTTGAGTGTCAACATGTTGCAAATTGAAAATGCTCGTTTTCCATCGACAATTGGGTTTTGGTTGAAAAAAGACAATTTTGAGGTTGAGCTCATGATAAAAGATATTGTAATTACTTATCGTCAAAACAAATAATTCTGCCGCCAAATGCAATCAAAAATTGAGTGAGTGAGGTAACTAAAAGACTGCCTAACATTTTACACACAAATTCTCACAATTTATTCAAAGATACGAATTCAGACAATGCTTCATCAAAACAAAAATGGGGGTAAGTTATAAAACATTAATTAAATTTAATCAAAATATTATTTAATCAAATCTGCGACACACCCGACACAAAGGTTCCCATGACGCTAGCAGCATTTCCCCGCTGCACCGCCAGGGAAATTCTCTGCGTCAGGTATGCCCCGGAACGGTAGTCATGCCCTCGTAAAAAAACACTAAAGATAATTGAGATGTATCTTGTTCTTATGAGAACCTATAATTGGCTTCATGTTTATACCATAGTTTCTATACTGGTTTTATTAGCTGTTGGTCCTCCATAGAACCTAATAAATAAATAAATTAATTAATTAATATGGTGCTTATGATGTTTAGGTCTTTTAAATTAAGATCTCAAGAGGTACGGTGCAAATTCTCATATTAATAGACGAGCTCGAAAGAAAATAAGAGAAAATCGCGCATAGAGGAAGATTTTCCTAATTAACATAAGACCAATTAAAATTAATAGCACGAAAGCTGTGCAAATTCTAGATTTAATTAGCAATTCAATGTTCAGCTCAGTGTTGCGGCACCCTGAATCTAGTACAGAAAGTTAACTGAATACTTATGACTGTAGCTTCCCACAATTTACCACAATGTTTCTAATGTACAGCGTATAAAAATAGAGCCGCTGAAAACTATAATTACTTATTTAATTGACTGAAGAAGAAGAAAAGAAACATCCAAATATTTTTTTATACTCTTTGGCTCGTCAATATGATGAGAACAATTCGGCCGAAGGGGGCGGATTGAGATAGATATCTCTCATCACCCATGCTAGGGATATAACTATCTGGTTTAGTAATATGCCAAATATATTTTTGAAATAACAAAAAGACTTTAGAAACAATACTATTCACAAAAAATACCGGCCTTCTAAGCCGCTGCCGCTGGGGAGAGTTCCCAGAATGCTAGCAGCGTTACACCTTTGGATGGCCAGGCTTATACGCAGGCCAAGGTAGCTGAGGCCCTGGGGTCACCGGACGAGTCAATGAGGCGCGCGTAGCTCTTTGAAGAGTATCCGCGCCTGGGACCCCACGGACCCATCATCTCGACCCCAAATGGCCTAAATACGATTATTTAATTTGGCTTTTAGATGGGTTTTCTTAAAGTTATGAATCATTTGGCCGTAAATAATTTTAAAAAATACTTTGGGCGAATTTTTGTCACCCCAAGACAAATGAAATTAGTTTTGGAGAAGAAGTACACTTTCCTCTTTTGTACTGTAAGTAGTTTAGTTTTATACTCGTAGTTCAGAACATCATGAAAGCTGTTATTTTATTTTATTTCCATTTCGTGTGATATTTTGTGCTTCGGACTGAGTTAAACTTTTGTAGTGAATATCTTTCGTTGCGGCTAGCAATGAATGTTTTATTCAGGACCGTTTGTCTGTCTGTTTCGATCTACTGGCTGATGTCTTATTAGGTTTTCAATTTAGTGTATGTAAGTGCGTAGGGCTTTAATTACAGAACAGAGAAGTTTCGTATTATATTCTCTGAGTCACAACTGACGGATATCAGAAAAGTGCAAGTCGAACTCACGCACCAAGGGTTCCATTCCATAATTATGTGCCTTGTGTTTTGGGGGGAAAAACGGGTCAGAAAAACGGGTACGGACCCCAATGTGTGAGTCACTTTTATTTTTATTGTTTTCAGATAATCCGCCAAAATAACAAATATTCAGTGAAAATTTTAACTGGTTAAACAGACAGAACACGTAGGAAGAGGAACAAGGTCCCATTTGACCTACTTCGTATCATCATCATCAGCCCACCTCTGCCCACTGTTGGGTCTTTTTACCCTCACGCCACCTCTCACGCTCCCTCGCCATCCGCATCCATGGATCCTCCGCCATACACTCACACACTTTGGGCACTTGGGGTACGGAACATTAAGAATCCCCGGTAGGACTGTGGGAACTCGGCGATGGCCAAGCGCGTGAAACACTGTTTTCTAAAGCTGTTTCACCCAGAGCGAGACGGGGCGCGGGAAAAGTGAGAGGCAATGCGCCTGTATGAGTCTTCGTGTGTTCGTGTCCTTTCGCGAGTATGTAGTTGTAGTTGTAGTTGTAATGTAATAGATAGTAATAGATTTTTCGTAGTTCCGCTGCCATTTCAACATTTTATTAGCTATTTTAAAAAAAATCTTACAAGTACAATACATTATTGATGTTCCCAAGGTAGTTAGACTCCAATAGGCAGTGTAATAATGTGTAAGTAAATAACAGCTGAAAGTAACCCCTTTTTCGGCGCGAAAAACGCATCGCTCTAATTTCTTTAAGGCTATTTTTTTATTATAAAAACTATTTGCATACCTCCGCATTGGTCATCTACTGAACCAAGTCCAAGTCTATAAACCAAGTTTCAGGAAAATCCAGCCTGTAGTTTAGAAATTAAACCGGAACTACGTTTGTATGGGAAAATCATGCTCCTGCACCCTCTTAAAAGGAGCTCTCTCTATGCGACTTTACACTCAAATTCGCCAGAACTACATTTTGCAGTCCACGTCACAGTTAAATCTTGATAGCGTGGCGACAGCGGCGCCGAGTCCGGTAACGTGCATAATGTAATCTGTCTACACCGGACATGCTCGTATGTAACGACGACAGTGCTGGCGACATCACCAAGCACGTTTTAATTTTCACTGGAAAATATTTAAGGGTATGATTTAAGCTATCATCAATTTATTATGTTTTGAATGTTTTAAATAATAAGGTTTGTCCGCAAAATAATAGATCTGTCATCAAAGTGTAGTCGCCAAACAATATAAAAACAATTTTATAATAAATCACATATAATCATCGGGATATTTTATCAAGTATCAAATAAATAGGTTTGTACTTATTTTAATAGGTTTGTCCTAATAACTGTATAATCAAATTAAGGAAAAACGGTCATCAACAAAATGAAATATGTAACTTAAAAAAATCATAAAGATCCAGAAATATAATGTTTTTGTATCTATGAATTTAACTACTATCTTACATTAGGTACTTGTATACTGGTTGTACACACGACAGCACGTCAGACAGTACATTTTTGTTGCAAAGTCACCAAAGTAAGTGAATAGAGTGCACGCGTGTAAGGGTCTTGTATTGTTGTACCGGCACTTTCTCCACTAGTGATTTCTCAACGAGCTATGATAACATTATTGGAGGAGTTGCATCATCTTCACCACAACTTGATGCCATGATAATATAAAGAAACTATTGGGAAATCAATTAAAACCAAAAACCCTAACGCAACCGAGTAGAGTGCTAGCGTGTAAAGGTCGACGTGCTGTCGTGTGTACGACCCATCGCTGCGCATGATTGGTAAATTTTCATAGCGCGCCAATTTGGCTCCGTCCCTTTGATCATTTTTTAATAAAATTTATGAACTGAACTATTAAATTGGTAACGAATAGTATTATAATAATTTGTAACTACTGTACTGATGACAAAATGACAAATAAAAACAAGTCGCAATCTGCGGACGATAATCAATTTATTTGATGACAGATCTACTATTCTGAATACGGAGCTGTTATTTTGGGAATAAACCTAATATTCTGAGAACAAAGTTTTTATTCAATGGATGCACTACAATTATATAGATAATCCATCTCTTTTTCTGCGAACAAATTGACATTAATTTGGTAATTTATACCTGGCGACACTTTTTATTTTTCTGAGAATGAAAATATTTCGTGGTGATAGATCTATTAATTTGATGATACAAGTTGATGACAAATATAAACTTTGATGACACAAAATATAGTTCCCAATATTTAAGTAAGATACAGATGATTTATACAGCCTCGAAAACATCGTGAGGAAACCCGTGGCTTAGTTGGCTCCACACGTATTGACCTGTCTTTCCTGTGGGTGACGCCGACTAAGCTGTCTGGATGTTATAGGTGCTGGGCAAGCCTACTCCATCTAATAGAATGTCCCAGGCACTGCAGCGCCGAGTGGTCTCTTCGCCCATCTAGTGTGAGTGAAGGTGCCACTGGACGCTGTATGGATTATCTCATTACGTAGATGCAAAGGCCTTAGTAGTACCAATTACTTTGAACCTGGGACGACTTACTTGAGGGCCGAACATTCTACCGCAAAGCAAATCATTAAATCTGGCATCAGGACTTGCTCGAAAGCATTTATTTTTTTAACCCCCACCCAAAAGAGGGGTGTTATAACTTTGACCACTATGTGCGTGTGAGGCTGTGTCTGTCTGTGGCACCGTAGCTCTAAAACCGGTGCACCGATTTGGGTGCGGTTTTTAAAAATTTGAAAGCAGGTTTTTAGCGAGTGTTCTTAGATATACTTTATTAAAATTGGTAAATCTAGTAGAGTATTTTTAATTTTTAATTTAGTAGTTATCTTTCAATTGCCTTCAGTATATTTCAGAGCCTTCGTCATCGGATACCAACTTGGAACAAAAATAAATTACCAAGCTCAGATTACTAAGGCCTTTTGCATCTACGTAATGAGATGATTTATACAGCGTCCAGTGGCACCTTCACTCACACTAGATGGGTGAAGAGACCACTCGGCGCTGCAGTGCCTGGGACAATGTTTTAGATGGAGTAGGCTTGCCCAGCACCTATACCATCCTGACAGCTTAGTCGACCAAGCCCACAGGAAAGACAGGTCAATACGTGTGGAGCCAACGCAGCCGCGGGTTTCCTCACGATGTTTTCCTTCACCGTTAGCGAGTGGTATTGCTACTACAAATTCACAAATGTACGTAACTTTGAAATTAAACAAAGTCATAGATACATGCCCGCACTGGGAATCGAACCGGGTACCTCTTGCTTCAGAGTCCACTGTTCTACCCATTAGACCACCACCGCTTCAGCTCAGATTACACGTTGAAGAAATCTTTAAAGGTCATTAGCCCTTCAATATTATTGGGGTAATATGAAACTAGAGTTTACGTAAGTATTTGCTTAGTACAATTCTCAACTCAGAAACCGGGCCATAATAGGTATAGTAGGCTGAGTAGACTTCGCTGAGTCTGGGAAAAATATTTTTTTGGACCGGTCGCGGTTGAAAGTCAGATTTTTTCAACTTTGAAAGTATAAATGTATGGGTTTAGTATATTTCTTTTGTTGTACAAGGGTGGGAACTTCTAACTTAGTTTTTGAGACTCCGTTGATCAAGAAAATAATTTTTTTTTGGCCGAGCGTGGTTGAAAGTTTGTTTTTTATAACCCAAAAATTCTCACTTTTTAAGTTATAAAAAATGTACTTTCAACCACGCTCGGCCAAAAACAAATGTACTCGTATTTTCTTGATCAACGGAGTCTCAACAACTAACCTAGGAGTTCCCAGTCTTGTATGAAAAAATATCTCGACTGGTCACCAGCTCTCAACCTGTAAGGGATTCTTCACGGTGAAGGGAAACCGCATTATGTTTCAATATCGTATTTGTTTCCATGTAATACAAAAGTGGCAACATTTTCTCAATTTCAATAAGCAAAAAGTACCTACGTAGTTTAGACCTTCAGAGTTAGTATCTTAAGCATTCCAAGAAGTCTTTGTTTTAATATTTTTTCCACTTACATAATGGTCCAGCTACACGCTCTATCTTGCCTGCGCAGTCCTAAAAATGCAGGCATGACTGTACAAAAAAAAATAACATAGGAAGTGGCAACACCTGCATTTTAAGCTTGTGCAACTCACTGCACAGTCCAATCTTAATTTACGATTTGCACAACCCCCTCTTACAGGTCAGCCCCTTTATATTCCAGGTGCAATTTTTGTGATATTGGGCAATATTAAATACTAAAATTATGTCAGGAATTAAGATGTATTATGTGTTTGTATTAAAAAAAAATAACCCTAGATAAGGAAAACGTAAAAAAAATTGTAAAATCAAAGTATGATTTTTGCGAATTCATAGAGAGTGAAATAAACTTTATTGTTTACTTTATATTATCTTAGATGGTAGAGGGGCTGACCATTTGACCAACCACACGTACCCTCTTACCCGCGCAAACTGGTTTGTGCAGGCAAGCTCGCAGGAATAACGGAGTGTGTAACCAGGATACACAATCTAAAGGCTTGCTAGTAGCTAAGGCACTGTATGACATAGAGCGAGCATTCTTTTAAATTTCTTATTTCGCCCGCGCGTCGCACCGAACAAGTTTAATATTACAAAACTCATTCGTGCATAGAATATTTGATTTTTCTAACTGGAAACTTTGTAGCGAAAGGATATTTTTATGGGGCGAAAAAGGGACTACTCTCTTCCTATTTCTTATCCTACTAATTGTAGTAACTTCAACGTATTATAAAGACGTCAAGTTTTTAAGTTTGAACCATATACCTTTTAGAAAAAATCGCCGATTTTTTTTTTGTTGTATGGGCCCCTGGCCTATACCTGTCTGAGCGGAAATTACACCGCGAATTTTGAACATTCAAAATTTTCAAGTCAAGAGCTTGTTTTGAGCCATTTAGAATAAAATGCCATTTAAAGTTTATTGACTTACTTATTCCCTTTGGTAATTAACCGATTCACTTTTCAAATGCATCGGTTTGACTAGTGAGAATAACGGTCAAATTGGAGCTCCTTATCCAGAAATTGACAACAAGATCCTCAAGTGTCAAATAGAAAGTGACTGTTCCATCGAAAATAACCCTATCTCTTCCTACATGGGTTTCATTTGCCTGTGTTGTTATTTTTTTCGTTTTCGCGAAGTAACTTCATGGATACGGGGATTATTGAGTTTTAAATTTCGTCCCGTCGGTTTTGCGCACGTTTCGTATTCCTTTTGCTTCTTTTGTGGCTTGCCAATAGACTGAGAATTTGCATTTTTACAGTAGGTATTCCTTTATTATGTAGATCAAGCTCATACAACTCGTAATCCTAGATTCTCATAAAGTTTCCACGTATAGCATTTTCTACTAGGTACTCCTATTCCTGCGAATTATAAAAGAAAAGTAAGGCTGGTATTAATAGTCCTCTGAGATCACCTACTTGAGATCGGTCTCAAGTAGGTGAACTCAGAAAACAAAAATCACCTACTTGAGACATTGGCTTATTAATAAACCTATCTTAGGCGCGAACTTGAGTCCTCGATTTGAGTAAAGAATGAACTATTTGAACGAATGATACCATTTAAAGTTCAAAATGTGGTCAAAAAGCTTAAACCCAACTCAAAAGTACTAGGCGCCCATACATTATAAAGAGACTATTCGAAAAGGCACAACCTGAGTTTGGCCTCCTTTTGGTCCATAAAATTGTCCATGGTCCGGTGTTATTCAGTTGTCAACTTGTCATTTCTATAATAGTCCAGGATTCCACAAACATAAAAGTGATGTTACAAGATATAACACGAACTCTACTCCAAATAGGTACTCGATTATAATAACTAGTGGTTCACCCCGAACTGTGAACTCAGGATAACTAACTTTTTGCTAACCCCATATCCACTCTTCGTCCGATTTGGATTTGGATGTTAGAATTTTAAAATTCTTTTAATTCCATTAAGCCGCCTTTATATTTTTATGACGACACAATCATTCATACATACAAACATACAAACATACTTCGATCGCTCGTTCAATATGACGACACAATTTTGTAGCGGCACCCTGGTATAGACAAAAAGGAACAGATCTGACTCGCTTCAGCCATTTTTATTCAGCATTGTTATTCGTTACTTTGGCAACAGAGAGCTTGATCTTGAGTGAGTAACTCAGCATATTAATAAAGCAGCGCTTACTTGAGACCGATCTCAAGTCCTCGACTTGAGTCAAGAATGAACTATTTCAACGCTTGAGTAAAGAATGTACTAGGCTACCATACATTAGAAAGAGGCTAGCCACAACCTCAGTTTGACCTTCAAAGAGGTTCGTAAGGTGAACAACTTTTTTCACGGTTTTCAGAACTGTCGAATAAAAGAAAAAACTTTTTCTACTGTCAAACATCAGTCAAACTACGAAAATAATTATTATAAAAATGTCTCGTAAATTCTTGTGATTTTCAGTATATTTAACGTTTTAGTCGGTTATGGATAATAAGTGGCGCCAGAGAGGTTATTTTCAATATTTTGGCCGAAAAATATCATGCCGGAAACTTCCAACAGAGAGCTTCAGTTCATTCGAGCTTTTGTTATTCGAGCTTCCGTTTTTCGAGCTTCAGTACCTAGCGGACCCAGTTGGATGACCTCTACAAACGAGTTGCTGACAAGACAGGTATTTATTCACTATAATTGTATAAAATATACATAGTTCACGATACAAGTTACAGATATCGTCAGTTAGGTCTTTAAAATACCCCATCATCAACGTTTTTTGCGCATTTAATATAACTTTAGAGGTTATGTTTACGTAGAGAAAGTAGTAATTTGCCAAGCGAATTTATAATAAATTATAGAGCGACTGCAAACCTAACGTTCGATCGTTGCGCACATCATTCTACTACATTAATGTTTTATTTTGATTCCAGGAAAATCAGAAAGTACCTACTGTCCGACGCATAATCGACGAAGTTAGGGCGTTATGATAGGAGGGATAAAAACCAAGGCAATTTTAAAACACCAGCATTGGTCCCGAAACCTGGAATAATGTGTGGAGAATGAACACATGAAATGAGGGGAAGAATACTCGACTCAGCGCAAATTCATGTCAGGTGTAGAAATTTTAGATGATGATTAGGAAACAATATTGTATTAATAAATATGTTACAACTCTCACAGGCTTGTTTATTTTCCAATTAGAAAAAAAATTAGATAATTATGTAACATTAATGAAGGTCTTCCCTATTCAGATTTATCTTCAAGTATCAACTTAATTTACTGAATACCTACTACTCGTATGAATGATACCACACCCTCAAGTTTTCCCTACTATAACCGCTTTATATTTTATGCATGCCTAGTAACCTCTATGGTCCAACTGGGCTTTGAAGGCCGGCAAATTGTCTTAAAAAAACTAGGTACGAGTAAAGAGGTTTGAATTGTATGTTGTGCTGCCATCTACATGATATGTATCATACTACATGAGACTTCTGTCACCAATCGCCTTAGAAGAGATTCCGGATGTTTATGCACGCCTAATACCTTCAGACCATTGACATGACGTCATTCACGTTACAGCACTCAAATTCCATTGTACACACGACAGCACGTCAAAGTGTACACTTTTGTTGTAAAGTCGCCCGTAACGTAACCGAGTAGAGTACTAGCGTGTAAAGGTCGACGTGTTGTCGTGTGTACGTGCGTTTCACGAAATAATTCCCTTGGATTGTACAAAAATAGTCCCTATTACATCGTAAGTAAGGAAAGAGTTGAAATATACTTTCTGCCTTTTTATTAGTGTGTGGTGTAGTTTCTTACAAGATTATGGGAGCCTGCAAATAGTAGTATTTCTTTGAAATTAAAACTTAATTTTGACAACACTTCTGTATTTGACCAAGTACAAGCTCGTAGCTTCTGATTCTACCATGCCTTTATAGGTAGTATTTGAGTTTTAGATGGTGACGCGGTGGTGGCATAATGGGTAGAACAATGGACTCGGAATCGAGGGATCCTGGTTCGAGTCCCGATGAGGGCATGTACCCTACCCATGACATTAATTTATTTCAAAGTCGCATACATAACACTCCCTGACTGTGAAGGAAAACATCGTGAGGAAACCGGAGCGACTGAGGCTATATACCAAACTAAACTCAAACTTAGTACCAGCTTATTTTTTTAAACCTCAGCTCTTCGGAGTTCTTTCTTGGTAATATGACTGTGGGGCTCAGAACTGCTGGAGTTTTGCAGCTCGAAGAACTCGGGCTGGTAGAAACACTTTTCTGGCTAGTCATAGCGATGTGGTAGAGGTGCCGGTCGAATGACGACGACAAATTATTTCACACCACAAGGTCCCTTTACACGTAACTTCCGATATCGACGATGGTCCTAAGTATATTGTTAAGCTGCAACTTCTTGCGGTAGGTTCGCTTTGGATGCGTGCTGACTAAACATCATTTTTGTATATTAATTATCAAAGAAAATAACTCCCCTTCTTGCTTTGCGTAGTCGGGTGATGAAAAACACGAACTTGAGTCGGCTATCGCCTGCACTTGGAAATGACAGTCGCAAGTCTGGTCTCAAGTAGGTGAACTCACGTAAGATTGTGTCTATTAATATGCCAGCGACTCCGGTCTCAAGTAAGTGATCTTACAGCTTCTTAACATTTTATGCATGCCTAGTACTCTAAACCACGTTGTATTGAAATTGAGACGTCACGGACTGTCAAAAGATGAATGACTCACTCAATTCAGAGCTCAAGTCGGCTCTATTAATATGGCGTCGACTCAAGTAAGTCGACTCACTCAAGTAAGTCGGCTAATGTCAATGTCAATCTCAAGATCGTGACTATTAATAAGCAGACAGCTACTCAAGTTTGACATTACCCAAGGCTTGACATTTACCTCCTTGAGATCGATCTCAAGTAGGTGAACTCAGACGACTATTAATACCACCCTAAAATTGGTAGAAAGTTCACAAGAGAGCTAATTTGATTCCAAAAGAGCGTGGCTTCGGTCTCAGATAACGCTAAATTCTTCATTATGCTCTTGCTCTACCTGAGTATTAAGACGAGGCTTAGATTTTTATTAGCCATTTTCTTAGTCAATTGCTTATTAGTATAATTTAAATTCATCCTTTCCCATATAAACGTAATTTTATAATAAAAATTTCACTCAAGATGTTTTTTAAATGGCTCGGTCCAGGTAGTCGGCACCAAGATGTTTAACCCTGTTTCTTGTGTTGTATGATCAATACCCACCGAAACCTGTTTCTTTATGTGTAAGCACCCTTAGAGATAAATGACATACAATCGTTAAAAATAAATAAACCTCGCTGGTTATCATGAAAGCTTACCTAAGTACTCAACGTGATCGGAGAATCGTATTTCTGCTCCACTGATATTTGTAGTCGTGTCTACCGTTCTGCCAATGAATGGGAAAATAGTTTTCTATCTTGGGAGTTTGATATCGATCTGTCGACAAGCGTGCAGCCCCTCTACCCTTGACGCATTGTTCCAATACGGCCGCAATATGGCGCAATTTACAAAATTTAATATTTTACAAATTAAGACGCATTTTGTGTTTTTATTGAATAAAACAGCCTTACCTTTGAATAAACATTAGAAAGTATTTAAAATCAAAGCATTACTATGCGAATTCAAAGAGAAATTAATTTTAAAACTTTTTCAATTTGATCGCGATAGCGTCAAGGGTAACCCCCCAGGTCTGCCTGCTTCGTGATATTGTGTTTAGAAAAATGAGGGCGCCACTAGAGTTGGTCGAGTTAAAAAAAAATATAATTTTTCAGGTAGCGGAGGATTCGCATTCAAGTGAAAAAATATAGAGAGCCTTACCCGTCCACTAGCACCGCCAGTGAAAAAAAAAACATTCTTTCTGGATGCGTTTTTTGCCAAAAAACGGGCCGTAAAAGGAGAATCCATAAGCTTAACTATTTTTAGGACCGAAGGCCCAGGCCTGTTCCTAGAACCTGATCCAGATCCTTCTTCTTCTTGTAGTGCCGTCTCCTATCGGAGGTTGATGGCAATCATCTTGGCTATTTCTTCCTTTGAGGCTGCCAAACGGAACAAGGAGCTCGTGGATTGTTGGAACCAATGGCGTAAGTTCTCCAGCCATGATATCTTGGGTCTTCCAGGTCTCCTCCTGCCTGGTACCTTCCCTTGGATGATTAGTTGAAGGAGTCCATATTGGGTATTGCGGAGTATATGGCCAAAATACTCAAGTTTGCGTTTTTTGATGGTCTTCATTACTTCAACGTTTTTTCTCATCCTCTGGAGCACGGTGGTATTGCGGACTTTTTGGACCCACGAGATTTGGAGCATTCGTCTGTACACCCACACCCACACAAATTTTGAGTGAGTGTCCAAGTCTCCGCTCCGTAGAGTAGCACAGAAAAAACGTAGCATCTAGCAATTCTCGTACGTAAAACAATGCTTAGGTTACGATCACAAAGAACTTTTTCCATTTTGCGGAACGCGCTTCGAGCTTGCTCTATTCTGCACTTGACTTCAAGACTGTGATCATCCTTGTCATTGACCATGACGCCAAGATATTTGTACCGATCGACTCTATCTAAGGCCACCGAACGTAATGGAAGAGTTGGGCTTTGGAGTACGGCTCACCACTGTAGCTGGCCACAATATTTTATCTTTGGGTAGTCAGCCGTCACGCATGACACTTGTGTTATTCTGAACAACGGCGAAACCTGAAATAAATATCTTGAGCCGATTTATCGAATCTTTTAATGGTACAACTCTCAATCCCTAAAGTGGTGACCCCGAAGAACACAAAATGAGCGAAATCAACTCCATCGCCAGCCAACACAAAAAAATCCCGATGCCATCGACGGGCAGCGACGAGCTGATGAGTAAGATTGATGCGCTCACAAGAGAAGTCACGGAGCTAAGAACCCAACAATCGAGACGTCGAGGAAAAAGATACTACTCACGTCCACGATCCCGTTCAGCATTCAGGGTACGAAACGATCCGATCTGCTACTTTCACAGAAAGTTCGGAAAAGCGGCTTATCGATGTAAAATGCCATGCCAGTTCAAGAACAGTAACGAAAAACAGTCGGAAAACTAAAAGCGACTCAAGCTGCGACGGGAGCAGGGGTCGAATCTATCGAAGCCAACCGTCTTTTCATCAAAGAAAAAACCACAGGACTAAAGTTCCTGATAGACACGGGCGCAAACGTATCCGTCCTACCCGCGACTACGATTAAAAATCGATCGCCAGAACCGGACAACTATCTCTACGCAGCAAACGGCTCAAAGATACCTACTTACGGTGAGCACACGCTACAACTAAACTTTGGACTGCGTCGCCCCTACCGTTGGCGTTTCGTGGTGGCAGCTGTCAGTAAGCCAATCATAGGCGCTGATTTCCTGCAACACCATAGCTTGATTGTCGATCTACAAGGAAAAAAGCTAATTGACAAACAAACAGAACTGTCCATCCAAGGACGTCTCTCAGCAACTACTGAGCCAAGCATTCGTACCATCGACGACAAGCAACCCTATCACGACCTCCTCGCAAAGTATCCAGACATAACAAGACCCAGTTTGAAACGAAGTACCAAGACCAATGTAGAGCACCACATCGAAACCACCGGACCGCCAGTGCACGCGCGAGCACGACCGATGCCGCCGCACAAATACAACGCCGCAAAAAACGAGTTTCAGGACATGATGGAGCAGGGCATATGCCGCCCCTCCAGCAGTCCATGGGCGAGTCCTCTTCACATGGTGGAAAAAAAGAATAATCAATGGCGACCATGCGGCGACTACCGACGCCTAAACGCGATCACTATCCCCGACCGCTATCCTGTGCCACGCCTACATGACTTCACGTACAATCTGGAAGGAAAGATGATCTTTAGTAAACTGGACCTGCAAAAAGCGTACTTCCAAATCAACATTAAAGAAGAAGACGTAAAGAAGACAGCCATTATAACTCCATTTGGCTTATTCGAGTTCGTTCGGATGTGTTTCGGTCTCAGAAACAGCGGCCAAACATTCCAACGCAACATAGACAACGTTCTGCGCGGACTACCTGTGTTTCCGTTCATCGACGACATACTGGTAGCTTCAGAAAACGAAAAAGAGCACCGAGAACACTTGAATGAAGTTTTCAAGCGACTGAGCGATAACGGACTTCAGCTGAACACAGCAAAATGTACCTTCGGCCAGTCAAAACTCGATTTTCTCGGCTACACCATCTCTGAAAAAGGAATCCAACCAACCGAAGAGAAGGTCGAAGCTATCACGTCTTTCCCTCTGCCAGAAACAGTGCAACAACTACGCCGTTTCTTAGGCATGATTAACTTCTACCGAGGCAACATAAAAGACGCAGCGGAACACCAGCGTGAACTAAACGCCTACATACACAACAGCAAGAAAAACGATAAAACGAAGATTGTATGGACCGAAGCAGCGAAACAAGCTTTCGAAGTCTGCAAGAGCGACGTCAAGACGGCTACCCTGTTGGCCTACCCTTCAATACATGCACCCCTGGCGCTTATGACCGACGCGTCTAGCACCTCTGCCGGAGCAGTGATACAACAGAAGGTCAACTCAAAATGGCAACCGCTTGGATTTTTTTCAAAAAAGTTCAGCGACGCACAACAAAAGTACTCGACGTACGACCGAGAGTTACTGTCCATCTACATGGCAATGAAACACTTCCGCCATATGTTCGAAGGTCGAGACCTCATCGTCTATACAGACCACAAGCCTTTGACCTACGCCCTGAACCAGCAGAGCAAGAACGAAACACCTAGGCGAACACGATACCTAGAGTTCATTGGGCAGTTCACCTCTGACATACGCTATGTTTCGGGCAAAGATAACGAAGTCGCAGACGCTCTATCAAGAGTAGAAGAAATCGCGTGTCCAACGCCCTTCTCCTTCGAAGCCCTAGCGAAAAGCCAAGAAGGTGACCGTGAACTACAAGATATGAAAAAGAACGGCAGACACTGCGTCAAGGCTGTAATATTGCCTGGCACGTCAACAAAGATCCACTGCGAAATGTCCACTGGAACAGCCAGACCCTACCTGACTCAAGAGTTTCGGGAAACAGCTTGCCAAGCAATCCACGACCTTAGTCACCCCGGGATAAGAGCCACGAGAAAACTCGTCGCTGCGCGATACTTTTGGCCATCAATGAACGCTGATGTCACAAAACTTACTCGTTCCTGCATACCCTGCCAGCGAGCTAAAGTACACCGACACACACAAGCGCCGATCGCACAATACGAAGAAACTGGTCGACTAGAGCACGTACACATTGACATTATCGGACCTCTACCTACAACGGCCGATAATTATAGGTACTGTGTGACCATGATAGATCGCGCAACCAAATGGCCAGAAGCTTTTCCAACCGATGAAATTACCGCAGAAAAGGTAGCGAATATCTTCTACGAAGGATGGATCGCACGTTTCGGTTGTCCAGCCAAAGTAACCACAGATCAAGGCCGGCAGTTTGAATCAGCAATATTCAAGTCATTGATGCAACGGATGGGTATAGAACGCACGCGCACAACGGCATATCATCCACAAACCAATGGTATCGTCGAGCGCTGGCACCGTACACTGAAGGCAGCGATAACAGCGCGTCTACTACAGTCCACGAGTAACTGGAAGCGAGAACTGCAAACAGTTTTACTCGGTTTACGTGCAGCAATAAAAGAAGATATCGGAAGGAGCACCGCCGAGTTGCTCTACGGTCAATCATTGCGTCTGCCTGGAGAGTTCCACGGAGAAAGACAGGACACTATCGAACCATCACCGTTCATGAACGACCTGAGCCAAGCTATCAAGAAATCTCAAGCGCAACGAAAGTCAGCACAATCGAGAGCAACCTTTGTACATGACGATTTGCACAAGTGCTCGCACGTTTTTGTGCGCAACGACATGACGCGTAAGCCATTGACACCTACCTACGACGGTCCCTACCCAGTACTTGAGCGAAAGGACAAATTCTTCCATGTCCAGCTACCAAGAAGAACCTCAAACATCACGGTGGATAGGCTAAAGCCGGCATTCACCCTTAATCAAGAGACTGAGCCTCTACCTCAGGACGTTGAAGACGGACCTAGGACAAGGAGTGGCAGAGCCACAAAGCCTCCGGTACGCTTCCGCTAGAGGGGGAGTACTGTAGCTGGCCACAATATTTTATCTTTGGGTAGTCAGCCGTCACGCATGACACTTGTGTTATTCTGAACAACGGCGAAACCTGAAATAAATATCTTGAGCCGATTTATCGAATCTTTTAATGGTACAACTCTCAATCCCTAAACCACCATATATTTGGTTTTCCTGCAGTTGATGTTAATACCGTAGGAAGAGCTTGTTTTACTGATAACGTTTGCAAGTTTTTGCAAACCCTGCTGAGTGTCGGCTATAAGGATCCTAGATCCTACGAATAAATCCCGCTAAAGTCAAAAGTCCCCGTTTTATTCTTGTGCGGGATTTATTCGTAGGGTCGACCGTCAAGGTCGGTTTGATTCTCGTCTCAATCACAATGTGTGCTTTAGCAAAAATCTTGGAATGCATACTTATTTTTGAAATAAATGAATGGAGGTAAGGATGGAAATTAAGGCCTTAATAATATAAATTGCCACCAGATAAAATATTAACAATAATAGTTAGTGACTAATAATAATAAATCCCGATGACAATGGGTTACCTCAGTTGAAATTTCTTTACTGCGCCGCAATTTCACAATCGTTGGTCCAAAAACAATGAGTCGAACGGAGTTGGTTCTGATTCATTTATTATTCCCGGAAGTAGTGTGCATGAAGGCTTTGTAAGATACTAGCTTTTGCCCGTGCCTTCGTCTGCGTAGACTACAGAAATAAAAAAAATGCTTTACTTTGCTCCTCAGTATAAAAGCCTATGTGTTATTCTCATGTCTATAAGCTATATCCATTCCAAATTTCATCCAAATCCCTCAAGCCGTTTCAGCGTGAAAGAGTAACAAGCAATTATCCATCCATTCATACTTACATTCATTCATCCATTCATTCATACGTAGTAGGATAAGTTCATAAATATTTTATTTTGCACAGTAATTTAATATTTCAATAAGGCAATCGGATAATATTTACAACAACAATAATAATTATTCGATGCATCGTGTTTACTCTTTATTTTCTCTGAATACTTCGGGCCTGAAGAATAGTAAATGTAACACATTTATATTGTCGTTCCATGATAATTATTACATTATCAAACCAAACTGAAACAACAAATATTGTGAAATATTTTGCTCTTGCGTATTTTCTGTGATCACTGATCAGCCACACAATAAGCGTATACCTTGCTCATTGCTTGCCGCAAGATACGTCCAATGTGTTTAGCCCTATAATAAAATAGACATAATTTTAAAAAAACCCGGCCAAGTGCAAGTCGGACTCGTGAACTGAGGTTTCCGTACCACCTGCTTTCTTCGAATTTTCTGACCCTCAATGACAAAAAAACAAAGTACATAATATTTTCAATACAAAATAGAAATAATATTCCTTCCCACAGGCCTCTCGTGGCACATAAATGTAATTTTAACCTCGCAACTTCATGTGCATGTCCATTTATAGACTCCACAGATCACATTAAATATCTCGGAATAATAGTAGACAAAAATTTAGACTTTAAAATGCATATCCATATGATTTCACAAAAAATCAGAAAGTTAACGTATCTATTTAAACATTTGCGGCACATCGCAGATACACGTATATTAAAAATGGTGTAGATACACATAATAAGCGCAATCTATCCTAACCTACTGCATCAGAACTTGGGGGATTGAGCTGGAGAGAGCTCAGAGAATGCTCCTCAAGGTGATCAATTTCAAACCAAGGCTTCACCCAACAACCCTGTTGTATTCTGAAGCTAAAGTCCTTACTATAAGGCAACTCTATGTTATGGCTACTATCCTTCATCACCATACTCTGGTTAATAATCAAAATCGCAAAAACGATAGAAATGCTAGACGATATTATACAGTCTGCGAAAATATTACAGTACATACCAAATTTGCGCGTAGATTTTACGATTTCCAATCAAATAGACTATATAATAACCTAAATAGGGACCTCAACATTATTGACCGTACGAAATATGAATTAAAGACCAAATTAATCAAGTACTTAAGTGATCTCGATTATGAAAAAACAGAATCACTTTTTGATATTCCGACGTGACTTCGAAACTCACACACAATACACGCATACACACACACCCACACAACACACGCATACACACCCACACAACACAACACAACACAACCCCCCTCACCCACACCACACACACTAACATACCATTTACCTACAGATACCACAATAATAATTGCATTTTAATTCACTATAGTGTTTTTACTTTAACAATTTTTTTGTCTTATTCTTTCTTTTAATTTGAGTAAAATGTCTGCTACAAAATGATATTATAGCACAATAAAGCTATACCTACTGTTGCCTGTAATTGGGAGGCCTGGAAACCTAAAATACAGATCTAGTTTAGGCTCCAGTCCTTCCACAAATTTGTATCATCTGTGTGCTTTACCCTATTTATAACTTTACTATTGAAAATTTGTGGAATGAGAAATAAATTTATCTTTATCTTAAAATTTATCTTTATCGTACAGTAAAATAAATCTGTTTGTGAGAACCTCGTCGTGTGAGTCTTTACTATACAACGTCTGTATAATAAAGTCAAAACCAAAACATCCTAACTCTTTTTACAGGGTGTAACTTACTGGTTAACAGAATGTCAATTCTGTAAAAATAAAGTTGAAAAAAAAAATTTTATAACCTCAAAATTGAATTTTTTTTTAACTTTTTTGTTCTTGGTATTAATCCAAATTTAAAAATACGTTTGTGGGTGTAGGTGCATTTGCATAGGGTTGAGTTGTTAAAACATTGTGAAAGACAATGAAAACAATATTTTAAAAATACTTTTCTCCCGCCACAGCGTTCATCATCATCATCAGCCTGTTATCACCCACTGCTGAGTAAAGGCGTCTTCATGCTCACGCCACCTCTCACCATCCTGCGCCAGGCGCAACCACTGTTTTCCGGCTACTTTGGCTATGTCGTCCGACCATCTGGCTGGTGGTCTGCCAACGGATCTCTTCCCCTCTCACACAGCGTTCACATTTTATTAATTTAAAAATCAACGGAACGTCATAGAGCAAACAAAATATTTAGGTTGTGATCCCTATCACCGGCTGCTATTACCCTGTAAAAAGAGTTAGCATCTTTTGTAACACCTTGTATTTTATTGTTATACCTACCTACTATAAAGTAAGCTTTATAATCATAGCAAGTTTGAAGCTTGTTTATTTTACCGTTTTTTCGATAGAGCAAAAATAATAAAATCACGTTGGTTTTATGGAGACCGCCCTTATTTTTTGTTATTATCTGTTGGGTAATCAGCCATAAAGAAAAACATAATCTGTGAAAATTTCAACTGGCTACCCATTAAGGTTCCAAAGATGCAGCCCTTTAAAATTAGTACAGACAGAAAGACGGACAGACACACAGCGGAGGCAGGGTAATAGGGTCCCGTTTGCCACCCTTTGGGTACGGAACCCTAAAAAGTGTTAACTCACACGTTCGGCGACCATTAGAACGATCGAAAATCCATTGATTGTCACGCAGAGCACGTCTGTGAAGAATTAGAGCGGATTTTGCACCAGTCCATGCCAGCGCGGTACAGGGTACGTTCATGCCGGGATGACACTTGCTATACAACGTGTTACAAAACATCCTAACTCTTTACACAGGGTGTAACCTACTGGTCTACAGGATGCCAATTCCGAAAAAAAAAGTTGAAACAAATAATTTTTTATTTTATAACCTCAACATTTTAAATAATTAATAAAAAAATTACATAAAAAAATAAGAAAATATTCAAATTACTTTCTTATATTTGTCTATATTTTAGATTTATAGAATAAAAAAAAAATAGGATTTGACGATGCCCATTCCGCAACGCTCACTGCATTATCATTAGCCGCCGCTAGATCATCGTGTGTGTGTCAGAGCATGCAGGACATCATGGGAGATAGATTATCGTTTGGGAGGTACCATACAAGACATACAGCTCAAATTGCCGCCATTCACGAAACCTTTCATTTAATTTCGTTGAATTTTAAACTTTTTCATTTCATTTCATTTCAAACCGAAGACTGAAGATTGAACAGAAGTCTCAATGTGGCAATTGGTGCACAGCCCCTTAGCCACAAACTCACTGGCTGATATTGTGTTATTGCTTGCTACTGAAAATGCGTCATCTAGTGTCTGGTAAATATTATTTGGACCAAAATACCTGGCATTTATACACCGTAGCAGAATGGAAGGCCGTTTTAATTTTTATTGCAGGTTGAAAGCATAGTTCGAAATTTGAATTCGGATGGCGTTCCAAAATACACTGGCGTGCAAGTTGGTTGAGTGGAAAATGCAATTTGGATTTTGGAACAAATCATTATCATACAGTTTTTGTTATAGCTGGAATATTTAATGCATTCTGCTTAGTATAGTTTAGAATTGCATGTCTGGGAATTCTTTTCAGTTTATGCCGGAATAAATGGCCACTTGTCACGACTTGAATTGACTGTACAAAGAGACTGTATTGACTCTACAAATTAACTCCACATCAACTCTACGACACTCCGTCAAGTCTACAATTTACATTGACTACATCAATTCTATATTTACTTTACCACGTAACGTATGTCAAAAAATTACCAATTTCCAATGAGACGCCGCCGCCGGGTATTATGTAGTCACATGAAAAAGACTAGCTTGAACCTAGACGTGCAACGCGCTCGTTTTTTTTCATAATTAGGCACCTACAAAAGTTTTACCTTATTTATCGGCGGATGAAAACCTTCCAATATTTACACATACACGACCCTAGCGCCGCGGCGGAATAGCAAAGAAAACTAAGAGGCGGGTATATTCGAAACAGGGAATAATGTTTATACAGCAGCATGAAGAGAGTTCTTATTTGTATGGAGTTTAAACTCTGACACCAGTGGTGGCCACTTCCTCATACGGTTGCTACCCCCTAAGGTTTGTATAATTCGTGGCTTGAGTTGGCGTTGTGTATTGATTCATTACATGAGTTCAAAAGTGAAACAAAACACGCATAAGCATTCCGGGTTCAATCATAACCCTATACACCGTGGAATTTTAGTGGTTTTAAAGCCGAAGGTATTTAGTTGCACTCGTGATTCTGAGCCAAATTCCAAAATTTTACTTCAAAACGAGCGAAAAAAAAAACACTTCCCAATACAAACGGCTATCGCCAATCGACACCATTTGTATGGAGAAGTGAATTTTTTTTTCGCGCGTTTTGGAATGTAATTTTGTAATTTGGCTCAGAATCACCAGTGCAACAAAATACCTTTGGCTTTCAAACCAATAAAATTCCACGGTGTAGAGCCGAAGCCGAAGCGGTCTAAATCCAGCCGGACATCGTTACTGAACCCACGTCAAGCTGTCAGTGTCACTCGAACGAGGGTGCCAATGACCTGTTAAATTGGACCTCTCTTTTCTAACGCGCCCTTATAAAACTTGACCACTCGGGTTAGGGACTTGGTAAAAAAAACTTTAAAAATATAAAAAAAACGAATAAATAAAAATATCTTGTGTATAATTTCGATTAAGTTATTATACAAGTAATTTTATAATAAAACTGCTACGCGTGCCAACCCCCGGCTCGGCTTCGCTTTGCTATAATATAATAACAGATCAAATTAATCAAGGCCTCTCATATTCTGACATTCGCTGCGTAACGTGACATACGCAAAATAAATAAGATTAAAGGAATTTTTAAACAACAGATCAAAATATCACTATGTAAGAAAACGCCTAATCATGAAGAAGCAGATGTCTGGTAAAGTCTGTTAACTACAAAAGCTATAAGCCTCAAGCTCCAAGGCCTTGAGGCGATAACCTACCCATGGGTGGCGGGTTTTATTCGTAGGCGTTCTACGTTGGCATCTAAACATTAGGTCCTAAAAATAGTTAAGCCTAGGGATTATCATTTGATGATTCGTTTTTAGCAAAAAACACATCCAAAAAGTAGATAATTATGTTTTTTTTCATAATTATTTTCTTTTTGAATGCGTTCATTGCTAAAAACTCGTCATTAGGTTATCAACGCGAGGCTTAACTATTTTTAGGTTTAGATTCCAGATCCTAGAACCTACAAATAAAATCTTTTATCGCAAAAATATATTTTATTCGTAAGTTCTTTATTCTTCGTAAGTATTATGTAAAGGCCTACGTTTTTACAGTAGGTACTATAAGGGTTTCGAGGTCCAAAACTTAAGTAGTTAAGTTTGATCGACTTTTTTGGGTGTGAAAGACAACTATCGAAGGTGCAGACTCATAATGGTGAAGAAACTTTCAGGGAAACGGAAGTTGGGTAATTGCCGGGATTGTTATTGTTTGCAGATATCCATTGTTAATATTTCCTTGTAGAAATCACCGACACAGCCTGTATCAAGGTAGGTAGATTAGAAGCAAAACTTGCTTTTTGGCAAATTTTTTTTCCAACCTGAGGCTTGGTTGTGGAAAGTTGGGTTTTCTTTTTAATTCAGGACTTATTTAAAGATACTCAACTTAACATTTAAACTTTCAAAGTAAAAAAAACCTACTTTCAACTGCGACCGGCCAAAAAAATATTTTCCCCAGACAGCAAAGTCTACTCTATCAGCAACAGCATACCTAGTTCTCAGCCTTCTTCGATAAAATAAGTCAAATGATCACCAGCCCTCCAGCTATCATTAGATCAGGGGGTCTACCGGCTAAGACGAAGCCGATTACCATGGGCGAAAATCGAAGTTCGATTTTTGAAAAATGTACTGCCACCCAGTTCATTTTAGTGCCAACCAGTTAATTTTTCATAAATCGAACTTCGATTTTCGCCAATGGTAATCGGCTACGTTTTAGCCGGTAGACCCCCAGGGTCTCCCTTTAAAATGTACAAAAGCCGGTAGGTGCTTCACATTTGAAACAGAACGAACATAAAGCCTTCAAGACTTCATCCCCAAACAGGGCCATTACAAACAGAGGGAGCTCATTATTTTTTACGTTTGCCATTAAATTACATTCGCTGTTACAACACTGTGTAACAAAGCATTCCAGTCTCTTAGGAGCAGAGTCACAAATAAACAAGATGCAGAAGTATCGCCCATTAGGCAAATAGCGCACTAGCGGCCCAGCCGCAGCGGCCAGGGCCCTTAGCCTGTAACGCAATGGCGGGTCAATGGCGTCCCGGCAGAAGGACGAAACCGGGCTCTCCTCGTTTTTCTCCTACAACCAGAGAACTAATCCTCTAGAATTAGAATCAAAATATTCTTTGCTGTACTAGAAAAACATTAAAAGGGCAGACAGCGTTAGCAAATCGTAATTGAAGTCGTCACCTGACAGCCCATTTTGGCACCATTGTGTTACAGGCTAAGGGCCCAGGTCGCAGCGGCCAGTGAGATACACACATTTGTACCCCTATGAAGTCGCCGTGGGCCGCTGTAGCCTGGTGCGCGTGGCCCATCGCGATTTTATACTTATGTGTGTATCTCACTGCCCGCTGCGACCTGGCCGCTGCGGCCTGGCCGCCTAGTGCGCTATTGGCCTTAGGGCGTTTGTGAACCACAACGTCAACGTCAACGAAAATTGACGTGCGGTGGACAAGCGGCCCGCTCGTAGTAAATTAATGTATGTAGATAAACCTTGCTCACAGTTATTTTACCTCCCACCAAAAGTATACAGGGAAATTTTTAAATAGCCCTATTCCTGAAACACGTCCACTTCTAAACTTCTGAAACTTCTAAATGTCTGATGTCCAACAACTTATAAATGTTCTACGACTTTTCGAATACCTCGATACTCTGTATTTATTGAACGTTTCTTATTCTTTAAAAGTTTGAATTTGTGCTACGAGTACAGTGTTTTTTTTGCATTTGCGGCGCGTAATATCAAATAGGAGCAGGAGAACCTGGAGAGGTAGTAGAAAGTAGAGAGGCTCAAAAACTCGCCGCTCAGGCAGCGCTATGGTACAAATGCTAACTTTTATAGAATAAGAAACGTTCAATAAATAAAAAAAGTATCGAGCTATTCGAAAAGTCGTAGAACATAAGTTGTTGGGAATCACATTTCTAAGTTGACGTGTTTCAGGAATAAAGCTATTTAAATATTGCCCTGTATACTTTTGGTGGGAGGTACAAACGAGGTGTACCTACAAACATAAAAATTTTTTGGAAATCACGTTTAGAGTAAAGTTTACGTGTTTTAAAAAAAAGGTATTTAACAATTACCCTGTTTATCATCAGGTCCCAGATGCAAAAGCCCAAGTTCTATTCTTATTCACATTTACGAGTAGGTTTACTATGTTGATCAGTGGTACGTTCTGCACATTTTATTTTTGTGGCAAAGTCAAATACGTTGGGAGCCCGGGTATTTGTTTAGCGAAATGTGTTCCCAATATGCAGTATACCACTATACGTTGAGACTAGCAAGTGGACGCGGATTTGGTGGCAATCTTCCAAAAGGTATTTAACAATTACCCTGTTTATCATCTGTCCCAGATGCAAAAGCCCAAGTTCTATTCTTATTCACATTTACGAGTAGGTTTACTATGTTGATCAGTGGTACGTTCTGCACATTTTATTTTTGTGGCAAAGTCAAATACGTTGGGAGCCCGGGTATTTGTTTAGCGAAATGTGTTCCCAATATGCAGTATACCACTATACGTTGAGACTAGCAAGTGGACGCGGATTTGGTGGCAATCTTCCAAGAATCTACGAAGTTGGCCCAAATGTTGGTGGCATTAATAGTCGGCATCTCAAGCTCGAGCTCAATAGAACTCAGAAAACATAATCACCGACTTGAGACTTAAATGTCATAAATGAGTGAACCGATTTCGATATAACATGTCTAAGAACCATTAAAAAAAAACTGCTTTCAAATACAAAAACCGCATCCAAATCGGTTCGCCCGTTTCAGAGCTACGGTTCCACAGACAAACACACAACATCGGTCTTTATCACACCCCTCTTTTTGCGTCGGGGGTCTAAAACAGGAAACTAGGAAAAGGCGCAAATACAGACACTCCTGCTGTTCTACTTTCAGTGTACTGACGTAAGGCTTTATACCTACACCCGGCGAAGTTGTACGCCTCTCACGCGGTACAGGGAGAGATTTGACGGCAACGATAAAACTGGCGTGTATCTGAGACTGATACCTCGGAATATTCACTACATAAGGTTAACTTTACTAACTTTATGTCATAGACAAGACCACAGATGGGGTAAAGGGTACTGGAGTGGAGACCCAGAACAGGTCGTAGAAATGTGGGCAGGCAACCGATGAGATGGACCGACGACCTGGTCAAAGTGGCAGGAAAAGACTGGATGAGAAAAGCCCAAGACCGCAAAGAATGGAGTGCAATAGAAGAGACCTACACTCAGCATTCAATTGGGTGGCTATAGGTTGAAGAAAAAGGTTAACTTTATACAGCTACCAGATCCCTACCGGGCGTGTACAGGAATCTGCCACATACTCTAGCTGTCAACGCTACACGCCACAATCTCCCAGCAACAGCAAAAATGTTGAGTGGAACAGCTGTTTTTTCATCTCCCAGGCTCGGAAAGTATGCTGTTACCAGTATCATACGATGAGGCAAAAGACATTTTTGCGCGCTTCGACATTTGAACGCGGCGCCCTATGGTGTATAAAAAGAATTAAAAGAACTCACTTGCAAAGAAGGAAAATAATTTCACTAACATTTATGTAAGTTGTCTTTTAGTTTTTGGTGCATCTAACATTTATTTCTTCGCTCTGTGATATGAAAAGTTTCGTGTTGCAATGCGATATTATTTTCGTCTTCTGCTTCTGAATGTATACACTCGCTGCAAACAATAGTTTTGCATAACAAATAACAATTTTTTGCCCCTGGTTTTGGCCCCATACCTAGTAAAAGTTGTTTTTATTGATGAGTACCAAATTAAATACACCTCAAAGGTTGACTGGTGACTGAAAAGTCAGCCCGTGTGTTATGTATCCACCGGTATCCGATAGCCACAGGTGCACAGTAAAGTTAATCTTCTGATTTGAGCCTTTTGGAAGCGGGATAGGGGCTGTTGTAGAATATGCCCGCCATACTAGCTGCCAGGAGTGAAATCTAGTGGTTTGCTCGAAATTGAACGACCCCTATTCGATGAGAAGCATCGAGGTATTTGCATTGTTTTCCGGTTTGAGGCACTCTCTTGATGTTGTTGACATCGGTACGGTGGTTTCTCTCATAATTGTCCACTGGTTTGTCAGTCGAAACACATTTACCATTTGTTTAAGTACTACTAAAGTAGCCGGAAAGCAGTGGTTGCGTCTGGCACAGGATTGTAAGAGGTGATGTGAGCTTGAAGTGGCATTTACTCCACAGTGGGTGTCAACCGGCTGATGATGATGATGTTAAGTAAGATAGTGTGTAGAAGTGTACATCTCCCACTAGCTAGGCAAAGGCCGTCGCTCTGAGAGACGCGTTTCGCGGATTGTCAATTTTCGCTAACTGTAAAGGAAAACATCGAGAGGAAACTTGAGCGCCTGAGGCGTACTTAATACGTTCAAATGAACGTAGGTTTCATTCCTATGAGTTACTCATTTATAAAAATACATAGTACAGTAGAGCGTCGATTATCCGAACTATTTGGGGGACATGGGTGTTCGGTTAACCGCTTTGATCGGATAATTGAACTGTATCAATTCATTTACCTATTTCAGTAATAATGTTTCGTCTGCTAGATAGATAAAGAGATAGATAGATACTCTGCTAGTGTCGAATTCACCAATTAAATCCAAATTAGTTCTGATACTAAGTAAGTGTCTATTTTATTGGAATGACAAGTTTCAATGTAAAGACAGATTTTTTATCAAATTATGTAAGACCAGCGCTTAAGAAATCCCGCATACGAGCACCTAGGTTTGCAGTTCGGTTAACCGGTCGTTCGGTTAACCGGCGTTCGGATAATCGACGTTCTACTGTAGATACCTATGAGAAATACAACCCGCTCTAGCCGTCATGTTCTAATTAAGTTGCCCTCACTAACGCGATGGTATCAGGGGGATAATTCTCGGGAATCTCTCATTCGACTCACCTCGAAGGAAAAATCTCATTTTGCGGCAAATGGCACATGGGTAATTCTACGGCAGAGCTGCATTATGCAATTACCGTGGCATTTTTTATTTAAGGGTTTTCAGATAATTTGATGTTCTCACATTACTTTAGAACACATTAGTAACAATTTTATAATCAAACAATGAAATTGTTACTAATGTGTTCTAAAGTAGTGTGAGAACATCAAATTATCTGAAAACTCTTAAATAAAAAATGCTACGGGAATTGCATACAGAGGGTGTTAAAAGACCGCCAACAGACCCGAAAGCCACGCATACTAGAGACCAAAACAAAGTACTTTTTCGAAAAATTATTGCTGGGAAATGATTTTGGTATTTTAGGTTATAATTTTGAAAAATATTTTATTACGCAATGGACGTGTAACGCACAGAAGTCATGTTGCGCAAGCGTAGGTATAAGTTTATGTTACTTAAGCATGAAGTGCCGATGTTTAGAATACATTGCGGGTTGAAATTTTAACGTCGTTTTTTGTGAGGAATATTCATAATTTTGATATGGCTTCTTGAGAAGGTATGTTAAGAACTAGATACTGAATACATTTCTGCAAAAAAAATGTTTTAAAAAGTCTGACTTTGAACCTCATTATCTCGGAAACCGTTGATTTCCCAGGCATAATTCCTTGGGCAAAAATGTTCATTATGATGAGGACAATACGTGGTTTCCCGCTCTGTTGGCGGTCTTTTAACGCCCTGTATGCAACTCTGCTGTAGAATTACCCATCTCCTATTCTCGCGAAGTTATCCTAGACATAAAAAAAATCGAAATTTCTGCGAGATGTTTGCCGTTTTCGCTCGACATGACTCGAGTGGTCGGGAGCAGTCAAGATCGAAATGACGTGACATTTCTCCTACGAGATGTGTCGAATGCGAGTTTCACGAGAATGACCCCCCAGGGCTGCCCGCTAATATCACCGATGGGTCGGTAATCGGTTCTTATCGGCCGGAAACTTGCCGGATCTTCACGCTTAGTCCCAGGAAATGGAGCCAACGATACGGGTTCGCCTGGCGCGGGATTCGCAGATGAAGGAAACACAGGTTCAAAACCAGAGTAGCTTTTAATGATTCGGGATATTATCCCTCATAATTTTGATATACCTAAGGCCTTTGCATCAAACTAAAATACACTAAAAAATCGAAAATGTTCACATATCAAACCCTAGAATTAGTTGAGACCTATCTAACACAGTCAGTTTCATATTGATATTGCAAGATATTTTGCTTGAAAAAAAGTGCGCCGCCAATTTTTTTTTCAAACAAAATATCTTCAAAACGTTTATGAATGTTAACACGAAACATGGCTTTTTTGGATAGGTTTCACCTAGTTCTAGGGTATAATAATATGTGAATATTTTCGATTATTTAGTGTATTTGATACAGGAATCGATTTTGTGCTATTTTTTTTGCGCGCGGGCGATTTACTATGCCCAGCGCCTTAAGAGCGGGGGTAAAGCTAAGTGAACGCACTTCAAATTAAAAATTCGCAATGTTTGAGATTGTTTGTCGAATTCACAAAAATACTATAGATTCTAGGCTATATACTTGATCAGCATGTGGGACGAATACCTAATTGCTAAAAGTTGACTCGATAGAAAAAAATCACGAAGTTACCTCTAGTTTTTCGATTTTTTGCTTTTTTCAATGCCTAAAATAATGATATTGCAACCAGACCACCTTGAATTAAATAATACAGTGATTAACACGTCAGTGGGGGGGAGAACATTTTTTGGTGTCATACAGATATTTATTTAAATTAAATATCAAAGAAATGGCGCAGGCGTCAAGTTATTCTAGACAGATTTTGTGTATGCCCTCTCCGTCGCACGCGCTTTTTGACCTATTCTTTGTTTCGTTGTTCGCTGATCGCCTCAGTCACGAGCGCTCTGTTGAGACGAGTGGTCTATGCCTGCCGGCGCTCCGTCCGCGACCCGTAATTAATCTTAATATTTGAAACAAAGTCGTGTTAGTTACACCATTTATAACTCGAGAACGGGTGGACCGATTTTTATGAGCTTAGTTTTGTTGGATTTCTCTCTGCCCCGAATAGCAGAATAACTATTAAAACAACGGAAAAACTCACGAGAAAAAAACTAAGTCTGCGCGGACTAAATCGCGGGCAAAAGCTAGTTATTTATATTGTTTTTCTTGTAAAAATATCGTTAGCTGTTTAGACTTATTAATTAAGTTTTAGTAATAAATAAACCTAAATTTAAGATATATTTATAGTGTCGTATTATTATTGCGTAATAAAGAGACTGTGGCCCGGTTTCTGAGTTGAGAATTTTGCTAAGCAAATGGGTAAGTATCGTCCTGTCTCTGCAGATTTCTCAGAAAAGAGCGTGACAGAGCGATACGTAAAGTATGTGCTTATTAAAATTCTCAACTCAGAAACCGGGCCTGTTTGTTTTACGCCAAAATGGGAAATAAAAATAACAAACGACTCAAGTGTTCGTTTAGCAATAAGCGACCTATAAACTTCACAACCCACTGATATGTTTTCATTACAGTCACAATTCAAAGATAACAATAAAAAAATATTCTTTTATTACCATTTGAAGATTATTCGGATTGTGGTGCAAAGTCACCCCGCTAGGTGCAAAGCTGGGTGCAAAGACGAGACTATTCCATTTTTCCCCACTAGAGTTCCCCCACTGGTGGGAAAAAATGGAATTGCACAAAAAATATTCCATTTTTCCCCACTGGCCACCCCACTGAGTGGCTGGTGGGGAAATTGGAATTTTTATTCCATTTTCCTCCACCAGATATTTATAGACAAGACATTGGCGATGCCGACTCATTACAATGATGCAGTCACTGTAGCCTAGCCTAATTTTATAATTAATCGGCATAAATAAAACTAATTTGTTAACTTTACCTACTAATTTGTTTATTTGTATTTAAAAATATACAGGGTGGCCCAAACATAGACGTCAAGCGAGAAAATCTAGATAGCTGACACCGAGGGCTACCCGAATCACCCCCATGTATGTTCAGCCATTTTTTGTCGTTTAGAAGTTATGAGGCTTTTAAGGTTTTTTTGAAATAAATTACCTAGCATTCGATTTTATTTTTTAACTTTTTTTTCTTTCGTCTATTCAGCATTTTTTTTTATTCTTTAGAGTCTCAGATAAATTATCTATCACCAAAAAAATAATGATCAGCTATGGACTTTTAAAAGATACCGGAATTTTGATCCAAAGTCCAAAAATGTTGTTTTCAAGAAAACATCACTGAAATTGTTAGTATGGGGAAAAAAATAAGTAGAGGTCTGAAGGACTTTTTATTGATTTCAAAAACTTTCCCAAAGCCTCATTCTTTAGAATAATACAAAAAACCTGTCACTTTATGGGACTAAAAGTCCAAGTTCCAGTAATTTGCGATCAAAGTCGAAAAACTGGAGTTGGAAGAAATTTTATTTCAATCGATTTTCATTTATTTTCGTCGATTCGGACAAAAAACATTGCGGATCGGCTTAAAATCATCTGTCGGTAGGATCTGCATTAGAAATTCACGAGGTCTATTATATGGGTCTGTTAGGGTAGTGTGAGTTAAAATTTGCAACTTCGAAAAACTTGTGGAAACTGAGAAAATCGAGTAAAACATCGAAATTTTGGGACAATTTTCACTATTTGATCTCTAGGGCCAAAATTATGATTTTTTTGCAAACGATGTTTTTTACACACATAAACTGTATTAAATTACCTACAATTTGAGCCTAATTTCAGCTCTATTGACACCATAGAAGACAAGCTATGGCTCTTCGAAAATGACATAATTTCCCCAAACATTGAAATTTTCAAGTTTTACGAGCTGATTTCGTAAAATATTGGAAAAACCTCTTATCCTACGAAGAAAAGTTACTGAAAATACCTTGTAGAAGATTTAATAAGCTTTTATTAAAGCCCAAAACCAAGTCTGTGAGACTAACAGTTCACTCACAATCTCAAAAAAACGAAAAGAAGGTAAAATGAGTTACAGAAGCAAAAGACTCAATGTATACAGGGTTCTTGGTAATTAGACCGGGATGTAGTTCTGTATTTTTGTTATGTTATATGGGTCTGTTAGAGTAGTTTGAATTAAAATTTGCAACTTCGAAAAACTTGTAAAACTTAGAAAATCGAGAAAAACTTCGAAATTTTGGGACTTTTTCACTATTTGCTCTGCAGGGCCAAAACTATGCATTTTTTGAAAAGATGTTTTCTACACTTATAAACTGTATTAAATTATCTACAATTTGAACCTAATTGCAGCTCTATTGTCCCCAAAAAAGCCAAGCTATGACACGTCAAAGATGACCAATTTTTCTCGAAAATTTAAAATTTCACGTTTTACTCACTTATTTCGCGAAATATTGGCAAAACCACTTGCTCTAAGAAACGTTGCTGAAAATATTTTGTAATACATTTATTTTGTTTTTATTAAAGCCCAAAACGAAGTCTGTGAGACTAACAGTTCACTCACAATCTCAAAAAAACGAAAAGACGGTAAAATGGGTTACAGAGGCAAAAGACTCAATGTATACAGGGTTATTGGAAATTAGACCGGGATCTTATAAAGGGCATTAGGGGAGGTCATTTGCAACAATATTTACCCCAAAAGTAATTGAACGAGCGAGCGAAGCGAGCGAAGTTCTCCGAGTCTACTGGAACAATCCGGCGTTTGTATGTATGTATGTATGTATGTTTGTATGTATGTATGTATGTATGAATGTTCGTTCGACGATAACTTGAGTAAATTTAGTCGGATCGTGATGAAATTTGGTAGGCAGGTAAATGAGGCCAAGAGAATTTTTAAGTTCGAACATGAGCCAAATCGGTCGAGGGGTTACTGAGATATGGGGTCGCGAGTTCATAGTTCGGGGCGAACCACTAGTATAACCTCTCCGTCCATAGCAAAAAGACTTGTAGATCGTACTTCTTTCTTTTGTCGTTGTTGTGTGTGGATTTGGATTGTGAGTGAACTGTTAGTCTCACAGACTTAAATTTGGGCTAAATAAATGTATTACAAAATATTTTCAGTAACCTTTCATAGAGCAAGTGGTTTTGCCAATATTTCGTGAAATCAGTGAGTAAAACGTGAAAATTTCAATTGTCGAGAATAATTGGTCGTCTTTGACGTATCATAGCTTAGCTCCTATGGGGTCAATAGAGCTGCAATTAGATTCAAATTGTAGATAATTTAATACAGTTAGAAAACATCTTTTGCAAAAAATGCATAATTTTGGCCCAGCAGAGCAAATAGTGAAAATAGTCCCAAAATATCGAAGTTTTTCTCGATTTTCTCAATTTCTACAAGTTTTTCGAAGTTGAAAATTTGAATTCAAACTACTCTAACAGACCCATATAAGATACCAAAAATGCAGAACTACATCCCGGTCTAATTTCTAAGAACCAAGTATACATAGAATCTTTTGCCTCTGTAACCCATTTTACCTTCTTTTCGTTTTTTTGAGATTGTGAGTGAACTGTTAGTCTCACAGAGTTGGTTTTGGGCTGTAATAAAAGCTTATTATATCTTCCAAAAGGTATTTTCAGTAACTTTTCTTCGTTGGATAAGTAGTTTTTCCAATATTTTACGAAATCAGCTCGTAAAACTTGAAAATTTCAATGTTTGGGGATATTAGGTCATTTTCTAAGAGCCATAGCTTGTCTTCTATGGTGTCAATAGAGCTGAAATTAGGCTCAAATTGTAGGTAATTTAATACAGTTTATGTGTTTAAAAAACATTGTTCGCAAAAAATGCATAGTTTTGGCCCTAGTTAAAAAAAGTCCCAAAATTTCGATGGTTTTCTCGATTTTCTCAGTTTCCACAAGTTTTTCTTAGTTGTAAATTTTTACTCACACTACCCTAACAGACCCATATGACATATCAAAAATGCAGAACTACATCACGCTTTGTGAATTTAGCCTCTTTTTTTGTCTTTATCCGGCGGCCAAGTACATTTTTTTTAATACAAATAAACAAATTAGTAAAGTTAACAAATTAGTTTTATTTATGCCGATTAATTATAAAATTAGGCTAGGCTACAGTGACTGCATCATTGTAATGAGTCAGCTTCGCCAATAATAATCTTGTCTATAAATAGCTGGTGGGGGAAAAAGTGGGGGTGGCCAGCGGGGGAAAATGTATTTTTTTATGCGATTCCTTTTTCCACCACCAGTGGGGGAACTCTGGTGGGGAAAAATGGAATGGTCCCAAAGACGGACTGGGGTCTTACCGGTACACGATAATAATTCATGGTCTACACAGTATGTACATTGTATATAGGGTATATATAATAATATTATTTAGGTATTCCTCGTTGATATTTTTCCAATGCTTTTATTCCTGAATTTTTTTTTATTCCTGAAACATTTTATAAGGTACGTTCATAGTCATATTATACGCTGTTTTTCATGGTTTTAATGCTGAAGGGTTTTTTGTACTGGTCATTATAAATAACTTTTGTTCTGACATTTAGGTATTTAGGAAAAAAGCTAGTTTGTAACAGAGAAGACTTTTAATTTTCGCTTATTTCGGAAAAAGTGGTCTAGAATTACCAGTACAACAAAAATGTATCTTCCCCTTCGTGCTCTAAAATCACAAAAGTTCTAAATGTGCCAGTATAGTGAAGAGTATTATTTAACAGTTTTTTTGCGTAAGTATACCTACTATGCGCGCGCAAGCATCGTGACATCGAGCTATTTACGCGAGCGAGACGCGCCGACCCGCTTTCTGTGAGGGGGTGGTTTGCGAGACGCGCGGGTGAAATCGTAAATTTTGCTGGCTTTACTCGCACTCTTAATGCCTAAAACAATTGTTAACTTAGAAATTCAAATCTAAAGGTCAGCTTGTGGGTCATAAACACTCGCACACACGACAGCACGTCACACTGTACACTTTTGTTGTAAAGTCGCCCCTAACGTAACCGAGTAGAGCGCTAGCGAGTAAGCGTCGGCGTGCTGTCGTGTGTACCTACCAGGCTACATCTTTATGTGTGTGTTTTTTATTCCAGGTGTACACTAGTCATCATTAGATAACTCGTAAATGCACCTTTAAAATTTTAGACCATCTCTTTTTAATGGTTTATTATTTCTATTATCTGTTGCATCGATTTCTTTTTGCTGTTTTTAAATAAAATTATACAGTCAGCGACAAGCTACCTTTTGTTCAATGGCAGTGCTTGATAAAAGCTACTATGGGGTATCCTAGTGCGGTAATTTTAAAAATGTTTATAAATACGTTTATATTGTAAGTTATTGTAGTTTTTAAACTAAATTAGCAACGCCCTAGCTAACACCTAATGTATGTAGGTACAACAAAAAAGCTTAATAAACATTATCTTATCTTATCTACGAGTATGTTGTCGGTAAAAATGGCGGTGACAACGTGAAGCATTTATCAGTAACAAAGTTTAAATTCACCCTGTATGGCGACACAAGGTGAATTTAAAGTAAACTTCAAACGGCGAGCCGGCCGAGATTCTACAATATGTCTTCGGTACTCTCACAAGACTCCCACACATGAGTCTAGGGTTGCCATCCGTCCGAGTAACAACAATTTTATTAAAAGCCTGTAACGCAATGGTGCTAAAATGGGCTCTCAGTTGACAACTTCAATTACGATTATTTTATTAATGCTGTCGGTCCTCTTAATGTTTTCGTTGTACAGCAAAGAATATTCCGATTCTAATTCTAGAGTATTAGTTCTCTGGTTGTAGGAGAAAAACGAGGAAATCCCGGTTTTGTCCTTCTGCTGGGACGCCATCGACACGCCATTGCGTTCCAGGCTAAGGCTCCTGCCCCCGCGAGGTCTTCGCGAGTCTGACCAGTCTGCGAAATTAGCGTATTTTTTTTTTCCATTATTTTCAACCCGATAAACAGAAGGACAAGCACATGGTTTGCCAAAGAGCGATGGAAAGGAGTATACTCGGCGTTAAAAGAATTGACAGGGTCCGAAACACCACACTGCGATCCAAAACCAACATTGCCGATGTGGGCCTTGCGACGGCAAAATTGAAGAAGACCTGGGCTGGGTTTTTTAATTTTCAACCCCCATGCCCCAAATCTAAAAACTATGAAACAAATCCATTATACTTATTCATTGAATCTGCTCAGATTTACCAAGCCAATAGGACCTTAGTAAACTTTCTTCTTAAAAAAAATATGTGAAAGGTAGTCATAAAAGAGAAAATGAGATAGCCGGGTAAAAATGAGTATCAGGGAAAAGTAAAAACTGCATTTATTTTTGTGTTTTTGTTCATGGCAACCCTATGCACACACATCGTAAGTATTTTTCAGTCTGCGCGCAGCAAGTTTCGCTTCAAAGGTGGAATCCTTTGTAGGGTGCACTTTCATATACGTTATCATTGTACTGGAAGGAAATAGCAGGAAAGTACGCCGCTAGTAGGAACTAAATAATTACTGTGTCGATTAAATTAAATTTATTGTTCGTTGCTCGTCAAACAAAAACATATTAAATTATTATGAACTGAATAGATACGCTTTTTGCCGACAAAACATAAAATAAAATTAAAAAAAGTAGAGACATTATTTGTATCTTCGTCTGCTTAGAAACTCTTATTTTAAAAACATAAAACATGTCAACTACGTAAAAATAGATTAAAAACCAAAATATGAACCGTCACATTGATGTTTGCAACAACTTAACAATAATTGTTGACAGTTGAACCTGAAAATTTTGTTATCTCAGTAAGGTGTAATGATTCACAATAATATAATATTAGGATCTTGTATCACTTTTGATTTTCATTCGGTCCAATCTAACGATACGATCTTTAGTGGTGTAAAAAGGCCTTTATTTTTATACTGTTCAAAGGAAATATTTTATGGATATGGAATGTCTGTTTATGTAGGTACACCCTTCAGCCTCTCTACCCTTGACGCATTTTTCCAATACGGCCGCAATATGGCGCAATTTACAAAATTTAAGAGGCATTTTGTGTTTTTATTGAATAAAACAGCCTTACCTTTGAATACATATTACAAAGTATTTAAAATCAAAGCATTACTATGCAAATTCAAAGAGAAATTAATTTAAAAACTTTTTCAATTTGATCGCAATAGCCGTAATAAGGGTAACCCCCCTGATAGTGAATATACAACATACGCAAAGTTATTTCTAAACGAATAATAAAGTAACAATGAAGATTGTGTTTTTTTTTCTAAGATAATTATTTCGACGAAATCTCAGAGGCTTTTCTGACGCTGTAGCTATTGTTCTTCGTTTTCTTTTAATACAATATAAGTACAGAGGCTATGTATTTTCGGCGAGCAAAATAAGAGAAATAATTTGAAAACGACTAGAACAATCGCTGACGAAAAAAACACTCTCATCGGGGACAGAGCAGCTACCACGAGTGCTTACTGTCACTGTCACTGAAAGTGATAAGTTGGATAAACAACCTTACTACTATAGGTAGTATTAAGATACATGACAGACGTCCGGCAGACGTCCGGCACAGCTTTTTCGCACTCGTGGTAGCTACTCTGGTCTATCTCTCTCCGCCAAACTTAAGTATCATAGTGGCAACCGAAGGGTTAAACGATTTCAGTAAATTGACCTAACTGATTAAAAGTTTTGACCAGGATACAAAGAAAAACAAATTAGTAGGTAACAGCGAAGTTTTTCCAAAGGTATATTATTCCTTGTCTTCCCATTATTTTCTGGATCTTTAATTTAATATTTCATAAGACGAGATCCTCTTGCAACAACAATGTAACAAAGAGTCAACGATGGCGTGAAAGCCATCACGGTTGAAGTAGCATTGTTTATTTACCAGAGGAGGTTTGAGAGATGCCACAAACAATATACGTTTGAAAGCCTGTAGGTATCTATCTGCCTTATCAAGAGATTCTTGGAGGTTTCGGTAGAAACTGAGCAGTAGAGAGACACTGATTGTATATTTAAAAAAAAACTAAGGCCTTTGCATCTACGTAGTGAGATGATTTATACAGCGTCCAGTGGCACCTTCACTCACACTAGATGGGTGAAGAGACCACTCGGCGGTGCAGTGCCTGGGACATTGTTTTAGTTAGATGGATTGAAATAAAAGAAGCGAGCGAAGTTCTCCGAGTCTACTGGAACAATCCGGCGTTTGTATGTTTGTATGTATGTATGTATGTATGTTTGTATGTATGTATGATTGTAGGTATGAATGTTCGTTCGACGATAACTTGAGTAGGTCGGATCGTTATGAAATTTGGTAGGCGGGTAAATGAAAATAAAATAATTTTTTAATTTGAACATGAGCCAAATCGGTCGAGGGGTTGCCGGGATATGGGTTTGTTAAGTTTATACGGGGTCGCGAGTTCACAGTTCGGGGCGAACCACTAGTAATAATTTAATTGGTGGTGGTGGTGGCCTAGTGGTAGAACAATGGACTCGGAAACCAGAGACCCAGGTCTGATTCCCGGTGAGGGCATGTACCTATTTAATTTTTTTATTTTATTTCAAACTTTATACTACGACTTTGGTGAAAGCGTAATTTTATTGGTACATACGTTTTTTTTTCTTCATACAACCCAGAACGTAATTTAGCTAACACTGCTGGCGCTTAGCCGCGATTCTATAGGGTAATTTTTAAATAGCTTGATTCCTGAAACACGTCATCTTCTAAATGTAATTTCCAACAAGTTTTGTTCTACGACTTTGGTGAAAGTAAAATAAAAAATTTCGATATGGTCTAAACTATTTTTTTTTTATATATATGTTTTTCTACGCAATAACACTCTGCATAGCTTTTCTGGCATGATGCAGGATTGTGGCGGGTAACGTAGACAGCTAGAGTATGGAGAAGTTTCCTGAGCATCAGTCGCAACAGTGGCTTCTAAAATTATATGTACTCGTATGTCTCCTTACTGTGCCGCCCAATACACCGATACAGAGCTAGGGGTGTTCGTTCATTATGGCTATTCCAGGCAGAGAGCTCCTCGGGAAGAAGTCGCCAATTAGACGCCGCCTCTGGCTTCCAATTAACTGTCCCCAGCCTTATTCGATGTATTTCCGATGGCCTTCAGCTCTTCGGTATCACTTTCTTCGGTTTCCTTTAAGATATCATAATAACTAGTGAATTAATGCCAAGTTGAGTTGGTTTGTCCTTTTTTACCCGACTGCCCAAAAGGAGGGTTATTGGCCCTAGTATAGCAATCTTTATTATGTTTTGAAAAATTTATACTAGTGGTTCGCCCCGAACTATGAACTCGCGAACCCATATCTCAGCAATCCCTCGACCGATTTAGCTCATGTTCGAACTTAAAAATTATCTTTGCCTCATTTACCTGCCTACCATATTTCATGACGATCCGACTAAATTTACTCAAGTTATCGTCGAACGAACATTCATACATACATACAAACGCCGGATTGTTCCAGTAGACTCGGAGAACTTCGCTCGCTTCGCTCGCTTGTTCAAAAATATATACAGTCAGCGATAAGCTTTGGCAGAATAAGTGATTCTATTGAACAAAAAGTGGTGTCCTAGCCCCTAGCAAATCGTTGAATGTCTGTATCTTCTTCTTGAAGTGCTTCTCCATCAATGGCTGTCCTGAATAATTTATTGAACGAGCGAGCGAAGTTCTCAGAGTCTACTGGAACGATCCGGCGTTTGTATGTTTGTATGTATGTATGTTTGTATGTACGAATGTTCGTTCGACGATAACTTGAGTAAATTTGGTCGGATTGTTATGAAAATCGGTAGGCGAGTAAATGAAATTAAAAGATTTTTGAAGATCGAACATGAGCCAAATCAGTTGAGGGGTTGCCGAGATATGGGGTTGTTAAGTTTATATGGGGTCGCGAGTTCACAGTTCGGGGCGAACCACTAGTTAATCCATAGTTTTGATCCCGGTCCATTCTTATTCCATATTCACGAAGCCATGTAATTTTCCTCCAATCTATTTGTATATCAAATGTACGAGTAATTCCTGATTTCCTGTAATAATTGTTTACTACGTTTAAATCATTATTAAAGTCGGTATTAAAAATCAGTAGATAAATCTTTCGGTCTTTCCAGATTTTTTCCAGAATTTACTGTCGGTGGTAAAACACAAAGCGAAGCCACGGAAATAAGCTTGTTATTTTGATATTGAAAAAGATTGTCCACGAAGCGGAGAATATTACTTACTTTCGTCTGGAAGATTATCTTGGATTATATTATTTATTTATCTAATAGAGAGAACACTTTATTGTAGGTACAACAGAAAATACGTACCACGTGCCACAGTGCTATCGTTGGACCTTAAAAGCAGATTCTTATATGACATAGGTAGATACCTAGTTGGCTGGAAATTGGCTATTTCCTTGGAGAACATTCTTAAGCCACATTTTTTATCATGCAAGAAGATAGGATGTTGACTAGTAAACCTATTTTGGCAGGGGCCAGGTAAGCAATACCTGGTCGGGTGCCAGTTTCAGTACTAAATCGTACATTAAATCTTTGTACAAGGCAATTTTTAAATAGCTCCTGAAACACGTAAACTTCTAAATGTGATTTCCTTTGTTCGGCGACTTTTCGAATAGCTCGCTACTTTTTATTATTTATTGACCATTACTTATTCTTTAAAAGTTGGCATTTGTACCATTTCAGAGCTTCCTGGGCGATGCGCTTTCGTGCACCTCTTCTTTCTACCACCTCTACCACGTCTCCAGCTACTCCTGCTCCCATTTGTTACTATGCGCCACAAATTCGACAAAAAATAGTTTTATATTATGACTGTATCGAAAAATTAAGTTTTACTTTCACCAAAGTCGTAGAACAAAACTTGTTGGAAATTACATTTAGAAGAAAACGTGTTTCAGGAATAAAGCTATTTAAAAATTACCCTATATAATCGCGGCTAAGCGCCAGCAGCGTTTGCTAAATTACGTTCTGGGTTGTTAAATCAAGTTTTTGATGTTAATGGCCTCTTTTATTACTACTCCTTTGAGTAATAATATCTACTTCGGTTGTAATTTTCTGTGATGATAAGATACTTTCTAATTACTTATTTTGCCGAGCCTCCTTTTTATTTCTGAATTTCTGAAATATTTCTGAACGCACATTTTTGTGGCGGGCATGCATTAATTTTGTTTTAGTTTCCGATAAAAAAATCATAAATAGATGACAGATCAGGGCGTAAAAAATCGGGTCATTTGTATGCAATTTTTTTATAATTTTACTGCAAGTGAATTTGGCCCGATAGACGTTGTCCTTTCCAAAGAGTCCATTTAAAAAAGTTCTTAATTATGAGCATCTGAAAAAAATTACACCTCTACCATATGTCACACAGTGGTTCACAAGTAATGCTCTGGGTGATATTACAGAACACACTTAGATGACAGTTTCAACTAGAAAGATAGAAAGAAAAGACATTTATTGCACACAATTTCTCTCTTTTCACAACTCAACCCGCCCAGTCATTCATCCATCTGTGCAAGTTTAAACCATACTTAAACCATGTTTAAACTGTACTTAATCCGTGCTTCGGAAGGCACGTTAAACCGTTGGTCCCGGTTGTTGTTGATTAATAACAATCGATAAGCCATGTCAGAGACCCTTTGGGTGGCCTAAAAACTCTGACACCAGGGGTGGCCAACTACCTCATACTATTACCTACCTACTGTACTTAATAATTGTGATTGTTCTGTAACACCACCCTAACTCGAATAGCACATATTTTTTAATGATTTGAAAAGAATATAGAGTTCAATGAGTAGGTATTTCGCGCTTAGGTGCAACGCAACCTCAATATTTGAAAGCGATCCCTCATTCTCCCCTCCCTCACACGAGACCCCTAACTTTAAACGTCAAACTTTCAGCACTCATGTAAAACACCCCTCAATTTGCAAGTACAGTGAAAAAACAACGTCAAACATCTCGCTATCCATGTCGCAGACATTATCATAATTCATGAGCGCGTCATGCACGTCACTGCATGGTGAATTGAATTATTCATGCTCGCCACTGTGCCATTTATTACACGAACATCTACGATACCCCCTCTGTTCGATAGACGAACTTATGCCGTGTAACATAAGAACTACCATTAGGGTATCTGTCGCTGACCGAAAGCTCTATGCGGGCCCGGCTCCTTGCGTGCGTGGAAATGGACCGTGGTGAAATATAGAAGACATCATTTTCTGGTATTTTGGAGGATAGCGTTAGTAGGAAGTTTTACTAAAATTGTCTGGGATTCCTTCCTACTTTCCGACAATTTAACTTGTTAGAAAAAAACGCCAGTTTACAAAAATATCTGGGACCTAAATCATCTGAAAATCTGAAATCCAGACTCCGTTTTGGTCCTTCCGAGAAAATTCGCAACATTTCCGCTGTTATTAAAGTAAAATATCGACGCCCAATAAAATACGCCACCAAATTATCATAGATTTTTTATTTTTAAAGATCTTTATTGTTATTAAATACTTACTAAACATGCAAGAGCTGACACAGTCAACACATACACTAATCGAACAATGTACAGTTAGTTTTATGAGGTTAAATCACCTTTCAAAACCGTCAAAACTTTTTTTTTTTAATTATCGTTGGCGTTGTAGCATAGCACAAAATTGTTGTGATTGAACGCAGCCGTTAAATAGAAAAAAAAATCGTTATGGTAAGTGCCCTTGAGCTTCGGACCTAATTAAGCCTAGGGATTCAGATTTGACGGCCCATTTTTAGCAAAAAACACAAGATAATATGTTTTTTTTTTTCACTGGATGCGCTAGTTGACGGGGTAACCTCCTTTTCTTTCCTGTCGTCTAGGCCGACTACTCTGTCAGGATGGTGTAAGTGCTGGGCAAGCCTACCTACTCCATCTACGTAATCAAAGTCTTCATATCAAAGCACACACAACTCTTACAGTAGATAGTTACAAAGCCATTTCTGTGCGGGTGTAGTAATTTCCCAAAACAGACGTGCTCTAAGTTCACTCTGTTCTATTTTAGCAGTGCCCAAATTCACTTCGCGTAAATTGCCTAATGCCTTGCTGTTCGGAACAGAACATGCTTTATCAGATTAGTAGGCTCTCGTGTTCAGATTTGGGCATTCCAAATTAAACAGAAGCGATGCTAAGTACATACATTCTAATAGTCAACCGAAACCGAAGGCGTGGCGGAACCGAATGCGGTTTTTTCTGTATTGTTTGAATTTGATTGAAAAACTAGAGTGCGCTCGTTAACTTTGCACGTAGGTATGGCGCTGATGCCACTTTAAAAAATACTGCCATCCAATCACGGAAAGACACTAACCACTAGAACCAATAGTAGAGCAATATGGCGGCTTGTCATTTTACAGGGTGCACTCTAAGACGATAGCGGAACTTTAAGTAGGCTGTCCACTGATCACTACAAACAACTTGTACTAGGTGGCGAAAAAAATAGAGCGAAAAAAATATCAACTGTTTCATACATTTGGCGCAGTACTTTTTGTATGGAACAGCTGATATTTTTTTCGCTCCATTTTTTTCGCCACCTGGTACAAGTTGTTTGTAGTGATCAGTAGACAGCCTACCTAAAGTTCCGCTATCGACTTAGAGTGCACCCTGTAGAGTGCGCGCACGTTAACTTTGCACGTAGGTATGGCGCGGTTGCCACTTTAAAAAATACTGCCATCCAATCACGGAAAGACGCTAACAACTAGAACCAATAGTAGAGCAATATGGCGGCTTGTCATTTTAGTTACTCTATTCGCCGCGCGCAGACTTAACGTGCGTGCACTCTACCACAAGTAGAAACAAAGTCAAAACAAAAACGTCGATATTTCAAAACTGACAACTGCCTTCGGCTCCACCAGGGGGTCTACCGGCTAAGACGAAGCCGATTACCATTGGCGAAAATCGACGTTCGATTTATGAAAAATTAACTGGATGGCAGTAAAATGAACTTCGGCCGTACATTTTTCAAAAATCGAACTTCTATTTTCGCCAATGGTAATCGGCTTCGTCTTAGCCGGTAGACCCCCAGGGCAACGCCACGCCTTCATTTCTGTGTGTAAACAAGACTAACAAGCGACCCGAAAAGAAGAAGAAGATTTTTTATGTTTTCAGTCAGATGAAAAACATTGTGGTTCTTTATTATTGCGGACGAATAAACAAAGATACGCGAACCATCTCTTTCTTCTTTTTTTAAGTCTTAGAAATCAATTACAGGTAACATGCCGTTTCTGGCATGACACCGAGGCGATATTGAGGCCAACAACGGTGAAATAATTTTCCACAGCCGCTTTTACGAGACAACCGAAAAAAAGAAAAAAAAACAGACCGGAACGTAAAACCAGGCAAAGACCGTGATAGTACTTATGGTTTGGACCCTATTTATTTTATACAAGTAGTTCGTCCCGAACTGTGAACTCTCGACCCTATATTATCTCGGCAACCCCTTGACCGATTTGGCTCATGATCGAACTTAATATATATATTTTTCATCTCCCACGCTCGGAAAGTTTGCTGTTACTAGTAACTTACGATCGTGTAAAGGCCGGATTTAAACTATCTGAACTTTTGTGCGCTTCGAAATTTGAACGCGACGCCGGGACAGTCTTTCCCGCGCCCTATGGTTTTGAAAAAGAAAAAAAACACTGGCCGTTTAAGTAGATGCCAGAACCCGATGGAAAATAAAACCTCATTCATAGTTCGTTTAAACGCGTATTTCAGTGAAAGCGATTGTTCGTGCCCATTCTCTATACAAAACTGTGAATGTAAATGGTGCATAAGCATCTTTTAAAAAGGTAAAGTCACGGAATAGAACATTCAGAAACGCGGTTTCTTCTTATAGTCTTTTCAATATTTTGTACACATATTTATTTTTAAATACCAGTAAATAAAAAAAATGCTGCGCTTCTGTTTTATCAAATAGATAATTATCTTTTGGTTTGTTAAATACATTTTTTCAAACGATATTACTAATTTCATTTTCTATCTCCTAGAAATTTTTAATTTATATGGTATAACTTCAGAATGCACCCGGAAAAAAAAAAACATTCTTTTATTTACATAATTTTTGTGTCTGGATAAATAAACTTCAGGAAATTATTAATAAAACGAATGGTTTTAATACCAACGAAGCTCAAAACTTTAGTGCGGCAGCCGTAACTACAGTAAAATATGCTTTTAAAAGGAACTTATTTGACTCACCTGTTTTGCCTGTAAGTAGTTGTCTATAGAGTTTGTCCCGCTTGGCTAACAAAGTCATTTCCTCGCTTCTGTGAGATGAAAAGTTTTGTGTTTCGCACGAATGCAATATTATTTGCGTCTCGTGCTTCTGAATACCTCGCTACGCTCAGGTTTCTTTTTTTGAACCACTCGCTACGCTCGTGGCTCAATTTTAGAAACCTTCGCTAGCTCGGTTTTCAATACAAGCACTCGCCGCAAACAATAATTTTGCATTCTTGCATAACAAATAACTATTTTTTTTTCATTTCCCGCCTACCAAATTTTATGACGATTCAATTAACGATAGGTACTCATGTCGAACATAAAATGACATATATACAAATACGCCAGATTATTCAAGTAGACTCGGAGAACTTTGCTCGCCCGCTCGTTCAATTAAGAGGAGCAGGAGCAAGATTTTCCCATACAAACGAAGTTCCGGTTTAATTTCTAAACTACAGGCTGGATTTTGATGAAACTTGGTTTATATCAGTAGATGACCAATACAGAGTCTTGCAAATAGTTTTTATAATGAAAAAATAGCCTGAAAGAAATTAGAGTGATGCGTTTTTCGCGCCGAGAAAGGGGTTACTTTCAGCTGTTATTTACTTACATTATTACACTGCCTATTGGAGTCTAACTACCTTGGGAACATCAATAATGCATTTTACTTGTCAGAAAAAAAAAATATTTTTGAAATCTATATATATAAAAATGAATCGCCGTGCATTAGTCTCGCTAAAACTAAGAAACGGCTTGACCGATTTGCATATTTACTGTTTTGTTTAGTTCACCATAGTTCAGGGTAGGTTTAAAAGCAAAGAAATATGGGAAAAGTTAAAGGATTAGCTGAAAGACGGAAGAAATAAAAATTGGTCATTTTGTATTGGAATCGCCATTTTTGACGCGGAGAGTCAAACTATTTCAGGTGATACGAAGTTCACCGGGTCAGCTAGTAGCTAATAAAATGTAGAAATGGCAGCGGAACTACGAAAAATTTTGGGAAAATAGATCTATTACATTACAACTACAACTACATACTCGCGAAAGGACACGAACACACGTAGACTCATACAGGCGCATTGCCTCTCACTTTTCCCGCGCCCCGTATCGCTCTGGGTGAAACAGCTATAGAAAACAGTGTTTCACACGCTTGGCCATCGTCGAGTTCCCACGGTCCTACAGGGGATTCTTAAGGCTCTATAAGACATGACATTATGGTTACAAGCTTGGTAACATATCTCAAATACTGCAGCGTCCGAGTGGTCATTCCATATCCATCAATTAGTAAGAGTAGTGGTGTCACTGGAGGCAGTATAAATTATCTGATTAGACGCAAGTGCTTTAATTTATGGCCTATATGTATAGCCAAATATACTCCATCTGAACGATACAACCTACTGTGCTGATAAAAAAAGAAGATAAACATTAAAATAAGTAGATGAGATTTCATACTTGAGAAACCAAAGGCCGTATATTATTACTCTGACATAATCTTAAACGTAAGTTTTCCTTCGAAAAAAATATATCAACCCGATTGCTGCAAGACCGAAAAGGAAACTTATTTTTTTCCTTTTTTGCAAAAGATGAAGTTGATCCTTATTTCTAACTTCAAGGTACAAAACCCAAGTCCCATCCGTCTGCGCCCGACCGGTACACAACACATGTGAATGTCACATATCAACGTGCGTATCTCACGGAAACACGCAGTAAGCTCGCAAAATATTGCCGCCGCACCGCGAACGTTATGACGACTTGTGTTTATGTCCGCTAGTGCCTATTGCACGGCACTTTTTCTACCGTGATTTGATTGTAGAGTTGTAATACAACGTGAAACAAACTTGTGCGACTCACTCTGGCATTGCACGATAGAAAATGAATCGGTTATTTTAGAAAGGGAACAAGGCACAGAACAATTAGACCAATAGAAGAAACAATGATCACGTGACACCGTACTACCTTAGTTGTCAAAGTTTTTTTTTTAATCTTATTTACTAACTGAATACCCATCAAATTAAGATGGTCACCGTAGCCTACAAAGTTCTGCAGCCGGTCGGACGAAGTATTTTCATAAATCTGTTCTAAACGTTTTAGTGATAAAACAAACAATAGTTGGCGAATCTGTAATAAATGCACAATGACGTGTATAGTGCGTAAGTGCCCATCGAGTGCGAAATCCAAAGAAAACGGAGGTGAAAATTTGAGCTTCCTTAAGTGAGTACCTAATACCTATATTTTCTCGTCTAAAAGAACCGTGAGATGATCTATCAGCAATGAAAATAAACTTCCCCGACAGCTTATTATCCAACATAGCCGTAATTATTGCGTTTAGATCAAAACTGGGCACTAAAATGTGATAAATAAACAAATCCATTTGTAGGCTATACTAGTGATGTTTAAAGCATGGTCGATAAAATTTTTCGATAAATGATAGTCACAATATCATACACATTGTTTTTCTGTTAAAGTTTTCCCAAAACCGAAATCCGGGCGCAATGGTTTGCCGCCATTGGCAGAAATGAGAAGCAGTACCGGAAACACTGGAAACTATGCTCAAGACACTTCAGACCCGAGTGCTTTATACGAGGGAATTTATTGCGAGTACGTCTCAAGGAAAGTGCGGTGCCCACCTTGAACTTAACAGAAAAAATGGAAGTGACGGTAAGGGTTGGGCTGTAATTTTAGGGATGCTATGGGCCGAGACCTAAAAATAAAATTTTGTCCCATAAGTACATGATGTCTTTTTTGGTGAATTTTTTCTACTTTTTGTGCCTTAAGCAGCCCCCTTTTCTGAACCATTCTTGAAAGTTTTTTTTTTTCAGGGCGTATTGAGACGCCGTATTGAGACGCTCAACGTAGAAAGTAACGCTAATGTGTCCTTTCAGCCTATGCCACAGGCTACGACAGGCACCGTTAGTTTTTAATAAATTTTATATCACGCATTACAATCATTCTGTTTTTTCATAATTCCTAAAAACAAACGAAATAGTGGAACAATTTTGTTCCTCTTTTGTGTACCATCCTTAAAAGTTTTCTCTTGTTTACAGGGCGATTCAATGCTTAATATGGACAATGCCACGGGCTACCACAAGCACTGAAAGTTTTTGATGAATATCGTATAACATACACTCACCGGCGGTTTCTCAATAATAATATGAGTCATACAATTTTATTCTGTGTATTAAAGGTAGGTCTTCAAAAAAAACGAGAGAGTGTAAGAACTTTATCACATAAGCGTACCATTTTTGAAGGCTTCGTTTTGTTTTCAGAGTGACTCAATTCCAAACATGGGCAGTAACACAATCACGATTATGTATTTACTTCAATAATACATTTTTTATCTCCCAGGCTCGGAAAGTATGCTGATAACAAGACAATCCAGAAGAAAATCCAATTTTACACGATGCAATTTTGTGTGATTCGAAATTAAAATTTGAACGCTGTAAGGTGTAGAAAACAAAAACGTAGTCATCTGTCAAAGCAATGAAGAACGAAACTTATTTCACTAACCTCTATGTCGTTGTCTTTTGTTTTTCTTACCTAGCATTTCCTCGCTCTGTGAGATGAAAAGTTGTGTGTTACGCACGGATGCAATATTTTTTACGTCTCGTGCTTCTGAATACCTCGCTACGCTCAGGTTTTTTTTTTAAACCACTCGCTACGCTCGTGGCTTAATCTTAGAAACCTTCGCTAGCTCGGTATTCAACACTAGCACTCGCCGCAAACAATATCTTTGCATCCTTGCATAACAAATAACTATTATCTAATGCGTCATACAGTTTCATTACAGCTTTGTGTACTTACTACATTTCTATCGATATCGATGAAGTGGCAGTCTGAGGGTTGGCCCATCCCTAGCGGCTAGCGTCTGACAGCAGGGGCTGTACGCACTATCAAATCGCTGTACTGTTAAACATTATGCTGTCTCTTTTTTTCTAATGGAAGTTTGGTTGACGAAAGCAGGACAGTATTACCGTCGAAAGTTTCTGCTAAGTATGGTTTCTTCTATTGATGTAATTGTTCTGTGGAACAAGGCAAGTTTTTTTTTTTAATGGCGATTTTGACGATTGTCAATTGTCTATGCCATAATTTCGTCAAAATTTCAATCGCCTATCTATGCCATAGACAACTGAAAATCGTCAAAATCGCCATTTGCGAAAAAACCTGACTTGTTGCCTTTCTAAAATAACCGATTCAATTTAGAAAAAAAAGGGCCCTATTTTCCGTGAAAAAATATATACCTCTAAGTTTCGGTGAAAACTGTATCAAGATTTCTTACGTGGCTTAGGCGCGGTTTCTAAATTGAGAATGTTACGAAGTAAATACTTAAGTATCGTTCTGTCTCGCTCTTTTGTGAGAAATCCGCAGAATAATACTTACGTATTTAATGTTGCTTAGTGAATTTCCCAATTCATAAATCGGCAGTTAGGAAGAGCAGACCGACGCGGAAAGCGTCTTTGCTTTAAACTTACTTTGTGATACTATGTAGAGAAGATCCTAACTCTTTTTGTGGGTTATAACCTGCTGATTAGCAGCAGTAACATATTACGAGTACCTACAATGTTTTGGGTTCATACGGTTCAATCAAGATACAATAGAAATCGCTGACTTCATTAGACTGAGCGCATTTTTGTATATTTTTGTGTATTTGCCTGGTACATAACTTTAGCTTTTGCATTTTTGCATGCGTTCATTACAATGCGAAGGAAAACATAGTGAGGTAACCCGCAGTCGCAAGAGTGGCTTTCTCTTCTGTGCCATTACATTACGATTGTTATTAAATTAACTAATTTGAGGGGATTCGGCCTACTCTACCAAAAACCATGCATGACATGTCCCAGGCACTACTTTCAGTAAAGCTGTAAAAAATATCTGCAATAGATGTAAGGCCTAAGTATTTTTTTATACAAAAACTTATTTCCTTCAATGTAACTCGCTCAAAATTCAATTAACCACGTCTTAACATAATTATGATACAATATTTAGTTCCGAAATTGGATCGGTCCCTAGGATTACCAGTTGGGAAAGTTCGGGGTACAGAATAAATTCAACAGAGATACACCTCCAGCCAGGGGCAGATTCTATGTAAAGCACTGAAACGGGACTGAAACTGTGCCGTTGAAATGACTGCCTACTGTTCGACAACCATCGACACGAATAGGAGATTCAGAAAAATTTAACACAAATCAATATAGTTTATTATTGGGCAGGTATTAGGCAGGCCACAAGGGCATAGTACTTGGAACCTGTTGACGGGCAGCTGCGTGAACAGTAGGCTTGAGAGTGGAGGTTGTAGCAACCGGATCAGTTGAAAGGCTAACAATTGCTCGGTGCATACGATACCAGTCTCCGACTGGCAATCGGTCCAGCAGCAAACAGCGATGTGGAAGGCAACGGGAAACCACCACATTATATCCCCAGGATGATCATTATGGCTGAACACAATAATACCACGGCCCTCAGTCCCCGGCAGACCTTAAATGGTCAGAGGGTGCTAAGAATCCCCGGGTCAGCCATGAAGATTGCTACTTGGAATGTGAGAATTCTTTTCGCAGATGCTAGGCTAGACAATGTATTGCTGGAAATGGAGAGAATGCATATTGATGTCTTGGGTATAAGCGATTTAAGATGGATGGGAACAGGAGAATTAACAACTGAAAGTCATGTGGTTTACTACTCCGGTAGCGACGATGCACAACACCACAGAAATGGAGTTGCAGTAGTACTCAAGAAAGAGCTGAAATCCTGTGTCCGCAGTTTCACTCCAATTTCTGACCGACTCATGTTACTTCAGCTGCATGCCCAACCATTCAACATCAACATAGTTCAGGTGTATGCACCCACTGCTGACAAAAAATATGACGAGGAGGTTGAAGCCCTATACGCTAAAATTGAAAATGTGTTGAAATCATTAAAGAAACACGAAGTAAATATTGTTATGGGAGACTTTAATTCGAAAGTTGGTCAAGGAAAAGCTGCAGAGGTAGTTGGTGATTTTGGATTGGGTGAAAGAAACGACCGAGGTGACAGGCTTATACAATTCTGTCAAGAAAACGATTTTATTGTGTCTAACACCTTCTATAAACTTCCGAAGAGGCGACTTTACACTTGGACGTCGCCGGCTCACAAACCTGATAACATCGTACGGAATCAAATAGATTACATTCTTATAAACCAACGACACAGAAACACAATAAAGTCAGTTAAGACTTACCCCGGGGCAGATGTGAGCTCAGACCATAACCCCTTAGTTGCAAGATTGAGAATGAAATTAAAACGAATTCGTCGTACAGTTCAGACATCAAAGATTAATGTACGTAGCATTAAAGAACGTGACACCCGAGTCAAATTACACCTTAGTACTAATAACGAACTATCTCGATTAAAAGATACAACCTCCCAACCTGATATCACAAACATCGAAGAAACGTGGAGCAATTTCCGAAATGCTATCGTGGAAACAGGCAAAAGTGTGTTGAAAATGTCACCAATGCAAGCGAAGAAGGACTGGATGACTGCAGAGATACTCAACCTAATTTCAACTAGAAGGGAACTCAAAAATAACCACCAACAGTATAAAGAAATCCAAACTGTAATAAGGAAGAATATAATTGAAGCAAAAGAGAAATGGATGGAAGAAAAATGTCAGGAGATCGAATACTATCAGGCAAAGTATGACTCATTCAACATGCATAAAAAGATCAAAGAAGTACTAGGTAAGAGACATAACACCAAGACTCATCTTACACTGATGCATGAAGATGGCAAATTCGCTTTCTCGGTAGAAGAAAAACTCCTAATATGGGAGTCTTATGTAAGAACCTTATTCGAAGATACTAGAACTATCAATGTCTTAGCGACCACTGAAGAATCAGGCCCCTCGATAATCGAGTCGGAAGTATCTCATGCCATTCGACTTGCAAAACGAGGGAAATCCGTTGGTTCGGATGAAATACCAGTGGAAATATTACAAGAAATTGATGAGTGCAACTTAGACTATCTGACAAAATTCTTCAACACCATCTATGAAACCGGTAATATACCGAGAGACTGGCTGAAATCAACGTTCATAACTCTGCCTAAAATTACAAACCCGAAGAAATGCAGCGATTATCGAACCATATCGCTCATGAGCCACGTGCTGAAAATTTTCCTCAAGATCATACACGGAAGGTTATATCCTAAATGCGAAGCCATACAATCCAACACACAATTTGGATTTAGAGCTGGTCTAGGAACACGTGACGCTCTATCCGGGTACCAAGTACTTGTGCAGAGATGCTGGGACGTCGACCGAGAACTCTACATATGTTTCATTGATTATGAAAAGGCCTTTGACCGCGTAAGACACCAAAAACTCTTTCAAATACTTGAGTCGATTGGTATCGACGGTCGAGACCTTCGAATTCTCAAGAATTTATATTGGAAGCAAGAAGCTAACGTCAGGGTTGATGAACACCTATCGTCCTATGTAGAAATACTTAGGGGAGTCCGACAAGGCTGCATCCTCTCGCCGCTGCTGTTCAATGTTTATGCAGAGTACATATTTTCAGAGGCTCTAGAAGGTATATCCGAAGGAATAAAAGTTAATGGTCATATAATTAACAATATTCGATACGCGGACGATACCATATTAATAGCCGATACCCTACAGGGCTTACAAAAGCTTGTTGACGTCGTTAGCGAGACCAGCACTTTATATGGCATCAATATAAACTGCAAGAAAACGAAGTACATGGTAGTTGGTCGAAAACCCAGACCAAATTCTTCCATAACTATCGGTGGCACCAATTTGGAACGAGTTAACCGGTACTTGCTAGGTTCTATGGTTAACGATAAAGACGACCACAGCCTCGAGATAAAGTGCAGAATTGAACAAGCTCGAAACGCTTACCGAAAAATGGAAAAGATCCTCTGCAACCGTAACCTGAGCATTGCTCTACGCACGAGGATAGCAAGGTGCTACGTCTTCCCGGTACTTCTCTACGGTGCGGAGGCCTGGACACTCACCAAAAACATGGCCAAACGCTTAGAAGCCTTTGAGATGTGGGTGTACAGGCGGATGCTTAAAATCTCCTGGACCCAGAAGGTCCGTAACACCACAGTGTTGCAGAGAATGAGGAAGAAAGTAGAGATCCTGAAGACCATCCAAAAGAGGAAGCTAGAGTACTTCGGCCACATAATTAGAAATAATAACAACAAATACAGCCTCCTTCAACTTATCATACAAGGCAAGATACCAGGCAAAAGGAGACCTGGTAGACCCAGGATATCATGGATCCAAAATCTGCGCGAATGGTTCGAGCAGAGCACCGGCTCATTGTTTCGTTTGGCGGCTTCGAAGGACGAGATAGCCAAACTGATCGCCAACCTCCGATAGGAGACGGCACGCAAAGAAGAAGAATATAGTTTATTTCAGACTGATCCATACATTTTGTTAGTATAAAACTTAATTTATGTCAGTAAATTATGAACTTCTAAAGACTTGATTAATTGATTGAGGTACTTATTGGATCCGTACATATGTGTACGAACCCAATGTCTGTAGATGTGGCAATCAGCCCTATCTACAATTACTTCCAGAATGCCTTTGGTGCTACCGTACTCTGTGCAAAAGGAGGTTTTGCAACCTGAAATGAGCAGACTGACATTTGCTGCAGAATGGAAGCAAATGGTACTTGAAAACAAGTCATGGCGATTCAGAAGACGTATAATTTCTTAGCTTACAGAATATGACTTGATAAGCAACGACGTTGATAAAAATCGAGCTCCGCTTGAGGCTATGGATTAATAGCAAGGAGGGTTGTCCAAAATGCTCGTAGCGGTATGAAAATCTATAAAATGTCCCATTGTCTACTTGTCCATAAGGCGTTATTTATGATTATGACTGATGGGACTCTTCGCATAATAAGTTTCAGTCTTGGATTTTCCTCATCCAGTTCTTTCCTCCTTCTCTTTGATTTGGTCAAAGTAGCTTCTCCGTGGCCTTCCTCTACCTCTCTTTCCTTCTATCTTTCCTATTATGTTGGTTTTATGTACCAGGCTGCAAAGGAACTGGCCTGTGATCGAAGTGCATGGAGAATGCTGCACCGACAAGAGGATAACTCTTAAATATACTGATGATGAGTTCTTTCCTGCCATTTTGACCAAAATTGGTTGACTGGTTACGTGTCCCGTATCTATTGTCTCTATTGTATTTTATTGCTGCTTAAGTATGTGGTCTGTTCAGTGGCATTATGGTCCACTTCCATTTTCTACGGGCTGTCAGCCCGTCTTTTTGCAGATGAGTTTCGTACTGACTTTATGCTGGCTTAGCATACTGAACGCTCAAGTGTTAGTAGTTAACCGTTTACACTTAAATGTTAGCAAGCGTAAACGGTTCAAGCTGAACCAGACCTATCCTTTTGTGTGTTACGCCTTCGTCCTTCATGACCGAGTGGAAACTAGATACCGGCTTCCTCTGAAAGTGCTTTATCTATTTCATTAAGTCGCAAGATAGTCAGGTTCCCGAGAAATCACTTAATAACAAACTTGCTAATTTGATTGGTGTTGGTTGCACCGAGCCAACTTTGAGGTGAGTTTTAAAAGAGCAGCTGCTAAACTTCGTCTGGGAGGTTTTGGAGCGCTAAGAGATTTATGGCAGCCAAATTGCAATGCTGATGCAAAACGTTGGACCCGCAAGCGTGAGGTCTAAGGTTTGAATCCCCGTGCAGGTATTTTCGTTTCTGTGTATTCCTATTGTGACCTTGCTTTTCTTGTGAACTGAGCAAACTAGGTTGAATGTATTGCTACGCCATCTTAAAGTATCTCTGACATTAAGGCATGCAAGTGGTAATTTCACCCATCACACTGTTGGTGGTATAAATTATCTACCTTTTATTTTATCAAAGGAAGACTAGCTAAGCCCGCACAACCTTTCAGTTTTGCTAAATGGCTCTTTGATTCACAGAATTCTGTCCCTAACTCAGCCTAGATTGGTTCTTTGCCCTCTACAAAATAGAGTCTAAAACTCAACATTTTACAGACATATTTCAATGCTTATTAAACGAGGTGTAAAGTGACAGGACGGTCTTTTGTTACCACCTCTGCGCGTCTGTTACCGCCAAGTAATCTAGAAACTCCAGCCAAACGAATACAGGCTTTAAGGCAAGGCGTTACGGATACCACAGAAGGTAAAGTTAAGTTGGTATGTGTATAGAAAGCAAGATTGATGGTGTGAACACCTCTGGAGGACATCGATAACTACGTATAAAGTTCAGCAGCTGAAACTGTGGACTAAGTAAAACAAAATGAAAACTTTTGAGGTCAATGTTTAATTGGATATTGGGTTTTGACTTTTTGTGACGTTATTTGACATTTTCAGGCGCCATTTATATCAACGTCTTTCGAGGCCGCAACAGCAATTCCGTCACTAAATTGAAAATATGATTAAATGGCAACGATTGGGTCGCGCATAAGATCGCGCTAAAATTGCGACTCAAAGTCGCGTGCGTGGCGCCACGATAAAAGGCGCGCGCGAGATAGATGTGCTACCGGGGCTGGTCTGAGCCAACACAACGCAATGTTTGCGAGAAATGAGTGCTGCCAAATCAGTATACTGTACCTATGCCATGAATTCCCGGCACTACTCCTCAGTATCATTTAGACTTTTAGAGAATCTGCTGATCCCAAAGCATGAATTCTTCTTCTGAATCGGTCCTTCCATTTTAAGGAAGATGGGATGCATGCTGAATGTATTTCCCTGCAGCCTTCTTTGGGACATCGGACCAGCAGTGCATGAATGAATTAGGTAGGTAGATAATCGTATGAGGTAGTGGCCACCCTTGGTGTCAGAGTTTTTAGGCCGCCCAAAGGGCCTCAGACATGCCTTAACGATTGACATCAATCAACAACAACCGGGACCAAAAGTTTAACGTGCCTTGAAGCACGGAAGCGCTCAGATATTATTGCCACTAGCGGTCACCCATCCTTGGACTGACCGCGGCCGATATGTTGCTTAACTTTGCCAATCGATTGAGAACGGCTTAGTCCAACTAAGCTGTGAGCGCTTCTGAATGAATTGAAACATGAATGAGAGAAGTTCATACTTTCAGTGGTCATCCCCCACCAGCCCGTAAAGAATTATAAGGATTTTCCTCGGACGTCTTGTCCGCGCTATCTATCCATCTTCACGCAAGACCAATCGATGGGTGAGCAGTGACGGGAAAACTTTATAATTTAAGTTACTTAGCTCCACTTGCGTCAACCAGAGTTAGCCAGTTAACTCTGAGTTAACGTCAAATTTTGTATGGAAATGTCAAGTTAACTCGGAGTTAGTTTGCTAACCCCGAGTGACGCAAGTCCGCCTTAGTGCACGGTTCCTATTAAAGTTTTCGTTACGTACTGTACTCGTACGTAATACCTACCTTTTAGCTGTTTTTATGAAAAGTTATGATGTCTAGCACGGGTTAGTGCTTTAGAAAATACAAAAAAGGTGTTATGGAAGTATGTTGAAATAAGGGGGAAAATAGATAGATCCTCCAAAGTGATAAATGCAACAGGCCAAGTATACAGAATTATTCTTACCTCGACATGGGCAGGTAGAGATTCGAACCACCGCATAAGCAAATCCTTAAATGCCATTACCTCTGTAATATTGTAAAACCGGCAACCCAAACGTATCGCCCCGACTGGCAATTGATCGCGCTACAAGATTTGAAAGACAATAATTATTTTTTAGTTATGGGCTGCAAAATGGTGTTTGGTGCTAATCCTTGTTTCGAATACCGAACAAGCAAATATTGCACCCGTGAAAAATACACAACTATTCATTTCACTACAGCCACAAAAATGAGATTAAAAAGAATGCGTCGAATTCGGAACCCAAAGTTTTTTGTTCGAAAGTCCGTTATTGGCTTAATCTTATCTTTAGACAATATTGGGAAACTAATTTAAATATTTTTTATTTTGGTCCAGTAGTTTTGTTTTTATGCGCTAAAATCCTGTGACCGCCAACAGTATGCAGACCGTCGCGTGACGTCATAAAACTGTATCTTTGAAACGTTGTAAAATCCAAACTACTGAACCAAAATAAAAAATATTGAAATTGGTTTCTTATAATAGCCAAAAGTTTTGAATAAGCCAATAACGGACTTTCGAACCATAAACTATGGGTTGCGAATTGACTCTCCCGTTTTTCTGTTGATGACAATCATAATTTTTAATTTGTGACAAAAAAAAACATTTTTATTCCTAAAAAATATTTCCAGTAAAAGTCTTCTACCCTGGCAACGATGTGCTATTTTCCCTTTTGGGGTAATTGTCCCAATCCGCGCGACACAACCTACTATCCGGCGTAGGCAAGATTTCAAAAATCGTACTGTAGCAATCCTCGGACCCAATTTCCCTCAAAATATCTGTTCGGTAGTGCGACCTCACTGCATTGCCGGGTACTGGCCACTTTTCTTTTTACTTCAAAATTTCCGAACGTTTTTCTTTTGTTTTTTTATGCCCGCGCTCTTTTCGAATATTTTGACAGATGCATTTCCTCGCCCCATTATTCGCCATTTGCCCACTTATTTTAATTTGTTATTCACTCATCTCTCTGTATTTATTGACATTTTGACCCGCTATCGCCCATTTCATATTGTTATTATTGTAATCTGTGTATTTGTGTTACTTTCCCCGCCCAATTTCACTCACTACCATCATGGTCGTTCAACCCTGTGCCTCACTGTTTTGATCCCGCATACAAATATCTTCTACGCGTTCGCCGTGTCTGCTTTTCGGTGAGTGTTGCATTGCTGAACATTTAAGTTAGTCCCCTTGTTGGTTTGTATTCACCGGAAGAAGCCGCGGGGCCCGTACGAAAGGAGCAAGCCATATTTCGCCCGCCTTCAATCGCGGCCGCTCGGTCACCCCGATCGATCGATCTTGTGTTCGAGGGTGGATCGATCTTGTGTTCGAGGGTGGACACAATAGCGACCAATATCTATTACTATTACCAAAGTTGAGAAAGGTACTTTTACAGTTCTTCCACCCTTACAGCGAAGGCTTTGTTCCCATGATCCCAATATGCACGACGCGGCCAGCTATCCGGCTCAGCCGAGATTTAACCCGCGGCATTACGCTAACGACACGATTGCGCGGCCTCGGATAAATCAGCGAACACAGGGGCGATGAATGCCTCAATGCGACGCCATTAGAGCTTCCTAGAGGGGCCAGATGCTGCGTTCCGAAGATGATACCTACCTCTAAGCGTTGAAAGCGCTTTGAGGCCCGTAATATCAATCACAGTTTAAACCAAAAAGGCTAGTTTAAACCCTATCTGTCGATTAATTTTCATACAAAATTCGGGGTCTGAGTTTAAACTGTGATTGATATTACAGAACTTAGGATTGCATTACCTAATAGTCGTCGGTGACTAAAGTCAGTGATTTTGTTTTCTGAGATCACCTACTTGAGCTCGAGCTTGAGCTGGCGACCATTAATGCCACCCTAAGCGTTGAAAGCGCTTTTAAATAAATGTTGGAGCTGATGGCTCGCCATTGTATCTTCAAAGATTCAAAATCTCTATCGAATCTTCTGTATTTACCTATTTAATGCTATTAGTCCATTTATATTGGCGGGATGGTTGTGGAATGCTAGTTCCAAAAGCAGCTAAATCATCCGATAGAAATAGCTCAGCCAGGAGGAGGCTTTTCAGTATACGTATATTATGTCCAGTTCAGCTCTACGCCTTTACAATAAGAATGATCCTAATAGTTAACTTGACATTATGGGTACCTACAAAATGTTAATATTACCTTGCCTCCTCTAACTTTAAGGTGGGACGTTAGCAAAGTGGCGGGAAATTCAAACATTTCACAGTTTTTTACATTTTGTAGCTAAACTGGTTCAGCGATTTTTCGTTCGCGGCAATTACAAAGTATTCTTTTCATTATTGTAAACAACAGAACAAAAATTATTCAACCGATTATTTGTTCTGGTCAACGAAGCAGTGGCACTGCCCAAAAAAGTTGTCGTAGACCAGAACACATAATCGGCTGAATTATTGTTGTTCCGTTGTTTACAATAATGAAAAGAATACTATGTTATTGCCGCGAACGAAAAATCGCTGAACAAAAATAGCTCAGTTTAGCTACAAAATATAAAAAACTGTGAAAATTTTGAATTTCCCGCCACACTGCTATCTTCCAGCCTTAATGGCGACAAAGTTTGTTTTTTTTCCGCTACATCCAGCCATAATATTTTGCATCTACCTATCACTTCAAATTAACTTGGAAGGCCCAATGAGAGTATCAATAGTTTGTAACTTTGGTTAATTCCTCAGAATTTTATAGTATTTTATTTGATAGCCTTTTGGCAGTTTTTTTTTTCGAAGCTACCGCACACCCACACATGCAAAGCACGGATGGTTCTCTACCACAGAAACTGGACTAGGTCTCGACTAATGAGATGATAATTTATACTAGAGTAAGTAAAAAAACTAAAGCCTTTGCATCTAGGTAATGAGATTATTCAAACAGCGTCAAGTAGCACCTTCACTCACACTAGATGAGTGAAGAATGGCACTCGGCGCTGCAGTGCCTGGGACATTGTTTTAGATGGAGTAGGCTTGCCCAGCAACTACTGAATATAAATTACACATATTACAGAAGCAATACTCTACGAGTATAAATAACCAGTAGTTACTTTACATTTCACTTCAAATCTTCGTAGCGCGAAGTAAGTAAGTATGTGTATTTATTTGTCAAAGTTACGAAATTCTACGAACCTCTTACTTACGTGCATAGAGTTCCTTTAATAAAGTTGAATATTAAATATTTCGTCGCTCACTCGGTTACTAACATTTCTCGTAAATCTTATGAGCCTGTGGAAAATTCCAAGAAACTAGCATAGATAGTTTTAGTATACGAGTACATCTAGTAGGTAACGTAACTGGTAGAGTACAAAGAAGGACATGTATATTTTTCAACCATATTTTCTCTACAATTCAATCTAGTGCAGCAGAAAGTATGTCATACCTACCTTAGGGATTTCTCTTCAGTTGGCAGTCGGTACAAACAATATTTGAATATTAACATCGCAAATATAAGTAAGTGTTATACATACTCTACTCAATTACCTACTCATCATAAGATTGTATTTCACGATTAACTCTTCTGAGATACAAACACACTAATACAAAATTTAAAATAAAACCGACTTCACTGGTGAAGAATAACCGATCAGTGCCTTTACACCCCCCCCTAGTCCCCCCCCTCCCCCGCTTAGCTCCCCCCTACCCGTCAGTACTTTTAGTATGTTGTTCAGGACAGCATACTAAAAGTACTGACGTATGTTCTTCAAACATGAGCCAAATCGGTCAAGGGATTGCTGAGATATGGGGTCGCGAGTTCATAGTTCGGGGCGAACCACTAGTAATGTATCTACGCGTGCGTGGCTCAAGGTTTGATTTAAAACAATACCCTTCCACGTACCTTTCTCCACCCAGTCTTATAAATTGGATTCCATTAGGTCTGTAAACATACATGATGTTGTAATTAGCATTCTCATTAGGGCAGACACTGGTGCTTTCGCGTCGTTACCCTAATTCGGGGATGCAAAAGGGTCCAAGTGTTTTCTGAACGAGCGAGCGAAGCGAGCGAAGTTCTCCGAGTCTACTGGAACAATCCAGCGTTTGTATGTTTGTATGTATGAATGATCGACATGAAATTTGGTAGGCAGGTAAACGAGGCAAAGATAATTTTTGGGTTCGAACATGTGCCAAATCGGTCGAGGGGTTGCTGAGATATGGGTTCGCGAGTTCATAGTTCGAGGCGAACCACTAGTAGTTTTAGGTAGAGACTTCCATGGGCGAGTTTAAGCTTTTTAGGGTTCCGTACCCGAAGGGTGCCAATCGGGACCCTATTACTAAGGCTCCGCTATCCGTGTGTCCGTCTGTCTGTCTGTCTGTCTTTCTGTCTGTCCGTCTGTCACCAGGCTGTATCACATGAACCGTAATAGTTGAAATTTTCACAGATGATGTATTTATGTTGCCGCTATAACAACAAATCCTAAAAAACAGAATAAAATAAATATTTAAGAGTCCCTTACAACAAACGTGATGTTTTTGCTCGATATTGATAACGGCAACAGGTAGACCCTTGAAAATATATTCACAGAATATTTCACTTGAAAAATAAATAGTAAACTAAAATAAAACAAACGTTTAAGGGGGGCATACAACAAACATTATTTTTGTTTGCTGGTATTTGCTCGGCAGCAGGTAGACGCTTGAATTATTCACAGAATATTGAGGAATTGAACAAGCGAGCGAAGCGAACGAAGTTCTCCGAGTCTACTGGAACAACCGGCGTTTGTATGTATGTATGTAGGGGTATGTATGTATGTTTGTATCTATGTTTGTATGTATGTTCGTTCGACGATAACTTGAGTAAATTTGGTCGGATCATCATGAAATTTGGAAGGCGGGTAAATTGAATTAAAATAATTTTAAAATTCAAACATGAGCCAAATCGGTCGAGGGGTTGTTGAGATATGGGGTTGTAAAGTTTATGTGCAATGCACGCGCGCCTGCGCAATTAGGGTTAGCAAAAAGTTACACACTCGCGAGTTCATAGTTCGGGGCGAACCACTAGTATTATTCACATTAAAAATAAATACAAACGTAGCGTAGTCCCCGATTTCCTCCCTGGACAATGAATGGCACTAGAGCAAACATTTTTAGTATAATCCGTGCGGACTCCGAATGGGATAATACCTTTTGGAACTGAATCGAAAATGACAGTTCTCGAGTAGCGTCAGTAAAAAAATTGATTGTTGTACATTCTATCATAGGGTTATGAAATTGGAAATACACAAAAATGTTTAATGATTGTAATCTAAAAGGATTAAATGTTATCGCATTAATTGAATAAAATGTGATAAAACTCGAGCAGACACCCACGCGCACAGAAAACACAAGCAAGTTTCGACGCGAGTTTGCCATAAACAACTAGAGTTTGAAATTCTGACGCTACAGGACCGCGAGCTTCTCAGTTCCAAAAGGTATTATCCCACTCTGATCCCGCACGGATTATATGCTGGGACATGTCCGTCCCTGGCATGTCGGACTTTTTTTTTATCGGACCAGTTTTTAGAGAGGAGAGTGTGGAAACTACGAAACCTCCATTTTGTAGATTTTCTTCAGGTGGTCCCTTTTGCTCAATATTTGAGGGAGACAGCATTTTCAACTGTCTCTCGGTACTAGTCTCTTAATGGAGTTTTCTTTGCAACAGCATGTACTGAATTTTCTGCTTCAATGTCACGCAAGCCCATTTACATTCATGAAAGGGTCGTCCGACGAATCGTCAGCGTAATTCAAATTATGTCGTGAGAATTAGATTAACATTCGGGGAGAGAGACACATTTGTCATGACTCTAGTCCCTACTCTGCTTCGACCACGAATACAATGTATGAAACTGATGGTTTATGAAGAAATATACAGGGTGTCCTAAAAAAAGTGTCTAATAAATAAAAATGTGTTCAGCGATTTTTAGACGTTTAGAAGTTATGAGGCTTTTAAGATATATTTTTTAAGAAATACCTTTTTTTTCTTATTTTAGATAGAAAACAATTGATGCAATGGCCTAAGCACGGAGCTACCTTTCTAAAGTAGAGGCCCTTTTCTTTAGGGTTTGCTGAGTAATTTGTCAAACCCTTTTGTGACGGAATTCCTCGCTTAAGTATTACACTGGGATGATGTTCCCTGGGTCACCTCTACGAGTGTGGCACCCAAAAGCTTCAAGTAATGCAAATTTAAGAATGGTCTGGACAACTGCAGCTTTCTCGCCCGCACTCCTCAACATTTTTATTGATTGTAAGAGAATTATTCAACTTTAAAATATAGTTGCAGAGATAGATAATAAAGCTATCGACATATTGTTCCTGCGCTGTGCGCTTTCATGCCCCTCTACTCTCTACCACCTTTCCAGACTATCCTGCTCCTATACGTTACTGCGAGCCAAAAAAAAAACTTTATTGTATGGATAAAGTGTGCTTTCACCAAAGTCGTAAAACATTACAAAAGTTTTTGGAAATCACATTTAAAAGTTGGGGTGTTTAAGGACATTTTTTTATTTTTATTTCTTTGTATTGAAAACCTCTATGGAAAGACAAAAAAGCTCATCATTACGGTAACTCATTCGTTTTCATTCGTTTTGGGGACCTTCTAAAATCCATTTTGTGCTACTAATTATGGTTAGCTGTGTACATACATTTTTAAAAGCACCCAGACCCTTCTCTGGTAAAATTGCACAGGTTTTGATTTGTTTTGATTTGTTTTGAGATACAAAAATAAAAGTTACAATGATATAAAAATTAACACTTGTCATTTCGATAAGTAACTTTTTTCCTGTCTGTATATGTTTCTTGGTGTACAATAAAGAATATTTTATCTTTATCTTTATCTTTATTGTCTCTTTTGCATAACACCGTTTTCTCTCAAATATTTTTTTATAGATTCACTTGAAAAACGCTTCACTCCTTTTTCATCGCGGAGGTCTAAAAATATAGTTATTCAAAACGGGTAGCATCATGGCGAGAGGGCTGTAATCAAACTGGCCATCCATGTTTGAATACAACTTATATGAAAACGCGTGTAGCCACAATGTAAGTAGATGTGATGATAGCACTATCGGGTCTAATTTCACGCATGAACTAAAGGCCGGGGCTGGCTAGACCCAAATTTGATAGTCTTTGACGAAAATGTTAACTAGATCGTACGGTCGGTGGAAAAAGCGGTTAGTCTAGATTCAATGGATTGAATCATATTCTATTATCTGTTTCATTATTTCTGTTGCGCAACAAAGAGATCCCTCCCTCTTTACATTGCGTGCAAATCTAAAGCATCCATTCATACATGAAAAAAAGTCTGAACAAAAGCTAAAAATGTTTTATAAGAAGTCAGCTTGCTCAGACACAAAGTGTTACCTGAATTCTCAGCAATTAACGTTTTTTTTAAATCGAGTCGAAGTTCGAATAGATAAATTCCAGCAATTAAAGTTTTTTTTAATCCAGTCGAAGTTTGTATAAATATATTCTTGATTTTGATAATTTTTAGTCAATGGAGTCATTATCGAGCAGAAAATGACAAAAATAATCGCCCGGTATCCAAATGCCTTTGTGGTGAGGTAACTCAACGTAAGTATTTCAACGAGCTAACGCGAGGTTTGGGACCCAATTATGATTCTTTCAACACGCCACTGTCTAACACATAATTTATCAACTCTACACCCGACAACCAAAACCTCCATGACTCACAGCACCAAGGATCAGAATGTTGCTAGTATGACGGCGGATGCTTCGCCAACAGTGTGAAGAATCTACGAATCAACACGAGTACCTATTTTTTTTTTCATCCATTCTTCTTCTTCTTCTTCAGCATGTATTTGTCCACTGCTGGACGAATGCCTCTTCATTCTTCTTCCATTTTAGCCGGTCTGCAGCTAGTTTCAGATAATTTGATGCGGTTTTCAGATAATTTTCAGATAATTCAACGGTTTTCAGATAATTTGATGTTCTCACATTACTTTAGAACACATTATTAACAATTTTATAATCATGTAACAATAAAATTGTTATAATCCGTGCGGAATCAGAATGGGATAATACCTTTTGGAACTGAATCGAAATTGACAGTTCTTGAGTAGCGTCAGTAAAAAAAATGTTAGTTCTATGTTCTATCATAGGGTTATGAAATTGGAAATACACAAAAATATTTAATGGTTGTAATCTAAAAGGATTAAATGTTATTGCATTAATTGAATAAAACGTGATAAAACTCTAGCAGACACCCACGCGCACAGAAAATACAAGCAAGTTTCGACGCGAGTTTGCCATAGACAACTAGAGTTTGCCGAAATGCTGACGCTACAGGACCGCGAGCTTCTCAGTTCCAAAAGGTACTATCCCATTCTGATCCCGCACGGATTATACTAATGTGTTATAAAGTAATGTGAGAACATCAAATTATCTGAAAACCCTTAAATAAAAAATGCCACGGGAATTGCATATATGCAGCTCTGCCGTAGAATTACCCATTTATGACAGTGCCTGACTCCGATATGTCCTCGAAAGTCCCGATCTAAGCACAGCAGTCAGCAGCGCCATTATTCAGTGTCCGAAGTGTAGTAGGCCTCCGCACATCAATCACGAGGTGTGACGCCGTGTCGATCAATCATCTCCGCTTACTTTATTAATTTCACTAAAATTCCTACGTCTGCGATGCCCGGGCGGTGTTTGTTTTTTCTTCGGAAAGAGAGTTTCGTTTTCGTTTTTTACCAACTCCTCAATCATGTGATAAAATGCTGTAGTTTTGCGGAGAATGTCTGGTGCAAACCGTTTTCTATACAGGGCGTCCCACATGGAGGGAAAGTACCTTTAATATTGTGGATGGAACATTGTACTGAAAGAAGACATTATTTGAATTTAAAAAACAATTTAAACTGCATTCATAGATATTTAAATAATAATATGGTTGAACCGGGAATCGAACCCGTAATATGAGAAAAATTATTTTATTACTCTAAAGTTTTATCATACCGATCGAAATTATTTTTTGATTAATAACATAGTGTCAGAAATAAAGGTACTTTCCCTCCATGTGGCATAGCCGTGGGACGCCCTGTGTATGATATCTTATGTATATACTATGAAATCAAATTGAGATAAAATTAAATGAAACTCACTGATGTAAATTGTCATTCGGCTAATAAGTAGTGTTTCGACACGGGGAGTACGAAATCTGTGATTTCAGTGTGTAATTATGATGCATTTGTCCATGAATGAAAATATTAAAATATTTATCACCAGAGAATTTTGCCTTAGACTTTTGGTACTTTTTTGTAAGAAGTTAGTATATTTTTTATAATGAACCATCAGCAAAAGAAACTGGACGGAAGATTAAAAAAAGAAATACCTCATTAAGAGGACTCACTGGCGCAAAAAACGATTTAAAAGATCGTCTTGAAATCACAAAAAAGCTAAAACATTTCTTTGCGTTAATTGATTTTGGAAGGTTTCTACTTTCTTAGACGCGTCGTTAAAGAAGTGTCTTTTGAAGGTACAATTTACAAAAGATAGATCTTCCCCATCGGGACACGCATTACCTACAAATATAAAAAAAAACAAAGTACAAATTGTAAAGACTTGATATTATTAAAGCATTAAACATTTTTACACTAATATTACTAATTGTTTAATCGATTTATTCATTCAAAAACAATATAAGCCGTGCCAATAGAGAAACGATATGAAAATGGCGGCGGGTACCTATGGTAAGGTCTGAAAAAGAGGTTACGAACATACGATTTCGGTTCATACCTAAAACTTTGTTACATTTTTGGTTAGGAAATATTGTTTTACGATGCTTTCTTTATTGTTTAGGTAATTGTTCTACGTTGGGTTTGTGATTATGATTAGACAACAATCTTTATGAAAATCAGATCAAAAATATTAAAACGTAGTAAATAATACAAACCTCAACAAATAACAACACTTAACGTAAACTACAATATTGAAATAATTCGACAAAAATAATAAGAGGCGAACGTATTTTGGCGTGTTTTATTAGCCAAGCGTAGGTGACTAATCAGGACTGCCTAAAATGACTTTGCTAACGTTACGTGTGAGTATAGACGGAGATATGATTAAAGCGAGAGGGCGCGTGAGTGTCCGCCATTTATATATCGTTTCTTTAATGGCACGGGTTATACATATCAAACTATAAAAATATATCTACCCACCGTTAGCTTCGTCAAACCGGGTAATAAGTTAATAACACAATAATCTAAATATGTATATAAAACAAAGTCGTGTTAGTTACACCATTTATAACTCGGGAACGGGCGGACCGATTTTTATGATTTTTGATATGTTGGATTTCTCTCCGCCCCGAATAGCAGAATAACCATTAAACAACGGAAAAACTCACGAGAAAAAAAAACTCTGCGCGGACGAAGTCGCGGGCAAAAGCTAGTAATTAATAAAACAATATAAGCCGTGCCAATAGAGAAACGATATGAAAATGGCGGCGGGTACCTATGGTAAGGTCTGAAAAAGAGGTTACGAACATACGATTTCGGTTCATACCTAAAACTTTGTTACATTTTTGGTTAGGAAATATTGTTTTACGATGCTTTCTTTATTGTTTAGGTAATTGTTCTACGTTGGGTTTGTGATTTCTCTCCGCCCCGAATAGCAGAATAACCATTAAACAACGGAAAAACTCACGAGAAAAAAAAACTCTGCGCGGACGAAGTCGCTGGCAAAAGCTAGTAATTAATAAAACAACACAAAAATAAATAGGTACCTAACTAACTAACTAAATAACCCGCCCCGGGCCAAATTAATTTCACGAGCATCTAGCTGTATCTAGCTGTAGTAGCTTAAATTACTTTCAGCACTGATTCACTGGATATTCAACCATTTTATATCTACAAATAATGGGTGTTCTACAGGCGGATCCTAAATTGGACACCGTGGCAAAACACCCAGCAAGCGGTCTGCCAGCTAAGACGAAGCCGACCATTGGCGAAATCGAAGTTCGATTTATGAAAAATTAACTGGGTGGCAGTAAAATGAACTGGGCGGCAGTACATTTTTCAAAAATCGAACTTCGATTTTCGCCAATGGTATTCGGCTTCGTCTTAGCCGGTAGACCCACAGGGCACGCAGCCATGAGTTAGCAACAACTAAAATAAATAGGAAGCAAGCTATCAATTCGAAAAAGATCTTGGTCCAGAAATAGGTATTAATAGATATTAAAGATGTCAACCAATTTAGGTCTTCGTTCAAAAGCCTTTTTGTATTTACGAAATTTACGGTTTTGATAACAAAAGCAACAATGTAGCAATTTGTCAAACAATTAAACAACAGTTAAGTTGATCGAAAGCGGGTAAAGACCGCTAAGTAATTTACTTAAATTCGAATTTTAACCCCCCTTCACACTCGCTCCTTATTAGCGAAACAGCGCTGCTTATCCTCTGAGTTTAAGTGTAATTTATTACATTGAAAATATATTGGAACCTTCATAAAGATTTTTATAAGGTTAAAAAATTCGCTCGGGACAGGATTTGAACCCGCAACCTTCTTGCATTCCGTGCAGGCCGCTCTGCCAATTGAGCTACCGAGTCATGTACTGTCTTTGCGAATTTTCTAACCTTATTGAAACTCGTCTTACGGACGATGGGGCGCCATCTAGTGTAATAGTGTGTATCTAGTGGAACCTTCAATTAGCAAAAACTTAGATTGATATAGCATAATATAAATTTATAATATTAAAGTCAAGGTTTACGATACCAAAAGGTTAATTCATAATATGACATGACAGTATCTTTATCTACTAGACATTAGTCAATTGATTTAATGTAGGCACCTACGTCGTACGTACACTGCAACTTTCGTATAAACTGAAAAGCATTCTTTGTTACACACAAGCCAAAAATCTGTCTTGAACTAGAGACTCTGGGAACATCGTAAAGCGTGAACACGAATGCCGCGAAACATCTTCGCGCCGCGAGTATGGACCGGGCTTTACATTATAATCTCTTGACAAAGGCGGGCAGTATAGAAAATCCACAGTAAAATGGCAGCTTATACAATTGAGTGTCCCACAAAATGTACTTCTCATAATAAAATTAGGTTCAAAACGGGTCGAATCGCGGTAATTTTGTTGCTAAAATGCCATCTACTCATCCGTAAATATTTTTTGTAAATAAGAATCCTACCTCAATGTTGCAATAAAATATGGTGTAATGACTTACCCATCATTAACATTGTGTGTATTATTCGATATAAACCAGCAACTGTAGGAAATAAAACGACTGTAGTTTCATCGTACAGCTCTCCGAAGGTTTTGTAAATGAACAAAATTTTCTCTGAGGTAGTTTTGAACCAATTACTTTAATTGTGGCTTGACAAGTGACGCAAGTTTGGCAATTAACATCGACTGAGCTATGTCATTGTAATCTTTCCATATTATAAGCCTTGTCATTAAACAACGTGTTACAAAACACCCTAACTCTTTTTACAGGGTGTAACCTACTGGTCAACAGGATGTCAATCAACAATTTTTATTTTATAACCTCAAAATTGAAATTTTTTCATAACTTTTTTGTTCTTGGTATTAGTTCAAATTTAAAAATATGTTTGTGGGTGTAGGTGCATTTGCAAAGGTTTGAGTTGTTAAAACATTGTGAAAGTCAATGAAAACAAAATTTTACTTTTCTCCCGCCCGTACGTTCACATTTTATTAATTTAAAAATCAACGGAACGTCGTAGAGCAAAAAAAAAAATTTAGGTCGAATATTTGATCAAATATAAAATATTTGATCCCTATCACCGGGTGCTATTATCCTGTAAAAAGAGTTAGTGTCTTTTGTAACACCTTGAATAAACAAAACACTCGCCCACTTCAATCAAAGCGAGACAACGCTAGTTTTTAAGTCCATCCTATTTTATATTATCGATCAATCGCAGTTTAAATAAACCCAAAAATCAATCAAGTGCGAGTCGGACTCACGCACTGAGGGTTCCGTACAGCCATACAATACATCATCTATGCTATTAAAAAAACTGTTTTTACGGACCCCCGGTCCATGAGTCCGATTCGCACTTGGCCGTTTTTATTATTTATCTGATATAACCCAAGGCATCATCGATTCAACAAAAGGGTATCTCAGTGTGTCGTCGTCTGTACAACATGACGAGTAGCACGTTGAGATGCACGAACACACCTATTTTGTTTCATTAGGAACATTTTTATATTTGAGCAATTAAATATATTTTTTTCTCTTACATTGTGATGTGATGCAAAAGCGCCTGTAAGTATTTTTTGGATTTTTACCCATTACCCCGTAAAAGAAAAGATGACATGAGGAAATTTTTCGATAAAATATTTTCCTCGTGAAATTATAGTTCTTTTGTTACGAAATAAGCTTGCCTCTTCATTTTACTTGAAAATGAAACTGAATGGCATTTTTATGTCACTATGGTATTTAGTGTTTACAATGTCTCAAGTAGTATCATTTGAGTGGCCACTTCACGCATCTAGGTAGTTCTTCTTCTACTTCAAGTTCAAAAACTTAGATTTGAAAACGGATCAGACAACGGACAACAAAGTGATCCTATAATGCTTCCGTTTTTCGAAGCTTGGTACTCTTTGCGTCAAAGCCTTCTTCCCATCAAGAAACCTATCGCTCAAAAAATATATTCACCGGGAATGTGCCAGAGCGTAACATCCGATGCCCTCAACAGAGTATTCATACGGTTCCTTTCACGGAGTGGCGTCCAGGCAGCGCCCTGCATTCTTTCCTGGATAAAAGTGCCAGTTTGACCTGAAGGAGCTTGGGGCGTGTACTGAGTGACAAGTGAAAGCTCCAAATTCCATCTAAAATATGCCGCTTTTTTCGACATATTATCCCTATTTCATGTACGCTTGACAGCACGTAGACGTTTACACGCATGCACTCTACTCGGTTACGTTACGGGCGACTTTACAACAAAAGTGTGCACTCTGACTTGCTGTCGTGTGGGCCTAGCCAATCGACTGCTAACAGCTGTCAGTTTACAAAAGTAGGTACCTACAAAAAAGCAATTTTCAATATTTATAGTCCACTAGCAGTCCGTAACGAAGAATTAATATGAACTAAAAATCAGGGATTATATTTTTTTGCGCCTAGAATCTTACAATTTCCATAGTTGTAAGATTCTGGATTTCTGGATTCCGGTTGACTGTGTAATTTTCTGCAGGATAACTTATCTCTTTATACAAAATCGCTATATTTTGGCTTCAAGTAGTATAGACTTCAAGTGACTTTTAAGTAACACCCCACAATTATTTTTCCGTGACCCGCTACCACTCTTGGCACTAAGTCCTACCCTAAATGGTTTTAGAGACGATGTAACAATTTCGACACAGCACAAAGGAAGTCAGGAATGCTGAAGGGACCCAGCTTCTATTGTTCACTTTTACTTTTTTATACTGAACCTTAACCTTTTTGCACCGCAAAAATTACCTACTTCTCATGCCTAAACATATCAATCAGCAGGAAAAAAAACCTCTGCATGGCTAAGCACTTCTTTTCACACATTCACGGACTCTAAGGCCAATAGCGCACTAGCGGCCAAGCCGCTTCGTCCTGGCCGCTGCGGCCTGGCCGCCTAGTGTGCTATTGGCCTAACACGTCACGTTCGTAGTATAGGTTGTGTGTGTCCCGGATTTTGTTAATCAGATAGTCCTAATGCACTCCACGAGCGCGCTTGAACCAGAAAACTTGAATGCATTATTAGAATAGAATATGTATAATAGAATAGAAAACATTAGGGTTCCGCACCTCAAAATGTCGTGACGTAGGTACCTACCAGGCTGCCAAGGAACTGGCCTGTGATCGAAGTGCATGGAGAATGCTGCACCGACAAGAAATTAACTCTTAAATAAAATGACGATGTACCTCAAAAGAGAATACGGAACCATTTAGGATCACTTTATATTTTTCGCGTTAACTTTACACAGATTAGGTAAGAACATTAAAATATCTGTCAACCAGAGTGCGGCGGCGACCGCGACGTCGTCGGCCAAACTAGTTCTGCCTAGGCTATACCAGTTTATCCATAGGATCTTAGGCTAGACTAGTTTGTCCTAGGCTATACCAGTTTATCCATACGATCTTAGGCTAGACTAGTTTGGCCTAGGCTATACCAGTTTATCCATACGAGCTTAGGCTAGACTAGTTTCGCCTAGGTTATACCAGTTTATCCATACGAGCTTAGGCTAGACTAGTTTGGCCTGGGCTATACCAGTTTATCCAACAAGCTTAGGCTAGACTAATTTGGCCTAGCTAGGCTATACCAGTTTATCCATACAAGCTTAGGCTAGACTAGCTTGGCCTAGGTTATACCGGTTTATCCATACTAGCTTAGGCCAGACTGTTTTCGCCTAAGCAAAACTAGTTTGTCCTGAATGTGGTTTGGCCGGTAACATAATAAAATATTACTTTAACATTAAGCTTTATTGGTAAGTTGGCACAAATAAAGTGTTTTAAATTATAATATTCTTTTATTTGTTTTTTTTTGTTTACGTACTGAAGTCTTTGTAAAAGTAAAATGGGGCGATAGCAATATAGAAACATGATAGAAAGCTTTCAGATTGCATTAAATATTCAGCTAGCGACAATACATTGAAAAACCCTCATAATTTTCCCCTTTACAAACCTCAAGCAAAAAGTCACTGTATTTACTTGAAAATAAGGTCCTCATCATGGAACTGAAACTCTACACTACCGTATTGGATTATTAATCGTGCTACACACGCTGTCTGCTTCCAACTAAGCGGAATCTAAAAAGGCTGCGATTGTTTTCAACTCTGTCTCTTCCTTCTACGCTTACACTTGATTTTGATGCAGGGAAATAAAAACACAAGAGTTTTCTTTTTATAAATCTCTAAAAAATGGCCCGTTAAATGTTCAAAGCCCAAATTCAAAGCACTTCATAGATGGTGCTTACCTATAGCCGTGCCCATACAAGAAGCGGGTCACGCACGACTGTCAAATATCGCTTAGCACAGATTAATTTTGACAGTCGCGTTCCGGTTATTCTATGGTCACGCCCGTAAGCGCCATCTACGAACTGCTTTGAATTAGTGCTTTGTAAACGACTCATTAAGTATACTTGGGTTAGTATCAGATGGTCTAAAACGCAAGTTGTCAAAAAGGTATGAAGCATCTCGTCAGAAAGTTCTTTTATTTCATTTGTTTTTGGCACTAAAGATTTTTCACTTTTTCCGCAGTTTCCGCGCTATCTGTTCAACCAAGTTTAGCACTACGCTGAAAATCAGCGTCGATCGGAAAATATATTTAGTAGGTTCCTACTTTATGTTTCCGACGACAAATGCTGAGCATGGCACCCATTGCCGAATTATGTGTTATGTACAATTATTATTATTATTTGTTTACTCTAATTTACTTAATGTCTACTTATACTTAAAATGTGTGTTTTTTTTTTGCAATAAAGACAATTTTCCTTTCTTTCTTTCTTACCAAAATTATTATTAAAGTTCCCGGCGTATAAAATAAGATGTAGCCTGTACACTTGTACATGTCCCACTAGCTGGGCAAAGGCCTTCTCTCAGAGAGAGAGTTCGAGCCGCGTGCTCAATGCACCGACATATAACTTGAAAAAATCCCTTGACTGCGCAGTAGATGATTAATTTTTTTAGGTCTCTTTGGCCACAAGGGGCGCGACGGAATTGCTATTGCTTCGGACGGCCCCGATTGGTTAAATTTTGTTTGACACGCGCGAATTTATCATCACTACGCAGAATTTTGCTCAAGTTATACCCTGGGAACTGTACCAAGCGTCGTTTTCATAGTATATTTCGAGATTTCTTTAAGTATTATAGGACTTTTTTACTAACACCCACCCCTCCAGCTTAGCGATAGGTAAGTGAGAAGCTAACAAAATCGCTGGTTAATAGCACAATGCAATTAAATAGGTATACGTTATCTCATAAGCAGATTATTAAAATCATCCCATAAAAGGAACGGTAAAACCTCTAATTATTCATGTCATAATCCATTTCCAGGCCCTAATGCATGGAGATAAGGCCGAAAATAACTCGCACTGTTTTACCCCGTATTAACTTTTCGGTTAAGAAATTACAAGAGGGAAGCAAAATAAAATACTAACAGAAGGATCACTTTGGTTCCATTTAACGAGTGGAAATAATTCCACTTTGTTTGTAAAGATTATACTTTTTCTTCTCCCAGCCCCGGAAAGTATGCTGTTACTAGTAAAATACGATCGTGGAAAAGCCTATGTTAAACTATGTGCATTTTTACGCGTTTCGAAGTTAGAACGCGGCACCCGGGTTTAGAAATAAAGGAACTCCTTTGACTATGTGGCGTTAGGTTGTTGATTTACATGACACTTGAAGAATACACGATTTGTTAAATTAAGCTCCGCGGTTATTTCGACATTGACGACATCGTCCGAGACTCCAAATAAATGATGTGGTAGCATTCCAAAATCCGCTCGCCGGTGTGGACATCCATTTTCTCTGGGCCGTACGTACAGGCAGTCCGCCAGGGCGCATTTTTTGTAAATTTAATCTTTCTATCGCTTGTAATTTTTTATCTATACTACGTACAGAATAGATACAAAACAAAAAAGGATTGTAATTTGTTATTAATAATTAATATGTAAAAAAATACAGAATTTTTTCCCCTTAATCCAAAATGGCGGCTAACGCTCTCTCCCCTCGAGGTCGAGAACTTGTTACAACTTAATTTTTTCATGAGTAGCCCATACCTAAACAATATCAATCAAAACATTTTCTACTCCACCTTTTGTAGGGCAAAAATCCCCTCCATACAAACGTAGTCCCCGATTTCCTCCCTGGATAATGGTACTAGCTAGAGCAAACATTTTTGGTACACTGGGACATCTCCACCCCCGACATGTCGGACTGTTTAGATTTTTCTCGAGAAATTATTGTTAACAGTTGCTAACACCTGCCGAAAGTAAAAAAAATGCGTATTAAATAACAGTGGCAAAAGACGTCTTGTCCTATTTAACATCTTTAAACTTAAAAAAACAAGACAGTCCGACATCAAGTAGTTTCTTGTGATAGCAGTAGTAAAAAAAAAAACTAAAATCGGACCGGTTTTGAGGAAGGAAAGTGGGGAATAAACTTCGGTGTTGTAAGTTATCTTTAGGTCGTCTCTTTGGCTCATTATTTGCGCACGCGAAATAGCAACAGATTTTTCAACAGATTTGTCTTTACTGCTGCTATAATTCGGAACCCAAAGTTTTTTGTTCGAAAGTCCGTTTTTGGCTTAATCTTATCTTTAGACAATATTGAGAAACTAATTTAATTTTTTTTTTTTTTATTTTGGTCCAGTAGTTTTGTTTTTATGCGCTAAAATGTTTTGTTCCTATGACCGCCAACAGTATGCAGACCGTCGCGTGACGTCATAAAACTGTATCTTTGAAACGTTGTAAAATCCAAACTACAGAACCAAAATAAAAAATATTGAAATTCGTTTCTTATAATAGCCAAAAGTTTTGAATAAGCCAATAACGGACTTTCGAACCAAAAACTATGGGTTGCGAATTACGCTCATAATCTTAACTACCATTAAATGGTCGTTCTATGTCATCTTATGTTCCATCATGTCTATCATATCTATCTAACGCATAACGTAGGCAAAGTTGAAAACTCATTCATCAAAAGTCTTCAAAACAGGAGCTAATAAAAAAACTTATTTTAGGGTCTACGCGTATGTTATTTTAATTCGAAAAGTTCGCTTTTAGACGACGTACTTTCTAAATTAAGATGCTTTTGAGACTGCAGCTCTTAGCTAAAGGTAATTTGGAAAAGTCGGAAAGGAAATTTAATTTTGAGACGAAGCACTTTCACTCACACGTGATAGGTAAAGAGATCACTCAAACATCATCTTAGGCCTTCTTATCTACGTAATGAGATGATTTATACGCGTAATAACAGGTCAATGTACAAAATTCTTTCTTTTCGGCGACCGCGCTTTAGACGTCTTCAAGCCACTTTTTCAAACAAGTATTCTTATCAACAGAGGACTCTTGCAAGATGCACCATGTCCACTTACGCCTCCTACGAAGACCTACGTAGGCTGCGATGTATGACGACATCGTGTCTAAAGGGTCCATTTTCACACCTCATGTCGTGAAAAAGTGCCCTAGACTCTAGGATGCCTGACTCTAGGACACTTTAGCAGGCATTCTGTACTGTGACTTATATTGAGATGTAGAATGTAGCATTACACGAGTCATTTATCGTTGTTTTCATATTTTTTGTCCCTTTAAGTTTTACTGTATTCAATCTGTGTTCAATCGATTGAGTGTCATTTCGTTAACAAATAAATTGAATCACCATTCTCCGTCATTTCGTTAACAAATAAATTGAATCACCATTCAAAGCACAGACCTGTGATTCAACTAAAAGAAACTTCAAAACAACTAGAGTAAAGTGTACAAAGATACAATTACGAACGACGACTGAATAAAATTCATTTCTAATGTTAAAATAATTTATACCAAAACCTTTTTTTAGCTCGCTCTCGGTATATTTTTTCATACTGCCAGTTTCTTCTCCATGCAGTGATTGATCTAGTGTTGTCTGTGAACTTAATTCATTTGAACTTTTACATACAATATCCACATTCCAAATTCAAATCTATTTCAAAGCTATTTTAATCCCTGTTTGCGGGGAACGAGCTAGGTCTTTTCGAATAGATGTGATAAAATAATATAGGTATTGTCTCACACTTTCTTTAGCTTGGCAACAAGACGGAGTTGATGATTGTCTGAAAATAAATCCGTCACTTTCAACAACCGGCGTCTAAAGACCTAACTTCCGACATTTTTCATCCCGCGCATCGCGCAAGAGTTTTGAGTTAAAACAAGTCGACTTGTCGGCGTCTCCAGTGGGTGTCGGTGTCTTGCGGCTGGCAGACATTTTTACAACAATGAGCTAGGAAAGGGGACAAATTGCCTCTGTTGGACAACGTTCGGGGCGGAAACGAAATAAATAAAGCCTGGCCAGGGCAGGGGTCGGCAACCTGTGGCACGCGAGCCGCATGCGGCTCTTTCGATAAAAGTTCAGTTCTTTTTACAGACTCAGGTGCCTGTCCAGGTTGATCGTCAGGTGGTTAACACCAAACAGTATGAATTTTCATTTGCCTCAGATGCTCTAATTTCCTCCGGTGAGCAAACTCTCTCTCTCTGAGAGGCCTTTGCTAAGCTAGTGAGACTCGTAGGTACGAGTATTCTTGAACCGGCAACATCTAAACTTCTCTTCTTCTTCGTCGTTACCCTTTTGTCAGAGCGGTCATGTAGTAGAATCAGTGGCTGATGTTGCGCGCCTTACGATGCAACGCCATTTATCTCGGTCAGTGGTTGCCCGGGTGCATTTCTATCTATCTATCTATCCAGCCCATAAATAAAGCCCACTGTTGGGCATAGGCTTCTTCCTTTTCACGCCAACCCTCTCAGTCTAATGCCAATCTCGTCCATTGTCTTCCCGCTGTTTTGACAATGTCATCGACCCATCGAGCTTTCGGTCTACCCACCGACCGTTGACCCATTCTAGGCCACCATTCCGTGATTGCCTTAGTCCACCGTCCGTCCTCCCGCCTAGCCAGATGCCCTGCCCATCTCCACTTTAATTTTAAGATTCGGGCGCCTACATCTTCGACTTTGGTCTTCTGCCGAATGTCGACGTTACGCACACGATCAAGGAGCATGGCCCGCTCCATAGCTCTTTGTGCAATTCGCATTTATTTGGGTGCATTTATACAGTGTTTTCCCCTCAGAGGTCTTGATTTGGCCAATCCATCGCATCAGTGATTTTCCCCGAGTTCTAGTGCCTTCCACCCTCCCCTGCATTACAGTGCGCTCAATGGAGTTGTTATCTGGTCAGGATATATGGCCGAAAATCTAAACTCACAGTAAATACTAGGGTACCGCATCCATTCCTCCATCCTTTCTTATCCAACCTACTTCTTGCGTAGCTCCGAGCTCTTCGCTCATAAGTTCAAAGTGCAAAGTCAACAGACAGCGCCGCGAGAATGTTTACCCCTGGCCGCTCGCCCGGCGCGGGGCGAGAAAATAGACGCTCACAAAGTCCGCACTTACTTTACTTCTGGATCGGTCTCTCAATTCTGAGGATCGTGACCATATACAATGGTTCTCCACTCATCACCGTCATGGGCGCGATGGGATGCGTGCTGGATAGATCCACCTGCTGCCCTCTTTAGGGCATCGGACCAGCGCATTGGTGTTCTGCCCCTCGCCCGCCTGCCTTCCATCTGGTCCAAAAATACCTGTTTTTCCATGATGTGGTGATCGCATAATATGCCCAAAAAAGCTAAGGGCCCTCTGGCGTCCGCACTTAGATGGTCCAAAAGTCATGGATCGAACCAAAGATGTCTTAGGGTGGCATTAATAGTCGTCGGCTCAAGCTCGAGCTCAAGTAGGTGGTCTCAGAAAACCAAATCACCAACTTTAGACCTTGGCTAATGTCAATGTCAAGCTCAAGCTAGTGTCTGCTATATGCTGACAGCTACTGATGCTTGAGCTTGCGCTTGAGCTCACGACTATTAATGCCATCCCTAAACTGAAGTCATCTTCTTTGTATGTATGTATGAATGTTCGTTCGACGATAACTTGAGTAAATTTAGTCGGATCGTTATGAAATTTGGTAGACGGGTAAATGAAATTAAAAGAATTTTTAAGTCCGAACATGAGCCAAATCGGTCGAGTGGTTGCCCAGATATGGGGTTGTTAAGTTTATATGGGGTCGTGAGTTCACAGTTCGGGGCGAACCACTATTTAAATAGTTTTATTCCTTAAACACGTCAACTTCTAAATGTGATTTCTAACAACTTTTGTTCTGCGACTTTTCAAATAACTCGATACTTTATTTATTGGACGTTTCTTATGCGATTTTTGTACCTTTCCAGCCTCTTCTGCTTCAACCTCCATTTGTTATTACGCGCCGCATCTTTTAGATATGGGGTCGCGAGTTCTTAGTTCGGGGCGAACCACTAGTTTATATTTCCTCCTCCTCCTTGCATCGGTATCCTCGTCATTGGATCGGAGCAATCCTTGTCGTACGATGCGTCGCAAGTTGTTCCTATCTGCGGCTAAGTGGGTGGCATCGTATACTGTGGTATTGAGTGTGGAGCAGACTTGGTCGGTCCAACGTGTCGGGCATCTTCCTCTTGGTCAGCCTGTTAAGGCACAATAGCGCCGCCAATGAAAAAAAAAACATATCTTCTTTTTGGATGCGTTCTGTTATACCCTAGACATGCAAGGGAAGATGCCATCCCAAAGCTGACCCATGTACTTTGGCTTCATGTTTCGATTCTCTCACGGTAGCTAAGTATGTAGTTCAGTTTCGTCCCGTCATCCGCGCCGTGCGCACCTAATTCACGCGTCCTGATTAAAGTGTAATTAAATGTAATAAATAATTTGATTAAATGTAATAAAAGCCTTTTTTTTAAGTGATTTTTTATTCACGCTATAACAGTTCGTTTTGCTAATAATTCTCTTGCGATTTCTCAACGCGAGGCTTTACTATTTTCACTTTTAGCGGGAATCGATTGCATTCAAGTTCTAGGATCTGGAATCCAAACCTTAGGTCCTAAAAATAGTTAAGCCTCGCTTTGAGGAATCGCAGGAGAGTTTTTAGCAAAAAACGTATCCAAAAAGAAGATATGATTTTCTTTTCACTGGCGGCGCTAGTGGTGTGTCCTACTGGGCCTTAACACATTTATATTTAATAGTGGTTCGCCCCGAACTGTGAACTAGCGACCCCATATAAAATTAACAACCCAATATCTCGGCAACCACTCGACCGATTTGGCTCATGTTCGAACTTAAAAATTATTTTAAATTCATTACCAAATTTCATAACGGTCTGACCAAATTTACTCAAGTTATCGTCTATAACATTCATACATACATACATACAAACGCCGGATTGTTCCAGTAGACTCGGAGAACTTCGCTCGCTTCACTCGCTCGTTCAAATAATAGCTTAGACAAATTAAACAAACTAGCACTACCCAGCTATCCAAACTATTTGAATTGAATAATTTCTAAAGAGCCGCTGGAAATTTTCCCTTTTCATTATGAAAGTTCAAACCTTTTGCTGAAGTTTGCTAAAGAAAAAAAAGTTAAATAGTTTCACTAACGCCGGCGCGGGAAAAAAGAGGCGTGTATATTGAAGGCGGGTTCTTTAGTTACTTTATACAGGGTTATTTTTAAATAGCTTTATTCCTGAAACACGTCATCTCCTAAATGTGATTTCTAACAACTTTTTTTCTATGACTTTGGTGAAAGCGAAAGTATTTTTTTCCACACATTTTTTTTTTCAGTATTAAAGTAGGTATACAAAAAAAAATGCTAAATTTTGCGGCGCTTTGTAATGAGCAGGAGTAGCTGGAGTGGTGGTAGAGAGTGGAGGGGCATAAAAGCGCGCCTCGCCGACAGCGCCGAAATGGTATTACAAATGCAACCTTATAAAGACTGAAACGTTCAATGAATAAAAAGTATCGAGCTGTTCGAAAAGTCGTAGAACAAAAGTAGTTGAAAATCACATTTAGAAGTTGACGTGTTTCAGAAATAAAGCTTATTAGCACTGTGCCACAAACTTATTAGGTCCGGAGACGGTGCCGCTTTAGTCGATTTTAGTGTTGCTTTTAACTAGATATTTCATTCCAGTAGTGTAGAGGCGGTGGTTCGGCAAAATTGGTGGGAAATGCAACAACAACAAGTGGGCGATTTCATAAAACCGACAATGAAGTTTATGGTGCTGTACTGTCACGCGCTGCTTATGGGGCTATGAATCCAATATTTGAAGAAGTTTTGTAATCTAATAAATAACATTAGGGGAAGTTTTTTTATGCTCCAAAAATAAACAATTGAACGATGCAATTTTTCAAATTAAAATTGTGAAAAGATTTTTATTTATTTATTTATTTTTGGAAGGCTAACAGCTTTAGAAACACATTGTAGATACGAAGTTTAGAAACAGAGAGCCAATTATTAGCCTTCACAAGTAGATACAGACTAGTTAAATGTGGTATATAGTCAAAAACACAAATACCTATAAGTGTAGTAAATTACAAAATATATAAATATAAACGCAAGATCTTACTTAACATACATTATTGTTGGCTGCTACACTCGCATCTTAAAAAAGAAATAAACAATATTTTAAGCATTAAAAAACAACTTACTTAACGCGTCTCTCGCTTCTGCCTGTTTGGTATTAAATAGGTCTAAGTCTAAGCTAAGGTTAGAATCACCACAGAGTGCATTAAATCTATCGCACGCACGCAACATATATGTGTTTCTCCTATAATTAGTTGAGACAACGGGTACATATATGATGTCATTATTTCGCAGGATTTTGGCCGGTGCACGGACATTTATCTGAGCCAAGAGATCTGGGCAATCAATACCACCATTGGCTATCTTTAGCAGAAATAGTATATCGGCGATCTCGCGCCGGCGCTCCAGAGGCAGAAGATGATGTTTTCTACACATATCGAGATAGTCATCTGATCTGTATTTGACTGAGGTTCTGTAGCATATATATTTCATAAACCTCTTTTGTATAGATGATGACAGAAATCTTGTAAAGTTTCCGTGTAACTGTGTAGGTATTAAACTGCTTATGGAAAGTCTAATTCTTAATTCAAACTGACAAATGCTAACTGTCACGTTGCAAAATAATGTTGCCATATTTATTGTAATATTGATGCATTCCACTCGTTGTGCGATTCAGCTCAGTCACAAAAAAAAAAGCGAAATACGAAATTCCGCATGGTAGCCCGTGCGTCAGGAATTCCGGACGGAAAAAAAAACGTTCGGAACGCAATATTTCCATAGATTATTTAAAAAACACAATTTTTAACGCATTTAACACTCCTCAAAAAACTGGACCAAAACACACTTTCTCATTACTAATTAATGCATTTTTAGTTAATTTCATATAATAAGCTTCTATAAAGTTATCATCAATCGGCCTATAAATCGATTATTTTGATTACGCAATTCGATTCATGTCAAACTTTTTGTCACTACACTATTTAATTTTCACCAGAGACTGGTCACACCGTAAACCTCAGTGTACTATCTTGAATGAAAAATTAGACTTTAGGTAAAGTATCAGTTTAGCGTTTCATTTTGCCTTCCTTGTATAATTTCACTCGCACGGTAGGTACACGCTCTGTGCTTCAAGCTCTTACATTAAACATTTTGTAGATTATTTTTTGCTTTGTTCGGACTGAAGTTAGTTCATCTATTTTATAAAGCTTTAGAAGCTCAACTCTAAAAACAGACCCGAACACATTCTAAAAAGACTCGCGCCATTTTAAAATTTGATATTTTCAACCCAAAGTCTAGACCGGGACATTATTGTGAAATATCGACGCCATAACCGGTGCTCATACTGTTGGGTTGTATTACACTTTTTGTATACCTCATTCAAAAGGTTCCCTTTGGTATATTTTTTCTCAACTTCAGGATTGCCCTCAAACTCACACAAAACATCAGCTTATAGTCTCAGGACTGATCGCAGATAGTGATTTTATATTAAAATAAAAATTAAAAAAAAAAAAAAAAAAGGATTGCCCTGAAAAAGATCATAATGTTTATAGGTATAATTTACTCAACTTCGTATACAGTAATAAGCAAAGCACACGAGGGGCGCGAGGGGAAAAAGGCTTATAACCAGAAGTGGGCAGAGGTTGGCTGATGATGATGATGATGAATAAGCAACATGCTTTGATACACCTTTTGTTTGATTGACGCACTTCTGCCTTGCGTTGTAAGAGCTACTATTGGATATCTCACCGGGTCGCCGCCGTACCTCACCGTGTCGTTTTATCACCTCAACCCCTTTCGAAAACACCCGTACATTAGTCCCAATATTCAAATCTGAATGATCCCCATTCGCATAGCAACACAGACATTACCTGAAGCAAGTGCATCTGTATCGCCCTCGTAGGAAACATTTGGCTCGGATGGCTCTCGCAATGGACGGGGCGTTTTGAATAAACAAGTCCGTTGTGCATTAAAAATAATGCAGAGCTTGTGTGATACGATATACAACTGTAGCTTTAATTTTCATCGTCAAATATAATGGAATAGATTAGAATGTTGTTTATTTAAGACTAGCTTTTGCCTGCGACTTCTTCTTCGTGGACTACAGACAAAGGATAATAGAAATAAATATGTATGTGTTGCCCCGAAGTGAAAAAGCGTGGTAATATGTAGCATGATGTGGTATGTTATTCTGATGTCTAAGTTACAAATTTCATCAAAATCCGTTCAGCCGTTTCAGCTTGAACGAGTAACAAATACACAAACTCACTCATGCACTACCCACACTGGCAGTTATAATTAAGTCGGTTAGGATTAATTTTATTGTACTCGAAACTGGGAAGCAAGCATGCAGAATGCAGATGCTATTTAATGTAAAGCAAACGAGGTATGCCACGATCGTGGCAAGTAGCAAACTAACATCTCTGCCTACCCCTCCTGTATACAAGGTGTTACAAAAGTACCTAACTCTTTTTACAGGGTGTAACCTACTGGTCAACAGAATGTCTAATCTGTAAAAAAAATGTTGAAAAAAAACAATTTTAATTTTATAATCAAAATTGAAAAAAATTCATAACTTTTTTGTTTTTGTTATTAGCTCAAATTTAAAAATATGTTTGTGCATGTAGGTGCATTTACATAGCTTTAAATTGTTAAAAAATTGTGAAAGTCAATGAAAACAATATTTAAAAAATACTTTTCTCCCGCCACATCGTTCACATTTTATTAATTTAAAAATTAACGGAACGTCATAGAGCAAAAACAATATTTAGGTTGTGATCCTTATCACCGGATGCTATTACCCTGTAAAAAGAGTTACTTTTACTTTTAGCCTATACAAGGTGTTACTTTAGGTACTTTTGTAACACCTTGTATAGGCTTGAGTTGATGTAGATGTGCAAATAGCACGAAGAGAATTAAAGCTAAATTGCTATAATTAATATTTTGCAGAAATCATGCCATGCTTTACCTCCTATCCTGCATCTCTACACTAATATTACCTATAAAGAAGAAAAGTTTGTAAGTATGTCTGTATGTAGGGGGTAATGTCCAAAACTACTCATCCGATTTTAAAAATTCTTCACTAATGGGAAGCTACGTTATTGCTGAGTGCTATAGGCATTTTTTTATGGGTTCACTACGCCTTGCCGAAACACGTTTCACCTAGTTACACTTCACCTATGACGTCTCATCTAACCTACAGTAGAACTAACGTTCAAATCATCTAATGTTTGTTTTAACTATAACCATTTGTTCGAAGCTACACTTCACCTAATTACGATTCAACTAAACACAATTCATCGAAGCAATTGTGATAACGGGAAAAAAAACTAAGACTGCGCGGACGAAGTCGCGGGCAAAAGATAGTCCTCAAATAAAGAGCTTAGTGTCTATGCTAGCTGTTTGTAACAAAACGCTACCTGCTACAATATTCTAAGACCTGCCCAAAGCGAACCATATTCACTTGTCGGGGCAGGACAAACACTCACCGAAGTACACTAAAAGTAGATAATAAAGTCGCTGGGAAAAAGTCCCTTTCGCCAGTTTTTCGTCGACTACACCTAACCTTATCGTTGACAGGATAAACACCTGACATTCTTGTAAAGGGTTAGAGTAGGTTAGGACTTAGGGTTGGTCCCTATATATTTTTTATTGTATTGTAAAGAAAGCGTGGATAAATTTTCGAAAGTTAAAGGGGTGAGATGTGGTACGTAGCAATATAAATTACTAGCTTTTGCCCGCGACTTCGTCCGCGTGAACTACAGAAAAAAAAGTGGTTTACATGGCCCCTGAGTGTAATAGCGTGATAATATGTAGCCTATGTGTTATTCTGATGTCTAAGCTATCTCCATTCCAAATTTAATCCAAATCTGTCAAGCCGTTTCAGCGTGAAAGAGTAACAAACATCCATCCATCCATCCATCCATACTTACCAACTTTCGCGTTTATAATAGTAGTAGGATTAGCGTAGTTACCTACCTCGTCACAGCGACGAATTGTGATAAGTTAACAATAAGTTGTATTTAAAAGAAGTTGTTTCATGTGACATGCACTCTATACCCGACTACACCACAATAAACATGTGAATCTTATTCTGCATTTTACCAAGAGACAAATACTCAGCTATAGGTGGCTACAGGTTGAATAAGAAGAAGAAAGCATAATATTATTATGACAGAGAAAGACTTTATTATATCTTTCTGAGTTGTTTCTGTTTTTAGTACGGAATCGTGGGGTTTTGGTCACATTATGCAGTACTTATATCCAATCCCATAAAACTGTCTTCTTCTTGTGGTCTGAAAAGTAGAACGAGAAAAGTAGATTGTAGTTTCAATCAATTATAGTGGCAATACAATGCGCCCTCAAAAACGGAAAAAAAAAAAAACTTACACGCACACGACCACACGATTGTTATTGCAAATAAAAATCCATAAAAAACGTAATGAAGCAAGAGACGCAAAGGTGATTTCAACAAATCGAGATGAGTGATGAAAAGCTGACCAAAATCTCAGGTCTTTGTGAAATTGCCTCTAAAACGTGTGCGTGTGCAATAAAAATAGCCACTTCTACTCCATAACATTGTGCTCTTGAGTACTATTATATTTTTTTACACAATAAATCACGAAAATCACATCGAAGGCCCAAAACCACACAGGTAAATGCGTCCAGTTCACTTAGGTCTCCCATAAGCAAAATATCGCTCTGGGACGAGGCTCGAGTGTAGGACTTAAGTGCGCCCTCGTATGAAGACGTCTGCAGTGCAAAGTGTCATTTGCTTCACGCCTTTGTCTAGAGTGGGTAGCTAGATGAACTACGGGTAAATGGGTTCTAGGAGCTGGAGAGCTGGGTGCTTCTAGACTGGTTAATAGACTCCGCTGATCACAAAAAAAAAAATTTTTTTTATTATCGCTGTTGAAATTTAGAAATAGCCACGGAAATACAATGATAAAAAATATAAACAGAACGTGGACACACAACCATGCTAGGTACAAGCGGCATAACTGTCGAAACATCTCCGCAGCTAAAAATAGAAGATTTTTTTGCGGTGTTTTTTTGACTTTGAAATTGTGAATGTTTGAGTTGAGTTTTTTTTTTATCGGATTAGATTAATTTATTTTCTTTTGTTGTTTAGAATAATGAAAATAGTACTATATATTGTAATGTCGTGAAATAAAAAATAGCTCAATAGCTAACAAATAAAAAAAAAACGTGATTTGGGCATTCCCGCCAACCGGAGCGTATTTTTTATTATTTTTAGCGAGCAGGAGGCAACTATTTTATTCATTGTTAATGCACCCTAAATAAAAGGTCACAACGCGTAGACTGAAATAGATGTAAAGGTGCGAATAACTTGCGTGCATGACCCATTCTTCGAGGCTTTTTGTACGCACAAGAAGGTCCTTACAGTTGTAAGTTGGCGCAAAAATGCTATTCGTCTCAATGAATGTCGGCGCTGCCACCTTGGGAACTGTTAGGTTACTGATAAACGTACGTGCTGATTAATGTGGGTGTAGCTTTTTAGGGAAATAAAATGAAAGAGTTTAAGGGTGGCATTAACAGTCGTCAGTTCAAGCTCGAGCTCAAGAAGGTGATCTCAGAAAACAAAATCACCGACTTGAGACCTTGGCTAATGTCAATGTCAAGCTCAAGCTATACTCTATCCACGGAGACAAGTTAATATAGCGTTATCTCTATTACGTAATACCATACAAATGACGAAGACAAAAAAGACAGTGGGCGTTAACCCTTCTGAATGCTCGTAAACACTGCCCTACTTTTTGCGAGGGTATTTAGCGAATTTTTTTTTTTGTGAAAGTTGTTTCTATAAATAAATGCAGAAATAAAAACAACAAGTGTCGTAAAAGCTAATTATCGTCTGCGATGAATCATTCACTAATTTCTTAGACAAACGCTACAGAGCCAATTTTCTTCAACTATGAACAATTGAACAATGAGTCCAAAGAATACGTCAGGTCACGGAACAATAACGATACGGATAAAATATGCACACCACAAAGCGCGTCTGCGCAGTACGGATACCACGAACAGACTAAAATGTACACGTACTCTGTACACTGCATTAACCGTCATCGCTGACGTTTCCCTATTAACTTGTCTCGGTGGATAGAGTATAGTGTCTATTAATGACACGGGTTATATCTTTCTCTTTGAATTAAAACTCTGGGCGAATAGTTTTTTACACGATAAATTAATCTACTCGCTCTACACCTTCCCCATTCGCTCCCACATTCCTTCCATAAAGAGATAAAATCTCCAAAATTCCAATAACGATCTCTGACAACCAAAATCCGGGTAATACCCAACGAAAATCTAGAATGGATAGGTAATAAAGAATCCTTTTGTTAGGTGACCATGTTATGTAAATAGCTCAGCCAATTCTTTTTGCTGACAAAAATGGATATTGCCCCTGTCTTATACACCGGTCAACCTCTCAAGATACCAGACATTAAGATGAAGTTTAGATAGATAGATAGAATACACTTTATTGTACATCAAAAAAATCTGGTATTTACATAGAATTGAAGTTTAGAGTAAGGCGTATTGTAGTTTAAAACAAATCGCAAACTCAGTGGTAGGTAACCCAGTGGGTAGAACAGTGGACTCTAAAGCGAGAGAGTCAGGTTTGATTCCCGATGATACAAATGTAAATACGTACATAATGCGATGGGTTATTTAGTTATGTTTTGTACTTTTGTTGTGAAATCTATCAAAGAACATTTTCTTTCCCGATAATCAGTGTGCTTATTCTGTAAAAACAATCCACAGTTGCTAGTCCTCTAATCCGGTTTATTTGTGGGAAAATATAAACGAAAATCTTATTTTCGACAAAAAGTAAGTACCTACGTATCATTTGCCGAATAAAAGATTGTTTATTTTGACAAAAGCAATTTCCCTTTAATTAACCGGTTTTGCGGACAAGCAAATGTGCAGATTCTTTTTAGAGATAAGCACAAAGTGCTTTTGTTGCATTTGTCACTTGCATATAACAAAAAATCTAGATTTCAGATCAACGAATTCATTAAGTTCTAAATAAACTATGTCTCAGTGACTTGTAATGTTAACCAGGCTACAGCTTTCCCACTGAGAATCTCACTAAGGTCTGTTTTCGTTTACATCAAAGACGTTAGAATATTTGTCGGCAGGTTTCCCAGCGGGAGAGAAGTCTCAGATTTTCCCTCTGATTATAGTCCCTAACGAAATTTAGGACACTGATTGACAAAAACAGTCTTTTGAATTGAATCCGATCTGAAGATGGATCTCTTAAATGAAATTGTGAACGACGTTTATCAGGCAGACGTGACTGATTGGCCAGGGCCTGGCGGACAATTAAGTTTAGAAAATGATATTTTTGGCCAGCAATAGTCTAGTTTTTAACCTCCGACCCAAAAAGAGGGGTGTTTTAAGTTTGATAGATAGATAGATATGGATAACTCTTTATTGCACATTTTAAATTAATTACAAGGGAAATTCTTAAAACTAATCAGTAAGCATACAACTGGCTGCCTTATCGCTAAAAGTGATCTCTGCCAGGCAATAATTTGACTGCTAATGACAGTTTGACTGCTATGTGTGTGAGGGTGTGCCTGTCTGTGTGTGTGTCTGTGGTAGCGTACCGCTTATACGGGGGAACTGATTTGGGTGCGGTTTTTATTTATTTGAAAGCAGGTTTTCTAGCCATGTTTTATCAAAATCGGTTTAGTCATTTGGAGCTAAGATATCGGGGGTGTTCAAAATTTTTAATTTACTAGTTACTCCATCCAAAATGTATTCCGCACTGCTACGTCAATCCTGACTATACCCTAACCATCTAGTACACACTACAGGGTGCACTCTAAGTCGATAGCGAAACTTTAAGTAGGCTGTCTACTGATCTATACAAACAACTTGTACTAGGCGGCGTCAAAAATGGAGCGATAAAAATATCAGCTGTTTCATGCATTTGGCACAGTACTGAGTCGACCTTTTGTATGGAACAGCTGATATTATTTTCACTCCATTTTTTTCGCCACCTAGTACAAGTTGTTTGTATTGATCAGTAGATAGCCCGCTTAAAGTTCCGCTATCGACTTAGAGTGCACCCTGTAGGTGCCATTCATTGGTCGGTATAATCATTCGATAAATTGAAAAGGCCTTTGATGATGTGGATGAATAGCAAGCAAACGACGGTAAATGAACCAAGAACTCTTATGTCAGTGAGTGATTCACAGTATGACTAAATAGACAGTAAACTCTAATTTTTAAATCGAGTCCACGGAATGACAGTTGTTACAAAGGCTTTATCTGTCAGTATCATACTAGCAACTGTCATTCCGTGGACTCGAATTAAAAATTAGAGTTTATATCAAGTGGCTAACTCGCTACGGCGTAGCAAGTAGCTGCGCCCCCGTAGCAATTAGCTACGCCGTAGCGCGTAGCATCACTCGTAGCGCGTGCTACGCACAAAATCAACCCTACCAATTGTTTTTACACGTCTTAAACTTTCGTAAGCACTGCACATTTTGTATTTCGTAAACGGTTAAACTTACTTGTATTTATGTCGGTGTATCCAACTAGTTTCGGTTCTCATTCAGATTCACCTGTGTGACAATACCCGACCTGGTTCGCGAAAAAGAACATATTATTAGTCCTGCTGTGAGTGGGCGGGCGGACGCGCCCCCGCTGCCGCCCCCGCCCCTTCCCCCCGCACCGGAACTGCCAGCGCGCGCGCGGCGCCTAGTGACACGCAGTCAGAGACTGGCCACGGCGTCGCGAGGGCCGTCACTGCTCCATGATTAAGGTTTCCGAGTGAGAACAGAAACTAGTCAGCTACACCGACATAAATACAAATAAGTTTAACCGTTTACGAAACACAAAAATAGTTAAAAAGGAAAATATAAAAAAATATGCTTATCAAGATAAACATGAAGATAGTAATAATAGTATAATGAGTACCTACTATTATGTAGGCCTACTAAGTTTTATGGCAAGCTCAACGAATAATTATCTGTTTTCAAAGTCTGAAACGTAGAACATTTCTATCCATTGAAATGTATTACCTGTAATAAACGTGAAGAGTTAATCGAGCAAGCCTAGGGGTGGTACTCGGAAATGATTTGTTTTTTTAAAACAAATATTCATTATTTTGTGGAAGACTTAATATGCTTCTAATGTCTAATGAAATCTATTTCCAATCGAATTATATCTAATGGTATGCCAGACTAATCTAATTGATCTTTTGTCTAGCTTTTTTTACTTTATTTTAGTTTTACTATAAGTTGGTGATTTATCACTTGTAACTAAAACCAATATTGCCATCTGATACCAGCAAAACTATATCCTATTACTTTAAACCAGCTAATCTTGTATATTTCTTATTATATTTAAACGGGGGATCTCGGAAACGGCTTGGATACGATTTGGATGAAATTTGGAATAGGCAGCTTAGATTAAAAAAAAAAAAAATTGTATGTGTGTATTGCAATCTCGTAGAATGTGAGCAAAGCTCGGTCGCCCAGGTACTATATTTTATCAAAGACAATTTTCAGTGAAGTGCTCGGCAAAGACAAAGGGCAACTGAACAAAAAAAGTCTCTTGTTGAACTCTTATCTCTTGTTAGAACGCGAAACAAATATTCCCAAGTGAGAATGGCGAGATAACCTCAATGTGGCAGGATATTGCCTAAGGTATCCACAATTTTTAAATGCATATCATGTGATAGGTAATGTACGCTTGGTATTTTTTTATTTTATTTATTATTCCACATTTTATTTTTTATCTTAAATAACAAAAAAATCTCCAAACTGCTAGACAGTTTGTTGGCAAAAAATTCACTCTTATATTAGCTTTAATTAAATTTTAAATATAGTTATTAGGTAAGTATTTTAGTAAATTAAATGACATCCAGTTAGGGCTCTGCAATAACATAATATTCAGAAAAAATAGAAGCTACACCTATGGCTCGTTTTCAAAGCACTTCATAGATGGCGCTTGTAGGCGTGCCCATACAAGAACCGACTGTCAAATTTCGTTTTTAATAGTCAAGTTCCAGTACTTCTATGCCTCGGCTGTAGGCGCCATCTATGAACTGCTTTGAATTTGTGGTTTAAAAATATGAGTCTATTACAGACTTTAGACTACATAATAAAACAAAAAACCGTACACTGAAAAAAATGAAATCCAACTAAGTGGAGTATTCTCTTAGTTGATGTTAATTTGAATGAAACAAATATGAATTTCATTACATTAACCACAGTTGACTAGTTGTTGCAGCAAAGTCATCTATGTTTAGGCTAACAACTAGACCTATTATTTGACTTGAACACATATTATGAATATTTTTACCAACCATTTTGTTAAATATAATTAAGACTTCTTCTTTAGGTTAAAAAACGGCCATTGGACAAATCTACTAAGTAACCAAGTTGTCATAACTATAGTTTTTGTTAAATCGTCAATTTCATATTTATGGATTTACCTAAGAGTTATATTTAATTTAAAAAAGAGTTCATGAGTAGGACAACAATGAATTATAATTGTTTCAAAAAAATGTGTTTGTCCAAATAACAATATAACTACATTGTTCTAAACAGTTTACTTGTTTGATTAATACCACGTAAAATATTAAAATAACAATTCCATTTATTTGTTTGAAGATTAGTCTTTGTCGAATTAATTATTCAATACCATAGTTTTAAATAGTTTACTTGTTTGAATTTACTAACAGAGAAAATGTTATATTAACATTAGCCTTGATCAAACTTACTTTAGACCTTGTTTAAAATAACGTTAAAAAATTGTTGTCTCAATCACCATCTTGTTTGATTCAAACACATGAACCCCCACCCTCCGCACCCGTTTGTCCGCCGCTTGGGCCATTGTTGCCAACAATATTTTTTGCCGAGATTCAGGGAAAAGACGTAATGTTTCTAGTGGTTTCGTACGATACGATTAAAATATTTTTTGTTCCGTTAACTAAAGGTAAGATAGATAGAATACTCTTTTCAATACAGTTGCTCGTAAATTTGACTATTATAACACCGTTTTTAGTTTCATAATGCAGCATATTACCGCACTGGGGTTGTAATAACATTAACTTACCGCACGAGTGCGATGATGAATCTCTAGCTATCTCCCTCTTTTGTTTGACGTAGAATGGGATAGCTACAGATACCAACCCCCATTGTCATGTCAACGCGCCCGCGAAAAAAACAAAACTGACGCGTCATATTCCGCAAATATTTTCGTAAAGTTGCTGCTGTGTGGTTAATTACTATCAACAATATCTACTTCAAATAGTGAAAACAAGCAAAATAATATTCAAGTTAAAAGTGTGGTCAGTGGTTACCTACCATCCGATGTGTAAAAGTTTTTAAAAGAAGTTCTGGACAGTCAGTACTTGTCAACAAAGGTAAGTTGAATTGGTACTTTTTCAGTTATTAACGATACAAGTTTGTTTTTTTCCTCGCAACTGTGTTGAAAAACGTCGTATGATAGGTACCTACTCGTGTGCATTTGGTCATTACAAACTCAGCTTTCTTATCGCGTTCGCCCATCGATCGGCTCGCGCACAATAATGCTTTGTGTGTAATGACCAACTTAGCACATTTTGTATCATACATAATGTACTATTACTGTACACCAAAGTAATACAATAACATCGTTTTTTTTACATTACCCATCAAACTAGCCTAGCGAAATGTTATGTCCATTAAGAACTTTTCTATGAGTTGAAGCAAGCGATACTACTGGTTTATAAGAATGTCTATTTACACAATTGATTCCAAGCGCGGCAGCACTGTGCTGTGGTCTGCAGTAGCGTAGCATTTTCTTTGCTGTAGGTATGTGTGTTGCAGCGCCACTGCCTTCGGTTGTGGTCTAAGCTTGTATGAAGAGACTTACTATCAATGTTGAGGAAGCGAGCGATATATGCCAGGATTGTAGCAAGTGGCGGTCTTTTGTCTCTGCCTACCCCTCGTCCGGGAAGTAGGCGTGAGCATACATATTAGGTATGTCTGACGTGTGTTCATACATTATATTATAAGTATGTTTGACATAGGTATTTTCAATCTCTGTCAAAGTTAGCAGTGTAACCTTATTTATCGACGGATTTTAATCAGATTTGTAAGGCTCAATAAGAAATTCATTCTACCTCCACAAGATCTTGTAAAAAAATAAGCTAAAACGGGGGCGCGAAAATATTTTTTTCATTCGCTTGTCGCACCCGGGAGTCAAACCAGCAAAAAAATCATAAATAAATTCGCTATTTTTTGCGAACACCGAACTACTCAAAGTAGGTAAATCGTATTTTTTGACTGGCCGTGATGTGGCAATACTAATAACGCATTGTTGTTTGTAGTATTGAAAGACGTTTTTATTTATTTCCTTTCTTTCTTAAATTGGTTGGTATATTAGACACACAACACACATCATTGATTGTATGTTTCTTTCTTTTTCAGCATCGCCAATCGATTATTCGATCAAAAATTATTAAGATTTTTTCGAAGTCGATTTCCACAATAAAAAAAAGTTATGTTACTTTTCTCGAGAAAATGTTACTTTTTGATCTGCCTCGTGTTATATTTGACTATCTGCTACTGGCAACACTGCCCCCGCTGCCCGCGCGCCGGTCGCCGCCGGTCGGCCGCTCGCTCGAATCGTGTCGTGACACGTGCTTACTTCACTCGTTTTCGTCATTTCGTTTCGTGATTTCGTCCCACTTCCGCGTAAACGCTGTAAGTAGTCGGTCAGAATATCGATTATTTCCGTGGTCCAGTACTCCAGTGATTCCTAGCGAAGTGTTAATTATTCCAGACTTCCAGAGTGGTCAAAGATCCCTTTTTAATGGAGGAAGTCATAGAACTACTAAAAACATGGGAGTTACACGACCTCATACCAATTTTCACTGGTAAGTTTGTTCCTTTTCACACGTCGCAGAGAGAATATAATGCGGCGAAGTGTATGGCCATGTACGTTAGCTTTCATACGTATAATCCGCGCGGAATGAGAATGGGATGCGACTTTTTGGAACTGAGACGCGCGCAGTAAGCAAACTCGCGTCGGTGCAACCTTGTCAAAGTAAAATACAGTATGTTTTCGATTGACTTTGACAAGGTTCCATCCCATTCTCATCCCGCACGCATTATACCGGCGTAATTTACCGTTTACCGGGCATGGCCCTACACTTCGCCGCCGGAAAAGGCACTTCGAAATCATCAAACTACCATGCCACGTGTGTTTTTATTGGCGAGTAATGGCGTACACACTTAATAGGTACCTACCTATTGTGAAACGCGCACTGCACTGTATTGTCAAAACCGGGTCAGAAAGTAGCCATTTCTGTGTCCGAGTCTTCGATCAAGATGGTCCGAGTGCCGTAGCCACACCGTATAGGTACCACGACAGCACGTCAGTCTTGTTGTAAAGTCACCCGTAACATACCTAACCAAGTAGAGCGCTGGCGTATAAAGGACGACGTGCTGTCTTGTGTTTTGTGTCTTGTATAAGAATCGCGTAGGTACCTTCCTATTACAAATATTATGTATCCTTACCTAATTTCTCACTATTTTTCAGAACAACAAATAACGATCCACGCGCTGTCAGCCCTGACGAATGACACCATCAAAGAGTTAATACCCAAAACCGGGCCCAGGGTTCTCTTTTTAAGGTGCTGGAGGTCATGGAAAGGAGAGTTCGACTCTACTGTTACAAGTTTGGAGATCTCTGTGAGTATTTACTTACCCAAATTATAAGAGAAGGTAGGTCTAGTAGGTAGGTCTATGTAATTAGTAATAGCTTCTTGATTAAAATCAGGTGCAGCCATCGCCAGGGTTCATGGCATCTGAGCCAGCTGTTTCCTCTCGCCCGTGTTTATGCACCTCTCTTATACCCATGCGCCGCTACCTCCTCCAGGCCTTAGGGCGGCATTCAGATGCCCAGAAACCTGGCACGGGCTGTACGTACCTACCTTATCACCTAACTTGACATACCTAGGTACGGTGGGCCCACAGTCTAGGATACCCCATTGTAGCTCTTACCGCGCCCGGCATTAAGGGCGCCAATCGAACAAAAAGGGCATCTTTGCCTGTGGCCCACTGTACCTACCTATCTCCTAACCTACTTATTTGTTTTGCTAGATAAATTTGCAATTAGTTGCTGTGATGATTATTCTCAGTGAATGCACTCGCAACGATTGGTTGATGTATGTGATGTGACCGAAAGTAAGCCGAGAAGGGTCAAGCGGTACCCCTCTTGCTCAGACTTCTATTGCTCGCCATAGTTAGTTTGTTCGGCCTATGTCCTTATGAGAGTACCAATACCAATTTATTAAAGAAATAATAATTGTGTACTGTAACTTCCTATTATTTTTAATATTAATTACAGAATTTGGACTTTGCACTATTGGAAGATGGTGCTAGTGTTGATGTTCAACTGCCTGTGCTTAGTCCTAGCCTACCTTATAAAGAAATAGAAAATATTTCTCCAGAAAACTACAATGGCACTGTAGATTCAGTTCAATGCCCAGTATGTACCTACTAACATTATTTTTAGCACAAGCATTTATTTGTTTATCCTTGGTTTTAACTAACATAGGTTAAAGGTGTCACTAAGGTCCTAACTTTTTTTTACAGGGTTATGGCACCCATTCAACCAAAATATTGTTTTAGCTCTATGACGTTCCGTTGATTTTTAATTAATTAAAATGAAAGCGCTGTGACGGGAGAAATGTATTGATAAAATATTATTTTCACAAATTTTCACAGCTTATAGCTATTCAAATACACCTAACACTATTTTTAGATTTCGGCTAGATCCAAAAACAAGTTTTGTTTTTTTTTTATTTCAATATTGATGTTATTTAAATAAATAGTACATTACTGCCGCGATCTGTAATAGGTGCGTTTCTGGCGCGCTTTTGATTGCCGACAGAGCGCAGAGCGTAGCGCAGCTCAAAGCCATCACAGCGTGGCCAGCAACTCATTGCAGACCAAGGCATGTATAGTGCTTTACTCAAACAAAGCGAGTAATTGATATACACCTAGGTCCTAAGCTCTAGGTCCTAGGTCTTAGGTCCTAGGTCCTAGGTGCTAGGGCCTAGGTGCTAGGGCCTAGGTGCCAGGTGCTAGGTCCTAGGTCCTAGGTGCTAGGTGCTAGGTGCCAGGTTCTAGGGCCTAGGTCCTAGGTGCTAGGGCCTAGTTGCCAGGTTCTAGGTACCAGGTCCTAGGTGCTAGGTCCTAGGTCCTAGGTCCTGGGTGCAAGGTGCTAGGTGCCAGGTCCTAAGTGCTAAGTGCTAGGTCCTAGGTCCTAGATGCTAGGTGCTGGCTCCTAGGTCCTTGGTCCTAGGTGCAAGGGCCTAGGGCCTAGGTGTCAGGTCCTAGGGCCTAGGTCCTGGGTCCTAGGTGCTAGGTCCTAGATGCTAGGTGTTGGCTCCTAGGTCCTAGGTCCTAGGTGCTGGGTCCTGGGTCATAGGTCCTAGGTGCTAGGTTATAGATCCTAGGTGCTAGGTACTAGGTCCTAGGTACTAGGTCCTAGGTCCTAGATCCTATGCCCTAGGTCCTAAGATTGAGGCTGAGGTATTAAGTCACAAGTCCCAAGATGCAAGACGCAAGACGCAAGTCGCAAGACGCATACTTTTTGCACCGGACTATTTTTTTAAACAAAACTCGACATTAATGGATTTTTATACACTTTTTCTGGCTGCAAAACACGACATTAATGAAATTCCATACAACTTTTCTGGCGCCTAAGCATAGTAGCCCGCAAGTCCGTCTTTGCTCAAAGAAGGTTGTCGAATTAATGACCACATTACGAGCTTTTTTGAGTAAAGTTCTTTTTTCAACTTTTTTTTTACAGAATTGTCATCATATTGACCAGCAGGTCAACACCCTGTAAAAAGATTTAGGACCTTTTGTAACACGTCTTGAATAACGCCCTGTTTTTGGTAGAGTTATCAAAAGTCAATCTCATTTTTCCTAAGTAGAGCGATCCAAAGTCAAACTAATTTTAACTTCAGACGATTCTTTTATTAATCTTTGTCGATTATCTTAGTTAAGGTGTCAAGGTACACACGCTAGCACGTCCGACTACACTTTTGTTGCAAAGTCGCCCGTAAATTAACTATTGGCGCCGCCGTGCTCCATAAACGCTCCTCCAATGTTAGATCGGTGCTTGCTTAGCAAACGCACCGACGCGGGGCGTGCGGGGTAAGGAAGGATTTTGACATCTGTCACTCACTTTCTATTCCAGCACGAAAGCTAATTATTAAAGGGTTGTAATTAAACAGACTTCTTTTTAATAGCATTATACGCCTCTAAATATCTGCATTTGCCTTCTAAATTGCTAAGTCAGCCACAATCAACGCGCATCTAAATAATACTATTTTAGCCACTAGATAACTTGTATGTAAGACACTCTAAATACAACTCAGCATCGTGGTTATTTTTTGGCATCTAAATTTGTTCCAGCAGTAAACTTCTAAAATATTAATAGGTATATGACACCAAAACAATTTTTCAATTAGCTTCTAATTTTATAACTCTACGTTTAAAATTTATCTCGACCTACATTAATTGATCTTAAAAAATTACCAATAATTGACATAAAATAGTGAATTATGGGCACTAAAATACCCTGGAACTATTGAAGGGAAACAAAATAAAATACTTTTTTTTTTATCAATTCGTGTACTTTGAAATACCTTAATTTTACGTATCGTAATTAACTTAATTAATTATAGGAGCATTTTTCTGGAAGTAGATTGAGTAAAAAAAAACGCAACTGATACGTAGTCACAAATACACGTGACTACTCGTCAGTACGTGAATCGAATGGCGCTCTCTGATTGGTGCAAATGGCTGGTCGCTGTCAAGTCCCAAATCGTATAGTGGCATTTTTCACAATAAAAGAATATGATGTATTAATTTACATGCTAAGTTATGTTATAATAATATATGAGGTTGTCTATTGAAGCTTGAATTATATTTTTTTGAGGAGCTTATTTTGAAGCTGTAAAACGTATAATGGTGATGAGTTGTAAAATCCGTGGCTGAGTTAGTAAATCAGGTTGCAATAGATAAATCAGTGGACAAGTTAAAATAATTTGTTGGACTTTACTTGACGCTTTCTTTGGATTATTTAGTTGGCGATGTAAAAAAGATGAATTAGTTTATTAGAAGCTATCTTAGTTTCCCGTGGCTTACTTATAAAATGAGAAGTTAGATCACGTCGCCAAAAAAAAACTTTGTGGCTTGACTTATAATTTCCCATTATTAAATTATTAATGAATTAAAATTATACTGATTCTAAATCCCGGGCCGCTCAACCCACGATCCTGAACGAAAATCTGGATGCTCAAAACCCCAAGTAAGCAAGTCTCCACCAAAAGTGCTACCGTGTAAAGGACGACGTGCTGTCTTGTGTACCAACTAGTTTGGTCTTATTTCTTTAGGTATGTTTATAAGTCTTTATATTTTAGATCTTGGAAGAATTACTGAACAATTCTCTGGACACAAGTACCCTCCTCGCCTATAAAGGGGGGGCTTTATTAGGGGATACTGGACGCAATTTGCTGGCATCTGTAATTGCTAAAGAAATTTTGAGAGAACATAAGGAGACCACCATTACTGGAGCTACATATTATAAGTGGGCCAATTATATAAAACAGCTATATCCAGGCGAACGGACAACAACCTATTATATCCCTGCCTGCACAACAGCCAATGGAATTGTGAGACAAGCTCGGGGAAAAATTGTGCACCAGGTACACTAGCTATTTCTTAGAATTAAAAGTTATCTACCTATTAGATCTACTTAATTGAAACTAATTTACGGCAAAATGTGATGCTATGTTAATTTTAATTTCAGGTGTTAAATAAACGCAGGAGACTTCAAAAATTGGGAGCACTCCCTATAAGGAAAAGAAGCAGGGATTCAAGCCCTGGATCTTCAGCCCCATCACCAAGACCTCTTCCAGAATGTTTCACAGGTCAGATTGAGGATAACAGTAACTCTAAAGAGGATCTACAATGGCTACAGACTTCGTCCGACCCATGGTTCATAGTGGAGCAAAAATGGCGCAGTACTTGCCCATTACGTATGAAACTGGTCCACGATAACAAAGATCCTGTAGAGGCATACTTTGTCAAGTACCCTGCTCTACAAAAGCCATTGGGGTATAAGTTGGTGAGTATTATATATATTATCCGATTCTATTATTATTATTTAGGTATATCTTTAAGATTCACACGGGTCTATGGGGACCGGGTCCTTTAAGGCTTGCGTGAGGCCACAGCCAACAGCACAGAGGCCTGTTTCATACCAATTACTCTAGATGTGATGGGTGTATCTCTCGGATCTTATCTCTGTATTTATATAAATACAAGAATCTAACCAGAGACAGTCCCCTTTAGATACAAGGACTATTGCAGAATAACATGAGGAAAAGAAAAAACTTGGCTACGTCGTTGCCGGGTTATGGATTGAGACTATTGATGTCTGCTATGGAAAATGTCTCAAGGGGTTCATCATCATTGGCAGATTATTATTATTGTATTATTCGATAGAACTGATATTGTTTTTTTTTTTTTCTAGCTGCATGCTGATTTTGATATTGCCCATGAAGAACACAAAGACAATTTATTCATGCAATATCCTCTGACAAAACCAACTCTGCTTAAACGACTAAAAGAAAAAAAAGTGGCAACTGATGAGTTTGCGAAAGATCTCGTCAGGCTCGCCGATTGTGAGTAACTTTGTTATTATTTAATATTAGTCTTTCAGTTATTAGGTAATGAAAGCGTAGTTACTTCTAAGTCGGTACTTAGCGGAACCCCACTAAGTACACAGGTTGTCCCAAATACAGTGTCAGCTATCCAGATTTTCTCGCTTTACATCTTTATTTGGGACACCCTGTATAATATAATATAATAATATAATAAGGTATCTATCACACTCAGACACTGTTATTTTCTAAAAATTGCTTCCCATAGGATTCTTGAATAAGTATGTCTACCTACTCTACAACCATTACATAGTAGGTATAATGAGGTGTTACATAAGCCATTAAACCAATTTATTAAGATTCAATAGTAGAGTGATCGAAAAATAAAGTTACACCTTCCACAAAACATGATAATGAATTGATGCAAAACCTGTAAAATGTAAGATGCAGAATTTTTATTGACCTACACGAGTATGTAGATTCATTTGACAAATTTTTTTTTTCAGCATCCAGTGAAGAAACCACAAATATTGTGGGTTTTCTCGCCATACCATACCTGCTTAATCCATCAACCTGTCGCCAAGGAAAATTCAGAAAAAGCCTGGAGAACTGGAAGCCCAGCAAAATTGAAGCCCGTGATGGTTTTATAAAACACCTGAAAACGGACGCAGAAATCGCACAATACGTAGAACAGCGTTTATCAAACCTCGAAAAGAAAAAAGCTCCATCTCAGCCATACATAATAATAGTCGGTGAGTCATTGGAGCACGTCAAATCCTATTTTGTGGTTGCTAACAGGCTGGTATTATATGAACGGTTGTCAATCGCGGAAGCTGTTGAGACATGCTATAAAATAGTATGGGCTCTTAATGTTGAATACGGCCTAGACGCATACCCTATATGGTATTTCATTCAAAAAGCTCTATTCAAAATGACATCAAAATACGACAAAGGTTCTACCGCTGCCGAGTCTCTGCTCACTGATTGTGGTATATTGTAATATTGTTACAATACACAATAATAATTTAACACGGCAAGGTATCGTCAGTTACAGTAACAGTACAGTAATATTATTTGAAAGCTTAATAATGTACCTTTGTCGTATTTTTAAGACACAATGTTAACTTGTTTTGTATGCCATAAGCAACTCTCTGATATTAAACTTCTTAGGTTACATTTTCGGTTGTTACATGACTCAAAAGACTTAAGTGCTTATAAGTGTGCACAAGATAATTGTAATCGTGAATTCCAGTTATTTAGTTCATTTCGTAGACATATTTTGCGAGAGCATTCTATTACAAACCTGAGCGAAGTAGCTAGTTCGGAAACGCCCAATGAACCAGAAGAACTAAGTGATTCATATATCCCACCAATCCCATCACCACCAGCAAGTCATGGTAATATTATCAATCAAGCTTTACAGTTGCAAACTTCAAAAAATGTGGAAAAAGACCTTTCGATTTTTATAGCTAGTTTATATGCTAATCAATCATTGCCACGAAATATTGTTCAAACCATTTTTAGCGGATTTCACAATTTCATTACAGAAAGTTTACTTTCAGCTATCAAAGAGCGCCTTGAAAGGTTGTCTTCTGAAAATGTTATTCCTCACGGTACTGTTTCTCACATTTTAAATTCAATTGAACCATTGATGACAACAGTGTGGAGTAAATTTGACACTGAGCACAAGCGAATTAAATATTTCCTTGAAAATGAAACTTACATAGAACCACAATCTGTTGTTATCGGTCAGAGATTGGATAAAGTAAAGAGAATGGGCATAAACCGACTCGTGCCCATCACTTGTGAACAACATTTCATACCGCTTCGAAAAGTATTGATGTCGTTTTTTTCTATGGAAAATGTCCTTTTTGAAACTTTACATTATATGAATCGTCTAACTCAAAATGTTGGTGGTGATGCTGCGGTGGAAAATTTTGTACAAGGCTCATTTTGGCGGAATAGAATGACACAAAATCGAGGCAAAATTGTTATTCCAATATTTATATTCTTTGACGATTACGAAACTGGCAATGCTCTAGGTTCTAGATCAGGGCATCACAAATTGGGAGCAGTTTATGCTTCTATTCCTTGTCTACCACCTTGCAGAATATCAGCGCTGAAAAACATTTTCTTAGTTCTTCTTTTTCATTCCTCTGACAGAACTAAATTTGGAAACACAATAATCTTTCGCTGTGTGATCGATGAATTGAACTATCTCAGTGAGCATGGTTTAAAATTTAATCTACCTAATTTCAGCGGAACTGTTCATTTTGAATTAGGCCTTATTTTAGGTGACAATCTAGGTATTCATGCGATTACAGGTTTCATAGAGAGTTTTTCGGCAAATTTTCCTTGCAGAACATGCAAAGTTAGGAAAGAAGTTTTAAAAACGCAATGTACTGAAAACAGAGACTTATTGCGCAGTATTGATGATTATAGATCAGATCTATTGCTAAACAATCCTTCTATAACCGGTATAAAAGAAAAATGTGTTTGGCTAGATGTAAAAAATTTTGATTTATTCAGCCAAATCGGCGTCGATTGTATGCATGATTTATTAGAAGGTGTTGCCAAATACGTTATGCAATTTGTTCTGCTTCAATATCTTAGACGCTTCAAATTGTTTACCCTCAGTGTTCTCAATGAAAGAATCCATGCTTTTGCTTACGGTCCTGACTGTAGAAATCAACCATGTACTTTAGCTATGGAACATTTAGCTCATGGAAACGTGCGTATGACTGCATCAGAGATGCTCACATTTGTAAGGTATTTTGGTTTATTAGTAGGAGAATTTATACCTCGAGATGACTTAACATGGAATTTGTATAAAAAACTAAGAGAGGTTTTGGAAATTATCTTAACTACGGCCTTTGCAAAAGGAACTGAGGAATCGTTACAGGCAGCAGTTGCCGAGCTTAATTCGAAGTATATGTTACTTAGCAAGGAAGCATTAAAACCAAAGTTCCATCACATGGTTCATTATCCCTCTGCTCTTGAAAAATATGGACCTTTAATTTTTTTGTGGAGTATGCGCTTTGAAGCCAAACATAGAACTTCAAAATTGGCTGCAAACGCTACATGTAATAGAAAAAATATAACACTGACTTTAAGTAAGAAACATCAGCTTCATTTAAATGAAATGTTTCTGAAAGGAAAATTAGAAGAACCACTTAGTACAGGACCCAAAGTAAAGGGATCGGCAGATGATGCTAGTGTTAAACTATTCCTTTGTTCCACTTTGCAATTATGTCCAAATGAGTTGCTAGTTAAAGTCAGCTGGGCTACTGTTTGTTCAACTCGGTATCTAAATGGTACTATTTTAGTTTATGAAACAAATCCTGATCATTATCTGCCCAGATTTTTTAAAGTAGAACATCTATATTTGTATGGTACAGATAAAATTATTTTAAAGGGAATTGCTCTGCAAACAGTGGATTTCGATAGCCATTTCTGTTCCTATGAAGTCCACGAACCAAACCCAGTGGAAAATGTTGCTAAGTTCCTCAATTCGTTAGAGGCACCTATACCATGCAACATTAATATTTTAAGCAATGGAAATAAATATGTAACTATGCGTTGTAGCTTGTAAGTTACGTTGACATTAATTATTATTATCTTAATAAAAAAATATTGTATGTACGTAATGTAAATGTTTATTTTTTTTACCTGAAACAACTATTAAATTAGATATAAAATTACTTTTGATTCAACTCTTTCTTTTGTCAAGTTATGTATGTAGCGTAACGTGTTGTTTGGTTATACAGGGTATAACACAAAGGTTTAGTCATATTTTAGGGGATTGTATCTATAAATCTGTACAACTATCAATATGAAACCTAATTCATGGCAAAAGTTGTTGAGAACGGTGCCCATAACATCACACAAAAATATGACTTCATCTTTCTGTTATACCCTGTTCTCCAAACAAGAATTAGCCTACATATTTAACTTGACAGCTATAAGATTTGAATCAATAGTAATGTTATATCTAACATAATTATCGTTTCTGGTGATAAAATTAAACATGGTACAGATAATGTTGGATTGTTCCACTTAATGCACCTGGGGTAAATCATCTGGGTGCAGCGAGCGGAAGTTTGCTTAAAAGTAGACTCAATTCACCTCGGGCTAATAAAGAATCTAGGTGAATAAAGTCGACTCAATTTTGGTAATATTTTTGGTATATTATATTCACTTAAAAATAAATCATCATATTAAATTATGAGTACAGCTTACAAAATTAAATAAAACAAAACATATTATGAGGTACTTAATACATTTATATTTATATAAATTGATTAAAAAAGAAAGTACCTTTATGATAGGTAAAAATAAACGGATATTTTTTATTATTATTTTTTATCTTCTTTTAATTCTTTTTTTTAAATCTTTTTATTATAATTTTTTTTATTGTATTTTTTTTAAATAAAAGTATTTAAAAAATAATAATAAAAAGAAAATTAAAAAAATATGAAAAAACATAAAAAAATGATTTAAAAAAAAAATAAAAAAAAATCTGTTTATTTTTACCTACCGTGTACTTTTTTTACGCAATTTATATTAATATAAATGTATTAAGTACCTTATATGTTTTGTTTTTTTTTAAGCTGTATTCATAATTTAATATGATGATTTATTTTTAGGTGAATAAAGTACCATACCAAAAATATTAACAAAATTGAGTCGACTTTATTCACCTAGGTTCTTTAGCCCGAGGCGAATTAAGTCTACTTTTTAGTAGACTTAAGACGGAATGCGGGTAGCCGGCTGCTCCATACAAAAAATACAAAAAGGGAGACCTGTTTCCTCCCTGGATAATTATTTAAAAAAATATATGTTTATGCCATTCAATTTATATGTACCTCTGCCATGTCCCTATATTTTTCTTTATTTATTATTTAAATTATTTTAATAATAATTTAAATAATTAAAAAAAAAAAAAAAAACATAGGGATATGGCAGAGGTAAATAAAGATTGAATGGCACAAACATATTTTTTCTAAATATTTATCCAGGAAGGAAACAGGTCTCCCCTTTTGTATGGAGTTGAGGTTACCCGCGTTCCCTCTTAATGCACCCAGGTGATTTACCCCAGGTGCATTAAGTGGAACAATCCATAATAATGTAATGTTATTGTAATAGGAATAGCTTACTCAATTCGTTAAAGTTTTAAAAGTAGCTTGTAAGTAGTAGTTGGCATTAGTTATCGTAATAAAAAAATAATGTATGTATAGTAAATGTTTAATTTTATCATCTTAAACCACCATTAAATTAGATATAACATTACTTTTGATTCAACTCTTACATTTGTCAAGTTAAATGTGTAGCGTAACTTCTTGTTTGGATGTACAAGGTAACATAAAGGTGTAGTCATACTGTAGGGGGTTGTATGGATAATTCTAAACAACTTTCAGTAGGTATGCAACCGGTTTGCTTAAAGCCACTCTGTTTCGCACTTTTCTATACATTTTGGGCCGGGTGATTAGCTGATTTGTATGGAATAGTGAAAAATAAAGTAGCTCTGATTCAATTGGTTTCATGGTAAATGTTGTTCAGAAATATGTCCATAACAATCCCCTTAATATGGCTACAGTTTTCTGTTACACCTGTATAGCCAAACAAGAAGGTTGGGCTTCTTTATGGCTGAAAGATAGCAGCGTGGCCGGAAATTCAAAATTTTCACAGTTTTTTACATTTTGTAGCTAAACTGAGCTATTTTTGTTCAGCGATTTTTCGTTCGCAGCAATAACATAGTATTCTTTTCATTATTGTAAACAACAGAACAACAATAATTCAGCCGATTATGTGTTCTGGTCTACGACAAGTTTTTTGGGCAGTGCCACTACTTCGTAGACCAGAACACATAATCGGCTGAATTATTGTTGTTCTGTCGTTTACAATAATAAAAAGAATACTGTTTTGTTGCCGCGAACGAAAAATCGCTGAACAAAAATAGCTCAGTTTAGCTACAAAATGTAAAAAACTGTGACAATTTTGAATTTCCCGCCACGTTGCTATCATCCACCCTTAACTTGACAATGGTATGAGTTAAATCAAACAAGCAAGTTAGTCATCATAACACATTCACTTATTAAATTCAATTAACATCTTTGTAGAAACAATCGAGAACATTTTTTACTACAGTTACTTTGCAAAGTGAGCTGGACAAACATCTTAGTTGATTCAAACGAGCCAGTTAGTCATAATAACACTTTCACAGATTCTATTTAATTAACGTCTTTTTAGAAACAATCTAGAAAATTGGTTATTATAGTTACATTTCAAAGTTAGCTTGACAAACATCTTAGTTTAATCAAACAAGCCAGCTAGTCATAATAACACCTTCACATATTAAATTCAATTAACATCGTTGTAGAAACAATCGAGAAAATTAGTTATTACAGCTACTTTACAAAGTGAGCTTGATAAACATCTTAGTTGAATCAAACAAGCCAGTTAATCATCTTAGCACCTTCACTGATTAAAATCAATTAACATCTTTGTAGAAATAATCGAGAGAATTTGATATTACAATTAATTCTCAAAGTTAGCTTGACAAACATCTTAGATGAATCAACCAAGACAGTTAGTCATCATACCACTTTCACAGAATATATTCAACTAACGTCTTTGTAGAAACAATCGAGACAATTTGTTGTTACAGTCACATTACAAAGTTAGCTTGACAAACGTCTTAGTTGAATCAAACAAGCCAGTTAGTCATCATAACACCTTCACATATTAAATACAATTAACATCGTTGTAGAAACAATCGAGAAAATTTGATATTACAGTTACTTTCCAAAGTTAGCTTGACAAACATCTTAGTTGAATCAAACAAGCTAGCTAGTCATGATAGTACCTGAACAGATTATTTAATCAAGATATTTGTGGAACCAAACGAAAAAATTGATTACCACAGCCACATTACAAATTTCACTTGACCAAGTTCTTACTTGAATTAGACAGCAATATTTATTGCAGGTAACAGTTATAATTAATTGTTTTGACCTCTTTCACCTTCGTTGTGGTGGCAAAGCTCTTGTCAGGCTCGTATGGAGTCAAGATACTTGATCACACTGATCAAAATATTGCTTCCAACATTCAAATATTTTTTTCAGTGTAGTTGCTACGGAGTAAGCCCCAGACTTCCTGACGATTGAATCCCAACGTAACTAAATGGAAAATTTACATTCTAATTGCTGGGCCTGCGAGTAACTTTATCACGTAGGTAGTATAATCGAACATTCCTTATGAATAACTTGGGTGCTTCATGCTGGAAGCGGTGGTGGTCTAGTGGGTAGAACAGTGGACTCTGAAGCAAGAGGTACCCGGTTCGATTCCCAGTGCGGGCATGTATCTATGACTTTGTTTAATTTCAAAGTTACGTACATTTGTGAATTTGTAGTAGCAATACCACTCGCTAACTGTGAAGGAAAACATCGTGAGGAAACCCGCGACTCAGTTGGCTCCACACGTATTGACCTGTCTTTCCTGTGGGCTTGGTCGACTAAGCTGTCAGGATGGTATAGGTGCTGGGCAAGCCTACTCCATCTAAAAACAATGTCCCAGGCACTGCAGCGCCGAGTGGTCTCTTCACCTATCTAGTGTGAGTGAAGGTGCCACTGGACGCTGTATAAATCATCTCATTACGTAGATGCAAAGGCCTTAGTCATGCTGGAGGTGTGTTGTATAGGGTTTGTGCTGGGCGTAGTGTATTTGTTGTTTGGGACTAAGTTTTGATTCTAATGAATAGATTATCTGGGAAATATTCGTTGCCAAACTTACAATTATTGATTCATAGTACAATTCGAGAATGAACAATTATACTAATACTTCAATGCACTTAGGCTTGCCCAGCACCTATACCATCCTGATAGCTTAGTCGGCCTAGCCCACAAGAAAGACAAGTTCAATACGTGCGGAGCCAACTAAGCCACGGGTTTCCTCACGATGTTTCCGCCATCTAAAACAATGTCCCAGGCATTGCAGCGTCAAATGGTCTCTTCATCCATGTATTCTAATGAATAGATTATCTGGGAAATATTCGTTGCCAAACTTACAATTATTGATTCATAGTACAATTCGAGAATGAACAATTATACTAATACTTCAATGCACTTAGGCTTGCCCAGCACCTATACCATCCTGATAGCTTAGTCGGCCTAGCCCACAAGAAAGACAAGTTCAATACGTGCGGAGCCAACTAAGCCACGGGTTTCCTCACGATGTTTCCGCCATCTAAAACAATGTCCCAGGCATTGCAGCGTCAAATGGTCTCTTCATCCATGTAGTGTGAGTGAAGGTGCCACTGGACGCTGTATAAATCATCTCATTACGTAGATGTAAAGACGTAAGTTTTTTATTGAATTTACTTATGCTCTGACGGACAGACACACATAGCGGTCAAACTTAAAACACCCCTCTTTTTTGCTCGGGGATTAAAAATAATGGGAGAGAAAGCATTGTAACGAGGCCTATCTACTTGGTATGGATCTCATAGTAGGCGTAATTCATTGCCCACTGACACTTCAGATTTGCGCAAGAGAATGGTTAGTTTTGTAGGCAGGTACTCAAAGTAGACTACGAATGCTGTTGATTAGTCATTCAGTGAATCATTCACTAACATAGGTAGTGTGGATTCATGTATTAACTTTGTATGCTTAGTGCTCATTGCCATCATCAAAAGGTTTTTTGATCTTTTGAATGATTTAGATCATCAAATGGCATTCTCAACAAGAAAAGAAGAAGTTTAACCGATTACGGTAGGAAATTTACAATAATTTTACATCGATTTTTTTATAATTAACTAAGAAATTATTGTTGTTTTATGAAACGGGCACCAGAGGGGCACTAAAGGCGTAAATATGCAACAACAAAGTAAACTTTCCATAAATTGCCTTCAACACCGCTAAGGCAAAATAGATTATATTATTATTATCTGCGTAGTATATCATCAGTCACGATTAGAATTTACTTAGCTAGAAACAAGAACACACCAAAACCACTTTACGTAACCCGAAGAAGGTCAAATATGGACACACGGGCGAACTACACTAACTACAAACTTGTCTAAAACCTAAAAAAGGAATACATTGCAGTGTACGTACAAACACATTAAGACACTACTCTCCTTGAAATGTGAAAAAAATTAAGTACAGATTCTAAAGGAAGCTCTAAAGTAAGGTTCAACGAAAGTAGCGTGGTGGCAATCCCCAAATTTTCCCAGTTTCTTAAAATTTTGTACTAAACTGAGATATTTTTCAAAAATAACTCAGTTTTTCACGACAATAAAATAAAATTCTTCATTAATTATTGTAACTAATTGTTTTTTTAATTGTTTTTTTGCTCTAAAAACTAGTTGTACTTGTTGTAGTTGTTGTGAACCAAAAATCTTTGTACAAAATTAGCTCAGTGTAGCTACAAAATTGAAAACCCTGGAAAAATTGTGCCCACCACGCTACTTTCGTTGAACTTTATGTTGTTAAATTGTAGATGTTTCGTATTAACCACGGAAGATGCACGAGGCATTTATGTGTTTATCGAACGAAAGGGGGTAACCTAGAGTGTCGCTGTCTGTGCAAAGTTCTTGAAAGGTCCTCAGAAAATCAAGTCGCAATGTTGGGGAATCCGAATGTATCTGCGCAATAAATCATGAGATAGTTTGCTAAGGCTGGCTTCAGACCCGGGTGTGGGCCAAATCGCTTGTGATATACGTCCTTGAGTACTTCAAGGCGTAGGAGTTTCTAGGTACTGGAGGAGAGGCGGACAGAAAAATGTGTTTTACATAAACACTTGCGTTTGGGATATTTCTTCTTCTTTGGGTTTGGAAACGACAGCTGCTATAGTCCCACAAGGGCCAGATGGCGGTCCATTTTTAGGGTTCCGTACCTGAAGGGTGGCAAGCGTGTAAAGGTTTATCTACAGGGCACTTTTAAATAGCTTTATTCCTGAAAGACGTCAACTTTTAAATGTAATTTCCAACCACTTTTATTCTACGACTATGGTGAAAGAGCAATTTTTTTCCACACACAGGCGCACATTTAGGGGCAGGAGAGGATGAAAAGATGGTAGAGAGCGGATGGGCACGAAAGCGCGCCACGCAGGCAACAAAACTTTTAAATAATAAGAAACGTTTCATAAATAAAAAGTATTGAGGTTTTTGAAAAATTTTAGAACAAAAGTGATTGGATATTACATTAGACATTGACATGTTTCAGGAATAAGCTCAGCAGTGGCAAAGGTGGGCTGATGAAGATATTAGGTACATCTTTATAAGGCTGTAAAGTTTTACCCAACTGCAAACAAGATGAACATTGAACACCACCAAACGCTGCTGCTGTTCTTTACCACATCGGCCGTTGTCAGAATAACTGGCAGCTAAAAGTAGAAACATGTAAACCGCACGGCGGTTCACAGATTATCCTCGATCCGAACTAGGATTTCGTCAGCTATAAAAAAGGGTACCCTTTTGTTGCCTCGTCCTTGAAGGCTTGAAGGGTAACTATGTTTCTGGACTCTTTATTCCGCTAACGTCTCTGTTATGCGGTAACAGTTTTTGGGGTTCGCACTTGGTTAGAGGAGATGTTGTATAGTTTAGCCTCTACTGTCTAAGTTTCGATCTATCTAATAGTCTTGGCCGGATTGATTGTACTTTATTTTATAAATTAATGATTTTCCAAAAAATGGTAGTTATAATTTCCCTTGAATGATCTGTGCCTTCATAAGGAAAAAAAAACATATACCTACGTATTCTTCTGTTTTTCTGCTTATACCTTGGTCTGTCTATTTATTTGGCGACTGCCTGGCCAACTAGGTCAGTAAAGTTAACAAAATCAATTTCTAAAACGTATTTAGTCAACTGACGCTTGTAAGTTCATAAAGTATTATTTTCTTTATTATTTCGTGAACCTTATAGGGTACAATGATGGCCGACAAAACAATGCAACATTCTCCACTTGTTCCACATCCAACCACGATACGCAACTATTCACCTATTGTCACTATACGTTGTATTCATACAATATTACCATTCGCATACATATTATGTGAGTAATACTTCCCATTGTACGAGGTACTTACATATCCCTTTCAGAGGTAAGCAACATGGACCCAAATTGCCATCGCTTCCCGAATATGGAATTTTTCTAAATGGTGCTACGGGTTTGTACCCTGATTGAAGGAAATATATCTGTGGCTTTTTAGAATAAACGATGATTTTGAGATGTGTCTGAAGGTTGGCGCTCTTATACTCGTACTGTGAAATTTATACTTTCCGTCTAAATAAGCCTTATAGGTGGCTGTTTGGCTCATAAAGCGAATTAATTTATTTTTTAACTGAGTTTGTTTAGCATGATTTGTTATTTTAAATTTTATTCGTTCATGTTGTTTTTATCTTCGGTGTTTCCATAATAAATTTTAACTGTATAAATAAATGAACGGCGTAGACTTGGGTTTAGTCTTAGTTTGCTGTAACTCATTATTTTACGAATTTAGATGAATTAGGCGTTGTTAGGCGCTTCCATACATTTTCAAAGAAATTGTGGTGAAATTCTGTTTAAAGGTTTTTGTTTCTATGTTCCATTGATTCAGATTTCGTCAAAGTTTACTTAAAAGTCAAAGTTAAGTAAAAACGTGTGTTTTTGAAAAAAATATATGAGACTATAATAAAATCTAAGCTTCCTGGGTCTAATCATCCAGTACCAGTGCAGTATAGTCTAAACAAATAGGAAATGCGAGGTGCGTCATTATGATTAATGTGGTGCCGTAACACGTCGCCGTCGCCGTCGCCGTCGCCGCTGGTAATGGAATTCACTGATGGCTCTAATTGTTCGCGATTCGTGCTATAATTTCTTCGAAGGTTATAAATTAAATTATAGCTGAACATTGCCCGTAGGTGATATAGTAATGTGTGACTGTGAATGAAATGTATTGTGCCTAGGTATATTTTCAAAGTAACGTACATATGTGAATTGGTAGTAACAATACCACTCGCTAACGGAGGAAATCCTCTAAGTTGGCTCGTCACGTATTGGCTTATCTTTCCTGTGGGCTAGGCCGACTAAGCTGAGAGGGTGGTATAGGCGCTGAGCAAGCCTAATCCAGAAACAATGCTCATGCAATCCAGCGCACAAGTGGTCACTTTACCAATCTAGTCTTATTTTAGGTGCCACTTGACGCTGAATAAATCATCTCATTTCGTAGATGCAAAGGACCATTGCAATATTGTCAGTACCTCGGTAGTATACCAACTTTTTTTATGCTGCCTGTATAGTGTCCCACTGCAGGGACTGTGGCAAATGAGAAAAAGAAGTATAATTACTTTATACTTACGAGTACAACACCTACAAATCTACATGTTTAAAAGTGTGATGAAAAAAGTCAATTTTTTTAAAGGTATTTTTAATCAGACTGCTAATTTTAAAATTAACAAGTACCTAACCCTCTCACGGTAGCGCGTAAAGAGCAAAAGTCAAGTTGCCTCCCAAAGGCGGTTCGTCATTAATTAGCAACTTAGGTAAAAGTTTAACGAGATCAAAACGTACATGTATGGCTTGCTATGACAAGGGCACAATTATCTCTTGGAGCGCCGCTAATATTAGGGATTTATAAGCAACGTTTTTAGGGTTCCATACCTCTAAACGAAAAAGGGAACCATTATAAAAATGCGTCTCAATTCGTGAAATATTGAATTTTGTAAATTGCGCCATATTTAAAAAATTGCATCAAGGGTAGAGAGGGCCTGACCATTCGGGCGCCAGAGGAAGGGCTCCGTCTGGTACGTTTGCCATTGACCTGGCCCAAGATATTGTGTTTTTTTTTTTTCGCTCTCTTCAGCACTTTGATCTTGTAACCTCTAGTTTACTGTATTAGCGGCACTGTACAATTTGAATCATCGATAAAGTTTTTAATGCCAATACGTACCTGAAGGAGTTTTACGTTATTTTACACCTGAAAATTTCGCCTAAAGTCGCCACGTGTGAAACCCCCTTAACGCTAAAGTTCGAGAAGAACCGTTAAGTGCTTCCCACTTTTAATGGAGCTAATGTGACTTTAGAGTATGAGCGATATTATGCTGTATGTTCCAAGAAAATTGCGAGCTCAGACATTTTTATTTTATGTCATTTCAAAGCTCTTGCATGATAATTAAATTAGTTCCGAAGAAGATAGGTAGATACTTCTATATTTTTTTCGGAGATAATTCTTTTAGCTGTACAAGGTTGATTTAATACCTAGCAACGAATTTAGGCTCAAAGTTGTGAGAGTACCTACTTCTGACGGTAGGCCCTACAGTCAATGACACGCTGAGGTACCCACGCCACGATATCACGCTATTGAAAAAATTTAAAAAGCATTAGTACACTCAAAATTCATAACCAAACAAACTAAATTCAAGTCAGCAACAGGAAGCAACAATTCATTCTTCATTATATTCAAAGGCCTTTGGAATGACGGCATAATCTTCAAGTTGCACAAAATGGCCGCCAGCCAACAGACTGAGTTAGTATAAATAGCAAGTTAAACAACCTGCAACCGAGTTTACTGGACAGGGCTTACTCGCGATATAAGTGAGGAACAACCCCTTTTCTTATAAAGATTTTTATAGGTTAAAAATTCACTCGTGACAGGACTTGAACCCGCAACCCTGTTGCACACCATGCAGGCGCTCTACCAATGAGCATTTCGTCTGCAAAGATGAACGCATTGGATGGTCAAACTATCACACTAGATGGCGCCCCAAGACAAGTATCAATGAAGTTGGTTGCATCGACAGTTACTTGACTCGGTAGCTCAATTGTTAGAGGCGCCTGCACGGTGTGCAAGAGATTGCGGGTTCAAGTCCTGTCCCGAGCGAATTGTTTGACCTCAAAAACAATATTTATAATGTTCCGTAGCACGAGTTAGTGCTTTCAAGGCCTTTGCATCTACGTAATGAGATGATTTATACAGCGTACAGTGGCACCTTCACTCACACTAGACGGGTGAAGAGACCACTCAGCACTGCAGTGCCTGGGACATTGTTTTAGATAGAGTAGGCTTGCCCAGCACCTATATCATCCTGACGGCTTAGTCGGCCTATAGCCCACAGGAAAGACAAGTCAATACGTGTGGAGCCAACGTAAGCCGCGGGTTTCCTCACGATGTTTTTCCTTCACCGTTAGCGAGTGGTATTGCCACTACAAATTCACAAATGTACACACGACAGCACGTCGACCTTTACACGCTAGCACTCTACTCAGTTGCGTTACGGGCGACTTTACAACAAAAGTGTACAGTCTGACGTGCTGTCGTGTGTACTTAACTTTGAAATTAAACAAAGTCATAGCATAGATACATACCCGCACTGGGTTTCGAACTGGGGACCTCTTGCTTTAGAAAATACAACAACCACAATTCTTATTATCACAGACTAGCTTTTACCGGCAACCACATCCTTGTGGATTAGAGGTACAGTTGAAGAATAATACCTACTCAACGTCGGACTTTACCCTGTATAACACAGCGGGAAATCACCTTTGTGCTATGCTTGCTTTGGTACTATAGTGAATATTGTGTAAAATTAGGTACATGTTCTACAAGGTGTTTCAAAAGTACCTAACTCTTTTTACAGGGTGTAACCTACTGGTCAACAGGATGTCAAATCTGTAAAAAAAAGTTGAAAAAATCAATTTTTATTTTATAAACTCTTGAAAAAAAAACATAACTTTTTTGTTTTTGTTATTAGCTCAAATTTAAAAATATGTTTGTGCGTGTAGGTGCATTTACATAGCTTTGAGTTGTTAAAGCATTGTCAAAGTCAATGAAAACAATATTTAAAAAAATACTTTTCTCCTGCCACATCGTTCACATTTTATTAATTAAAAATTAACGGATAGTCAGGAGCAAAAAAATAATTTTGGTTGTGATCCCTATCACCGGGTGCTATTACCCTGTAAAAAGAGTAAGGTACTTTTGTAACACCTTGTATAAGGAAATGTAAAAGATTTTTCGTTATTTTGAGAATGAAAAAATTAAACGATTTTTTGTTTTTTTGAGCCCAAAAAATTTGATTCTTTCTTCTAGCACAATGAGTATTGAGTAGGGGCTATTATGTGAACAAACAGCAGTGGAGAACACAAACATGGCCGTAGCTGGGTCCCTAGGTAGCCGACTATACCAACCTCTATGGTAGAGACCCGCCTTTCCTATGTACATTTAGGAAACTGAGCTAAAAATACCTTAGATGAATTTCCTTTTGGCTGAAATCACGATAGACCACTATAGAAGATTAACTCTGTGCCGACCAATGTACAGTCGGCCACACGCTAGTATACCCCTTTTTGTTCGATTGGCGCTCTTCTGTCGTGCGCGGTAAGAGCTGCCATGGGGTATCTGTGACTGTGGCCGACCGTACCTACGCTTACTATCAGCAGGTTCCTTGAACGCATAAATCACATAACAGACGAATTAAAATCCAAATCAATCTATGGTTTAAGGTATTATAGGTAGTGGCCACCAGCCCCTGCATTCTCTAAAATATCCACCGAAAAAATAACGATTATTAAACCTTAAATACTAGTGGTTCGCTCCGAACTATGAACTCGCAACCCCAGTTACAGATGTGTAACTTTGCTTACGCCATTCGCGCAGGCGCTTTGCATATAAACTATACAACCCCAAATCTCGGCAACCCCTCGACCGATTTGGCTCATGTTCGAATTTAAAAATTATTTTAATTTCTTTTACCCGCCTACCAAATTTCATAACGATCCGAACAAATTTACTCAAGTTATCGTCGAACGAACATTCATACATACAAACATACAAATATACAAACATACATACAAACATACATACATACATACAAACGCCAGATTGTTCCAGTAGACTCGGAGAACTTCGCTCGCTTCGCTCGCTCGTTCAATAAAACAAAGTATTGTTAGTTACACCATTTATAACTCGAGAACGGATGGACCGATTTTTATGATTTTTGATTTCTTGGATTTCTCTCTGCCCCGAATAGCAGAATAACTATTAAAACAACAGAAAACTCACGAGAAAAAAAAAGTCTGCGCGGACGATGTCGCGGGCAAAAGCTAGTTTCAAATTAAAGATTGTTAATTTTAATAAGGGCTATTTTCGAGTCTTTTGACGCTCAACGGTGGAGTGGATTTCTTAGAGAATAGAGGCACTGGTGTCAGAGTTTTAAGGCCGCCCAAAGTGCCTCTGATGTGGCTTAACGATTGTTATTAATCAACAATAGCTGGGACCAACTATATTGTTATCCCTAGCGACAAAAAATTACCAGAGTAGCTACCACGAGTGCGAAAAAGCTGTGCCGGACGTCTGCCGGGCGTCTGTCATGTATCCTAATAACATAGGAGTAAGGTTGTTGATCCAACTTAGCACTTTCAGTGACAGTGACAGTAAGCACTCGTGGTAGCTGCTCTGAACCACATAATAGATTCTACTAAAACACGGTTTATCAAGTGTTGCCAAACAATCGTTCGATATTATCGATTACTATGTTATGAAGTATGATACTTCCAGTAACATCTCTGGCCAAAATTACCGTATACCTACGTCTAAACGTAAAAACCTTATAAATTATTGTTTAGTTTTCGCTTCACTCAATTTTGGGCTGATTCATCAAAAGTCGGCTACGAAAAAGTTTTGACATTTCGTTGAACATTAAATTTGGCAGTGATTGAATAATAATTTTCAAAGATACTACGAGTGACACTTTGCAGGTCCTTTGCTAAACTCTAATTTTTAATTCGAGTCCACGGAATGACAGTTGCTAGTATGCCACTGACAGATAAATCCTTTGTAGCAACTTTCATTCCGTGGACTCGATTTAAAAATTAGAGTTTAATTCGAGTCCACGGAATGACAGTTGCTAGTATGCCACTGACAGATAAATCCTTTGTAGCAACTGTCATTCCGTGGACTCGATTTAAAAATTAGATTTTAGGTTTGCATGAACAGTAACGAGCTGTTCATGCAAACCTAGGACAAGATTATAAAAATCTTAGCTGTTAAAGATATTTTATCGGTTGATCGTCAGTCGATTTTCCTACAACACAGGGTGGTATTCTAGAACGCTACTTAAATTCAGTTTAAACAGAGTTCAGACTGTCGATAAAGCAGTGCATGTTTTGATATGAAGGGAGGGATATTCAAATCAAAACATGCACTGTTTTATCGACAGTCGACACTACTAAACTCTACTTAAACTGAGTTTAAACAGAGTTCAAGGAGCTTTGTAGTTTGAACTGAGTTTAAATAGAGTTTAAGTAGCGTTCTAGTTTGAACTGAGTTTAAGTAGCGTTCTAGTTTGAACTGAGTTTAAGTAGCGTTCTAGTTTGAACTGAGTTTAAGTAGCGTTCTAGAATACCACCCTAATTCCAAAGGTGCCATAAAAAGCCCGTATAAAGCGACGCATCAGTAAAGTAGCTGTAAATCCCTAAACCTACAAATCCTTGCCCTATAATCTCCGGTCGACCTTCGGAACAGGTACAGCAATAAGCTGTAAGTTTCTGACCTGAAGTAATAAAAAAATATATGTATATTTCTCAACTACTGCTTCAGTGATATTTTTTATGCCTAGGAATAAGAAATCAAAGGTGTGTCCACATGTCGAAAGCTTTATTATCTATGCCTGCAACTAATTTTATCGTCCATAGTTGAATCATTATCTTACAATCAATTAAAATGCTGAAAAGTGCGAGCGAGAGGGCTGCAGAGGTCGAGGGGATTCTTAAGCCCCAGGACTTGAATTTAAACCTAACTGACAATCACGTGAGACACTTATATACAAAAGACAGCACGTCGACGCTTACACGCTAGCATTCTACTCGGTGACGTTACGGGCGATTTTACAACAAAAGTTTACACTATATCTATAGTTTCTTCCAGACAGGCCTTAATATCAATCCCAATACGTTTTGAACCGCTTTTGGCTTAGTCGTGGGTCTAAAAACACAAAAGTACCTACCTAAGACACTGCCCACGACTGTATTTAGGTACTTCAAATGTCATCCCATCGCCTAACGTTCGAAGCGTTTTCCTCACGAATTTAGGCTCAATACGTGTCCCTGTTACCTCGCTAAGAGTTGTCAAATCTAAGCCGTCGAGGTGCCTTTTTATTAGACGGTGAAAAGGCGGGGTAAACTTTAAAAGGTCCTCTTTTTACTTACTCAGTGGGGTGATAAAGAAAGGTCCTTATAAACTTAAGTTAGGGGCCATTTATCTTTGATACAAATTAATGGTATCAATCAACTGTTTCTCACACACAATGTGGATCATTTGCGTTTTGAATTAAGGCGCTGGGCATAGTGAATTAGCCCGAGCGCAAAAAAAATGCACTAAAACGATTCCTGTATCAAATACACTAAGAAAATGGAAAATGTTCACATATCAAACCCTAGAATTAGGTGAGAGCTACCTAAAACAGCCAGTTTTGTGTTGATACCCATAACAGATTGCAAGATATTTTGTTTGAAAAAAAGTGCGCCGCCTATTTTTTTTCATCAAAAATATCTTCAAAACGTTTATGAATGTCAACACGAAACTGGCTGTTTTAGATAGGTCTCACCTAATTCTAGGGTTTGATATGTGAAAATTTTCGATTTTTTTAGTGTATTTGATACAGGACTCGATTTTGTGCATTTTTCTTGGCGCGCGGGCTATTCACTATGTACTGCGCCTTAAGTGTGCAGTTTGTAGAGACATCAAAAACAAAAATTTCTGTGAAAACATTTTCAGAATGTCAGAAAAGAAAGTCATCGGATTGCGAAAATATTAAAGATAAGATAAGATAAGATAAAAAGTATTTATTTAAAAACCACACATAAATTATACAGACAGTTTGTTTGATACACTTTGTTTGTTTGTTTGTTTTTTTGTTTGATACAGTTTCAGAGATTGTAAAAATGGTTAGAGTGCAGAACAGTAGGTACCTAATGATTTTTCCGTTGGTCTCCACGCTAGATTTACATCTGTGTTGTGGAGGCCTAGATTGACGAAATTCTAAGTTAGGTTTAGATGGCGGGTCAACGCTGAGATTTAGTACAAGAGTGGCATTTTAGGGTGCAAAGTAAATTGGTGATTTTGACAAAAAAAAATCCATTCAATTTTATTTCTTGTAAGGATCAAAAGTCAAGGTCAAAACTGTGCGGTTTTTTTTACAGAATAATAGCAGTAACAGACGCTCGAATTTGGTGCGTCCGAACCAATGCACTGTGCGGTGCGCTGCCTCGTTTCGTTTCAGTGTCAGCAGTGCGTATGGTATGCGTTCGATTTGCAAACGCTTCGAACCAACCGAACCGTAAATAATAATAATAATGTTCGGCGTACCATGCTATACACACGATCGAATAAGGTCCGACACCGCACCGCGTTCGTGGTTCGGCCGTACCAAATTCGAGCGTCTGTTTCTGCTATAAGAACACTGTTCGACCAGCAAACCCCATCGCAGACCCGGCTAAGCCCACAAGACGCATCCGAATTCAATAACCGGGCTCGATTAATTCGGCTTATCACACGGCCCTCCCAGGGACGAATGCGGCGAGTTTGCCGTTCCACTCGGCTGGGATATAGATGCTAAGGCCGAGGCGTCCGGGGACTGATTCCGTGTCGTCCCTGAGCCCCAGATGTCTTGCGGACTAGTGATGGGCCGCGAATCACTCTCTGGTAGCATTATACAGGGTGCACTCTAAGTCGATAGCGGAACTTTAAGTAGGCTTTCTACTGATCACTACAAACAACTTGTAACAGGTGGCGAAAAAAATGGAGCGAAAAAAAAATCAGCTGTTTCATACATCCGCCGCAGTACTGAGTCGACCTTTTGTATGGAACAGCTGATATTTTTTTCGCACCATTTTTTTCGCCACCTAGTACAAGTTGTTTGTATTGATCAGTAGAATAGCCTACTTAAAGTTCCGCTATGGACTTAAAGTGCACCCTGTAGTTGTTCGCAGGATCGAACCCGTCATCAATTTCTTATTTATAAGTGTTATCTATAAGAACTTCAATGTACAGACCGTGTTCCTTTTTTTAAATAAACAATTTTTACTTTACTGAACCTTAGCATTATACGGAATGCGTGTAGTCAGCAACTACAAGAGCTCTGGCTCCTTTCCAGATATCAAAGGCAGTGGATTCAAATACTAGCTCTCACAGATAATTTCCTCTCGGCAAGACGTACAAGGTTCAACTAAAGTAGCGTAGCTGATCACAGTTTTTCAATTTTGTAGCTAAACTGAGCAATTTTTGACGGAAGGATAGTATTGTAAGTTACTATTGTAAGGAAGGCCAAAATTTAATTATTTTTGGGTATATTTCACAGTTTTTGTTTGCGGCGAGTGCTTGTATAAAAAACATTCTTTTATTTACATAACATAATTATATTTACATTACATTTATTTTCCAGGTGCATTCTGAACTTTTACCATATAAATAAAAAAAATCTAGGAGATAAAAAAATAAATTAGTAATATCGTTTGAAAAAATGTATTTAGCAAACCAAATCATCTATTTAATAAAACAGAAGCGAAGCATTTTTTTTATTTACTGGATTTATAAAATAAATATAGTATACAACATATTGAAAAGACTATAAGAAAAACCGTGTTTCTGAATGTTCTATTCCGTGACTTTACCTTTTTAAAAGATGCTTATGCCCCTTTTTCATTTACAGTTTTGTATAGAGAATGGGCACGAACAATCACTTTCGCTGAAATACGCGTGTAAACGGACTATGAATTAGGCTCTTTTTTCTGTCTGGATTTGGCATCTACTTAAACGGCCAGTGTTTTTTTTCTTTTTCGACACCATAGACTTTCCCGGCGTCGCGTTCACATTTCGAAGCGCACAAAAATGCAGATAGTTATCGTAAGTTACTAGTAACAGCAAACTTTCCGAGCGTGGGAGATGAAAAAGTTTTTTGAAATCAAATTAATTTAGAAGTTGACGTGTTTCAGGAATAAAGTTATTTAAAAATTACCCTGTGTGTATGTTGCTTTGGTTTGGGCTTGACTGTTGATACGGAAATTTCGTACCATTTACGGCAACTCCAAAATCAAATCAGGCCGACTGGTATGCAGACAGCACTATTGCGGACAGTTTACGATGCTAGTAAACCCTGGCTAGCCAGCACAGGAGTGCTGTAAAATGTAGAAAGTGCCTACACTAAATTGTTAATGGTGATTCTAACGGTGCCATTGGAGATTTTGTAGGTGGCACCTGAGTTCCAAAACACACTAAGCGTACCTATCTTGCACAACTAGCGTCGCCAATGAAAAAAAATACATTATCTTCTTTGCCAAAAATGGCCACTTTTGGCGGTAAAGGGATTTATTCGAAGGTTCTAGAATTTGGAATCTAAACCTTAGGTCCTAAAATAGTTAAGCCCCGTGTTGAGAACTTAATGAAGCGTTTTTAGCAAAAAACGCATCCAAAAAGAATATGTTTTTTGTTTTCGCTATAATCAACTAGTCCTTTTTTCTGCCCTGGTAAAGAAAAACACAAAATAATTTCATTATTTCTATATTATAGTCTATTTTATTAACATTCTAATAATAATTGACACCTAAACGTTCCCTCTCAATTTGAAGGAACTAAAGTAGTTAGCGCGGCCTAAGTGTAAAATGTAGCGCAAAATACGCTCAATAAGGATGGCTGAAATTACCTTGTAAGTGTCAACACTTGACATTCACAACCACATGGTGGTTTTAGCCTTCACTGTGGAAGCTCAGTGAGTAGAACGATTTCCTGCAAAGCGTAAGGCACGCGGTTCGAGTCCTGGTAGAGTCTAGTACCTATTATTTCGGATTTCGCACGCCATGTCGAAACTCTATTAATACGAATATTAATGACGATTCATCGAATTTACTGCCGATTGTGTAGCGCGCCGGGTTTTCGTACAATTTGGTTGAAAAATAAGCTATGAACTATTTATTCTAATAAACTGTCACAATTTAATTTGTGCGTCAATTGTTTTTCAGGTTTTAATTTTATTTAGGAATGAAAGTTTTATTTTTTTAATTGTTCTTTATTGGTTTTGTTTTGGTTTAGCAGGTGCATATCGATTTTGTCCGAAACACAATTTCATCGGTTCGCTACTACACTACATCTTTTTCTGCACATAATTGAAATGTTAACTTTTGTTTTAAAATAAAGCGTTACACCTTGTCCCTCCATTTCGTCTCTTCCTTTTAAAAAAATATTTTCCAGTGCCTTTACATACGTTATTTATGGAATACCGCCACATTTTCCTCCTCGCTGTAATATTTAATCCTTTTAAGCCGCGTTGTAGCATTATCTAATCACAGAAGATTGCAAATCTCCGTCGGGGTTTTTTTCAAAGCTTGTAAACAAGAGGTGGGATTCCTCGATGTAGAGACAAATAAGCGATTCTCTTCCTAATTTAACACTTACCTCTCCTTCCTAATTTTTGTGTAGGATAGCATTTACACCTACCCTCCATGACTATTGCTAGATGTGTCAACACACATATCCCATCAACATGCATAAATAAGAGTCCAAAAGTGACTTTGTGAGTGAGTTTGGTGTTGAAATGTTCCCAAAATACATCTATAATATTGAGCCACGAAATAAGGCTAGGTAGTGAGAACCAGACTGCAGAGGTGGATAGAGACGTATGTCCCAAGCCTGGATAGACCGCCAATGGAGAAATACTGCGAGGAAAACTTACAGTCAACTACTAATAAGATTTTCTATTTTTTAAGTGACGTTAAAAGAAGAGCAAGCCATGTCATTAAGTCCTGTAAGATTTTCTCCAAAATGCGTCTCACTTTCTTTACTGCCTACTTTTTCTCGTAAAATATCTTAAGAGGTTTTTTTGTAACGCAAAACGGGATTATTCAAAGCTTAAAGATTATGACACTCGGATGAGCCAGAATTTCGTCAAGTTTGTTAATCGATTTAATAAAAGAAATGGACGCTCCAATTCGTAAAATCACTAAGTCACACTTAGTGATTTTTTCAACTAGCTACACCATCGAAAAGAGCATAATTAAATAGACTAGTACCGAATTCTGTTCTGTACACAACTACTACAGATGTTTTATCTCACTTAGGCGGATGAGCCATAATTGTGTATGTAAATGTACATGCACATTGTCTTTGCGTGTGTGTCTTTGAATTTCGAATTTTTTAGTTATGTACGCACACAAATATTGCTACAGATGTTTTATCTCACGAAGGCGGATGAGCCATACTTATGTATGTAAATGTACATGCACATTGTCTTTGCGTGTGCGTCTCTGAATTTCAAATTGTTGAGTTACGCACACAAGAGAGTGCGTCTATACGCATTACAACTACAAGTATGGCTCGTCCGCCTTCGTGAGATAAAACAACTGTACTGCTACAAATGTACACAACTTTGAAACAAACTAAAGCCTAGATAGATGCTAGGCAAATCTACAACATCTGAAACATGTCCCAGGCACTACAGAGCCGAGTGGTCACTTCGCCCATCTAGTGTGAGTAGGTAAAGGTGAAACTGGACGCTGTATAAATATACAAATTATTTATGTACCTAGATTCTAGGGTAAACCAGGCATACGTGTCCCATTGAGTCATTTCCTTTGGCCTTATTTGCACGAGAAAATCTAGAGCCTGGATGGAAAAGCCTAAAGAGATACTTATATTGAGGCGCCGCTGCATTGTTATAACATGGGCCCTCCTCAGTAGTAGTATTATTGCATTACGCTTCCGCCCATTAGGTTAGCTTAAACCTAATCAGTGTTACATCATCCTATCAACGTCTGCAGGCTAGTGGAGAGGCGGATTTCCACTCGAAATCATCCTTAAGATAGATTAATTCGCGCCTCAAACGGGGCCATTCTACTGCTAAAGAAACTAAGGGTGGTATTAGTAGTCGTCTGAGATCACCGATCACCTATAAATCTGAAATAAATATATCGAATTTAATTGAATACCCTGAAACTCCTGTTTCCAAAGTAAATTTTACATTATTTAGTCGAGCAGACACTAAGGGCGGTATTAATTATTCGTCTGAGATCACCTACTTGAGCTCGATCTCAAGCAGGTGAACACAGAAAAGTCAAATGTTAATGTCAAGCCTTGGCTAATGTCAAACTTGAAATAGCTGTCAGCATATTAATAAACACTATCTTGAGATTGACATTGACATTAGCCAAGGCTTGAACTTAGCATTTGACTTTTCTGAGATGAGTTCGATCTTGAATCGACGACTATTAATGCCACCCTAAATGCAAGCTTTTACCAACTTCAAAAAAATACTCAACTCGACCTGTTTCTTTTTTCTAAGTTTGTTACCTCAGAACTTCTTTGTACGTGAACCGATTTTGATGATTCTTTTTTTGTTTAAAAGGGTATACTCCCCATGTCGTCCGAAAATTGTGAAGATCTGATGAAGACCTCCGTAGATGGAGAACGGAATTCCAGCATATTGTGTCTGCAATTTTAACTTCGCCCTATAAAGCCTTCGTAAGCAAAAACTCCTGTAAATGTATTTATTAATTCGTATGGCCGTAAAATAATACAACAACAAAAACTAAAACACATCACATGCGAACATCCAGCTCTGTAAGCCAGTTGGCTGCGTTTGGTTTCAGGCTGATCAAGTCGTCAGGGTCTCCGCAGTAGGATCTTTAAACTCTAATTTTTAAATCGAGTCCACGGAATGACAGTTGCCACAAAGGCTTTATCTGACCGTAGCATACTATCTAACTGTCATTCCGTGGACTCGATTTAAAAAAATAGAGTTTCAATGAATTATTATTACAACCTAATTTAGATACCTACTCAAATATTTGCAATGCCCTTCCATGTGTGATACATTACATACAATAATGTGATACATTAATTATGTAAGACCTATGTAATACCATTATGACGCAAATAAATTAAATATGAATATGAATCTCAGGGGGTTGCTTATTCAATTTAATTCCATAGTGGCCTATTTTCTTATATAAAAAATATTGAACGGACTGAGACCCGTCTTTTCCCTATTAATCTGTTCTGATTTATACGTGAAGGAAAGAAATTCCGCCTAGTTCTATTGATACGGGTGACTGTGATTAAATACTGAGAATGTCCCCGACAAACGTCAGACCGGCGATTTATGAAGAGCTTCCGCTTAATATCGGCTGAGGAAACTGCCACGTTGAGCTTTAATGAGCACTGACACTTAATGGAATGTCCGATGCCCAGCCCTTTGAAAGGAAATTCGTTTTGCTTATTACGTTTGTGCTTTTTTGTGCGATTGTTTGGGCGCCGTGCATAGTGAATCGCCCGCGCGCAAAGAAAAATGCACAAAATCGATTCCTGTATCAAATACACTAAACAAATTGAAAATGTTCACATCAAACCCTAGAATTAGGCGAGACCTATCTAACACAGCCAGTTTCGTGTTGACATTCATAAAGGTTTTGAAGATATTTAACTTGAAAAAAAATAGGCGGCGCACTTTTTTTCAAGCAAAATATCTTGCAATCTGTTATGGATATCAACACAAAACTGGCTGTTATAGATAGGTCTCACCTAATTCTAGGGTTTGATATGTGAACATTTGCGAATTTTTCTTTGCGAGCGGGCGATCGGCGCCTCCCCCGATCAAAAAAGAGGGGGTTATAAGTTTGACTGCTCTGTGTGTGTGTGTCTATGTGAGGGTAAGTCTGTCTGTCTGTATATGTGTCTGTATGTCAGTGGCACCGTAGCTTTTAAACGGGCGAACCGATTTTATGCGCTTTTTTTTTTTTAAATCTTTTCTAGCGAGTGTTCTTAAATATTATTTATCAAAATCAGTTCAGCCGTTTAAGCTAAAATGTCGGGGGTGTTTTAAATTTTTAATTTAGTGGTTATTGACTATTGTGTTATTATTTTGACCGCTATGTTTGTGTGTTTGTCTGTGGCACCGTAGCTTTTAAACGGGTGAACCGATTTGGATGCGGTTTTAATTTTATTGAAAGCTGTTTTTCTAGCGAGCGTTCTCAGTATGTTTTGTAAAATTTGGTTTAGCCGTTTAATAAAACATATCGACGCCGTCGGGGATCTCTATTTTTTTTTTTTGTATTTAGTTGTTATATTTTTTGGGACATGTACAATTGTACAGGCTACATCTTACTTTCTTACTTAGTCATATTTTTTACGAAGCTTTTGGGACAATTTTTATGATTTATTGTATTTATTTAAATTAATTGTTTCCATGAATAAAGACGCACTTGCCCTCCAAAGATAGTTCCAGTTAGATTCTAAGTTAGTAATAGATAGGTAGGTAAGTAAGTCTAAAGTGTAAATGCAAAATCAACTACCGTTTGAACCATCGTCTACCACCTGGCCCGTAACTAAGTGGTCGACAGTTAATTAACTGCAGACCTGAGCGCTTAGTCTGTAAAAAAAACCGCAGTTGCTAGTCATCAAAGTAGGTTTTTTTACAAATATTTTTTTCGACTATAATGAACGAATGTTACGAAATAACCCCCGATACAAAAAGAGGGGTGTATGACCGCTATGTGTGTATGTCAGTCAGGGTGTCTGTGTGTGTGTGTGTGTGTTTGTCCGAACCGATTTAGATGCGGTTTTTTTAATTTGTAAGTAGGTATAGGTAGCTAGGTTTTGTAGGTTTTCTAGCGAATGTTCTTAGACATGTTTCATCAAAATCGGTTTAGCCGTCTATGAGATATTCTAATTTTAAGTTCAAATATCAGAGTTTTTATATTTTTGAAAAATAAATTTATAACTTTTTTTATGTTTTTTTTTTCTTTGCATGTTTCAACTATATTATATTATTCAATCTTTACATAGGAATACTTAATTAAACAAAAACGTATTTTGATTTTTTTTATTTAGTAGTTATTGTTACAGAATCAGCTCACTGGAGCGGTTACTGAAGAGCAGTGTTTAGCTAACTTCGTTATTGCGTTATTGCATTAATTTCCAACGTTAGTGACGCGCTACTCTTGGCGTTATTGAGTCAATATTGACTATCTTTATTACATAAATTGTCTATGAAATCTCAAAAATCATTTTGCAATTAAAACTTTCATAGCAGCTTGTTATCAGAACGTTGTACAGGAATCCGGGGGCCCGTCTGTCTTATACAAGACATTATTAGGTATACATATTATTATTACAGTCTTGTTTGGGCTTTCTTGGTTATAGCAGGAAACAATTTTCACTTTCTATGCAGCACCACATGGAGACTAGACAAAACCATAACACAGTACGTATGCCGAACTCAATTTTGAATGACTGGCCAATAACTCGATTGCCAAAAACCCTGAACAAATTCGGATTCAGCCATTCGAAAAAATGATTAAATTGGATATTGCATTGAAACGAATTCATTCCGGCGACCAAATGGACCATGAAAAGTACAATAATTAGGCTTTTTAACATCAAAGATAAGCCCACCCCTTTTGTGGCCAATTCTTTTAAATAAAAATACAATAGAATGATAATATGCATTGAGTTCGATCGATGATGGCCAAATGTATTATCCTGTTTAAATGCTATTAGGATACGACCTTTTGGAGTTGCGTTACGCGACAGTGATGACTTGTAGAGTCAGGAAAACATTCGTGTCCGTTTCAATTGCTCGGCCACCTAAAAACCCCTATAACTTTTAAACCATAGCTTTGACAAATTCACGGTTTCGGGAATCGACTTTTACAAATTTTTACAAAAAAGTGGCATATTTTTTTTTAAATCGGATGAGGTGGCCGAGCAATTGAAACGGACACAAACATTCAGCTGAATAAAATCGAACTTGGTCATTTTGAGAAAAATAAAACTTTCGTTTTTCGTAGTATATTGATAGTGTAGGTTGTAAGGAGTAAATGTTGCAAAGAAACTTTGTATCTAAAATGAATAAAAAGTATTGTATTTAATGATTTCATGATATTTTATAAGTTTTTTAATTTTATTCCAAGTCAGGTGTTTAGAAAACGTACTAATATAGCTTAAATACCTACCCGATTATTTAGTAAATCCACATCACTATATCAACAGATGAGAATAATCAACAAAAATAGTTATTTTCATCTCCCATGCTCGGAAAATACTCTGTTACTTTAAACATGCGATCGTAGAAGATCCTTTTTTAAACCGCTTTGTATTTTTGTGCGCTTCGAAATTTGAACTCGACGCCCTAATAAAAAAAAAGGAACTCCTTCAACTTGTAGCATTGCCTAGCAACGGGTTGTTGATTTTATGACACTTCAAGAAGACACGATTTGTAATCAACAACCCGTTGCTAGGCATCGCCACATACTCCTTTGTGAAGAAGCAAAAAAAAAAGGAAACTCGTTTCACTAACCTCTATGGTAGGTACCTACCTACCTATGTCTATTGTTTGTCACGCTTGGCTAACTCGCTACGCTCGTGGCTCAATTTTAGAAACCTTCGCTAGCTCGGTATTCAATACAAGCACTCGCCGCAAACAATAATTTTGCATTCTTGCATAACAAATAACTAGTGCTTGTATTGAAAACTGAGCTAGCAAAGGTTTCTATAATTGAGCCACGAGCGTAGCGAGTGGTTCAAAAAAAGAAACCTGAGCGTATGGAGGTATTCAGAAACACGAGACGCAAATAATATTGCATTCGTGCGAAACACAAAACTTTTCATCTCACAGAAGCGAGGAAATGATTTTGTTAGCCAAGCGGGAAAAACTCTGTAGACAACTAAACAGAGCAGCTACCACGAGTGCTTACTGTCACTGTCACTGAAAGTGATAAGTTGGATAAACAACCTTACTACTATAGTATTAGGATACATGACAGACGTCCAGCAGACGTCCGGCAAAGCTTTTTCGCACTCGTGGTAGTTACTCTGGTGAGTCAAATAAGTTCATTTTAAAAGCATATTTTACTGTTGTTACGGCTGCCGCACTAAAGTTTTGAGCTTCGTTGGTATTAAAACCATTCGTTTTATTAATAATTTCCTAAAGTTTATTTATTCAGATACAAAAATAATGTAATTAAAAGAATGTTTTTTTTTTCGGGTGCATTCTGAACTTTTACCATATAAATTAAAAATTTCTAGGAGATAAAAAAATTAATTAGTAATATCGTCTGAAAAAAAATATTTAACAAACCAAAACATAATTATATATTTGATAAAACAGAAGCGAAGCATTTTTTTTATTTACTGGTATTATAAAATAAATATGTATACAAAATATTGAAAAGACTATAAGAAGAAACCGTGTTTCTGAATGTTATATTCCGTGACTTTACCTTTTTAAAAGATGCTTATGCCCCATTTATATTCACAGTTTTGTATAGAGAATGGGCACGAACAATCACTTTCGCTGAAATACGCGTGTAAACGAACTATGAATGAGGCTCTTTTTTCTGTCCGGATTTGGCATCTACTTAAACGGCCAGTGTTTTTTTCTTTTTCAACACCATAGGGCGCGGGAAAGACTGTCCCGGTGTCGCGTTCAAATTTCGTAGCGCACAAAAATGTAGATAGTTTAAATCCGGCCTTTACACGATCGTAAGAGATGAAAAAGTTTTTAATATCGATTTCGGATAAATGCTCAGTAGAAACAGGAATTTATTAGTATTTACTCACCTTTGATTAGTATTTACTCAATTAAGTAAATACTGAGTCCTTAACCCATCTCTATCACGCGCTCGCGACAGCGTTGCTAACAGTACTGATAGGCGTCAGTTGACGTCATATGCCGCTCCATTCCAAAAGGTCCTATCCTAATAGCATTTGAACCGGATAATATGTTTATATGCTTTTATTATTGAAAGAGTGTTTTATTGTATACTCGGATTCTTCTTTTTCTTTTAATGTTACCTTCTTTTGTTTTTTATATTGATTTTCTATTAGCCTCCAATTGTCATGCAATACCTACACATTTTCTTCAGCAATTTTATTTATTTTTATTGAGAAATATCAGCCAAATTCTCTACAAAATGGGAGAGGATATTTTGTATCATCGGTCTACCACAGCGTCTCAATAGTCTCGATAAAGTGCCCTTTCTCACTCTGTTTACGAGTGGTTCACCCCGAACTTTGAACTCGCCACCCCATACTTTCTCAGCAACCCCTCAACCGATTTGGCTCATGTTCGAACTTAAAAATTCTCTTTGCCTCATTTACCCGCCTAACACATAACGATCCGACTACTCAAGTTATCGTCGAACGGACATTCATACATACAAACATACATACAAACTTACATACCTAAAACCAACCGAGATTCGACCCATTCGAATACAATGTCATTGTGACAAAAGCTTGACGGTGCTTTCGTCAAGCTTTCGTTAACGTAAAGTATTTATTTCGTAAAGATAAAAACATAAGACATCAACTTATTGAGCAACGTCCGGCGTATTCGGCCGAGGACTTTTTGTTCTTCTATTGTTTGATGTTAATCCAGTTAAACACTTCTACAGGGTGCACTCTAAGTCGATAGCGAAACTTTAAGTAGGCAGCCTACTTAAAATTCCGCTATCGATTAAGAGTGCACCCTGTAGAGAGTTGCCAGACAGTACATTCCCAGGATAGAGGTTAGAACAATCTATTCGAAAGCTCTTCTTGATTCTTTGTGGCGAAGAGAATCGTTTCATTTGAAACAGCCACTTGAACTTAATATAACGGGATAGACGTCGAATGGAAATTATCTACACGCCGACGGCGAGCGCTCGTCTGAGAGAGAACTGCTTTGTACCTAACCGACTTTTAGCTGGAGGTTGTAAATTCGACTGTATACTATCTATCGGAATGCCAAATTTTTAAGACGGTGATATAAAATATGCACGCTGTGGCGGGAGAAAAATATCTTTTAATTATTGTTTTCATTGACTTTCACAATGTTTTAACAACTCAAAGCTATGTAAATGCACCTACACACAAAAATATTTTTTTAAATTTGATAAGATACCAAAAACAAAAAAGATACATATTTTTTGTATTTTAAGATTAATTTTATAATATTTAATATTATATTAGTTTTTTTCAATTTTTTTTTCTGTTTTGTTAACCAGTAGTTTAAAGTAAAAAGTGTTAAGATGTTTTGTATCACGATGTATCCTACGCCTACTGCCTAGGTAAATGCTCGCATTATACATAACTCAAGCAAATATAATTGGCAGTGAAGCTGTTAAGTTGGCTCTCCAAGCAAGAGAGGAGGCTGTTATAACAGTAATAAATAAACACAAGCAATGTGTCGTGAACGGATGAATCATTGTCATCGCATACACTTGTGTATAGAGCAGTGGTTCCCAACCGGTGGTCCGCGAACCAAAGGCGGTCCGTGAGAGCATTGAAAGTAGTCTACGGGAGGATCCTGCGGTCCTATAGCACATAACGATGGCGGCCTTTGTGGCCAATTTCGAGCATTTCAGACAGAAATTTTCGAACGCGCTGGCTCGCGCTCATCAGTCCTAGATGTATTTGGCTTGTGGCTGGCTTTACTTTTATAGACAGATACTGGTTCACACAAAATAATCTAAAAATGTTGAACTTTGTGGTCACTACAAACGACAAAATAAACAAAGTGGTCCCTGATCGAAAAAGGTTGGGAACCAATACTGGTCTAGAGTGTAGAGTACACACCCACCAATCGCGGTAAGACAACAATGTTTGGTTTACACAGAATCGTCTACCATAAATTGGATTGTGGATTGATTCTGTGAACGTCCATGTTGGCTTGCTATAAGGCATTATGTTCGGTTTTGGAAGGCTTATGTCGTAACTCATAAAACAAAAAATATATATTTTTACGGACATTGCTTATGTCATCTCCATTACCCCGTTTAAAATCAATCTAAAATTACATTAAAACCTAAACTGAAAGAGTTCTACTAGTTTTTAGATCCCCCTTAGTTATTTTCCACCAATTTATTAGCACCATGTCTTGGACAGTCAGAACATTTTAATCCATCAATACAATACATCGTTTATTTGTAAGATTTTTAAGATGATTTTACAACAGGTTATAACAGTACCTATCACCAGCGAATCAAGTAGAATAATATTATAATGTAGAAATAAACTATGACTTGTAGAAATACGATAACCTATCTACCTAGTAGCTTCTCTTGCTCTTATGATAGAGATTGAAATTGTCCGTATAAGTACGTGTTAACTCGTCTCAAAGTACGGTACGTAAATGAAGCGCAAATTGAATCAGTCTTTAATTTCTCATTAAGAAAATTGTGCAAACTCATTTGTGCTCTTCATGGGGTTGGTTTACTTTAAAAGAACGGCAATTTAAAGTGCTACATTGTTTTCTTTGTTTTAAAACAACCACGGCAGAGGGTGTGGTATTGTGTGAGAAGTCTTACTTCTAATTAAAGTCCATCTCGAGGTTTATTGCTCTTTTTCAACTGTTAGCCACTTTTCCTTTTGTATTTAGTTAGAACTCCAACTTAAGGTGGCATTAATAGTCGTCGACTCAAGATCAAGCTTAAATAGGTGATCTCAGAAAAGTCAAATGCTAATGTCAAGCCTTGGCTGTCAATGTCAATCTCAAGATAGTATCTATTAACATGCTGACAGCTACTCAAGTTCGACATTAGCCAAGGCTTGACATTAGCATTTGACTTTTCTGAGTTCACCTACTTGAGATAGATCTCAAGTAGGTGATCTCAGACAGAGACAGAATACTTATTTACTCAGACACCAGAATTTCCCCTAAGTTCTCCTGTATTATCTAAAATATCCACCGTAAAAATAACGGTTTTTAAGTGTCAAAATAAAGATTGTTCATTTCAATAAGATGGCTATTTTCGAGTGTTTTGACGCTCGGAGGTTGAGTGGAATTTTTACACAATTGAGGCGCTGTATCCAAGGGCGTCGCTAAGGGGGGGCAGGGAGGGGCAGCTGCCCCCTCCTAGAGATTCTAAAAAAGTTGCCAAATATAATGCAACCAAAGTCCTAAGTCATTGAGTTAATTTGCTTGAAGTTCAAGCCTTGAACAATCATTCCCGTACGTCGAAACTCGAATGAATTCACCAATTCCACTCCTAATATTCCGTACGCTCAACTACGCTCTGTTTGTAGATGTAGGCTCGTAGTACAAGTGAAAAGCTTCATGTGCTGTCGACTTTACCTACAATTCATACCTACTTTTCTCATTCATAGAGAATGAGAAAAGTTTGAATTGTAGTAGGTAAAGTCAACTTGCCCCCCCCTGCGCCATCGGCTGGCGACGCCCTTGGCTGTATCCTACACGGTTTTCTTCCAGTCGCAATATCTACTACGTTTTACTTTCAGGTTGAGAAAGCCGACTTTTTTCCAACAAACACGCGAATTGTACCTAAACATTAAAAATTGAATTTAGCGGTATCAGGGTACACAATTAAAATAACAGAAAATTAAAACAATCAAATTTTTTTTGCAATTTGTGTTACATTATTTTTAACCCCTGACCCAAAAAGAGGGGTGTTTTTATAAGTTTGACCGCTATGTTTGTGCATGTGTGTGTGTGTCTGTCTGTGGCACCGTAGCTCTTAAATGGGTGAACCGATTTGGATGCGGTTTTTTTTAATTTGAAAGTAGGTTTTCTAGCGAGTGTTCTTAGATATATTTCATCAAAATCGGTTGAATCGTTTATGACATTATGCTTATTTGAAGCTAAAAATATGTCGTTGGTATTTTTCCCTTAGTACGTTGTCAATACATCTTTTACATTAAACTTCTACTTAAGAGGCCCCTTCAGGACCGTGGGAACTCAGTGACGGCCAAGCGCGTGAAACACTGTTTTCTATAGCTGTTTCACCCAGAGCGAGACGGGGCGCGGGAAAAGTGAGAGGCAATGCGACTGTATGAGTCTACGTGTGTTCGTGTCCTTTCGCGAGTATCTAGTTGTAGTTGTAATGTAATAGATCTATTTTCCCAAAATTTTTCTTAGTTCAGCTGCCATTTCTACATTTTATTAGGTATCTCAAAAGATTTTTTTTCTTTTCTGACAAGTACAACACATTATTGATGTTCTCAAGGTCGTTAGACTCCAATAGACAGTGTAATATTGTAAGTAAATAACAGCTGAAAATAACCACTTTTCGGCGCGAAAAACGCAACGCTCTAATTTCTTTCAGGCTATATTTTTTATTATAAAAACTATTTGCAAAATCCAGCCTTTAGTTTAGAAATTAAACTGGAACTACGTTTGTATGGGAAAATGGTGCTCTAACGCCCTCTTAATTCCAAAGATCTACCTATCTACATCAAAGTTAGTCTACAATAAAGCCTCCCACAACAAAAGAGAACTAAGTGCAAGAACACAAGAGCACCTCGCGGTTTCTTACCATAGTTCACACCGTACTTTGCCTCTTTTGTTCTTGCCGTTCGCCATCTAGACGACATACTTTAAGTGAGCTATTATCAATCCTACTTGAACAACTTAGCCCTACAGGGTGCACTCTAAGTCGATAGCGAAACTTTAAGTAGGCTGTCTACTGATCAATACAAACAACTTGTACTAGGTGGCGACAAAAATGGAGCGAAAAATATATCAGCTGTTTCATACATTTGGCGCAGTACTGAGTCGACCTTTTGTATGGAACAGCTGATATTTTTTTTAATCCATTATTTTCGCCACCTAGTACAAGTTGTTTGTATTGATCAGTAGATAGCCTACTTAAAGTTTCGCTATCGACTTAGAGTGCACCCTGTAGTTGAAGCAAAGTTAAGCAATATCGGGCGCGGTCAGACCATGGATGGGTGACCGCTAGTGGCAACAATATCTGAGCGCTTCGGATTGGTCCCGGTTGTTGTTTAATGATAACAATCGTTAAGGCGCGGTGCAAAGTGAATAGCCCGCGCGCCAAAAAAAATGCACAAAATCGAGTCCTGTATCAAATACACTAAGCAAATCGAAAATTTTCACATATTATATCAAACCCTAGAATTAGGTGAGACCCACCTAACACAGCCAGTTTTTTGTTGAGATTCGTAAACGTTTAGAAGATATTTTTGATGAAAAAAAATAGGCGGCGCACTTTTTTTCAAACAAAATATCTCGCAATTTGTTTTGGGTATCAACACAAAACTGGTTGTTTTAGATAGCTCTCACCTAATTCTAGGGTTTGATATGTGAACATTTTCGATTTTTTTAGCGTGTTTGATATAGGAATCGATTTTGTGCATTTTTTTTGCGCGTGGGCTAATTCACTATGCCCAGCGCCTTAAGCCATGTCAAAAACCCTTTGGGCGGCCTAAAAGAAAATAGATACTTCACCTTGTTTTATCTCATTATTTCTTTGTCACCCTGAACGCACCTGATTTACAGGGTGTTTTTTTGGTTAGGTACACCCGACTCAAGGACGACTAGTTATAATAGATAGATAGAGAACACTTTATTGTACACCAGAAATTAATAACGCTTGAAAGGAATAAATAAGTTTTTTTTTTCAATGTTTTTTTCATTAAATTACCGTGTTTAATTTGCCCTATAATAACCGCGGCATGAAAAAACCCCCGGCCTTCTCAAAGCGCGTGCGTGATGTGGCGCCCGATATTGCGAGTGCGGATAGCAAAGCGATAGTATAATAGTAAGGAAGGCTACAATGTATTTTCCACAGATTTTTTTAATATATTTTTTTCCTTCAGTATCGTGTTAGTCATCCATCACCTCTGAGTCGGGTGTTACTTTACAAAACAACACCTTGTATAAACTTTTTGCAATGTCATACATTTTTCCCTCCATTCCACAGCAAAGTCTGACACTACGCTGACTTCAGTCAAATAGTTGGTGATTGATCAAAGGCGCATCAGGTGAGTGAGTGAGTGTAATTTATGTCGACGTAATTCGATGAGTATATTCCCAAAGAATGAGGGTGGATGGTGACGTAATTGTATGCTACATTTGCAAGTACTTTGAAGAGAATTATAATCGACGACAGATGTATAAAAACCGGCCAAGTGCAAGCCGGACTTCCGTATCGCCATACATTAAGAAAAAATAACTGGTTGTACGGAGCCTCGGTGCGTAAATCCGACTTTCTACCATGAAAAATGATGATTTTTATCAATCAATTTGGGCGCTCCCAAACACTACTTGCGCCGTGCGAGTATCGCCTGTACCGTACGCCCGGAAAGTTAGACAGACAGACGGACAGACAGATAGCGAAGGCAGAGTAATAGGATCCCGTTTGGCACCCTTCGGGTACGGAACCCTAAAAACGTTGGTCCCTTACGTTTGTTTTCAGTCAGTTTTATAAAAAAGCCCACTGAATAACAGCTTTTTCGTCCGCGCTAACATCGATAACAGGAAGAAATATAGGCAACATTTTCACGGACAAAAGCGAATTACCCTGTATAGGACAGAGGATAATTTTTAAATAGCTTTATTCCTGAAACACTTTAACTTATAAATGTGATTCCAAAGAACTTTTGTTCTACGACCTCGGTAAAAACCCAATTTTATTTTGTCATACAATATTTTTTTCTTTTTTTAAAAAAAAAATCCTGTACCAAATGCTCCGTCGGTGACTGTGCAAAAAGCATATTACTTAGGTATGTACTTACAATGGCGTCTTTTTATTCGCACCACAAAAGGAGTTGAGTGACTTATTCGATTAAGGCTGCGCTCTTTCGCCGCACGATCGCGAAAAGGTACGTTTTTCTTTCGTTTCCCATTTAAGGTACGTCCACTCTGAAGGTGAGGTTTTCCGAAACAATATTTTAAATACTAAGTAAGAACAGAATAATTTTACTAAAGGGGCTTCTAAATGGGCAATATTTTTTGGCAACTTTTTTTCCATACAAAAAAAAATATTTGTTGGCGGTGCGTAACAAATAGGTCGCGTAGGATCCTCAAATATTTTGGTCTCATTGCCAGGAAACAATAATAACTTAGAAAATTTTATTTTCACTGGCAAAATCAAAAACAACTGGCGACGCATCGTGCGACAAGGATAGCTCCGATCGAATGACCAAGACCCTCAGTAATGAGGATACCGATGCTAAGAGGTGGAACAAATAGGAAAGGTGGTAGAGAGTGGAGGGGCACGAAAGCGTGTCGCGCAGGCAGCGCTGAGCTTTTCGATTAGTCGTAGAACAAAAATTGTTGGAAATCACATTCAGAAGTTGACTAGTCTCAGGAAAAATCTATTTAAAAAATACCCTGTATTTATTACGTCACCGTTTTCCGATCAACATCGATGTAAATGCCTCTTTACAGTGAAAATCCTTTTTTCCACCGTTCATTAATTTATTGAACGAGCGAGCGAAGCGAGCGAAGTTCTCCGAGTCTACTGGAACAATCCGGCGTTTGTATGTATGTATGTATGTATGTATGTATGTATGTATGTATGTATGAATGTTCGTTCGACGATAACTTGAGTAAATTTGGTCGGATCGTTATGAAATTTGGTAGGCGGGTAAATTAAATTAAAAGAATTTTTAAGTTCGAACATGAGCCAAATCGGTCGAGGGGTTGCCGAGATATGGGGTTGTTAAGATTATATGGGGTCGCGAGTTCACAGTTCGGGGCGAACCACTAGTTAAATAAGTTAGATTAAATAAGTTAGTCGAATGAACTCCAGGAGCTTGTTTGAGGTCACCCAAGTATTTCTACCTCTCCCAGTTTTGTGTGACCTCGATTTTATACAATCAGTTTCAAAAGATAGGTTTTTGGAAAGATCTTCGTTAGCCTAAAGCGAAAAATGTGGATTTTTTCCATTATAATCTCCGCCGAAAAATAAATGCTGACTTTTTTTTAAAGGCACTGGCGCAGGATGGGACTAGGACCAATGTTGTGTACTATGGTGTGAATTTAATTTATTTTGTGACTTAATTTAATGTTTGTTCATATGGATGCTAAATCTGAAATAAATACATCGAATTTAATTGAATAGCCTGAAACTCCTGTTTCCAAAGTAAAATTTACATCATATAGTCGAGCAGACAGTAAGGGCGGTATTAATTAGTCGTCTGAGATCACCTACTTGAGCTCGATTTCAAGTAGGTGAACTCAGAAAAGTCAAATGCTAATGTCAAGCCTTGGCTTATGTCAAACTTGAGTAGCTGTCAGCATATTAATAGACACTATCTTGAGATTGACATTGACATTGGCCAAGGCGTGACATTAGCATTTGACTTTTCTGAGATCACCTACTTGAGTTCGATCTTGAGTCGACGACTATTTATGTCACCCTAACTCTGTCGTGGAGCCATCTCCCGAGGTTCGCATAATCGAACAGAAGGCTCTGCACTTGCTAATTTCTTGGGCAATTGAATTTCAATTACCGTTCTACCTTTGCGCTACTTCGGAAGGTTTTTACAGCTATTGTACTCTATTATGCGACATAGAGATGCTGATTTCACGGATAAATTTTTATTTAGGTAACATTTTAATTCAGACTCTATTGCTTGTATGAAATCTCAGTACATAGTAAGTTGCATTTTCAGCGACCTAATTCATGACTGAATATTACTCCCATTAATTGTTATGATTTTAACTTCAAGGCACACAAATCTTAAAAAACTGCGTAACTGAGAATAGGTGCACACACTGCAAAGACAATTCTCAAAATGTCTCAAAATTGGACTTACTTGACTTAAATCCTGTTATTCCTAAGGATACATAGGGCTCGAAGAAGTTTTCTCCACTTAGGACGATCTTGCGCAGTTGGTTCAAGGTCGTTCCAGTCCAGATTGAACCTTTTGGTGTAGTAAAATGTAGGTACAACTAGCTAAACCGATATAAAGATTGGAATTTCTCACGCATTACATACAGGGACAATTCTGGAGAATGTCGATCATGCAAAGATCGAAAGAAATTGTAACTTTCCTTACAGTTTTCCATGGATGCGTGTTTTACATTCCCAAGAATTTCCTGATGCTTTTCTTCTCCTAAGTTGCTGTTATCTCGAAACCCCGTGTCCTAGCCCGGGTCTGAGTACCTAGACCCAACTGGAAATGGAAATTGGTACTACCCTGGTAAATTGGGAGACCCTTTAATCATTGGGCTGGTAATGATAATGTCCAATAGGCAATTACTTTAGTACCGGATTTGGTAACAATGGGTAATAAACATTTTAATTCGGAATTTTCGTTCGGCTATTTGCACCATGTTTCGAGCCCATGATTTGAAAAAAGGCAGAAGGTTACTTCCAGTCAACTGTTATCCAGTAAGTGAGAGCCCAGTTTCAAATCGTATGCTTAGTATGCAGTAAGTGAGATTATCATTTTAATATGCAGTAAGTAAGGTTATCCAGCAAGTGAGAGCCCAGTTTCAAATCGTATGCTTAGTATGCAGTAAGTGAGAGTATCATTTTATTATGCAGTAAGTCGGGTTATCCAGTAAGTGAGAGCCCAGTTTCAAATCGTATGCTTAGTATGCAGTAAGTGAGATTATCATTTTATTATGCAGTAAGTAAGGTTATCCAGCAAGTGAGAGCCCAGTTTCAAATCGTATGCTTAGTATGCAGTAAGTGAGATTATCATTTTATTATGCAGTAAGTAAGGTTATCCAGCAAGTGAGAGCCCAGTTTCAAATCGTATGCTTAGTATGCAGTAAGTGAGATTATCATTTTATTATGCAGTAAGTCAGGTTATCCAGTAAGTGAGAGCCCAGTTTCAAATCGTATGCTTATTTTGCAGTAAGTGAGATTATCATTTTATTATGCAGTAAGTAAGGTTATCCAGTAAGTGAGAGCCCAGTTTCAAATCGTATGCTTATTATGACTGAGGTACTTGGGGCCTTATTCTCGGAAATCTCGCATTCGACACACATCTCGAAGGAAAAATCTAATGTCATGTTGATCTCAATTCTCGACTGCTCCCGACCACTCGAGTCATGTTAAGTGAAAAAGGCAAACATCTCGCAGAAATCTCGTGCTCTATGAAAAGCCGAGTAGTTTAGTAGTTATGTTGAAAAGAACTGATCTCATCTGCTTATTTCATTTGTATTTTAAATCTTCTGTGACATTGTAGTTTGTGTATTTATTTACTCATCTGCCGCGGGCTATATCGGTTAATTCGATGTAATGTAATGTTTATCAGAACGGAGAACTGAAGTATTTTTGGGGCCGACCGAATAACTACGTGGCCTTTAGCAGTCAGTCAAGCTGGGTATAAATGTTGTTTTAAAAAAATATATGGTTTTCCTTTAATTTAATTTAGGTAATTTAATTTAGGTTTGTTAGAGAGATTTGTTATGATTAACTCTATCAATTGATGTCATAAAATACAGGATTTTAGCCAGTTAGATTCCTGGATGTGGTAAGCGTATGTAAAAAAAATCTATGAATGCAGTTTTAATAATTTGCAAAAATAAAGGAATTTTTCCTTTGAGTAAAATTTGCTATCTCCATTGTTTAGAGTACTTTTCCTCCAGTTGGCATCAAAAAAATCCACCCTGTATAATATACAGGCCATTTCGCTTTACAATGTTGTGATCGGCGAGCGAAAAACTTAAGGAAGCATTTCTTCAAGCTAACCCATCCTCTAAAATTGGCACACGCATCTACTCGCAAAGACAGCTTTGTTAAAATTACTTTAAACCAATAAGAAAACAGGAAACTCCGTCATTGGTGGATAGTTTTCGCGCTATTGATGTTATTGGGCGTATTATACTGACAGCGTCAAACTGACGTACTCGCTATGTCACGTCTATTGAACTACTAAAATCGTGAGAGAAACCAACCAACCAACTCCGCCCATATGAAAACCATTTGCATTAGGTAATTTCTCAGGGCTAGTGAGATCTCCATGTTTTCTTCTGATCGCTGGTTGTAATTTTTCAAGCATTATACGAGTATATACCAGGGGAAGTTTGTGCTAAAGATTTCATTTCTTTGTTTTCTATATGCCCTGCTGTTGTGTGTGCCACAAACGTATGCCAAGAAATAAATAATGTAAAGCTACGGAAAAATTCTAATAGAGGTACCTATAAGAAAGGCTGTCTATACCAATAATAACTTTCGCAATTAACAAATCTAATCCTTCTTCCAAGCCATTAGATAATCCAAGGCCATTATAAACCTAAGACTGCATAGTCTAGAGACGAAATGATAACCACTGAACACGCATTGACATAGTGTCGGGAACCAGGGTGGTATTCGAAAATTTATTTTATGGATTTTGGAGGTAATTTTCACTCAAAGGGTAGTGTTTCTGCAGTTATCACATGGAGCAGATCTTACTCGTAATAGCTGCTGATCTTAATAGTGTGTCGAGTTATAAGGTAATATGCGGACACCCCCACCTTCTCAAAACGCGCGCGCGATGCAGCGCCCAACTCGCCGCAAGCTTCGATCAAGGATAAAACTAGATACAACATAGAACTCTGAAATGTGTCTGGAAAAATAGATGCCCAAACTGCCTTTGGGAGCTTATTTGCTCGTAGTCTATGCAATTAAAGTAAAACTGTACACTAATGCAATAAGGTTGACAATAAGGTTGATATCATTTGTTTCTGTGAGGACAAGTTTTTATTGTGATTTTATATGCTATGCGGATTCTATGGGATTTAGTTCGGTGGCCGCAAGCGTTAGTATATTGTGGCCACAATTGAATGATTTTTGGGTATTTCGCACAGCCAGAATTAATTTAATGAATAAATATAGACTCGGGGCTCTCAAGTGCACTGAATACAGCCCTGGCTTGTGCTTTCCCAAGCAGAAACGAGCGATTAGAGAGCCAGTGGTCCGCGCCAGATAGAGTCGACCGACCTTGTGGAATCCCATTGGGTCTGTGACTACTCGTATTGGAATGAACTTTTAGTTTTCTTTTGATATTTAGCAACAAGGCGTTGGAGCTCGCTACAAAAGACTATTTGATAACAAATGATTTGCGTTGGATTACTACTAGTGGTTCGCCCCGAACTGTGAACTCGCGACCCCATATAAACTTACTAACCTCATATCTCGGCAACCCCTCGACCGATTTGGCTCATGTTCGAACTTAAAAATTCTCTTTACTTCATTTACCGGCCTACCAAATTTCATGACGACCCGACTAAATTTACGCAAGTTATCGTCGAACGAACATTCATACATACATACATAGGTACATACATGCATACATACAAACGCCGGATTGTTCCAGTAGACTCGGAGAACTTCGCTCGCTTCGCTCGCTCGTTCAATAAAGTTTCGAGTCAAAAGTATTGTGTTTTTTTTTTAATGTCTCATCATCATCATCATTTTCAGCCCACTTTGCCCACTTCTGGGTGTAGGCTTTTGCCCCCTCACGCCATCCTACTCGGTCTCTAGCTGCACGCATCCACGGACCATCTGTCTCCTTAGAGATGTCGTCTCTCCACCGGGTTACGGCCGCGGTCATTCCATGGATGGGTGACCGCTAGTGGCAATAATATCTGAGCGCTTCCGTGCTTCGGAAGGCACGTTAAACCGTTGGTCCCGGTTGTTGTTGATTAATAACAATCGTTAAGCCATGTCAGAGACCCTTTGGGTGGCCTAAAAACTCTGACACCAGGGGTGGCCACTATAAGCCGTGCCAATAGAGAAACGATATGAAAATGGCGGCGGGTACCTATGGTAAGGTCTGAAAAAGAGGTTACGAAAATACGATTTCGGTTCATACCTAAAACTTTCTTACATTTTTGGTTAAAAAATATTGTTTTACGATGCTTTCTTTATTTATTAGGTAATTGTTCTACGTTGGGTTTGTGATTAAACGACAATCTTTATGAAAATAAGATAAAAAATATTAAAACGTAGTAAATAATACAAACCTCAACAAATAACAACACTTAACGTAAACTACAATATTGAAATAACTCGACAAACATTAAAAAATCAATAAGAGGCGAACGTATTTTGGCGTGCTTTATTAGCCAAGCGTAGGTGACTAATCAGGACTGCCTAAAATGACTTTGCTGACGTTACGTGTGAGTATAGACGGAGATATGATTAAAGCGAGAGGGCGCGAGAGTGTCCGCCATTTATATATCGTTTCTTTAATGGCACGGGTTATACCTCAAACGATTACCTACCTGCTGGGTTACTGGTCTGCCTACTGATCGTCGTCCCGAGCTTCTTCTGTCTCGCAAGCATACAATTTCACCATGAGCCTTCCAATATATCTTTCTTGCTATACTTAACTTCTAAGTTAAAATCTAAACCTAAACTCCATCGAATGCAGATTTTTACATTTATCTGAAGATATCTTTAATATACAGGGTGGCCCAAACAAAGACGTCAAGCGAGAAAATCTAGATTGCTGACATTGAGGCCTACCCAAATCACCCCCATGTATGTGCAGACATTTTTTGTCGTTTAGAAGTTATGAGGCTTTTAAGGTTTTTTGAAAAAAATAAACCTAGCATTGGACTTTATTTTGTAACTTTTTTTCTTTCGACTTTTCAGAGACATGATTTATTCTTTAGAGTCTCAGAAAATTTATCTATTACCAAAAAAAATATGATCAGCTAAAAGTTACCGAAATTTTGATCCAAAGTCCAAAAATTTTGTTTTCGAGAAATCATTACTGAAATAGCTAGTATGGAGAAAAAAATAAGTAGAGGTCTGAAGGACTTTCTTGTAATTTTAAAAACTTTCCCAAAGCCTTAGTGCTTAGAATAGTACAAAAAACCTGTCACTTTATGTGACTTTTATTCAGGTAATTCGCGATCAAAGTCGAAAAACTGGAGTTGGAAAAAAAAATATTTCAATAGATTTATTTTAGTTTATGTTATTTTGGAGGATTATTAGTGATAAATGAAACGCAAACAGGTGACTTACAACGGGCTATTATTCTCACTGACAATCGCGCCTACCACAGAGCCGGTCTCGACGATGTACCCACTAATACAAAACTTAATCACTAACATCCCTCCACCAATATTTTGAAAATAATTAAACTAAAAGAAAGACTTATAATTAATTGGCTTGCGAGGCCTTAGCGATCTCCCTACTGTGGCTGCGCTGTCCGACGCTGGAGAGCTATCAGGCGCCGAAGCAGCGGCGCCCTCGCTTGTCACTTCATCCGACACTGCAGACGGCCCTGCCTCCTGGCAGTCCACAAACTCTTCTTCATGGGGCAGAGTCGTATCGGTCGCCGAAGTTGCAGCTTGCATAATTTCGAGCGAAGGAGCTGTCGTGTCCACAACCTCAGTAGGACGTTCCCTTCTCGTTATGAGTATCGGTGGCAAACTGTCGTTCATGTCTTCTGACCAAGAAGAGCTAGGACTCCCTCCATCCAGCGCATGGCTTACTGCTGGCAGGGGAGCGGCTATCGCCACATTAACACTCTCCTCCCCCTTTAGCTCGTAAATCTGGTTTGTATGACGTTTAATGATACGATCTAGTTCACGTAATTTTACTAAATACGCAGTCTTCCCCAGTTTCTTGTGAACGACTCCTTTTTCCCAAAATGTCTTTTGATTTTTATGCACTTTTACTAATACTAAATCTCCTATTTTGAAGTCAATATTTCTCTTGCCACGGAAATGTCTAATCTGCGAACACTGACTATCCTTTACAGCCTCCGAGAGTGTTGTGTCCGATGATGGCGGTGTCAAAGGATTTAATAAATCTAACCGGTTGCGTAATTTTACCCCAAAAAGCACCTCGGCAGGAGATCGGTTAGTGGATGAATGCACGGAATTCCTATAATTAAAGAGAAATTCATTTAATTTTATTTTTAGCTCACTGCATTTTGTGCCTGACAGAAGAATAGATTTAATTGCTCTCTTAACTATCTTGACGTAACTCTCCGCCTGTCCATTGCTAGCAGGATGATAAGGAGGAGACGTTATATGAGTTATTCCGTTTCGTGAACAAAAAGTTTCAAATAACTCCGATACAAAAGATGGGCCATTGTCACTACATATGGTATTTATTAAGCCAAATTTTGACATTAACTCGCTTAACTTCTCAATAACTACTTTTGAGCCGTATCCCGTGCTAACATCAAAGACCTCCACCCATTTAGAGTAAGCGTCTACTGCTACCAAAAACATCATATTATTAATCGGCCCTAAAAAATCCAAGTGGACACGATACCACGGCTCCGGTGGGTATGGCCACGGCGTGAGCGGCGCACGCGCCGGCGACGGCCGCAGCTGATTGCACACGTCACAAGTGGCCGCTGCCCGCTCCAGCGCAGACGACATGCCCGGCCACCAAAACCGAGTGCGTGCTTCAGCTTTCATTTTCGTGATTCCTAGATGACCCTTGTGAAGTTCAACTAAAACGTTTTGCCTTAGTGCTTGCGGAATAACTAACTTAGACCCTCGCATTAAACAATCTCTTTCGACCGATAACTCAATTCGGCAAACAAAATAAGGCTTCAGTTCTTTATCAGTTATCTTATTGGGCCAACCCACCAACGTGTAGTGGATTGCCTGTGATACAACCCTATCTAATTGGGATGCATCTCTGACGTCACTTAATGATACGAGAGCTGCCTCGGAATCCCAAACAAAGTTTACATAGCTCGCCCCGTCTAAAACATCTGATGATAAAACCGGTTCGCTATCACTACATTGCGCTGACGCGGTGACTGCCATGGAGCGACTAAGGAAATCAGCGGAGTTGTTGGCACTGCTTACAAATTCGATCGTATAATTATAGGCCGATAAAAATAGCGCATATCGTTGCAACCTATTCGCGGAAACTTCTGGAATGCCTTTATCTGGCCGGAAGATTGACAAAAGCGGCTTATGGTCTGTCCGCAGCACAAACGGAATGGCCCTTCCATAGAGATATTGATGGAATTTCCGAACTCCAAATACGATTGCCGTAGCCTCCTTTTGAATTTGGCTATATTGTTTCTCTGCCGAATTTAAAGAACGGGACATGTAAGACACTGGCCTCTCCACTCCATCTTTATCCACCTGGGACAAAATGGCCGCCACACCTCGGGGTGATGCATCCACGGTGAGGTATACCATTGCATCCTGATTAAAATGTGCTAGCGTTTTATCCGATGCAAGTTCCCGCTTTATTTTTATGAAGGCATCTTCCATTTCCTTGGTCCATTGCCATTTAATATTTTTTTGTAGTAAACTATGCAATGGAGCAAGAATACTAGATGCGTTCATAATGAAAACTCTATAATAATTAACCATCCCTAGAAAAGACTTGAGCTCCGATTGATTTTCCGGTCTTTTTGCGTCTAATATTGCTTTCACCTTATCCGGCGATTTATGCAATCCGTTTTTATCAATTACAAAACCCAAGTATGTTACAGAGTCTTGGAAAAAATTGCACTTTTCTTTCCGAAGCACTAACTCGGCAGCTTCAAGTCTCTTGAAAACTTCCTGTAGCCTTTCTACATGCTCTTCTCTTGTCTTTCCGGTGATTAATATGTCATCCAGGAATTGAAGCACCCCATCTAGCCCCGAGAGTATACTTTCTAGTGTTCGTTGGAAAATGGCTGGCGCGCTAGATAAGCCAAATACCAAACGCGTATATTTGTAAAGCCCTTTATGTGTATTAATACATGTCAGACTTTGTGACTCACTACATAATCTCAGCTGATTATAGGCACTTGACAGATCCAACTTTGTGAACTGTTGACCCCCATGAAGTTTGGTAAACAACTCGTCTATACGAGGCAGCGGGTATTTCTCTATAACTAACTGTTTATTCAGTGTAGCCGAATAATCAGCGCATAAACGAATATTGCCGTCGTGCCGTAACACGGGCACTATGGGGCTAGCATAGTCTGAAAAAGTGACAGGTTCAATTATACCTAACTTTTCTAACCGGTCAATTTCGTGTTCCAGCTTGGGGCGCAGCGCAAATGGTACGGAGCGTGCCTTTATATAAATCGGTGATGTGTCGGGCTTTAGGTTCAGCTTTACTTCAACCCCTCTACAACAACCCAATTTATCGGAAAATAAACGAGGGTACTTTTCTGTAAAATTATCAAAATCCTTCACAAAATTACAAGCTTTGACTGAGCACATATGCAAATTAAATTTGGCCATAAAATCGCGACCCAGTAGAGGTGGGCCCCCTTCTTTTACAACAAAAACGTCCACAGGCTTTGTTTTGCTCTTGTAAATAAACGGAAGCGAAATAACCCCCAACATCTCGATTTGATTACCGTTGTAACTTTGTAGAATTTTGTTTGTTTTCATAAGCGGATGGTCTCGGAAATACTTAAAATATAGCTTATCAGAAATTGCCGTTACAGCTGACCCGGTGTCTACTTCAAAACGTAACGAGATATCACCCACAGTAACCGACTCCTGCATTGGTTCTCCCTGATAACTGCGAATATTGAATATAAAGTACTTACCGTCATCGCCATCATCCGAACAACACTCCAGGAAGTGTTGGTTATAATTAACTTGTCTTTTACACACTTTGCCCAAGTGACCTTTGGCCCCGCACTTCCTACAAACCGCATTCTTAAATCTACACAATTTACTTGCATGACCGAAATAACCACAGACGAAACATTGTTCCGTAGACCTTGTAGGCGTTGCACTTGCACCCGACGAACCCGACTCGAACCGACGACGCGGGCCGCTGGTGGATGCCACCGCCCCCGCGCGCGCCGTCACCTTATGCACGTCCATCACCGCCGGTGATAACGCGGCAGCTGCTGCGCCCGCGACTGAAGCCTGGCGCGCGCCTTCTCTAGCGCAGCGCACGCTCTCAGCCAGCTGCAACGCTTTAGTCAGCGTGAGTCCCTCCAGAGGCTCGCTGAACAGACGGTCGCGCTCCGCGCTGCCCGCCATCCCGAGCACGAAACGGTCCCGAAGCGTTTCCTCCAGAGTGTTTGAGGAAAATCCACAATCAATAGCCAAGCCTCGCAGACGCGCCGCCCATTCCTGCAAGGTTTCTTCTGACCTTTGAACGGCGCTATGAAACTTGTAACGTTCTGCAAAACTACACTTCTTTGTTTTGAAGTGGCCATCCAACAAAGTAGTCACTTCCACAAACTCCAAGGAACCCACATCCTTGGGCAGCGCCAAGTCTCTGATGAGTCTGTAAGTAGGCTCTGCTAAGCTACTTAACAAAATAGCTCGCCGTTTTGCACCGGACTTATCCACGTCATCGTTGATGTCGTTTGCAAAAAACCACTGCTCCAATCGCCCTTTGTACAACAGCCAATCCTGTGTTTCGTGGTTGAAAACATTTAACGAACCCACGGAAATCTTCGCCATTGTATAAACACACACGCAATATTGGTCCGAACGTCGCCACTGTTATTTTGGAGGATTATTAGTGATAAATGAAACGCAAACAGGTGACTTACAACGGGCTATTATTCTCACTGACAATCGCGCCTACCACAGAGCCGGTCTCGACGATGTACCCACTAATACAAAACTTAATCACTAACAGTTTATTCGGACAAAAATCATTGCAGGTTAGGCTTAATATCGCCGGTCAGCATGGCCTGCATTCGAAATTCACGAAGCCACACATTTCGACTAAAGTGTAGATTTTATGAAGTTAGGGCTTGTAGAGTTAGGGCATTTAGGGTGGTATTCTAGAACGCTACTTAAACTCAGTTCAAACTAGAATGCTACTTAAACTCTGTTTCTAGCTATAGGTTTTTACTAACATAGATAATAAACAAAACAATTGTTACACATACTAACCATTATGAATCTTGTTATTTGGAATAAATGAATTATTATTATTAAACTCAGTTCAAACTAGAAAGCTCCTTGAACTCTGTTTAAACTCAGTTTAAGTAGAGTTATATAGTGTCGACTGTCGATAAAACAGTGCATGTGTTGATTTGAATGTCCCTCCCTTCATATCAAAACATGCACTGCTTTATCGACAATCTGAACTCTGTTTAAACTGAGTTTAAGTAGCGTTCTAGAATACCACCCTTAGAGCTAAAAACTTGGCTCTACAGGTTGAGATCTGATAACTTTTTGACAGTGCGGGTTCTCGTCTTAGCAACATTTTACATGAAAATGTTTTTTGTGGGATTTTGTATTTGGAACACTTAGCACATTTCAATCCTTTAAACACAATTAGTGCAATTCAATACCAATGATATTACAGTGTCAATGATATAACATTACAGATAAGTATCGACATCATCATCGAGGTAGGCTTTAGTTGTATTATTTTGTAAATGACAAAATAATAATGGGTCTCTCTCTACACACACAGGGAAGATAAATTGAACAATAACATATCAGTTACTCTGGCGCACCATTAATTAGTATTGTAGCAGATGCTTAATCCCATTTATATTTGTTGACCAACTTCAAAAAAGGAGAAGGTAATCAATTAGGTTCGTTTTTTATGTTTGTTACCTTACAACTTTTTTCTACGTGAACCGATTTTTATGATCCTTTTTTGTTTGAAAGGATATACTTTCTATGTGGTCACATAAAATGGTGAAGATATATGAAGAACTTTGGAAATGGAGAACGGAGCTCCTCAACGGACAGCAGCAAATCACTCGGAATGAGTGCCATAGTTTAATAACAGCGTACCTTTTCACCAGTAAAGTCGGTATTTTTTGTTAATTTTGTGTTATTTTGGCCTACACTTTTGGGTCACAAACCTCTCAAAACCGAGAGGAAATGTGTTGACGGTTTGACAACCACCTCATTACAAAATTTCCAAAGAGGGAGACAACTGCATTACGTTCGTTAGGTTGTGACTTTTAATTGGATGGCTGCAACTGTTAGCCAAGTCATGCTCTAGATCAGCGGTACTCAAACTTTTTTAGTGACGGAACCCTTTTATAAGCGAAATATTTGACGGAGCCCCTTCTCCTACACTAACGTAACGTCGCGTCAAACGTTGTCTGGCGTTCGTCACTGTTGAACTATGGACCAAACATAGAGAAGAGCTGGTTGTTACTTATTATTACAAGGACTCTCGCGGAGCCCCTACAGAGGCTTTGTGAGGCCCTAGGGCTCCGCGGAGCACACTTTGAGAAGGGCTGCTTTAGATACTTCTGCTATATGGAGCGTACGTAAGCACTGTGATTTGAGCTTAATGCCTAGAGCTTAGCTTCTAGTTGGCTGAGCTTAGCACAGTCATGTGCTAAGCTCGGTAGGTATTTATGATATCTACCCAGTGGATCTATTTGAAAGGTCAGTGACATTCAAGTATACGGAGTATACCCCCATGGTTTGCTCTTATCACATATAGCATAACTATTGCATACAAACAAAAGAGCTTAATTTGTATACTTTTTATATTCTGTAAAATTATATTAAAAACGGTAGCATAATTTGTATGCGAGGCTAAGCTGTAAAGCCAGTTACTAAAACGTGGTAATAAAAAGGTTTCAAAATAAAGTTGACATTTGCGTCAGTAATTTATAAGTGACATCACAAAAATATGTCATTCAAAAGATAACGGACCTTGCTACGAAGCGGCGTAGTGGGCGCTACGAAATAAAGCATGTGCTACGAGCTACGCTAAGCGCTACGATAAACAAAACTAAGTGCTACGCCGAGCTAACGTACGTACGAAGTCTATAGTAAACATGCAATTTTAAGCTTTGAAACTTAAGCTACATTATTATGCCTGCCTTGCCTACTCTATTAAAGCCTAGATAGGTCTACTTTGAACTTTTCACACTAGTTCAAGCTGAAATCCCCGGATTTTTGTTAAAATTAAAACTAGTAGATGTATTTATATACAGTTTCTATAAATAAAACAGGTTCTTTTTATTTCCCTAACATTTTCCACATACGCATTGCTTCCCAAAGACATCAAATATGTACATTTTGAAACAAGTTTATTGTGAGCATCAGCATAACTTTTAATTGGTCATACAAAACTCAAATTGATATTGTTTTTTAATTGCTTTGGCTAAAGATTTGGTTTGGCGGGCGTGGCTGGGAAACTTTCTCATAATTTTATAAATGGGAAAAAATATAACAGTCATCCTACACTGGGGGATTGGTACTCGTACCTATATTTCGTCGTCTGTATACATTGTGAAAACAATTATTAACTTCTTAAAACTTATACAACGTGTTACTACAGTTCCTAACTCTTTTTACAGGGTAATTAATAGCACTCGGTGATAGGGATCACAACCTTAATATGTTTTTTGCTCCATGAAGTTCCGTTGATTTTAAAATTAATAAAATGTGAACGCTGTGGCGAGAGAAAAGTATTTTTAAATATTGTTTTCATTGATGTTTACAATGTTTTAATAACTCAAAGCTATGCAAATGCACCTACACATACTAACATTTTTAAATTTGACCTAATACGTTATAAAAAGATATGAAAAAAAAATTGTAGTTATAAAATTAAATTATATGTTTTTTTCAACTTTTATTACAGAATGACATCCTGTTGACCAGTGGTAACACCCTGTAAAAAGAGTTAGGATGTTTTGTAACACATTGTATAGATAAGGTAGATGACTCAATATTAAACATTGAAACTACAACCATTTTTTTGTATGCGTCGATAACTATCATTCATGACTACCGTTTTTAGACCGTGTATAAAAGCCTTCCCTCAAACAGAATAATTTTAACAACGCCGAATTTATTCAACGGCAAAATCCGTTGAAAAAACAATGGTTTATATTTTTCTCTCTCACAAAAAACGTGCACAAAATACCTATAACGGGTCCAAAGATACAGGCGCACCGACGGAGAGACAGCGTAGGCAGAGTAATAGGGTCCCGTTTGGCACCCTTAAACGGAACTCTAAAAAACGTGCAAAAAAACGGAAATCCATTCCGTGGGCCCAGTTACCTGTGAATAAACGCTAATGGAAAGCCGGTAAGGGGCTGGCGTGTGATGGACAGACAGCAATATTTCTATTTCATCGATAAATTAGATGTTCCGATTCGTGAGCCCTACTTGGGTTAGAGGTCACGTCTGCAATTTCATTTGTTTTTTTGCCTCTTTCCCTTTTTCAATTCTTTTTTATTGCAGGGCAAAATGCCTACCTCATCTCAGGCTTTTCGGTCCTCAATTTGACCACCTCTGACCGCTCGGGCAAATTTTAATATTGATCAGATCATTTGGTCACTATATTTCAAAAGAGTCACATACTCTCCCCATATTCAGATCACAGACAAGCTCTTTCACATTCACCTTTTCTTTATAACTTGTCGAAATAGCTTCTTTGTGGCCTTCCGTTACCTCTTTCCTTCTTTATTTCTGTCATGGAACGATTTTGATGTGACAAATATAGCTCGTGTCTCCGATCCTAATGCACGAATGCCAGGCTTTAATCTACCTCGAAAATACCGTGCCATATGCAAAATAAATAAACCTTTTATTATTAAAAAGTAAAATTAGGTCTAAACACCTTCTACTTACAGGCCTTCTTTCAGAGGAAGAAAGAGAGTTCAACAGGCACCACGAGTGTGGAGTTGAAATTTAGCGTAGCGTTCGAAGTTGAGACGTTTCCTCGCGATGCCCGCCTCATTTCATACGCTTATAGGTATAAACAATAATTCCTAGTTTTCGAGTAGAGGCCTTAAGTCTATCTCGGATACCCAGCGCCATTATTGTAACGTGGACAGCGCTTTTAGTCTGATGAAACTGTCGTTTGTTTCGGGGGCGATTCCGTTTGAGGCACAAAAATTCGGCGAGACCCCCTTTGATTTATTAATGGCTTTGACTCTTTGTTTTGGGACTTTTGAGGTATCTTTCTAGGGCTAAGGAGGGAAGTGTCATAATGTTAAAGAATGACAAGAGTGATTTTTCTTAAACAAGCAAATGATACATCTGCCAACGCCTTCGTGACAAAAATTGTACCGTATGTATGTGTATATTATTTGCAAAAACTTCAAATCCCAAATGAGACATCCATTCCGCACTAACAGAAATGGGAATCATAAAAACTCGAAAAACGAAAACTAAGTTTCCGCCGAAACGATTCGTGGCTCCTAAGTTTAATGCAACAAGGTCTATTTTTGCTCGCCGAGTTATCTCGTATCGTGGTAAAGGTGTGTACACACGTAGCAGCTTGGGAGCAAAAATTCCATCTGCTTCGGGATAAAACTGTGAGAGCACTCGAGTAAATTGTGTTTAACTTGTGCACGGCGGCGTCGGACGATGAGTTTCGCGAGGCAACCGAGGCGAGGCGTTGTGTTCGTACCTTTACATTGTGGAACAACGTGTGTGGTGAAAGTGTTTAATAAGCTATCGGAACATTGTGTTGAAGCTGGAGGGTTTCTTAATGGCTCTCTGTATTTTTTGCGGACTTTTTTTACCAATTAAGACATAACCGGACACTCGCAGTTTCTGTTTACTGTAATGGCGTCTCTAGGTCCATGAATGTATTAAGAACTTTACTAGGATATATGTGTAATAAGAGTCAAAGCAAAAAAAAGGCGTATAAACTTTTCGCCGCTAGACTGGTTTGTGTGTAATTTTATGAAATATCTTTCATAGCTAGCGACGCGTTCGTCTGCATAGAATCGTCAATATAAAAATGTGAAGTGCTTTCGAAAGTTGCAAAAAGAGATAATTGCTCACTATGGCGATTTAATTTCACAACATCCCCAGACTAAGCTAAGTAAACCCACCCGCCGACGACTCGCAAATAACATTTATGACGTCACCCGTGAATGTGACGTTGCTACTAATGTGATGAGCTAATTCCCTCCGGGTGCAGGCAACGCTTGATAAAGTTATGTTCAGCTGTATGGCAAGTTGGCTTGTAGGTGGAATTCGTTCGTGTACTCGTTCGTTCGGGTAGATAAGGGTTTTTATTTTTTATTTTGATTTGCTTATCACAAACTGGGTAACAGTGTTACTGCAGATTCTAGGGAAGAATTGGTACTCCATACTCCAGGGAATCTCTCTCTCTCTTCCGAGCTTTAGTCCCACATGGTGGTGGGGTCAGCTTTCCTTATTTTCTCTCTCCACTTCGCCCTGTTCTTGGTGTCGTCTTCGGAGGCTCCGCATTCTATGAGGTCTTTGTTGACCACATCCATCCACCTGGTTTTCGGTCTTCCTCTGGATCTCCGCCCGGGTATGGATAGACGCAGCGCCTCGTTTCCGATGTAGTCAGGTGGCTTCCGCTTTACGTGCCCAAACCATCTCAGCCTACTTTCTTGCACTTTATCAGCGATGTCGCGCACTCCTAGGCTTCCTCGAACGTACTCGTTTCGGATTTTATCGAGCCTCAACATTTTCATTTCCCATACTCCAGGGAATAAGGTAAACGTACGTTATTTCGTGATAGTACACGATTTCGTGAGTTTTTGTTTCCGGCGCAATAATAAGCAATTGATATAATGTTTAATAGCATTATAGTTTCCTAAAAAATCTCTATACTTTTACCTATCTAAAAAACCAACATACCTTATTTTTATGCTTAAGCTGTGAAAGATACGATGCTTACAACACTCAGTTAGGCACAAAAAGCGGTGCGAGACGTGCGCGCCATACATCGCGCTTCTTGGTAGCGTAAGGATTGGTGGTGACACTCATAAGCTTGTAGCAAGACAAAGGTAAGTATTTTTGAATAAAACTTTTGATATCGCTATTCTGTGATTCATAACGATTCATTTGATATACGTTAAGAGTTATTTGTAAGCATAGAATTGCTTAAAAACGCAATTTATTGACTCACGAAATAGCGGACATCATATTTTTTCCTTGTCCCTTATTTCGTTACACTTACGAACTAGGGGAATTTCAGAGACTTTTTAAATATTTGTTTATTTCTATATTAGTTAACATATTTGAAAAATGGTTTGAACATCAGACAAGGTACTTATTTAAGTTACTTTTGAGCCTGATTCGGTATACCTTTTTGTCAACACAAGTCTTACAAAACGAGTTTGAAAGAGGCCGAGTTGGCAATTTTAAACGATTTACGCAGATGGATCAGCGTCATAATTTTGCTCGTTTTTCGATTAATTGCCTTTTGTTTTGGTTATATTCAGTAAGCATAGGGTACTGAATAGTTTATTAACATTATGTAATAAGAATTTCCAAGATTAGGTGAGGGGTTATCTCAAAACTAGTATAACGAAATAAGGAACACCGTTTTTCTTACAATGTCCGCTATTTCGTGAGTAATTAATGTAGTTTTGAGTTATGATTGGATCGGAAAATGAGAAGAAAATTATTAGTTTCAGGCCTATGAAAAACTTATACACAATTAAAACTATTAGTATCAAGCATAAGTATTAGTTAAATTCTGATTTTACAAAGCCAATTTTACTGAAGGCGATACATTTTCTTAAGGCCAAGGATCCCGACCTAAAACCGGATTCATAAACCCAAAATGCATGAATTTTCTGCTTTTAAGGTTCCGTACCAACACGAAGGGTGTCAAACGGGATCATTAATTATATCTTAGAAAAAAATACTGAAAACAACATATAATATTTTTTTTATACTGTGGCTATCTACATAAACAATTATAAAAATTATGTATGTTTGAGAAAAACAGTAAATTTAAGTACATAAATAACGACTTTATTTTTAAATAATAAGTTTATAAGTTTATAAGTTTTTATTAGGCATAATAGTGACGATTCTTAATTTATTACAATACTGCATTGACGGTAGAAAAAAAAGATGACAAAAGTTGCAGTGGTGGACAAGGGTGCTGCAGTACTGTAGGTAGTGAGCGAATAGCATCCTTAGGCCTACAGCCCGTGTAGGATGCTTTCGCGAGTCCTTATAAATATAATAACAAAATTTTCCATAATATGTTAATTTAGTCATTAAAAAGAGAATTTAATTCATACAAATATAAAAACGAGATTTCTGTTTGTAGAACTTTTTTTAAATTTTAGTGAGTATTAAAACATATATTTTATAATCTAAAATTTGCTGTATTATCAGCATTTCTATAAGCAATGAAAAAAAAAATCATTTTCATTCAATTTCAGTTTTTTTTATTGGTGACGATTCTTTGGAGATACCTACCTACCTATCGATAATGTTGATTTATTTATGTAAGTTTAGAAAGTGACATTTTTATGTCTGAGTTTTTTTTATGATTGCTTATAAGTTAAAATGTTTATTTAAAAAAGTTACTTACTGATTTTTATGTTTTTATTCATTATTATTCCTGCTAGGTACCTAAAAACTGTTAAACAAACAGATCAATAACTATAACGAAATAGGAGACAGGAATTCACGAACTTAGGAGCAGAGCGAAATTACTATACCGAAACAGGGTTCAAATCAGAGGTTTGTAAGAAAATTCATATTAAAATAAGTACTTGCTAAAACTATATGATTAATGCTTTAAATTACTTGCAAAAGACCAATCTTCATCACTCCGAAGGTTTCAAAGTGATACCTAATTTAGAAAAAAATATAAAAATCCTTAAAGTTGCCAGAGCCTTAACATACCGAATCAGGGGACTTTTACCTTAATATTGCAAAAATATCCATTCACGCAGCCTCGAGTAGTCGAGTGGTCTCTTCGCCCATGAAGTGAAGGTGCCGCTGGACGCTACATAAATCATCGCATTACGAAGATGCAAAGGAGTTAGTTTTTTTTTATTTGATAGAATACATGAGAAGGGTGCCTTTCGCTAAAAAAACTTTTTTTTTATCAGCTACCATCACCTTTTGACAGTTTATCATTCGTTAAGTACTCGTAGATGCGGTAAGATTTTTATTTTTATTGCCGCGTAATTATATTACCGCCTCGCTCGTACAGATGTAATGGCCTATCCAGTCAGACTGTGAATGATCTTCGAACCCATGTCTTTTTTTTTAAGTTACACAACTTACAAGACGGCTAACCGCAGCGGAGTCAAATTTTCCAGTCGTTTACTCCAACTGCTATTACAGAGTGGAGTTTAAACTATTCTCGTTAGGGGGGACTTTGCGAAAATAAAGGTGCCACTTCGGATTTACAGTGTAGGAGCGATGAAAAATTGGGGTGCCTTGCCGGCACTTAGCAAAACTTTTAATATTGGGTGCTAAGTAAAGAGACACTTTATAATTTTTATTGCCGTTGGAGCTGGTTAAATGACCATGGAGAGTTTAGTGTGCTTATTCTGTAAAAAAAAAACGCATAGTCGCTAGTCCTCAAACCCGGCTTATTTGCGGGAAAATCAAAATTAAAAACATCGTAAAGAAGGCAACACACACCTAAGCTCATGCTCGTATTTGCGACTCAAAGGCCCGGTTTCTGAGTTGAGAATTTTGCTAAGCAAATGGGTAAGTATCGTCCTGTCTCTGCAGATTTCTCACAAAAGAGCGTGACAGAGCGATACGTAAAGTATGTGCTTAGTAAAATTCTCAACTCAGAAACCGGGCCAAAGTCGCGTGCGCGGCGGCGCCACGAAATAGGCGCGCGCGACTGGGATGTACCTACTTTGGGGGGGGGTTTTCTCAGACTGTGAATTCCGAGTATAGGTAATGTGCGCGGGATGAGAATGGGATGCGACCTTTTGGAACTGAGACGCGCGCGGTAAGGAAATTCGCGTCGAAGCAACCTTGTCAAAATATAATAAAGTACCTACCTAAACTCTAAATTTAAATCGAGTCCACGGAATGACAGTTGTTACAAAGGCTTTATCTGTCAGTAGCATACTAGCAACTGTCATTACGTGGATTCGATTTAAAAATTAGAGTTTATGTTTTCGAGTGTCTTCGACAAGGTTCCATCGCATTCTCATCGCGCGCGGATTATAATTTTTTTTTTAGTTACCACTTTGTATCCTAGCGTTTCGCTGGCTGCACCTATCTACTTATCGAATGTAGTCATGTTGTAGTTAATGACAGTGGAATACATTTAAGTAAATTATGTATCTAGTTAGGTAGATACTTTATTGTATTCGAAACGGATCGAAACGCGATTGGTTTTTAGGCAAATTAATTACCTTATTTATTTTTTGCCTAAAAACCAATCGCGATTCGACCCGTTTCGAATGCAATAATGTTTAAATATCGCGAATCATTAAAAGTGAATAGGTAGATACTTACTTCAACTTAGTAGCTATGTCAGCAAGAAAGTGAAGGAGCTAAGATTCGCGGCTAAGTTGACGAGCTTCACGCGTTGACGAAGAATCGAACCGGGACAAACTTATAATTAAGACAAGTGTTCACGCAAGCCCACGCCTAACTTAACTTATACAATGAAGTTGTAAGCCTGGCCCGGGGCGTGATTCTGTTACGCTTTGGCAGTTGAAAACGTTGTTTCCTGTACGTACCTAGCTTCGATGAAATGGCCCAAGGTTAGGTACCCACTTGGCGTCGATGAAATGGGTTCGGTACCTATTCTGACATTCGATTTCTTTAGTACAGGGTGCACACTAAGGGTGGTATTCTAAAACGCTACTTAAACTCAGTTTAAACAGAGTTCAGACGGTCGATAAAACAGAGCATGTTTTGATATGAAGGGAGGGATATTCAAATCAAAACATGCACTGTTTTATCGACAGTCGACACGACTAAACTCTACTTAAACTGAGTTTAAACAGAGTTCAAGGAGCGTTCTAGTTTGAACTGAGTTTAAACAGAGTCTAAGTAGCGTTCTAGTTTGAACTGAGTTTAAGTAGCATTCTAGAATACCACCCTAAGTCGATAGCGGAACTTTAAGTAGGCTGTCTACTACTCAATACAAACAAGTTGTACTAGAGGACTAAAATATCGAGCGAAAAAAATATCAGTTGTTCCATACAAAAGGTCGACTCAGTACAGCGCTAAATGTATGAAACCGCTGATATTTTTTTCGTTCCATTTTTTCGCCACCTAGTACAAGTTGTTTGTATAGATCAGTAGACAGCCTACTTAAAGTTCCGCTATCTACTTAGAGTACATCCTGTAGAATACTTCCTTGGCGAGAGCGCAAAACGGTGTGTCATTCCTTCTTGCCTTCAAAAAAGAATCTTCGTATTTTTTGTGTCATACATTTCCGTGATAGGTATTTTGCGTAAGTTGCCAGGCCCATCTAATTCTCCGCAACATCTAATGAGTGATTGAACGAGCGAGAGAAGTTCTCCGGAACAAGCCGGCGTTTTTATTTATGTATGTATGTATGTTTGTGTGTATGTTCGTTCGACGATAACTTGAGTAAAAATCGGATCGTCATGAAATTTAGTAGGCAGGTTAATGAGGCAAAGATAATTTTTAAGTTCAAACATGAGCCAAATCGGTCGAGGAGTTGCTGAGATATGGGGTCGCAAGTTCACAGTTCGGGGCGAACCAATAGTAATTTTATTCTCAAAACTTTACCATAGTGTCAAATGACACTAGCGCTTTCAGTCGTTGTAACACAACAGAAACAGGACAAGGCCGCGCGAACTCAAAGTAACCGGGTTCAAAGATTTCTGTCGGGAGCGGGACGGGGCGGCGCTCTTGCCAACTCCTAACTTGAGTTTGCGGTGACAAATTGATTTTGTAAGTGGAGCCTGAGACTGGCTAGCGTTCTAGGTGTAAAGAAAGAAGGTTGTGCTATTCCAAGCGTGGAATGTTTCTACCGAGTAAAACGGGGCGATTAGAAACTAGAGTAGGTACCTATTTAAGTACCTCTATGGGTTGAAACACAACTGCTAACAGTCTCTAATCTAACTGATTGGCCATCGTTTAGTAGCTCAACATAATTCTTAGTTTTCTTGTTTCATTGAACGAGCGAGCGAAGCGAACGAAGTTCTCCGAGTATACTTGAACAATCCGGCGTTTGTATGTATGAATGTTTGTATGTGTGTATGTATGTTTCTATGTATGTTCGTTCGACGATAACTTGAGTAAATTTGATCGGATCGTTATGAAATTTGGTAGGCAGGTAAATGAGGCAAAGATAATTTTTTAGTTCGAACATGAGCCACATCGGTCGAGGGGTTGCTGAGATATGGGGTCGCGAGTTCGTAGTTCGGGGCGAACCACTAGTATTCAAGTTTCTAATCACCCGTTTTACATAACCACTATTTACTTTGTCACATTCTCATAATGCCGCTGACTGCGCTGACTCCGTTCATTTGGCGTCATAAGCTCCTCCCGTGTACGGGTGAGAGGCTGTGAGGTAGAGCATAGTTTTGAGAGAACCAAACATCTCTGAAACTATACCTTGTTTGATTGCCTTAAGGCGCTGGGCATAGTGAGTAAGCCCACGCGCAAAGAAAAATGCACAAAATCGATTCCTGTATCAAATGCGCTAAATAAATCGAAAATGTTCACATATGAAACCCTTGAATTAGGTGAGAGTTATTTAAAACAGCCAGCTTTGTGTTGATATCCATAACAGATTGCAAGATATTTTGACTGAAAAATTGTGCGCCGCCTATTTTTTTTCAGCCAAAATATCTTCAAAACGTTTATGAATGTCAACACAAAACTGGCTGTGTTAGATAGGTCTCTCCTAATTCTAGGGTTTGATATGTGAAAATGTTCGATTTGTTTAGTGTATTTGATACAGGAATCGATTTTGTGCATTTTTCTTTGCGCGCGGGCTATTCACTATGCACGGCGCCTTAACATTTCAACAGTTTACGACGTGTCCGTCTGCAGCTCTTTGCTATAGAACACCTAGTTTCTTTAAACTATTCGGGCTTTTATAATTCAGTGGCATTTCAGTACGCTTTCTGAGTGGTCTGCCCTCCCCTGTGGTGCGAAAGACGTGAAGTTTTAAACTTTATTTAAACTCTAGGAATGTCGCGGACCGCTGATAGAGGCGATCTCTAGATCAGCCCCTGTATTCTGTAAAATATCCACCGTAAAAATAACGGTTTTTAAATGTCAAAATAAAGATTGTTCATTTCAATAAGGGCTATTTTAAAACTTAAACTTTCGTAAGCACTGCACATTTTTAATATCGATTTAACGGTTTCACTAACTTTTATTTTGTCGGAATAGCCGACATGTTTCGACTTCGTCCGGAAGGGCTATTTTCGAGTGTTTTGACGCTCGGAGGTTGAGTGGAATAGGCGCTGGGCAAGATTTTGTGTGGAGCGAGACCAACAGAAGTATTAACTAACTTATATCGAGGCTGAATTACAATACAATTTTAAAATAAAAATCCTAAAGAAGACAGTACTTAATTAGGTACTACTAACCACCTAACGTTTCGTTACATTAATTTGGTATAGGTACTTACCTACCTTTTAAATTTGCTGTGGATTACGATGCTGGTTAAACATTTAATTAACACAACGTATGCATGTAACATCCCATTGTACAGTCGGCCACACGCTAGGATATCCCTTTGTGTTCGATTGGCGCCCGCAAGCGGTAAGAGCTGCCATGGGGTATCTGTGACTGTGGCCGACCGTACTACTGTTTTTCAAATCAAGATTGACCGACAGAAGTGAAAAAAAAAATGCAGCTTGGACCTAATAGGAATACTTACCCACAAAAAGTTTACAAAATGATGGTATCGTTTGCCAATTTTCCCATTCGTCACTGACTGATGTCAAACCACGTGGTGTCTCAAGTCTCCTCTTTGGTAGCCTTCGATCAAGGATAAAACAGGTTTAGTTCGGTGTTCGTGGCACACATTTCACAGAGTTTTCTTCTATAGCTCTTTCTAAGTAGCTAAGTAGTTACACTACCGTACTGCAAGTTTAACCACTTGCCTAATCAGCTCGATTCCCAAGGGCTGGCCACAAGCATTAATTGCCCCAGTCGGGATGGCTGAATCAAACGAAATGCGGTCGCCGGCGGATGTTTTGTTTTGTTTTACACTGAGGGAATGAGGCCAAACCGAGGTCTGATTGCACCCTTTGAGATCGCTGGAGACGCTAAAGTTAGGCTATTTGGTACGATTGTTCTCTACGCATATTTTCAATACAAAATATTTAGCTTTTCAAGCTACCATCTTAAATAAAGATAAAAAAAAGGTACTTATTGCCTCCAATAAATTAAGTGAAAAAAACCAATGAGTCTAATTACTTAAATAAGGCCCAGTAGGGTGCAAAAAAGCGCCGCCAATGAAAAAAAAAACATATCTAAAAAGTGGCCACTTTGGCGAGAATCGATTGCATTCGTTTCGGGGTTCTATATGTCAAAAAAGGCAATTATATGCTCTTTGGTTCAGCCTTCGCAATGGACGGATACAAACGTGTCCGCAACGACGACGCAACGCAGCGCAACGCACCAACGGAGCCTCGCCCTAATTGTCAACTTACATTACGAATTACGATAATCGATGCGGCTTGTAGGTACGCCGCCATTTGAACACCACATTTTATTTTACTCACACACCTCGCTCATAATTTTCCGCAGTATTTCACAGTAAATTTCGCGTTCGTTCAGATGAATGAGGGCACTTGAATGTGCCGCTAGTTTTCAGTTCTGAAGCACTGTTGAGTAGCAAATTAGGTAGGTACTTAAGTAGCGGAATAATTTAGCATACAATTTTGTATTTAATAGCTTTTCTTTCAGGTTTACTCACAAACTTAAAATAAGTACCTATGTAGGTAAATATTTTTCAGGAATAAGTAGTTACCCTTTTAGGTAATTGGTAATAAGTAAGTACCTACAAACAAACACAATTTTTAATTATGAATACCTAATGTAATGCCTAGATACCTAATAACAATGTCCCAGGCACTGAAGCGTCGAGTGGTCTTCACCGATCTAGTGTGAGTGAAGATGCCACTGGACGCTGTATAAACCATCTCATTACGTAAATGCAAAGGCCTTATGCCCGATTTCACCAACTATACTTAATTTTTAAGAACTTCTTAACCTTTTAAGAAGTCCTTAGCGTAATTTAGAAAGAAATCGGGCATTAGTGTGGGAAAACTTTAAGCTTCATCGCAATCTCAATAAGTACAAAACAATCGTACAAAAACCAATGACGGACTCAATGGATAAACCCAATCGCGCTTAGTTTTTAATTGTGGGAGCTGGCCGATCGTTAGGTATCGTCGCTCGGAGGAAGTTTTAATAAACGAGCATAGTTCCAGAAAGAACTTCTTTGCAGCCCCAGTCGTTACTTTAATAGGGACTCAGGCGCCAGAATAACGACCTAGAAGATCCGCCCTTTTAAAATATTGGTACCTACAGCCAAAAATGACCACAATATCGAGATCGATAGCTTCAATACGCTAGCCCTCTCTACATACATGGTGTTGTTTTGGTCAGTGACACGTTGTAACACGTTGTATATTCCCGACTCAGGGAATATACAACGTGTTACAAAACACCCTAACTCTTTTTACAGCGTGTAACCTACTGGTCAACAGGATGTCAATTCAGTAAAAAAAAGTTAAAAAAAACAATTTTTATTTTATAACCTCAAAATTGAAAATTTTTCATAACTTTTTTGTTTTTGGTATTTGATCAAATTTCAAAATATGTTTGTGGGTATAGGTGCATTTGCATAGCTTTGAGTTGTTAAAACATTGTGAAAGTCAATGAAAACAATATTTAAAAAATACTTTTCCCCCGCCACAGCCTTCACATTTTATTAATTTAAAAATCAACGGAACTTCATAGAGCAAAAAAAAAATTTGGTTGTCCTCCCTATCACCGGGTGCTTTTACCCTGTAAAAAGAGTTAGCATCTTTTGTAACACCTTGTAGTTTTAGTATAAAACGCTTGAAACTAAAAGGAAGTTGAATATTTTTTCTAAATCCTTTTTTGATATACAAATTACCTATAATAACCGCGACATGCCCCCGCCTTCTCGAAGCGCGTGCGCGTTGTGGCGCCCGATAATGCGAGTGAGGCCGCAAGCGTTACTATAATAGCGTCCACCAGGCTAGACGGAAACCTGGTGCCAGTTTCATAAAACTACAATTTATGGTTTATTGTGTGATGACATCTTGCCCTCTCAGCTAAGTATCTAGCGACTAATGAATTGCACTCTACAGACTGCTGAACTCATAGAACCAGACATCACGCTGTAGAATGGAGGACTCATGTGCCCTATGTGTAAAGTGTGCCTTTTGTTCCTTCATTTCCACGAGGCTGGGGACAGTCAATGACACTCTTGCTATAATAAAGGAGATTAATACTTTTACACTTCTGTTTCATTATAACGTCGCAGTCGTTTTACCATTAGGTATTCTAGAAGTGCAATTTAAACACAAATACGGATGCCTACATAACATATTTAAAGTCTATCCCTTAATATTAGTCAGTAAAATGACAGATTGAACTGTCACGTTACTGAAAAAGGGCAGGCATTTTTTCACTAAGATGACAGTTCGACCTGTCTGTTTACTGACTAAGATGATGGGATAGACTTTTAGGTACTAACTATAGTATGTTGTTACTATAAGTAGTAGGTACTTAATGAAAGGATGCCTGCTGAAAGAGGAGAGCCTAGGTATATCATCACATCAATCCAGCTATTCAAGCTGAGCTAACAATAAGTAATGAAAACTCAATATCGAGTCGGGCCCTACAATACAACAATGTTATTCAAATAGGTACACAATATGTTCGTTAATTCAACAGTGCTTGTACCCAAAAGTGTAATTTAAAAACAAGTACGGATGCCTACATAAACATACCTAGGAACTTAATAAAGAATGCAGTTACTATAAGTAGTAGGTACCTGTCTAGGTATTACTTACTGAAATGATGCCTGCTGAAAGAGGAGAGCTTATATCATCAAATTAAAGCCATCAGAATTTCCAGCTATTCAAGCGGAGCTAACAAAAAAGTAAACTCAATATCGAGTCGGGCCCTACAATACAACAAGGGTTCACTACGTCTTGCCGAATTACATTTCGCCTAGTTACACTTCACCTATGACGTATCATCCAATGTCACTTAAACTAGACTTCATTTAACCGAATGACATTACACCTTTGGTTCATTTCACCGAATGTCATAAGACCGAAATGTTGTTTTATCTAGAGGTCATTTGATCGAATTTTGGCGGCCCCGTACGGCGCTTTCCGCCAGCGTCGCGTTCCGCCTGCATCGCGTTTTCATGGCTACGCCTCGAGGCTCGTTTTACCCTTAGTGCGTGAGTCCGACTCGCATTTGGCCGGTTTTTTTTAAGGGTTTACAAAAAAAGTTTACAATATCATTAACTAAATTTTGACTTTTTAGGGTTCTGTGACAGAACTTTAATAATTATGACCAAAGTTGTTTTACGCCGTCTATGAGATTCTAAGGCAGTGGTTCTTAACCTATGGTCCGCGGACCACTGGTGGTCCGCGAGGGCCTCTCTAGTGGTCCGCGGGAGGGTCCTGCAGTCCAGCGCACATACCGATAGTTGTCAATAAATTTTAATGTTTATTTTGAAAGTCATGTTTGAATAAGTTCCCAATGAATAAAATAACAGAAATTTTCGTGCGCGCTGGCGCGCGCTCTTACTCCCCATTGAAAAATATTTTTAAGATCCGCGTGACTGCAGATCGCGCCAAGGAATTACCGAATGCGCCAGATTTTGACAGGATAATACAATAAATAGCCTATACGTAACCTGCGGCAGGCTCCGATGTAAAGTTGCGGTCTTCAGTTCAATACGCAAAAAATAATAAATTGTATTAGTATCAAAACCCTTAAAAATCGAGTAATCAGTGCTCACTCATAGTATAATGTCGTTAGCCCATGTCAAACCGCACGTAGACTATATTAGGTTAAAATCGGTGAATTTTCAAATGCGCTAAGTGCGTGTCTTCTATTCAAGAAATTCTCCATTATGAAATGTAAATAAGTAAATTTTCAGCCGCACTGGGTGCGTTTGTTCAAATAATAGCTAAATAAATCTTAATCATACAAGGGAAAAAACTGTGAATTTTACGGGCGCGCTGCGCGCGCATTTTTCACGCACCTACTACACGTGCTAAGGAAAACTTGATTTTTAAGAGTTAAATCGTAAAATTTTCGGGCGCGCTGCGCGCGCTTTTACAAACAAATGAATTCTTGATGATATTGACGGAAGATTATCTGGCCATCTTGCGGCTTAAAAAGGGTAAAATCGGTGAATTTTCGGGCGCGCTGCGCGCGCATTGCTATCGCCTACCAATTAAATCTCCATATTAATTTTAGTAAAATTGGTGAATTTTCGCGTGTATGTTCCATTGTTCCAAAAGCGACTCATATTAATTTCCTGTATTCAACTTACTTACATACATTATACTTTAGGTCAGGTGAAAAATTTTCATGTGAAACACGATGTACCTTGGATCTGGTGGTCCGCACTAAGAAAAAAATTATCAAAGTGGTCCGTGGTCCAAAAAAGGTTAAGAACCACTGTTCTAAGGGAACGTGGACTTGAAGATATCTCATTAAAAAAAACAAATTAATTGGATAGGTATAACATATGCACACATTTTATTTGCCATTTATAAATAAAAAGAAAAAAAAAAACATATTTTGAAGTCACTATTCTGTAAATATAACATAGTCATACGCTATTGGTAGAAAAAGAAACAAACAAAAATAATGTACCGCTTTACTTATGTTTAATAATTTTACTTACTATTTATTATATTTGCGTTACAGACTTAAGGCCCAAGTGTTAGCACGTCGACACTTATAGCAGTAACAGACGCTCGAACCTGGTGCGGCCGAACCAACGCACTGTGCGGTGCGCTGTTCACGCCACACGACCGTACCGAACTTGAGTAAATTTGGTCGGATCATCATGAAATTTGGCAGGCGGGTAAATTAAATTAAAAGAATTTTTAAGTTCGAACATGAGCCAAATCGGTCGAGGGGTTGCCGAGATATGGGGTTGTAAAGTTTATATGGGGTCGCGAGTTCACAGTTCGGGGCGAACCACTATAGTTAAGTTTGAACATGAGCCAAATCGGTGGAGGGGTTGCCGAGATATGGGGTTGTTAAGTTTATATGCAATGCGCGCGCGCGCCTGCGCAAATGGTGTTAGCAAAAGTTAGGTACACTCGCGAGTTCATAGTTCGGGGCGAACCACTAGTTATTATAAGGTGAAATGTACCTAGCATCGAACAAATGATGCTTCGATGAATTGTGTTTAGTGGAAACGTAATTAGGTGAAGTGTAGCTTCGAACAAATGGTTATAGTTAAAACAAACATTAGATGAATTGAACGTTAGTTCTACTGTAGGTTAGATGAGACGTCATAGGTGAAGTGTAACTAGGTGAAACGTGTTTCGGCAAGGCGTAGTGAATCCATACAACAATGTTATTCAGATACACCAAATGTTCGTTAATTCAACAGTGCTTGTACCCAAAAGCTTCGGTCCGCAGCTGCGGTCCTACTGATGAATATTTATATTTTTAAGAACGTAACTGCCTATTTCGACCCAATCGATCGAAGTGAGTGATTTAAATAAACCCGATACCTACTTTAGGAAATCCAACGTTTGAAAATTTAATAATTCATCCCACTAAATTCAATTAATGGATTGGACACAGGCTTATGTTGCTGTAAACTGTGAATATTTTATTCTTATCCGCTTGCCTCCTCCCACTCGCTAATATAAACGTAGGAAGGAAAATATCGTGTGGATTAGGTGGCTCCAGAGCTTGTCTTTCCTGTGGTTTAGGCTGACTATAAGACAACGGAAAGATGGGTAACTTAGGTACCTACTTACTTTAACACTAGATGCTGTATGTATACCGAGGTACTTATGCATGGGCCTTAGTATTTTTACCTCCTGATATCTAAGTGTACTTAGTAAGGAGGTGCCTTTCCGATCCTGGCAGTCGCGATCGACCTGCTATGTATTGCAGCGATGCCAAACGCGGTCGCGTGACTGCACAGCGTCGCAGCCGCCTACATCGGAAGTGCTGGCATACAAACCTATACAGAGCGGTGCGACGCGGGAGCTCTTTCGCGACTTCCAGGATCGGAAAGCTACCTAAAGAGAGCGTGTTCTGTTGCAAGAACGGTTTGTAAGAACAATCTTAACTTCCCCATACTAAAATTGTACCTAATGCCTAAGCATAATAATCATAATATGGAGCAGAGAAATTTTCATGAATCCATACTTAATCAAAGTACTTAGAACAACAGTCTGACCTAAAAAAAGTAACAGCGCTCGCAAAGCACCGCTCGCGTAGCACTGCGTAGCACCGCTGCGTAGCACCACTGCGTAGCGCCACTGCGTAGCACCACTACACGTAGCACCACTGCGTGGCACCACTACACGTAGCACCACTGCGTAGCACCACTGCGTAGCACCACTGCGTAGCACCACTACACGTAGCACCACTGCGTTGCGCCGCTACGTAGCACCACTGCGCTTAGCACCACTACTCCTAGCACCACTGCGTAGCGCCACTGCGTAGCACCACTACACGTAGCACCACTGCGTTGCGCCGCTACGTAGCACCACTGCGCTTAGCACCACTACTCGTAGCACCACTGCGTAGCGCCACTGCGTAGCACCACTACACGTAGCACCACTGCGTAGCACCACTACACGTAGCACCACTGCGTTGCGCCGCTACGTAGCACCACTGCGCTTAGCACCACTACTCGTAGCACCACTGCGTAGCGCCACTGCGTAGCACCACTACACGTAGCACCACTGCGTAGCGCCATTGCGTAACACCACTACACGTAGCACCACTGCGTTGCGCCGCTACGTAGCACCACTGCGCTTAGCACCACTACGCGTAGCACCACTGCGTAGCGCCACTGCGTAGCACCACTACACGTAGCACCACTGCGTAGCACCACTACACGTAGCACCACTGCGTAGCACCACTACACGTAGCACCACTGCGTAGCGCCACTGCGTAACACCACTACACGTAACACCACTGCGTTGCGCCGCTACGTAGCACCACTGCGCTTAGCACCACTACTCGTAGCACCACTGCGTAGCGCCACTGCGTAGCACCACTGCGTAGCACCACTACACGTAGCACCACTGCGTAGCACCACTGCGTAGCGCCATTGCGTAACACCACTACAAGTAGCACCACTGCGTTGCGCCGCTACGTAGCACCACTGCGCTTAGCACCACTACGCGTAGCACCACTGCGTAGCACCACTGCGCAATACGTGCTAATAAGAACAAAACTAACACTTTCATTATATTATCTATGTGCCTAGAAAGTAGGTGCCAAAGCCTTGTGGGTTACATGTGCTATTTATTTTATTCGTTTTATATTACCTGCCTAAATAACTCTGAGACGATAGTCTTAATACAAACAAGAAACGCCCCTCAGTCAGCGAATGTCGCGTAACTCCGTCCGCAAACCCCACCTAACAGGCGAAAAGCAAAGGAGTCCCTGATTAGACGCAAATAAGGAAAAATCTGCGTATCTTTATCAACAATAGGGGCGAGTAAAGTAGGTGCGTAGGTACTTAGGTATGTATGTGAAAAAATAATTCAATGACTCTTAAATTGCGTCGTTGAAGTCTGCGCGCGGAGCCGGTTGTTGTGGGTTCTATTTGTCTTTGCAATACCTATCTACCTACAGGGTGGCGCAAAAGTAATGTCACAATGTGAATTGACTTCGTTAGAAATTAAAAAATAGCTCTGTTTACATCTTCAAATAAACTTTTGATAAAAACAGAGCATTTTATTTTTATTTCTAACATAATGGTAGCCAATTCACATAGAGGGGCAGTTAACCTCAGGCTCTAAGGATAGGTGGTAGATACGTATAGGTGGATACCTATTCCTACTTTCAGTAAGTAGGTATAGATAGTTTATTGCACACATAATCAAAGTGAAAAGTGAGCACGGCCTACCTAGGTATACCTACTTATGTTGTGTTCGATATACTCACGTACAGTCGGCCACACGCTAGGATACCCCTTTTTGTTCGATTGGCACCCATATGTACCTGCTGCCATAGGGTATCTGTGACTTTGGCTCACCGCGACTGTACTGTACGTACATGTCTATCCTTCTTCTTCAGCATTTATATCGTCCACTGCTGGACGTAATGCCTCTTTAGGTTCCTTCCATACAAGCCGGTCTGTGGCTATGGTTGTCCAGTTCAAGCCTGCTGTAGCTTTTATATCATCGGACCATCGAGCAGCTGGTCTGCCCTAACCTGGTCTATCCTTAGTTAACAAGAAAGGACAATATCCTTCCTTCCCCATCACCATCGTTTTAAACCAGTTCCATTACACATTTCCAAAACCAATTTCCCAGTCTCAATCAAAAAGAAGGTTCTTTACCGACAAAATCACGGAACCCGAAACCTAACGGAACCTTAATGAGGCTTCGACGGAATGAGTTTCCATTTTCCCGGGACGGGCTTTGTAGAGTGATTTGTCATCGTTTCGGGGCTGTTTCGGACTACGCAAATAGAATTAATCGAATCCGTTTTCACAGATTTAATACGACAGTAGAACGTGGGAGAACTACGAGTACCTAACGTCTACTGAGCTGCACTGCACACTGAGGTTAGGTACTGTCCCATTCTTTTTGGTATTTAGATAGGAGATATATTGTAGAGTCTACCCGCTCAGAACAAAAACGTGGAAAGCGCATTATAGGTACCTAGCTACCTAGGACCTAGGCAGGTAGTTAAGTACCTAACTTGTTCGTTGGATAAAGCGATCAGCGAAAGCGGTCCTTTTGTCCGTCTTCATTCTGGGCCGGAGCGCTCGATCTTGAAGTGCCACGTGAGTAAACATGCACGTTGCGTTTAAAATTTTCCGTTTTTTGACAAATTACGAAATTGGAAAATGCGGAGGCGAAAAAAAGTACGTATCCGATCCTTCAATTTGTTTTATTAAAAAAAAACACCCCCCGGCAGCTTTGTCCGTTTTTACACGCTCGTTTTAATCGAACTTTCGGAATTGTTTTTTTAAAAACAACAAAGCCGCTTAAACATGCACCAACTCCATGCAGCGATCCAATTCTCGACCCTTCGATGAAATTAAAATTGGACATCCCGAGCAAACTCGATAATGGAAGTGGTAACGCTCTCAGCAAATATCTAAACAAGTTTAACAAAGGATCATCAAACGGTCGCCACTCGAGCCCCGAATTAGACACGCGGTATGTTAGAGCAGTGGGTTACATGGGTACCTACCTAACTCTTTATTGTACCTAAGTGCCTCAAAGGATCTTTTGTTGGGAAAAAATGTCCAAACCTGCTGGGTATAGGTACCTTTTTCCGTTGCGCCATCTTTCTCGTTCTCTCGCTGCCCATGCGGATGACCTCATCAACATGAGGTTTGTAGAATAGTAGAAGAGCTAAGCCATTGTTTAGTGTGGGGGTCTGATCAAATAAATTCGACCAAATGCATTTATGGTTTGACGCTTCGAAACAAATTATTGTACTTACAAACGAAAAATAAAACACGGCTGGTTTATAAAACAATATAAGAAGGAGCCCCAACTCCTAAGATACAGACTCTGCCTAGTGTAGGAATTTGGGAGTCCAAATAGATATAACATATCCTGTAACTAGACATTTAAGCAGTCTTAAATGTCTCATATTTTTTTGTATTTTGGTGAAACTGAAGCGAATAAAGATTTTTATTATTATTTATTTATAACATTTATACGACATCCACCTTCTCTTTAATTTGGTCAAAGTAGCTCCTTCGTGGCCTTCCTCTTCCTCTCTTTCCTTCTATTATGATAGTTATGAATTTGTCGTGACGCAGTGGCCTAGCATCTTTCCTCACGTACCAGGCGTATCAGGCTGCAAAGGAACTGACCTGTGATCGAAGTGCATGGAGAATGCTGCACCGACAAGAGGATAACTCTTAAATATAATGATGATGATGAAAACTTATACCTACTCACCAAAACAAGAAACAATTTCTGTACTTACCCAATACAGAGTCTATGATTGATGTAACAGTGTAAAACACTGCAAATAGCAAACTTTACTTCTAGCCACTCTACACATTTTCAAAAGTGTTGGCTTCAATCATTGCATACTTAGTTCCAAAAACTAGCCGACATAAAAGAACTACAGGGTGCACTCTAAGTCGATAGCGGAACTTTAAGTAGGCTGTCTACTGATCAATACAAACAACTTGCAATAGGTGGCGACAAAAATGGAGCGAAAAAAATATCAGCTGTTTCCTAAATTTGGTGCAGTACTGAGTCGACCTTTTGTATGGAACAGCTGATATTTTTTTCACTCTATTTTTTTCGCCACCTAGTACAAGTTGTTTGTATTGATCAGTAGACAGCCTAATTAAAGCTCCGCTATCGACTTAGAGTGCACCCTGTAGGTACATAGCGTGCAGAATCCTACTGTTCGTCCTATTCAGAACACGAATTAGGGATGGCCACGTCCACCCATTACTCCGTTCGGTATTATTATGTTGATTTGTGTGGATGGAATAAAATCCTATGTGTTTCAGTGCCGCGTAGGCACCCACCTACATTAGCATCACAAAGGGAATGCTTATGTGGACCCCGAAACCCTTGGTTATTTTCCACAGAATGGCGGCAGGAACTAAAATGTCGGCACTTGGGTTTTTTGACGCAATTAGAAGTTCTTGCAGTAGATAGGTGCCTTGTAATTTGCCAGTTTGCCTCAAGCGATGAAACACTTGTAGGTGGCATATTGCGCACTGGACTCAAAGGCTCCACTTTAAAATTACTTCTACAAATGAATAATTTAATTAACTTGTTATAAACGTTAGCAGAAAGATGTGGATCCCGGGGACTTATTCTGAAAAACAGTAGTTTCTTGATGGGTTCAAACTTTCAAGGTTGTATGGAAAGGCAGCTTTTCCCGCCTCGCAAGGCAAACTGTGATTGTAACATCTATTTGGAGTTAAGGCATCTACAAGTGTGGCAGGCGAACAAAAAATAACTACCTCTTACTTAGGTACCTACTAAGAAGGTCTTAGGCAATCTGCACTAAACAAAAATAGTATCAATTTCTTATGCAATCTGGCATAAAGTCGGCCTTGACGCCCAAGCTGAAGACGCGCCGGCAAAAGCCGAAGTGCGTACACGCGCGAATAAAAAAGACTTAGGAAGTTAGGGCTATTTTGAGTGACTTTCCCTCTTCAATGTCTGTTCTGCCGACTTCTGCCTGAACGGTCGATTGGCCTTCGAGACATTCAACACAGAGACCACGAACTTTTCGCACTTTGATACTTATAAGTACTAGGCATAATCTGCCAGCTCGTTTCGACGACGCTGGCGGTCCCAAGCCCGGGTAAAAGAGGAGGGTTCATCGATGGACTAACCACTCATCGTGGTAAAAATAAAACTGGTTGAGAAGTCCACAACGAAGAAAACCGGATCGCTTAACTCTCGACGACCTAAGCATGGATTAAATTAAAGGATAAACGATTACCCAGGAAGCTGTGGAAGGACTGTATCGAGGAAGATCTACGGCGAATAGGCAGAAAACATCTTGGAGAATGGAGACCAGAGACAGAGCGAAATGGAAGAAGATCGATGAGGAGGCCAAGACCCATAAAGGGTTGTAGCGCTGAAGGAAGAAGAAGAAGTACTAGGCATAATATGTTTTGTAAAAAACATACCTAAAAGTAGTTAGGTAGGTACTTTTGTAACCAATGGTCAACGGCTCATAAACCTGCAAACTCGATAATCCTTTTCCCTTTTCTTTTTACGAAATGTAAAGGTGGATCCACTGTACAAACGGTACTGCCGTAAAAAGAAAATTGGTTGAGAAGTCCACAACGAAGAAAACCGGATCGCTTAACTCTCGACGACCTAAGCATGGATTAAATTAAAGGATAAACGATTACCCAGGAAGCTGTGGAAGGACTGTATCGAGGAAGATCTACGGCGAAAAGGCAGACAACATCTTGGAAAATGGAGACCAGAGACAGAGCGAAATGGAAGAACATCGTTGAGGAGGCCAAGACCCATAAAGGGTTGTAGCGCCGAAGGAAGAAGTACTAGACATGTCTTGTAAAAACCATAGTACCTCAAAGTAGGTAGGTAGGTACTTTTTGTAACCAATGCACAGTGGTCGATTTGTACGATTTAGGCGGCCAAAACTATTTTATGCTTTATTTCAGTAATAAATACGACAACAAATGCTAATCTGGTATTTTAGAGTGAATATATATGTTTATCCCTATTCGTTTCATTGAAAGCGTATTTTTCTATACAAAAAAACATTTCTGTGAAAATATTTTTGTAAATAGCGCCAATGTTTTTAAATTTTCTTTAAATCTCCCTTTGGTGTAAAATATATATTTTGAGTTCATTTGAATTATCGAAATCGGCTTAGTAGTTTTTGATATTTGGGTTAAGAATTATCACAATTTGTTAAGTAAAAGACGGCCGTACATAAAAAAAAATGTTTATTCTCTACAGTCTGCATGCCTATTTAAATTGAAAATAAAATATGGATGACAAAAAAATACAGTATACACTAAAATTAAATGATCAACAGTTATTACCACATTATTATACTAAATGTTACTTACAATGTTAGGTACCGAATCATAAACAATAAGACAATATTTTATGAAAGTTTAACATACAAATTGTTATGTTACTCTTTAAAAGACAATTCTTCCTCACCGTCACTTTCCATGCATTTATCACAAGTGCCTTTTGTATTTGGCTCTGCAGGAAGCAAAAGCTCCAAAGTTTCCTGCAAAAATGGTTTTGATCGGATCTTCTTTTTTTTTCTCATTGAACTGATGAGTGGATCTGATGTCAAGAGTAACCTGTGATAAATATCAAGGTTACAGTCTTCGCGTGAAAACTTTCGAGCAAAGTTTAGACTGTATGAGCGAAAGTGCTTATTACGAGCTTCTGCAACTTCCTCCGAAAGTTGACCAATAGGCACTAGAGAATTTTCTATAACTTTTCCACCATGTACCAAAATTTTATGCATGGTAGGAGTCATAGAATGCCAACCATATAACTCTACATACAGTTTTGCTGTCTCCATGGCGTATTCATCAAATTTCGGGACATATATTTTGTGACCGCTTGATATGGCTTCCAAAATAACTTTAATTCTATAAATAAAATTAAAGTCTATTCCCGTTATTTCAGCAGCCAGATGTGGGTTTTCAAAAAATCTTCTACTAGTATTGCCGTCATTTGTGTTACCAAAATTACATTTTGGCATATCTACCAAGATACCTACTTCTTCTCTGAATCTTTGCTGAATCTCTTTTTTTTTTTTGTTGTTCTAGCATCTTTTCTGCTTTGGTTCTTTTTTCACGGTATTTCCCAACGGGCAATTTATAAGCTAAATGTAAAATACTCTCGAATAATCGAATTCTGGCATGTAAAGTTGATAGGCCAAATTCAAGCGATTCTGGGTGAATTTCGTTTTTTTTACTTAAGTCATTAAAGTTTTTTGAAGTGGCTCCGCATATGTAGCATCTACTCGTTGATTTGGTGTCAGTCGCCGCATTGCAAACTTTGCCGTCCACCATGGTCATTTTAAGACTGTGGCTAACCGAGAATTTTTGCCCATTCAGTTCCAATTCCGTGGCTTTAAGGGACTTCTTTGTCCCGAACGTAATTTATTTCATCTTTTGTAATGTCTGTAGACTCTTTTATAAATCTGAATCGTATCGGGCGGCAATATCGTGGTGAAGAAGGAGTCGGGTTTTGCCAAACCATTTTTGTTTTGTCTTCGCCGCAAACAATTTGTAGAGGCACGAATGAGCTCAAAAATATATTTGCATCCGAGTCGGCGTCATTCATTAACTTTTGTTTGTATTGAGCTTGTTGTGAACCATCACAACCCCATTTGCAGATAATCTGCAAGGAATTTCTCTCAGTTTCTGTAAGAGTCATTAGTACTTCTTCGAGGAAAATTGATAATCGCGTGACGGTGTGATCTAACAAAGATTGTAGATCACTTTCAGCACAGGAAGCGGTCACTCGTAGCGTCTCTTTGGGTGGGTAACATTCCTGTTTAGCCTTCAACACTAATTCGTAGCACGGGTAAAAGCTTCTGTTGGTTGCTCGCACAATTTCATATTGACTTCGTGTCAAATCAGCGTCCACGCACATTCGCAGCGCCTCCCGAGGCGTAAGGGGATCTTGTGCCTTTGATTTGGAATGTCTTTTTTTACATTCGTTTGCGGCTGCAGGCGAATTTGTAATATCTTTTAGGACTTGCGAGGCGTTTCTTTTTCCTTCTTTTTGAAAAATTACTTGCGCTGCGTGAACTATCACTTATTTGCCTACAGAGGAGCGAACTTCTTCTGTTTTCCTCCTTTTAGTTCTTTCACTACATTCACTGAATGTTTTGCTAGGTCGTCCTGACTTATTATGCGTTTTTATGGGCATCTCGAACGTTCCTGCTAACCATGCATCATTGCTTATAAGAAATTTTTCTAGCGTGTTGCGTGCTTTGGACCATCTCTTTTTTATTTCTGTTTTAAAATATGAAAATTTATGATTTATATACTTTTTGTCTTCGTCGGAGTCCCCGTAAGACACTAACAAATAATTTTGTAAGTATTCCAATTTGTCGTTTATTGATGGAGAGTTTTCCTCAATCATCTTATCAAAAAGATATCTGCGAGTTACTACCTCCATGCCCGAGTAACTTGATGAACCTAGAACAACGAAAAGGAATTTTAACGCAAAAGAAACAAAAAAGGAATTTTTCTCACTTTCTGCCTAAGTTAATGAATTATTATTTTTCTCGCGAAGTGGTCAAAGGTGGTGGCTATTTTTTTTGTGGTTATCTGCTCAAAGAGCTATACTATTAGAAACCATAAGGAATTTAACTCGGACGGTCTCGGAAGTACAACATTTTTACTATTGAAAATAAAAAAATGATAATATTTTCTATGAAAAAGGGCGATCTTTGATACGTTGTAACTGCACTAAATATTGATATTCCTTATCTTAATTTAAATTATATTTGAAGGAGCTTACCTGAATTTTTGACTTCCATCACTTCACTTGTAACTGAATAATATCCAATGAAATATTCACTTTAGAATATCGGTTGCGCTAAGAGTGTCGAGAACGAACGTGTTATAAAACCCCCGAAATAATAAGAAAAGAGAAGAATAATTCTGGAAAATGAAATACTATTGAGTTACCTACCTATTGTAAGATAAAATCCCAGAGTGAAATAAAAGGAAATTCAGTTTTACAAAATCGAATCTATTCAATTTACTACTTTTAAATCAAGGAAATGTCAATTTATTACTTTATCAATAAATCAGTAAATACAAATTAATTTCAATCTAGACTGGGATGTTATAAATTGATATTAAAATAGGAAGGGGTTTGGAAATAAAAATAATGTTTAGCAAAAATACCGTTACGAGTTTTATTTCAAAAATATAGGAAACTCAATGAGCAAATTGTACTTTTTCTTGGATAAAATACTTATTTAGCAAATATCAAACATTTTGGAAATAAAAATAATGTTTAGCAAAAATAACCGTTACGTGTGGTTTTATTTTAAAAGTATTGGAGGCTCAATAAGCAAATCTTATTTATCTTACTTTTTCTTGGATAAAATACTTATTTAGCAAATATCAAACATTTTGGAAATAAAAATAATGTTTAGCAAAAATAACCGTTACGTGTGGTTTTATTTTAAAAGTATTGGAGGCTCAATAAGCAAATCTTATTCATCTTACTTTTTCTTGGATAAAACACTTATTTAGCAATTATGAAACATTTTAACACTTTTACTACAATACACAGCAATATTAAAGTACTTATCTTTTTAGCAGCCAGGGTGTCGACACAAACCAACAATTCGTATGGAAAAATACAAAGAGAAAGAGAGCCGCACCACGCGGTGGCAGCTTTTTATAGGCTACCCAACGATATTTTTTTTAAAAGTGTAACAGTGTTTACAGCTTACCATGATTTTATTGGCAAAGACTAAGATTAGAATCGAGAGACTAATATTATAATCGAAATAATTAATTAATATTCAAGTGAAAAACTTACTAAAAATAACCAGTTTCTCACACGGCCATACTGACTATACTTCGCTCTCGAAGTAATTCGATCTACATTTTCATTGAAAAGGATTGGTTTGGCATCCTATAAACAAAGTTATTTTATTATTATTTTATAAGAGGCTTTTGTGAAATGTTTGTTTTTTTTTTTTTACACAAAGTTACTGTTAAAAAGTTTATGACTCTATGTTGCTTCTAACCTACACACAGACAGAAAAAAGAAGCAACAAGAAAACCTGTCTGGAATTCCGGATATTTCTTTATCTCGATCTTTATACATTTTTTTTTTCTATTTCAATGTCAACTGTGATTGTAGTTTTAATTTATTTTGGATTTATTTTAACTTATTACAATTTATTTTAATTTATTTTAACTTATTCAATTTATTTTAACGTATTTTGGATTTATTTCAATTTATTTTGGATTTGTTTTAATTTATTTTAGATTTATTTTAATTTATTTGAATTTTATTTAATCAAATTTAAATCATGTTGTTATTGAAGCTGAAATAAACTTATTATTATTATTCATACGCTGACATAATTGAAAACACTTGAAAGTCCTACTTACTTGGTAATTCAGTCTTAAAAAATAATATCTATTAATGTGAATATCTAACAAAAATCTAATGTTTACAGCACTGATATAATTTAAAAGACTTTGTAAGTCCTACTTATTTGGTAATCCGATTATCAAAATTATCTACTCAAGCAACAAAAAGCTAACAGAAAGCTAATGTTTACAGCATTTTAATGTTATTAATTAGCATTTTAATGTTATACAGCATTTTATTTACGAAATCGCTACTTTACTCAAAGTTTACCTAATTATTTAACTTATGTGAAAGCTAACCTTCACATCACTGAAATGGCATCGGATTTAATAAATAATTTACAGACTTAGGTAATTTGACAAACAACTAGTTTCTAAACAATACAGAAATATTGAATCTGAAAGTACAATATTACGCCGAATCTTAACATCATTCTAATGTACTGGAAAAACCGGATTGACGAACTAACGTCGAATTTCATTTTTAAAAAGTGCCATAGATTCAGAGAATACAAAAATATTCACCTATTCGAGAAGCTAATACAAGGCTGAATCTTTACATCACAATATCATATTTAAATAATGTCGGATTAAATACATATTTTTCGATTTAATTTTACTAAATTGCCATAGTTTTAGAAATTACGGAAATATTTATCTATTCGATGAGCTAAAATAAGGCTGAATCCTTATATCACAATGTTATGCGAAAATAATATCGGATTAACGAAATATTTTTGGATTTAATTTTACAATATTACCATGTGTCAGAAATTACAGAAATATAAACATATTCAAGCAGCTAAAATAAGGCTTAATCTTTACATCACGACAATATCTTAAAACTTTATCGGATTGACGAATTAATATCGGATTTATTTTTACAAAAACGTTTCAGAAATTACCCAAAATATCCACCTTGGTGAGCAATCAACATTATGCCGAATTCCTACATTACTATAACATTCCAAAATAAAAACGGATTGACGAGATAACTTCGGATACAATTTCACAAAGAAATTACCTTTAACATTTTGACAACTCACCAATCGAAAAATACCACTACCTTCAACCACAGGATCGGTTGGTTCCGAACATTGACGATAGGTACCTAACCCAATGGTTGATAGGTACATCATCGCCTCTTCATTTAGTTTCGAACAGCCAGTCAAACTTCTTTGTTAGATCTTTATCTGCGAAAGAAAAACTACGCAAAGTATCTGTGTCGCTCGGTCATACCTGACCAACAATTTGGTCAAACTCTCAAATACCACTAGGGATACTCAGTAATTTTAAAATAATATCAAAGTGGGTAGGTAATATTAATTTACCAAAGTAACAACAATTAAACTAGGCCCGTTTGATCGTTATTCAGTAACAAAAGTATCATCAAATTAGTCTAATATTCCAACCTAGTAATGCCAATAATACCCAAAAGTTACACCAAAATTTTAAAACAGTTGAATAAAAAGAATAAAATCATAAGTAGTTATTATAATATGGTCACAGTCACAAGTTACACGTCACAAAACACCTGTCGTGATCCACCGCATAACCTACTGTAGGTACGCTAAGCTTCACACCAGGTTAAAAACCAGCAGTTCAGGTCCTACCTGTCGTGATGAGTCCCATCATTTCTGCCATGATGTCTAGACTTTACACCAGGTGGATTTCAACAGCACACTACCAGCAGTCAAAACCTAAAACACCAGGTCACACCTGTCGTGATGAGTCCCATCACTGCTGCCATGATGTCTAGACTTAACACCAGGTGGACTTCAACAGCACAGTAATAAAGTCGTAGTCATAGTCATCATCACCATCATCATCATCGACATCATCATCAACATCAACACCAACATTTTCATCATCAGCATCATCATTATCATGATCACACATAAAAACAGAACCGTCTTACTTATCCCCCGGGAAGAAGGAAATTTCCTTTGAGGAGGAAATTACCCTTGTCTTGACTTGTCCCTCCCGTGGGCCAGGCCGATCAGGCTATCAGAATAGTAAAGGTACTGGGCAACGTCCCAGGCACTGCGGCAACCAAATAGGCACATTACCCAGTGTGAGTGAAGATGCCACTGGACGCTGTATACATAAAGTAAGAGGTTATTACCGGGTTTTCCAATGATTTTCCGCATTCACACTACGTTTTCAGCTATTTTTCACTCCAGGCTGATGTGATTCACTCTGCGCCAAATACTGGCTTGCGATGCTAGTCAGTACTCTGCTTGGCAAACGAGACAGCAGCATACAGCATACCGCATGTCCATCATCAGGCCAAAACCGGTTTTCAGTCTTCAAAACTGAAAGAAAAATAGGTGTCAGTAGGCAATAAAGGCTATTCTTATCCCACCTTCTGATATTATAAAACCCCCGAAATAATAAGAAAAGAGAATAATAATTCTGAAAAATGAAATACTATTGAGTTACCTACCTATTGTAAGATAAAATCCCAGAGTGAAATAAAAGGAAATTCAGTTTTACAAAATCGAATCTATTCAATTTACTACTTTTAAATCAAGGAAATGTCAATTTATTACTTTATCAATAAATCAGTAAATACAAATTAATTTCAATCTAGACTGGGATGTTATAAATTGATATTAAAATAGGAAGGGGTTTGGAAATAAAAATAATGTTTAGCAAAAATACCGTTACGAGTTTTATTTCAAAAATATAGGAAACTCAATGAGCAAATTGTACTTTTTCTTGGATAAAATACTTATTTAGCAAATATCAAACATTTTGGAAATAAAAATAATGTTTAGCAAAAATAACCGTTACGTGTGGTTTTATTTTAAAAGTATTGGAGGCTCAATAAGCAAATCTTATTTATCTTACTTTTTCTTGGATAAAATACTTATTTAGCAAATATCAAACATTTTGGAAATAAAAATAATGTTTAGCAAAAATAACCGTTACGTGTGGTTTTATTTTAAAAGTATTGGAGGCTCAATAAGCAAATCTTATTTATCTTACTTTTTCTTGGATAAAACACTTATTTAGCAATTATGAAACATTTTAACACTTTTACTACAATACACAGCAATATTAAAGTACTTATCTTTTTAGCAGCCAGGGTGTCGACACAAACCAACAATTCGTATGGAAAAATACAAAGAGAAAGAGAGCCGCACCACGCGGTGGCAGCTTTTTATAGGCTACCCAACGATATTTTTTTTAAAAGTGTAACAGTGTTTACAGCTTACCATGATTTTATTGGCAAAGACTAAGATTAGAATCGAGAGACTAATATTATAATCGAAATAATTAATTAATATTCAAGTGAAAAACTTACTAAAAATAACCAGTTTCTCACAAACGCGTACAGCTTGCGCGACGATCAAGTTCCGACTACCTGTGGGGGCGCGCACGCAGTTCTAGGAACTGGGGAGGGGTGGGGTTTGGGCAGTCGGGGTGTCTATTTTTCCGGGAATCAATTAGTTTTGTTATAAGTTAACTTTGAGAAATGGACTTTTGGCCGCCTAAATCGTACAAATCGACCACTGTGCAATGGTCAACAGCTCATAAACCTGCAAACTCGGTTATCCTTTTCGCTTTTCTTTTTACGAAATGTAAAGGTGGATCCACTGTACAAACGGCAGTAAGAAGTGAGTAAAGACTAAATAGAAGGATTAGCGAAATCTTAATTTGATTAATCTGCACACTTACTTATCAACGGCGCAATTTGAGGCATAAAACTCTGGCAAGTATCCGCCTAAATCATTTAAACCATAGGGCTAATTGTTTCCATAAATCTCTGGGCCGCGGCTATAATCCTATCATAAAACATTAGATAAGTACTAACTTAATTAAGCTGCCCAAAAGATAATTACCCCAGTGAAATTCTTGCACCCTCCAAATTAAGTTTAACCCTTTCCATTAATTCAATTTCTCATACTACCTAATTAGGTGCCCCGAAAAGGCGGTTAGGCGCCAACACTTCGGCCAAATAAAGTGGTTTGGAGGTTGCAAATTTTTGTTTGCCCTGATTTAATTAATTTGTTTTGGGTTACAATACGTGCCACGAAAGGCCTCCCACACTCTTCCCGCCGCCTCGATGATGCCCGGTAACTTCCCGCGCTCAGGCCTCAGAGTCAAACCTACATGGTTTGACTCTGAGGCCTGAGTGTGTCAAGCTTCGATAAAGGATAAAACTAGATACAACATAGAACTCTGAAATGTGTCTGGAAAAATTGATGTCCAAACTGCCTTTGGGAGCTTATTTGCTCGTAGTCTATGCAATTAAAGTAAAACTGTACACTAATGCAATAAGGTTGACATTCGAATATTAGACGTATGGTCGAAATGATGTTCCGTATTGTTATATTGCTGATATCATTTGTTTCTGTGGGGACAAGTTTTTATTGTGATTTTATACGTAATGCGGATTCTATGAGATTTAGTTCGGTGGTGTCAAGAAATTTACATATTTCGTAACGCGTTCTATCATGTGTTGCATTTCTGTAATGTTAAAAACCGTTTTTTTTTTTAAGATTGCTAACAGATAACCTATAGGTACTAGGTACTATAGGTATTGTAATAAAACAACTGAATGGTGGCTAAAATGGTTTATTTTATTCAAAATAATAGGTCATCAAGGAATATTTGTTATTAACTAAATTAAGTGCTACTTAATATTAGGGAACTTAAATTATATGATATTATACTACTACTAAAGTAACAGCAATTACGCTACTAATATAAATTTTCCCCTTCTGAAAAGACAGTCAACCTGCTCAGTGCTGCCACTGCACTATAAAGAACCTAATACATTATGCAAATAGGTAAAAAATCAACTTCTAAAAGACCTTTCATTATCATGAGCCCACCTCTGCCCACTGCTACAGCTGATGACAGCAGAAAATTAAATGGTGTTTTTCACTCTAGCGCCTCCTCTCACGATCTCTCGCTTTATGCATCGAAGGACCCACCGCCGACACAACTATATCAACTAGATTACTTACCTACTTATAGATATGCCTATTACCAACTTAGACAAATAAAGTTGTAATTAATAAAATCGTGAATTAGGGTGCCTAGTTATATTATTAACATCCACATAAAACACCTTGAAGAGTCCCAAACTAGTTTTCTGGTATTCTGTAGTTGAACGAAATCACAAACTTGAGCAAACCTGATGTCCGTAACATTACATTAACCATTATGTTGTAGTGTATATTAATCATTACTGAATTAGCGAAGATTTATAATTTTATTGGCATTAAGGCTGTTAATCTTCAATACGAAATAAATGAAAATAAAATGTATTTGACCCTACGCGAAATCTTAGTTCGTAGATAGCGGATGCTGATGATGTAAAAGGCAGGAACTTTTAACTAACAAAACATTAAAACTTAAGCAAATTATGTGGATAAAAATAGTAAGTATACCTAACGATACCTAACCACTTCCAGGCTTGCAACAATCGCCCAAATATGTAATTACTAAGGTAAATACTTAAACGTAACCAAGTAGGAAACCTATCATAGATTCTATAAGGAACCAACTTTTCAAAATTGGTTCAGCATCTTCAATAAACTCTGCCATGATCAGCTGTTCAGCAAAAAAAAAAACATACAATCGGTGTACCTACTTCGTATAACTAATATGTGCTAACGTACATGACACACATAATTATTTAACTAGGTATAGAACTTGGGCACTTCCCTGTCTATGACGAGTTGTTAAGAGCCCCCTTCAGGACCGTGGGAACTCGGCGATGGCCAAGCGCGTTAAACACTGTTTTCTATAGCTGTTTCACCCAGAGCGAGACGGGGCGCGGGAAAAGTGAGAGCCAATGCGCCTGGATGAGTCTACGTGAGTTCGTGTCCTTTCGAGAGTATGTAGTTGTAGTTGTAATGTATAATAGATCTATTTTCCCAATTTTCTTCGTAGTTCCGCTGCAATTTCTACATTTTATTAGGTATTTCAAAAATATTTTTTTTGCTGACAAGTACAATAGATTATTGATGTTCCCAAGGTAATCCAATAGACAGTGTAATAATGTAAATAAATAACAGCTGAAAGTAACCACTTTTTCGGGGCGAAAAACGCATCGCTCTAAAGTCGATTTTTTCCAACTTGAGTATCGGGGTAAACAACAATGGCGTGTCTATAAAATTTGACATTCATAGGGTTGGGACAAACTGAATGAACAAGTTGTGATTAGCTATCATAAGACTGAATGAATGAATCGGGTCTAATAAAATTACTTTAGAAATGCTCTCGCATGGGGTGATTGTTGTTAAGAGACCTGCGATTGATATTATAAAATGCAATTTTCCACTGAGTGACCCCAGTTTAGGAAACTTTAGCTAGGTACCGGATACATATTTTGAAAGCAAATAAAACATTCCATTAACCACTAACATAATGTATGTAAAAGTCATCACTTTACTAGATTAAGGGGCATATTTTAGTCTAGTCTTAATTAACAAAGTTTCAAACGAACAAGGTATCACTAGCGACTTCAGTGAAAATAAAAATCGGTTTCTTAATGTCTCAATCACTAGGCTTTTTTCGGTTTTTTTTTTTGTTGTTTATGAAGACGTCTCTAGATGGCGCTATCCATCCCACCATAGAAAGTGTAGTTTAGCCAGAATAAATGTCAAAGTCTGTCCACAGACTGTCTATTGTCTGTGCTCAGGTTTTTTTTACAGATAACTAACCCCGCCGCGCGCCGCTTGCTCTTGCTCGTAATTTTTGTTTCACATATTCACAAGTGTATCCATCCACAGATTTTAATTAAAATAATACCTCTACTTATAAATTATAAGTGCTTTTGTACATCTTGTACAAGCCATGTATGGGAAGTGTTGTGTTTTCGGTTGCCCAAATAAGGGCCTTCATAGGTTTCCTGATAATGAAACATTAAAAGTGAAATGGATACAAGCTACAAAAGTTGATCGTCAACGTAAAATTGGATGGCACTTGAGCAAAGGTTCTTCCATCTGTCGTGAACATTTTAAACATAATACCCTGTATGTTTAACATCCTTTATGTCGGTTTTATGAACACCTATAAAAGTAAAATGCCTGGTTTCGGGGTTATTAAGGGGTTCGAAAATTTCGTTATTTTTGCGCTAAACCTCTTAGTTTACGAGATATGGTAACATTCATACCAAATCATTCGTCAATATCAGCTCGGGCTAGGCCATACTAGTTTATCCGAGCGTACACACGACAGCACGTCGACCCTTACACGCTAGCACTCCTAAAAGAAATAATTTCCGTAGAAATCATGCTGCACTATCACTACTGCTGCATTGCTATGACGACACTGATTTCTGTGGAATAAATACGAAAATATTTTTTGTTTAACGGGTATCAATCCTGCAGAATATAATTTATTTTTGTTTTTGGTGTTATTTTTCAGCGTTTCATTCATTTTTCAAATCGTTCTTTCGTTCACTTATGCCCATCTCAATACTAAAATGTCAAAACTAATCTGTGTGTTTTGTTAACCTGTGTACTGATATTATAAAGAATTACTATTTTGGATAAAAATAACGAAAATAAGGACAAATATGACCAGTTTTGTAAATAATTCAGTGCGTTAGTACTTAAGGTAATGTTCAAAAGTTATTGTGGTTCATAACGATTTGTGATTCCGTCGGTATGCTGCGATTTGTGTTCGAGTAATCTGGGGGCACGGCAGTGCCCCCGCCAGGTCGAGCGCGAAGCAAACACTGCCGTACCATCCTTTACTGGAACCATTTCGCCGCATTTTCAGCCCCCTATTTGAGAACCTCTGGATAAGACGAGAACGCAGAAATTTTCGTCATCTAGTAAGTTATATTCACATACTCAAAATCCAAAATTTCAAGTCTGTAGGTCATTTAGTTCCGAAGTTAAGCGAAAGCAAAGTTTCGCATTTATGACACACACTCACTCATGATCATCAAAATAGAACTAGTACTTCCCATAAACACAGAGAGCTGAAATTTGGTACAGAGTTAGGGTTTAATGGCCACATAAAGGGAAAACTATACTAGTGGTTCGCCCCGAACTGTGAACTCGCGACCCCATATAAACCCCATATCTCGGTAACCCCTCGACCGATTTGGCTCATGTTCGAACTTAAAAATTCTTTTAATTTCATTTACCCGCTTGCCAAATTTCATAACGATCCGACTAAATTTACTCAAGTTATCGTCGAACATAATGTTCATAAAAATTTTCAGAAGCGAACCACTAGTTGAACGAGCGAGCGAAGTTCTCCGAGTCTACTGGAACGATCCGGCATTTGTATGTTTGTATGTATGTATGGTTGTATGTATGAAAGTTCGACGATAACTTTAGTAAATTTGGTCGGATCGTTATGAAATTTGGTAGGCGGGTAAATAAAATTAAAAGAATTTTTAAGTTCAAACATGAGCCAAATCGGTCAAGGGGTTGCCAAGATATGGGGTTGTTAAGTTTATATGGGGTCGCAAGTTCACAGTTCGGGGCGAACTACTAGTACTTACAAGTTAACAAGAAGAAATAGTCGAACGATTAACTGTATTCTACTCGAACATTACACAAATTAAAAAACTGTGTCAAATCAGAAATAAATCAACATGCCCACGTTTCTACAAAAAGAAGTGAAATCCCACCAAAAACATTCTGTAAAAAACTAACCAGGTCTCGATGGAGCTACTTGTTTATCTCTAAAAAGTAATGAAATCTAGACAAGGTCGTGCCAAGTCTAAGGTTCCTTACTGCGATTTATTTATTATTATAGTTAATGTTGTGAGACTTGGCAGTTGAAGGGTACCCAAGGGTACAAAACCGCACCATGACGCAGGTGCTCCATGACACCATTGCACCAATCTGTCGCCAGAACCGCTTGTGTACCCTTCAACGGCCAAGTCTCACAACATTAACTATAATAATAAAGAAATCGCAGTAAGGAACCTTAGACTTGGCACGACCTTGTCTAGATTTCATTACTTTTTAGAGATAAACAAGTAGCTCCATCGAGACCTGGTTAGTTTTTTACAGAATGTTTTTGGTGGGATGTTTGTTTACCAGGATACTCAAGTCTGAAAAAATTTACTTTAATTTCTTTCAGGCTATTTTTTTTATTATAAAAACTATTTGCAAACCTCCGTATTGGTCATCTACTGACATAAACCAAGTTTCAGCAAAATCCAGCCTGTAGTTTAGAAATTAAACCGGAACTACGTTTGTATGGGAAAATGGTGCTATAGCACCCTCTTAATTAAAATTATTCATGTTATCATTAACTACACTACTACCAACTTAACACTAAGATGTAGATTAGTTAATCTAGATAACTTAAGGAAACTATTCTTCTTGCTGTATTAAAATGCTCTCCGGTTAATTCCTGAAATAATTAAGAAAAATCACCATAGGTAAAATAACCACCACACAACACACGTCATTCATGCCCATTGCCCACATTACTAGATTTTTTCTTCTTCTATTATACAGGGCGTCCCACGGCTATGCCACATGGAGGGAAAGTACCTTGAATATTGTAGATGGAACATTTTACTGAAAGAAGACATTATTTTAATTTCAAAAACAATTTAAACTGCATTCATAGATATTGAAATAATTACATGGTTGAACCGGGAATCGAACCCGTTACATGAGAAAAAATATTACCCTGTAGTTTTATCATACCGATCGAAAGGCTTCATCATAAGGATTATTTCTTGCTAAATAACATAATGTCAGAAATAAAAGGAAGACCATGAATTTTAACATTTTTAATACAACATTAATCAATTTATCAATGAAAATCACAGTAACAAAAGATTAAAAGTGTGAAAATGAAACACATTTTTGAATTATTTCTTTATAATCAGCCAGCCGCATTGCGATGGACAAAATTTTACGCGTCTTTCGGCTCAGGATACGGCTCGATTTGTTGTATACTACCAGGTAAATGTTAAAATTCATGGTCTTCCTTTTATTTCTGACACTATGTTATTTAGCAAAAAATTATCCTTATCATGAAGCCTTTCGATCGGTATGATAAAACTACAGGGTACGAATTTTTTCTCATGTAACGGGTTCGATTCCCGGTTCAACCATGTAATTATTTCAATATCTATGAATGCAGTTTAAATTGTTTTTAAAATTAAAATAATGTCTTCTTTCAGTAAAATGTTCCATCTACAATATTTAAGGTACTTTCCCTCCATGTGGCATAGCCGTGGGACGCCCTGTATACACTACCCGGTCGTAAACAAGGCGCCTTCTTATTTTTTTAAGCACTATTTCGAAATAGGGAATGGGCCATATACGGAACCCGTACCAGGAAAATATACCCTGTAATGTTGTGTATTTCTAAAGTACTCTACAAGTCTACACCATTGTAAACAGTCACTGTCACAAATTAGATTGTTATTACATTTTCTAAAAACTTATAATAAGCATATTATTATCTAACCACATTCTTGAAATAAAAATCCCCGTTTAGTAACTTTTAAACGTTTAAATGTCACATGAAAACACAGTCAATTTACGGTTCTCTATTCATCACATTCACTAAACAATTGGTTCCACTATCGAAACCTACAACGAACGTAAGGATGTGTCATTTGGTTGGTTGGAACCCCATTAATTGGTATCGACTCTGCGGCTTGACTACTTGACTGCTATCCTTACTTGCTTTTCGAAAAAAATAACGAATTTTAGATACTTCTGAGGTACGAATTAAAGGCGGAGGTGGTGTTTCCCATGTCATTGTATTAGGTATCCCACAGCTCCTTAGCTCATCGTGTTATCTTTCTCACACCACAAGCTTACATTCACAAACAAACACTACTTACTTCCCACACTCCTATTTAATAACTAATTAAACGAAACAACAGAAAGAATCGATGTCGCAACTTCTGCCGTGCCAATATTTGATCACACGATACAGAAAATACAGATATGTGATCTAGTTAAGGCTCCAGTCTTTCCACAAATTCTTATCTATGTGCTTTTCCATGTATGTAAATAACTGCATTTATTGATTGAGAAATAAATTTATCTTTATTAAATTATCACACCAATTAGCCTAATATTGAGCCAATTTTACGGGCAAAAAGGGAACGTCCATTATGTGAGGCAATTTTGGTATTTTTTCAACCCCCCGTGCACCCTTGGTGAGATGACGTATGATTTTCCCCCCCTCTAACCAATCCCACGTCAATAGGTGATATTTGCCGAGACACCCCTCCCCCCTCTCCCCCACGTGAGATTGGTGAGATTCAGCCCCCTCTCTCCCCCACGTGAGATTGGTGAGATTCAGCCCCTCCTCTCCCCGTGAGATTCAGCCCCTCCTCTCCCCGTGAGATTCAGCCCCTCCTCTCCCCCACGTGAGATTACGTGAGGTTCAGTCCCCCCCCCCCTTAAACGCCTCACGAAGTCAATGGACGCCCCCAAAGTAGTTCAACTTTCAGAGCCTATTCCACAGCCATAGATCTGTGATAGATAAAACCTATTATGATGAACAATGAAGAAAGTCTACTCACCAAGGTTTTAAGAGAAGCGCGCTTCAATCTGGCGCCCATCCACGACGGTTTTGTCAAACGTATCTGAGGCGACAGTTTAGGAAACTTATGGTTACCTTCGTAGAATTAAATTGAAGAGAAAAGTTAGTATTGTAGTCCTTTAGGTTTTTTTAAAGTGCTGTCCGGAGCGAAATTGTTTAACCTTACAAAAATCTTTATACCCTTTGAACGATTATGACTTTGAAAAAGGATACTGATGCACCGCGCCGCTTCCCAGTCGTGTGTGTAGCGCACGAGGGCCGTGCCGGGTTTGGTCACGTTCAAAAACTGCACCACTCCGCATTGGTTCATCTTCTCCGTGAGAAGCTGGTACGTCACCGATGGCGGGAGCTGTGGACACGCGAACGTCATGAAAGGAACCAGAGTAAATGGGACTTTAGTTTGTTGAACGAGCGAACGAAGCGAGCGAAGTTCTCCGAGTCTACTGGAACAATCCGGCGTTTGTATGTATGTTTGTATGTATGAATGTTCGTTCGACGATAACTTGAGTAAATTTGGTCGGATCGTTATGAAATTTGGTAGGCGGGTAAACATAATTAAAATAATTTTTAAGTTCGAAGATGAGTCAAATCGGTCGAGGGGTTGCCGAGATATGGGGTTGTATAGTTTATATGCAAAGCGCGCGCGAGCCTGCACGAATGGCGTAAGCAAAGTTACACATCTGTAACTGGGATCGCGAGTTCATAGTTCGGAGCGAACCAGTAGTAACTTAAATTCTTAAATTCTTTGGTGTACAATAAAGAAGAGTATTCTATCTACATATCTAAAATAATTTGTAAGTTAAAACAAGAGCCAAATCGGCCAAGGGTTTGCCGAGATATGGGGTTGAAAAGTATATCGCTAGTTCACACACTTCTCGAGTTATCGTAAAACAAACACACACACAAACATCGGATAACTAAGCGCGTAGTTCGCGAATGGAACAAATTACCAGACTCCATAATCAGTGCAAATTCAGTGAACACTTTCAAAAACTCATTGGACAAATATAATAAAAAATAAACAAGTGCAGTGATATACACACATCAGCTTCTAGTGTATAATAAATAATAATAACTAGTGGTTCGCCCCGAACTTTGAACTCGCGACCCCATATCTCAGCAACCCCTCGACCGATTTGGCTCATGTTCGAACTTAAAAATTCTCTTTACCTTATTTACCTGCTTACCAAATTTCATAACGATCCGACCAAATTTACTCAAGTTATCGTCGAACGAACATTCATACATACAAACATACAAACATACAAACATACATACATACATACATACATACAAACGCCGGATTGTTCCAGTAGACTCGGAGAACTTCGCTCGCTTCGCTCGCTCGTTCAATAATAATATTCAAGTAGACTCTGAGAACTTTGCTCGCTCGTTCATTTAAGACGCCGTACGTCTCACAACTAGCGCCGCCAATGGAAAAAAAAAAATTTTTTTTTTTGGATGCGTTTTTAGCAAAAAACGCTCCTGCGATTTCTCAACGCGAGGCTTAACTATTTTTAGGACCTAAGGTTTGGATTCCAGGATTGGATTTCCTACGAATGCAATCGATTCTCGCCAAAAGTGGCCACTTTTGGCGAGAATCGATTGCATTCTTAAGTTCTAAGATCTGGAATCCAAACCTTAGGTCCTAAAAATAGTTAAGCCTCGCGTTGAGAAATCGCAGCAGCGTTTTTCGCAAAAAACGCATCGAAAAAAAAGATATGTTTTTTTTTCCATTGGCGGCGCTAGTTGTGAGACGTACGGAGTCTTAAGTAAGCGTAAAAAACTCTGGTACTTACATTATTCAAAACCACAACGTTTGAGGATGATCTATTGCTCTGATCGCTAGGCCCCTGGTTTTGTCGGGGTGGGCCGATCGGGCCAGCGTTGCCACCAAACTGTTGGTTAGGGCCAGGCATGGCCATTGGACCACTGTTGCCCACAAACGGGCCAGCATTGGGCCCAGAGGGTCCTGTATTACCACTGAAGGGACCCGAGGGCCCAGAATTCCCACCAAAGTTGCCAGGGATGTTGGGACCGAATTGACCAGGATTACTAGGCCCTGGGCCACTCGGTTGCATGAATTGTCCCCCGTTGGACCACTGAGGGTTGGGTCCGTTATTAGGCATGGTATTAGGCCCAAACGGACCAGCATTTGGACCGGGGCCGTTATTGAATGGGCCAGCATTAGGGCCAGGGCCGTTATTGAATGGGCCAGCATTTGGACCAGGGCCATTATTGAATGGACCAGCGTTTGGACCCGGGCCATTATTGAATGGGCCAGCATTTGGGCCTGGACCATTATTGAACGGACTAGCATTTGGACCCGGACCGTTATTGAATGGACCAGCATTTGGGCCCGGACCGTTATTGAACGGACCAGCGTTAGGACCAGGACCAGAGTTGTTATTGAAATTTTTATAAGAGCCGGGAGATTGTTGACGGAAATTTCCAGATGATCCGGATCTTGGTCCCAAAGTTGGTTTTGTAGGTCTGGGACGTCTGGGGCTGACACTTCTTCTTGATTGCCGTGGTATGGGCGACTTAGACCTATAACTGCTGCGACTCGGAATTTCCCTTGCTTCGAAATCGGTTTTAGAAAGACTTCTCCTTGAAACAGGCTTTTTTAGTGCCTTCAATGCCGTCACAATTTCATCGGTAGAAACCCCATTCTTTTTTAGCTCATACACCGTGTCAAGTATAGCTTTACTGCCATCATTGTCCGTTTGACTTATTTTGTCTTTTTTTATTTTAGTCGCAGAGACATTCGGAGTACTTTTACTGGATTTCACGGCATCGACAAAAATGACGTCATCAGATTGTTTAGCGTCCTCGGGTTTTTTAGCATCCACTGCTTTAACGACCTCTTCGGTATTTTTAACTTCCTCGATTTCACCTCCAAAAAGTGCGTTGTTTAGGGAATTTGGTTTCCCTTTTAAATGTCTTTGGAAATGCAACAAGATATCTTTCAAAGGCTTTCCACTGTCACTGAAGCCAGGGCCCAATGTCTTAAGACCAATGGGCAGGAAGATTTCCTTATGGGGGCCCGGATCAATTGAAACCGTCAATGTTTTGCCAACGAGAGTTTGTTTGTTCAGCATCGAGACTGCCTGTAATATAGAGAAATAAAATATACTTTAGTTAGATAATAGCACTCACTAATGGTATATGAAATGCATTCACTAGGGGACAAATTAACGCAGAATCTGTATTCACTTCGATTTTTATTTGTGGTAAATTATATTTTCCTAGAGAAAAGTTATAAGATCGAAATTGTTTGTTAAGAAACAAAATATGCACTTTATTATAAATCTATGTAAGTTTTTTTTTCAGGCAAACGTTATGTATTATTATTATATTAGTGCGAAGAAAAATTTAAATGATTGAAGATGGATGTCATTTCAGTATATTTTTTCCATAAACGGAAATAGTATATTTCATTACAAGTGTGGAAAGGCTGTCATTGCAACGAGTTCCGACAAATGGCTACCCGAGCCGAGGCGCAGCCGAAGGCGAGGGTTGACAGTCGGAACAAGTTGCAATGACGGTTCCGCACGTGTACTGAACGACTATTTTTAATACAGTTGCGAAAAAATGAAGCAATTTAATAAAATAATAAAAACACAATAAACTCAACTAACTTGACATTTTTTACTTTTCCGGTAAAATGTTCTCCGAAGCATTTTGTGCAATTATACTGAGTTCCGGTGGTGTTCATTTAAAAAAACTAGGGTCGAAATTACTCATTTTGTGCAACAAACAACTAAACTCGCGAAGAAAATTTCTGAATAATCAAAATGGCGCCAACCGTAGAATATAAGCAGAGTTTTTTTTTCTTCACCCATTCTGGTAGGCAAAGGCAACTATGCCCATACAGCCAAGTCTTCAGTAGAAGTTTTTTATTGATATGAAATGAAAATGAAATTTAATGAGATGAAATGAAATGAAACCTAACCAAACTCATTCAATCAAATCATTAAATCTGATATTGAAACAAATTAGTAGCTTCTTTTTAGAAATATACGTATTTGCATGAATCATAAAAACTTTTTTAGTAAAAACTTCATGGTTGGTTTTACTTTTTAATAGACATTATTTTGACAGTTGGGAAAGAGAACGCACGAGTGCGGGAAAGGTAAAAAAAAAGCACGCGTGTGTAATAGCCCACATCCCGAACGCTATACGTCCCTGCAATACGCCACTTTTTGAGCAACTGTATTAAAAACTTCCTTGTATGGTCAAGGTCAGTAACACCAAAATACTGGATACTAACCTGTGCAGCCTCGATCGGGTGACTGTACTTGACTTTGGCATAGCCAACCTTGGTGTGTACCACATGGCAGACCAACACGGTGCCCGCTAGCTCCATCACCTCTCGCAACACTGACTTGTCACACGGTATCTGGAATAGAGAGTTTGTGGTGAAGTTAATTATAATCAGTAGATATAATATTAGGTTCTTTTTTTAAAGACTTAAAAAAAGGAGCATTATTAAAAAAAGTAGGTAGTTAATTCGACCTGTGTGTTTATTTTCTTTTAATGTTTGTGTACAGGTCGCTTCATGTAAAAAGAACGCTAGAAAAAAGAGGAGGGGGTATGTTTGCGCATGGTTACTCTCGCGCACGTAAGCACTAGGACTATTTTATTTTTTAATTAGCCATTCAGCTACTAGCTAGTATACCTACTAGCTATGGATACTAGCTATACTAGCTACACAGCCTGGGTTCACTACGTCTTGCCGAATTACATTTCACCTTGTTACACTTCACCTATGACGTATCATCCAATGTCACTTAAACTAGACTTCATTTAACCGAATGACATTACACCTTTGGTTCATTTCACCGAATTTCATTAGTCCGAGAGCTTATTTCATCTAGGAATTGTTTAGCCTAATGTTGTTTTATCTAGATGTCATTTGATCGAATTTTGGCGGCCCCGTCGCTTTCCGCCAGCGTCGCGTTCCGCCTGCATCGCGTTTTCATGGCGAGTTCCTAGTTCGGGGCGAACCACTAGTGTAACATGTTTCAATTTTAAACCGACTGCCCAAAGGAGGGTTATGTTTTTCACGTCATGTACATACGTACGTATGTATTTCCGTTCCTATGTTCCACCTTCGAACCGATTTGAATAGATGAGGTGTCGTGTCGTTGGGTTGGACTTGCTGCTGCGAAACTGTCTAATAACAATCGACGTAATAATGCTTCGATGAATGGTGTTTAGTTGTACTGTACGTATAGAGTAATTGAACGAGCGAGCGAAGCGAGCGAAGTTCTCCGAGTCTACTAGAACAATCCGGCGTTCGTATGTTTGTATGTAGGTATGTATGTATGTATGTTCGTTCGACGATAACTTGAGTAAATTTGGTCGGATCGTTATGAAATTTGGTAGGCGGATAAATGAAATCAAAAGAATTTTTAAGTTTGAACATGAGCCAAATCGGTCGAGGGGTTGCTGAGATATGGGGTTGTAAAGTTTATATGCAATGCGCGCCCGCGCCTGCGCAAATGGTGTTAGCAACAGTTCACTCGCGAGTTCATAGTTCGGGGCGAACCACTAGTTATTATTAGGTGAACTGTAGCATCGAACAAATGATGCTTCGATGAATTGTGTTTAGTTGAATCGTAATTAGGTGAAGTGTAGCTTCGAACAAATGGTTATAGTTAAAACAAACATTAGATGAATTGAACGTTAGTTCTACCGTAGGTTAGATGAGACGTCATAGGTGAAGTGTATCTAGGTGAAACGTGTTTCGGCAAGGCGTAGTGAACCCACACAGCCTACACAGAACGATAAATTGCTTAATGCGCAGCTCGACCGGTAGCGTTCTTTTTACATGACGCGACCTATACCTCAGAACTTTTTTCTAAACTCTAATTTTTAAATCGAGTCCACGGAATGACAGTTGCTAGTATGCTACTGACAGATAAAGCCTTTGTAACAACTGTCATTCCGTGGACTCGATTTAAAAATTAGAGTTTAGACAGCCGATTTTGAAGATTCTTTTTTGGTTTGGAATGGTATACTTTCCGGTTTTTTGGTTTCTCAGTTAAAATGGTGAAGATCTGATGAAGAACTTCAGAGATGGAAAACGGAACTCCTCAACAGACAGTAAATCTAATGATAGTGTACCTTTTCACCAGTTTACTTGTCCATGGATGTAAAATATAGATTTTTTTTTTTTTTTAATTTAGTTAGTCTTGCCTAGCACTTATACCATCCTGTCAGCTTAGCCCACAGAAAAAACAAGACTGGACTTACTTGTCTTGAAGGATTGCAATAAAGTATTATTACTTAAAGAATGAAAAAAGCCCAAGACCGTAAAGAATGGAGTGCAATGGAAGAGACCTACACTCGGCATTGGGTGGCTATAGGTTGAAGAAGAAGAGAAAAGAATCAAAGAATTACTTACGTTGCTCAAGTGAACCCAGTTTGTCAGAGGTGTCTTGATTCCTTTGGACTTTAGAAACTCAGGACTTAGGCCGTACAGTCCCTTAGGATCTTCATCAAAGATATCCATCTCCGGTTCTTGAATCACCTTTTTATCATCCACGTCACTGCACAATTCATAGGAAACAAAACTTCTATCAGGAGAAAACAAAGAGTTTTCAATTACTTTATAGGGTGCCACAATAATTAAAGTTAAAACTGCTGTCAGTAACCGGGTGTAGGTACTTGTTTTTATTTTTAATGTACCCACTTAACTAAAGATATAAAAATAATTTGTTGTATGTTTGTACATAAAAAACTGGCCAAGTACATTCTTCATGCACTCAGAGTACTGTAATACCTACCACACAATTTTGTGCAGTGATACGGAACCTCGATGAGCGACTCCAACTCGCACTTGGCCAGTTTTGTTTAAATTTTTTTTTTTTTTTCTGATATGTTGCTTAAATTAATGTCCCCCATAGTGCCCCCATGCATAGTCCCCAACATCAACTCCCCGCCCCCAACTTGAACCACCAATCAAATGGAGAAAGAGTGTGTATGTTCAGTATTAAATTAACACATTGGCACGAACAACCGTCATAGAATGTTACACAAATACATCATGAAAGTGCACAACGTTGATACACTGTGGAAAATGGAATATTAAAAAAAACAAATAGACCACATCTACAAACATCGACGTTTTTGACAATGTTTATGGACGCTGTGCTTCCTTTGTAAGGGTAGGCAAGATATGTGATGAAGTACAACGTCTTCAGACGACGTCCAGATACGTTGTATGGAAAAATGTTGTGCATTTTTCATACTTACCAAAGCGCATATGTTCGCACCAAAGTGTTAACTGAACAAGACATGGTACTGCATCAGGTGTGCAATTTATATCCAAAATGTTACTTACATTTTTTTATTTTTCCCATCTTCCGCAGAACTGGCCTCTGTCTTCGGTTTCTTCAAAATCCCAGGTTTATTTTCGACTTTACTTGGCCTTTTTCTGGCCCCCTTTTCTGGCTCTGAAGATGCTGGAGAGGCGGATGATTCCATCTTGATACTTTTCAGGGTTTCTTCGTCTTTTTTCGCCTTTGGTGTCGTTACCGGGCTAGGTGACACGCTCTTCACCTCAGAATCTATAACCTTACAAAGTTCGTCAATGTCTGATGAAACGATCTGGTCGTCAGACGAAGTAGAAATTGATGTTCCTTCGGTACTCCCACCTGCTGAAAAAGATGACCTGGATAATATTTTAGATATTCTCTGGAAAATTGCTGCGGTGCCAAGAAAAAGGTAAAGTTTGCTGGGCAACCTAAGGTTTCCTTTTTACATTTTTAACAAATATATACATATGTAACTCACCAGACATCCTTCAGTTGCCGTAAAAATAAGTAAATCAGCCAAACAAACCTCACTTTGCAAGTTTGCACTAAACACCAAAAAAAAACCGAAAATCCGAAACCACAAGAACCAACCGTGCACAAACGAGACCACAGATTAAAAAAAAAAAAAACAGAGACACAAAAGAGAAAGTTCTGACGTTGCACAACGCCTCAACGTTGGCTTTTGATTCAAACTCTCCTCCAACAACTACCCCCACCGAGAAAAACAGAGAGAAATGTTGGCTTCTTGATTAATTTCCAAAAGAAAAAAAACTAACTGTCAACTGCCAAATTCTGCACATAATCTGTGCACAAAAGAAAACAAACACTTGTGTTGTTCTGCAAAAATAACAAAATCTAGAAAAGTAATTATTAAATACTACCTTGCTAACAAACCAATTCACAATGTCCAAGGGTGAAATTTTGTACGTGAAAGGCATGAACGTGGTAAGAAAACTCTACTTTTTTAACATGTTATTTGTCGACGAAACTCGCTCAGTTTTGGTTTGAATTATTTCAGTCTGATCCTGAATCACCTGTCGATGATGACTCCGAAGAGGATATCTGGGATGATACGAAACTCAACCAGGCATATGACAAGGCTGTCTCTATTGCCAATGCGGAAATCGCGAAAAGAGTAGCCATGGCCACAAACAGTAGAAATTCGACTGAAGGTAGGTTTAGATTTTTCCAACTAGGTATGCCGCTCCTACATAGCTAAAACATGGGAACATTTATAATCCGCGCGGAATGAGAATGGGAAGGAACCCTGTCAAAATCAATCGAAAATATAACTACGTTATTTTACTTTGACAAGGGTTCCAAAAGGTCGTATTCCATTCTCATCCCGCGCGGATCATACCGGTATCTAGGCATTTAAACGAACCATTCCGCCCCCGTGATCTTGTAAAAGCCCTTTGTACCTCAGACGTATCATAGGACGGCAACAATATCAACATTCGGGCCCCTAATGCTTCTATGCATTATTTATTAAAAAGATATGCTCTTGGTATATTAATGTGGGAGGAAAATTATATGTTCATGTCAATTTTGTGTTAAAACAACAGTTGTAATAAGCGTCAGTGTAATTTATTTACCTACTGTAACACCTAAGGCTTTTTGAACTACTCTTCATAAAAAAACTTTTTGCAGGCAGGACCGAGACGCAAACGCCAACTGAGTCCCTAAAGGCCAAAAAGTCTAAAAAGAAACGTAAAGACAGCAACTCAAAGCAAAAGAAGCCAACGTCTGAGTGGAAGGTTGGCATGCCGTGTCGTGCGGTCTATGATGCAGACGGGTTGGAGTACGAAGCGTTTCTGCTGAGGATTGTGAATGATGAGGAGTGTGTGGTGCGGTTTTTAGGTATGTTTTTTCTTTAATCGAAGGGTCTTTTCAGAAGATCGTGAAGATCCTCTGAAAAGACTGAATGAAAAGTTCATTTTTATATCTTGTATTTGGCATTTTCTTTCATGTTCACTCAGACTTTTCACTTGGAGTAAAAGATGCCCATTCAACTTTTCTGCCATCAGACGACGACTTTTATTGATCGCCGGTAATATTGAAAAATAAAATCGCAAACCCTTTTTTTTTATATGTTGTTAGGACTACTACCGGTAGTGTATGATATCCAAGTTTGCAGCTTCGAAAGACCTGTGCTAACTTTGCAGCACTATTTTAGATATGACTGCAATTTCTAATTTAGCAATATGTTATCTATCTATCCAGCCCATAAATAAAGCCCACTGTTGGGCATAGGCCTCTTCCTTTTCACGCCAACCCCATCGGTCTAAAGCCATTCTCGTCTATTGTCCTCTCGCTCGCGTTATATGACTGCGATTTCTAGTACTGTAAAGTTAGCACAGGTCTTAACAAACTAAGACAAACAAACTTTGGCAATCTTAGATATTCGCTAATACTGGAAGTTGTCCTAACAACATATTAAAAAATCAGAACTAAATGGTCATTAGTTTGTGATTGTTGCAATTTCTTGTGTTGTTAGATATTCAATATTAGCATTTTTAATAATCGGTGTCCTTATATTCAATATTAACATTTTGAATACTCGGTGTTCCACCATTTTACATTTGAGGGGTTACCTCATATCAAATTTATGCAAACTCCATGGGTGAAATTCTTTTTCTTCACTATAACTTAAATTTTGTTTTTACTAATTCCATTCCGCAGTCAGAGTCAGTTCAGAAGTCACTCACGCACAATGTCGGAAACGGAAAAGATTGTTTGTCTCCGTTATCTCCTCCTTATTTTCATTTGCCGCATCATTTACCTTCTATATGTATCTCCTATCTACTTCTGTGTCTACCGTGTGTTCCTTCTATTGTGCCTTATCGTAGGTTACGAAAACTCGGAGTTGGTAGCTATTGGGTCGCTGAAACCATCCCTCGGAAACAAGGAGCGGAAACAGCAGATCCAAGAGGCTCTGAACAACAACACTGAAGAGGAAAACGACCTGGATGGCGGGGGAAGGATGGACTGCGACAGTGAAAGAAGCCCTGGGAGCACCGGTACGCATCTATCATGGCCTCACACCTTTGTATGTGTTGTAGTTGAATAGGATAAAAGTTGTTCAGTCAGCAATACGATAGGATAGCTCTTTTTGTTCAATTGACCCACTTATGCCGCGGGCCATAAGAGCTATAAAATGAAATGAGTGGGAAATGTACCTATAATAGACCTTTTTAAAATGCCATATGATAAATAAATAATATAATAGCTTGTCGCAGACAGTACGAAAAAGGATAATTCTTTGTCTTGTGCAATTTCAACAATATTATGCATACTTACGGGTCGAATTGATAGGTACCTCCTTTTTAAACGAGCGAGCGAAGTTCTCCGAGTCTACTTGAACAATCCGGCGTTTGTACTCGTATGTAAGAATGTTCGTTCGACAATAACTAGAGTAAAGGTCAGATCGTCATGAAATTAAAATAATTTAAAAGTATGAACATGAGCCAAATCCGTCGAGGGGTTGCCGAGATATATGGGGTTACGCAAATCGCGCGCGCCTGCGCGAATGGTGTTAGCAAAAAGTTACACATCGCGACTTCACAGTTCGGGGCGAACTACTAGTTTATTAAGCTGGTAAAAATGTAAAATAACTGTCAAAATTTCGTCTCTAATTCCTGCTAGGGCTGCGTGCGACACTTTATAAATTGCCTGGAATAGATAACATCTAACTTTTCTGTTGCAGACAAGCCGCGACGGAAACAAAAGAAGTCCGCAAAGAAGACGAGGAAGTCTTTCTCTGAAGTGCCAACGGATTTGCCGTTTCACATGCCCGATCTGCCTAACTTCGGCAATATTGACGTAAGGACCCTTTACATACAATTACAGGAAACCTGCGTAGCATACAAGGGCGTCGCCAAGGGGGGGGCAGGGAGGGGCAGCTGCCCCCCCCCTAGAGATTCTAAAAAAGTTGCCAAACATAATGCAACCAAAGTCCTAAGTCTTTGAGTTAATTTGCTTGAAGTTCAAGCCTTGAACAATCATTCCCGTACGTCGAAACTCGAATGAATTCACCAATTCCACTCCTAATATTCCGTACGCTCAACTACGCTCTGGCTGTAGATGTAAGGCTCGTAGTACAAGTGAAAAGCTTCATGTGCTGTCGACTTTACCTACAATTCATACCTACTTTTCTCATTCATAGAGAATGAGAAAAGTATGAATTGTAGTAGGTAAAGTCAACTTGCCCCCCCCTGCGCCATCGGCTGGCGACGCCCTTGGTAGCATATTCTCACGAGCGCTATACATATGCGCGCGATATGGCATTTAGAAAGACATTTTGCAAGCCGCGGCGAAAAAGGCAGTTTTAACCAAAATCCCCACTCCCTTAATGGTTTTTTGTATGCGGTACTTGTTTTTACGAAGTACCTCTCAAGGATTCTTTTTGTATTTGGTGAGACCACTATAACACATGCAAATCCCGAAAAAGGACAATTAACTGTATGCTAAAACATAACAGAAAAGTAGCAATACCAGTCGCTAACTGAAGGAAAACTTCGTGAGGACCCTAGCAGCTTAGTTGGCTCCGCACATATTGACTTCTTTTCTGTGGGCTAGACGCATCAATGAAAACACACCCCCCGCACCCCTCCACTACCACAGGAACCTATTGAAATAAGCGCTGTCTTTTTTTGACAGAAAACCTTTTCTTTTCCAGTTCTCCTCAATGCAATTCCCGATGGCCGCACCACCCCCTTTGCCGCTCGCCGGTGACGCTGAGGAGCAAGCGATGTGTTCCATGCTCCTTAGTTGGTACTGCAGCGGCTACTACACCGGTCTCTACCAGGGGATGAAGAGGTAAGAGATCTAGGAGTGGCTTGAACTTTTCCAGTTCTCCTCAATACACACTACCCGCTTTGCCGCTCGACAGTGACGCAGAGGAGCAAGCGATGTGTTCCATGCTCCTTAGTTGGTACTGCAGCGGCTACTACACCGGTCTCTATCAGGGGATGAAGAGGTAAGAGGTCTAGGAGTGGCTTGAACTTCTTAGTCTCCTTTCTAGGGATAAAAAAGCCTATCACACGTATCGTAACTAGAGGACACCACAATATTGCGAAAAAAATGTCCAGGCCGTTTAGCGGCGAAAATTATCTACAGGGTGCAATCTAATTCGATTGCGGAACTTTAAGCTGGCTGTCTACTGATCAATAAAAATATATCTGCTATTTCATACATTTGGCGCAGTACTGAGTCGATGTACGGAACAGCAGATATTTTTTTCGTTCCATTTTTTTAGCCACCTAGTACAATTCATTTGTATTGATCAGTAGACAGCCTACTTAAAGTTTCGCTATCGACTTACTACCGGTTTCTGATTTGGGAAATTCGCTAAGCAAGTACTTAGGTAAATATCGTTCTGCCTCTGCAGATTTCTCACAAAAAAACGTGACAGAACGATAGTTAAGTATTTACTTATTAAATTTCTCAATTCAGAAAGCGGGCCTTGGAGTGCACCCAGTAGAGTACTAAAATTCTAGGAAGTAAAAATATAACCCGTGTCATTAAAGAAAACATTTAGGATGAACTTCAAAACACTCGCCCTCTCGCTCTAGTTAATACAGTCAAAGCGAGACAACGCTAGGTTTTTAACTCCGTCCTAAATGTTTTCTTTAATGACACAGGTAATAGCTACTGCGACTGAGTTAACAGTGAACAGACATTTTTAGAACTAGTTAGCACCCTATAGATTAGGATTATAGATTTAGGCCAGTAAAATGTTTCTAACATCTAATTCTCCTTCTTTTCAAGAGCATCGCAGCAGCAACAGCAGAGCGGATCGAGTCGCAACTAACTACGCCTCCTCGGTTAGTCCTTAGTCCCTTTCTTCTTTTGTACAGTCGGCCACACGCTAGGATACCCCTCTTTGTTCGATTGGCGCCCTTATGCCGCGCGCGGTAAGAGCTGCCATGGGGTATCTGTGACTGTGGCCGACCGTACAGTAGGCGGCACTGGAGATACCTACTTTTGTTTGATTGTTGATTGATTACTTTTGTTTTGTTGTTGACGTTAAGAGCATTGTTTACTCCCATAAAAACGGAGAAAACGTTTTGCTAGAGCACGGTAGTAAATCCACTTAAGGCGATATGTAGGCACAACTAGCGCCGCCAATGAAAAAAAAAACATATCTTCTTTTTGGATGCGTATTTTGCTAAAAACTCTTCAGTAAGTTCTCAACGCGAAGCTTAACTATTTATAGGACCTAAGGTTTAGATTCCAGATCCTAGACCCTACGAATAAATCCTGCACAAGAAAAACACGGCCACTTTTGACTTGTGCAAATTTTATTCATAGGTTTGAGGATCCAAGAAGTTCCCAGAGAAGTCGGCCTTAGGTCCCAAAAGTAGTTAAGCCTAGGGATTCGACGGTCCGTTTTTAGCAAAAAACTGATTAAAAAAGAGGATATTATGTTTTTTTTCATTGGCGGCGCTAGTAGACGGGGTATCCTCCTCTCAAATCTGGGGGCACGGCAGTGCCCCCGCCAGGTCGGGCGCGAAGCAAACAGTACCATCCTTTACTGGAACCATTTCGCCGCATTTTCAGGCCCCTATTTGAGAACCTCTGGATAAGACCAGAACGCAGAAATTTTCGTCATCTAGTAAGCTATAATCACATACTTAAAATCCAAAATTTCAAGTCTGTAGGTCATTTAGTTCCGAAGTTAAGCGAAAGCAAAGTTTCGCATTTATGACACACACTCACTCACTCACTCACTCATGATCATCATAATAGAACTAGTACTTCCCATAAACTCAGAGAGCTGAAATTTGGTACAGAGTTAGGGTTTAATGGGCACATAAAGGGAAAACTATAAAAACTAGGATAATCGAAGATCTGGAGTACCTGGTGACCCTGATTAGATAACACAAGAGCCCTAATAGAACTAGTACTTCGCATAAACTCAGAGAGCTGAAATTTTGTACAGAGTTAGGGTTTAATGGCCACATAAAGGGAAAACTATAAAAACTAGGATAATCGAAGATCTGGAGTACCTGGTGACCCTGATTAGAAAACACAAGAGCCCTAATAGAACTAGTACTTCCCATAAACTCAGAGAGCTGAAATTTGGTACAAAGTTAGGGTTTAATGGCCACATAAAGGAAAAACTATAAAAACTAGGATAATCGAAGATCTGGAGTACCTGGTTACCCTGATTATAAAACACAAGAGCCCTAATAGAACTAGTACTTCCCATAAACTCAGAGAGCTGAAATTTGGTACAGAGTTAGGATTTAATGGCCACATAAAGGGAAAAATATAAAAACTAGGATAATCGAAGATCTGGAGTACCTGGTGATCCTGATTAGAAAACACAAGAGCCCAACCAAACTATTTTATAGATCGACATATACCGCCCTTACAAAAAATATTCAACTTGGTGGGCCGCTTCATTTGATGTCAAAAATCGAAGGTCTGAAGTATCTGATGAAGAACCCTCAGCTGGTCTCAGCTATATTAGAGCCCCCTTCTACTATTGGTACATAAAAATATCGACTGTCATTGCAGAAATCCAGCGTAGTGGGACACATCTTCTAATTTAATCTAGCCTATAGCGTCCTACTGCTGGGCGAATGCCTCCCCTTCTGCTTTTAATACGCATATAAATAAAATTAAAGGAAAACTCTGTATAAGACTAGACTGGCTTTCATACTTATACTTACAATTTAACAAGAAGAAATAGTCGAACGATTAACTTTATTCTATTCGAACATTACACAAATTAAAAAACTGTTTCCAATAAGAAAATGTAATGAAATAAATCAATATGCCCACGTTTCTACAAAAAGAAGTGAAATCCCACCAAAAACATTCTGTAAAAAACTAGCCAGGTCTCGATGGAGCTGCTTGTTTATCTCTAAAAAGTAATGAAATCTAGACAAAGTCGTGCCAAGTCTAAGGTTCCTTTCTGCGATTTCTTTATTATTATAGTTAATGTTGTGTGACTTGGCCGTTGAAGGGTATACAGGGGTACAAAACCAGGTGCTCCATGACACCACCATGACACCATTGCTCCAATCTGACGCCAGGACCGCTTGTGTACCCTTCAACGGCCAAGTCACACAACATTAACTATAATAATAAAGAAATCGCAGAAAGGAACCTTAGACTTGGCACGACTTTGTCTAGATTTCATTACTTTTTAGAGATAAACAAGCAGCTCCATCGAGACCTGGCTAGTTTTTTACAGAATGTTTTTGGTGGGATTAACTTTTATTTTAATAATTACTGTTAGTGTAACTGACGAAGATGCGTTGACGCTTTGCGAAACATTTGAATACCTCAATACGTCTTTGGAATATTAAATGTTCCGTGATGAATTTAATTTAAGTTCAGAAACAATAATATTATAAACCCTTTTAACCCTTTATAAGGCAGAGCTCAGCCGAATTTTCATCGGTTTTAGACTCTATACCAAATTATTAAGGTTGAGGTGGCAATACAGGGTAATTTTTAAATAGCTTTATTCCTGAAACGTCTACTTCTAAATGTGATTTCCAAACACTTTTGTTCTACCTTATAAAGGGTTGACACGAGCATGAGTTTTACGGAAAATTATTTTTAAATTTCATAATATCATGTGGGCCTTCAGTCAAGTCAAGAAGCCTTGTTAATTTCTTTCATTACTATATTTTTATGGTGTTGCGGTTTTTAGCTACCTACGTTTTATTGACTTTATTGGAGTGTGAAAATACATTTTAAGTAAATGAAAAAACTGTGTTACTTTTACGTTTTTTTTTTTTATTAAGTCTCACGTGACATGAACTTACGTAATAGACAAAAAAAGGCAACGATGTGTCGTCATAATATTCTTCTTTTAAATAAAAAAATAATAAATTATGCCTCCAAGTTTCTCTGTAATAAAATATTATGTACACAATATACATTTTGTTTGAAGAGAAGGATATTTGTTTCAATTATTTTTTTATTAATTTCGCCTATGCAATAGGTGGGTTTTGTTGTTAAAATATTTAGTACCTTAAGTAACAATTTGTATCGTACAGTTATCAATTAATTATCAAGAGTACATAAAATGTCTATTGTTCGTACTTTACTAAAGAAACGTTTAAGTCTACTATGGAACTAAACAAATGAAATGCATAACATCTGAACAAACTATAAACTAAATCCAAATTATTTTCGTTGCGGTATTCTAGAATTAAATAAATCAATCATACATGCTCGTACAATCAGATCATACACGTACGGTCGGCCACAATCTCAGATACCCCATGGCAGCTCTTATCGCGCGCGGCATAAGGGAGCCAATCGAACAAAAAGGGGTATCTGAGAATGTGGCCGACTGTACATACATAATAATAGCTTACATCAACAAAAGTGACGCTTTAAAACAAAGCTGCCGTGCTAAGCATAAACAACAATTTTTTGCAAAAATCAGTTAGATACATATTCTGAATCGCGTCACCGTATCTGGATCAATATCCCGTGTATGGATATTTTAATAACTTTATGAGATATTGTTTACTCTTTATATGGCTCTGTCGAATATAATAACCGTCATAATTTGAACTTCATGGCCTCGGAATAGAGTCCAAAACCAATGAAAAATTTGGACTACCTCTGCCACGTAAAGGGTTAAGAATAAACCACGTAATCGTTTTACTAAGGTTTTAAAAACTTTGGACGCGTTTGTCTCGAAACTTGCCTCCAAGTGTTGTTTATGGTCAGGGCCGCAGAAAGTAGCATTTTTTCTGCTGTCAGAGACGGAATGTAATCGGGCAATAACTGAACAGACAAACGCAACAATAAGGCTGAAAAGTGTGACAACAAAAAATAGCCACTGTTCATGTAGGTAAAAGCGTCACAGATAGTATTATAAAACATGGCAATCTCAATCTCTTGTTTAAAACACTAAACAAACGTTTCAATATTTACAAAATCAAGATATACAAATACATATAATGTTTGCTTTGCTTAGAAATAGGGCCACGGTACTATTCACCACGGAAACATAGTTAACCACGGGTAAAGAATAGAAAAAATGATTTTGGAATGAAAAATTCAACACATACTGTCTGTTTATGACTGTACCTCATACAGGTATAAAAAGACAAAATGAAAGAGACTGAAAACCAGTAATTTTCAATGAACACTTCCAACTCAAGAAAAGTTAATACACAATTTAATTTGACTAGTGAAAGTTTTAGATTGAAAACAACACAAAGTATCTTCAAGGAAATCTGTTCAAATTATCAATACCTATCTTATAATTAAATAAATAAGTAAGTACACACATCTCCTACAAGCATCGAAACTTCTCTCATTGGTTCTTTGAATGAAAGAAGCATAAAAGTGGCAGTGCAGAAACTCTTTACAAGAGTGACAGAGGCAAAACACTTCGCTTGATAGTCCCATCTCACTTGCACTCTCTACGGTGAGTCCCCAAATTTTTCCATGTTTAAAAACCGGGTTAAATCTTTGATACAGGTAGCGTCACGAGTTATGAGCGCTCGACGAAACTGATGGGGATTTCTGCGCAAGCGTTTAAAATCGCGCGCAAAATGTCTAATATCCACGCGGGATCTAAGACTGACGCTGAGCTGAACTATAGTTGAGTGAGATACTACAAAAATCAGAGAAACTGACTAAACTTAACGTTTCAAAGTATTCTTTGCGGATTTTGCACTCGTTATATTTTAAATGGTTTTAAAATCTGTATTGTATTTTTCTCAATAACTTTTTTAAATCTTTCTGAACTGTCTTTTTAAAACATTTTGTTTCGGCATTCTTTCTGCGAGGAAATAAAAAAACGATGTGTGCGACTGTACCCCGAGGCTAGACCGACTGATCTACCAATCACGCGCCCGCGCTCGCCGGCGATCGCGCATCTCCGTCGCCCCCCGCGTACCCCGCCAAACAGACCCAAAAAATGAGTTCTGCGCATTCAAGGTCAGCGCTCATAACTCGTGACGCTACCTGTAACTGACTGCGCGGGTATAAATAAACGTATGCATGCATGCACCAACTTTTCCTAATGTTAACTCAAACTAAATTGTTGGAAACATTGATATTGAGAGCTACATAGCGCTTGGATTTTCCTATAGGGGCGCCAGTGTTGCGTAAGGTCAGAACTGTCACTGTTTGTATAAGCTACGTGGTTTTATTTCTAAATAGAATAATGTTGTGAATATTTTGCAACACAAAGCTGAGATTAATTATGGTAAGGAGTTGTAGTCCCGCTACTAAACACTGCTTTGAAACAATTTTACCTTTGGGAAAAATGTGTTCTATTTTTTTTTTCGAACAACACGGGCTTGCTCGATGTGTTTTATTGGAACAGTTTCAAAGTAGGTTTAAATATGATTTTAATGTACTTGACTAAACGGTAGCGGTAGCCCTCATTGCATTGCAACTGGGAACCAAAACGCACTCCAAAAGAAGAAAACAATCCGGTCAACATTTTTATGTTTTTTTACGTTACTGTTGCACACAAACAGCGCCATCTGTTTTCCGTCTCCGAAACAAATGAAAAGTTGATGCATGCCGCTACTGTAATAACTAGTAGCTACACTGCAATAAGGGCGAGTTTCGTTCGTTCACACCAGTGTGCTCAGTTCGTGTGTGTCGTGACTCAAGTCGATGGTCGCAGGTGGGACGCCCGGTGTCACCGCTCCCTCGCCAGGTGGCGTGCTCGTCGGTGGCCTGGGGAAAATTGGATCTTAAGCATAATGGAATAAAGAAATATACCGAGAATATCATTCCAGGGAATAAAACAATACAAGGTGTTGTTTTGGTTACACCCGACTCGGAAGATAAGTTTTAGCAGCGCTTAAGGCTCCGTATAAGGCTAAATAGCGCCACCAATGTTGAAAAAATCATATCTTCCTTCAGAAGAAGTTTCTGAAAAAATCCTAAGATGAGCTCATGCGCCATGCTTTTCTAGATTTTTAAGTGTAGGTACCCAACTCAATTTCTAGTCTTAAGCTAAAAAATTTTCGATAACCGCCAAAAACGGCCGCTTTTGGCGGTTATCGAAAATTTTTTAGCTTAAAAGTAAATTTCGAAGAGGGTATCTACACTTAAAAATCTAGAAAAGCATGGCGCATAGGCTCATCTTAGGATTTTTTCAGAAACTTCTTCTAAAGGAAGATATGATTTTTTTAACATTGGTGGCGCTAGTTAGCCTTATACGGAGCCTTAAGACGGAACGCGGGTAGCCGGCTGCTCCATACAAAAAATACAAAAAGGGAGACCTGTTTCCTCCCTGGATAATAATTTTAGAAAAAATATGTTAATGCCATTCAATTTATATGTACCTCTGCCATGTCCCTATGTTTTCCTTTTTCTATTATTTTAATTATTTTAATAAATTTTATTTAAATTATTAAAATAATAAAAAAAGGAAAACATAGGGACATGGCAGAGGTAAATATAGATTGAATGGCATAAACATATTTTTTCTAAAACAATTATCCAGGGAGGAAACAGGTCTCCCCTTTTGTATGGAGTTGAGGTTACCCGCGTTCCCTCTTAAAACATTTTTTATATTTTTCTTTCAATTTTTTTTTTTAGCTTTATAGAATCACCCCTGTGTCGGGTGTCACTTTGGAAAACAACTCCTTGTATACTGACCGAGAATGTTAGCTCTGGAGTTGACAAATAATATCTATTGAGTAACTAAAGATGTACAGTTACGTATCCCACGAGTTGAGGGCCCATATTGACGATTTTGAGGGTTCCGTCTCAAAAGGAAAAAAAAACGGAACCATTATAGGATCACTCGTGTGTCTTGTCCGTCCGTCCGTCTGTCACATGCAATTTGCGCATCAAAAAAGAGGATAATAATTATGTTTTTTTTTATGAAAAAGAAAATGAAGGGGGTATTCTAAGGCGAATTTGATATTTCTATACAATAATTATGGAATTATGGACGTTAACTCAGAGTTAACTGGCTAACCCTGGTTGACGGGTTGACGCAAGTGGACCTAAATGTAGTAGTCATCTACTCACCTAATAATATAAGGGCCCCCTTGCTGCAGCAGCGTTATGGGATGCGCGTACGGCGCCCCGGCGACGCTATGAAAGCTCAAATTGTTCCCCAAGCCATTGCTGTTGGCATGCCCGTTGCCTAGCAACACGCCGTTTGACGTATTCAGGTTCCCATTCGCCGTCCCGTTCAGATCCGGGGCTCGGAACGCCTTCACCAAGTTTGTCTTCTCTTTCTGCCACACGAAGACGTTGTGGACCATGGCGCAGCCGCAAAATACTATGCCCAGGCCAATGAAGACTGAAGTGACGATGGCTGGCGTTGAGTGGAACTGGATGAACGTGTACAGGATTATGCCTGGAATTTGGAGAGAAATGTTTTGTTTTATTATTTGCGTTGGAGCTTAAGGCTGGAAGATAGCAACGCCGGGGGTATCTAAAATGTCGGGGGTATGATTAGATAGATAGATAACTCTTTACTTTTAGTTACTTCCATAGTATTATGTCATATGGCTTACTACTATGGGGTCGGGCAGCAGATATTGAGAGCATCTTCATCTTGCAGAAGAGAGCCATCCGATTTATCTATAGACTAGGTAGTAGAGTGTCGTTAAGAGAACTTTTCAAAGAAATTGACATCCTGACAGTTGCAAGTCAATACATCTACGCCAACATTGTTTATGCTAAGAAGCATATTGCAGAGTTCGATACATTAGGTAGCCATCATAATATAAATACTAGGAATAAGCACAAGCCTACAATTCCAACTCTTAGGCTTAAGAAGGCTAGAAGCTCATTTCTCGGCAACTGTATACGCTTCTATAATAAGATCCCAACAGATATCCTAAGTTTACCAGAGGCCCGATTCAAAAAATGTGTAAGGCACACCCTGTGCCAAAAGGCCTATTACAGAATAGATGATTATCTAAATGACAAAGAAGTCTGGCACTAAACCAGTTCAGCGCACGATCACCACACTTACCAATGTGTTATTTTTTAAGTACCTACCTGCATTACAAAATGTATTATTTTTTTAAGCACGAGATCCTTGGAGTTTCTTTACCATGCTTCTTCTCCAAGAACGATCAGAGCTAGTGAAGCTGGAGAAAAAAAAGTAGCTAGATACTTAGTATTAGATAGTAATAAGTATCTGATTTATATACATTTTTACTGTAGATAATATTTTGACGTTCAATGTAAATAATTTATTTATTGCATATTGAATAAAAAATTTGAATCTGAATCTGAATCTTACTTACTGTACACCAAAATTAATTAAATTACCACCAAAGGGAATTCTTAAAACTAATCAGTAAACATACAATTGGCGGCCTTATCGCTAAAAGCGATCTCTGCCAGGCAACCCTTATGCCAGGCAACAGGTATGGTGCTACGGACGGAATATGGTTTATGGCTGGAAGCTATCTGAAGCGTGGCGGGAAATTCAAAATTTTTCACAGTTTTTTACATTCTGTAGCTAAACTGAGCTATTTTTGTTCAGCGATTTTTCGTTCGCAACAATAACATAGTATTCTTTTCATTATTGTAAACAACAGAACAACAATAATTCAGCCGATTATGTGTTCTGGTCATCAACAACTTTTTTGGGCAGTGCCACTGCTTCGTAGACCAGAACACATAATCGGCTGAATTATTGTTGTTCTGTTGTTTACAATAATGAAAAGAATACTTTGTTATTTCCGCGAACGAAAAATCGCTGAACAGAAATAGCTCAGTTTAGCTACAAAATGTAAAAAAACTGTGAAAATTTTGAATTTCCCGCCACGTTGCTATCGTCCCACCTTAAAATAAAGACCTTTGCATCTACGTACTGAGATGATTTATACAGCGCCAAGTGGTACCTTCACTCCCACTATATGGGTGAAGAGACCAGTCGGCGCTGCACTTCCTGGGACATTGTTTTAGATGGAGTAGGCTTGACACGTCGGAACTTAGAATAATGGTAAATACTGTGAAATATTTTATACAAAATCGTAATTATTATATTATAATTCATTTTTATCACGAAGATGTAACAGTCTCCTTGACAATTTTATAAACTCAAATTCTATTCCTAATTATTTTTATACTATTGCTATTAATTATACTATTGCTATCAATTTGTTATTTACTAATCAATCCGATTTATATTTGTATGATTTTTTATATACATACATTCTGCTCGACATTATTAATAATTAAGTTATCCTGCACGACGGCACACCACTGCCTGCCGGGTACTGACGGAAGACCAGCGCTGGAGTGGTTCGCCTCTCCAGCACATGCTGAGTCAGAACCCCTTTGCAATTGCCACATCCACATTTCTGTACAGTACTTAGTTTGTTTTCTGATAGCTAAATTTGTCGTAACTCGTTTTAAGTCTATTGTTTTTGTGCCTCTATGTTTTTTTTTTCTGCTGTACAATTTTTTCTTTGTTTTATTCTGTATTCTCTGTTATGTGTGTGTGGTTTTGCAAATAAATATTATACAAATACAAAATGTCAAGGGGCACATTTGATAGGACACTTGTCATATTGTCCATTCCCAAAAGAAAGAAAGAAAGAAAGAAAGAAAAAAGGTTTATTGCAATACTCTTAAAAATTTAACAACAATATAGTAGGTAATATTCTCATTTTATAGGAAGAGTAAGGCAATGGGTTGTGGCTCAGCTTTTGCTGACTAAGGTTCTGCACAGAGAACCCTAGGAACAGCGCTGGTTTTCAGCCACAACCCATTAAAACTAAAACTAAAGCTAAACATAAAACTAAAACTAATGACACAAAAAAATAAATAAATAAATAAATAAATAGCAATTTCAACCAAATTTCCAGACAAAAAAATTTACGCATTATAGAAATGAATGTGAATGTATGTGTAAGTGAATGAATGAATAAGTGTGTACATATAAATACTTTAAATGTAGTAAATAAATAACAATGTATGTGCAAGCATATTATTTATGTTCATGTATGGGAGTGTGTGTATAAGGGTGTGTATACATGTGTGAGAAACAGGAATTGTGTGTTTGTTATTGAATAATAAAAAAAAGAAAAAATGTATTAATGCAATCAAAATCCATCAATTTCAATTAAAAAAAAGGGGCCTTTTACAAAATGATTTTTTGTTCCTCCTATCTTTGTGTCTATTGCCAGAGGTATTGGAAGTTCGCGGACGTTATGCTATGCTTCCGGTATTTTTTTGTATTCTTTGCGGCAGGTTAGGGATTGCTAGACTTAGGTTTTTGTATGCAGAATGATCCGTTTTCACGGCTGTCAAATTTCGCTTTTTCTGAAGATATTATTAATTTCTGTAAGCGAAATTTGACAGCCACATCCCGGTTCTTGTATGACCAAGCCTATGAGCGCCATCTACGTATAAGGGCTTAGAATTCGGCTTTTAACTGTCAGTTGAAAACGGGCCATTAGGTACGCACTTTATAACATCAAAAGGGGAACCGTGAACCGTTAACCTTTTCAGTAAACGTTACGGGCGACTGTACCTACTAATAATCAAAGTCAAAACTAACTGACCTGTTAAAAACACTGGTATTGATATGAAGAAGCCTCCGACGGCGCACACTCTTGTTATAGCTGCCTTCTGCAGGTACTTGTTTGACCTGAAATAGACAAAATACACTTTGAATTAATTGTCATTTAAGGTCCACTATTATTGCATTTAAAATTAAGGGTTTAGATTAGGGGGAGTCCGGTCATTTGATTTTTAAGGTGGTAGCAGTATGTCCGCCATAAAATGACCTTCTTTTAGTTTTATGTCTTTCCATTTTATAGACAGTTTATTCTAAAAATATTATGTTGCAAGACTTGCAAGTGCAACGCAAGTCTAGCGTAAACTTATACAATTATTGTAGGGGTACTTTTTTCTAGTCGATAAGTCATCTATCTATCCATTCACCCAGGGGCAGATCCAGGACGGTTGAAAAAACGCGCGCGGTCGAAAAAACACACGATTCAGTCAGATACTGTATTTGGCGCGCGCAAATTCACCCGAAACTTCACGATTTTATTAAAACTGGTGAATTTTTGGGGACTTGAGCCCCTTAGCCCTTCCTCCCCCCTAAGTCCGCTGCTGCCCGGTATCATAATGAAACTTTTCCCACCCTATTTTCCACCCATTTCCATTACAGTACCTAACTGGTAAATTAACCAGTAGCTATGTAACTTGTGTGTATATTCCACCATTTACAGTATCAAAATATACGAAATACAACTTGATTCTCGTTGTAAACTTGTTTGAAGCTGCGTAACGGATCCCACACCTGCTCATCAAGTCTGCCAACCCGGACGAATTCAGAAGTCCAACCAATAATAACCTAATGTCCCTCGGTAAAGTGCATTCATAATTCCGCAAGGTAATGCTATGAAATAACTTTGCATGTCAGTGACTCTTATCTCACAACAAATTATGAGTGAATTTATTATGTATTTTAGATTAAATTCCGTATTAGTGTTAGATAGGCTTTAAATTACTATAGCGATGTTGTTACCGTTAGATTTCTTGGGCCTTTTTATTGCTGTTTACTTGCCAAGGCTATGATTTCTAACAGTGTAGCCCAGGGGTAAAAGGTCGGGCAGACAGTGCGAAATGACATCTTCTCACGAAGTCATCTTCGACATAAGGCACGAGATTTCTGCGAGATGTTTGCCTTTTTCGCTCGACATGACTTGAGTGGCCGGGGGCAGTCGAGATCGAAATGACATGAGAGTTTCCTTTCGAGATGGGTCGAATGCGAGATTCCGGAGAATTAGCCCTCTGTAAGTCTTTTTTTTATAATAGCCTTTTCTTACAACTTTGAGTGCCCTATCGAAATACCCTTAACGCCTTCTGTACACGGTATTTCAAATCAAATAGTTCGTTCGGGCTGTGCGAGGTACAAAAAAATCTGGATGTCTATCGACTAAATACTCGAATGTAGAGTAGAGTCATTACTTCTGCACTTTCCAACATTTTCGACCCTTTCATTTATACAGCCCCGGCTCGAAGGATCAATGTTGCCAACAACCGCTTCCATAACAACGAAATCCTCCTTCATGTGGCATGGTAACCAAGACCTAATTGGTCAAACACAGGGGGTTTAGGTTAGTCATGGTTTTCGAATATTAGGTGCAGGTTACTGAATTATTGTGCTTTCTATGTTTCATGTCCAATAAAGTTAGATAAATATTATTGCTAAATATTATTGCATTCGAAACGGGTCGAATCGCGGTTGGTTTTCGGCAAAATTAATTACTTTATTTATCCCGACGTTTCAGCTGTGTTACAGCTGCCATGATCGCGGGTAGACTGGACTTCTTTGATTATTGTTATTGTTATTGGTCGAGAGATTATTATAATACGCCACCTGTCCTATCTGGCGTGGACTCTACGTCGGCATAGTAAACGTGGTTGATCAATCTCCGCCCATTTACCCAGGAAACCCAAAGCTAACCTGTCGCGCGCAGACTTATCTATCTGGCGAGGACTCTACCTCGGCATAGTAACCGTGGTTGATCAATCTCCGCCCATTTACCAAGGAGACCCAAAGCTAACCTGTCGCGCGCAGACTTCTCTATCAGGCGAGGACTCTACGTTCAGCATAGTAACCGTGGTTGATCAATCTCCGCCCATTTACCAAGGAAACCCAAAGCTAACCTGTCGCGCGCAGACTTCTCTATCTGGCGAGGACTCTCCGTCGGCATAGTAACCGTGGTTGATCAATCTCCGCCCATTTACGCAGGAGACCCAAAGCTAACCTGTCGCGCGCATACTTATCTATCTGGCGAGGACTCTACGTCGGCATAGTAACCGTGGTTGATCAATCTCCGCCCGTTTACCAAGGAGACCCAAAGCTAACTATCTAGCGAGGACTCTACGTCGGCATAGTAACCGTGGTTGATCAATCTCCGCCCGTTTACCAAGGAGACCCAAAGCTAACCCCAGTCGGTGAACCGTGGCGGGACCGTTACGGCAACCGTCGCGCGATCTGTGCCAACCGCGCTCTATCCCCCATTTACATGCATCCCCTCTGTGCCTCGATTACAGTGCGACAAGGACCTTGCTTGAAAATAACGAATTACCGCAATTTCGTTAAACCCCAATGTTCGACAGTTCGCTGCAAAGACGTATTACGTTCACAGGGAACAGTAAACACAGCGATCTGCTATCGGTACGGACGGCCACAATCTCAGATACCCCATGGCAGCTCTTATCGCGCGTGTCATAAGGGCGCCAATAGAACAAAAAGGGGTATCTGAGACTGTGGCCGACTGTACTATAGCGTCTAACACGATTGTGGCGTTATTTCCCGTCAAGGTCACGTGTCAAAAGATCCTTGTCGCACTGTAAGTAGGTATACTGCTGCGTCGGACCAGCCCTGCACAACCTGCAAGCGTAGCATAAGGCTGGATTAGGCAGGGCATAAGGGGGTTAAAACTATGTCCACCTCACTCTTGTTTGACGTGGAGCGGGATAGGTATATAAACCCATGGATACGCTCTAACCCAGCCTTATGCTACGTGAGCTGGGGCCTTAAAAAAAGCCTACCGTTTTACGTCCTGTTTTGTAGCTCTTAGCTAGATACACCTTTCTCTCCGATATGAGAGTTATCAAGGCATGGCACTAACCCCCATCTACATTTACTTCCCCTCGCGTTGTAGGCGCCACCTGCTTCATTTCCCAATACTATAAATAACATTCAACCATAAAATATTGGACAATTGCAAAGACTTTACCCTCCAAGATGTCTCGTTCACACGGCGCTTTACAGCGAAATAGCTGGCTTATACATATAAAAGTATTTCAAACAAAGTCGAAACTGGTTGGCTATCCCGATATTAATAAAAGTAAAAGTACCAGTCCACTGGCCTTACGAAACAATATCCGATGTTTGCCCAAAAACTTTAGAGAATAGATAAAAATTAAATGCTCCTTTATCTGCTAATGGTTTAGTTGGTTAGATATTGTTAGTGGAGAAATAAGTAGGTAATGGAGTACTATCTTACCTATTTACTGTGGAAAAGTAAAACAGACATTCTTTGAGGTAATTATGTAGGTACTTAGTTTAATTTGATTGTATGTATGTACGGTCGGCCACAGTCTAGGATACCCCATGGCAGTTCTTACCGCGTGCGGCATAAGGTCGCCAATCGAACAAAAAAGGGGTATCCAGGCGAGTGGCTGACTGTACCTGTAATATTAAGTATTATGTGCTTGCATGCCTTTCGCTATATAGCAAAATCAAGATTTTCCCAGAGTGATAGGAGGCTAATTCAGTAAACTGGTTGCAACTTTTAGCTACCTTTATAAAAAAGGGTTCAAGGTTATATTCCTTAGGGACTTAAGCTTTTTTAAATTTTAGCTTCAATATATTGGCACACATTTTTTCTATGCACAACATTGGTAGAGACTACCAAAAAACACATAGGCGGGAAGAAAAGTAACAAAGGGAAACTGACACCCCATACTCTTACCCTACTCGAAAAACGGAGACTATTAAAGAACAATACGACGGCAGATCTAAATGAACTACAAAGATATAACAAAATCATACAAAAGGCCATTAAGAGAGACGTAAGGGCATTCAACACAAAGATAATTAAGAAAACAATACAGGAAAACAGAGGACCTAAAGTATTTCGAAGGAAACTCAACAAGACCAAGTCCGAAATCAATAAAGTTACTGACAAGTCCGGCTTAATTATCACAGATCGTGACCAAATACTCAAAGTAGTTGAAGAGTTTTACGCGGAGTTATATGCGTCAAAATCTGCTGAGCCAGACTCAATAGACGCGGCGGATGCTAGAGCGAAGCCTGTAGAGCACCTCGGGGATGAGCAACTGCCCCCCATCATAGAGGACGAAGTCGGTTTCGCTTTAAGCAAAATGAAGCGTGGGAAAGCGTCTGGCGAGGATGGCGTGTACGTAGAGATGATCCAGAGGGGGAGTCTCCCTGTACTAGAGGCACTCACCAAACTTTTCAATAAAGTATTATTTGAGGGCGTTACACCAAGAACTTGGAACAATGCCATGGTCACAATCCTACAGAAGAAAGGCGATAAGACCAAGCTCTCCAATTATCGTCCAATCAGCCTGCTCTCTCAAATTTACAAACTTTTTGCTAAAATCATTTGATCACATTATTTGATGAGTACCAACCGGTCGAGCAGGCCGGATTTCGGAGTCGTTTCTCTACTATGGACCATATCCACACAATAAAGCAGTTGATGGAGAAGAGTCACGAGTTCAACCCGCCCTTGTGTTTTGCCTTCGTTGACTACGAAAAGGCTTTCGACAGTGTCGAACACTGGGCTGTGTTCCACTCTCTCAATCGCTGTGGCATTGATACGCGGTATGTGGACATACTCCGGGAAATATATAAGACCGCCACGATGCAGGTGCGTATGCACAAGCTTACCGACCCCGTGGCCATCCAGCGGGGCGTGCGACAGGGAGACACTCTTTCACCCAAACTTTTTACCAATGTGCTCGAAGACGTGTTAAAGACCATTGACTGGAGTGAAAGAGGCATTAACATCAACGGCGTACATCTCTCGCATCTGCGTTTCGCTGACGATCTTATCCTCCTGGCTGAAGACGTTGACACTCTCCAGACCATGCTAACCGAACTGCATGAGGCGTCCTCGAAGGTCGGCCTGGGAATGAATATGTCCAAGACGCAAATAATGACGAACAGTCCCACCGAAGAACCCTTACCTACTATCAAGGTAGGTAATTGTTCGATTGAGGTGGTAGATAAATACGTCTATCTTGGACATACTTTATCATTCGGAAGTAAATCCCAAGAGAAGGAGATCGCAAGACGTATTCAGCTGGGATGGGCTGCCTTTAAGAAGCTGGATGATGTCTTTAAAGCCAAAATCCCGCAAAGCCTAAAGACCAAGGCTTTCAACCAATGCATACTGCCCATCCTCACGTACGGTGCAGAGACATGGTCGCTTACCAAAGCCAACATGGAAAAGATCCAAATTGCGCAAAGAGCTATGGAGCGGGCCATGCTAGGCATTTCACTCCTCGATCGTGTGCGCAACGTCGACATTCGGCAGAAGACCAAAGTCGAAGATGTGGGTGCGCGTATCTTAAGATTAAAGTGGAGATGGGCGGGACATCTGGCTAGACGGGAGGACGGACGGTGGACTAGGGCAGTCACGGAATGGTGGCCTAGAATGGGTCGACGGTCGGTGGGTAGACCGAAAGCTCGATGGGTCGATGACATTGTCAGAACAGCGGGAGGACAATGGACGAGATTGGCTTTAGACCGAGGGGGGTGGCGTGAAAAGGAAGAGGCCTATGCCCAACAGTGGGCTTTATTTATGGGCTGGATAGATAGGATAGATAGGATATTGGCACACACAAACAGTCCATAAATACCTTAGAGGAGATTCGGATTGTCATTCTTCAGACCTAAAATGATTGTGGATTACTGTGACTCTACAACCGCGTATGTCTGCACGGCGGTATGCAAGAAGTTGCGGGTTCAGGGGGGTTACCCTTGACGCTATTGCGATCAAATTGAAAAAGTTTCAAAATTAATTTCTCTTTTAATTCGCATAGTAATGGTTTGATTTTAAATACTTTGTAATGTTTATTCAAAGATAAGGCTGTTTTATTCAATAAAAACACAAAATGCGTCTAATTTGTATAATATAAAATTTTGTAAATTGCGCCATATTGCGGCCGTATTGGAAAAATTAGTCAAGGGTAGAGGGGCTGGTCCTGTCCAGAGTGATTTTTTTCTCTACAATGTTTTATGTCAGCAGAAACACCTCAAGTATCTTCTTTCGAGCTGTTACCCAAATTGGAACACCTCAGTGGTTATTTTGACGAACAAATGACACGACAACTGTACAAAAGCGGACTGTCCATCCAAGTCCAAGGCCGCGAACTCAGTCTAAAAACGGAAGTCAATCGTTTTGAAATGTATTCCTGAACGTATTTTTATCGTATTATTTACTCACTTATGTATAAGAGATTGTGTTATCTCCTTCTTATCATATCAGTTTTGATTAGTACGCCGTGCATTCGTTCGTTGAATCGGATTGGTCTGACTCCAGCTTTGGCGCCGTTTTAACCATTTGTCAGCTGATGCAACCGGTTACTTCACACTCCCACAGCAAAGGCATTCCAATTGGTAAGTAAGCGTGTATAGTTTATACTCCTCTCGCTAAGCCATCGTGTGCATTCCTTGCTTATTTAAGCCTTTTTAAGCTTGTTGTGATGTTGCAATAGGCAAATACTGCAAGTTTATGGTGGTCTCCCTCCGCGATTGCGTTGGCGCGAAACGTCTGTTTATTGGTTTTTTGCCGTAACAGGCAACGCTTTTCACTCATAAATCCTACTGAACGGCGACGGCCATGTTTGTTTTTCTTCATTCAGTTTCAGTTGCGCAAGCTGCGTTCTGATTTTAAGATTTCTTTATTGTTCTATTTTTATCGAACGCGTCTAATCTTTTGGCGAATAATCTGTGTTTGTGTTCAAACAATAACACTACGCATGGTAACTATGAGGCGCGTTGTGAAAACTAAAGTGGCTAAAGTTGTTAATTTTGCTCATTACCTCGCCAAAATAACTCACGTCAAACGGTTTTTCTAACTGGATCTAGCGGAGGTCTCGAGAGCAAATTAAATTTAGGCACTCAAAAATCATGGCGAGAAATTCCACAAAGATGAAATCAGCGAAATGGTGGTTCCTAAAAGCCGTTATAAATCATTCGGGTGGAAACAAGTTGTTACACCCATCGTGATATCCTGCAGCGCAAAATCTATACTTGTAGAGCAGAAGTACAGACAGCCTGGAAGTTGGACTTCGGATAAAATAAGTAGGTAGAGTAAGTAAGTAACTCTTTATTGCACAAACGAAAACATTTTACAAATAAACATTTAAAAATAACAGTACAAATGGCGGTCTTATCGCTAAAAGCGATTTGCTGGATTTTTTAAAGATAGCGCTGTATCTCTCTGCATTATTTGCGAGTCTGGATTTGATTTCACGCTTTCTACCTATTCAGCTTGTTACAGAAAGGTCCAGTTATCCAGAAGAAGATAGCTCAATTTGAGATTTCGCTGTTGGTACCTACCATATTAAAAGTTGCGTGAAATTGATAATTAATAACCGCAGTCGGATAAATAAAAGACTGGTAGAGGATAATTTCGAAACCTGAGCCCATTTTGGGTAAGTTAAGCCACATTGCACTGCAATAAGTGGCAAGCATTGCTACCATGGGGATTCTTAGGCATTTCAAATGGTAGTTACACTACCATATACCTACAAATTCTGATAAACGTGCAGAACTCCTTTATGGGGAGCCGCTACGGCTACCCGGAGAATTTTTCGGTCACACTACAGTCGGAACAACCGATTTAACCGACATCTCTGTGCGCCTAAGAAAATTCGCTCAGATCTTCAGCCAGCACCAGCTTCACGCCACATCAAAGGAAAGATCTACGCCTCAAAATTGGTCGTTCTATCGGACTTGTTTTGTGGCTCTACCTGCGGCTTTCATTCAAGGATCGTCCTTGAAGGTGCAATGGTATGCGAGATTTATACAACGGAGATAGGAGGTGAGAAGAACACTGAGATATTTCGACTGTTTTTTTTTAGTCCCATTTTGTTTGATCTTGTGGCGGCCTTCAAGTGGGCATTATTCGTCACAGGCGCTTAACTCGTAACATCTGTAAGTGCACTGCACACAGGCAGGTATTGCAAAACCCACAGTAAATCAGAAGGAAGGCAGTCAATTTGATTCCCTAATCAAGTACATAGTGCTTCCAATCATTCTGGCCGTTTAGGCGCCTATAGATAAGTTAGCAGGACTCATTTCAGAAGCTCTTGGTTTGAGCAAATTTAGGATGTACCTAATAGGCAAAATGTAATAGCTATAATACAGGCATGGCACTCCCTGAAGTCACTAACTGTACCTACCCCAGCTTAGGGCGGAATTTTAACAATAGTACATGCGGTTCCAAGCAAAGGTACTCGGTAGAAGGAGACCTGGGGCTTAAGTGTGTAACGCAATGGCGTGTCGATGGCGTCCTAGTTGTCCTTCTACAAAACCGGGGTTTCCTCGTTTTTCACCTACAACCAGCAAACTAATTCGCCAGACAGCATTAAAATAAATTGTAAACTCGGAGCCCATTTGGCACCATTTCGTTACAGACTCAGGCCCCTGGAAGACACAAGATATCATGGCTTGAAAAGCTACGCAAGTGTTTCTTACAAACCACGAGCTCCTTGTTTCTTTTGGTTGGCAGCTTTAAAGGGCAAAATAGCCAAACTAATTTCCAACCACCGATAGGCGAGTAGACTCGTGTGAGTGTGAAGCATTCGGGCAGACCCGGATCTAAGGGATCTAACTTCCTTCCTTCATAACGGGGGGTTTGCCCCCCCTTTTTTTTAAAGTAAATTGATCTCAAACGCTGGAGAGAGGGGGCGCCGGTTCTAAAAAATCGTAGAACCGGGCTGCATTTGGGAGCATAGCTGACTGAGTTTACCTTTTGTAGTGTATCATATTGTTCAAGACTGGAAGCCGAGTCTTATCGGCTAGGCCACTGGGCTAGGTAGCTAGGCGATTGTTTGTTTGCTATTGCTTCACTGTGCAAATATGTTGGTTTGGGACCTACTTCGACAACTTCTATGGTGTGTGTTGTGTGCCAAAATGACTTGCGACTAAAGCATAATTAGTATGAACCAAAGTAAAGTTGGACCCATAATGCCCATCTGAGTATTCTGGGTACACTAATGGTAGAGGTAAAGCCTAGGCTGGCCGTGCCCGGATCGGTAACGAGGCTGTGAGCACTTGGATAAAATAAAGAGAAAAAAATGTTTGTGTCTAACTGTTGACAAAGGAGCCATGTGATCTTGTTAAGTCTTGTTCCCATAGATTAACTGTAAACCAACCAACTGCAATAAATTGTCCCCTTGAAGCCCTGATAAATAAAACAAAGCCACTTGACTGAGATGAGAATACGATTCAAAACTACGTATTACAATGGGAACACAATACAACGGACGAGGAATGTTACCTTTTGTAACCAGATTGTTAGAGAATTCGCACGTCATTCTCTTACAAGTGTCCATGCCACTTAGCAATGTAATATTACTGCAAACTGCAAGATACGTGATCAAGGCGCCGGTAAATTGCTTCTTTAGAAAAAGGACACAGAACAAACCAACCTAATTAAAGTTGTAACACAATCGCAATAGCTAACTAGGTGAGTGAATGAATTTCATATTTCCCTCTATTAGTCCTACGAACCGGACAAAACCAGTTGCGGTATTTTGACTTTTGCGCGTGGGGGTTTTGAGTTTCGACATTTTACAAAGAAGTTCACCGGATTAACCCTTCACTACTTCATTTTAAAACGAGCCATGTTAGTTATTTTTTAATTACTTTTTTAATTAAGTATCCTTTCGTATTTTTTTTTCCTTAAGTACACTATGTATTATTTTAAATGTAGTAGTTCCCACAAAACGGAAGCACTGTTCCCCAAGACACAAATTATTTTAGTTTGGGGTTCAGAGTTTACTCTAGCTATTGTTATACATATTTTTTCTGACACAATAAAATATTTGATTTGATTTGATTTGACTACGAATCATAACACAAAAAAACCAATAGGATGGTCGGTCGACCGGTAGCGATTACCTACTGATGATGTTCGTTTAGCGTTTATGTTGCCTGCTACCAAAAATCAGGTTTCGTCACGCGACGTCGAAGGAAGGATAGGAAAGGATAATGGATCTAATTTTCGAAAATTACCTCCCTTCTTCTGCTTAATTTTTGTCTCAAGTTTATTCCGAACACCGAAAGAGCGAGCAACCTTTGAGGAATGAAATTACTGTCGTGCAAAGTTTTTCGATGAATCGTTACATCGAGCAAAGGAGCTATCGACGAATATAGTTTATTTTTCATCTCCCATGCTCGGAAAGTTTGCTGTTACTAGTAACTTACGATCGTGTAAAGGCCGGATTTAAACTATCTGCATTTTAGTGCGCTTCGAAATTTGAACGTGACGCCGGGAAAGTCTTTCCGGCGCCCTATGGTGTTGAAAAAGAAAAAAACACTGGCCGTTTAAGTAGATGCCAGATCCCGACCGAAAAAAGATCCTCATTCGTAGTTCGTTTACACGCGTACTTCAGCGAAAGTGATTGTTCGTACCCATTCTCTATACAAAACTGTGAATGTAAATGGGGCATAAGATCTTTTAAAAAGGTAAGTCACGGAATAGAACATTCAGAAACGCGGTTTCTTCTTATAGTCTTTTCAATATTTTGTACACTATATTTATTTTTAATACCAGTAAATAAAAAAAATGCTTCGCTTCTGTTTTAACAAATAGATAATTATGTTTTGGTTTGTTAAATACATTTTTTCAAACGATATTACTAATTTCATTTTTTATCTCCTACAAATTTTTATTTTGTATGGTAAAAGTTCAGAATGTACACGGAAAAAAAACATTCTTTTATTTACATTATTTTTGTGTCTGGATAAATAAACTTCAGGAAAATATTAATAAAACGAATGGTTTTAATACCAACAAGCTCAAAACTTTAGTGCGGCAGCCGTAACTATAGTAAAATATGCTTTTAAAAGGAACTTATTTGACTCACCTGTTTTGCCTGTAAGTAGTTGTCTATTGAGTTTTTCCCGCTTGGCTAACAAAATCATTTCCTCGCTTCTGTGAGATGAAAAGTTTTGTGTTTCGCACGAATGCAATATTATTTGCGTCCCGTGCTTCTGAATACCTCGCTACGCTCAGGTTTCTTTTTTTGAACCACTCGCTACGCTCGTGGCTCAATTTTCGAAACCTTCGCTAGCTCGGTTTTCAATACAAGCACTCGCCGCAAACAATAATTTTGCATTCTTGCATAACAAATAACTATTTCATCTCCCACGCTCGGAAAGTTTGCTGTTATTAGTAACTTACGATCGTGTAAAGGCCGGATTTAAACTATCTGCATTTCAGTGCGCTTCGAAATTTGAACGCGACGCCGGGAAAGTCTTTCCCGCGCCCTATGGTGTTGAAAAAGAAAAAAACACTGGCCGTTTAAGTAGATGCCAGGTCCCGACTGAAAAAAGATCCATTTTTTCAAACGATATTACTTATTAAATTTTTTATCTCCTAAAATTTTTTAATTTATATGGTAAAAGTTCTGAATGCACCCGGAAAAAAAAACATTCTTTTATTTACATTATTTTTGTGTCTGGATAAATAAAGTTCAGGAAATTATTAATAAAACGAATGGTTTTAATACCAACGAAGCAACCTCGCTACGCTCGTGGCTCAATTTTAGAAACCTTCGCTAGCTCGGTTTTCAATACAAGCACTCGCCGCAAACAATAATTTTGCATTCTTGCATAACAAATAACTATTAACCGATAACACCATTATATTCGTCATCGATCAAAAGACGTCAAATGGGTATTTCGCACTCACGCAGGTTTCTACCTAACCCAAGTACCTACGAATTTGGCTCTACATCCATTAAAGTCGCAACTGGCTATACATTAGAGGTGTGTAGTTCGCGAATGAATGCTTCGATTGAATGCATTCGTTATATGAAACCATTCATTCATTCATTCACTACCAATCTTTACATATCACATTCACTCTAGTCCACGTAGTTCACTCTTCAAGAAACATTCTTAAATCTACCACACTAAGAACCAAAATTCTGTAAATCTTTATATATCACATTCATTCTAGTCCACGTAGTTCATTCTTCAAGAAATATTCTTAAATCTACCACACTAAGGACCAAAATTCTGTAACTGATGTGTCTCGCCTTTGTCATTCGCGGACTACCGTGAGTCAAAAGATACGTGAACGAACTACTGAGCTGTGAACTACGAATGAGCTGTGAACTATGAATGAACTGTGAACTATGAATGAACTGTGAATGAACTATGAATGAACTATGAACTATGAATGAGCTGTGAACTATGAATGAACTGTGAACTAAAAGAGTGAACTAGTTCAGTGAAGGAAATGAACTATATCATTCTTTTCTTTTCACTGAAGCGTTTCGCGCACCTCTACTATACATGGAGCTCGGTCGCTAACTAACGGTTAGTGCCTCCAGGGTTTAACCTTGCCTTACGTGCGAGTGCCTAAAGATACGGAATTTCAGATAGCCTAATAAAGTGTTGCGTGACATTCTTCGAATATTTAATGATTGCTTGATTAGAATTCCATTTCTTTAGTGGGCGCGTAAATTCTATTGCTTTTAATCAAATCGATGGATCTATCGATGGTGATGACTTGCATGGCCACTTTATCCAATCTTAGATACACTTTTTCTTATACCTACTGATTCTCCTCTTTCACATACGTAGAAAATATTTTGTAATCTCAATACAAGCCTAAGTTGGTGTCCCATTCTATCCCAGTTCTGAAAAAAAACTTAAAACTCTACCTACTATTTATAGAAGTGAACCTGAACAAGTTCTTAAATCATTGTGTTTTTAAACCCACTACTAGGTAGAGTTCTAGGAATTTCTTAATGGGTTTAACAGATACGAAGGGAAGGGAAATGTCGACCACGGACTTGAGTTCTCTACACCTCTGATTTCCTGGTCTCCCAACTCCAGACTGGAAAATTGGCTTCCAATGGCAGCTATTATGAAAAGTACCGCCACAGCTTGACAGTAATTTTATAAATTCCGCCCTAAGCCTCAACTAACAAGCCATTTCTAGGACTTCCTTTGCACGACATCTTACCCCTTGTTCCAGTTTCACAAATCAGCTACTTACAATCTTTACTCTGCACTTTATGTGGCCTTTACCATTCTCAAGTTAGAGGCTATTTTCCGCTGATTAAGTCTTATCAGCTGGTTACTTACAAACATTTGAATGCACTTCCGATGCCCTTTACTACTGTTAATATAGAAATCATTTTCCGCTGTTTCGGCTGGTTTAAGCTTACTTAATACGGAAGGAAGACCCTCATTTTCTTACGATCAGTTTGTTTCACAGGGCCTTCGTTAATTGGTGAGGTGAGGTCGCTGGGTGTCGGTTTCTTCCTCAAGTCTGAGGAAATGCGCGGTCAGCGTGTTTTTAGTCCCGGTGCTTTACAAAGTTTTGTTACTTTGTCGGCTTCTTTTGGTTGGCGAGTGCCGGATCGAATGACAGTGTCGGCGTAAATTGTACTCGTAAATTACACACTAGCTACGTCACACCTACTTAGGTTATAGTCAACTTTGTCTGGATCTGGGTAAAGAGAGACTGCGCGCTAAACCGTGCGCGCATCTCTTATCTTTATCCTACTATTAAGTTTAAGATACTATTTATTGCCAGCGACTTCGTCCGCGCTACACGATTTTACCATACGTTTTCGTTTTATTGAATAACTGTAAAGAAAAACTAGCACCTGACTTTACCTGAATTTTGGCGGCGCCATCGCTTTCCCCCAGCGTCGCGTTCCGCCTGCGTCGCGTTAATACCTGTTGTATCTTTATTGTACGTGTTGTACACACGACGGCACGTAGACGCTTACACGCGTGCACTTTATTCACTTACGCTACGGGTACTTTGGAACGAAAGTGTAAGCGTCTACGTGCGGTCGTGTGTTCAATAACTCTACTGTAGATGCCAGATAGACTTGAGGCCTTGGTTCTCTACAAGTTTTATGGTAATCAGCTAGGGAAGCACAACTTCAAGATAAAAGTTTTATCCCACTATCGGGTAGCGGCGTCTCGCTTCACGCGGTTAAATAAAGCAAGATGGCGATAGCCGATAATGGGATAAAACTTTTATCGTGACATTGTGCTCCCCTAGCTGGTTCTCCGAAGCAACCTACCGCGTGCTACCAACTCCAAGATGACTGACTAAGCATTTTTTCCATGCCTCACCAAATACGGTATTTTCACCCAAACTGGGATGGTCCAAGGTCGACGCGTGGGTAGTCCCACCCACGTCGTTTTGACCCCATGAATCGGCACGAAATACCTTACGACACACGACAGCACGTCAGACTGAACACTTTCGTTGCAAAGTCGCCGGTAACGTAAGTGAATAAAGTTCACGCGTGTAAGCGTCTACGTGTTTTCGTGTGTACCTTACTCTACCTTTAAACCTAATACTTGGAGCCGGTTTTTTTTTTTTGTCGCAGGCAATTGTGTCTCCACAAGGAAACTCTGCAATACTCAATACTCTACTACACCTAATACTAAACGATGTCGCTTTACGCACTATTCAATATGTACGGGAATTAACTTTTTGCTTCGTGTATCTATTATTGTATTTATCAAGTGTCAAAATATAATAAACGTTCGTTCAACCTTACCAATATACATCTACCATTTCTGGTGTAGCCACAAAAATACTTTAACAAAAAAAAACATTTCTTACACTAGTGGTTCGCCCCGAACTATGAACTCGCGACCCCATATAAACTTAACAACCCCATATCTCAGCAACCCCTCGACCGATTTGGCTCATGTTCGAACTTAAAAATTCTCTTGGCCTCATTTACCTGCCTACCAAATTTCATAACGATCCGACTAAATTTACTCAAGTTATCGTCGAACGAACATTCATACATACATACATACATACATACATACATACATACATACATACATACATACATACATACATACATACATACATACATACATACAAACGCCGGATTGTTCCAGTAGACTCGGAGAACTTCGCTCGCTTCGCTCGCTCGTTCAATTATCTTATTTCTTCTTTACTTTCAGCATTACTTTCAGCATGAAATATCGCCACCCAATGGCGATATTTCATGCTGAAAGTTAAGCCCTTGGAAGCTGAATGCTTAATAAGGTTCCAAGTGCTGTTTACTGTGATAACATTATGTCCGCACTCAAACCAGTCCATCCTAAGTCAAATTTATGTAGAAGCAATTTTAGCGGTAGGATTGCCGTAATTGAAAAAATCCAATAAGTACAAAGTTCTTTACACCAAGTCATTTAGGTGCCATATATTCCTAAGTAAAGGGTATTTAGTGTTTTTGTATTTTTTTGTGCATTAAATAGTGACCTTTCATTTATAGTTATTCAGTGCCATGGGAAGGTAGTAAGTAGGTTCAAACGCCCACTGCTACCGTATCACACAGCCATTCGGTCCGTTAACCGTGACCATTTGCGATCGAACTTACCTATTCATTTGATTAGGTGACGAAACCTTAGGACTATAACTTAGGCCTTGATCATTGATTCAGCCTGCTTTCCTCACTCTTTTTTAACATCTAGAGCAATGCCTACGCAGAAAAAATCATACTGGACCTGTACAATAAAATATTCGAACAGAAATAAAAAAGAAGGAGGTTGGAAGTCGATGGAACTCACTCTGCCGATTATAAAAGAAAAAAGAAATCTGAGTTTCAGTGCTTATAGAACTCTGAAATGTGTCTGGAAAAAAATAGATGCCCAAATTGCCTTTTTGGGAGCTTATTTGCTCGTAGTCTATGCAATTAAAGTAAAACTGTACACGAATGCAATAAGGTTGACATTCGAGTATGGTCGAAATGATGTTTCGTATTGTTCTAATGCGGATTCTATGGGATTTGGTTCGGTGGTGCTTATTGTAATCCTATAACTATACATCGCAATGTTGCAAACGACAAAAAAAAATTTAGAATCTAGAGTATACTGCTCAGACTAGATGGTTGTAGTAACTTAGACGCTATAGTGCATGGAATAAGTTTAGATGGACTAGGTTTATCCAGCACCTAGACACCTCAAAGCATAGCCGATCTTACCCACAGGAAAGACAACGTCAATAGGTACGTGTGAAGCTTGGCTATAATTTTGAGTGGCTCTGCTAGGGGAGCACAATGTCACGATAAAAGTTTTATCCCAGTATCGGCTATCGCCATCTTGCTTTATTTCACAGCGTGAAGCGAGATGCCGCTACCCGATAGTGGGATAAAACTTTTATCTCGAAGTTGTGCTTCCCCAGCTGGACTTAGGCCGTTGCAACGACATAATGAGATGATTATACAACCTCCAGTGGCACCTTCACTCAAACTAGATGAGTGAAGACGCTGCAGAGCCTGGGACATTATCTGCCCAGCACCTTTACCATCCGGCTTAGTTTGGGTCCGCACGTATTGACCCTGTCTTTGTTGTGGGCTAGGCCGACTAAGCTGTCAAAGTTGACGCTAGAACTTATAGGTTCAAGAGATCCATGATAAATGATAGAGTTGGACCTACAGTTGATACTGATGACAAGTTTCTAAAGGAAGTTTTACCAACACATTCAACCTAGTTCTGTTAAACAGTGGCAGTCAAAGTTTATAAATAACAGCGTTATTGTAAGTAACTTAGGTGTAACTACAATGATGGATGGATACACTATTCACTATTAGTAAGTTTTAACTACGTTTGGTTCGATGACCTCATCTCATCGTCATTTTTATAATGAGCTCATTCACTAGCTACTTGTATCTACTTGCCGGATGCAGTCAGATCCAAGTGAAGGGCTGGCTCGAAGACAGGCCTGACTGGAAGAAATTTCTTTAGAAATAAGTCTGCCCTTGTATCTTACTACCATGCATTTAAGTCTGTATATTTTTGTGTGCAATAAAGTTCAAACTATGGCTTGCATTTCAAAATTGACCCTTAGGTAGAGTATAATCGTCGTCTCAATTAAAATTACCTAACGACAGAAACATTTCTTTCAGAAGATTTGCATTCAATATTTTTTATGCTAAAGCCTCTCTGGCTCCAATAAATTAGAACAACTATGGCGAAAGGTGTCGTACGTACCTATTTTAGGAAATTGTAAAGATCCCAGCAATTGAATCGTAAAAGTCGTAAAGAAACTTTTAGATGTGGTAGATTGTACCCACTTGATTGTTGGTACTCCATTGATCGTTACGCCCTCTTTGAAATATGAGATGGATATGGACGATATGCAGTAATTACATATTAAGAAGGTAACCTACTACTGTATTCCACTTAGCTTCGCCTAAATATCTACGTCAGCGGTTCCCAATCTTTTTTGGTGACGGAACCCTTTTGGAAAGCGAAATACTTGACGGAACCCTAAAATAAAATAATAGTTTTTACCCGACTGACCCAGAGGGAGGGTTATATTTTTCGAGTGTATGTATGTTAGGGTGTATGTACATTTCTTTGGCATGCTCTGTAGCCTAAACGGCTTGTTGGAGTTTCACTTGCGAGTTGTCATTTGATTCGTCTTGATTGTGAAAGATTGTGAGGTGAGGTGTTTTGAATATTTTTTCTAATTTCTTGCGGATGAGGTATCGCGGAACCCTAGGGTTCCGCGGAACACACTTTGAGTATGGCTGACCTACGTGTATTATGGAATTAAATACTTAGTTAGTACCTAGTTGGAATTGGAAGACCCGATATCTTAACCGTTTACTTGCTTTACAACAAAATAAAAAACGTAATTTTGTTTATCTCTGTGTACAGTCAGGTAGTCGTCGATACCCACGTGCAATGCATAGCCTACCAGCCGCGGGTTTCTTCACGAGGTTTTCCTTTACCTTTTACTGAAGATACCTTACACATCGAGTCATACATAGGTCCGACAAGAACTCTGAGGTCTCGGTTACCACCAGTTTTTAGGACAGTAGGCCAGCCTACGAGTATAACTAAACCAATTCGTAACCCTTCAATCGGACATGAATCGCACGAAAACGAAAGGTCGTCCCGCCGTGTTGTCAACTGACATCTGACAGAGCCTCACTTCCATTGTAAAGCCCAGCTGAGTTCCGCTCTGGTTCCTTCCTACTAAAAGATGTTCCGCTGAGTAGCGAGACATTGTGATTATGATGTAGTGTAATGTAAACTAGGCAGGGTAATCTCGATCTAAGTACTTATCTGGTAATCTAAGGGGCATTATAGACATTGTAATCGTAACCGAAAATCATAGAGCGAAGTTGATTACGGGCGATTTTTGTCGCTGAGAAGCGGGTAATGGGGTTTCCAAAATTCATGGATAGAGTCAACGATAGGGTAGTGATAATAATTGTTTTGACAACCACCAGCCTTACTAACTACTATTAACGCTCATGTTTATACAGGGTGTTTCATAAAGGTCCTGTGAACTCCTGTGGCACCAAAAGGGGTCGCTCAACTCACCAATACAAGCAACGTTTACTATGGGGCCAAGTGCGAAATCTCTACAAAAATATCAGCTGTTCCACATTGGGTGCAGTACGTATCGAATTTTAGTATGGTACAGCCGATATTTTTTTCAAGATTTCGCACTTGGTCCCGTAGTAAAAGTTGCTTGTACTGTTGAGTTAAGTGATCCCTTTAGTGTCACAGGACCTTTAGGAAACACCCTGTATAAACGCGGGCTAAAAGTTAGTAGAAGTAAGGCTGGAGGTTGTTAAAACAATTTTATCACTACTCAGTCGGTGACTACCCCTGCATTAGAAGAAACTTACTATTACTACAAAATGTTTATTTTTACACAGTTATAGGTATTTACTTAGGTATTTACGTTAGTTTTCATACAGAAATACAGGGGCTGCTACAAAGTTTTCTATCTACTTATCTATCAAACCCAAGCCCCATAGCATATGGCTCATGCAGTCTCCAATTTGGTTCGGATGCGGGAGTCCTCGATTTGTATGACGCTGCATAGTAAAGTTTCTATTTGCGTCCGCATTTCTGCAACATTTCCTAGACTGGCCAGCGAAAATAGACGTTGCTCGACACATTCGTCTCGTAGTCAGCAAACTGGTCGTCTATTTGAGGATTGGGGCCTAAAACCGTTCCGTATGATGATTCGAACTCTGTGGGTCTACCACGAGTTTCACGCTACGATGACGTGACGAAAAGTCTGTATCTTAGTGATGCGGTTTGCACCCACAAGAGTTATTCTAAGCATATTCTAAACGCTATTAGGATTAATCCTCGATTTTGCCAAGATCCGTTCATGGACCTAGTGAAAGCCTCCTTACTCAAACGCTTAACTACGACGACGTACAAAAATCTCTAGGATTACTACCTATCCTTAAAATGGCCCTATTTCCCTTCGTTCCCAGTAGGTACTCATTAAGTAGTGCCATCATGGAACTATTGGAACTTCTTTAGTTATTTTCTGCAAGCGATCAAATTTGACCGGTGTTTTTCGAAGGTTAACCCTTCCGCTCGGGGTGCCTCGGGGTGGCTAATTTAAAAACTGCACCAAAAAAAAAATTCATAAAATACTTTTTTAATCAAGACTTGGCTCAAAGGTCTCGTAACCAAGCCATAAAATAAAAATAAAAGCGACACAATGATTGGCTGAAATTATTTTGACATGAGTTTAACATGTCCGTTAAGTATCGCTCATGCAGAAATATTGTCAAGCAATGATAAAGTTTTACAAAAGAGACCTGAATTGCACAGTTTATTTCAGACATTTATTTGATCCACAATAATTCGAAGAGTCACACTCGCAATCGAGCTTCTGAATGATTTGTAGAAAATATAATGGTCTCGGTGGTTCTCGAAATCGATTCGTTAAAGGTGGACTGAGATGACCGGAAATAATTGGAATATCTCTCATCTCTGCGTGACCTTCTCAAGGTATTAACGTGACTTGGGTTTTTATTTATTTAGTTTGTTTGATTGATGATGACGAAAGGAAAGGAAGAATTTTGGATCTGACTGAAAAAAAGATCTGTTCAAGACCATGACCGAAAGGTCTTTTTAAGAAGGTTCCTTTAAAGTAGCATCCCCATGTACTTAATATCAATCTAGTCTCGTCTTCGCTAGTGACAAATCTTCTCATTTTGGTGTCAAAGAATCTTCATAAAGATAATTATGTTGATTTCCACCACTTCAACAGTGACATGTTAGACTAGTCTTTTTTAAGAAAGACTTTTAAAGTGTCGAAGCAACTACCGTTTAATCAGGTAATTTTAGGCATTATTAGGTCAAAAATTTAGTCAACGCAGTCAAAAAGAGAACTCTACAAAAATATTTACAGCGGACAAAAATGAAAGGATTGTTTCATGGCACAATAATTTTATGTGGAGAAAGTTTTCTTTTAAATCTCGAGGATAACGCTACTTTGCAATGTTCTTAAGCTGTTTTAACTGACGCTTTGCACTTAAACTTTTCTGAAACTTGGTCATTTTGGCATTTAACGAACGAAATCTCGAGAAGGAATGCATGTGAAAGTATCCAGTGTCTACACGATAACGTCGAAAGTTGAATAAAATGGACAGCTTTTTATGATATTTTTAAGAGGATTATAATATACCTATGTTAGTACTGCCTGTTCAATAAGAAAGAAGTGACCAAAATTAAGACATCACAAATCAAGACATAAGCTAAAGAACGTAGCAAATATGTTAGCCAGTTTCACGCTACAGTAACAAACAATGCGAATAATCCGCATAATGTCCGTCCAACAAAAAGAGATTTCTTCCAACCGATGACGTATCGATTAACATGAGAATGGAGTCAAATGACACTCGAAATACCACAGAAGGATGGCACGGAAATCTGATATGAGAAATATAAAGCTCATAATCTCTTTCGTATTCGAATTTCAGAGCATACAAAAACGCAGAGTCTGAATGCATATCCATTTCCCAAAACATACTCATAGATGACTCTACAAAATATACTGCTTGGAATTGCCCTTACTTACATAATGTTATTGCTTTTATACCTGTCGGTCTATCGGCTAAAACGAAGCCGAGTACCATTGGCGAAAATAGAAGTTCGATTTATGAAAAATTAACTGGGTGGCAGTAAAATAAACTGGGTGGCAGTACATTTTTCAAAAATCGAACTTCGATTTTCGCCAATGGTAATGGGCTTCGTCTTAGCCGGTAGACCCCCTGATTTAGATTATGTGTGGTTGCATCTGTTGCCTGGCGACAATGTTTTAGATGGACCTTGACTCTACAACGATCGATACCATTCCCAATTTTCAAAATAAGTAGCGTTGGTCAATACAGATATAACTAGCGTGCTGGTAGGCGGGTGAAGTCTATTAAAGAGTGGTGACATCGGAAGGGAAAGCGATCAGTTGGATTGGCAGACCACCAGCCGAATGGTTCAACGACAGGGTCATGAAAAGTGTCGTGAGCATGAAGAAGCCTTTACTCAGCAGTGGACTTCAAGTGTCTGATGATGATAAAAGCACAATCTATTGAACTGCTAGCTGGGTCGAACTTTTGGACGCACTCTATGGCCATGCCTTACACATGCCTGGCCACAAGAGACCACGCTCTCTGAAACCGGTCTCAAAATATTTGCCGTCAAGTATGACCTCGAACGTAGCAGTTCATTCAATACACGACTCCGGCCAGACGAAATAAAATCAAGTGTAAAAATCTAAGGACCGCTCTGTGTACTTTTGGAAATATGTTCTCACGATTTGTAAAAGGGAGACGAGAAAGTTTTTCTTTGTCTTTTTAGGTTTTTATAATGTCACAAAAGAGTATTGAGGTCTTTTGATCGACATCGACCTTCCCCGTGAGAAGGAAATTGGCGCCATGATGATTTTTTATGGTCTTTTTCAATTTCGAAGGGATCCTGCAATTGTTTTTTTTTTATGCTTGTTTCACCCCCTTTTACTTTTTTTAGGTTTTATGCTCGATAACCTTTTTTTTTCATAGGTTATTGGCGCCATATTTATTTAATACATTCGGTAATTTGCATTTCGAAGGGAACATTCATTCGTTTTTTTGGTGCCTTATTGCAAGTTTTTTTCTAATGTTGGTTGTTTGATAAACTTTTTTCTCAGTTTTTTTGTTTAACGCACCGATACGATGCAAGAATAATTATAATTCTTTTATATTTTCCTTCATTCTGGAGGTTCAGGAAGTATACTGTCAATCAACTATAGAGCAATGTTGAGCGGACGTATTTTCTAAAGGTTTCTTCCAACAATGGCCTATCAAAGCGTTCTCTCATGTAAGCAGTTACAGTAACAGAATTGCTCGTTAGTTCCCACTCTCATTGCATGTGTAATTACTAAGTAGTGTGATGGTGTACTTTAACAAATTTTAATTATACGGTATGGCTCTAAATGGTGCTTATAGCTTCCTCACGTTCGTTAAAAATATCATATTGTAATGCCATTAAAATTGTTTTCTTCTAACGATAGCGTTGGTACGTCTTTACCCTCTGAGCTGTGCAAGTACGGTCGGTTACAGTCACAGATACCCCATGGCAGCTTTTACCGCGCGCGGCATAAGGGCGCCAATTGAACAAAAAGGGGTATCCGAGCGTGTGGCCGACTGTACCTACTCTACATGGTTACGTTACTTATGATTCACATGTTTTATTAGGTTTGCAGGAACACTTCAGGTACCTACATAATTAAACTATACTTTTATCGGATTTAACACTGGTTTTATTTGTTTTTTTTTTACATTTTTGATTTATTTGCCAAACTTTAAGGGGTTTTTCTAGTCATCAATACATACATTATGATATTTTGAACAAAAAACATTGGGATTCATAAAATTATAATAACATAAATCAGGTGCTTCTATGTCAATATCATCGTACGACTTTTATAATCAAATGCTCAAGTAGGTAAGTACCTACTTACTTAAAAGTAATTCTTTCAAATTAAATTCTAAACACGATACGAACGATTTAAAATCTAAATAATGCTTTTCACGTAAGTTCATTCACTTCATTGAAATAAACAAACCTTTTTATGTTGGGCGCTGATTATGTGTTTTGTTTACAAAAGCTACTTGTGGGTTAGATTTTTTTTACTTACACCAACACGTTTCTTATGAGGCGGAATGCCAGTAGCACCTGCCTTTCGGCTGGACATTATAACTTTGTCATAAAAAAAAACTTAATTATTTTACCCTCGAACCATCCAGAGAACGAGCTTTTCTGATGGATGATAGATACCAAAATACAGGGCGTCCCACGGCTATGCCACATGGAGGGGAAGTACTGAAAAAAGGCATTATTTGAATTTAAAAAAACAATTTAAATTGCATTCATAGATATTTAAATAAACATGGTTGAACTGGGAATCGAACCCGTTACATGAGAAAAATAATTGACCTGTAGCTTTGTCATACCGATCGAAAGGCTTCATCGTAAGGATTATTTTTGCTAAATAACGTAGTGTCAGAAATAAAAGGAAGACCATGAATTTTAACATTTACCTGGTTGTATTGTATGCAACAAATCGAGCCGTATCCTGAGCCGAAAGATGCATATACCTACCAATACCAATACTTATGTCGCAATATAACTGTAACCCAAAGAGCTTATTATAAAGTCGAGATAACCGTTTTGCAAAAAAAAACAGCGTTGATGAAATGCTAATTAATGTAAGCTTTTTTTCCTATAATCCTAACGAATGGGTGATCACGGGCTAGTTTGCGATAATAATGCCAGAATTGATGCTTTTTAGAAGAAAAAAAGTTGATGTAGGTAGTTGACCACAAAAATATGTATACTTACAAACATAAATTTATATGTCAGCTACTAGAAACAGAAAGTATTTGTGCGTTTATTTCGGAAATCGTGCCTTTTCAATAAGTATTTTTAACATGTGAAGTGTTACCTAGGTTATTTGGAACTTTGTTGGCTGATATAATAATTTAGGCCTTTCGTGCTAAAAAAAACGCATCATGGCCAGTACCGAGCTAAATAGTGCAGTGAACTCTACAATAGACAGATGTGTGTCGAGCTTTCAAAGCTTGGTATGCTCCAAAGTCGCTTCATACAAGGTGTTACAGGGCATTAATAGGACCTGGTGATAGGGAATACATTTAAAAAAAAAATTGCTCTATGATGTTACGTTGATTTTTAAATTAATAAAATGTAGGCGGGAGGAAAGTATACTTTATTTATTTTGGTTTTCATTGATTTTCACAATTTTTTATCAACTTAAAACTATCCAATATAAAATGCACCTATGCAGTCAGTCATGTGATTTTAACTAAATTTTATCCAAAATAGTAAAACTATATATTTTTTTCAAATTGTACCTACTCGTAAAATAAAATTAATTTTTTTTTATTTTTACAGAGACGTTATCCTGTTGAAAAGTGTAAGGACCAGGACCTTTTGTAACACGTTGTATTATGCTAGACTTCCTATATTCTTCTCTATTCTCACGTGACTTCATCAGGTCAGTCCTTTATGGTCACAAACCCAAGTGTCCAAGCAATATTGACTTTACACATTCCTGGATATTCTATACGGGGCAAGTCGCGGACGGTTGTTGGTAAAACCGGTGCTGGCACTTCCGCTAGACTGCTCCTATCTGGGGCCTTAGCCTGTAACACAATGGCGTCTCAATGGCGTCCTAGGTAGAAGGACAAAACCGGGATTTTTTCGTTGTTCTCCTACAACCAGCGAACTAATCCTCTAGGATTAGACTCATAATATTCTTTGCTGTACTACAATAACATTAAAAGGACCGACACTGGACCGACAGCATCAATAAATCGTAATTAAAACCGTCAACCGGAAGCCCATTTTGGCACCATTGTGTTACAGGCTAAGGGCCCTGTTTGTGTTTATATCTACCTTCGACCGTCGACCGCATAGCGCGACACCAAGAACGCTGGCATTGAAAAGTTCTCCCCTGCAGAATTCGGAAGGCAAAGTTTTGTGTTCGAAAGTCCGTTATTGGCTTAATCTTATCTTTAGACAATATTGAGAAACTAATTTCAATATTTTTTATTTTGGTTCAGTAGTTTGGATTTTACAACGTTTCAAAGATACGGTTTTATGACCTTCACGCGACGGTCTACATACTGTTGGCGGTCATAGGAACAAAACATTTTAGCGCATAAAAACTAAACTACTGGACCAAAATAAAAAATATTTAAATTAGTTTCTCAATATTGTCTAAAGATAAATTGTCTTAAGCCAATAACGGACTTTCGAACAAAAAACTTTGCCTTCCGAATTGACAGTACCTCTACAATGTTCAATTCTTCACAAGAACAGTAAATTTTTTAAAGGGGCCTTAAAAAATATTTTATACAAGGTGTTACAAGAGATCCTAACTCTTTTTACAGGCTATTACACCCGGTGATAGGGATCACAACTTAATTTTTTCTTTGCTCTATGACGTTCCGTTGATTTTTAAATTAATAAAATGTGAACGCTGTGGCGGAAGAAAAGTATTTTTTAAATATTATTTTCATTGACTTTCACAATGTTTTAAAAACTCAAAGCTATGCAAATGCAACTACAAACGAAACGTATTTTTAAATTTGAGCTTTAAGTTATGAAACATTTTCAATTATGAGGTTATAAAATTAAATTTGTTTTTTGATTATTTTTTTACACAATTGACATTTTGTTGATGAGTAGGTTACACCGTGTAAAAAGAGTTAGGATGTTTTGTAACACGTTGTATAAAAAAAATAACATACCTACTTCATTCAAACAAGTAAAAACTACTTAATAGGATTTGGGTAACCCTAGGTGACGTGAATTAAATCCTGTTTTCCCTGAGGATCTCAAGCAAGTAAGGCTCGAATGATGCCATGCCAATCGATTCTCTTTCATGTAGGGATCAAAAGACTATAAGGGGCCAACTGAAGTTTGAGTACTAGAAATGTCAGAAATTCACAAAAAAATGATAAATCGAACTAAAAAATTAAAAATAAATAACAGTTTAAAAAAACTAAAAAAACACGCTTTTATAGCTAACCGAACTAAAAAGTAGAAAATAATTTTTAATTACAAAGAGTTTAAAATTATAATAAAATTTAAGTTATTAACAGAATAATATAATTCAGAGTAAAAAAGCGTGGGGTGCATCTCATAGATAGTTTCCAATAGAATAATTGTAACATTTAATATATCAAGCACCCCTCGCTTTTTACTCTGAATTGTATTATCCTGTTAATAACTTAAATTTTATTATAATTTTAAACTCTTTGTAATTAAAAATTATTTTCTATTTTTTTAGTTCGGTTAGGTATAAAAGCGTGTTTTTTTATTATTTTTTGCCAGACACCACTTCCTGATAAAAATTGCCACCTCGCTGCATAAATAACCCACAAATAGATGTAAGGTCTAAGTTTAGTGCTAGATGCATGCCGACAACAAAATGTCAAGGAAGACTAGTCTGGTACCGACGTCGGTCGTAAATTAGCTTCGCCTTACGTTCGTGTTGTGTAGTAGAGGTAGAGTATCTTTATCTTGACTTCTTACAAGTCTGCAATCGTCCACTTCTTGACATAGGCTATTCTCAGTGCAAATTCATAGGCCTGCTCCAGTATAAAAAAAAACACTGAGCGAATCCACCCGTTATCATAATAATATTATTATGTCAAAAGATTGTTAAACTAAAGCAGCGTGGAGGGAAAGTCCATTTCTTCACAGTATTTTTCAATTTTGAAGCTAATCTGAGCAATTTTCGTTCAGCTATTTTGATTTCACGAAAATAAAATAGCGTTATTTTCATTATTGTAAACAACAGAACTACACGCCGCGCCCGCCACGCTACTTCAGTTGACCCCTTAATATGAAAAAAAAAACTAGAGAAAATTAATTTGACAACGGGAGTGAATTTTTGGCGAATGTGCGCCCAGAGTGCTTATTCTGTAAAAAAAATCTAGTCTAGTCCTCAAAACCGGGGGAAAATATAAAAATATATCGTACGATGTTAAACCTGCCGAACCAGTAGGTACTACTAAATTAAAGTGTATTGATCTGTATTCAGAACCATTGAGTTGACCGCATTACACAGTAGGTACTTGTAAGGGCTACTATGTGGTTGCCTGGTTGGTAGCTTGAGTAGAGATCGACGCTTGGCTTGAGATAGTTCTTTCAAACAGTTCTGAGTGTTATTAGAACAAAATATTGTAATGAAAGCACCAATGGACAAGCGAATTGCTGACCGTTAAACCAAGTCATCATATAATCTGTAAGTAGAATGCTATGAATAGAACAGTTTGAGGTAAAAACTCGCGTTAAAATTGTAGTTAAATCTCACGCGTTAACGGTCTTCAATGTTCAAATCATAACGTGGTTAAAAACAGCAGCTTGAAAAAGTAAACAACAATGATTCGCCAAGCTCGTGCCGCGAAATCAACGTAGAGTCTCACAGAATAGAGAGAGGCAGAAAGTTTACAAAGATCAGTTAGTTGTAGGTGCGGACGGTATCAGTCAACAAAATCACTCATATGAACATCTTTGACATTAGGAGATGAATTCCAAAACTTAGGTATACATCAGATATGTATGATACAAACTAACCTACTTACTTAGGTTTCCGTTTCTCAAAAAACTGAAGAAGTTAGTTCCTGTAGCTGTTTATCTTTTTACACTTTGAAGAGCCGTGGTAAAAATGGACAAAACCAGAAAAGTGACAATAACATAATAATTTGTGATAAGAATAAGAACTTTGTGAAGCAAACTCTTTCGTGAAAACGTGTTTTTTACCAGAGGAACATAATGTAGCCACTAACAACAACAAAATTAAATTATGTTATACCAGGGGGAGTGCTGTTCTAACCATGACCCAAATAACCGAAACTGACGTTCTGTGCCTTCCAATTTGAATGGTAGAGGGAGGGTAGAGTCAACCGTCGAGGCGGTTTTTTGTGCGTCTTCTATCGTAATTCAGATTCAGACGTAACCGTCAATGGCAACCGTTAACACCTGTTCGATAACTAAACAATTTTTGAAATGCTCTTGTAGATCTTTTTCCGGGTGGCAAGCTTTGCGTTGTAGGTTAAGTGAGCCTCAGCATTGATATTATATCAAACCTTCAAACGCAGCATTCTTCATGGTAAACTACACCTCTAGCAAGCTCCTTGGACCATATCGAGTTTTGACGGCAGTTTGAGCAGTTTGGAATTGTTGAAATACTGATTACACCTAAAGGAACATAACATGAAATGTACGTCTACAGACGAAACATGCACGCCAGAAAACGCTAATGAAAGAAACACGAAGTATCCACAAATCATTTGGCTTCATTATTGGAAAATGTCATCGAGTAAAATAGAAAGTGTAATTTGCGTCAGGATTTCACGGATAAAGTGGTAAAGTAAATTTCATGGACACTTTAATGAAGTCGTTTTTTTATAGATAACGCGAGGTTTACCTAACCCATGATCGATGACCTAACCCGGTAAACTTAAACGAACTTTCCCATCTAGGAGCAACACCTACCTAGGTAGGTTTTTTTGGCCCACCCTCACGCTCACAACCCTTTCGGAGTAGGTAGGCAGAAGAGTTTTACCTTCAAAGTTATACTAGGTATAAGTTTAGTATTTCCTTTCGTTTCCTATTTCCGATTTTTCATCACTCCAGCATGTTAGTGGTTACTTCACAAAAGCTGCCACTTTAGGTACCGCTTTCTACAAACATAAATTTTAATGTAATAACGTTTTACAGTCGGCGTGCATTAAACCTGCGATGCGTATGAAATTTGAGTCGCCACTCGTTGAAATGCCGTCAAACAATATTGCAAGTAGTTAGGTACGAGTATCACTTAAATAGCAGAAGGCAGGTTTATACCATCTTCAATAAGGCTAAAGGCCTAAGCTTTTCTAAACTGGAATCTCTGTAGCAACTTCAAGATTACAACGCCAGTACAGATAACCAGAACGCACATACGCCTTTACTGTCCTAAAGGTGCCGTCAAAAGCTCAAGCTTATGCCAAGAACTTGTTTCCAACCAGTCAGTTAGGTATTTTATTATTTCCAAGACCAAGAGGTACCCATAGGTTCTCTCCGCTAAGGAGAGAAACGCCAAAAGTAAACGTGTAAAAACAATAATATTTTATTTTATTACGGCGACGGTATAACCAGTTTGTCTTAACGGTTTCCGCGGTGGGCTCGAGTAAAGCAATGCGGTCCGCGGATTGACTGATCGGGTCGGGAGGGAAAACCATCGATCACTCAAAGTTTCGTGAGAAAACCTGCTTTTGGAAAGGCACTCCTGTAGGATTGACCCTAGACATTCCAGCGAAACCAATAAAGTTTGGTCAACGAGGGGCTTATTTGAATTCTCGGACATTTCAGGGAATAAGGGGGTTCGAACTTACCGTCCATTCGGCGCCTGAGGCGAATGCACCAACTTAACAGCGAAGAGGAACTGAATAGCACACACCAACAGACAACACAGGTTCAGGGAGAGCGTCAACGCACACAACGCTAGAGTCACTTCGTACACCACCGCAAACTCATCCGGGGCACTCGTCGCCGGCGCCGATATCTTCAGCAGAAACAGCAGAGCCAGAAGCGCCAGTAGCAAACTGACCAGGCAGAGTAACGCCAGAGACGTTAAGGCCTCCTCAGTCGCCGCCCTGGTGCTTCTCGTCAATCCTGCCTTTCGTGGAGACGTGACGCCGTGGGCAGTCCCATTGGGCAACTTCGGCGGCGAATGCACGGGGATCGGTGCAGAGAGTTGCGGCTGGTTGCTAGGGCTGACGCTGGCCGAGGTTCCTCCGACGGAGTGCTTCGAGGAGTCCAGAGTGGAGACGTTGAGCGGGAGGTGATGGTGCGGCCGCCGCGGCATGTTCTGATAGCGCTGCTCTGCATCGTTGCCTGCTGGCGGCCGCTGCGCGTGCTTCAACATGGCGTTGGGGTCACGGGACCCATCTCCTCGGGTGGCGCATGCGTGCTGGGCTGGGCAGACGGCCGCACGGGCGACGGGCGCGATCAGACTGCCGCCCGGTTTTGCTTGTGAGTCTACCTGCGCGAGCGAGGGCCCGCGTAGCGGTTTTTCGGCTGGATGCAGCGTTTTGGTTTCGTGACGGGGTTTGGGCGAGTTTTTGGGGGTTTTGCGGGTTTGGTTTGTGTGTGGTTCTCACAGGCTGGTGACTTTTTGCGATTTTTGCGGTTCTTCTTCGATGTAGAGTTAAGGGAAATATCTCAGAGCACAGGTTTTGAATACGAGAAGTTTACTATTTTACAGGATCTTGGTCTTACTTTATGTAAATTGGTGGTGCTGTAATTTATCTAAGTACGTACGTATAGTAGTCATTGAAAAGTAAGATAAACAAAAAGGCGATTAAACCAAACTTGAGCTGGAATCAATGTCCTATCGTAGAACAGAGAAGTGTCAGATATCATCAAAACATGGAGGAGTTATCGAGGTAATGGGATTTCACAAGAGTTTGGAAAAGGTACGTGTTACGCTAAAATCGCAGAAAAAAATCCACCTGTTCTCTTTTTTAAATTTCAGCGAAATTGCCACTTTTTTAAACGTCCTGCAACTTCGGAAGCTCACGTTTTGTAACAAGTTCAGGGTCTTTAAAAGTGCTTTTGTGCCACGGCTACCGAAGATAACGTTTTGAAGCGAGTTCCGCTGCGTTTCGTAGCGCTTTTCGGCTATTCGAGGGTCGGTTTCACCGGCGCGGTTTGTCGATAGGACCGTTGCGCGATGCACGATGAGAATGGGCAACTATGCGTCCGCGGCCTTTATCTAAACTCACAGCTGCTTTGATAGTTAGTTGGTAAACAAAATGTGGACAAATACAAATAAACTTCATTGTATGGAATGAGTAAATACCCTGACTAGACTGTATTGGATTGCTGTGGGTTGATTGAAGAAGGAGAACGGGAAAGGGGTAGGTTACTTACGAGTAGATTCTAATTTAAATTGACGGACCCGATTTTAGTTCTTTCGCCACAAACCCCAGCAGGGCTTAGACCGTGGACTCGGCTATGGTCTACTAGCGGTCTTACGCTAAAAAGCAATTTCTTCCAAATACCTAAGCTCGTGATGGACATGATTTTTTGTTACCATTTTATAAGTAAGATAGGATGAAAAGCAAATAGACCTAAGGCCCGGTTTCTAAATTGAGAATTTTACTTAGTAAATAGGTACTTAAGTATCGTTCTGTCGCGCTCCTTTGTGAGAAACCCGCAGAGACAGAACGATCGATACTTTACGTATTTGCTTAGTGAATTTCTCAATTCAGAAATCGGCAGTATGTTCGTTAAACTTAAGTACACAAGACAGCACGTAGACGCGTGCACTCTATTCACTTACGTAACGGGCGACATTGCAAGAAAAGTGTAAGCGTCTACGTGCTGTCGTGTGTACTAAGTTAATGACTCTACATAACCACTGCCCGCCCTAACAAGATGCGTAGCAGGATGTATCTTGACCTATCTTTACGTCCAGTTATCCCTACTTAGCGATTAGTGGACTAGTAAATTACTACACATGCTTATCAATGACCTACAACACCTAGAAATTAAAGTAATAAGCTGCGAGTTGTTGTTGGAGTAAGATCTATAAAAAAATAAAGATAAAGTGGTCCGGTGCACTGACTTTATCAGAAAGGAGTGGAATATTAATAATGAGTTTTGTCTCCGTCAAGGCTGTAATTTAGTCAAAAAAGAAGAAAACGCAGTTTTAGTGTAGACGGGGAGAACGGGAAGGGCATGCTGTGGCGAAACCGCCGCGAGCTTTCCACTATGACGCCATTTTCTTTTTTTCTTATCGCCACTGTTGAGGGGTTAGCTAAAGTGAACCTAATAGTAGAGTGTTTTCAAAAACTTATCCACGGAAAAAAAAGTATTCGACATAAAAAAAATATAAGTTAAGAGTGCAGTTTGTACTTCTGCTGGCGACCGACGTTTTGAGTGTGCAAAATTCGTAAGATCCGCTCAAAGAATACAGGTTGAATTTTTGAGACGGGGCAGTAATGGCAAACCTAAATTTCCTCCTTAGAGACTTTTGATCCCTACATGAAAGAGGATCGAATAGCATTATAAAAAAAAGTTATTTTTTCCATAGAAAATTTAGGTATGGGGAAAGTTTTTGTACATTTCTGACAATTCTAGTACTTAAACCTCAGTTGGCTCCTTAGAGTCTTTTGATCTCTACATGAAAGAGGATCGATTGGCATAAAAAAAAATGTTTTTGTATTTTAGCAGTTTTTTCGCTGAATGTACATTTTTTCAAAATCTGTGAATGCAGTTTATAATATCTCAAAAAGTTATGGAAGGTCTCCTAAGAACGTTTTCCTGTAACTATAACGGTTAAGGTACCTGCCCTTACTGCACAGTCTCAAAAATCCACCCTGTATATCAGCGAATCCACTTAGGTCTAAGTTTCGCCACCTAACACCAACCTACCCGTTAAAGGCATATGGCAGACAGTGCCATGTGTCAACCTAAGGGCAGGCATTGGCACGGGCCTGGCTGGATGGCACCTGGCAAGCAGGTGATCGTAGGGCTACACCTTTGGCTTTCGATTACACTTGCGGTGTCTTGGAGCAAAAAATGCGTCTACAGGGTGTTAAAAGACCGCCAACAGACCCGAAAGCCACGCATACTAGACACCAAAATAAAGTACTTTTTCGATAAATTATTGCTGGGAAATGATTTTGGTTTTTGAGGTTATAATTTTGAAAAATATTTTATCACGCAATGGACGTGTAACGCACAGAAGTCATATCGCGCAAGCGTAGGTTTAAGTTTATGTTACTTAAGCTTGAAGTGCTGATGTTTAGAATACATTGCGGGTTGCAATTTTAACGTCGTTTTTTGTAAGAAATATTCATAATTTTGATATGGCTTCTTGAGAAGGTATGTTAAGAACTGGATACTGAATACATTTCTGCAAAAAAAAGTTTTGAACATCATTATCTCGGAAACCGTTGATTTCCCAGGCATAGTTCCTTGGGCAAAAATGTTCCTTATGATGAGGACAATACGTGGTTTCCCGCTTTGTTGGCGGTCTTTTAACACCCTGTATAGAAGATGTTTGAATTTTCATGTGAATAAGAAAAGTAGTACAATCGACCACACGCTAGGACAACCCTTTTTGTTCGATTGGCGCCCTTATGCCGCCAGCGGTAAGAGCTACCATGGGGTATCCTGTGGCCGACCGTACATACTCTCGTAGCTTCGATTCCCGTTTACCTAACTTACGCGTGTACCTACCGAACACGCTGCGAAGAGGCTGTTTTGCTAACAGGGCTTAGAAAAAGGCTCTTCGCGGCGTGTTTTTGTCGTGTTTGGCAAATGTGTAAAACCAGCATTCGATTTTAATGCTCTGTGAGTCTGATATTAGATAGGTAGGTTCCACTTGCTAAGAGCAAAAAAAAAACATCATAAGGAACTCCAGTTTTAGTTGAAAGCTTCTGCGTTAGTAATTTTCCAATGGTTCCAACTAAATATTCGAGAACTTAAAGTTTTATCTACCTAGGCGGGTAGTGATATCCGTAGTAACGTCCCCTAGGATTGGAGGAAGTGGTCAGTCCTCCTAACGGAAAGTGATGTAGAACCAAACAGGCGTTGAAGGAAAGGCGGAAGGAAAGTAATAAGATAGTTAAAACCGCAATTGGTCTGCGTTTAAGGTGGGATGATAGCAACGTGGCGGGAAATTCAAAATTTTCACAGTTTTTTACATTTTGTAGCTAAACTGAGCTATTTTTGTTCAGCGATTTTTCGTTCACGGAAATAACAAAATATTCTTTTCATTATTGTAAACAATAGAACAACAATAATTCAGCCGATTATGTGTTCTGGTCTACGACAAGTTTTTTGGGCAGTGCCACTGCTTCGTAGACCAGAACATATAATCGGCTGAATTATTGTTGTTCTGTTGTTTACAATAATGAAAAGAATACTTTGTTATTTCCGCGAACGAAAAATCGCTGAACAAAAATTGCTCAGTTTAGCTACAAAATGTAAAAAACTGTGAAAATGTTGAATTTCCCGCCACGTTGCTATCGTCCCACCTTAAAATAAAGACCTTTGCATCTACGTACTGAGATGATTTATACAGCGCCAAGTGGTACCTTCACTCCCACTATATGGGTGAAGAGACCAGTCGGCGCTGCACTTCCTGGGACATTGTTTTAGATGGAGTAGGCTTGACACGTCGGAACTTAGAATAATGGTAAATACTGTGAAATATTTTATACAAAAATTTGAATTTCCCGCCTCTTTGCTATCGTCTACCCTTAACTACAGTCAGCGACATGACTGGAAACCCCTTTTTGTTCGATTTACGCTCTTATGCTACGCTTCATAAGAGCTTATATCGTTCGCAGCAAAAGTGTGCTCATCATGATAGCTCCTTTCGTGTAGTTTACGCGTCATAAGAGCGGCAATCAAACAAAAAGGGGTTTCCTAGCATGTCGGTGACTGTACCTAGAAAGGCATCTCGACATTTATTATACAAGGTGTTGTTTTATAAAGTGTCACCCGACTCAGGGGTGATTATTTACACGATACTGAAGCCAAAAAACATTTTAATAAAGAAATAAAAATATGTCAGTGAAAAATACACAAAAATTATTTAATTGTGGCCTCCCTTACTATTATACTAATGCTTGCGACGAGTCAAATCGCGCGCGCGCGCTTTGAGAAGGCGGGGGTGTCTGCACGTCGCGGTTATTATAGAACAACTTGAACAGGGTAATTTGCCCAACGAATTTTTTTTAGAAAAGAAATATACTTTATTTTAGTTTCAAGCGTTACTCAAACTATCGTCCCTGAGTCAACAACACCCTGTAGATCCGGTGGGAACCTCGGTAACTACGTAGCATCATTAGAACCTCACTCCGCATTCCCATACAATACAAACGACGTCCTATACCCAACTCATAGTATACCTAGTCATAATAAAATAGTCAATACAACTCCAGCCGGCGGCCAATCCCAGAGTGAGCGAGCAAAAACCGTCGTACGTGTCACATCAAGCTCGTCTCTAAGAATGTTGAAAGTCAGGTCCGCGCGGTGTGCCGCCGCGGTGCTTTGGGACTTGTCGAAAGTTTATTAAGCTTTTTAGCTTTTTAACCAACAACTTCGCAACTTCGTGTGCATTTCAGGAATAGTTTTGTCATAAGTGTAAAAGCGTAAATCATATGTCAACGACGTATCTCAACGTTCTTTGGACACATAACCCGTAGAGGACCTGATAGCCTGGAAAAAACAAACTAGGACGGGAAAGGTGGAGGGAAAGAGAGCTCGAGGCAGACCACCCGCTAGATGGACGGATATTATAACCAAAGCCATTTTTATTTTATTTTATTTTTATTTTAAATTGCAAAAACACCTGCACGAACTGATCCACATCGCGAGTGATGGAGCGCAATGGAGAACACTACTCTCCGCCACCTTCAATGATGGTCACGATCCTCAGCACTGAATGGATGGTAAAAACGTAAGAATATTGTAGCCTATGTGTTATTCTGATATCTAAGCTATCTCCATACCAAACTTCATCCAAATCCGTCCAGCCGTCTCAGCGTGAAAAAGTAACAAACACACATATTAATGTGCCATACGCAAAATAAATAAATGTAACACCGTGTAGTTACAGTTTAGCCACGGCGGCGCGGCGGCGGCACAACACCAATACAGAATTGTCAACTACGAAGTTCGCAGTCAATGTGGTTGCACTCGAGGAGGCAGATGCTATTAGATGCACTTCTTTGTATTTTTTAATTAAGTTCAAACAAGATTTACTTGATGCTCTGCGGTTAGTACTCATGTTAGGCCAATACTGGATTAAAGTATAAGTAGGTAGGTACCTTCATCCCAATAAAGAGCAGAGATCCATGTAGATATTATATTTTAACCTTAAATACAGGGTGCACTCTAAGTCGATAGCGGAACTTTAAGTAGGCTGTCTACTGATCACTACAAACAACTTGTACTAGGTGGCGAAAAAAATGGAGCGAAAAAAATATCAGCTGTTCCATACAAAAGGTCGACTCAGTACTGCGCCAAATGTATGAAACAGCTGATATTTTTTTCGCTCCATTTTTTTCGCCACCTAGTACAAGTTGTTTGTAGTGATCAGTAGACAGTCTACTTAAAGTTCCGCTATCGACTTAGAGTGCACCCTGTAGATGACCCGCCCGGCCTTCCACGGGTGTAAAACGTGTTATAAACCTTTCGTGAAAAAATATGACTGTATAACTGACAGCCAAAATCGTTTAGGAGGAGTTAGCGGATACACAAACAGACGCGGATAGCGAATTTTTTAAATAAAATTTTTTTCTTAGTAGTCATACATGTAGAACTAAGTGTATGACTAGATCGTGTTCCAAGTAGTCATACATGGATGTAGAACTACCAAGGCGTTTTTTTTTTCTTAGTAGTGAAACGTGAAGAACTAAGTGTATGACTAGATGGAATAAATAAGGGATTAATAAAAATTATGTAGAGATTAGGAAGAGTTAAGGGATTAATAAAAAATATGTAGAGATTAGGAAGAGTCCAGTGGCAATACTTATACATGGAGCTTTCGTACAAGGGCACGTAGGTAGGTTGGTACTTATCTGCATGTAGGTACCTACTAGGTCGAAACTAGTCGGTTATCCCGACAACGCTTCAATTAGGGACTTACCATCTTCTTAGGCCCTTACAGAACTATACATATGTAACTCTAGTGCATATATATTTTGTTAGTACCTAAGATAGACCACAACGAGTCGGTAGCGCACGTTACAGTGCTCTCTTTCACTCTGTTGGTCTGCCTAGCTGGAGAGAGCGGGATAATTATTGGTGTATCGAGCTGCGAAAGCTCAACCTCCAAAAAACAAAAGGCAAAAAACAAACTGGGGCCCAAACTAAACTGTTTAGGTTATACCAGTCATAATATCAGATTGGTGGTCCATCTAGGGACGCCCAAAAACATTTTTTCATTCCTCGCTCGGCTACCCTGGGTGATTTTTTTGTTAGTTCAGTAAGGTTTGGTGTCAGGGTCCGAGGGGCCCCCTGAGCTTGTCCCTATGAATCTACGCCCCATTTAGGTACCCATCGCGATAAAGCTGCTGGTAATGAGAAAAAAAATGGGTCGATTCTCTACATTGTTTACCTACTCGATAATCTGCGATAATTTGTCCATCAACACAACATTATGTAATCGACAACACTATTTACGGCTCAAAGAGGTCAACCCCTTGCAGATAAGTTCATTTGTATCGGAGTTCTCGTTGAAAGTGTACGATATTTTTTACAAGACTGTTGTTTTCTTCATGTGCGCCTGCTGAAAGTGTGATTAGTTTATTTTACTATGACGTGAGTACCGAAAATGTGTGTTATGTACCTAGTAGGTACTAATCTATCTAAGTAGGTATCAAAATCCAAAATTAAGTTTTTAAATTGCATAATTAGACTACGAAAATGTTTTGTTTCTATAATGCAAGTTACCGTAAGTAATTTGCTCCCTTTTGTTCTGAAACTTTGATAATTACATGATACCTTACCTACCTATACGTCTATACCTACCTACCCAGACCTACCTACCTACCTATACCTATAACTTGTGAAATCTAGAGTGTGTAGGTTTTTTAACTAATTGGTTTATAGTTGTATTAAGTACCTACTAAAACTTAGAATAGAAAAACAGGAGCTCAACGCCCAATAAAAACAAATCAGTTCCTTATTAGCTGGTTACCTACTTTGTTTACATGCCTCCTGCCTCTTTTAAATAGTGTGCGGCCATGACATTTTAGCATCAACACACGACAGAATACCGCAACCTTTAAGCAACATGCCACATATATTCATCGATTCCTCAAGACTGGTGATCACCATAGATTCGATCTATCGCGTGACGCAATGGTGTCAAAATGGGATCCCGGTTGACGGCTTCAATGACGATTTATTAATGCTGTCGTCCTTTTTAATGTTTTTGTAGTACAGCAAGCAAATAATATTCTGATTCAAATTCTAGAGTATTAGTTCGCTGGTTGTGCGAGAAAAACGAGGAAATCTCGGTTTTGTCCTTCTACTGGAACGCCATCGATACGCCATTGCGTTACAGGCTAAGGCCCCAGGTCCTACTCTCTTCTATTGGGAAAGGTTTTCTATCATGAGAACTGCTCGGTGGATGCTTCCTCGAGTTGCTGATGCCTTTACTTATCGCATCCACATCGCATCAGACAATCTGGTTGACTGTGCATGACCATGTTATGCATGTATGGTGACCATCCATAAATACTTTGGGCCCATGGCACACACGCACTAGTAAATTTTATAAATCTCAGGCACGTTGAAACACCAGAAAATTAAATGAAAAGACGGATTTCAGGCAATTGTTTTGAATAAGTCTGAAAGCTGAGATCAAATTGACCTTCTGGATTCTTTACATTCTGTTCTACATACCACCTGCTATGTAACTCTACATAATCAACCCACATAATTAAGTAGGTGTTGATAGACGGTTGGACTTTCAATTTTCTTTGGCTAATGAGGATTGTCAATACCAAGGTTAATTAATACCACGCGGTAACACACGTAACAAGGTTTTAAAATCGCGTGGCCTGAAAGAAGCAGACGACCCTCGTGACGCCGAAGCCTTATCGAAACTAGTCGGCTATCTCGACATAAATGAAGGCAGTTGAATCTTTTTGCAAAATACGAAATGTGCAGTGCTTAGGTTGCACAATGTAAGTTTAAATTCAAGACTTAATTTTAGTTCCTCAGTTTTCCGACACTGGACCTAAAATCTGTGGTGTTGTTAGTTACGATAAAATAAAAAGACTTTTTTCCACAAGCCCGATGCGGAAGTGACAGATAGGTATAACCACGCCTTCCCTTCCCCGCAGGCAAGTAATGGAGGTGATAGTGGTGGGCTGCGGCGCGTCAGGAGTGGCAGCGTTGCGGAGACTGCACGACTTGGGCATCAAGTGCTTGGCTCTGGAGGCGTCCAGCCGGATCGGAGGCAGAATACACACCGTGGAGCACAAAGACACTGCGCTGGACATCGGCGCTGCTTGGTACGGTTGGAGCTGGCTGGGAGGTTTTTCCCAGCCAGCTCCAGAGTTTCAAAGTTAGGAAAAAGCTGTTTTCATTCCACACTCTTGAAGATACATTTAAAAGAACGGTCGCAATTTTAACAGCTGTATTTCGGTTCTTCTATGGCCACGCCTGTAGGCGCCATCTATGAAATGCTTTGTGAATTTGTGCTGAAAATGGCTCATTCATGCGCCAAAAGTGGCCACAAAAGGATTTTATTCGTATATTCTAAGATCTGGTATCTAAACCTTATGTCCTAAAAATAGTTAAGCCTCGCGTTGATACTCTAATGAAGAGTTTTTAGCAAAAAACGCATCCAAAAAGAAGATATATGTTTTTTTTTCCATTGGCGGCGCTACTTGTGCCTCGGTATTCAGCTTAAATTACAAATTTATTACCTAGCTTCTTACAAACCCCTTCCAGGTGCCATGGCGAGGAAGGCAACGAGGTCTTCAACCTGGCCGAACCACTTGGCCTGCTGGGGAGGCCGAAGCCCGACCACAAGTGGTTCGTGCGGTCCAACGGGGAGCTAGTCCCCAAAGAGGTGGCTGAAGAGGTCCAAAATACCCTGGGCGAAGCGGTAGCTAAGGCAGAGAAGAATGCGAGGTCGATCTCGCAGTGCGTCAGGGATGCGTGAGTATTTCAAACTTAGGTGGGCATAGTTAAGTAGGTAATGTCAGCAAGTCACGTCATAAATCTTATCGCCCGTCGCAAAAGCTTGTAAATCAAACAAAAAAAGGTAGGTACCTAAGAATTTATGTATTTTTATTTTGATAAAGCACTAGTTTAGAATACCTATTAGCATTCCTTATACTGGGTGTTAAAAGACCGCCAACAAAGCGGGAAACCACGTATTGTCCTCATCATAAGGAACATTTTTGCTCAAAGAACTATGCCTGGGAAATCAACGGTTTCCGAGATAATGAGGTTCAAAGTCGGACTTTACTAAACTTTTTTTTTGCAGAAATTTATTCAGTATCTTGTTTTTAAGGCAGGGTGGATAGTGAAACTCCTGCGGGAGAAGTATAGCAATGACGCATCTCTTATTTGCATTCGCATGCAAGATACACTAAAGAAATCGAAAATATTGCCATATCAAACCCTAGAATTAGGTAAGAGCTATCTTTTAATGCAAGTTTCGTGTTGATGTTCGTAATAGATTTGAAGAAATTTTCATTCAAAAACTGAGGAAGTTAGTACTGGGAATTTGTTTTTTTCAACGAAAATATTTTGCAAACTGTCATGATTTACAACACGAAAAATGGTGTGTTTGATAGCACTTACCTAATTCTAGGGTTTGATATATTTTTGCCGATATTCTTAAATAATAATTTACCCTAAATGTTTAACACCCTGTATATCGATTTTTAGAAAACATAAAGAAGTAAAATGGATTATTTCGGGGTGCAAGGGGGTTCGAAAATTTCGTTATTTTTGCGCTAAACCTCTTAATTTACGAGATAACGTAAACGTAACATTTATGGAAGCCAAAATACCTATTTGTCCAATAGCACTGTATCGTGGGGTGCGGGGCAGCGCCGGCGATGCACATACAGCCTAAGATGGCTAGGGCAAGAGCGAAATAAAAGCATCGACACACTTTTCTAGTCAAAATACCTATTTGTCCAATGTGACCATAAATGTCGATTGTGACCGGACATTTATTATAAATGACGGACGGTTATGGAATGTGACGGTCATTTTACAACTCTACTTTTTAGAGATAAACCAGCAGCTCCATCGAGACTTGGCAAGTTTTTTACAAAATATTTTTAGTGGGATTATTTTCTCTAAAATCTGGTAAGAGCTTTACGACTGTCTTCCCATTCGGTTTGCGATGCATTCGACCGGGCAAGACTGTCAAATTTTAGTTAGCCAATAAGTGATCTACCAAAAAACTTTAGGAGAACTGCATTAGGTAGGGCAGAATGGAAAATTCGATCTTTGTATCCGACTGTTGCTTACTAGTTCAATACGCGATAGGTACACACGACAGCACGTCAGAGAGTAAACTTTTGTTGTAAAGTCGCCCGTAACGTAACCGAGTAGAGTGCTAGCATGTAAGGGTCGACGTGCTGTCGTTGTACTTACTAGGTACACACGACAGCACGTCAGAGTGTACACTTTTGTTGTAAAGTTGCCCGTAATGTAACCGAGTAGAGTGCTAGCATGTAAAGGTCGACGTGCTGTCGTGTGTACTTACTAGGTACACACGACAGCACGTCAGAGTGTACACTTTTGTCGTAAAGTCACTCGTAACGTAACCGAGTAGAGTGCTAGGGTGTAAAGGTCGACGTGCTGTCGTGTGTACTTACTAGGTACACACGACAGAACGTCAGACTGTACACTTTTGTTGTAAAGTCGCCCGTAATGTAACCAAGTAGAGTGCTAGCGTGTAAAGGCTGACATGCTGTCGTGTGTACTTACTAGGTACACACGACAGCACGTCAGCCTGTACACTTTTGTTGTAAAGTCGCCCGTAACGTAACCGAGTAGAGTGTAAAGGTCGACGGGCTGTTGTGTGTACCTAGTAAGTACACACGATAGCACGTTGACCTTTACACGCTAGCACTCTACTCGGTTACGTTACGGGTGACTTGACAACAAAAGTGTACAGTCTGACGTGCTGTCGTGTTTACCTATCGCGCGTTGAACTAGCAAGCAACAGTAAAGTTGGATACAAAGATCGAAAGAGAATCTGCAGACGCCGCAGCTGCCCACGACTCACGCTCTTCGTCTGCTAGCCAAAATATCTATTGCAAGATCTGCAAGCATTAGGTATTATTATTCAATCAATCATTATCCAACTAGAAAAAAAGCTAAGGAGGTAGGTACCCATAATAATTGTTCAACGTCATTGCCGCGGCGGCGGTGGATCACTTGGCGTCATGGTGACGTCCGTCTAAGTTCCGAACGTTACTATGGCGGGATTCCGATCTGTTATTTTTGTAATCTGTACAGCGCCCCGCAGAGGGCGTGGCTTCCCACCCCGTCACTCCTCTGCTTCACCCCCTCAAATACCTAAATATCGTCTATGAAGAGCGCCTTAACATACCTTCTCAAGAAGACATATCAAAATTATGAATATTTCTTACAAAAAACGACGTTAACATTGCAACCCGCAATGTATTCTAAACATCGGCACTTCGAGCTTAAGTAACATAAACTTATACCTACGTTTGCGCAATATGACTTCTGTGCGTTACACGTCCATTGCGTGATAAAATATTTTTCAAAATTATAACCTCAAAAACTAAAAATGTTTCCCAGCAATAATTTATCAAAAAAGTACTTTGTTTTGGTGTCTAGTATGCGTGGCTTTCGGGTCTGTTGGCGGTCTTTTAACACCCTGTAGATACTTAGGTGTTATAATAGCTCAACAATACGACCACTTTTGGGCACTCACCAAAATAGTAGCGCTCAAAATGTCGGTCAGACGTGGTTGGACCATAGAATTAGGACACCTAGAATCGCAATCAGTGCTCGCAAAGTGAAGCAAATAAATGCATACCAAATTGGTACGCTTTCTAAAACGGCATGTCAGTGTTCAAGGTCACTTTCTAGCGAACGGAGCTCCTGCAATTTTATTCAAAATGACGGGTTTTTGCTGTGTTTGGCTGCAGAAACAGCACGGATAAGAAAGATGAAGGCACGAGGATCACTTTACACCAGTAATAACAACGATTCCACTTTATATTATGTCGAAAAAGATCGTATTTAGATTCAAAAATTTTCTTCCGTATAACATTCAACATGTTTTATGGGGTTGCCAGTAGGTAGAATGTCAAAAATCACAATATACAAAAAAACAATTTTAGAAATATCAATCTAGAGAGCTTTGTTTTAGTTTTCCTTTAACAATGAACGACTTATGAACCGACTTCAAAAAAGTAGGAGGTTTCCAATTTGTGTAGCTTTTTTATAACAATAACTTTTTACCTTTCGGACCGATTTTGTTTTTTTTTTAACCACTGATCCAAAAAGAGGGATGTTATAAGTATGAACGCTGTGTCTGTGTGAATGTGTGTGTGTCTGTGGCAGCGTAACTCTTAAGCGAGTGAACCGATTTGGAAGAGTTTTTTTTTATATGAACTAAGGTTTCCTAGCAATGGTTCAGCAACATATTTCATCAAAATAGGTTCAGCCGTTTATGAGATATTTAGGAGATATCTGCACCTAAATAAATTCCCCCGAAAGCAAAGTTGAGTAGCATTTCTCATTTCAAATTACATTTAAACATAAGTTGTACCTATACAAGGTGTTACAAAAGATGCTAACTCTTTTTACAGGGTCATGGTACCTGATGATAGGGATCACAAACAAAATATCTTTTTAACTCTATAACGTTCCGTTGATTTTTAAATAATAAAAATGTAAGCGCTGTGACGGGCTAAAAGTATTTTTCAAATACTTTTTCCCTAGACTTTCACTATGTTTTAACAGCCTGAAGCTATTAAAATACAGCTAAGCAAACAACCATATTTTTTAATTGGAGCTAAATCCAAAAACAAAAAAGTTATGAAAATTTTACAATTTTGAGGTTATAAAAAAAAAGTTGTTATTTTCAACTTTTTTTGCAGATTTGTCATTATGTTGACCAGCAGGTAACACCCTGTAAAAACAGTTAGTATCTTTTGTAACACGTTGTATATTTTTGTAAGCCATTGTATAACCCTTCATTTTGATTCTCCACTCGATAGGTTTAAAAAAATAAAAAATACCTTTGTTTGGGGCTAAAAATCGGCTATTTTTGTTTTTTTGATCTACCCAGTGTCACTCTTACAATCAAGATGAATCTAACGACACTTCGCATCCATCAAGTCGCTTAGGCTGCAGAGCGTGTCAAAGAAATGTACATACATACATACATATACTCAAAAAACATAAACCTCCTTCTAGGGCAGTCGGGTACAACCGTACAACAGATAACTTTTTTTGTTTAGATTGCAGATCCTAGATTTAAAGTTCATACGCACAAATATTGAGAAATGTTACTGTAAATAACATGGACTTCTTGTCCGCAAACATAATTTAATATGTTTATCACCTTACCAACCAGAATGAAAGTCACAATATTGTGAAAAGCTTATTACGCTGGCAGCATTATTAGGGTGCATGTGTTGTGTAGGCGATTGTCACAGTCAGCAGCTTTACGCACACATACAAAGCGAGGCGCCTCAATTTCGGGCGGCGCACAGTGGTCGATTTGTACGATTTAGGCGGCCAAAAGTCCATTTCTCAAAGTTAACTTATAACAAAACTAATTGATTCCCGGAAAAATAGACACCCCGACTGCCCAAACCCCACCCCTCCCCAGTTCCTAGAACTGCGTGCGCGCCCCCACAGGTAGTCGGAACTTGATCGTCGCGCAAGCTGTACGCGTTCGTTCTCGACACTCTTAGCGCAACCGATATTCTAAAGTGAATATTTCATTGGATATTATTCAGTTACAAGTGAAAGTGATGGAAGTCGAAAATTCAGGTAAGCTCCTTCAAATATAATTTAAATTAAGATAAGGAATATCAATATTTAGTGCAGTTACAACGTATCAAAGATCGCCCTTTTTCGTAGAAAATATTATCATTTTTTTATTTTCAATAGTAAAAATGTTGTACTTCCGAGACCGTCCGAGTTAAATTCCTTATGGTTTCTAATAGTATAGCTCTTTGAGCAGATAACCACAAAAAAAATAGCCACCACCTTTGACCACTTCGCGAGAAAAATAATAATTCATTAACTTAGGCAGAAAGTGAGAAAAATTCCTTTTTTGTTTCTTTTGCGTTAAAATTCCTTTTCGTTGTTCTAGGTTCATCAAGTTACTCGGGCATGGAGGTAGTAACTCGCAGATATCTTTTTGATAAGATGATTGAGGAAAACTCTCCATCAATAAACGACAAATTGGAATACTTACAAAATTATTTGTTAGTGTCTTACGGGGACTCCGACGAAGACAAAAAGTATATAAATCATAAATTTTCATATTTTAAAACAGAAATAAAAAAGAGATGGTCCAAAGCACGCAACACGCTAGAAAAATTTCTTATAAGCAATGATGCATGGTTAGCAGGAACGTTCGAGATGCCCATAAAAACGCATAATAAGTCAGGACGACCTAGCAAAACATTCAGTGAATGTAGTGAAAGAACTAAAAGGAGGAAAACAGAAGAAGTTCGCTCCTCTGTAGGCAAAGAAGTGATAGTTCACGCAGCGCAAGTAATTTTACAAAAAGAAGGAAAAAGAAACGCCTCGCAAGTCCTAAAAGATATTACAAATTCGCCTGCAGCCGCAAACGAATGTAAAAAAAGACATTCCAAATCAAAGGCACAAGATCCCCTTACGCCTCGGGAGGCACTGCGAATGTGCGTGGACGCTGATTTGACACGAAGTCAATATGAAATTGTGCGAGCAACCAACAGAAGCTTTTACCCGTGCTACGAATTAGTGTTGAAGGCTAAACAGGAATGTTACCCACCCAAAGAGACGCTACGAGTGACCGCTTCCTGTGCTGAAAGTGATCTACAATCTTTGTTAGATCACACCGTCACGCGATTATCAATTTTCCTCGAAGAAGTACTAATGACTCTTACAGAAACTGAGAGAAATTCCTTGCAGATTATCTGCAAATGGGGTTGTGATGGTTCACAAGAAGCTCAATACAAACAAAAGTTAATGAATGACGCCGACTCGGATGCAAATATATTTTTGAGCTCATTCGTGCCTCTACAAATTGTTTGCGGCGAAGACAAAACAAAAATGGTTTGGCAAAACCCGACTCCTTCTTCACCACGATATTGCCGCCCGATACGATTCAGATTTATAAAAGAGTCTACAGACATTACAAAAGATGAAATAAATTACGTTCGGGACAGTGTGAAGTCCCTTAAAGCCACGGAATTGGAACTGAATGGGCAAAAATTCTCGGTTAGCCACAGTCTTAAAATGACCATGGTGGACGGCAAAGTTTGCAATGCGGCGACTGACACCAAATCAACGAGTAGATGCTACATATGCGGAGCCACTTCAAAAAACTTTAATGACTTAAGTAAAAAAAACGAAATTCACCCAGAATCGCTTGAATTGGGCCTATCAACTTTACATGCCAGAATTCGATTATTCGAGAGTATTTTACATTTAGCTTATAAATTGCCCGTTGGGAAATACCGTGAAAAAAGAACCAAAGCAGAAAAGATGCTAGAACAACAAAAAAAAAAGAGATTCAGCAAAGATTCAGAGAAGAAGTAGGTATCTTGGTAGATATGCCAAAATGTAATTTTGGTAACACAAATGACGGCAATACTAGTAGAAGATTTTTTGAAAACCCACATCTGGCTGCTGAAATAACGGGAATAGACTTTAATTTTATTTATAGAATTAAAGTTATTTTGGAAGCCATATCAAGCGGTCACAAAATAGATGTCCCGAAATTTGATGAATACGCCATGGAGACAGCAAAACTGTATGTAGAGTTATATGGTTGGCATTCTATGACTCCTACCATGCATAAAATTTTGGTACATGGTGGAAAAGTTATAGAAAATTCTCTAGTGCCTATTGGTCAACTTTCGGAGGAAGCTGCAGAAGCTCGTAATAAGCACTTTCGCTCATACCGTCTAAACTTTGCTCGAAAGTTTTCACGCGAAGACTGTAACCTTGATATTTATCACAGGTTACTCTTGACATCAGATCCACTCATCAGTTCAATGAGAAAAAAAAAGAAGATCCGATCAAAACCATTTTTGCAGGAAACTTTGGAGCTTTTGCTTCCTGCAGAACCAAATACAAAAGGCACTTGTGATAAATGCATGGAAAGTGACGGTGAGGAAGAATTGTCTTTTAAAGAGTAACATAACAATTTGTATGTTAAACTTTCATAAAATATTGTCTTATTGTTTATGATTCGGTACCTAACATTGTAAGTAACATTTAGTATAATAATGTGGTAATAACTGTTGACCATTTAATTTTAGTGTATACTGTATTTTTTTGTCATCCATATTTTATTTTCAATTTAAATAGGCATGCAGACTGTAGAGAATAAACATTTTTTTTTATGTACGGCCGTCTTTTACTTAACAAATTGTGATAATTCTTAACCCAAATATCAAAAACTACTAAGCCGATTTTGATAATTCAAATGAACTCAAAATATATATTTTACACCAAAGGGAGATTTAAAGAAAATTTAAAAACATTGGCGCTATTTACAAAAATATTTTCACAGAAATGTTTTTTTGTATAGAAAAATACGCTTTCAATGAAACGAATAGGGATAAACATATATATTCACTCTAAAATACCAGATTAGCATTTGTTGTCGTATTTATTACTGAAATAAAGCATAAAATAGTTTTGGCCGCCTAAATCGTACAAATCGACCACTGTGCGGCGTTTTGAATGGACGGACTCCGTCTAGGTGTAGTAAGTCTATGGGTTGGACTCTCTAACTCGCAATTAGTTGCACTTTGCCGTTAGCTAGCCAAAGTAGTATACCACAAAAAGTACTAGGCACTTAGGCTTTTGAGATGATTTATACAGAGTCCAGAGGCACGTTCACTAGATGGATAGAAGGGCCACTCGGACGCTGCAGTGCCTGCACTAGAAAAAGTACAAGAGGCAATATTAATACACGCTTTCCTCGAGTTAACCCTTCTCCTTCAAATTCCAGTGCCAAAACCGAGTCAACCCTCCAAAAGGACTCCTCCTTGACCGCCTCGTTCGTGGAATGGTTCGAGCGCAACAACCACGTGGGGGGTCAGACGGACCCGCGGCTCGGCAAGTCGCTCAAAGGGTTGGAGGAGAGCTGGGGCTGCGAGGGCGAATTCATGCTCAATTGGAAGGGAAGGGGGTACAAGACGATCTTGGATGTGCTGTTGGTGAGTGCTTTGGAGACTAAACTTGTATTCCTACATGAGATCCATTCTACCTATACAGTGTTGCCTAAACAGACGTCAAGCGAGCAAATCTACGTGTAGATACCTGACAAATCAGAAAATCGAGATACTGACATAACTTCTAAACGACAAAACATTGCTAAACAGTAAACATACAAGGGGGTGATCGGGTAGCCCATGGTGTCAGCTAAGGTATCTAGATTTTCTGGCTCAGCGTCTATGTTTTGGCCACCCCGTAAATTCGGATTAGAGACATACCTGTCTCATTACGTAATCGGACTACCTATCTGTCCCGAACCGAAGGGAAAGTTAGAAAGGATGTAGTACAAAGTAATGCCTAGTCGCATGAGAGAAAGAGCGTCTCATAACCACCAAACTGACGAGGGTAGCTAAATCTTATTGGGCCTTTATATGCCCTTATAGGTTCATAGATAAGACAAAACCAGTATTTCTCCTAAACCGCTGAAGCAATCGAAAAAGAACCGAAAAAGCATACAGACTTCTGGCCCCAACTTCTCCACAAAACTTATTCCAACCCTTTACTTGCAGAACCGCTACCCGAACCCAGCGAACGAGATCAAAGTGCCCATCCTGACGAACAAGGAGGTAGAGAGTATCAAGTGGAAGTCCAGCCAGTCCGGCCCAACTACCCCGCTGGTGCATGTTAAGTGCAAGGATGGAAGTTTGTACGCCGCGCAGAGCGTCATTGTAACTATGTCTGTGCGAGTGCTGAAGGAAAGGTACCGAATCTTGTTTTAGTATATTAGAAACAGCAGTGGCCCTAACAAACTGTGGGACCCCTTAATTTATTTCGTGCAGTAAAGAGTTTTTAGCTGAAGGCGTTTCTAAAATCATGCCCCAGATGCCTTAACATCTGGGGCATGATTTTAGAAACGCCTTCTCTATTTTAAACAAGAGCCGTTCGTATCAAAAGAGTATTGAAATTAGTGAATGTTTAGTTTCGAGTGTTCACCCAATTTAATGATTTCAACAGACACAGGCAGTTTAGTCTTTGGGGTGGGCACACGAATGAGGCCTCTGGAAGAGGTTTAAAACTATCCGGCTTCCGCACAACAGTACCTAAACCTAACTTCACTTTATTTTCAGACACGCCCAACTATTCAACCCGCCTCTGCCCGAAGAAAAAGTCAACGCAATCAACACTTTACAACTCTGCCTGCTCGACAAAATCTACATAGAATTCTCCACGCCTTGGTGGCCTAAAACCCCCGCTAGTTTCACTATTCTATGGAGAGAAGAAGACAAAGCAAAGTTCACAGGCAAAGAGAGATGGCTAACAGAGATATATGGTTTCAACACAGTGGAGTATCAGCCCAATATGCTACTGGCGTGGATTTACGGAGAAGGGGCGAAAGAGATGGAGCAAGTTAGTGAAGAAGATGTCAAAGCTGGGATTGAGAAGTTATTGGATGTGCTGTTCGGGAAGGAGTTCGATGTTTCTCCTGTTAAGTTAATTTTAAGGTAAGAACATATTCTAGGTCTTATGGGGAAGCCCTAAACCTGACTAAGAAGGTCGGCTGCACTACGTTATACCTACCTACAGAGTGCAACAGAAAAATCCTGTCATACTAAAACATACGGGACGGGAACCAACCCGATAATGGTTTAAAATACGGAACCCTAAGTGTGCCTTAGTACCTTAGTGTTGGCCCAATTATTAAAGTTTCTTGACCCATTAACGAGTAAGTAGAGCAGCTGAAGTTTGCCTTTGAATAATACCCTAAAACCATATGGTACATTTTCCAAAATCACAATGACGTCTTTTCAGAGGGACATAAAAAAACAACATTCCGCGGCTGACCGCTAAACGGTGCTGACGTCTGTAAGCTGTCAAAATGTGTAAAATAAAAAGTTCTAGATTTTTTTTGAGTTGACAGCTGTGTTGCAGCGCCATCTAGTTCAATTTGACGAAACTCAACTGACAATGCAACTGACAATGCTTGCCTCAAGTGGATGTTATTGAAAAGCCTCATTCCCACTTCCAGATCCCAATGGGCCTCCGACAGTCTAACCGGAGGCGCGTACGCGTACCGAAGCGTGGCGACCGAAGAAGACGGCGGCAGCGCCGAACTCCTGAGCCAACCCTTGATCTACAGCGAAGAAGACACGAGGAAGTTTCCCATAGTCTGCTTCGCGGGTGAAGCGACCTCTTACCACAGACATGGGGCGGTACATGGGGCGGTGGAGGCCGGATTTAGGGAGGCCGAAAGGGTGTTGGCCGGTTTAAAGTCGTTGAGCATTTGATTTTAACACACTCTTAACAGTTTCAGAAAAAAATGTTTTTAAAAGTTGCAGGTCAAAATTTTGCGAACTAGTGAGTCTTGAATTTTTTTTGCAAGATTGCATTGTGGGGGATGCTAATTTTAAACGACAGGTTTTGGATATTATTAAAAAACATAAATGTCAACTATTTCAAAATAAATACTTTGTGCATCCAGGGCAAACCCTCAAAATTCAAAATACCTAATTTATTAAGCCTACCTACAATATCGTCGAGATGCTTAAAGTGTTACTTATGTTTTGATGTAATAAAACAAAAACTTCAACTATTTTAAAATAAATACTTAAGTTTATTTATTACGTAACAGTTTTGTATACTGTGATTTTTTATCACAAAATATACAGCAAGTATACATAATTTATCACAAGACTTATTAATGTATGCCCAAAATGTACAGGGTGTTAAAAGACCGCCAACAGACCCGAAAGGTACGCATATTAGACACCAAAACAAAGTACTTTTTCGATAAATTATTGCTGGGAAATCATTTTGGTTTTTTAGGTTATAATTTCGGAAAATATTTTATAGCGTAATGGAAGTGTAACGCAGAGAAGTCATATTGCGCAAGCGTTGACATAAACTTAGGCTTCTTACGCTCGAGGTGCCGATGTTTACAATGCATTGCGGGTTGCAATTTCAGTGTCGTTTTTTGTAAGAAATATTCAAAATTTTGATATGATTCCTTGAGAAGAAAGTTTAAGTACTCGACACTGAACAGAATTTTGCAAAAAAAAATTTTTTTTAAGTCCGACTTTGAACCTTATTATCTCGGAAACCGTTGATTTCCCAGGCATAGTTCCTTGGGCAAAAATTATCCTTATGATGAGGACAATACGTGGTTTCCCGCTTTGTTGGCGGTCTTTTAACACCCTGTATATGTATAAGTTCAGTCATTATAGATTTTGACCCGTGAATAATTAGTTATTATTATTATTTATTATACACTAGCAGCTTCAAGCTAATGCGTGTATATCACTGCACTTGTTTATTTTTTATATATTTGTCCAATGAGTTTTTGAAAGTGTTCACTGAATTTGCACTGATTATGGAGTCTGGTAATTTGTTCCATTCGCGAACTATGCGGTTAGTTAAAAAGTTTTTACGGGGGTTACTTGCACACAGAGAGCTGGTCAGTTTGAGTTTGTGTCCTCTAAGGTGGTGATTCTGGTTCATCTTGTATATCTTGTATAGTTCTTGGATTTTTTTTTAGTAGGTCCCTCGGGGGGGTCACTGGGAGTGTAAATTCAAAAAGTAGACTAAATGGCTCCTGCGTATACTCGAAAAACTTTTTTTTTTAACGGGTAGGGTCGGTTTTTTTATATAATGACTGGACTATTGGTGTTCCAAACACTGACTTGATCGTCTGGAGCGTTATAATATTCCCGTGTGTTACCTTTACTTATCTTACGCGTAATACACCCCCGACTTGATCGTCTAAAACAATGTCCCAGGCACTGCAGCGCCGAATGGTCTCTTCACCCATCTAGTGTGAGTGAAGGTGCCACTGGACGCTGTATAAATCATCTCATTACGTTGATTCAAAGGCCTTAGTTTGTCTGGAGCGCAATAATATTCCCGTGTGTTACCTTTACTTATCTTACGCGTAATACACGCCCGACTTTATCGTCTGGAGCGTAATAATATTGCCTTGTTCATCCACGTCACACATCTCAATTTCGACCGATTTCATCTCAGTTTCCTCCGACTCTTCGCCCGGCTCCCTTAGGGCGAGCTCGAAGACTATAGGAGTGCTCATTGTTGGCTCAGACTTCTTTATCAGGTCGAATGCGAAGGTGTTATCGATGTTTGGCGGTTTAGGGCCGCTGGTGCAGTCGAGAATGTTCTTGGAGACTTCCAGACTCTCGTAGCGCGTTGTGGTGACGCGGTACAAGCCGTCGTCGCTTATTTGGTATCTGGAATTTATTGAAAGGTTTCTGGTCAGACGTGATTGGAGTCGGATCGACAGGTACTACAGGGTGCACTCTACGTCGATAGCGGAACTTTAAGTAGGCTGTCTACTGATCACTACAAACAACTTGTACTAGGTGGCGAAAAATATGGAGCGAAAAAAATACTGTTTCATACATTTGGCGCAGTACTGAGTTGATCTTTTGTATGGAACAGCTGGTTTTTTTTTTGCTCCATTTAATTCGCCATTTAGTACAAGTTGTTTGTAGTGATCAGTAGACAGCCTACTTAAAGTTCCGCTATCGACTTAGAGTGCACCCTGTAGGTCCGGAGCACTAGGAAAACTGCTACATAGGTACTCTAGGTAACATCGCCCACGCCTAGAAATTCGTTCGATGATATACTTTATTGTTTATTGCACACAAAGTATAAAGTATATCAGCGAATACAGGGTATACAGAATATACAGGGTAAAATTGGAATAGCTTTATTCCTAAAACACGTAAACTTCTAAACGTGATTTCCAACAACTTTTGTTCTACGACTTTGGTAAAAGCGCAATTTTATGTTTCAAAATTACATACTTACAAAGAAAAATAAAAGATCCAAAAATTATGTTTTTGCAAAAGAAGTCAAACCAAGCGCGAATATGGTGTTTTGGGGGCATTTTTGTCCCTTTTTGTCAAGAGTGTCCAACGGTGATGAAATGGTGTCAAGAGAAAGTCTTAAAGAGCACTTCAATCCTACTAATATTATATTTGCGAAAGTTTGTAAGTTTGGATGGATGGATGTTTGTTACTCTTTCACGCTGAAACGGCTTGAGGAATTTGGATGTAATTTGGAATAGAGACAGATTAGACATCAGAATAACACATGGAGGCTACATATTATCACGCTTTTACACTTAGGAGCAAAGTAAAGCATATATTATTTTTCTGTAGTCTACGCAGACGACGCGCGACGTCGCGGGCAAAAGCTAGTGTATTATAAATTACAGCTTAGTCTAAGGGGAAAAAATGACAGCATAACTCACCTAAACCGACTGTGTCCATATGGCCATTGGGCGCCGTGAATCTTCACCAAATGCGTCGTCAACCTCGAACCTCTACTGAATATCTTCGTCTCACTCTCCGGACACATGTGGCAGATATACTTCTTGCGCTCCCTGGGTTTCCTCTTCGGGAAGGACGAGTCCTTATTCTCTTCGTCGGAGAGTTCAGTTTCGCTGTCCTCTTGGTCGCTGCTGATGACGACGGTCTTGATTTTGGCGCGCCTCTTCTTTTGCGGAGGCTTTTTCGTCTTGAAGTGGGTGGGGATGTGCTTGCGGAGGTCCCACTTTGTTATCGCTCTGGAAGGTGGAGAAATTACATTTGAAACACTGATAATTATTAGGACCTAGAAGGTAGTTCCAAGGAACTTAGACTAGAATGGTTCCGTCTTTGACATTATCTAAATAAAGCTTACGGAATTAGGGCGCTGATATAACCACTGCTGTAGGCTCCAGGTGGTGCGTAACAAACTTTATTAATAGGTACCTAAACTCTCTTATTCTAGCTATAGGTTTTTACTAACATAGATAATAAACAAAACAATTGTTACACATACTAACCATTATGAATCTTGTTATTTGAAATAAATGAATTATTATTATTATTATTATAACTAGGGGTGCACTCTAAGTCGATAGCGGAACTTTAAGTAGGCTGTCTACTGATCACTACAAACAACTTGTACCAGGCGGCGAAAAAAATGGAGCGAAAATAATCAGCTGTTTCATACATTTGGCGCAGTACTGAGTCGACCTTTTGTATGGAACAGCTGATATTTTTTTCGCTCCATTTTTTTCGCCCCCTGGTGCAAGTTGTTTGTAGTAATCATTAGACAGCCTACTTAAAGTTCCGCTATCGACTTAGAGTGCACCCTGTAGAATGGTTCCGTTTTTGATATTATCTAAATAAAGCTTACGGAATTAGGGCGCTGATATAACTATAATTAGGACCTATATCGTAGTTCCAAGGAACTCAGACTAGAATAGTTTCGTTGCCTGGTATTCGCAGTGCTTTCACGGCAGTAAGTAACTATAGCAGTTGTGCCTAGGGTCAGAGACGATTATAAGGACTTAGAAACTATGACTGCAACGGTTTTAACCCTTTATAGGGTGTTAGAGAAAGGGGTAAGGCAGGGGCACTAAATCTCTGCTACCAGGGTTTTACAAATGGGCACGAGGGAGGTTCCTTAAGGGAAGCCAAATACGAGGGGGTTCTTCAAAATGAGGTTTAGGTATGGAAGTAGCTAGGTACTTACCGCGTGTCCAGGTTCACCAGCGCGCATAAGCGCAAATCCAAGGGGCACCAGATTATCCAAAGGGCACCAGATTCACAGGCACAATATGGGCACACACACACAGTGGAAGCGTTTGTAGGCTGGTAAGGGTCCAGGAAAGCTCAGGGAAAGCTTTATGGTTATTTAGCACAAAATATACGTGCGCACACGACCACGTTCGGGCGCAGGGTGTGGGGGGCCCCGCGAATCTCCCTCGCAGAGCCAATGCGGTGCTATATGTAGGTACCTAGCTGTCAGTCAGTCTAGTTGTCATAGGGGAGGGCTGGACAATATTCTAAGGGATGAAAAGGGGCAAATCTACACAAACTATGGGATAGGCAAAAAAAGGGACTTTTAATTAACATAACCCCCGCCCTAAACATCACAAATGTTTACGACGAAGGGATAGAGGGGGTGGTGTCTACGGGTAGGCGAACGAGCTTGGTGAGAGAGCGCTTCTTAACACCGGAGGGCGTCTGCACATCGACAACGCGAACGACACTATCCTGGCCGGGGTAAATATGAAGGATGCGACCACGTCGCCACTGTAATGGAGGGGTATTATCTTCCTTGAGAAGGACGAGTTCACCAACAAAGGGAGGATCCGAGGAAGTCGTCCACTTATGCCTACTCTGCAAGGTTGATAAATATTCCGCGTGCCAACGGGACCAAAAATGTTGGGTCACCTGTTGTATCAACTGAAACCGGGTGAGACGACTAACTTTAACTTCGTTGAAGGGGTATTCAGGCACAGCAACTAAGGGTTGCCCAATCAAGAAATGGCCCGGTGTTAGGACCTCAAGGTCTGGACTGGAAGCTAATGGGCACGTGAATTGAGGACGGCTTCGATCTTTGCGAACACTGTAGTCAACTCCTCGAATGTTAGGGTGGTCTCTCCAATCACACGTTTGAGGTGGGTTTTTGCAGATTTAACAGCCGCTTCAAATAGGCCGCCCCAATGAGGGCACAGGGGGGGATCAAACACCCAGTTGATACCTCTTTTAGAGGACTCGGAGGCTAATTCCGACTGATGCTCTACAAGGAAGGTGTGCAAGTCACCGAGGTAATTGTTGGCACCAACATAGTTCCTGCCGTTATCGGAACGAATAAGGGAAGGTAAGCCGCGACGGGAAACAAAACGGGTTAAGGCCGCAATAAAAGCTTCCGTGGTCAAGTCTGAGACAACCTCTAAATGTACCGCTTTAGTGGACAAACAAACAAATACACAAAGGTATGATTTTACCACCCTTTTATTTCGATAAGCTTGGATCTTGGTATAAAAGGGGCCGGCAAAGTCTGTACCGACTCCATCAAAGGGTCTCGTAGAGACTACTCTATCTCTAGGTAAGTCACCCATGGGAGGCTGGGTAACCGCTGCCTTTAGACGATAGCATGAAAGGCATTTAAATATCACGTGATTGACTAACCGGCGGGCTGATACAATCCAAAATTCACGGGACAGTAGGGCCAATAAGGCATTAGGGCCGGCGTGGGAATTACTCACATGATAATGGGACGCTAAAAGCTGCACAAAACTACCAAACTTGGGTAGGAGGAGAGGGTGGCGGGCGTCATAAGGGAGGTCCGAAATTTTAAGGCGACCGCCCACACGAATCAAACCACTATCGTCGAGGAAGGGGCAGAGTCGTCGGAGTGAAGACTTGAGTAAGGCACCGCGATGTAGAGTATCTAACTCCTCAGGAAAGGATGTAAGTTGAACTTGCTTCACAATATAGAGCAAGGCTTCTCTACGTTCATCCGCATCAAGGTAGGAATGAGTAACAGAAAACTCAGGATTTCTCGTCCTCTTCACAAAGCGTAGCATGTACCCGACTACACCTACGAGTTTAGGCAAGGAACTATACCTATCCAACAAAAAGGACGGGTCTGGAGACGGAATAGGGGTGGTTGCGAGCAAACAACGTATTCCAGGTAAGTCACCAGGCGACGGAGTTTTCGGCGTAGGCCATTCAGACGAAGGTTGCTTTAGCCATGTGGGTGACCACCATAAAGAGTGCTGTAGCAGGGAGGAAACGGACACACCGCGTGAGGCACAATCGGCAGGATTCATATCACCAGGGACATGTCGCCATTGGGAAGCAGTGGGCGAATTTTTTATTTGTGAAACACGATTGGCTTCAAAGGTTTGTAGGTGGTGAATAGGGGTATCTATCCAGGCAAGGACCACACGACTATCTGACCAACTATAGATAGCATCTAACACTATAGACTTTTGTAAGCAAAAGGCTACGTGGTGGAGTATCTTGGACAGTAGAGTTGCACCAAGCAGCTCTAATTTAGGAATCGTACAGCGAGTCCTAACTGGAGCGACTTTACTCTTAGCCAAGAGAAGATGGACCTTACAGTCGCCAGAGGGGCTTTCCGTACGTAAGTACACCACTCCTGAAAATCCAGCGTCAGAGGCGTCACAAAACCCATGAAGGGAAAATGTATTCACAATATCACACATGATGGGGCGTGGGAGGACAACGTGGTTCACGTTCGAAAGGTCTTGGGAAAAGGAACACCACTCCGCTGCTAGAGTAGGAGTCAGAGGTTCGTCCCAGGTAAGGCCAGACAGCCAAAGCTTTTGCATAAAAGCTTTAGCTTTAAAAATTACCGGTGTGATCCAGCCACACGGATCATAGGTACGGGCAATGAGGGACAAAACTTTGCGTTTTGTTGCATGAGTCACAGGGTCGGAGGAAAAACGATAGGTAAAGGCGTCAGCCGCGGGATCGTATTGGACGCCAAGTACCGCAATAGTTTGGGAATTTTCGGGATCTTGAAAAGAGTGGGGCAACTGCAAATGTTCTGGGGGTAGGTCACACAGGAGTTCAGGACAGTTTGAGATCCACTTTCTCAATTCGTAGCCACCGGAAGTCATAATGCTATTCATCTCATTCATAAGGACGCGAGCTTCATCCAGGGAGGCAGCTCCAGTAAGGCAGTCATCAACATATACATCACTCTCTAGGACTGAAGCTGCTAGGGGAAACCTTGAACGTTCTTGTTCAGCTAGTTCTAACAAGGCTCGGATGGCAATAAAGGGGCTTGACCTGAGGCCGTAGGTATTTGTGTTAAGCTCATACGTACACAGAGGGAAGTTGGGGGCTTCACGCCAAAGTATGAGCTGATATTTTCTATCTTCAGGGTGGACCCATGTCATTCTAAACATCATCCGGATATCCGTCACAAAAACAACATTATGGCGCCTAAAATTAAGGAGGATGCACGTAATATCACGCTGTAATTTGGGACCTGAGTGGAGGCACTGATTTAGGGACACGCCTGAGGATGTAGGGGAGCTTCCGTCAAACACTACAAGGATTTTAGCTTCATCACCACTTTTAAATACGCCGTGATGGGGAATAAAATAATGTTCCGCTGAGGAGGGTTCAAATGAGGAGGGACACATATGGCCGAGTTCAATGTACTCTCGCATAAAACTCACATACTTTTCCTTCAGCCCAGGATTAGCATGTAGGCGCTTCTCAAGGCTAAAAAACCGTCTAAGAGCAGTAGACCTAGAGTCTCCAAGTTGAGGACGGTCCGGTAGGAAAGGGAGACGAACCGTAAAGCGGCCGTCTGGTTCACGTAGGGTAGTGGACTTGAAGATGAGCTCACATTCATCATCTACAGGGTCTATAGGGGATTCTGGCGGTTCTTCTAACTTCCAGAATCGTTCCACAATTTTTGATAGGCTAACACCGGTCATAGGGGCCTCGGGGGGAGTTAAAGTTGGTATGGGACCAGACAAAATATGTCCCAGGACAGTTGGGACCGCAGTTAGGCCGGAAGGGCAAACTATGGGCATATTAGGGCACAACAAGGATCCAAACACGTCAGCACCAAGGAGCACATCTATAGGGCCAGGCATATAAAAGGAAGGGTCCGCTAAGGGCAAGGAGGAGACACATGACACTAAACTTGAAGGTAACTCTAGCTCAGGATGTGTACCGGCAATAACGTCGAGGACCATAGCCGAGGCAGTGATCTCAGGGTAGGATGAATCCGCAGGTCTAAATGTAAAGGAAACACTGCCGCGAACCTGTACAGACTGTACATTGCCGATACCTCGCACGGGGGAGGAAGTAGGGCACAAAGACATGTTTAATTTGTCTACTACTAGATAAGTAGTTAGTAAACAGCCTTGGGCGCCGGTGTCACAGAGTGCACGCGCTTCGACATAATAACCGGAAGCGGAACGCACATGTATGACAGCGGTGGGAAGAAGCACTAACGAGGCGGGTATCGTAACACTGGAGGGAGGTCGGTTTGGAGGGCAGGCTAGTTATTGAGGCTGACGGTCAGATGAGTAGGAGCGATTATAAGTCCTAGACCTAGAAGAAGACGAAGGCCCGTTATAATCACGAGGGGGAGACGGCGATTGGTAAGGGCGTCGCTCACGCGGCGGGGTCTGTGAACGACGGGGATTGTGATCCCTTGTGGTAAAAGGTGAATGCGATGAGGGACGGCTTGAGGGACGAGATGGGTCACTATAGTAATGGGCGCCCCCGCCCGTGCGGCGAGTGCCCCCGCCCGTGCGGCGAGCGTCCCCGCCAGTACGCGGAGGTGAAGAACGAGGTGACGTTACTGGAGAGAAACGACGAGGCGGAGACTCACGGAAACTAACATTGTTGCGGCGAGGAAACTCGGGGTTGTTAGGGTCATTAAAGCACAGCATGGTGTGATGGGTCGATCGGCGACAAGTACGGCAACAATATTCACGTGGGCAGGCAGCTATTGAATGCTTGTCTAGGCAGCGATAGCACAGGCCGGCCTGTCGTACAAAGGAGGATCGTTCGCGAGGGGAAAGGCCAATAAACTCGTCACATTGACGCAGGTAGTGGGAGGAGGAGGAGCACATGTAGCACCTACTCGTAGCTATCGGTTGAGGCTCGGGTGGAGACACTGCGGTCGCATACACGCGACGATAAAAAGGTGGCGGGCGCTGTTGCCTTGGAGGTGGGGAATATGAAGTAGGCACGGGCACAGACACGGTACGATTATTGTCAATAAGGGCCGCGTTACCAACATTATCGTGGTGCCTACATTCTTCCTCAAGGAAGTCGATCAACTGATCGAAGGTGGGGAGGCTTCTCTTCTCGCCCCCATAGGTCCGCTCAAATCGGGATTTAAGCTCGGAGGGAAGTTTGGTCATGATAACGTGGACCAAGAAATAAGACCACTCTTTCACTGGTAATCCGAGCCGCTCGAGGCACCTATATGCAGTTAGGAGTGGATTAAGGAAGGCGGCGCGTAATCCACTCAATTTATGGCTGACCTTTTGGAGATTGAGGATTTGGGCAATGTGGGTGTCGGCAAGGACGCGCGTGTTGTGATAACGCCTTTTCAGTAAATCACGCGCGACCTCGTAGTTGCCAGCCTCTATGCGCAGGTGCTGTACCAGGCGGCGGGGCTCGTCACTGAGGGCGCCTACCAAGTAATGCAGTTTTTGGGTAGGGGAGAGGTCTGGCTGGCAATCAACGATGCTATCAAACTGGTCCATGAAGCTAATCCATGAATCGGGCACGCCACTGAACTTTGGGATAGGCAAGTCGGGTAATTTTTGCCGTATTTGCCCATCAGAAATGCGGGACATATTGGTATATATCGAAGGAGGAGGGACAGGTGCGACATACTCCGTAGGCTTGATCTCCGAGTACTTCAATCGCAGGTCATCTACCATGTCGTACATGGGCCGCAACTGGTCTTGAACATATCTATATTCGTCGGCATCCGTGGTGGGGTCGAGACCACCCAACAGTCGGGAAGTACAGTCTACAAATTTCACGAAGTTGGGCTCTAGGTCTCGCAGCCTAAACACGAGTCTAGCAGGAGACACCGCACCTAGGGTTTCGTAGGTAGCTGTTATCCAGTTCACAAAAAACTTAACCGACCCCAAGGACGATCTGTACTCCTCTGTCTCAGTATACAATACTGTTTCGTAATCAGGCATTGTTATGGCAACTGGTCAATCACCCAACAACAGATGTTAAAAGGAATTTACGGAAGTAGGCTTTTATTATTACTATCTAATTATCAACTCGTAAACAACTTGCAAAATAGGCATATGACAAAGTCAATAAAGAAAAAACACGGCTCGCTCGCTTGGCGAATACAAAGGGAACCGGTTGGCTGACCGTCGACGGTGTTAAATTATAGACGATTTGAATTGATGCGTAATAGATTACTTTAGGTATGAAAGGGACTATCGATATAAAAAGAGAAATTTGGGAAAATAAGACCGCAAAAAAGGGGGGGAATGCACCAACAGACTATAGGAGAAGCTTTCCTCAACCAGAGGAACCGCAAACCACGCTCTGGTACCAAAATGTTAGAGAAAGGGGTAAGGCAGGGGCACTAAATCTCTGCTACCAGGGTTTTACAAATGGGCACGAGGGAGGTTCCTTAAGGGAAGCCAAATACGAGGGGGTTCTTCAAAATGAGGTTTAGGTATGGAAGTAGCTAGGTACTTACCGCGTGTCCAGGTTCACCAGCGCGCATAAGCGCAAATCCAAGGGGCACCAGATTATCCAAAGGGCACCAGATTCACAGGCACAATATGGGCACACACACACAGTGGAAGCGTTTGTAGGCTGGTAAGGGTCCAGGAAAGCTCAGGGAAAGCTTTATGGTTATTTAGCACAAAATATACGTGCGCACACGACCACGTTCGGGCGCAGGGTGTGGGGGGGCCCCGCGAATCTCCCTCGCAGAGCCAATGCGGTGCTATATGTAGGTACCTAGCTGTCAGTCAGTCTAGTTGTCATAGGGGAGGGCTGGACAATATTCTAAGGGATGAAAAGGGGCAAATCTACACAAACTATGGGATAGGCAAAAAAAGGGACTTTTAATTAACATAGGGCAAAGGTAGTCCACATTTTTCATCTGTTTTGGACTCTATTCCCAAGCCATAAAGTTCAAATTAGACGGTCATATAATATATGACCTGTCTAATATTATTAGACAGGTTAAAACGCAGCTTCTCACCTATACCTAGATGCTGTGGTGGTCTAGTGGGTAGAATAGTGGACTCTGAAGTAAGAGGTACCCGGATCGATTCCCAGTGCGGGCATGTATCTATTTTTTATTTTATTTCAAAGTTACGTACATATGTGAATTTGTAGTAGCAATACCGCTAACTGTGAAGGAAAACATCGTGAGGAAACCCGCGGCTTAGTTGGCTCTAGGCGTATTGACTTGTCTTTCCTGTGGGCTAGGCCGACTAAGCTGTCAGGATGGTATAGGTGCTGGGCAAGCCCACTCGATCTAAAACAATGTCCCAGGCACTGCAGCGCCGAGAGGTCTCTTCACCCATCTAAGTGTGAGTGAAGGTGCCACTGGACGCTGTATAAATTATCAGTTTTAAAACGCAGCTTCTCACCTATATTCGCAGTGCGGGCACGGATGCGTGCGACACTCCCGCCGGTTCCCCAGATGTCTGTAGCGCACATGCATCGCGAGCGAGGATAGAGTCGTGGCCGTCATGTCGCACAGAGTGCACGCGTGTAGCGAGACGTGTTTGCGCGTGTTCTCTGCTGCCTTAACATCTACAATAGTCTTCACTGTGTTTGGTTGTTCAATAGGATGACAATTTTACGAAAAATACTGTTTTAATTCCGTTACGATCAATGAAATTACACTGTCATTGCCCGACACAAATAAAAATGTCTCTATTTTCAAGTGCGTGCAATGAAAACTGATTTTTCTTACAAGTTTGACCCAGGGCCTAGGAAGTATTATTTTTTATTTTTTTATTTATCAATTTATTTCAGACGTACATCCATAATTGTGTTAGTGAAAGTGACTTAGCCTAATGTTAGTACTTACCAAACTATATGTACATAAGTAGGCAGACGCCGCCATTTAATGCCATTTGATATGGCACAGCATCGGCTGATGTATGGGCAGTCTAGCCTCTCCGCGATCATATTTAGGATGCTGTTGGAGCTGGCGCGCACCCTGCGCACCAGGGACGCGCATCTCTTCCGCATAGTTGTATAAAAGCAGTCTACTCGAGTATGACTACAAAGATTTTAACATCTATCCTACAGCCAAGAACCATATGCCAATGGTTCTAGGATTTATTGGTTCAAGATTCTAGGAAATTATCTATTCATATTTGCAGATTTTTTTGTACCTAGATCCTAGAGCTAAGGAACCAAGGAACCATAAAAAAAAAGCCGGTAGACTCACCTATATTCGCAGTGCGGGCACGGATGCGTGCGACACTCCCGTCGGTTCCCCAGATGTCTGTAGCGCACATGCATCGCGAGCGAGGACAGAGTCGTGGCCGTCATGTCACACAGAGTGCACGCGTGTAGCGAGACGTGTTTCCGCGTTCTTTACTACTTTAACATCTACATTAGTCCACACTGTTTTTGGTTGTTGGATAGGATGAAAATTGTACGAAAAAGACTGTTTTACTTCCGTTACGATCAATGAAATTACACTGTCATTGCTCTCCACCAATAAAAATGTCTCTATTTTCAAGTGCGTGCAATGAAAACTGTTTTTTTTTACAAGTTTTACCCAGGGTCTAGGAAGTATGACTACAAAGATTTTAACATATATCCTTCAGCCAAGAACCATATGCCAATGGTTCTAGGATTTATTGGTTCAAGATTCTAGGAAATTACCTATATTTGCAGATTTTTTGTACCTAGAGCCAAGGAAACATCAAACAACTGAAAACCTATGTTATTTCCAATAGACTTAAACACGGCAGTAAGCTAAGGATTGGCACTAGTGCCAGATTTTTTGTGTGCCAGTTGACGCCCAAGCCGAAACTATGACTAGAATGGTTTTAAAACCCAGCTTCTCACCTATATTCGCAGTGCGGGCACGGATGTGTGCGACACTCCCGTCGGTTCCCCAGATGTCTGTAGCGCACATGCATCGCGAGCGAGGATAGAGTCGTGGCCGTCATGTCGCACAGAGTGCACGCGTGTAGCGAGACGTGTTTGCGCATGTGCTCGCGGAGGAGATACTCGTTCGCCGCCGCCACTCCGCACAGTTGGCACTTTGGGTCCGAATTCGGGTCGGCGTTCTGTGAATGGAGATAAAGGTGAGGTTAAACTACCTGAGGCCTTTTGCATCAACGATATGAGATGAGCATGAGACGATTTATACAGCGTCCAGTGGCACCTTCACGCACACTATGTAGATGGGTGAAGAGACCACTCGGCGCTGCAGTGCCTGGGACATTGTTTTAGAAGGAGTAGGCTTGCCCAGCACTATACTAAGCTGTCAGGATGGTATACATCCTGACAGCTTAGTATAGCCCACAGGAACTTATGCCCAGCACCTATACATCCTGACACCTAAGTATAGCCCACAGGAACATAAACTTAGAGAGGTTAGGTTTAGCTTAGAGGTTAAACTAAAACCTTTGCATCTACAGTACTCCCAAATTAATATTGCGCACACAGATAGCGAGATTTGTACGTGAGTTACGCCCACGTACAAATCTTCGCTATCTCTATGGGCATTATTAATTTGGGAGAACTGTACGTAATGAGATTTTTATACAGCGTCCAGTGGCACCTTCACTCACGCTAGATATAGGTGAAGAGACCACTCGGCGCTGCAGTGCCTGGGACATTGTTTTAGATGGAGTAGGCTTGAAGGTGAGGTTAGTGATGAGTTAACCAATGAGCGGAGTTTAGGATGCTTTCAAACAATCAGAGGCTGCACGCCTTTGATGTCCAAACTCGTCTTTGTTTTGTTATTTTAATTCAATCTTTCATGCCGTTTGCAATGAGCCGTTTTAAAAGAACGCCATCTATGTACTGCTTTGAATTTGTTCTTTGAAGACCATTTAAAATCTCATTGAAAACCTAACTAGTTTTATTAGGAGATCAATGCAACATTTTTAGTGATAGTGAAGAGAAATGACGCAAAATAGGCGCAAGTAGAGACGTCGAGTTGCTGAAAACAGCCCGTTTTACCATTTACCATAGTGAAGAGAAAGCAAGAGATTACCTGTCTTAAGATATGCTCCGTCAGCTTCCTGTTGCCGATGAAGTGTCGTCCGCAGTGGTAGCAGGCGACCAGTCGCTCCCCCGTGTGAGACCGCACGTGGGTGGCTAGGATCATGCCTCGTTTGAACTGGGCACCGCAACCGGCCCACGAACAGATGAGCTGAGCCGAGTAGTTCGTATGTTGTCGGACGTGGTCGAAGAATAACTGTTGGGACGGGGAAATACTCTGTACAGTCAACATTGGTTTTCATCACCTGAGTCTAAGTCTAAGCTAGATGAGGAGTTTTATTTTCCTAGACAAAAAAAAAACAAGCCCGGCTAGGACGCCAGGCGACGCGACTTTCATCTACGCTTGTCATTTCTATCAGCGAAACGCGATTGAAGTCTACAGAACTTGGCACTCATAGACTTGCTTTTGCCTTCAAAACTTTATCAGTCGCGATTATATTTTTATTTGCGGCATTATAATATTTCACGTCGAAGTCATCGCGCCGCGAAAGAAGTCGCCTTGCGCATCATAGACGGGCAGGACCTTTTACCAAATCCTAAAGTTTTCGTGAGTGAATTATTGAACTTTATTCACTACTAGCTTTTGCCAGCGACTTCGTCCGTGTGAACTACAGAAAAAAGATATGTGGTTCTTTGTGTTATTTTGATGTCTAAGCTATCTCCATTCCAAATTTCATCCAAATCCGTCTAGCCGTTTCAGCGTGAAAGAGTAATAAACATCCATCCATCCATCAATACTTACAAACTTTCGCGTTTTTAAGTAGTAGGATTCACTACAAGAGGCAGTGCCTAAGTTTAGGAAGGCTAATAAGTAATGAATGAAACAGTTCTCAAAATATTTCCATTTACAAACCTGAATAGAATTAAATGTCTCATCGCAGCCAGTCCACAAGCAAACGTGAGCATTTTTCAATGGAGGCAAAACATTCCGGTGCTTAGAATCCTTCTTACACCGTTCCAGCTGTAATGTGGCTCTGGCATTAAAGCCAATAGCTAGCAGCTTTGCATGGTATGCATGGTAGTTTATGTGACGGATTATCTCGTTGTAGTCTTCTGTTTTATGGCCGCAAACGTCCCATTCACACTGGAATTTTCCTGTAACGTAGAAACAGATGTGTGAAATGATAAGAATTTGCATATCTTGTCTGCCATCTGCAAAATAAATTCAACTTTATCAGAATATTAGAACGAAGAGCCGACTAAGCAACAGGTTAAAGAGGAACTTACCATCAAAAACTTGCAAACAAACAGCATGGTTACTGACATGTCTCTGAAACTGTTCATAGTCTTCCATCATCCACCCGCATCCCTTCCACTCGCATTCGCAACGATATTGCTCAAAGCGCAACCTTTGGACATGCTGTAAAAATTACAATACCGGTGATAACTTTTTATAGACTGCATAAAATGTTTTTTTTGCCTTATTTTATAATGTGATTATGTTTTAAATATAATAGATTATCTAATGTCTTTGGGGCATAGCTCATTACTTTGGGGTCATTAGTCATAACTAACACAGCATAGACTCTGCTACGTCCACGGTTGTCCTGGAGCTGGAGTTCCCTATCTTCTCAGCAGTCTATCTATGCCTGTCATGGATGTACGGAATAGAATATGAAAGTGGTTGGTGGGTATAGTTTGGGGCATGCCAAGTTGGGGGCGGGAGTATGTAGAATGTATCTTAATTATGATAGTTTATGTTGGTGACACAAAAGCCACAAAAGGCCATATTATTACAAAAAAATAATTTACCACAACTTTCGGCTCCAAGGCTCGCTCGTCGACGCCAGCTGGTACCGACCCGTCGTCCTCAGCAGACGACCGCAGAAAGTTACGTCTCTCGGCGTTGGTTTGCAAGATAAACTGAATATCGTTGACATTTTTGTTCTGCAAGGAAGCTTTCTTCGGATCCCCGTCGTTTTGCTGCCGCAGCCAGTGTATGCAGCGTAGTATTCGACTGTTAGAACAAGCTGTCTGCGTACTCTTCACGAATTCCACGGGAACATGAGAGTCAGCACAGGATTGCTGCGTATTGTTCCCGAATTCAACGGGCACACAGACTTCAGAGTTATCAACCAGTGGCTGCGTATTGTTCGCGAGTTCCACGGGTGCACCGACTTCAGTATTATCACAGGGTGGCTGCGTATTCCTCTCGAATTCCACGGGTATAGAAACTAGGGTGTCCACTTCCACCTTGACGGTGAGATCCACAGTCGACATATTGAAAGCACTGAGTCACATACACTTTAATGATTTTATTACATAGTTTTTCAGTTCATTTGCCTGCAGAAAAGCATGGTATTTAGGAAATAACGGCTATCAAAACAATAACAAGGAATGAAGGAACCAGCCCGCCAATATTTATTTACATCCGCCATCTTTAATTTAATTGAATGAATGAAATGATTGAACGAATGAATGAAAAACACAACCATAGACAAATTCTGCCGCAAAGATGTGGCACACCAAGAGCCAAAGCTTCGCAGGACACGCTCGGGCATTCTTTTTTGACAATGGAAACACTTTTCGATCTGTCAAAATGCGAGGAAGGAACAAAACGTGTTTTTTTTTTGTTGAGTTGATTGTGAACGGAAGATTTTCGTGCGGCGTATTTTATTTACGGCGCGGGCGAGCCCCACGTTGTTATTGATGGGCATTTGCTATCAGTGCTAGCTGTAAATAAATAGTTTCATCACACTATTATCGGGTACATAACGCGGGTGACGGTCAAGAAACGCGATTGTGTGCTGATGCCCTCTACTGAATCAAGCGAAGGAACTCCTGTGAACAAGTTAGACCACCCCGTTCTCCCTCTAACCACCAGAATGCCGAACATCAAGGTCTTCAGTGGGAGCTCCCACCCGGACCTAGCTCAAAAGATCGTCGATCGCCTCGGTATCGATTTGGGCAAAGTTGTAACCAAAAAATTCAGCAACATGGAAACGTGCGTCGAAATCGGGGAGTCTGTGCGCGGGGAAGATGTCTACATTGTGCAGAGCGGCAGTGGGGAGATCAACGACAACCTGATGGAGCTGTTTATCATGATCAACGCCTGCAAAATTGCGTCCGCCTCGCGAGTTACCGCCGTGATCCCGTGCTTCCCCTACGCGCGGCAGGATAAAAAGGACAAGAGCAGAGCCCCAATCACTGCCAAGCTCGTCGCCAATATCCTCTCAGTCTCCGGTGCCGACCACATCATCACAATGGATCTGCACGCCTCACAGATTCAAGGTTTCTTCGACATTCCTGTAGATAACCTCTTTGCTGAGCCCGCAGTCCTCAAGTGGATCAAAGAAAACATTCCTGACTGGAAGACCAGCATTGTAGTGTCACCTGATGCTGGTGGTGCTAAGCGTGTCACGTCCATTGCTGACCGATTGAACGTTGAGTTCGCTCTTATCCACAAAGAGAGGAAGAAGGCAAACGAAGTTGCTTCCATGGTGCTAGTTGGTGATGTTAAAGACCGCACAGCTATTCTGGTTGACGACATGGCCGATACCTGCGGTACTATTTGCCACGCTGCTGAGAAACTTATAGAAGCTGGTGCTGTGAAGGTTTATGCTATTCTTACGCATGGTATTTTCTCAGGACCAGCCATTTCTCGCATCAACAATGCTTGTCTAGAGGCTGTTGTGGTTACTAATACAATACCGCAAGAGAGGCACATGCAGGAGTGCCCCAAGATCCAGTGTATTGACGTATCCATGATGTTGGCAGAGGCTGTGCGACGTACGCACAATGGAGAATCAGTGTCCTACCTATTCTCGAATGTTCCATATTAGTTTCTAATGCCATTTTCCATGTATTGTGACCGTTGGGTGTCCCAGGTTATCTAATCAGCTGAATGAAAATTCTATGAGATTAACACAAGTTGAGATCAATTTTTTCCTTATCTTTTGATGTGTTTGAACCCAGTGAAGCTTCCTTTGTAACACAGTTGTTGATTGTATTTTTAGTTGACATTGGACACCCAAACCTTAGTTGTTAGTCTTTAATCTCATTAAGTTAATTAAGGAACCTGCATTGTGCCGTATTGCGCATAGCCTTGTAGTTATGATTTGTCTCAAATGTAGGTATTGATGTAAGTTTAAATGGATTTGCAATGAAATCGTAATGGGTTCTTATGAGAAACCGAAATAGCTAAGTCCTTTTATTGCCAGTTGCAGTGATGGAATCTGCATTTACATTTTACTAAATCACCTACTGTGTCATTTAAAGTATTCGCTTACTGAATAATATGTTTGGGATATCATAACTTGGTTATGTTTATCACGTTTAGCTGTAAAAAGACAAGGAGTAGATGAAGAAAATTATTATCGGAGAAAACTGTTCTTTAAATTCAAAATAAAAAAATTGTTGATTTGTTATTTTTTGATAGAGCAATATCTGTAAATTGGAATGCGTAAAAGATTATAAAGTTATTATTAAGATTATATTTTTCTGTAGGTATGACATAAAATACTGTGTTAATTCAGTAGTGCTGCATGCACGCATGCAATGCTGCATGTTTTTCGCCTAAAATGTTTACATAAACTACATTACCTATCAATAATCCTAAACAAAATGTGCATTTTAGAAATTAACGCCATACCTATCTATCTTGTATATTTGGTCCACAATAATTTGCTAAGTAAGACAGTAATAAAAATAAACACAAAATGTTTTTTTTTTGTTTTATTGGATGTGAATTATAATAGTAGTACCAAAGAGCATATAATACAAGTAGTACCTTACTTAATAGACCGGAACTTTTAAAATATACCAACGCCAACACCCTAAAGTAAAAATTCTAGGGTCGGCGGACTTAATTAACCACATAAGTCCTATAGAAATTGTATAGGACCAGAGATGGGCGGTGGGTATATACCCAATCTACCCATTTGGGTATTTACCGGGTACATTGGGTATATACCCGGTAAATACCCGTATGCACCCATTTGCTGGGTATATACAATTTGTGACTTAAAATTAACAACAAACTATGCCAATCAGTTCTAAACCATGTTCCCTACGCAAAGTACGTCTTAGTAATTTTTCGTTGAACGCATATTTACAAAGTTATGCATGTTTTTGTGATTTCTTTGCATGAAAACGAATATTCATAAGGAAATTTGTCTTATATTTTTATAGAATCAACAACTGGTATGTTTAAACAGTACTTTGTCATACTTTGTATGACTAATATAATAGTTTTTATTATGAATTTAACAATAATTACTATTTAATACGAACCAAGTGTCAAAAATTGATATTTACATTGAAACGGTAGACAATACACTGATGAAGTCAGGTCATTTCGGTCTAATTAAAATGCGAAGACGGCTTAAGTGTTGCAAATAACAAAAATGTATAATCATAAAGTATGGTTTTATGTTTGTTCTCCCCGAACAAAGAATAACTAAAACTTATTAAATTCGTTTATTTTATTTATTTTATTTTGCAAATGGCATTGTGCTCAAAATGCTATACGGTGAAATGTAAGCCATCCAGCCACATCATTACGTCCGAGTCGGCCTCATCTACACCGGCGCCTTGGATGGCGAACAGCGGGTAGTCATAGTTGATGTGGAACATCGTCCGCACACTAGGGTGGGCCGATTTTACTTTTTTTGGAATTTGGTATGACAAGACCACTTAAAACTTGCATTAGGATATGTAGATTATAGGAAAAATAATAATAAAAATTCAGCATACTACTTTAAGCCCTCTACTAGCAATTTAATATTTATTAAATTGTAATTTTTCACTCAATTTGTGTTATTGTTTTCATGTACTTTCCAACGATTAGTTTACTGCTTTATTGCACTACACACTATATTATGCCTTATATTTGTGTAATTTACCTATTTAAACTAGTTCCGACGTGACTGCAAAATCAAACAATACGAGTTTTGACATGATTTCCGTCGTAAATTCGCTGTATGAAACTCGCAATTTGTATTTTGTGGTGAATTACATGCCAGTAGCTGGAAACGTGCCACAGATTGAAGATGATGCTATCAAAGATCTTAGTACCGACCAAAAATACCTGTATGAGTTTTGCCAGGAGGTTACTTCTGGCATTTGCTCACCAGAGTTGGCTAATCGGCAGCCTGGAAAGATGGCTCATTCGAGGTGGCTTACCTTTTCGAATCGCATTTTGAGACTACACATAAGCACATGCGAGCCTTCAGAACAGTTACAGAGCATCGTGGAGTAGGTACATTATAAAAGTTTATGCACCAGTTTGGTTCTACATATAGGCGCAACCACTATTAAAGGACGGAGCCCATAACATTTATAAATTGATTAAATTTTCAATTGCTTTGCCGGAAAATGCGAAAGCCATAACTGACCCTGTGATAGAACCCACAGAACCATCCCGAAAATTTGCTTATAGCAATGCTCTGTGACGAGAGAGAACATGTGAGACAGCTCGCTGTAGAACGAATTGAAAACGCCAGGTTAACGGCTTCTTGCAGTAACATCCGAATTTTTAAGCCCCCACAGAGGCCACAATTGAATTTTTTTGCTGCAGATTATATAAATCTGCTAATTAGCAAGATATTAACATCACACCGCCGCCAATTCCCTCGAAATACCCCATTGACGATTTGAAAGAAATTGCTAAAACAAACGGACTGCCACCACATGACTTGATTACCCTTGCGATACAAAAAGTGTAGAGAGGTATGTGAAGTTGGTGACAGAGGCTGCCCAGAGGGTCATAGGAGAATCGGCGAGGGATTTGCCGATACAAAACACATTAAAATCTAGCGGCGAAATGCCCGAGTTTGACCACAAACATCAGTAAAAAATTCCTAAGAAAACATAATTTTTTTGTTGATATTATTGTAAATTTCATTTATAATTTATATAAAACTTTGCATGATTACTTTTTTTATTGTTTTATAATTATTCCTACACTATAAAAGTAATATATAATTAAAATAATTAATAGTAGCATCTGTCTGATTATTTACCGAAATTTCAAAAAAACTTGATTTTATGACAGCTGGTAGAGGGCTCAAGACAGTTTACTTTTAAAAACCTGATACCTTTAGAATCTACTCATAAATCTGCAACTTTTGACACCTCTTGGGTTAGTGAATTTGAATTTTTTTTTTTCGCCATACTTCATCGGCCCACCCTACCGCACACGCAACTCGGGTCCGACCCACAGTTACATTTTGTGTATTTAGCGCCGCACACCTTCCCCGTAAGACCCGGAATCTATTTATTTGTCCAGTGCTTTCTGGGAAGATGGAAACCTAGTACACGGATACCTGGCTCGGACTCGAGACACCGATCCCGCCATTTCTCCATCAGCGTTCTGTCGTCCTGCAAGAGTTCATGGGCCTGCATGGCATGGCAAGATGGTTGCAATTCTCTGATGCAACCCCGGTTCGGTCAAAATCCCACCAAAATTGAGGGTTGCTTTGACCGAGTGCTTGTACTAACTTCTAATATCGAAGCAGGATTCCAAAAAAGAAACTCAAAACAGTGGCGGTATTCGTGGATCTCAGCTCAGCATTTGAAACCCTCTGGAACATTGTCTGGAAACAGGGACAGTCAGGGACTATCCTAACGAGCTCGTAATTTTTTTAAATGCAACGCACGTATCGTCTTTATGACGCCCTCCTTTCAAACGCCAAACTCTGAACAAATAGTGTTACGCAGGGCTTAGTCGCGGGGGTAGCATGACTTTTATCGAGGCGGATTTATCCAACAAAATGGCGGTTTATCAGCATTTTTGACGTTTATAGTGGGATATATATCGCTCTCGACGATGTATAACCCACTTTAGACGTCAAAAATGCTGATAAACCGCCATTTTGTTGGATAAATCCGCCTCGATAAAAGTCATGCTACGGGGACTGGCGCCTACTCTTATCAACGTCTAAGTCAGTTACATACCAAAAGTCTCCGGGCGATCATTTATGTAGGCGACGACATTGCCATCACAGCACAAGCTTCGAATCTCGAGAAAGCGACAACACTGGTTCAGGAAGCCGTTGCAAAGTTTGAGCGCTATTTCATCGACTGGGGACTTAACCTAAACCTAACATTAACCCATGTAAAACTGCGAGCTGAGCACCTTTTACCTCAAAAATAGGCAAGCTAGTAAGTGAAGGTGTTAAACGCAGTTTCTGCAATGAAGCACGACCCTAACCCAGGCCATCTTGGTGTAACTCTAGAGAGAACTCCCACTTTTAAAGCCCCCCTCAATGGTATCAAACAGCTGCAACCTGATACGGAAACTGGCAGCGATAACATGGGGCTGCAAAGCGGATACACTGCGCATATCAACACTAGCCCTTGTCCATAGTGCGGCCCGAGCCAGTGTAGGCCGGCCATCATACTGACCTGGGTGTCGTTGAACTGAACAGTGCCATTAGGAACATATCCGGAACCGTCAGACCCACGAACACCAATTGGCTTCCCGTCATTTCCTACATATTCCCGTCAAGTCTGTGAAGAGAATTAATGATCAGAATGGAGTATGATAAGATCAACCATATGCCGCACCTGCCACTAGTGCCTTATCTTCAAGCAACCCGCAGTGGTCTTCGCCTACCATCAAAGAGATCTTTTGCCATGCCATGCAGGCCCACGAACTCTTGCAAGACGACAGAACGCTGATGGAGAAATGGCGGGATCAGTGGACATCTGTGGACCTGCCTAACAAGCATCTTGAGATTCTTGAGTCCGAGAAAGCATTGGACAAATAAATAGATTCCGAGTTTTACGGCGAAGGTGTGCGGAGCTAAATACACAAAATGTAACTGTGGGTCGGACCCGAGTTGCGTGTGCGGGCGGGTTCAGACGATGTTCCACATCAACTACGACTACCCGCTGTTCGCCATCCAAGGCGCCGATGTAGATGAGGCCGACTCGGGCGTAATGAGGTGGCTGTATATTTAGCATGGTCGTTTTGACACTCTCTCGAACTCGAGTGACAGACGTGCCATGTCTATTGTGCGAGCATGGCAGGCGGGACTCGAGATGGCAATAGATTAGGGTCATGTCGAGCAGAAAGTAGTTATTGCCATTTTGATTAAAATGTTGTATGTTTGTCTCCATCGCCATGTTAGCGTAGAGCCAACTCGAGCCCGACCGACAAGTTGACAGTTTTGCATAGAGAAGGGCCTATCTCGAGCTTACCATGCTGCCCGTACTGGACGGCTTACATTTCACCGTGTAGCATTTTGAGCACAATGCCATTTGCAAAATAAAATAAATAAAATAAACGAATTTAATAAGTTTTAATTATACTTTGTTCGGGGAGAACAAACATAAAACCATACTTTATGATTATACATTTTTGTTATTTGCAACACTTAAGCCGTCTTCGCATCTTGACTTCATCAGTGTATTGTCTACCGTTTCAATGTAAATATCAATTTTTGACACTTGGTTCGTATTAAATAGTAATTATTGTTAAATTCATATTAAAAACTATTATATTAGTCATACAAAGTATGACAAAGTACTTTTTAAACATACCGGTTGTTGATTCTATATAAATATAAGACAAATTTCCTTATGAATATTCGTTTTCATACAAAGAAATCACAAAACCAAGCATAACTTTGTAAATATGCGTTCAACGAAAAATTACTAAGGTATACTTTGCGTAGGGAACATGGTTTAGAACTGATTGGCATACTTTGTTTTTCAATTTAATAATTTTCATTATACTTGAAATCACAAATTGAATGTACCCAGCAAATGGGTGCATACGGGTATTTACCGGGTACATATCGGGTAAATACCCACAGGTGGGTATATACCCGGGTACGTGCCCATCTCTGTATAGGACTTATGTGGTTAAGTCCGCCGACCCTAGAATTAGGCGATCAAAGGCTTATTCTGTAAAAAAAATGCTCACAGTTGCTAGTCCTCAAAACCAGTTACTCAGTTACGGAAAAATAGCTCTTATTGAAATTAACAATTTTTTTTTCATTTTCCCAAAAATTAACCGGTTTTGAAGTGAGGACTAGCAACTGTGCTCATTTTCTTTACAGAATAGGCACACACTGGTCAAAATGACCGTGTAGGTATACGCGGACCCACTTGGGACTCCAACCGACGACGACGACGACGGTTAGAATGATGCTCAATTACATCATTAGGTCGATGTCGGAGTCTGATATCGAATGAGACAACTTAACATAGAGGTCAGCTCTTTAGGTATGATGTAAAATTAAGCGCGTTGTGTGTGTGTGGGGGATGGGCTTCGGACTTATTATTTTAACCGGACACTTGGGGCAAATGGGGTGGTCTTTACGCTTATACGTGTGCGACATTACGACATACCCACCTAGGTACAGCCGGCCTCACCCAAAGATACCCCTTTTTGTTGTGTTCGATTGGCGCCCTTATGCCGCGTGCAGTAAGAGCTGCCATTGGGTATATCTGTGAACTGTGACTGTGGCCGACCGTACCTACGCAAGACGGCAAGAATATTACTTGAATGACACCATTTACACAAATAATAGATTGATATGAATGTGTTCGTAAGTAGGACGTGGTATCTATAGGTAGGGGTAGGTACAAGCGATTTCTTCCAGGCAAACTTTGGATGGACTCATCTCCTGCTCACACCACCGACTCTGAAGTTGGACACACTATCAAAGAGGTATCTAAGGTCCTACGATCCTACAAGTGGGCAAAATAAAAAAAATCTAATTTGGCCACCCTGTAGTGTAGGTACCTAAGTACTTGCCGCCAGTAAATTGTATTTTCATTTTATCCCTACTACTCCTACTATCGCTTAGCCAGTTAACGACCAAAGATGCTACTTTCGTAAGCTGCAAACCGATCCAGATAAGAAAAGTTTACTGACGCAAAGCGATAGCTTCTGACCCGATGACCATATCGACCAACCCCCTGTAAATATTGTTGTTACATATTATTAAAGTTGATCGCAAACAAAACAAATTACTTGGTCTTACTTACGTAGATTGGTTGTGTTGCACTGGCACATAGATTCGCTATAAATGTGAAAATGATACCCTGTATTGCATAGCGCATCCACTGCCTTCTGTTCACTCCCGGTAGATGATACTCCAAATCTGTTGACTTCGAAAACAATGACGCACAGACGCGTTGAAAGGCCCCTAGCGCACCTAGCTACGTGTGGTGTGCAGCGAATGTGTTAACCAGAACCAGAAAGATTAACATGACCGAGCCCCATAATTAGGTATACATATAATCCGCGCGGAATCAGAATGGGATAATACCTTTTGGAACTGAATCGAAAATGACAGTTCTCGAGTAGCGACAGTAAAAAAAAAGTTTTAGTTCTACGTTCTATCTTAGGAAATACACAAAAATGTTTAATGGTTGTAATCTAAAAGGATTAAATGTTATTGCATTAATTGAATAAAACGTGATAAAACTCGAGCAGACACCCACGCGCACAGAAAACACAAGCAAGTTTCGACGCGAGTTTGCCATAGACAACTAGAGTTTGCCGAAATGCTGGCGCTACAGGACCGCGAGCTTCTCAGTTCCAAAAGGAATTATCCCATTCTGATCCCGCACGGATTATACATGCCACTCTTCTCTTCAACTCTGGCAGTAGGTGCCTACTGCTGTACGACTACCTACCTACTGTTGTACAGTCGGCCACAGTCTCAGATACCCCTTTTTTTTTCGATTGGCGCCCTTATGCCGCGCGCGGTAAGAGCTGCCATGGGGTATCTGAGATTGTTGCCGATCGTACCACTAAAACATTCGTAGTCACTTCATATTCTTTTATAATGCGTGCGGGATAATACCTTTTGGAACTGAACCAAAAATGACAGTTCTCGAGTACCGTCGGTAAAAAAGTTGGTTCTACGTTCTATCGTAGGGTTATGAAATTGAAAATACACAAAAATGTTTTTAATGGCTGTAAGTAATTTAAAAGGATTAAATGTTATTGCATTCATTGAATAAGACGTGATAAAACTCGAGCAGACACCCACGCGCAAAGAAAACACAAGCAAGTTTTGACGCGAGTTTGCCAAAATGCTGGCGCTACAGCTGACAGGGACAGGCGGACCGCGAGCGTCTCAGTTCCAAAAGGTATTATCCCATTCTGATCCCGCACGCATTATACCTATTGATTTAACGGTTTCACTCATTAACGTCGGGATCGCCGACTAGTTTCGACGGAGACTGCTCGCGTGGCTATCGATCTCTCACTAGGTACCTACAGGCCCATAGATAGGAGTTGTTAGTAGCGTAAACGCCTTCGTTCATCCCCGGCAGCAAGACACGACGCAAATTTTAGCTAAAACTAAAAAGCCAAAATGGCCTTTGCATCTACGCAATGAGATGATTTATGCAGCGTCCAGTGGCACCTTCACTCACACTAGATCAGAGATGGGTAACGACCCGGGTTATAACCCAATCGGTGGGTTATAACCCACTTGGTACCTATTATCGCCCGGTTAAAACCCATTTTGGTGGGCGATAACTAAAGTCTGTTAGGACTGTTCTACTCGTTCAGTTCTAGTGATAAAACTATTCGGTTTTCTTTTCCGTTTAGTTCTCTATTAATAGAACTGATACTGTGAAGGTATTCCGGGAAGTTCTACGATATTTAAAAAATAAAACAACAACAATAAAATATCCACACTGTCTCAATTGCAAACAAAAGTATGCCAATGAGTCCTAATCAACATTCTATTTTAAAAGTATCTCTTGGTACCTAATTTTGCGTCAAACTTATATTTACGAAGTTATTTGAGGTTACTTGCTTTTTTGTATGGGTGCGAAAACATTTTATGACATTACTCTTATTCTTCACTTAGCTTCACTTTCTGGTTTTGAAAAACGGATTAGGTATATTATTTACCACATTTCATCTAAATATACTACATGCCGCAAATTACCGCATTCAAAAATAGTTAAATATTTTATGTTTTATTGTGGTTTTTACCTTAGAAACTGTTATTTTTTTACTTTACTTGATAAATTTTTCACCAAAAGTAGTTCAATAATGTAGTTCTGATGTTTTCTTAGGTTTGCACGAGCACTATGCTTATTAACAACAGTTTTAAGAGATTCAACGCCCGAAAAAACAACAATATAACATAACATATTTAATTATTTTCAAATGCGATACTTGCGGCATGTAGTATGTTTAGATGAAATGTGATAAATAATATACCTACTCCGTTTTTCAAAACGAGAAAGTGAAGCTAAGTGAAGAATAAGAGTAATGTCATAAAATGTTTTCGCACCCATACAAAAAATCACGTAACCTCAAATAACTTCGTAAATATAAGTTTGACGCAAAATTACCAAGAGACACTTTTCAAATAGAATGTTGATTAGAACTCATTGGCATACTTTTGTTTGGAATTCAGAAGTTTTTTTTATAACCTGACATTATTCGTATTTAAGTTTCAACCAGCTTTTCTATCTGATGAAAATCGTAGCACATAAGCAGGTCATCTTCATAATCATACAATTTATGGTGGGAAATAATTTACTTAAAAGTTAACAAAAATGTTTTAAATGTAAAAAAGTAACAAAATAATCACAAATATGTTATTACTCCCAAATGTGGTCCGTTGCGGTGTGTAGTATATTTGGGTGAAATGTAGTAAATAATATACTATATCCATTTTTAAACCCAGAAAGTGAAGCAAGTTGAAGCAAAGAGTAGTTATAAAATGTCTTCGCTCCTATACAAAAAATCACATAAGCTCAAATAACTTAGTAAACATAACTTTCACACAAAATTACCAAGACGTACTTTTAAAATATAATGTTCATTAGAACTCATTGGCATACTCTTTTTTGTAATTCAGAAGTTTTTAAACTACGCGTGTCCGCGCGATTCTATGAGATCGTTTTACTGTGCGCCGCCGCCGGGCGCGGAGCAAAGCAAGACGAGCGGCTCCCTTAAAGTCCATCCACTTAAATGGAGGGTGCCCATACGTTACTGACCGTATGAGCACCCGAAAATCTTTTGTTAGGCTTTATTATAATTGTAATAGTTACCAACCTTCATTTATATGCTTACGAAAGAATCTGTGAATTTTCGGGGCGCACTTTGCGCGCTCATCTACTCTCACTAATGACTTCAGATTTCAATATTATGGTGGTTCAGACCGAACATAAAAACCAAAACCTTTGAATGCAAAACCTTCAAATATCTTTTAAAAAAATAAAAAGTTTTTTTACTAAAAAGCAATGTGTCTTACGGGGCTACTTGTCCGGCTAATCATTAGGGACCTCAGTCAGCTTTCCCGTTATTGGGTCTGGCAATGCAAACATAAATAATTGTGGAAACTGAATTATTTTATGTTATACAAACTTATTTGATCAATTTGGTCTGAAATCGACAAATTTTCGAGCGCTGCGCGCGCATTTGTCAATTGTCCTGAGAAATCGTAATTACCATGTTGTTTACGGGAAACATTTGTGAAATTACGAGTGTGTGTTTATTCTGTCTAAAGTGTTCCTGAAATATAAGGGAAAACTCTGTGATTTTTCGGCGCGCGTCGTTCGTCTTACTAACATGAAAAATTACCATTACGAGAATATCGTAAAAAATCGTAAAAAAAGTTTTAAAAAAGTGAATATTTGAGTGCGCTGCGCGCGCGTTTATAGTTTTATACAAACAAGGTGGCCCAAACAAAACGTCAAGCGAGAAAATCTATACAGCGGACATCAAGGGCTGCCCCAATTAATGTTATTTTCGAGAAAACATCACTGAAGTTGTAGGGAAAAAAAAGTTGAGGTCGGAAGGACTTTATATTGACTTCAAAAACTCCCACAAAGCCTTAGTCCCTGCTTAGTCCTCAGAATGGTACAAAAATCCTGTCAGTTTAAACAACAAAACCTTACAAAACCTAACAAAAAAAACCGGACAAGTGAGAGTTTAACTCGCGTTGAGAGGTTTCCGTACAATGAGGAAGATCGGACGAACGAACGTACGAAGATCTTCATACAAAGTCTACTAAGATATATTAATCGAAAGTCCGAACCATACCGCGATCCGCGATGTAGGACTGTGGAGCGATATCTGTTGACTGAGTTGAGGAACTAATGCTAGTAGAACAAAATTAATATTTTCCTAAGTAATTTTGTACACCATGAACTTCTTATAGGTTTTTTCTGTAATCTATAGAAAAATACCAATCATCTGTTTTTTTTTTCAAAATTTTAGGAGATAAGGGGGGGAATTTTTAATTTTCGCGTATTAAATTACTTAAAAACTGTTCATTTTACAATTATTACAAAATATCTATTTGAGATCCTTAAAACGAGCCCTTTCATTTGATGTCACACGATATATTTTATAAAACTTTTTAGTGAGTTTCCAATTTACCCCCCAAAAGTGGTTCCCATGTTTAAAATTTATTAATTTACGTTACACGTCCTTGTTTGGGTCACCGACTTACACATGTGTACCAAATTTCAACTCAATCGGTCCAGTAGTTTAGGAGCAAATTGGCTGTGACAGACGGACAGACAGACGCACGAGTGATCCTATAATGGTTCCGTTTTACCTTTTTAAGGTACGGAACCCTAAAAAATGGCTGAACATACATTGGGGTGATTCGGGTAGCTCTTGGTGTCAGGTATCTAGATTTTCTCGCTCGACGCCTATCTTAGGGCCACCCTGTATAATTCCAAACCATAGAATAGGCGGGCGTTGCACGCCGAACTGGGTTTTTGATAGTGTTATACGTTTTACCTCTTGTAACAGAGTGTATTTAGTTATCGCCCACCAAAAAAGACGATAATGGGTTATAACTGGGTGATTTGGGTTATAACCCGGTTTTAACCCAACTGGGTCGTTTGGGTTATAACCCACTACCCATCTCTACACTAGATGGGTGAAGAGATCACTCGGCGCTGCAGTGCCTGGGACATTGTTTTAGATGGAGTAAGTACTTAGGTAGGGTTGCCCAGCACCTAGAAATCGAATCTCGCCAAACCTTTTGGCGAGATTCGATTGCATTTGTAGGGTCTAGGATCTGGAATTCAAACCTTAGGTCCTAAAAGTAGGCCTCGCGTTGAGAAATCGTCCAAAAAACTCATCCAAAAAGAAGATGTTTTTTTTTTTCATTGGCGGCGCTAAAAATACTTGTGCCTCCTACTGGGCCTTAAATGGAGTAGAATAAATTGTGAAATAAAACCAAAGAACTTTAGAGCACTAATTTATTCTGTTCACTTAGCGTGGGGGGCAGCGTGGTGGGCTTGCGCGGCAGCCTTCCTCATCTGGGTGAGAACGTTGCTGAGCTCTTCACGCTTCCTCTTGGCACGGATGTGGGTGCCGAGACGCCTCTTCAGGAACTTGAGGGCACGCTTGTCCTTGGACACCTGAAAAAGGACGGTTGGAGTGGTGTGAGTTTTCATTGGTGGACGAAACAAGATAAAACACTACACTCTGTATAGGGATTCAAGACAATTTTTCGGTAAGATCAAATTTGTATGAAAAAAATCCTGATTTCATAGTGTACACACGACAGCACATCAGAGTGTACAGTTTTGTTGTAAAGTCGCCCGTAACGTAACCGAGTAGAGTGCTAGTGTGTAAGGGTTGACGTGCTGTCTTGTGTACAAGTAGCACTAAACAACTTCTCAACTAATCATATTTCATAATCATTGCACTCCACTTTTGCCATAAGATTGCAGTGCCTTTACAGGCTACCTGTGTATTGCCCTAGTTATACCTTTAACAGCTTGGTTGGCCTAAATTTTTTTCCAGTACCCTCAGGGCGTCTATGGGCCGAAGTAATACCAATTGGTTAAACTAGCAAAATAAAGTTTTCCCTATCTAAAATTCTGAATTAATGTATGAAGCCCTTGCAGGAGTAGCTCTTATGAAAATGAAAATTTATTTATTGGCATAAGGTTTATTTGACGATAAACAGAAGCACTCTGCGCCTGCAATTAAGTCTCAGACCAGCAGGCTTCCTCACAATTTTGTCCACGACAGCATAAACGTTCATAGGTTTACAAAGTTTTTGTGAGAACAATTACAATTTTCTGCAATAACTATGGACTCAAAATTTTATTGGGTTTTGTCATTGACTTCAAGGGACCCATTTCGTTGTAGGGTGACCGACAGTTAGCATTTATTTCCGAAAGACCAATAATTTATTAGATTTATATTTCTTGTTTCATTAATTCATCAATAGGTACAGGATTCCAGGTATAAACTACCAAAACAAATAAAGTTTCTTACCTTCAGCAACTCCATAGCCCTCTTCTCGTATTGTGCATGACCTACGACTTCACGGACCAGGTCACGGACGAACTTTGAGTGCTTTGTTTGCAGCTGAAATAAAACAATGAGAAAGGGTTAGTTATACTGGAATTTACTTGTCGGGTCCTGAAGATGAGTTTATTGGATTGTAATAAAGGTTGTATTGTGTGTGGAATCAATTTGATAACCACCCAACTTGATTCAACAACTGAAACATGAAAATATTCCAACTTGCAAACATAAACAATTAGGCCTTAGGCCTTAGCATCTGATGGAGATGGTATACAGCGACTTTTGGCACCTCCTCTCACACGAGATGAGTTAAGTCATGACCATTCAAACGTTGCAGTGCCTGGGACAAACACAAACATAACCTAAAATGCACTGCACAAAAATCTTGAGGAAAACGAAACAAACTTACACCCTTTAGCCTGGCGGGGCGGATTTTGATGGCCTTGTCTGTGATTCCTTTCCTGCCAGCAGAAATCTTGGTTGTTTTGTGGCCTTTTCGCAGACCAACTGCGATCTCAAACCTTGGTGCCATGCTGAAATCACAAGGAAACGACCACTGTTGAATGAAATCAGTTGTACACAATATTCTTCAAACCTTTGCGGCTTGCACTTTGATGGAAAATTCAAGTAATTTTTACAGATTACACTGATAAAATCAAATAGAAAATTAAATATTTTCGACGTACTTTGCAATTTGACAGCCGACAAAAGAAAGACTGGAAATCGTTCCGAAACCGAAACTTGCGGTACCGGTTTTTCGGGACAATATTTTTAGAAAAAAAAATTATATTAATGAAACGCAATGTCTCAAAAGTCAAAACCACAGGTCAAAACCACCTAAAATCTAGAGATTTCGTTAATAATTTGATGCGTTCCTATTATTATTATACTAAAATAATAATAAAATAAAAAACGTTTCATCCTATAAAATTACTTTATAAAAACTACTTTCTGAGTGGACGCGACGTGTACGGCGATCGCCGGCCAACATCTGAATCAAATCAACAAGTACATTGACTGTCCAAATCAACAATAACAATCAAAATAATCATGCGAAAATGGATTAAAATATATTTTCATCATCACAAATAAAACTATGCGAAATCGCGATTATAGCAACAATGGAAGCAGCAGTCGCCCACACACACACATCGTAATGTCACATTTGACGGACAAAATGTTGACAGCTGACATGTGTTTTTGAAGGAAAGAAAACGCAAAGGAAATCTCGTTTTTCGAAAAATTGCGTTCTCAAGGACAGAATTATTATACCAATTGTGGAAGAATATAAGTTGTCCATTGTTAGTGAACTTTGCCGATACTAAACTTCCGAATCCGTGACAAAAGAAAACATAACCTACGAATAATACCAATAATTTGGTAAAAGATTCGTTTTCTGAAATAAATGTCTCGTGTAAGCCCTTAAAATGGAAGTGGGAGCAGTAAAGCAAGCTTTTAACAATGAGGTACGTATCTGATAACTCAACAAATCACTTAGGTTCTTCTTTTCTTCAACCCATAGCCACTCGATGCTAGGTGCAGGGGCCTGAGTCTGTAACGCAATGGTGCCGAAATGGCCTCCCAGCTGACGGCTACAATTACGATTTATTAATGCTGTCGGTCCTTTTAATGTTTTTGTACTAAAGCAAAGAATATTCTGATCCTGATTCTAGAGGATTAGTTCGCTCGTTGTAGGAGAAAAACGTTTAAACCCTGATTTTTTACCTTCTACTGGGACGCCATCAACACGCCATTACGTTAAAGACTTAAGGCCCAGGTCTAGTTCGAAGGTTAAAGCACCCAAAACCTTTCCTATATATTATTTAGTCATCTCGCTAACAACAATTTATTTGAAGCTATGGGGACTTTATTTTAAATACTTACCATTCTTATTATCCATTTAAACTCTATTTAATCATGGCCCGGGCATTTCAGCTTCCGAGTGTGTGTAATGAAGAAGGTGCCACTGGACGCTATAAATCATGGCCCGGGAATTTCAGCTTCCGAGTGTGTGTAATGAAGAAGGTGCCACTGGACGCTATACCTACATATAAAATATAATCTCATTATGTAGATGCAAAGGCCTAAGTTTTTTTGAAATAAACTTTTTAGCTTGCCTGAGCCAAATAACAAATAATCTGCAACGTACCAAAGCAATCGGGATGAGCATAACCGAGCTTGAGATGAAGGTGCAAAATCGGCCAGATTGGAAAACTTTTGAGAGCCCTATTTCCTTGATTAGGGATAACCGGAACTGATAATGATGATGATGATGATGAACCAAAGCAAATGTTTTTAAAATTCCAGGTTATCCAGCTGAAGAAGAAGTTGGACCAAGCCAAGACCCAAATAATCAACAAACTTACAAGGAAAGCTAAAACCCTAACACAGAAGAAAGCTCCGGATCATTTAGCTGAGAAGTTGAAGAGAAAAGCAACTTCTGCTGTCAATGATGTTATGGCCATCAAAGTAAGTTTATAGCTTTCCTATAGGTCATATTTGCAGAAAAAAGAAAATGTACTTATTATTATTTTGGCGAATAAATAAATAATAAGTTTTTTTTTTATTGTACTTATTATTTATTTATTGTACTTATTAATAGTCTGGACAAGTCAATACGTGTGGAGCCAACTAAGCCACGGGTTTCCTCACAATGTTTTCCTTCACCGTTAGCGAGTGGTGACTTGTCTTTCCTGTAGGCTAGGTCAACTAAGCTGTCAGGATGGTATAGATGCTGGGCGCTTTACTCCATCTAAAACAATGTCCCAGGCACTGCAGCGCCGAGTAGTCTCTTCACCCATCTAGTGTGAGTGAAGGTGCCACTGGACGCTGTATAAATCATCTCATTACGTAGATGCAAAGGCCTTAGTTTAGTTAATAGTAAATGCTGCATCACAAAGCAATAACTTTTAATAAAGCTTGGATTGGGTGATTCCGAGAATACTAATACAAATTATCCCAGACTCTTGTCTGAGACTGGTGCTGTTGGGGATGCTTGGAATTATACCTACACTAGTACAGAACTGTCTATTAAATACAGGTTGCAGTTTTAATTAATAATTTAATCTCTTTAATTAAATTATCTCCTCTTCTACATTCGCAGAAAATAAACAATAAGGACCTGGCAAAGTTCGCAATCACACACACCGGTAGCTTGAACGACTTTCTAAACAAGCCAAATGCATCAACGACAGACCGTGCTTGCGCCCGACTCTTACTCCATAAAGCCTTACAAGACAAGTACCAGTTACTACGGAGCCGATTCACCGATGTACCAATAGAAGATCTGTTCATGTCCCGACTTGAACGCCAAAAGATAAAGAAGGAAGAGCAAGAGAAACGGAAGCTCAAAAAGAAGGAGAAAGAAGATAGGAAGAGAAAGAGGGAGAGTGAGAAGAATAATGAGAAAACACCGGTACAGGCTGAAGGCGATTGGAGTGTCGAAGATATTGATATAGATGAGCTGATTTTGAACAAGAAGTTTGTACCGAAAGTCAAAAGTAACGAAGTCAGTGATGATGAAGATAATGACTCTGAGAAGCAATCTGATGATGAAAAAGAAGTACATGTAAGACGAAAAGTTGTTAAAAGTACAGTTCACTCAGATAGTGACAATAATGGTGGTTCAGATGACGAATCTGAAGCTGAGAAAGTTGGATCAGATTATGAAGGTTCAGTAAATGAGAGTGGTGATGAAGAAGATGACGGGGATGAGTTGAATAACGGTGATGATGGCGACGATGATGAACAGGAAAGTAAGCAGGATTCTGGCGAAGAAGAAGAAGAAGTACGAAACGAAGATTTAGGTGATGAAGAAAATAGTGAATCAGACAAGGAAAGCAAAAATTATGAGAAAACAACACTTCCAGAAGTAACAGAGAAAACTACTAAACCGAAACCAAAACTGGAAAAGCAACCCAACACGAAACCAGTAAAAGAAGACAACAGGAAGAAATTGCCCAAGCTAAACAAGGACAAAGCTAAAACTAAAAACTTCACAGACAAAATGCAATCCAAGAAGTCTAAAAAAGGTGCAAATGACTTTGATGCTCCTCAAAGTAATAAAATTGTGGATCCATTTTTTATAACAGCTACAGGAGAGAACTACATGTCTCTAGCAGAGCCGAGAGGTCCTGATGAAGTTAAAGAGGTACACAGACAGGGAAATAGACAAGAGAGAAGAGCAGCCATGTTTGGACATGCCCCTAAAGCTAGACCAAGGTTCAACAATAAGGGTAACTACAATAATAACAACAAGTTTGGAGACAAAAATGATAAATTCGCTGCACAAAACGGTTTCAAAAATCGCAATCCTGGTCAATATAATAAGTTTGATAAACAAGAAGGGCATCAAAAGAGAGACTTTGGTAACAAATCTTATACGAAAAACTCCTATAATGATAAATCTGAGAGTTATCAAGATAAGAGGCAGAACTTCAAAAGGAAATTTGATGCTTCTGATAATATTGATAAAAAATCTTCAGAGCCTGAGAAGCTGCATCCATCATGGGCAGCCAAGAAGAAAATGTCCGGTATACAACCCTTCCAAGGTAGAAAAACAGTTTTTGACTAATGTGTAAGTTGTAAATAAATTGAACTAATTTAATGCAAAGAAATGTTTTTATTTTATTTTGTGTTTAGTTTCATAACTGTTTGTCAATAAAGTATATTTGATTTGATATGAGTAACTAAACTACATATTAATTAATCCGTTATCAAATCAGTCTTTTTTTTCTTTATGGGGAGACAAAAAAAAAATGTAGTTACTGTCCATGAGATATTGACCGATTTTTTGTTCGTTTCGCGGCTATTTTTGCGGAATAATTGGTGCTAAAACTTTGCTAAGTGCCTTATTGTAAAAAACCTCGCTGCATACAATACGACTGTGTAGCCATAATTTTTAGGTCAAGCAAAATAACGGAATTCGGAGTATGCAGCGAGGTTTTTTTTAAGCTGTTGCTCGCTCAGGCGACTAAAATACCTAGCTGCGATTCTGCTCGAAAAAAAAAATGCTGGAATAAAGTAAAAGTTACACGAAATGTTTTCCGGCGTGACAAAAAAGTAGAGTAGGTAGATCAAAAACAGCTGAACCGATTTTGATGAAACATGTCTAAGAACACTCGCTAGAAAACCTACTTTCAAATAAAAAAACCGCATCCAAATCGGTTCACCCGTTTGAGAACTACCGTCCCAAAGACAGACAGACACACATAGCGGTCAAACTTATAACACTCTTTGTATCAGGGGCTAAAAACTAATTTTGGAACCTCAATCTGTTACCTACATAGCTCAGATACTCCACTCGCAGCCCAGCCAACCACAACCCTCCAAATTGCAACATCGCATTCTCTCAACACTATACGTATTTTATGCTGCTATGCGGGATAATTACAGCAGCAGGTGAGGTCCTACTGTAAACAAAGGGACTGGACAAGCAATATTAGCATGCAATCTCGTACACACTTAGCACTTACGTTGCTCACGGTACGATACCATGCCAAGGGACTCTACCATGAGCTGTAGTGGACGAAACTACTACCCATGGGCGCCGGGAGCAGGGTGCAAGATGGCGCACTTGCACTTGCACCCCCCTGTCAGGAAAAAAATCCACTACAGCGTACGGCTATTTTTTTTCGAAAAATGCTCAAGCGTACTAGGGTAATAAAAAAACCCACTAAAAAAAAAAACATTTATTCTGTTGTTTGAATGAAAACTGAAGGCTTGCTGTACAATTTAGACCGAAATCGGTTAATTATCGAGCGCGCTGCGCGCCCGCGTTGTCCTATTTAGGTACACACGACAGCACGTCAGACTGTACACTTTTGTTGTAAAGTCGCCCCTAACGTAACCGAGTAGAGTGCTAGCGTGTGTACAAATCTGTACAATAATAGAAATCACGAATATTGAAAGAGTAACAAGGAGCCGGCTGGTACAGTCGGCCACAGTCTCAGATTGGACTTATAAGTCCTTAAGTCACTTACAACAAGCCAAGCTCTACCTACATTATTCTCTCGTCGTATAATAGCAATGAGAGGGAGGAAGCGGTAGTTTCATGGGCGCCGCCAGGATTACTTTCAGGGAGGTGCATATTCTTCATCCGTAGGCGGATTTGCAGTCTTGGCCGCCCTAGGCCATGTAGTGGGTAGGTACGGTCGGCCACAATCTCAGATACCCCATGGCAGCTCTTATCGCGCGCGGCATAAGGGCGCCAATCGAACAGAAAGGGGTATCTGAGACTATGGCCGACTGTACCAGCCGGCTCCTTGTTACTCTTTCAATATTCGTGATTTCTATTAAGTATTGTAGGGACTTGCATAAATACCACTATGTAAGGGCTACATAAAGTCCCTTGCATAGTGGACAGCACGTCAGACTGTAGGTACACTTTTGTTGTAAAGTCGCCCGTAACGTAACCGAGTAGTGTGCTAGCGTGTAAGGGTCGACGTGCTGTCGTGTATACCACCATTGGTACTGGGCAGTGGTATCTACAAGTGGTCCGGAAGGGACATGGATCCTTCGGATATAGTAGGAAGGTAAGTTTCATGGTAGGGTAGAGTCAAGGGTATTAACGAAGCTTTCCTCACAGCGCTCGCTGTAATTTGTCGTTGCAATTGAAACATTCTGCCTACTCTACTTGAATGCAACTTGCGGGTCTAGCACAACCACGACGAGATCGACTTTTCGGGTTTAATACCTGCATGTTATCTGCTTGCTAATGTAGAGAAGCTTACGTGCATGCCCTCTGAGGGACCATATTGGATTTTTTAGTTTCCAGACCTATGACGATTTAGTAAAAGATCCCAAACAGTTGTAGAAGAGAAGCTTGAATTTGTCTTGGGTCAGGCGACTAGAATATGTGCCAAAGGAAGGCACCATTGCACACCAACGATGTATGGTCAGATGCAGCGGCTGGAGGAAGCAACACCTTCTGCCTAAATACTACAGAAGACTTCCCAGTTTGATAGGTAAGTAGGTATCTTAAATTAACCTATCTGTATCAGGATAACTACTAAATAAAAAATTTAATACCCTCGACATTTTAGCTTCAAATAAGCATAATAATATCTCATAAACAGCTGAACCAGTTTTGATAAAAACATGTCTAAGAACACTTGCTAGAAAACCTGCTGTCGGTCTGTAGCTCCGTCGTCTCGGTCGTAGCTCTAAAACGGGTAAACAGATTTGGATGTTTTTTTTAAAATTTTTAGCTAAAATGTCGGGGGTATGGTGCTACGGATGGAATATATGGTTTAAGGCCCTTCATGCTAGACTAACGCACTGTCAAGAGGGGCGGCTCTCCGCCGGTCCCCTTTTCGCTATAGCAAGAGTTTCTTCTCCATAGATTAACTACAGGGTGCACTCTAAGTCGATAGCGGAACGTCTACTGAGCAAAACAAACAACTTGTACTAGGTGGCGACAAAAATGGAGCGAAAAAAATATCAGCTGTTTCATACATTTGGCGCAGTACCGAGTCGACCTTTTGTATGGAACAGCTGATATTTTTTTCACTGCATTTTTTTTGCCACCTAGTACAAGTTGTTTGTATTGATCAGTAGATCTAGCACACTTAAAGTTTCGCTATCGACTTAGAGTGCACCCTGTAGTTAGGCTGTACATAAGGGGGTTATAACTATACGTAGTTATCTGTCTCACTCTTTTGATCTACAACGTAAAAAAGGGATATTATACTATACCTAGAGTTATAAACCCACAGGTACGATCTAAGCCATTCTTATGCTAAGCTAGCTGAAATGCCATAAATGGTACACTCTACTGGTGATTCTGAATAAGTTCTCACACTTTTAAGGTCCAAAAAGTTTTTTTGATATGATTAACCTTTTTGACTAATATGGTTTATGGTCCTTCGTGCTAGACTAGCTGCACTCGGCTCTCCACCGGTCCCCTTCTCGCTCTATACGCGTTGATTACAACTATTTAAGGGCTTAGGTATTGTGTGGCCAGTAGTATTGCTGCTATTCAGGCGGGGAATTTCTACAGTGTACCGTCACGTGTACCAAGTATACACCGTGGAATTTTAGTGGTTTTAAAGCCGAAGGTATTTAGTTGCACTCGTGATTCTGAGCCAAATTCCAAAATTTTACTTCAAAACGAGCGAAAAAAAAAACACTTCCCAATACTAACGGCTATCGCCAATCGACACCATTTCGCACATGAATAGTCAGAGGGTATTATCTCGGAAAATGCAATTTTTTTTTTACGACGGATTCGAGTTCGCAAAATTTTTCTCTACAATCTGGCAAGACAGCCATATCTGTAGGTTAATTTAAAGCCGAGAAACGGAGCTTTACGACTGTCTTCCAATTTGGTTTGCGATATATTCGAGCAGGCAAGACTGTCACATTTTAGTTAGCCACTAAGCGCCATCCGAAATTGACGGGTCACTCGTGTTATTTCAAGTTATGACAGGTGCTCTGTCAATAATTACTATAAAAAGTTAAAATGTGAGCAGTCTAGAGCGTATTATCTTTTAGTTAATACTCTTTAGCCTATTTTGAATAATTCGTCATTTGTATTATTTTGACTTAATACTCTATAGTCCGTTTTTTTTCACAACTTTCTAAATATCATTGGTTTTATATTGACTTAATACCATATTGCCATCGGTTTCATCTAGATACTACTCTCTGTCCAGTTTTTTTTGTAATATTTTTTTGTTGTAAACCGAATAATACCCTTTTGACCGATAATAAATTCTAAATACTTGTGCAAGGAAGGTGGTTTTTGCTGCCAATCCCGCTATCAAAGTAGATAATAGTGCTGAAGACCTGGAAATAGCGTAAGAAGACTGTGATGATGAACAAGCCGACCCTACTTATCGTCCATCTGGAGAATTTCTGCCTCTAAGTTCCCCGGATATTATGCCAGATCACCAACTTTGTAATAACCTAACATAGGTAAAATATTTGAGCCAGCGCCTCTATTATCTAAAAATTCCACTCAACCTACGAGCGTCAAAACACTCGAAAATAGCTCTTATTGAAATGAACAATCCTTTTTTTGACATTTGAAAACCGTTATTTTTACGGTGGATATTTTAGATAATAAAGGGGCAGATCGCCACCGTCGCTCGGTAGGGTAGGCTGGCGGCGTTGCCCCACTGGATGGCGAGGCTCAGCTTTTGCCCTTGGTAAGAACCAGCCCTCTGTACACTCGAGGCGTCAACCAGGCACAACGAAATCTCTTGAGAGAGTTTTCGCGCACCAGGTCCCTGAGGGCCTCTACGCCGAAGGGCGCAAATATGTAGCCCTGTACCAGGACTGCATATTTGTGCCTCTTGTACCCCGCTGTAGCCGCACCAACGCCGCCGGTGCGGCAGGAGGCCACTTTTATAAGAGACTGTGCTACTATGTCGAATTACGTAGTGTCCCAAACCAGCGACCGCCACAGTGAGCGTCACCCCATCAGGCCTATTGCCATTATCTCTGGCTATGCCATGCTAGGCTAGTCTAAGCAGCGACCCGGAACAGATTCAGCGGCAGATCCTGGCTTGGGCCTGCCATGTCTGGCCAAGCGCTCCTGGCCGATTAGGTCGATCGTGCTGTCGACCGAGGACAGGAACGCTGGCAGCGAGATGCTTGAAGGCATTCTTATGCCCAAGCAACCGTGACGGATTGACAATTTGGTCTGGGTCTATCCTCTGAAGGGCAATTTAGGACTGCTTATAAGGTTTATCTTATAATTTTGCTTCAATGTTGAACACCGTAATACGTACAAGAATTTATGAGTAAGAAAAAAAGTAAGATTTAGCCTGTACAATACATGTCCCACTAGCTAGGCAAAGGCCTTCTCTCTCTACGCGTGCTCAATGCGGATTGGCTATTTTTGGAATAATGCCTCATACGCTCAGGTTTCCTCACGATATTTCCCTTCACAGTCAGCGAGAGGTAATTGCTACTACAAATTCACAAACATAATTCTGTCATATTTGGCAAATTCATCGAATTTGATGAATTTAATCTTTCGTAGGAATCGTCCTGCACTGGGGATCTTAGGAGGCACAGTGATGAGTGAGTTAAAATATGAGGCCAAGTCATGTTTTTCTTCGTCAAGGAGGTTCTCTCTAAGCACGCACTTCAATAAATTGAGTTCGAAACCAATTGACTAACAATTTTGTGTCAGATATTCCTGCCCCCTTAGCACGCTGCCTACTCTCAACTGTCACCTTAGCCACTGTTAACTGTCACCTCAGTAGTGTTAAGCGGCTAAGGTGACAGTTGAGAATAGGCAAAATGGTAGCGTGCTAAGGGGGCAGGTCTAAAATTACTGATTGTGCGTCGCCTCCATGTTTCCTCGCTAGAATAATTAATAACTTCGCTTTAATAACTTTTTCTTAAAGTAAATAGCACAGAAGAAGTAGTTTATTTGAAATGAATAAATTTAATTAAATTATAAGCGACATAAAACTAAATTAGATGGTATTAGTTTAAGTACTTTATTGAAGACTGAAATACCCAATTATTTATACCAATTTTTGTTTGTTGGGAAATATGTGACTTATTTTGTTAATTACTTGATGATTACTTAAGAAAACTACTGTCAATGATAACAAAAGTCTGCTTTCATGATTTTAAATTTATTTTAATACACTTTAAAAGATATAATTTTCAAATTCAGGTAAAAAGACCAGTATTATTTTGAAATAATACATTAGAATTGCAAAATAAAACTGGCTATAGAGTCATAAATACAAATTAATTTAATTTTGTCAGGCTATACAGTATTATCTTGATAGAGTGTCAGGAAAAACAGTATAACTATTAATCTACTTCTTTTCAACTCTATTTTTTTCATGAATCATGCAGAGAAAGAGTCAACCTACAACGCAAATACAAAAAGTTATCAATATGTGGCCTGCATCAAATGTTACGAATTTTCAAATATTCAAAACGCTTTTTCTCGAAACTCACTTTTTTGAGATAATACCCTCTGACTATTCATGTGCATTTTGTATGGAGAAGTGAATTTTTTTTTCGCGTGTTTTGGAATGAAATTTTATAATTTGGCTCAGAATCACCAGTGCAACAAAATACCTTCGGCTTTAAATCCACTAAAATTCCACGGTGTAGAGTCACAATTCGTATGGAGAACCGATGAAAATTGAACGAACCCGTGCCACAGTAGAGGCAGTAATTTGTCTCCATAGAAACGGCCGCAATACGCCTCGAATCTGGGAACGCAGGTAAGTAGGTATTTAGGTAACTTTTGTATGGACTGTCGTAGCTATACTTGGTTAATTTTGATGTTTTTGTAACGCACATTTTCTTCGGTCGACTTTCCTACTGCTCCATTCCCCCACCGTGCCCGTGCACAACCAAATACATCACACGGCAAAGCCAATATCCGCAGCAATGCGTTATCGTCACCGGCACTAATATGCAAACAATAAATCCTGTCAAGTCAAGTGTAAATGTAGTATGCGTGCGATGTAATTAAGCATTCCTGAGCGCAATCAGCGTCGCCACAATTAATTGCGGGTCGTGGTGCGGCCGCAACTCCCGTCGTCGGGTTAGCTGCAACCCCGATGTCTGAATGACTATTAGGGAGTCAGTCACCTCAAGAAGAAACATTCTGTGGCAGCCACAGAATAGATACGCCTTCTTCTTCTGCTGTGTGCCAACTTGCCAACCTGCTAGCAGTATTCTTTTCCTTTTTAAGAAACCGCATGCTCCTCAGGAAAGAACTCTGCTCTGCTCTATATTTTTATTTGTGAACTTATTTAATTTTGATGACGACTTTTTTTCTAAATATTTTCTTGGTTTTGTTGGAAAGAAGACTGAACACCTGTTGAGGGACTCCAATGATCAAGGGACTAAGGGGGCGCCCATAAATTACGTGAGATGTTTAAGGAGGGGAGGGGGTCGAGTCAAATCTCATCTAATGTAACGTTGGAGAGAGAGGGCTCGCGGCAAATATCACGCAATTATATTTATGACTAGTTGTGCCCGCGACTTCGTATGCGTTTTTACACATTTGACATTTAATTTAAATTCGACTGTGGAGGAAAACTCAAAAGGAAGGTTTTTTTTAACCCCCGACCAAAAAAGAGGGGTGTTATAAGTTTGACAGCTTTGTGAGTGTGTCTGTATAAGTGTTTATGAGGGTGTGTCTGTCTGTGGCACCGTAGCTCTTAAATGGGTGAACGATTTGGAAGCTTTAGGTTTTTTTAAATTTGAAAGCAGGTTTTCTAGCGAATGTTCTTAGTTATGTTTTTAGTTTTGTCAAAATTGGTACAGCTATTTATTAAATATGCTTATTCGAAGCTAAAATGTCGGGGGTATTTTAATAGTTATTATTTCTTAACTTGCGGTAGCAGGTCTCAAAAGAAAGCAATAGAATAAAATATAATAAAAACCCTAATCTAAACAATACATTTATAAATTATATATAATAAATATGTATTGTTTACATTAAGGTATCGCCCGTGATAAGATACCAGGAAACTTAGCATAAGAATTGCTTAGGAAGTAAAAGGGTTTATATGTATCTCCCTCGACGTAGAGTGGGATAGATAAAGTTATAAGCCCATAGATACGGTCTTACTCATTCTTATGCTAAGCCAGCAAGCAAAGCATACGGCTAATAACTCTGTCTATCCAGCTCAACGGTAAACAATAGTTATTTGTTATGCAAGAATGCAAAATTATTGTTTGCGGCCAGTGCTTGTATTGAATACCGAGCGGTGTTAAAAGACCGCCAACAAAGTGGGAGACCACATACAGGGTGTTAAAAGACCGCCAACAAAGCGGGAAACCACGTATTGTCCTCATCATAAGGAACATTTTTTCCCAAGGAAATATGCCTGGGAAATCAACGGTTTCCGAGATAATGAGGTTCAAAGTCGGATTTTTCAAAACTTTTCTTTGCAGATTTTATTCAGTATCTAGTTCTTAAGAATCCCCTGAAGCTCTGCAGCCCTCTCGCTCGCACTTTTCAACATTTTAATTGATTGTTAGAGAATGATTAAACTTTGGACGATAAAATATAGTTGCAGACATAGATAATAAAGCTATCGACATGTGGACACACTTTTGATTTCATATTCCTACTAATAAAAAAAATATCACAGAACTTCGGTTAAAAGTAGTAGTTCAGTAATATTTATTTTTTAAACTATAAATGTGAAATTTAAAGTATGTCTACATGTCGATAGCTTTATTATCTATGTCTGCAACTATATTTTATCGTCCAAAGTTGAATCATTTTCTTACAATAAATTCAAATGTTGAAAAGTGCGAGCGAGAGGGCTGCAGAGCTTCAGGGGATTCTTAACATACATTTTCAAGAAGCTTATCAAAATTATGAATATTTCTTACAAAAAACGACGTTAAAGTTGCAACCCGCAATGTATTCTAAACATCGGCACTTCAAGCTTAAGTAACATAATCTGATACCTACGCTTGCGCAATATGACTTCTGTGCGTTACACGTCCATTGCGTGAAAAAATATTTTTCAAAATTATAACCTAAAAAACCAAAATCATTTCCCAATAATAATTTATCGAAAAAGTACTTTGTTTTGGTGTCTAGTGGTTTTCGGGTCTGTTGGCGGTCTTTTAACACCCTGTATAGTCCTCATCATAACGAACATTTTTGCCCAAAAAACTATGCCTAGGAAATCAACGGTTTCCGAGATAATGAGGTTCCAAGTAATTTTTTTTTTCCGGAAATTCAATTTTTTTTTCGGAAATGTGTTCAGTATCACGTTATTAACATATCTTCTCAAGAAGCTATATCAAAATTATGAATATTTCTTACATAAAACGAAGTTAAAATTGCAACCCGCAATGTATTCTGAACATCGGATAGCCTAGATTGTTCCCAGAACCAGGACTTATCACGGTCCTAAATTTGACTGAAAACTATTCAGCGGTATTCGCGTGATGAGGTAACACACAGACAGACAGACAGACAGACAGACAGACAGACAGACAGACCGACAGACATAGACCGATTTTTTTGCATTTTTGTATTCAGTATAGTTTACTTAGTAACCCCTGCTAGTTTTTTTCTAAAAATATTCAATGTACAGAATTGACTTCGCTAGAGTTTTATTATAAGTATAGATTGAAACAAAAAAAAAAAAACTATTTTGGTCCATTTTTATTACACTTATAATTAAACTCTCAGCAAAATTGATTACTAGTCTTAACTAGTCGTAAATAAAAGCACGAAGCATTTTTTTTTCTTTTTGCAATAACAATCCAACGCGTTTACGTAAGAAACCCACATTTTGAAAAATCTCACGTGAGATTGGGGGATGGGGGAGGGGGTTGAAAAAATCTCACGACATCTCACCAGTGGGGAGGGAGAGACAGAAAATAAAATAAAAAAAAACTCCTCACATAATTTAGGGACGCGCATCATAAAAATTATATAGCGGCCAGTGGCATCTCCACTCACACTAAGCAGATGGGTGGGTGTGGTGCAGTTTCTGGGACATTATTTAGAAGTAGGTTTGCCTAGCACCTATACCTTCCTCTCAGCTTAGTCGGCCAAGTCCAAATCCAAATCAGCGTGATGCGGCCGCAACACCCGTCGGGGAAGCTGCAACCCCGATTACACGATTAGGAATAGGGAATCACCTGTCCAAGAAGATGTAGAGTCACAGAAAAAAGTCTTAGTGTGCGAAGTTCCCAACTGACAGCATGCTGTTTAGCTGGACCCTGCTCCTCAGATCAAATAAACCAACTCATGCAATGTTTCACAGACTTTTCTCTATCTATTTATTTATGAATTCCAGAATTACAAAGACTGACAAAAATGGAAGAATGAAGCGTGGTTGTCGGTGTGGCCGCAATACCCATCGGAGTAGCTGCAACACTGTCTGAATGATGATTAGGGAAATGGAATGCACCTCTTTACAGTACGACATTGCGATTTATGCCATTTAATTTCTACTCTTTTGAGTAGAAATTAAATGGCAACAATTTTTCATAGTAAAGCCGACCACTTTTCGGATTTACTATGAAAAATTGTTTCCATTTAATTTCTACTCTTTTATGTCGCACTGTAAGTAGTTTGTCACTGGTAGGTACCTACTGTCTGTAACATACATTGTCAAAAGCGTCAACATCCTCGTCTTAAATAGGTACTACGCGATACCAGAAGCGCCACCTTGGGGAGATCCTACCCTTTATGTATTCCCAACTGTCCCCTTCAAGCTCGCCACGAGATTTGAGTTTATGTGAGCCTAGTACTTTTTCATAAAATAGCTTCGGAATGACAGTTTGAAAATAAGAGAGCTATTTTCAGTTATCCCCCGATGGCAATCTCGAAGGGGACAGTTGGGAATAAAAAGTGATCCTACCAGCTCCATTGCAGTTAGGACAGGCGTGAAGATCTGACGTTGTTTGTGCAGCTGTGGAGCTTATCCATAGGCCTCAAAAAGCTTCTAATCCCCAAAGTGTCCACTCCACCATTTCTTCTTAAGCGCGGGTGACTAGCCAGGTGAATTAGGAATTCCGTGTGAGCGTCGGCTGTTGGTAAATACCGGTCTAGATATCGGGTGCCGACTACAACCTGCTAGTGTTGACGGGTGGCTAGACTAATCACTGCACCTTGGGGCGAAGTGCATGAATAATCTACGAGGGGCGTTCAAAGTATTCTAGGTATCGCAACTTTTTTAGCCCCTCCTCTATATCCGCGAGACACGAGACAATAAGCGGGACGAGAAAAACTGGTGAAGAAAAACTAATTCCACCATTGATGAACATAATCTTTTACACTATATCCAGAACAAAATTACGAAGGCACACAACACAAAGCCGATTAGGGTCAGGCCAGCACCGGACGTCTTCTTAAAAAAACATTGTAAATGTCTTATATCGTAAACCTCGGAGTATCATCTGTGGCGGAGCTAAAAACGTTTAGCCACAAAATAAGCACAACAGAAGCTTTTGCAAATCGAAGTGGCCGGGGTGTTATGTGGGCCGGCCATACCGCAACAAAATTTATATTAATGGCAAACAAATCAAAGTACGAGTAATCGAAAACCTTATCATCGCTTGCAAAACTCCTATAAGTATACCTACCATCCTCTCAGATTAGTCGGCCTAATCCACAGTAATGACAATGTCAATGTCGTGGGTTTTCCTCATGATGTTTACTCAGATTATCATCATCATCATCATTGGCAGTCTCTATTGGTCCATTTCTAAACAAAGGCCTCTCCCAAAAATTTCCCGTGTTGGCGGTTTGCTGCCTTTCTCATCCAGTCGTAACCCGCCTGTTCGCGGATGTCATCCGCCCCAGCGCCTGGCCTGGGTGGGCGGCCTCGTGGCCTGGTTTCTGCTACGGTGGTTCTTATCCATTCTGTCTTTGTGGCCTGCCCAGATCCATTTGCTTCGTGTGAATACGCGTATAAAAATGACTTTCTGACTCGTCGTGTTGTACATACAACCGCTCACGAGTTTAGGTCAATATATTCATGAATTCAGCAGGAAGGGAAGGGCCTGAAACAAAAACTTACGAATAGTTTTTTGCGCGAATACCGCTTGCCCTTTGGCCCTACTTCTCTGTCACGTTTAACGCCGTTTTGACACTTGGGGCAGAGATGCAAATACGCAAACGTTTCCAGGGCGGGCGGAAAAACGTATCTCGGGCGGGCGGAAATATCTACTTAGCGTCGACAGAAAATTATATTGACAACATTGAAGAACGTGTATAGGCCCTCTAAACTTAGGTACACACATTGCTATCACTAGGCTTGGTACTATTAGGTATAAGTACTACTGCGTAAGCGTAAAAGAGGACACACTGTCATAGAAACAATTCCGTTGTACAATTTCGAACATTTCTACTCGTCTATCTAATTTTTTTAGCTCTATTCATATAACTATTCGGTTTTTCCGATTAGTTATTTTTTTATAATCCTTTTTATTTAGCCGATTAGTTCTATCAGTACCTAGAAATAATCGGAAAAATATTTCCATTTAGTTCTATCAATACAACTAAAAAGATAAAAGGGCGAAGGGTTCCGGCCCTTTTTTTATTTTATTTTGGGGCGAGGCCCGTATGTTTTTCGGGATTCTTTCAGATTTTCCGAAATATTTCCGTAACGGAAAAAAAACCGGATGCTTCTATCAATAGAACTAGACGAGTAGAACTGTTCGGAACATTTAATTTTAGATGTTACACTCTTGGTAAGGAAACTTGCAGAACGTTTTGTTATTTCTTATGCACATGGCAAAAGTCTTCCGTGATCTACACTTGGCAGTTTAAACGCGATCAAAATAACGAACAAACAGACAAACTGTGCATTGGTTATTAAAGCATCCCCTAATCCTCAAAGCTTATTCCATGAAAGTTTTCCATCACAAGTGGGCAAACAGCCGCGGTTAGAGAAAAACTACGCTCAAAATGCCGGCAACCATACTCGGCTTTTCAAAGAATATTGAGCCTTATTACTTTAGCTGTACGTTATAAACCCGGAGAGTAAACTTGAAATATTGTATCAATATCGTCGGCATAATTTTGTACGCTTGGCATATGGAGTTCGTGTGATGTCAGTTTTATTAAGTTTGCCTTTGACAGTGGGAAATCTTGTGTGTTGAGTTTGGCGTGTTTTGGCGGTATCATCCACTTTCAGTGTTATGGGAAAGGATTGCGGGACGAAAGAAGGTCAAAATATAAAAATGCGGAAGTATAATATAAAGGTCTTTGCATCTACGTAATAAGATGATTTACCTATACAGTGTCCAGTGGTTCACACACACTAGATGGGTGAAGAGACCATTCGGCGCCGCAGTGCCTGGAACATTGTTTTAGATGGAGTAGGCTTGCCCACAGCACCTGTACCATCCTAACAGCGGAAGTAATTAAGTAGTTATTCTTACAGTCACTAGAGTGAGTCTCAAACCCTCTAAATACCACCATTTTGCCTACTCTCAACGTTCACCTTAGCCACTGTTCACTGTCACCTCAGTAGTGTTAAGTGGCTAAGGTGAAAGTTGATAGTAGGCAAAATGGCCCGCGTAACTTTTAACAATTCGTGATACTCACACACGTGCATTCGAAAATTGGCCGATTAAGGTAACCATCAAAACTAACCTCGATTCGACTCCTTTTAAGCGCTACCTGCGATTGTCACGATCCTCAGCATTGAGGGAACGACTGGATGGATGGATCATCTTCTGCGACTTGACTTACCTAAGGGGGTAGGTAATCGTATGAGGTAGTGGCCACCCCTAGTGTCATCGTACACCTCACTTACTTGTACTTACCTATAAAACTTAGATAGATAGTAACACTTTATTGTACACGAATTTCCTAAGTCTAAAGGTGGTCTTATCGCTAAGTGCAATTTCTTCCAGACCACTCTAACTTAATACCTAGAAAGGCGGCGGCGGAAGTTTTTTCGCGACACACACACACACACACCCACCAGCCGGATTTATTTTCAAACCATTTCAAAAAGCAGATTGTAAAATCCTTCCTCAGAAACTCCATTATGGATTCGTGTTTTATTTTATGCACTAGCTTTGGTCCACGGCCCTGCTCGCGTCTAAAATATTTTTGACTTATTATACCTATTTGTGCGAAGCTGGCGGTTTCTATTGGTCATAATCATATTGTATCCTACCTCACTAGACGGTAAAGAGACCAACCCAACTATCTCCTTAAGGCCCAAACCTAGGCACAACAGCTGATCTCAATGGATTGTCAAAAACGGCTAAAAAGATATAGCATACAGGACCTGAAAAATAGATGCTAGCATCAAGTGCAATATGAGGAGATGCTCTTAATGGAGGGCACACTTTTAAAAACATCGAACATCAAAACATCTGCTCATAGTCTAAGGACTGATAGCAGATAAAATCAGAACAGAAAAGAAACTAGCGCTGCGAATGGAAAAAAAATCATATCTTAGCAAAAAACGTCGGATTGTTCCAGTGGACGCAGAGAACTTCTCTCGCTTCGCTCGCTCGTTCATTATCTAATTAAAAATACCACTTTTAAATAATCCGTTAGGTAGGTAGGTACATGATATAATGACATGGAGGCGACATGACACGAGCGAAGACAGAAAGACAGACATATAGAGTCACATACACACGTGATATTAGTAGACATTGGCCGGTGTCCACCGAGTCACGTACGCTGAAATGGGATCACGTTCTAAACGCATATTACGAGGTACCGGAACACGCCCATTTACAGTCGAAAAAGACTGGGAAAGCGGCGAAATCGGGTGAAATTTTAAATAAAAAATCTCAACGGAAAATTACAGAAAATAAATCGGAAAACCAACCTCGTTCCAATACAAAGGGTGTCTTGACCCCTTCAAGGATAGACACGAATTTCATAAGAATTTAGTTCAACTTTAGGTATGTTTATCTATATCAATCTTTGTCGGTAATAATAAAAAAATAAGTGTCATTATCACAATTTAACACTATTTTAATGTCACGATAAGTTTAACCTCTATTTTAATTTCACAAAATATTATTTACAAAATATAACATAATACTTACAATAAAATACCTTAACATAATAAATACTTAGGTAGTTAACATAATTAAAATTAATTTATTTGTCAACTTATTGTACTGTTTGAGTTCCAGATAGACCTATGATTTGGTATCTGAGTGGTAACTTCCCCTATTATATTACCTCTCATGCTCTCAACCTTGTCCAAAACTAACCACAGGTTTCCTCACAATCTGATCCTTCACAGACACATAAAATTATATCTGAAAATAACCGTAGAAGGTTCTTGCCTGATAGCTAAGCTAAAATAGCTCAGGGGCCTTAGCCTGTAACACAATGGCGTATCAATGGCGTCCTAGGTAGAAGGACAAAACCGGGATTTTTTCGTTGTTCTCCTACAACCAGCGAACTAATCCTCTAGAATTAGACTCGTAATATTCTTTACTCAAAAAAGCTCGTAATGTGGTCATTAATTCGACAACCTTCTTTGAGCAAAGGAGGACTTGCGGGCTACTTTGATTAGGCGCCAGAAAATTTGTATGGAATTTCATTAATGTCGTGTTTTGCGGCCAGAAAAACTGTATGAAAATCCATTAATGTCGAGTTTTGTTTCAAAAATAGAACTCAAAAGTCAGGCACAAAAAGTATTTATTTAGAATTTGGCTGTTTGGGTGCTGGCAGTCTACAAATTGCATAGAAAAAAAAAGCGCGGCCATATTGTTTTCGCCGCTTCGCGCGTTGTTCGAAGTGATTTTTTCTGTGCGTGCTGTTTTTGTTGTAAATAAAAGTGAACTCTTCAAGCAACGAATCCTCCGATTCAATGTGTTTAACAACGCCGAGCATAAAAAGGAAGCGAAATAAGATATTTAAAGGTACCTATTGCTACCGAAGTCAAAGGAAAAATACAAGTTTATCTACGAAAAGTTTGCGGAATGAAAAATCAACAGAAAGTAAACTAAGACAAAAGGTAAGCTGATTCTATTTAAATTACTCGCATTGTTTGAGTAAAGCACTATACAAGCCTTGGTCTGCAATGAGTGCGCTTCTGGCCACGCTATGATGGCCTCGAGCTTAGCTTAGCTACGCTCTCGGCCGTCAAGCTTGGTCATCATTGCAGCCCTTGCTGTCCGCGCTATAAAGGCCTCGACCTTCGGTCTCGGCCTTCATTTCAGCTTGTCCATCAAGGGCTGCAATGCTGACCACGCTGTGAAGGCCTTGAGCTGCGCTACGCTGCGCTCTGTCGGCCATCAAAAGCGTGCCAGAAACGCACCCATTAAAGACCGCGGCAGTAATGTACTATTGCTGTACTACAATAACATTAAAAGGACCGACACTGGACCGACAGCATTAATAAATCGTAATGAAAACCGTCAACCGGAAGCCCATTTTGACACCATTGTGTTACAGGCTAAGGGCCCTGGTAGATACCTAAGTACAAGACACTTCTAACACTACAATCTAGTTTTACTACTAACGCCGGCGGTGTCTTCTCTCTTCTTGTCTTGATCCTGGGCCTCTTTTAAAGAGTCTGGCAACTTCATGTTGTTGGTTTCCGGCAGAACCATCACTAGGAAACCAGATATGGCGGCCATGATGCCGAATAAGGTCGTTGGAAGATACTCGTAGTATTTCGTCTGTGAAGGGAAAGATAAAGATAAAGATAAAATATTCTTTATTGTACACCAATATAAATACAGGCAAGGAAAAAAACTAAACAAGGTACAATTGGCGGCCTTATTGCTAACAGCAATTTCTTCCAGGCAACCACTGATGGACAAAAGTGCTAGGGAATTGAGAGACGGGTAGTTGGTGAAATTATTAATAAAAACCGATGATATAAACTACTTAAAAGTAATCATAAACTTACATAGATCATACATAAATACCAATTTAAAATACACATACATAAACATAAATATGTTATATATAATTCAATACATAATGAGATTGATATACTTACATATAAATAAAGGAGAAAAATACAGTCTACATAAGATACTTAGAAAAAGGTTTGTGAAGGAAAACATCGTGATGAAACTTGAACTTGACTTATGTTTACAGCTCGATACAATCTATGTCTATAGTCTATACCGTTCTGTTTATCTCCCTAGAGAGAGAGATAGAGAGATATGTACTTATGTATTACCGTTGCACAGTGGTCGATTTGTACGATTTAGGCGGCCAAAACTATTTTATGCTTTATTTCAGTAATAAATACGACAACAAATGCTAATCTGGTATTTTAGAGTGAATATATATGTTTATCCCTATTCGTTTCATTGAAAGCGTATTTTTCTATACAAAAAAACATTTCTGTGAAAATAGTTTTGTAAATAGCGCCAATGTTTTTAAATTTTCTTTAAATCTCCCTTTGGTGTAAAATATATATTTTGAGTCCATTTGAATTATCAAAATCGGCTTAGTAGTTTTTGATATTTGGGTTAAGAATTATCACAATTTGTTAAGTTAAAGACGGCCGTACATAAAAAAAAATGTTTATTCTCTACAGTCTGCATGCCTATTTAAATTGAAAATAAAATATGGATGACAAAAAAATACAGTATACACTAAAATTAAATGGTCAACAGTTATTACCACATTATTATACTAAATGTTACTTACAATGTTAGGTACCGAATCATAAACAATAAGACAATATTTTATGAAAGTTTAACATACAAATTGTTATGTTACTCTTTAAAAGACAATTCTTCCTCACCGTCACTTTCCATGCATTTATCACAAGTGCCTTTTGTATTTGGTTCTGCAGGAAGCAAAAGCTCCAAAGTTTCCTGCAAAAATGGTTTTGATCGGATCTTCTTTTTTTTTCTCATTGAACTGATGAGTGGATCTGATGTCAAGAGTAACCTGTGATAAATATCAAGGTTACAGTCTTCGCGTGAAATCTTTCGAGCAAAGTTTAGACGGTATGAGCGAAAGTGCTTATTACGAGCTTCTGCAGCTTCCTCCGAAAGTTGACCAATAGGCACTAGAGAATTTTCTATAACTTTTCCACCATGTACCAAAATTTTATGCATGGTAGGAGTCATAGAATGCCAACCATATAACTCTACATACAGTTTTGCTGTCTCCATGGCGTATTCATCAAATTTCGGGACATCTATTTTGTGACCGCTTGATATGGCTTCCAAAATAACTTTAATTCTATAAATAAAATTAAAGTCTATTCCCGTTATTTCAGCAGCCAGATGTGGGTTTTCAAAAAATCTTCTACTAGTATTGCCGTCATTTGTGTTACCAAAATTACATTTTGGCATATCTACCAAGATACCTACTTCCTCTCTGAATCTTTGCTGAATCTCTTTTTTTTTTTGTTGTTCTAGCATCTTTTCTGCTTTGGTTCTTTTTTCACGGTATTTCCCAACGGGCAATTTATAAGCTAAATGTAAAATACTCTCGAATAATCGAATTCTGGCATGTAAAGTTGATAGGCCAAATTCAAGCGATTCTGGGTGAATTTCGTTTTTTTTACTTAAGTCATTAAAGTTTTTTGAAGTGGCTCCGCATATGTAGCATCTACTCGTTGATTTGGTGTCAGTCGCCGCATTGCAAACTTTGCCGTCCACCATGGTCATTTTAAGACTGTGGCTAACCGAGAATTTTTGCCCATTCAGTTCCAATTCCGTGGCTTTTAGGGACTTCACACTGTCCCGAACGTAATTTATTTCATCTTTTGTAATGTCTGTAGACTCTTTTATAAATCTGAATCGTATCGGGCGGCAATATCGTGGTGAAGAAGGAGTCGGGTTTTGCCAAACCATTTTTGTTTTGTCTTCGCCGCAAACAATTTGTAGAGGCACGAATGAGCTCAAAAATATATTTGCATCCGAGTCGGCGTCATTCATTAACTTTTGTTTGTATTGAGCTTGTTGTGAACCATCACAACCCCATTTGCAGATAATCTGCAAGGAATTTCTCTCAGTTTCTGTAAGAGTCATTAGTACTTCTTCGAGGAAAATTGATAATCGCGTGACGGTGTGATCTAACAAAGATTGTAGATCACTTTCAGCACAGGAAGCGGTCACTCGTAGCGTCTCTTTGGGTGGGTAACATTCCTGTTTAGCCTTCAACACTAATTCGTAGCACGGGTAAAAGCTTCTGTTGGTTGCTCGCACAATTTCATATTGACTTCGTGTCAAATCAGCGTCCACGCACATTCGCAGTGCCTCCCGAGGCGTAAGGGGATCTTGTGCCTTTGATTTGGAATGTCTTTTTTTACATTCGTTTGCGGCTGCAGGCGAATTTGTAATATCTTTTAGGACTTGCGAGGCGTTTCTTTTTCCTTCTTTTTGTAAAATTACTTGCGCTGCGTGAACTATCACTTCTTTGCCTACAGAGGAGCGAACTTCTTCTGTTTTCCTCCTTTTAGTTCTTTCACTACATTCACTGAATGTTTTGCTAGGTCGTCCTGACTTATTATGCGTTTTTATGGGCATCTCGAACGTTCCTGCTAACCATGCATCATTGCTTATAAGAATTTTTTCTAGCGTGTTGCGTGCTTTGGACCATCTCTTTTTTATTTCTGTTTTAAAATATGAAAATTTATGATTTATATACTTTTTGTCTTCGTCGGAGTCCCCGTAAGACACTAACAAATAATTTTGTAAGTATTCCAATTTGTCGTTTATTGATGGAGAGTTTTCCTCAATCATCTTATCAAAAAGATATCTGCGAGTTACTACCTCCATGCCCGAGTAACTTGATGAACCTAGAACAACGAAAAGGAATTTTAACGCAAAAGAAACAAAAAATGAATTTTTCTCACTTTCTGCCTAAGTTAATGAATTATTATTTTTCTCGCGAAGTGGTCAAAGGTGGTGGCTATTTTTTTTGTGGTTATCTGCTCAAAGAGCTATACTATTAGAAACCATAAGGAATTTAACTCGGACGGACGGTAAAAGGGCGATCTTTGATACGTTGTAACTGCACTAAATATTGATATTCCTTATCTTAATTTAAATTATATTTGAAGGAGCTTACCTGAATTTTCGACTTCCATCACTTTCACTTGTAACTGAATAATATCCAATGAAATATTCACTTTAGAATATCGGTTGCGCTAAGAGTGTCGAGAACGAACGCGTACAGCTTGCGCGACGATCAAGTTCCGACTACCTGTGGGGGCGCGCACGCAGTTCTAGGAACTGGGGAGGGGTGGGGTTTGGGCAGTCGGGGTGTCTATTTTTCCGGGAATCAATTAGTTTTGTTATAAGTTAACTTTGAGAAATGGACTTTTGGCCGCCTAAATCGTACAAATCGACCACTGTGCGTTGTGATAGAGCAAAAAACAGGTAAATTGTTTCATAATTTTTTATTATTATATTTTGTTGGGTAATCCGCCATAGTAACACAATATAATTTGTGAAAATTTCAACTGGCTACCTATTACGGTTCCAAAGATACAGCCCTTTAAACTTAGGGCAAACAGACAGACATACAGTGTAGGCAGAGTAATACAGTCCCGTTTGGCACCCTTCGGGTACGGAACCCTAAAAAAAAAACTAACCAAGGCCTTTGCATCTACGTAATGAGATGATTTATACAGCGTCCAGTGTCACCTTCCCTCACACTAGATGGGTGAAGAGACCACTCGGCGCTGCAGTGCCTGGGACATTGTTTTAGATGGAGTAGGCTTGCCCAGCACTTTTTTTTTGCATCCTGTCAGCTTAGTCGGCTCTAGTCCACAGGAAAGACAAGGCAGCCCTAAAAACTTACCAATAAAGGCGTCAACGGCGCGCAAGTAGACCCTGTTCTTCCGATAGTGGAACAACGCCAGTCCTGTAGTTTGTTGGAAATACTTCCGCCGCAAATACGTAGAGGGAGTTATTAGGCCAGTGTTATGAAGAATTAAATTGTCATCACAAAAAGTTTTTAAAAGTTTCTAATTTATTGACGTATCTACTGGCTAGTAAACAGAAAGGTTTATCAAACAAAAGAAAAACTCCATCTACCTAAAAATTGCTACAGGCCGCAAAGAAAAAAATAACTTACCAATAATGGCGTCAGCGGCGCGCAAGTAGATCCTGTTCTTCCGATAGTGGAACACAAAGTTCCTAATTTATTGACATACTGGCTAGTAAACAGAATGGTTTAACAAACAAAAGAAAAACTCCATCTACCTAAAAATAGCTACAGGCCGCAAAGAAAAAAAAAACTTACCAATAATGGTGTCAGCGGCGCGCAAGTAGATCCTGTCCTTCCGATAGTGGAACACAACGCCAGCAAGGAGGTCCTATAGTTTGTTGGAACAACTTCCGCCGCAAATACGTAGAGGGAGTTATAGGCCAGTGTTATGAAGAATTAAATTGTCATCACAAAAAGTTTTTAAAAGTTTCTAATTTATTGACGTACTTACTGGCTAGTAAACAGAAAGGTTTAACAAACAAAAGAAAAACTCCATCTACCTAAAAATAGCTACAGGCCGCAAAGAAAAAAAAAAAACTTACCAATAATGGCGTCAGCGGCGCGCAAGTAGATCCTGTTCTTCCGATAGTGGAACACAACGCCAGCAAGGAGGTCCTGCAGTTTGTTGGAAATACTTACGCCGCAAATACGTAGAGGGAGTTATAGGCCAGTGTTATGAAGAATTAAATTATCATCACAAAAAGTTTTTAAAAGTTTCTAATTTATTGACGTACTGGCTAGCAAACAAAAAGGTTTTCCAAACAGAAAAACTCCACCCACCTAAAAATAGCCACACAGGCCGCATAGAAAAAAAACTTACCAATAATGGCGTCAGCGGCGCGCAAGTAGATCCTGTTCTTCCGATAGTGGAACACAATGCCAGCAAGGAGGTCCTATAGTTTGTTGGAAAAACTTCCGCCGCAAATACGTAGAGGGAGTTATAGGCCAGTGTTATGAAGAATTTTCCGCCCAAATAAAACACTAGGGACCAGACTCCGGCTGAAAAAGTAAAACAGATAGATATAAAAAAATGTAAGTAGGTACTTCTCCTATCGCCAGAAGATTTTTTTTACAATTAGGTGAAATTGGTACTCTCCTGACTTCTACTGGTGAATGTTAACTTTATGTTATCTATTTGAAAATGCGCCAAAAAAAGTTAGGCTTAGATGTCAAGTTTTTTTGCGCATTTTCAAGTTTAAGCTCATCATTAATTATTTTTATTTTTTTTAGACTTTTCAATATTACCTATTCACGATTTATGTAAAAAAAACTCTGAACTATTGATACTTCAATGCCTCTCAAAACAAGTCAAGGTTTGATGGCTTGGTTACGCATACGCAATAAAAAACGATTTTGGAATCGGTTAAATAAACGCATTAATATTTTATACTTAAAATTATAATATTAATCTCATGCATCTGTTATCGTAAAGTAGGTACTTAGTATATTCACCATGAGCATTCTGTATTTCGTGCCTGTTAAATAGTTGTTCGCCCCGAACTGTAAACTTGCGCCTCTATACCTCAACAACTCCGTGACCGATTTGGCTCATGATTGAACTTAAATCGAACTCATTTCACCACCTACCAAATTTCATGACAATCCAATTAACGATACTCAAGATAACGTCGAACAAACATACATACCATACATTCATACGTAGGTACATAACATACAAACACCGGATTGTTCAAGTAAACTCAGAGAACTTCGCTCACTCATAAAAAAAAAAATGCTCGCAACGAATACACAACTTAACGCAAATGAAGAAACGAACGCGTCAAATCTTAGAGCAAACATACTTCAACTTGCTTGTTTACTTAACCGTTAACTTAGCCAATATTTACCTGGCACAAATCCATAGTTGATCAAAATCAAACCAGTTAGAAAGAAGGCTGTCGCTATAACCCTCTTCCGGCCAAATCTATCCAAGAAGATCAACTTGCAGACATTCGCCGGCGCCTCTATGATAATCACAACTATATAGTTCATATAGCTATTTCCTGATAGCTCTATCGCATTGATTGATAGTCCGTAGTAAACCAGCGTTGAGGAGATCCACAAAAATGAGCATATGAATGTCCTTTTCCATATCATGGGTGAAACCAGCAGCTGTTTAAAAGACGACTGATTGGCCTCCTTGTTTTCAAACTTCCTGTCATCTCTTTGCTTCGTCGCGTGCTTCTCTACTTGTTCGTAGAAGTCTTTTGGCACTTCGACTTTGTTCATCTTTTCAGCTCTGTTGAGGACGTCTAGGCCCTCTTCATATCGACCTTTGCTGAAGAGCCATCGGAAACTCTCGCTTAGCAGCCACATGTAGACGAAGACTAGGACGGCAGGAGTGTAAATGATGAAGAGAAGGTACCGCCAGTTTTGCAAGTACCAGGAGAGCAAGGTCACCGTTACCCCGCCAAGAATGAACATAGTGTTGAAGAGTAGACTAGCAAAAACTCTTCCTTTCGGTCCGACTAACTCGAGAGCTGAGGAAAAAAAAGGTTTTGTTTTAGGTGGCATTGAATGTAGGTGAAGGGAAAGAAAAGGAAACTCTTTGATTGTAACTGGTTTAATTCTTGATCGAAGCTGTTAAAACACCTGATATAAAAAGAGGGGTGTCATAAGTTTGACCGCTATGAGTGTGTGTGTGTGTCTGTCTGTCTGTGGCACCGTAGCTCTTCTTAATCGAGTTAACCGATTTGGATACGTATTTTTTTTATTTGAAAGCAATTTTTCTAGCAAGTGTTCTTAGATGTTTTATGAAAATCGCTTGAGCCATTTATGAGACATGCTAATTATATTTACTTTTTATTATTCTAGATCGAAGCTATTTTGATCTATGCTAATCTGCGATTTCCGCACACAACAAGTCATACTTGTTTCCCAAAATATCAATAAAGTAGACGATCAGACTTAAAATACCGGACGTCCGAAAGATGATACCTTGAGCCGGATGATGGGTTTGGATATAAAAAGTGTAATTAAGTGAATGGGTACCTAATTAATTGAGCGTGAATATAATCGAAGGCTACACAGATACCTAGATCGTGTGACTGAGCCTAAACACTAATTTGTTTTTACTTTGTCTATATTTCCTAGCCAACCAGAAATAGCTAAGGTTCATGAGTTGAACTCTAGGTCACAAAGAACAAAGCAAACTTTACACTTAATTACTTACTGAGTAGGTATACGAGTACCTATTAGGTCATTGTGTCGTAGGTACAGTCAGCCACAGTCTCAGATACCCCTTTTTGTTCGATTGGTGGGCACCAATCGAACAAAAAGGGGCTTATGCCGCGCGCGGTAAGAGCTGCCATGGGGTATCTGAGATTGTGGCCGACCTTACCTTGTGAATTACCTTTCGGAGATATTTTGTAATGCTGTGAGTGCAGTTGAAATTTTTTTTTGATGGAAACGACGGAGTTGTATCCACCGATCCCAGGATCAAATGGATGTATCCACGGATCCCAGGCGAGTTGTCTCCATCGATCCCGGGATCAGTGGAAACATACAAATTAAGTTAATGTTTGTATCCTCTGATCCCGGGATACCGATCCCCGGATACATCAAAATAAATAAATTTTGTGGAAACTGACCACGTTCTGTACAGAAACTATGGATAGATTGACTAATTTTCTTCCCCGAGTTTTTTCCCGAGTTTCAGATATTCGGGAGTGGGGGAAACGGCAGGTTAACCAGGGCGGTCAGTGAGGAGACAAGCAGCCTGAAGGTCGGACGGCAGCACCAAGTTGTCAGAGGGTCCATGAATGCGTAGGTACAGAGAAAAACCGAAGAGAGTTCAAAGCAGAAGTGCCCATAAGTTACAGTGGGTTGTTGCACTGACCATCTGGTCAAATCCATCCACCCATTCATCTGGATTGAACAAATGAAATCCACTGTGGGCAGAATACCGTATCTACAAATGATCTACAAATTCTGATTAAGGCGGACTTGCGTCACGCAGGGTTAGCAAACTAACTCTGAGTTAACTTGACATTTCCATACAAATTTTGACGTTCACTCAGAGTTAACTGGCTAACCCTGGCTGATGCAAGTGGACCTAAGAAGGATGGTGAGGCATCCTAGGGCACGCAACATGAGTCAATATTAGTGCTGCACGAGGACCAAGATATGAGTAATGAACTCAATATAAAAAAAAACCCTTCATTTTAATTAAAATTTTCTTATAAAGGGCCAAACCGAAATGTCTAAATACCATCCTTTGAAATAAAAATTGCGGTGCCACAGACAGACAGATAGGCTTACAACTCCTCTCTTTTTGCGTCAGGGGCTAAAAATAACAGAAGATGACTGTTCTTTGCACTGGCAGAGGTCGGCATGAGATGTACTTATGAAAAGTCTCACCAAGAACGAAGCAAGCCGTATACACGCCGCCTCCGAAGGCCGGCTCCAGGAACTCGAAGACTATAAACATGTCGTAACTGCTGGAAAGTGCCCTGATTAGACCGAAGACTCCACTAGCCACTGACGCGAACACCAGAGCGAGACGACGACCAAATCTGTGAAAGAGAGAACATTGGTTTTAAGCTACAGTTAGTTAGCGCCATATCAGCCCATATCGGTCTATCGCTGTTATTGTTTTTGATTCTATTGCGTTTGCGATCCCTTTCAATTTGACGTTTGAAGGGTGCTGACGAACTTCACACTGCATTCATTTGACACAAACTGTCATTGAAAGCGATTGAGATATAATTTACAGTCAAGTCGTGAGACCAACAGAATTAATCATTACATCAAGCACATTCTAAACAATAAATTTACAACAAAAAATTGTGTTCTAATATACAGATTCCTCGAATAAAAGCAGATTTACTTATCACGGTCACACGTCTTTGCAATCTTGTGATTTTTATTCTCTACCAGCTGACCCGGTGAACTTCGTATCACCTGAAATAGTTTGACTCTCCGCGTCAAAAATGGCGATTCCAATACAAAATGACCAATTTTTATTTCTTCCGTTTTTCAGCTAATCCTTTAACTTTTCCCATATTTCTTTGCTTTTAAACCTACCCTGAACTATGGTGAACTAAACAAAACAGTAAATATCATTTGCAAATCGGTCAAGCCGTTTCTTAGTTTTAGCGAGACTAATGCACGGCGATTCATTTTTATATATATAGATTTTGACAGATGTCACATTTCGGAACCAATCATAAGGGGCCCATGGACAAAGACCGGTTATTGGCTGCGGTTATAAGAACTTTAAAAAAAATGGCTGGGACGGAATGATTATTAACGTATAGTACTGTGTGTAGGACAGTCGGTGTTACGAGGATAATATGCTTTACTAACTTATCTGATAGAAGCCCAGTAAGAGGTATGGACACGAAGAATCCAGCGTTGTGGACCGTCCCCACGAGCGAACGCTTCCAATCCTGGCAGGCCAAGTCGAACTGTAAATAATACAATTATAGTTTTACTATAAATTCACAGTATATCTTTCGCTTTACTATCCAGTTGTATTTACTGTAAATTCACGCCTATAGATATCTTCGCTTCATCCAGCGATCCCTTACTACTGAAAAGGCCAGATTTTTTTTTATCATGTCTGTCAAAAACGAAAACATGACAAATTACAGGCCCAACAATGGGCGACATTCATGGACAGGATAAACAGATAGGTAGGTGCGGATATCAAGCTTGTAAGCTTGACTTTCTTTTATCAGGTTGAGAGATTCGAGAGAAATAACAACAGTCAACTAGCACTCTTATAATTGTGAGCTTTTATTACATTCGCTTTTGTGATTTTTCGACTGTAATTGTTGCATTTCGCATGCCAATATTTTGTTAATTGACACGCGTTTCCACATAATTTCTTCTTTTACGCTTTTGATTAGGCATTCCGTATTTATGAGTTTATGACTCACTGTTTCGAGAAATTCCAATAAACATGCGATACATTTTAGGTCTGGAAAATAATTGCTTACACCATACATAAAGAACACAAGGAAATGAGTGAGAAAGTTGAAACATTTTCTTAGTTAAAACACCACCTGTCTCGTTTTCTCCTCGCACGTGTGAAGCTAGTGTAGCTAAGTTTTTACTCACCTTTCGAACGTGTGTGGCTAATTTTATGCGATGGTTTGCAAATTGCAACGTTTATAGAGCATTTCGGCTGTGCAATTTTAAAACGTAGCAAGAGCCATTTTAGACAAATTTTACAGGAGTTACAGGAGATCAAAGTTGCCCTAGTTCGGTCAACCGGACTATTGCTAATTGAGGAGCAAATTCAAAATTCAAAAGTCTGAAATCGCTTGAAAAATATTTGATTCGTCATTTTATGACTATACAATGAATTGAATGTCCATTTTTCTTATCCATTATTACATAGTTTCTTATACCTAGATTATCATAATCTAAAAAACGACTAAACCGATTTTGATATCTACACTAATATTATAAAGAAGAAAAGTTTGTAAGTATGTAGGTTTGTAGGGGGTAATGTCTAAAATCTCCGCGGACGAAGTCGCGGGTAAAAGCTGGTAACGTATAAAATGGCATTCGATCATAAAATCGTAAGCTTTCTGTTGCTAGAGACAACAAACGGCAAAAATATTCCCTCAATCTTAAGTTCAAGACCAAATAGACCCGTTTCTTTCACCACGCCTCACTGGGTGGCTTTATGGTTAGCGTTTTGATTAATTCAAGGTTGGCACTTGGCACTAAACCGACGTGCGACGTGTTTACCTACATTTGGTATTTAAAGTTTTTAAAGCTGAGTAAGCAAAACACACACAACACATACAACCTTGAGCGTGTAGACTGACCTTGAGTATGATTTTGTGCTGCATACATCCCCTCCGGACTCGTGGTCCCCCCAAGACGACTTTGTTTTTATTAACCCAGTTTATTTCAAATGCTGACATAAACGTTTTTCCCTTACTAAATATTAAAACGGTGTCTAAAAATAAAATGTAATACACGGTCAAACTGACTATTGTGAGCTATTTTATTTATAGGATATCTATATGTTATAGGTATCTAGTTTGTATATTAAATATATCTGGCTAGTTTATTAGTACATTCTACCATTACATAATATCATTATTTGTTCTTCACAATATCATTGCATATTTTAGTTTCCTGAGATACAGAATACAGCAGTATTCTAGTTCAGGCACTGTGTACGATTTTACCTTAGTTATGTTTAGTAGCTATGAATATGTAATACCTACATAATTTTTATTGAAATAAAATTAATTAAATTGAATTGAATTGAATTGAAAGTAGGTTTAGGCAGTATTAAAATATATATTTTCGAAATATATACCTCGGGGTTGCCGAGGTATGGGGTTGTATAGAATGGTGTTAGCAAAAAGTTACACATCGCGAGTTCAAAGTTCGAGGTAAATTACTAGTTTATTCTGTGACACCTCAACTCAAGCGCCATCGCTGCAATGCTTGAGAGATGTTTGAATGACGGCTACCGCAGTCGTCCGCTTGCCTACAATATTCCACAGGAATGGCAAAGACACGGGTATCCTCACGATGTTTTTCTTCACATTATACGAGTAGAGAATTTCTCATCAGCAGAAAAAAACGTAGGCCTTTGCCACTGGAACCTGCATGGATGTCAGATGATGTTTACAGCGCTCACAACCTTCCTTCACTCACACTGAACTCTCGGACGCTGAAGTGACGGGATATCAGTATCAAAAAAAATATGGCATAGTTTATGATTTGATTGCCCCCATTTTGGTCGCCACGCTCGTGGTCGCTATAATTAGTCTAATTTCACTGCCTACTGCCTAGCTCCCTGGAAAAACATAATCACATTGCTGGTTTGAATGATCGCCTAATTTGAAAGTTTTCATAATTTTATTATTACTGACATTTGAGGAGACTCCATAGACACGGTGGTCCCATTGCATTAGTGCTTACAACTGTACCTTTATGTATTCTGCGTTATAAATATATTAAGGCGCGGTGCATAGTGAATTAGCCCGCGTGCAAAGAAAAATGCACAAATCTGATTCCTGTATCAAAAGCACTAAACAAATCGAAAATGTTGACATATCAAACCCTAGAATTAGGTGAGATCTATCTAACACAGCTAGTTTCATGTTGATATCCATAACAGATTGCAAGATATTTTGGCTGAAAAAAAGTGCGCCGCCTATTTTTTTGTCAGCGAAAATATTTTCAAATCGTTTATGAATGTCAACACGAAACTGGCTGTGTTAGATAGGTTTTACCTAATTCTATTGTTTGGTACATATGTGAAAATTTTTGATTTTTTTAGTGTATTTGATACAGGAATCGATTTTGTGCATTTTTCTTTGCGCGCGGGCTCTATTCGACCGGAAGTTTTATCTCATTCATTAAAATCCATATCAAAGCAGCAGCCGTATGTATAGGACCCTGCATCTACGGTCAGTTTACATCTAGGCCTGATAAGGGATGAAAGGATATCATCATAATCATCATCAATGATCAGTTTCCATTTTTTTGCCACCCTGACTAACTACCATATTTTACTGAAAAGTACTAGGGTAACATGAGGTCGTAAAAGAAGGCAACATAAGTCTGCTCAGCTCATTCAGGGTAAAGAAAATTTCGAGGAAACTCTTTTGGTTCAAAAATAGAAGTTAAAAACTAAAACCCGACTACTAAAAGGCTTAAAACAAGACCTGCTTATCCTTAAAATAGACTCATAGATAATTATCGTAGTCGTAGGCCATCGGTTTATCAAATGCGAATGTGGTGTCCTCCGACTACGATAAATTATCTATGAGTCTATTTTAAGGATAAGCAGGTCTTGTTTTAAGCCTTTTAGTAGTCGGGTTTTAGTTTATTACATCTATTTTTTTTTGAGCTTTTTGTGCTAGTAAGTAATTTTGGACGATCACCCATGTGTTATTTTTTTTGTTCTTCTTGGTTCTATTCAGAACCAAGAAGAACAAAAAAAATAACACATGTTGGTATTTTTTGCTCTATTTGTTATGTTGACGCTACATGTGTTATACATTTTTTAAAAGGTCTTTTAAAGTCCTTTCATTTGATATCCATGACGATGGTATCCGATAATTTTTATTTTTAGGTCCTCCACTTTAGGACAGCGGCCATCTTGGTTTTTTCAAAATTAAACTATCCTACGTTACCTGGGCGATTCAGACGAATCCAACAACACCTCATTTGTTGAAATGGTCCGAGTAGCTTAGGCTCTGCGAGGGAACAGATGAACACACAAACATACACACATACATACCCACATACACACATACATACATACATATGCTGCTAAAATCATAACCCTCATTTTCGCTTCGCGTAGTCGGGTAAAAAACTACTAGGCTAAGCTTGCATAAACTACGATCTACGGTCTGTCTGTGTTCTCCGACTGTCTATGGCCAACAAACCCCTTTGAAAATAGAATGGTGTTCCAAGTACACATATTATGTATCGCACCGAGTTTGCAGGTGGACACCGATATGCTCTCGAGTACAGGTCCTGTTTGTGACGTCACAGGATAGGCTTGCATAAAGTAGAACCTTAAGATGCTACGCATGCCAGTAAGGTCTGTCTATCTGTGTTCCGAGTGTCTATGGTCAACATACCTCTTTGACAATAGAGTGGTGCTCCAAGTACACGTATGTATCGCACGGTATGGGGGTGGAGATGTCGAAATGCTCTCGACTGCAGGTTCCATTTGTGACGTTGCTGAAAGGTGCAAAGCGCCGGCATTTGTCCGCGAAACCGTCCTCGTATGGTATCGTGAAGTTATACGCCTCAGGATCTTCGTGGCATTCTGGGATTGAACATCTGTGGAGGAAAGGAAACATATTGATTTGATTAACGATAACAGTTACCTTTACGGCCTAAGTAGCCTACAAAGACAAGTCATTATGAGCAGACTAATTTAGTTTGTGAAGGTGCTAAAGGATGCTGCATACATAATCTCTTTAAGTAAATGCAAAGGGCTAAGCTAAGTTTTATATTCATAAACGATATTCAGTAACTTTTACGTCTGGATAGCAGCTTAGTTCGATCTCGTCGTGAATTAGTCATAGAGGGGCCTGAGTCTGTACAACGACTCCTAGTTGACGGCTTCAATTAAGATTTATTAATGCTGTCGGGTCTTTTAATGTTTTTTGTAGTACATTAAAGAATATTCTGATTATCATTCTAGATGCTTACTTCGCTGGTTGTAGGATTAAAACGAGGAAACCCCGGGTTTGTCCTTCTACTGGGACACCATAGACACGCCACTGTGTTACACACTTAAGGCTTTAATAAGGGCTAACTAGCGCCACCAAGAATAAAAAAATCATGGCTTTTTTATAAAAAAAGCTTTTAAGAGCCCCTTTTAAAAAAAATTAAACAACAGAGTTTTCTATATTACTAATAGCAATTTTTGAAACCTACAACCTGCAATCTAGGAACAACAACCTAGGCTAAAATTTCGTTTAAGCCAAAAACGGCAGTTTCTGCCAAAATTTAAATTGTAGCCTAGATTCCTGGGTCTCGGCTTTGGGCTGATGGATCTAAAAATTGCTATTAGTAATATAGAAAACTCTGTTGTTTAACTTTTTCAAAAAGGTGGTTAAAAAAAAGCCATGATTTTTTTATCATTGGTGGCGCTAGTTAGCCCTTATTAAAGCCGTGGCGGAAACTTGACAAGACTGAAACTACCGGACGAGGTCTAATCTAGTCGGCTATTACAATGTTATATTAATAAATAGTAAGTGAAACCATAAATCAATACAAAATGTGCAGTAATTACGAAGGTGTTTTGAAGGGGTGAATATGGTGAGTCAAAATGTAGAGTTTGAACGGAAAAAATGTGGTCAGAGAAAATAGAGAGGATATATTATTATGGTGTAATGGCTTAGAATTTCGTGTCGATCTTTTGATCATTGATTCATATTTATAAGGGGTTGCTAAGTGATTAATTTCTATATTTACGCGAATAACACGTGTCGGAAGTTCAATTTGAGAGCGTTCAAAGTTAATATTGACGTGTATTTAAAGTGTACTCAGAGTGCGAGTAAAGCCAGCAAAATTTACGATTTCACCCGCGCGTCTCGCAAACCACCCCCTCACAGAAAGCGGGTCGGCGCGTCTCGCTCGCGTAAATAGCTCGATGTCACGATGCTTGCGCGCGCATAGTAGGTATACTTACGCAAAAAAACTGTTAAATAATACTCTTCACTATACTGGCACATTTAGAACTTTTGTGATTTTAGAGCACGAAGGGGAAGATACATTTTTGTTGTACTGGTAATTCTAGACCACTTTTTCCGAAATAAGCGAAAATTAAAAGTCTTCTCTAATACAAACTAGCTTTTTTCCTAAATATCTATCTGAAAGATGGCGTAATCAATAAGAGCTGCCTAATATTGAAAAAGTATTTTCTTACGTACCTATTGTCAGAACAAAAGTTATTTAAAAGTTTGTTGTAAAAGTTATTCAGCATTAAAACCATGAAAAACAGCGTATAATATGACTATGAACGTACCTTATAAAATGTTTCAGGAATAAAAAAAAAATTCAGGAATAAAAGCATTGGAAAAATATCAACGAGGAATACCTAAATAATATTATTATATATACCCTATATACAATGTACATACTGTGTAGACCATGAATTATTATCGTGTACCGGTAAGACCCCAGTCCGTCTTTGGGACCATTCCATTTTTCCCCACCAGAGTTCCCCCACTGGTGGTGGAAAAAGGAATCGCATAAAAAAATACATTTTCCCCCGCTGGCCACCCCACTGAGTGGCTGATGGGGGAAAATGGATTTTTTATTCCTTTTTCCCCCACCAGCTATTTATAGACAAGATTATTATTGGCGAAGCTGACACATTACAATGATGCAGTCACTGTAGCCTAGCCTAATTTTATAATTAATCGGCATAAATAAAACTAATTTGTTAACTTTACTAATTTGTTTATTTGTATTAAAAAAAATGTACTTGGCCGCCGGATAAAGACAAAAAAAGAGGCTAAATTCACAAAGCGCATTTTTGATATGTCATATGGGTCTGTTAGGGTAGTGTGAATAAAAATTTACAACTAAGAAAAACTTGTGGAAACTGAGAAAATCGAGAAAACCATCGAAATTTTGGGACTTTTTTTAACTAGGGCCAAAACTATGCATTTTTTGCGAACAATGTTTTTTAAACACATAAACTGTATTAAATTACCTACAATTTGAGCCTAATTTCAGCTCTATTGACACCATAGAAGACAAGCTATGGCTCTTAGAAAATGACCTAATATCCCCAAACATTGAAATTTTCAAGTTTTACGAGCTGATTTCGTAAAATATTGGAAAAACTACTTATCCAACGAAGAAAAGTTACTGAAAATACCTTTTGGAAGATATAATAAGCTTTTATTACAGCCCAAAACCAACTCTGTGAGACTAACAGTTCACTCACAATCTCAAAAAAACGAAAAGAAGGTAAAATGGGTTACAGAGGCAAAAGATTCAATGTATACTTGGTTCTTAAAAATTAGACCGGGATGTAGTTCTGCATTTTTGGTATTTTATATGGGTCTGTTAGATAGAGTAGTTTGAATTCAAATTTTCAACTTCGAAAAACTTGTAGAAATTGAGAAAATCGAGAAAAACTTCGATATTTTGGGACTATTTTCACTATTTGCTCTGCTGGGCCAAAATTATGCATTTTTTGCAAAAGATGTTTTCTAACTGTATTAAATTATCTACAATTTGAATCTAATTGCAGCTCTATTGACCCCATAGGAGCTAAGCTATGATACGTCAAAGACGACCAATTATTCTCGACAATTGAAATTTTCACGTTTTACTCACTGATTTCACGAAATATTGGCAAAACCACTTGCTCTATGAAAGGTTACTGAAAATATTTTGTAATACATTTATTTAGCCCAAATTTAAGTCTGTGAGACTAACAGTTCACTCACAATCCAAATCCACACACAACAACGACAAAAGAAAGAAGTACGATCTACAAGTCTTTTTGCTATGGACGGAGAGGTTATATTACTTTTGGGGTAAATATTGTTGCAAATGACCTCCCCTAATGCCCTTTATAAGATCCTGGTCTAATTTCCAATAACCCTGTATACATTGAGTCTTTTGCCTCTGTAACCCATTTTACCGTCTTTTCGTTTTTTTGAGATTGTGAGTGAACTGTTAGTCTCACAAACTTCGTTTTGGGCTTTAATAAAAACAAAATAAATGTATTACAAAATATTTTCAGCAACGTTTCTTAGAGCAAGTGGTTTTGCCAATATTTCGCGAAATAAGTGAGTAAAACGTGAAATTTTCAATTTTCGAGAAAAATTGGTCATCTTTGACGTGTCATAGCTTGGCTTTTTTGGGGACAATAGAGCTGCAATTAGGTTCAAATTGTAGATAATTTAATACAGTTTATAAGTGTAGAAAACATCTTTTGCAAAAAATGCATAGTTTTGGCCCTGCAGAGCAAATAGTGAAAAAGTCCCAAAATTTCGAAGCTTTTCTCGATTTTCTAAGTTTTACAAGTTTTTCGAAGTTGCAAATTTTAATTCAAACTACTCTAACAGACCCATATAACATAACAAAAATACAGAACTACATCCCGGTCTAATTACCAAGAACCCTGTATACATTGAGTCTTTTGCTTCTGTAACTCATTTTACCTTCTTTTCGTTTTTTTGAGATTGTGAGTGAACTGTTAGTCTCACAGACTTGGTTTTGGGCTTTAATAAAAGCTTATTAAATCTTCTACAAGGTATTTTCAGTAACTTTTCTTCGTAGGATAAGAGGTTTTTCCAATATTTTACGAAATCAGCGCGTAAAACTTGAAAATTTCAATGTTTGGGGAAATTATGTCATTTTCGAAGAGCCATAGCTTGTCTTCTATGGTGTCAATAGAGCTGAAATTAGGCTCAAATTGTAGGTAATTTAATACAGTTTATGTATGTAAAAAACATCGTTTGCAAAAAAATCATAATTTTGGCCCTAGAGAGCAAATAGTGAAAATAGTCCCAAAATTTCGATGTTTTACTCGATTTTCTCAGTTTCCACAAGTTTTTCGAAGTTGCAAATTTTAACTCACACTACCCTAACAGACCCATATAATAGACCTCGTGAATTTCTAATGCAGATCCTACCGACAGATGATTTTAAGCCGATCCGCAATGTTTTTTGTCCGAATCGACGAAAATAAATGAAAATCGATTGAAATAAAATTTCTTCCAACTCCAGTTTTTCGACTTTGATCGCAAATTACTGGAACTTGGACTTTTAGTCCCATAAAGTGAGAGGTTTTTTGTATTATTCTAAAGAATGAGGCTTTGGGAAAGTTTTTGAAATCAATAAAAAGTCCTTCAGACCTCTACTTATTTTTTTCCCCATACTAACAATTTCAGTGATGTTTTCTTGAAAACAACATTTTTGGACTTTGGATCAAAATTCCGGTATCTTCTAAAAGTCCATAGCTGATCATTATTTTTTTGGTGATAGATAATTTATCTGAGACTTTAGAGAATAAAAAAAAAATGCTGAATAGACGAAAGAAAAAAAAGTTAAAAAATAAAATCGAATGCTAGGTAATTTATTTCAAAAAAACCTTAAAAGCCTCATAACTTCTAAACGACAAAAAATGGCTGAACATACATGGGGGTGATTCGGGTAGCCCTCGGTGTCAGCTATCTAGATTTTCTCGCTTGACGTCTATGTTTGGGCCACCCTGTATATTTTTAAATACAAATAAACAAATTAGTAGGTAAAGTTAACAAATTAGTTTTATTTATGCCGATTAATTATAAAATTAGGCTAGGCTACAGTGACTGCATCATTGTAATGAGTCGGCCTCGCCAATGTCTTGTCTATAAATATCTGGTGGGGGAAAATGGAATAAAAATTCCAATTTCCCCACCAGCCACTCAGTGGGGTGGCCAGTGGGGAAAAATGGAATATTTTTTGTGCAATTCCATTTTTTCCCACCAGTGGGGGAACTCTAGTGGGGGAAAATGGAATAGTCTCGTCTTTGCACCCAGCTTTGCACCTAGCGGGGTGACTTTGCACCACAATCCGAATAATCTTCAAATGGTAATAAAAGAATATTTTTTTATTGTTATCTTTGAATTGTGACTGTAATGAAAACATATCAGTGGGTTGTGAAGTTTATAGGTCGCTTATTGCTAAACGAACACTTGAGTCGTTTGTTATTTTTATTTCCCATTTTGGCGTAAAACAAACAGGCCCGGTTTCTGAGTTGAGAATTTTAATAAGCACATACTTTACGTATCGCTCTGTCACGCTCTTTTCTGAGAAATCTGCAGAGACAGGACGATACTTACCCATTTGCTTAGCAAAATTCTCAACTCAGAAACCGGGCCACAGTCTCTTTATTACGCAATAATAATACGACACTATAAATATATCTTAAATTTAGGTTTATTTATTACTAAAACTTAATTAATAAGTCTAAACAGCTAACGATATTTTTACAAGAAAAACAATATAAATAACTAGCTTTTGCCCGCGACTTAGTCCGCGCAGACTTAGTTTTTTTCTCGTGAGTTTTTCCGTTGTTTTAATAGTTATTCTGCTATTCGGGGCAGAGAGAAATCCAACAAAACTAAACTCATAAAAATCGGTCCACCCGTTCTCGAGTTATAAATGGTGTAACTAACACGACTTTGTTTCAAATATTAAGATTAATTACGGGTCGCGGACGGAGCGCCGGCAGGCATAGACCACTCGTCTCAACAGAGCGCTCGTGACTGAGGCGATCAGCGAACAACGAAACAAAGAATAGGTCAAAAAGCGCGTGCGACGGAGAGGGCATACACAAAATCTGTCTAGAATAACTTGACGCCTGCGCCATTTCTTTGATATTTAATTTAAATAAATATCTGTATGACACCAAAAAATTTTCTCCCCCCTACTGACGTGTTAATCACTGTATTATTTAATTCAAGGTGGTCTGGTTGCAATATCATTATTTTAGGCATTGAAAAAAGCAAAAAATCGAAAAACTAGAGGTAACTTCGTGATTTTTTTCTATCGAGTCAACTTTTAGCAATTAGGTATTCGTCCCACATGCTGATCAAGTATATAGCCTAGAATCTATAGTATTTTTGTGAATTCGACAAACAATCTCAAACATTGCGAATTTTTAATTTGAAGTGCGTTCACTTAGCTTTACCCCCGCTCTTAAATGACAATTCTAAGGCCATTGCCCAGACATACCTATCATCCCATTAATGAGACCATGGTTAAATCGGGGACCATAACACAAAGAACCTACGCGAATTAGATCAATTGTTGAACGAAACTAACATGGTTTTGACATAGACTAACTAAAGTACAATACTCCATTTGACAATGCAAGGTCAATGTAAAAGTATGTGGGCAATTATTTTGTGGAATCATGGGTATTTCAACATAAAATTAACACTAACATATTTACATCTGCTACCAACTACACCTCCTACTCCTCTATGAATCAAATTAGGCTTATAATGCGCGCGGGATCAGAATGGGATGCGACCTTTTGGAACTGAGACGCGCGCGGTAAGCAAACTCGCGTCGATGCAACCTTGTCAAAGTAAAATTAAGTATGTTTGCGATTGACTTTGACAAGGTTCCATCCCATTCTCATCCCGCGCGGATTATACGCAGCTAAGTTAAGAGGGCGTTAGAGCACCATTTTCCCATAAAAACGTAGTTCCGGTTTAATTTCTAAACTACAGGCTGGATTTTGCTTAAACTTGGTTTATATCAGAAGATGACCAATATGGAGGTTTGCAAATAGTTCTAAATAATAAAAAAAATTGCCTGAAAAAAATTAGAGCGATGCGTCTTTCAGCTGTTATTTACTTACATTATTTAAGACAAGTCCAAGACCATAAAAAAACGCTAACTTGGGTATTTTATTGAGAGACACCCAATATGGACTCCTTCAACTAATCATCAATACCAAGCAGAAGGAGACCTGGAAGAACCAAGATATCATGGCTTGAGAACTTACGCCATTGGTTCCAACAATCCACGAGCTCCTTGTTCCGTTTGGCAGCCTCAAAAGAAGAAATAGCCAAGATGATTGCCAACCTCCGATAGGAGACGGCACTACAAGAAGAAAATCATATTAGTGAACGTTGCCAAAGAAATGTGTACTCTATAATTTACTGCTAAAGGCCAAAAAACTTTTTGCTATGTGTTAACTAGGAATTCAAACAAAACGGTCCGGCCCTACAGTCAACGATATCCTGCATAACCATGTCTGTTCGATACTCGTACTTATACTGCTCGCAATAAGACCTAGAGAGCGTGGCCGTCACTGTGCATTTCTTTGACGGTACATCTTCTACGGTGACCCCAGTTTCATGTTAGTATTCGGACTCTTTTGATCTTTGCTTTTCTTCTTATTTCCTTGTATTTTTTTTTATATCCATGAGCATGCTTACGACACAGCCCACCTCTTTAAATTCCAATCTAAATTATAGGTAAAGTCTAGTTACATCTAGCGGATATTTGATCTAGATTCCAATAAGTACCTAAGCAAAGTATGTATTACAATGAAATCGCTGTCCATTCACCTAAAACTTGTTTATGCCGAATAGACCTTGCAACTACCACGTTCCTACTGGTAAATATTTACTAGTTTAGGCACAAAATAAGTTGAACAGAAAATACACGCAGTAATGTTGGTTGGGAAACAAGTTTCTTTTCAGATGCAGGCGTGCTTTACATGAATCAGCTTATTTTTAAATGATGTGATGTAATGGAACTGAGGTGCCCTGCACTCTATACAGGGTGTTGTTTTGGTCAGTGATACCCGACTCAGGGACGTAAGTTTGAGTAACGCTTGAAACTAAAAATAAGTTTACTCTTTCCAATAAAATGGAAAGAGTATTTAGTGGTCTTTTTGCTTCTGATTTGTTTGATGATGTGTATGTATTTTACTACGTGGTGCTATGATTATTTCCGTAAATAAATACCTACTTATTATGTCTAAACAATGATCTACATAAAACTTAAGCTTTCGTGAGCACTGCACATTTATCTATTAAATCACGGTTTTACTTACTTCTATTTTGTCGGTGTGGCCGACTATTTTCGGTTCTCATTTGGAGACCTTAATCGTGGAGAATGAGACGGCCCTCGCGACGAAACTAGTCTGCTACACCGACAAAATACAAGTGAGTAAAAGAAAACTCTACATAAGGCCCATCTATTGGGTTTATATCTCGAACAAGATAAATACCTCTATAGGTACGGTCGGCCACAGTCTAGAATACCCCATGTTAGATCTTACCGCGCGCGGCATAAGGGCGCCAATCGAACCAAAAAGGGTATCCTAGCGAGTGGCCGACTGTACCCTCTTACTTGATCTGTACCGGATGTGTTGAGAGATTGGGAGATGTTTGGCGATATTAGTTATGATAAAGCATTTTAAAAAATTCAACATCCATGTTATGTATAGTGCTCGAGTAAATTTAAGATAAAATTTTCAAAATTATTTAATTTAGTGTTAGGTTGTTTAACAAAATTTGTTTAATATTAGAATAATAAGCTTGTAATAAGAGCATAAAATCTGCCAACAAACTACTTAGTAGTTTGGCGGAATTACTGTATTATGTTAAGTTTTTTGGCCTAAATAAACATTTACTTACTTACTTACTTACTTCGGTATAAGTGGAGAAAGTTTTGGCGCCAAACTGAAACTCGCCAAACGCCAAACAAACGCCAAACTGTGTTTTATCCAGTTTTTGGTTGAAAGTTATTGGAATAAACCTGGAATAAGCCCAGCATAAACGTTGATATTTATAATATTTTTTAAAATAAAAATTTATCATACCTGTAATCCAAATCCAAAGATTCGAAATTATAAACAGATGAGTACATTCCCGCCATAAAAACTGGCAACAAAATCAGGCCGTAACTCAATAAATTGAATCTGCCAAAGGGTCCTAGGATACTCAAAATATCGTCCACTGTCACTTCTTTTATACTTTTTTCGGCATCCATTTTTTTTTAATTAAATTATTTTACGACACTACATAAAGATAAACACTTAATTTTAGCAGTTTATTTTTCTAAACAAACATCACTTTTAACACTATAATAGAAGGTACAACAACACTTTGAATAAAATTAAAGCTATAGAAGAAAAAGGCATGTTCTTTTTTAAAAAACTTTTTCTTCTTAAATCAATAGGCGTGCACTACAACCGGCCAGTCAACCGATTGTATACGAAACCTCGACGAGAATTAGTTTTATCGATGCAAAATAGAGTCGCTAAAGTACCGCAGAAGCTACAGTCGCTTTGTTGCTTCAGCCTTAAAAAAAGACTCTATGACTCTACAATGTTTTAAATTACTATTCAAAGATAAAATAAAATCTGTATTTTTACAAGTTTCTGGTAATGTTCTTACTGCAGAATGTATCACAGTAAAAAAATTATATATTTTTATATACAGTCATTAATAAAATTTACATACTTCAATGTCTTTATTTAAAAGTAACAGTTTTACCAATATACTTATGAGGTACCTACGTTCATCGAAAGTTTACTAATAAGTGGACGAAAATCTCAACTATGGCTCTACATTTGAGTGTTTCGGTCAAACAATTTTACCCAATTCGAAGCTGACGTACTGTATATGATTGTACTTTCGTAATACCTGCACTATTCGCTGTCGATTGTGATGACTCTTCCAGCCACCGACTCTATCAAAGGAAAAAATACGTGAACGGAGACCACCAACACTTTGACAGTTTTACTACAGAAGGTAGGGTTACGTTTACCGATTAATATTGCTTCAGGCTCATTTTACTACACTTGATGTGAAATTCTTGCAATTCGTGCTGCGATAACAGTGGTGTAGTGTTGGACTTTCAGACGTTCCCAGTTCCCGGAGCCACGTTACATTTAAAGTCTGGCAACTGCTACGGAACTGGAAAACGAAAAAAAAAAAACTGGGTGTGGTTGAAGCACCGAAGACTTGATTGGATATCGCTTTTTGAAGAAGTTCATGTCCCGAAGAGAACAAATTCCAAATTTAAAACTTACTTCACTGTTTTTGATGTTCAGATTCAGATTTTTTATGAAGGTTTAAATTCTAACCCACCTTCTTGCCTCGCGTAGTCTGATAAAAAGGTCTTTAGCAGAGAAGTTTTCTTTTACATACCTTTTAGTCTAGAAAATATGTTCTTATATGTTCATTCAATTTTGTTTGACAATAGACTACGATACTTAGGACGATTCAATTTATTTATACAAAGGTCTCATAAAGCTGCGGCTAACCACATAATTATTTCATGGATGAGTACCTGTTACTAACATAAAATTTAAATTGAAATAAAAAAGTAAAGTCTGCACCCTGATTATGTATCTTGCAGTTATCGTGCTGGCACTGCGACCTCTCTTGCTGTACAGGCGACAACACATCGACCCTTACACGCGTGCCCGCCCTCTATTCAGTTACGTACGTTACAGGCGAATTTTCAACGAAAATAGAAGGGTTTACGTGCCGTTAACTGTACGTCAATAACTTCCCTTGAGCCTTATCACACTAGAGAGTTGAAAGTTCGCCGCGAGTTAGCAATGAGTTCGCCGTGAGTGCCCAGCGTCGACGCCATTTTCTACACTCGCGTTCGACAACCTTTCGTCAGGAGACCTTAGATCAATGCAGGAGACACTAATAATCTTAGGTGTGTATCATCATATAAAACGGGAACTTCATCTTCTTCATCGGCAATAAATTCCTCATGGCTGAGGATTGTAACTATGTAGTATTCGCTTACATTGCGTTTTCAACAGTTTTCGCCATGTTGACTGCCCAGTGGATGCTTCCTCCAGCTGTTGCTTTTATCGCATCGTACCACCTGGGCCCTTAGCCTGTAACGCAATGGCGGGTCAATGGCGTTCCGGCAGAAGGACAAAACCGGGCTCTCCTCGTTTTTCTCCTACAACCAGAGAACTAATCCTCTAGAATTAGAATCAAAATATTCTTTGCTGTACTACAAAAACACTAAAAGGACAGACAGCGTTAGCAAATCGTAATTGAAGTCGTCACCTGACAGCCCATTTTGGCACCATTGTCTTACAGGCTAAGGGCCCTGATTAGTGCACTTCCTCTGGCGCGTTTGCCATTCACCTGTGGGCCTATTCTGTTAAAAAAATCCGCACAGTTGATAGTCCTAGAAACCGGTTTATTTCCGGGAAAATATAAATAATAAAAATATTTTTTTCGACATTTGTAATAGGCGTATTCTTATTTATACGTATTATTGAAAGCGAGAATTAAATTGCTTTCTGCTTCCTGAAATAAATATTATTAAAACGTGATTGCCTGACGTTCTCAATTTCCATTGCTTATAAAATGTCACCTTGGGAATAACATTTATAGAGTGCATTGAAATTAATATTATTATGCAGGAAATTATTGCTTGTTTTCGACATAAATTATTAGCATGACCATCATCTGGCTTAGCATAAGCCACCATATTGAGATTTATCATAAATCTCAATATAGCCTCAATTTGAGCTCTATACAACTACACTCATTTAATTTTCTGATTCAATACGGTATCTCATATCCTCATTGCCGCTATATCGGTATAACCATTTAGGATAACAACACTCGCCCTCTCGCTCTAATTAATACAATCAAGCGAGACAACGCTAGTTTTGAAGTCCATACTTTTTTAATGACACGGCTTTTAGCGCTCTCTTTTCCCCTCGGGGGATCCAAAGAGTTTTTCCGAAAAGCAGTTTTCCATCCAAAATAAAAACCACTTTTGAAAGGTTTATGTGTTGTACCCACCGAACTAAATCCCATATAATCCGCATTACGTATAAAATCACAATAAAAACTTGTCCCCACAGAAACAAATGATATCAGCAATAGAACAATACGAAACATCATTTCGACCATACGTCTAATATTAGAATGTCAACCTTATTGTATTAGTGTACAGTTTTACTTTAATTGCATAGACTACGAGCAAATAAGCTGCCAAAAGCAGTTTGGACATCTATTTTTACCCGACTACGCGAAGCAAAAAGGAGGGTTATGATTTTAGCAGCGTATGTATGTATGTATGTATGATGTTTGTGTGTTCATCTGTTCCCTCGCAGAGCCTAAACTACTCGGCCGATTTCAACAAATGGGGTGTCATTTGATTCGTCTTAATCACCCAGGTAACATAGGATAGTTTTATTTTGAAAAAAACCAAGATGGCGGCTGTGCTGCGCCCTAAAGTGGTGGACCTAAAAATAAAAATTATCGGATACCATCGTCATGGGTATCAAATGAAAGGGCTTTAAAAAAACCTTTTCAAAAATGTATAACACATGTAGCGTCAACATAAGAAATAGAACAAAAAATTCCAAAATGTGTTTTTTTTTGCCCTTCTTGGTTCTATTCTAGGTGATAATGATAATCCAAAATGACTAACTAAAAAGCTCAAAAAAAAAATAAGTTAAAAACTAAAACCTGACTACTAAAAGGCTTAAAACAAGACCTGATTATCCTTAAAATAGACTCATAGATAAATTAATCGTAGTCGGAGGACACCACATTCGCATTTGATAAACCGATGGCCTCCGACTACGATTAATTTATCTATGAGTCTATTTTAAGGATAAGCAGGTCTTGTTTTAAGCCTTTTAGTAGTCTGGTTTTAGTTTTTAACTTCTATTTTTTTGCAGACACATTTCAGAGTTCTATGTTTTATCTAGTTTTATCCTTGATCGAAGGTTGTACCGCTCTATGTAGACCAAAAGAGAAGGATCAAGCATTGTACCGTGCTCTACGTAGCTCGAAAGCCCACCATAAGACAATCTACTTTATAGACTTTTCAATAGTAGGCCAGTCATTATCAACATCCAAGATCGCTTTTTTTATTTATTGTTGATACAGTCAACCGTATTTAATTTGACAATAAGCTCTTATAATCTTCAACTAAGTATATGCGAAGTACCAAGCGACTATATGCGAAGTACCAAGCGAGATGGTACAGAGAGGTATGTGGCTACTTCCGGATAACAATCCCTCAGAGTCAAAAGTTTCAATCCCGCAAAGAGCACTTTCCGAGAAAATACGAAAAGTAGTGTTGGGTGTTATAAAATAAGATTATCGATATCGCACCCCTAGTTAAAAACTCCGGCAACTCAAAAAATGCCAAAATTGAGTTAGCTGCATTTTCGACCTCCTGACCTTATGCCCAACCTGAGGATATAACTCACATAACGATACCTTCAACCGTCACCAAGAGATGGTGCTAAATGTTACTTTACGCGAATGAACTCGCGCCGAAAGGTGCGTTCACTACGCCACTATTTTTAGTTGTCAGCCGGTCGTAATGCAAGGAATTCGTATCGATACTGGCGGATTTTGAGTTCCTGCACCTTATGTGAAATTTATCAGGTAAGTTTCAACTTATATTTGGAATTTATTGGGTTTTGTTGAAATTTCAGTGTTAAACGTAATGATGGATTTTGAGTTGCGGGGGTTTTGATGATACTTTGTCGCAGTATTTTTTTTTGCTATTCCGAAATACCCACCTTTGAATGACTGAAAAAGTAAATTTAGACTTACGCTGGTTTTGTTGAAAGAAAATTTAATTTCGTTTAATTTGCTTGTTAAATGAGATAAAACAGTTTTATACAGATAATTGTGTGTTTTTTTATAACTATTTAAGTCAGATCATTGATTTCTTATGAAATTTCAATATCTTGTACAGTATATTGTGTTTTTTTTAGTTGCTTGAGTTTACATGATTTATTTAGTTATGAACATTACTTACTTTTAGTATAATGAAAGACAGCCAAAATCATTACTGAAATTATTAAGGGGGGGGGGAAAAGGTTCCTGAACAGCTAGCTGAGGATCTTGACCGGCCAGCCGAAGATTCTGGCCAGCCAGCCCAAGTACCTGGCCAGCCACCCGAAGATCCTGCCCGGCCAGCTGAAGATCCTGACCAGCCAGCAGTTAGAAAGGAGTCGGGTATGCCTGCTGAGGATTTAAGGTAAATTCCGTCACCAAGCATACTTGAACCAGACCTTGACGGCCAGCCTGCTAGAGATGATGGGCCAAGGAGAGTTCTTAAGCGTCAGTATGCTGTCTCATCAGTCCACAGCGGTGATGAAAGACTGATTAAAAGAATAAAAAAGGAGACTGATTAACAGAATTTAGTAGTTTCTTAGCCCGCTTAAAATTTTATTAAGAATTAACAATGGTGATTATTTTAGTTTATACTGCCTTTTAATAAAAACAAAAAATACATTAAAAAAATAAGTGATGTTTAGTTGATTGTTCTTAGGATTCTGTACTGAATCGTATTAAAGTTTGTATTTTATTTAGTAGGTTGTAGTAGGGAGGTAGCAGTTACGTAATAAATACAAGTGGCTTCACTTACTTTAAGGCATTCGATTTTTTAAAATAAATTATGGTTATTTTTGTAGTTTTTGAGACTGATTTTAATTTCATTAGGAAAAAAAATTTATGTTTTTGGAACTGCCTTTTTATTTTATAAAGATGTTTTTATATCTTTTACCTAAATAATTAGAGTTTTTTATGTTATTTATTTTTATTAGTAAATAATAACTACTTAGTTGTTTAAATTGGCAATTATTTTGTTTCATTTCAATCAATCAAGTGTTTTTGTACCATACACAATATTAATACTATTACCTTACTTATAAAAATATACCACCCTTTTATGGAGTAACTCAAAACACCCCATAAAAAGTCACCTTATTGTTGGGGTGAAAACTAATGCAACTACTTTTTCATTCAGATAAAGTAAAGTAACTCCACTTATTGCCCAAAAAAAGTCCCTTACTGCTGGTATAAAACTGGAGTAACTCAAAAAATCTATTTTTCTCAGGTTTTAACCGTACAATAAGAATAATTGTTTAATGAAAAATCTTTAAAAAAATCGACCTTCAGGGATGTATTGTTATTTTTTTGATATCTATCATAGGCATTCTAAAATCAGTTTTTCGTCGTTTCTGAAAAATAAGGTTTTTTGAGTTACCGGAGTTTTTAACTAGGGGTGCGATATATCAGTCGATAAATTTATAGATTGAACTATGACAGACAAATAAAAACAATAATATGCACTGTAGACCACGTTTTTATAAAATTTAACATAACCACATGCTACGATACCACTTTTTACCCGACTGAAAACAAACATTATTTTATGCGTTTTCTAAAAACTCTTGAGTAAGTTTTCAACGCGAGGTTTATAGTATATTTCATTACAAGTGTGGAAAGGCTGTCATTGCAAAGAGTTCCGACAAATGGCTACCCGAGTCGAGGCGCAGCCGAAGGCGAGGGTTGACAGTCGGAACAAGTTGCAATGACGGTTCCGCACGTGTACTGAACGACTATTTTTAATACAGTTGCGAAAAAATGAAGCAATTTAATAAAATAATAAAAACACAATAAACTCAACTAATTAACATTTTTGACTTTTCCGGTAAAATGTTCTCCGAAGCATTTTGTGCAATTATACTGAGTTCCGGTGGTGTTAATTAAAAAAAAATAGGGTTGAAATTACTCATTTTGTGCAACAAACAACTAAAGCAAAGAAAATTTCTGAAAAATCAAAATGGCGCCAACCGTAGCATATAAGCAGAGTTTTTTTTTCTTCACCCATTCTGGTAGGCAAAGGCAACTATGCCCATACAACCAAGGCTTCAGTAGAAGTTTTTTATTGATATGAAATGAAAATGAAATTTAATGAAATGAAACCTAACCAAACTCATTAAATCTGATATTGAAACAAATTAGTAGCTTCTTTTTAGAAATATACGTATTTGCATGAATCATAAAAACTTTTTTAGTAAAAACTTCATGGTTGGTTTTTCTTTTTAATAGACATTATTTTGACAGTTGGGAAAGAGAACGCACGAGTGCGGGAAAGGTAAAAAAAAAGCACGAGTGTGTAATAGCCCACATCCCGAACGCTATACGTCTCTGCAATACGCCACTTTTTGAGCAACTGTATTAAAAACTATTTTTAGGACCTAAGGTTTAGATTCCAGATCCTAGAACCTACGAATGCAATCATTTATCTCTAAAAGTGGCCACTAGTATAACTAACCCGAATTGACAAAGTATTGCCTTATAAGTAGGGAATCTATTGCACAAAGATTCGTCTCAGTAACATCTTAGGAAACAAAACTCTATCTCAATCATATAGAGAAACGAAATGTGTGAAAACATCGACGTTCTATCTATGAACCCACTTCCCCTCCCTACGCCATGTCGTGGTCTAGTGCAATAAGGAATACTAGGTCCATGTCAACGCGATAAAACGTGGAAATCTCTCCTCTAAGACACTCCCTGCCAGCACGGGTCGGGGAATAGTCGGGAATACCTGAGTAATATCTACGTTTTAGATCCACTATTGAATACATGTGCAAGAGGGTGAAAAGCGACTCTGAAAAAACAAAAAAAAAACAGTCATTGGTGAAAAGAAATAGGATCTTTTGCCACTGTCTTCACTACGATTGATTATACTGGCTTTTGCCCGCAACTTCGTTCGTTTCATGAGCTTTTGCAGCTGTTTTAATTAAATATTCTGCTATTCGTGGTGGAGACAAACTATTTTTTGAGCATAACTAACCCGACTTGACAAAGTATTCCATTATAAGTAGAGATTCATTCCACAAAGAATCATCTCAGTAACATCTAAGTAAATAAAACTCAATCATGAAAACGGAAGGTGTGAAAACATCGACGTTCTATCTATGAACCTCTTCCCCTCCCTATGCCATGTCGTGTCGTGGTCTAGTGCAATACGGAATACGAGGTCCATGTCAACGCGATAAAACGTGGAAATCTCTCCTCTAAGACACTCCCTGCCAGCACGGGTCGAGGAATAGTCGGGAATACCTAAGTAATACGTTTTAGAGCCTGCGCCTCTGCTCTTTACTTACGTGCGCTATTGTACAGTCAGCCACACGCTAGGATACCCCTTTTTGTACGATTGGCGCCCTTATGCCGCGCGCGATAAGAGCTGCCATGCGGTATCTGTGACTGTGGCCCACCGTACCTACCCGCAAAAGGTCGCGTTGAAAAGCAATGAGGGAGGAAAAAAATCGCTTCTTTTGTCATTGGTGAAAAGATATCGAGTTTGATGAAAATTAAAAAAATACCTCTGACATTTTATTTTTAGCTTCAAATTTGCCTACTTTACCAAATAAACGCCTAAACGGATTTTGAAAAATCATATCACATTCACTCGCTAGAAACAACAACAATAGAGCTCGCTAGAACACTTGCTAGAAAACTTGCTTGAAAATATTTAAAAAAAACCGCATTCAAATCGGTTTACCAGTTTAAGTGCTACGTACGGTGGCACAGACAGACACACAGACAGACAGATAGGCAGAAACACACACACACCCCCTCACACATACACACACACCCTGCCTCTCTTTTTGGGTCCGTTGTTAAAAAGTTCCATTAAATCTTTGGCATAAGTCTTAGGTTTATACCAATTTAGAGCTTGGAACATGTTTTCGATAGCCTTGTCCAGCATCAAATACATCTTCTCTTCCAAACTTGAAGAACAAGGTCACTACTTGCGGAACCAACAGTCAGTTACTTGTCAGTTACTTAACCGATTCATTTGTAAAAAGACCTTCCGTACACGAAGGGAACCCTTTCCACAAAGGTTCGTCTCGGTAACAACTAAATATGTCCACCTATCCTAATCTTGAAATAGAAGGTACAAAGATGGCCATACGTTGGCAAGACGTATTGTTTCTACACAGGGTGGTCTGTTTTGTTCCTATACAGTTTACGAGAGATTAGACAGCAATCGGCAGTATACACTGCGGTGGGGAGATGCCCACTACCTTGATGCGTTGAGGTACAGTCAGCCACAGTCTCAGATACCCCTTTTTGTTCGATTGGCGCCCTTATGCCGCGCGCGATAAGAGCTGCCATGGGGTATCTGAGATTGTGGCCGACCGTACAATGGGCACTTTGAGAATGTGAATAATTTATAGCTAGAAGGATAACTTTAAATTTATCGATTTAGTACCACAGTTTGATCATTTTTATGATGTTATGTCAATAGATGCTTAGTTATTTTTTGTCCCGTAAATGTACACTTAAGGGTGGAGTATAGCAACATGGCGGGAAATTCAAAATTTTCACATTTTTTTACATTTTGTAGCTAAACTGAGCTATTTTTGTTCAGGGATTTTTCGTTCGCGGCAATAAAACAGTATTCTTTTAATCAATGTAAACAACAGAACAACAATAATTCAGCCGATTATGTGTTCTGGTCTACGAAGCAGTGGCACTGCCCAAAAAACTTTTCGCAGACCAGAACACATAATCGGCTGAATTATTGATGTTTTGTTGTTTACAATAATTAAAAAAATACTATGTTATTGCCGCGAACGAAAAATCGCTGAACAAAAATAGCTCAGTTTAACTACAACATGTAAAAACTGTGAAAATTTTGAATTTCCCGCCACGCTGCTATCTTCCAGCCTTAACAAGGTAGTTTTTAGGCTTATGAGCAAACTAGGTAGTTGTACTACAGTTTTTTCCCACTTACAGTGATTTGATGAAAGTTAGTATTGAAATCATACAGAAAGTTACAAAAACGTTGAAATAAAATGGGGCAGCCTAGAATGCATGCGAGTTTGGGACATATAAAGTCATCATTTTAGTACAGTAAAAAAATTAAAATGGATGCATGCTGTTTTAAAGAAACACCTTGTCTTAAATCTTAATTGCCTCAATATTAATATTAGTCGTCTGCAGAAAAAGGGCAAGTTATACTGTAACCGTTTAAAAAAACAACTGGAATTTGTCGTTATTGCCTGAATAAGCCCCAATTACAAGTACCACGATAATTGACAATAGAAAAATAATTATCTAACCCAAATAACAAACGTGACTCCGGCTAATTCAATGTAGCTCAAACTTGCACTCAAACACAGAAATGCAGCGAGCTGAAATAGAACATAATAGCAAGGTGAGAAAAGTCATTTCGCTTTCTAAATATATTGAACTTATCTCATCTATGAGCTATCTGATTACGTGCTAGAACGTGAGAAACACCTAATAAAAATACCTACCATGCCTTTAGGTCATGCCATGGCGTGCATTGTGCATTGCATTATGCAGTTTGATCATGCTGGTTCGGGTGCCTCAAATCTGTAGTGGCCTCTATCGGTCCTACGGGAAACTGCTACATACAGTTAGGTAACAATCTCTACTCGCTAACAATCCTGCATCGCGCCAGCAAAGTATCTCACGTAGCTGTACAAATAGCCACACACCGGCTTATATGGAAAAGACATGAAGAGGCATACGTCCAGCAGTGGACGATATAAATGCTGAAGAAGAAGAAGAAGAGTACAAATACAACTTCCAACCATGCTCGGTTGGACCCGGTCGGTCGTCAAGCAAAAAAATATGCTTGGCGGGAAAATTAATTTTATAGTGAAGACTTGAGGAGCATGATCACCCGCTCCTCCTACAATATGATGAAAGTTTTTTTTATGTGCATTTGAATGCAGAACTTAACGTCCTCATGACCCAATTCAATAATAAAAAACAGTTTTGCTTAGGGTGGCATTAATAGTCGTCAGCTCAAGCTCGAGCTCAATGTCAATCTTGAGTAGCTGTCAGCATATTACTAAACACTAGCTTGAGCTTGTCATTGACATTAGCCAAGGTCTCAAGTCGGTGATTTTGTTTCCTGAGTTCACCTAGGTACTTGAGCTATAGCTTGAGATAACAACTTTACTGTAAATGCCACCCTTAGATACCTAGGTACTTGAAAACCGGAAGATTTCCATTAGCGGCGGTCCACTTGTTTCGATATTTATCTAAGTAGTTCTAATAGGTCTTGACCTCAGCTTATACCGGGTATAGTAATATTACGATGACACATCTTCGTTTTGTAGTTTTAGCCCTTAACCCAAACCACATAAGAACCAGGTCACCAGGTCAGTCTACTTCAGGTGGACTCTACCTAAGATATTGCTGTGAAATCATGCGTGTTCGCATTCATGATGGGCAATTGTCTGACTGAAGCACGAATGGTTTGAACTATTACCAATTTACCATAATATCAATCAGAGATAGTTTAGTTAATTTGATGATGACAACTTAAGGTTGGACGACGAGGTTGGTTGGTTGGTTGAAGCAACGTGGCGGGAAATTCAAAATTTTCGCAGTTTTTTACATTTTGTAGCTAAACTGAGCTATTTTTGTTAAGCGATTTTTTTTCGCGGCAATAACATAGTATTCTTTTCATTATGTTATTGCCGCGAACGAAAAATCGCTGAACAAAAATAGCTCAATTTAGGTACAAAATGTAAAAAAGTGTGAACATTTTGAATTTTCCGCCACGTTGCTATCGTTCCACCTTAAATTGGATTTATAAACTAGTTGACTCTGTGAATTTCGTATCAACTAGGTACTAGGGCGATTCCCATACAAAATTAACTGTTTTTATTTTCTTAGTTTATCAGATTTCTTTTAGGTTTTCAGTATTACCCTTGAATTATTCAAATCGGTTTAGCCACTTTTTAGGTTCAGACTTTAAGCAAAATGGAAGATAAAACATTTATATTTTTTTTATTTCAAATTTCATTTCCTTTGTTTGGAAGTCAGTTAAATAGCCTTACAATCTCTTTTCTTTATTTTTCTCCTCACCATCATAAAGTTCCGTTCACCAAGCCCATATTTCACCCCCGCAGCGTGCGTTCACAAACTGCTCCCGGATGAGGTCTAAATAACGTTCCGAAACCTAATTTTTTCCGACTTAAGGCTCGTTACGGAGTTTGCGTTTGAGTTTAGAGCGAGCTTGTTTGTTTGCGGTTAACTTTACTTCGTTATGTGCCCGGGCCCTGTTTGTTTTTCAGCTTTTAACGTGTAGGGGCGGCGTATATCGCGCCCCATAGGCATTTTCATGGCGCACTTACGCGCCTTTCAGTGTATAAAATTGGTTTCCCATTTTTCTCTACGCCGCGGAATCATGGACACTCTGAGAAATCGAAAAAGGAAAAATAGACGCTCTGGAAATGTGGTGCTGGAGAAAAACGCTTGGAGTATCATAGACGGAATTCAGAACCAACGACTCCATCCTTAGAGCACTCGGCATCAAGCAGCGCCTGTCAACTACCACTGTACAAAGTCGTATCTTGAGTTTGTTTGGCAATGTATCCCGACAAGACAACAACTCCATTGAGCGCATTGTAATGCAGGGAAGGGTGGAACTCGGGGAAAATCAACGATGCGATGGACTGACCAATCTAGACCATTGTGGGCAAAACACGGTGTGAATGCACCCGAGAAACCTTTGACCGAGAGAAATTGTATGGCATCGTAAGGCGCGCAACATCAGCCACTGATGATGATACTACATGTGGACCACGACCTCTCTGACAAGAGTGCAACGACGACACAGACGACACAGGATTTTACAGAAAGGTCATCAATGCAAGCAACTTTTACTATGTATAACAGCGGTTCCATACTAAAATTCGATGCCCGCTGTACCAAATGTATGAAGCAGCTGAAATTTTTTGAGATTTTGTACTTGGTCCGATAGTAAATAATTATTGCTTGTATTGATGAGTTAAGCGACCCCTTTTAGTGTCGCAGGACTTTTTTGAAACACCCTGTAGTATACATATGTAGGAAATTAGCATACATATAACTTCCAGCCACTGGATAACGTGCTTGTATTTTTGTTTCAGATAGTCTGTGTGTTTTTGGAACTTTTTTAACTCGACTCTTTCACGTTTTTAATTAAAATCGTGCATTTCCACCGCGGAAATAATTTAACAAACATATTTGCAACACACATTATACAAACCGTATTTTTTTAATAACTCACCTGTGTACTAATCTAATGAAACAAATGATGATTGAATTACTAGAAGGTGTCAAAATTGGTTTTATTTTTGTCTAATTGGTCGCCCTATCCAATAAGCTATAATAAAAAAAAACATTTTTAAATTTTTAGACTTAAAAAAAATTTGGTTATTTAGTAATCCTCACTAAAAACGTAACTCAAACTTATAACAATATAAAAAAAAACCTAAATCGGTACAAGCAAAGAGCATATAATACAAGTACAAGTGTTCCCAAGTAATGTGCCAAGTCCCAAGTGACCAACGCACATAATTTTATTTTATTTATGTGGATAGTGGAAGAGAAGATACCATTCCATAGTAGTGAAACCCCAAGATACCGAAGTAGTTTATTCGTTATCAACCTTTACAGAAGCGGAGCAACCTTATATTATGAGGAATGTAAGTTCACCACAATAGCAATTCATTATTTGCTTTAGACCATTATTTCATCATGGGAACAAGAAAGGAAAAAGTTACAGACTGCAATACTTCAAGGCTTCACTGCAGGCATACTTAATAAAAGTAAAAAGGAACGAGTAGGTAGGTACTTACCCTTTTTCACCACATTTTTGTTAAACAAAATTATTTTTATAAAATACTTAAGACGAAATACAACTAGCGCCGCCAATGAAAAAACAGAGAGGAAAAAATCATATCATATCAAAGATATTATGAAGCGCTAGTTGTGTGAGATTGCGTCTTAAGTATCGTTCTGCCTCGTTCTTTTTTGAGAGATCTGCGCCTCTATTATCTAAGAAATCCACTCAACCTTTGAGCGTCAAAATACTCGAAAATAGCCCTTATTGAAATGACATATCTTTTATTTTGACATTTAATTTTAAAAACAGTTATTTTTACGGTGGATATTTTAGAGAAAGAGGGCTGTAAGGAATTTTCTTTTATTCTTCAGAAAACGGAGGTTAGTTTTCTTTGGAGCCATCGATTTCTCCCGGGTCAGTTTTCTGCGCCGCCGCTGCACTGTCTAGTCAAGATACTTGTTTGGTTTTACCACGATGCTGCAGGCAAGCAGAAGTACGTCTAACATAAAAGTTCAGAGCACCCTCTAACGGTTATCCGATAGGATATTAGAAGACGATTTCCTTAATACGGGTTTTATGAAGATGGCGAAATGATTTAAAGAGTGCGGGTATAGCGTTGCCATAGTGACGACGACGTTGAAACCTTTTCTTCTCAACGTTTTAGGATTCTCTATGGCCCGGTTTCTGAGTTGAGAATTTTGCTAAGCAAATGGGTAAGTATCGTCCTGTCTCTGCAGATTTCTCACAAAAGAGCGTGACAGACCGATACGTAAGCATGTGCTTAGTAAAATTCTCAACTCAGAAACCGGGCCTGTATCGTTTTAGCATATTAGCTAGTAGTAATATCGAGGGCAGATAAGGTCGTCTCATTAGCTATTTATTTTATATCTCGCTTTTTAAGTAAAGAAAAAAAAAACTCAAAACAAAGTATACCTATTTAAATCTTTTTCTATACTAGCAGGTAGGTACATACGACAGCACGTGAGACTGTACACTTTTGGTGTAAACTCGCCCGTAACGTAACCGAGTAGAGTGCTAGCGTGTAAAGGTCGACGTGCTGTCGTGTGTACAGTGTGCTTATTCTGTAAAAAACCGCAAAGTTGCTAGTCCTCAAAACCGGTTTTATTTGCGGGAAAATAGCTCTTATCAAAATAAACAATCGTATTATTTGTCGAAATAATTTGTTTTATTTATATTTTCCCACAAATAAACCGGTTTGGAAGGCTAGCAACTGTGCAGGTTTTTTTACAGAAGTATGTATAGTGGGTAACAATACAATTATTGTTGTATGTATGTTGTGTTTCATCAGACGATCAGGTTTTCTCACGATGTTTTTCCTTCACCGTTAGCGAAAATACTCTCTCTAGCTAGACTCTAGAGAGAGTATTTTCAACAGTCTACAGGGTGCACTCTAAGGCCCGGTTTCTGAATTGAGAAAAATGGGTAAGTAAGCAAATGGGTAAGTATATCGTCCTGTCTCTGCAGATTTCTCACAAAAGAGCGTGACAGAACGTTAGTAAAGTATTTGCTTAGAGAATTTCTCAATTCAGAAACCGGCAGTATGTCGATAGCGAAACTTTAAGTTAGCTGTCTACTAATCAATACAAACAACTTGTACTAGGTGGCTTAAAAAATGGAGCGCAAAAAAATATCAGCTGTTCCATACAAAAGTTCGACTCAGTACTGCGCTAAATGTTTGAAACAGCTGATATTTTTTTCGCTCTATTTTTTTCGCCACCTTCGTACACGTTGTTTATATTGATCAGTAGACAGCCTACTTAAAGTTCCGCTATCGACTTAGAGTGCACCCTGTAGAGCCTTTGCCCAGCTAGTGGAACTTATACGTACCTACGTTCACTTAGGTATATAATGCGCACGGGATGAGAATGGGATGCGACCTTTTGGAGCTGAGACGCGCGCGGTAAGCAAACTCGTGCCGAAGCAACCTTGTCAAAGTAAAATGAAGTATTTTTCGATTGACTTTGACAAGGTTCCATCCCATTCTCATCGCGCGCGGATTCTACACGATACTTATGCCCAACACTTAGCCGTAACATTACCTGTCTATGTGCACAATAACAGCGACCATTTCGGCCAGACTTATAGCATTCCTCAGCAGGATTTACGAGGTGAAGGCCCGTGACCGCATGAGTACAGTCGGCCATACGCTAGGATACCCCTTTTTGTTCGATTGGCGCCCTTATGCCGCGCGCCGTAAGAGCTGCCATGGGGTATCTGTGACTGTGGCCGACTGTACCCACATTCCCGCGGACCTCAATTACTGCTAGGGCTAATGCTAGGTAAGGTAATCGTATGAGGTAGTGGCCACCCCTGGTGTCAGAGTTTTTAGGCCACCCAAAGGGTCTCTGACATGGCTTAACGATTGTTATTAATCAACAACAACCGGGACCAACGGTTTAACGTGCCTTCCGAAGCACGGAAGCGCTCAGATATTATTGCCACTAACGGTCACCCATCCATGGACTGACCGCGGCCGTTGTTGCTTAACTTTGCCAATCGATTAAGAACGGCTAGTACAACTAGGCTGTGAGCGCTTCTGATTCGGGCTAATGCTGTGATGTTGTGAATTTGTAGTAGCTATAAGGCTTATTCATATCCACCAAAGCGAAGACGAGACGACGGGAGATGTTTCATGCATTTAATATTTAAGATTTCACCATTCTTTAGTATAGGAATGCCCGCGACTTAGATAAAAATTTCCTCTTATCGAAGTCCGCGCGGACATACCTTCGATGGTCAAGGCACACTAGCACGGCTAAAGAAAAAAAAAAGTTCTACTTGGATAAGTTTTTTTTTTCAATAACGAGCCGTTAGATGAGAATCATGAAATAAAAAGCACCATAGAGTAACTACGGTAGCTCTCAAGCATGAGCCTTATATGCGCTTAGGAACAAGCTCAGAGTACTTTTCATCAGTGGAAGAAGACGTTTTACTCACTGTTGTACGTATGTAAGTGTCCTAAGTTACGGTCTGACTGCAGTTTCAATCACACAAAGAGCCTTTACCTCTTGTTGCTATCTGGAAATAGTGGTGTGTATTTATTTTTATTCAGCCTCTAAATCTCAAAAGTCTTGCAGTGGCATACTAACAACACTTCATCAAACAAAAAAGGTTTCCAAAAAAACAATTTTACAAAAAGACCAAAATTAGTGTTTAACCTCTTTACATAGACACATTGCTAGCCGAAATCCCGGAAAAAAATGCTAAGATGCCATTAAATTATTCAAAAATATTTTGTGTTTTCATAAATAATTTAAAGGCATTCCATAGTGCTACCGGCCAGCTCTACATTTTGGTCGTAGCAAAGAGGTTTTGAATTGGGAAACTCTTTCTTACCCGAACCTCGAAAATGTCACAAAACTCAATAGTTCTTAAAAAAAGTTCTACATTTTTATGACTAAGAAGTACCTACATGATAAAATAATCAGGTTGTTTGTAAAGCAATTTCTTTAATTTTATTTTAAAAAAAATCGGGCTAGCCCAAAAACTACGAGTTGTTGGAAAGTTGCTGGTTATTCTAAACAACTTTTCATTTGATACTTTTGAAAATAGGCAATAAACCTCCTTTGGACAGTCGTAGTCGGGTAAAAAAGGAAGATTGTTTACTATATAAATTGTGTCGTATGGGGAAAAATCATTAAAGCGACTGAAAATTCAGCAATTATACTTTCCATTTTTCTGCAGTCTTCTTATAGGTCAGGCGAGTCTTTAACATGAAGTAGGCTTACTCGGCACCCATAACGTCCTCTTAACTTAGTTGGCCTATCTACCTATCTATCTATCCAGCCCATAAATATGGCCCACTGCTGTGTACCTATAGGCCTTTTTCCTTTCAAGCCACGGTCTAGCCCAGATTTTTGACAAGGTGGGCAGAGTTGTTATCGATATAGAGAGTATAGTTATGGTACAACCCTAGTGTGGCGATTTAGAGAAGTGCAATATTTTTGGCCCCACGGCGACCCCTCAGCGCTAACAAAGGGGCGATTGCGGCGGAACCGCGGCTTTGTTGCGACTCTTTACTTCTGCCAGCTGCTGTCCTAGAGTACCTAGAGTCCTAGAGTACCTTTGTCTTTTGGAGGAGGAAAGCTGATCTTGTTTGTCACTTTGATTTCTACCCAGCAAGCGTTGCATAAGGATGGGTTAGAGCGTATCTATGGATTTATAACTCTGTCTATCCCGCTCTACGTCAAACAAAAGAGTAATATAAAGTTAAAAACTCTTAGAAACGCTGCGCATTCTAACCCAGCCTTATGCTACGCTCGCTTGCAGATAATTTTTAAGGTTGTTTTTGATAGGATCAATCAACTTTGGCCTTTGCATCTACGTAGTGAGATAATTTATACAGCGTCCAGAGTCCAGGGGTAACTTCACTCACACTACAGGGTGCACTCTAAGTCGATAGCGGAACTTTAAGTAGGATGTCTACTGATCAATACAAACAACTTGTACTAGGTGGCGACCGAAATGGAGCGAAAAAAATATCAGCTGTTTCATACATTTGGCGCAGTACTGAGTCGACCTTTTGTATGGAACAGCTGATATTTTTTTCACTCCATTTTTTTCGCCACCTAGTACAAGTTGTTTGTATTGATCAGTAGATAGCCTACTTAAAGTTTCGCTATCGACTTGGAGTTCACCCTGTTGATGGATGAGGTGACCACTCGGACTAGCACGGAGGTGCAATATTTTTGGCTCCGTGGCGGCGACCCCTCAGCGCTAACATAGGAGGGAATTGTCCTAGAGTACCTATCTCTTTTGGAGAAGGGAAAGCTGATCTGGTCACATTTCTTTCTGGCCAGTGATTGTTAGAACCACTTTGAATGCAAAGCCAGTCTTCACTACAGTAAAAAAAAAATAGGCAAGCGTAGATAACCCAAACTATTTAATTTTACCCAAAATAGAACAAAGCAAATCTTTGTAGCGCGCTCACAATAAATAAAATTCCAAGTTTAATTAACCGCATTTGCAAACTAAAATGCACACTCCATTCCTAATTAGCCAAGTTCCTCGTACGTGCAAGATTCGTACGTCACTGTCATGGCATGGTAAAGAGACTAGCCGGGTTACTACGCGCAAGACCACACACTTTTAGTGTATAAAAAAACATCTATCTTGGTTGTGCCGTATGTTGTAAAACACACCTCGTGCGTGACAATTATTAAATTTATTGTGACGTCCGTGGGACGAACAATGAAACTATCTTGTCAAGAGATGATTTCTTAAAACCTTAATTTTGTCTTCTTTCTCCTTTTAGGTACCTACTGTATTATTATTCTTATCTCGTTTCGAAAAGTCATAATATTACGCTCCCAAAAGCACGCCAACATGCCCATTGCATTGTCCACAATGCAATGAGCATGTTGGCATCAGGACATCCCATGCATGACTCTATTCCAGTGGGACCATTCCATTTTCCCCCACCAGAGTTGCCCCACTGGTAGGGTAAGATGGAATAATTGTGTGATTTCATTTTTCTTTACCAGTGGGGCAACTCTGGAGGGGGCAAATGGAATGGTCCTTCCAGTGCAGCAAAGGCTGCCAAGCTGAAGCAGTTTCATGAAGTGCGTTAATCCACTGACCACGGACCCACCGCAAGGAATCCAAACCTTAGGTCCTAAAAATAGTTAAGCCTCGCGTTGAGAAATTGCAGGAGCGTTTTTTGCTAAAAACGCATCCAAAAAGAAGATATGATTTTTTTTTTCATTGGCGGCGCTACTTGTGCGTCTTACTGGGCCTTAATTGCTTATTCACTTTGCGGTAGCTGCTTCTCTTCGGACTGCTATTTGGCAAGAAAGTGGGGAGATTAGGTGCGGATAATACACTGTCAGGGTTCGTTTTTACACTCCAAAAAGCAGCCGTTACGTGGCTGTTTGCGGGCGCAGTGTGAGAACCGAGTGTTGCTCCAAATGAGAAATCGTAAAACAAAAGAAAGTGGAAACTTTGCTGCCGTTTGTTGAGCGTTTTCGGTGATTAATGACTTGCGTTTGTTTTTGGGCAGTTAGGTATGTTTTAATTTTGGACGGTCAAAGAAGACACCTCTGAAAAAGATTGAAAAAAGTACACAATACAAGTTAGACCAAAATTACCTAAGAAGCAAAGAGAGGTAGAGGAAGGCCACGATTAAGCTATTTAGACGAAATAAAAGTAAAGGAATTGGCCTGTGACCGGATTGCGTGGACAGTGCTGCAAAGACAAAAGTCAAACTCTTAAAATTATATAGCGATGAGTAGTTACGCTAAAAGTTAATTTATTGATCAACACAAAGTCCTTTGTTCATCATATTAAAAGTCACCATGATCAAAGTAATCTTTTCGGATTAATATCTTGCGTCATTTCACTGTGACCAAGCTTGTTCCTCTCCTAGTTTTTGTGCCGTCTATTTTGTTTTCATCTCTATTTTTTTTACAATTTCAAAAGAGAAGCGCTGGAAAAAGCGAACTCCGTAGCAACACTTTTCAATACTGGATAAACCGCTTGCGGTGAACTTTGCGAAGCTTGCGGTGACCATGGATTGCGAGCGGAGTGGGAAAACTATTTTCTTTTTTCTGTAGCCTGAAAGGCTCTACTGTTTTTTTTTTATAACTCGTTAAGGTGTCTATGGTTACCTACTATAGAAATTTTACAAAGTTTTGAGATATCAACACGTTAAACGTACCAGGTAAAATTATTTTGATAGTAAACGCCGGACGTTTACTATCAAAATAATTTTACCTGTAATTACGTCATATTCATCATCATTATCATCAGCCTGTTGACATCCACTGCTAAGTAAAGGCCTCTTCATGCTCACACCATCTCTCTCGGTCTCGTGCCAGACGCAACCACTGCTTTCCTCATATTGATGGAGAATTATTTTACAAGGTCTTATCGTATTAATATGGGGCCAGGCTGAGAGCCCGAGACACTTTGACCCAGTGTGATCTTTTGTGTCACCCCCATCCTCATTCCTGATCAGGACGTGCAAAGCCCGAGGTCATAAGCTTTAAAACATCACTGAGGTTGAGTAACTCATATTCTTCCGGTCTAGGATATGCTATCCCGAGAAGACTCATGCGTTCACAATTAGTCACACAGAACGTGTTCCATGGACTCTGGCGCCTCTTTACAGGCTTTGCAGTGGGAGTCATTAGGTCTATAATAACTCCTAACCCCATGGCCACCCTACCTCAAAGTGCCCCAGCGTCTCAGTCGCGCAGTTGATATAAACTTTGTTGTTTCAGTATCGAGCGATATAAGAGAGGTATTTGAGCAAATTCCCTCACAAGATTCAAATCAGAGCTCCGGCATTGAAGCGTTTGTAAGGATATTGTAACGTTTGTAACCTAATCTGTTGCAAAGTGGGATTTGCTCGGGGGTGTTTCGGAGGTAGGTTTCGCAGTGGACGTGCTAACTGGAGATTTGTTGATCGTGTTGTTAGTCAAGTGTGGTGGTTTTACTTTTTAATAAATTCTGCATTGGATTGTGAATTGTAACTTTTTTCATCATCATTACCAATTCCTGTTATCTCTTATCAGAGATAGTAGGGCTCTCAAAACAGTTTTTTAGTCTGGCCGATTTTGCGCCTTCATCCCTAGCTAGGATATGTATGCTCATCCCGAGACTGCTTGCGTCCTCACTGATCGACGCCATAACATTTTTTGAAGAATAAAACAGGTGTTGTTATTTTATAGAAAAGTAATTAATATTAAAACATTGTGAAACCGATGCGTTTTGTACTCACTTACGACTACATAAATTATATTGGTGTGGTAAGAAAGGTTGTTAATATAAATTTTATATTTTTATCCTGTTATTGGTCCCAATTTTTTAAGGGTGCTACAAAAATACTGCAAAAGTAAGTGAAGCTTAATTAAACATTTCCAAGTAATTCTAATTAAAGTATAAAATGCAGTAAATAATAATCAACCTATAAAAAATCCCTATTTTAATACAATATTTTATCGAGTAATTAAGTTGTCTTTAAAATTGGTTTAAGTGATACTGAAGTTTACTTTCATTTTTCATTAAAGTTGATAAGTACTTAGTTTTTATCAGCTGTCCCGTTAAAACAATGCACTTGTAAATGCTTACAAATAAATTATTAAATTAGGATTTTTTTTCAAAAAAGACATAACTGGGCTAAACTAAAACTGAAAATGTAAATGCCCTTTTTTGTAAAAGGTACAAAATCACAATAATAAATTATTAAATTATGTTTTTTTTTCATAAAAGACATAACTGGGCTAAACTAAAACTGAAAATGTAAATGCCCTTTTTTGTAAAAGCTACAAAATCACATTATTAAATAAAATCCTTACTTCTGAAAAAACTTCAAATTACACTTTCAAAGTTAATTAAATCTTTCGTTTTACAAAACAAGTCTTGTTAAAAACTCTTGAGATACGACAAAAATACCTCCTCCTTTGCACTTATGACGTTTTCCTTTAAAAGCGTCCCAACTGCAGTTACGTCATATTGATGGAGTCGTCAGTTTTCCGCTTCATTCTGGACAGTTCCTCTGCCTCTTGGATCGTGTCTGGCAGCCGCATGTTCCTGGTTTCAGGCAGCATCAGGACCAGAAGACTGGAGATGATGCACATGCCTCCAAAGATCACCGTTGGCATCGACTTGTGGTAGTACGACTGGAAAGTGAGATTGAAGTAAGGTTTTGAATAAGGCAGAGCACTTCTGGGACAATGTAGATTGATGCCAAATTGGAATGATGTTGCTAGAGCAATGATCTCTGTTTAGTGTGTTTGCATATGCCATATTAACACATTAAATACTTGATTGGAAAACCTTAAGCAAATGCCGTTCATTAGCTGTGCTTAACGTTCTATATATTTCTATTTATTTATCGTATTTCATATTTATTCTTAATAATTACCTTCATATTTCTAGAAATAGAAAAAACAAAACCAATTTTTTGACCTTATAAAAATCTTTATAAAGTTCCCTAGCACGGGTTAGTGCTTTAAAAAATACAAAAAGTGGTTCAAAACGTAGTGGCAAAATCAAATAAATTCCAATGAGCGTTTCGTCTGTAATGATGAACGCATTGGGTGGTGTAGATAAGTGCAAACTATTACACTAGATGGCGCCCCATCATCCGTAAGACGAGTTTCAATGAGGTTAAAAAATTCGCAAAGATAGTACTTGACTCTGTAGCTCAATTGGTTCAAATCCTGTCCCGAGCGAATTTTTTAACCTTATAAAAATAATTATAAAACCAATTTTATTTCTATTTATTTTGAAAAATATGAAGATACAGAATTGATAACATAAGAATCGGAGATTTCACTAGTAAATTCTATAATTTTCAATCCAGAAACCATAGGTTAGTTGGCATCTGACAACTCACCAGCAGCGGCGTTAGCGGAGCGATCAGAGAGCCGATTCTTCCACTCGTCGAGCAGACACTAATCAGGGTTTGCCTCATATTGGTCGGGAACACTTCCGAGACGTAGATGTAGACGGAGCTGTAAGCCAACGTCACGGCCCACTTCCCGATCAGGTAGAGGCAGATGGACCACCAATCCGCTGTGTAGACCATAAGCAATCTGTTTAGATACAAAAGTGGTTTGCTTGGGCGTTCTGGCAGTGGCCATTGAAGTGGAGGGGATTGATGGTGCATACCCAAGAGTGGGCAGAAATGGGCTGATGATGATGATTTTGATGTAGGATTTAGGTCCAAATCTGGATTAGTCTGGGTTTCTTGGATATAAACTATACAATAAACATTAATCTGGACGTCAAGAAAAAAAAATGATATACTTAGTTACGACTGAAGTTAAATAGCTCATGATTTTATATAAACCAACCCACGAAGTTGTATATTGGATTTAGGTAGGTATACGATTATTTGATGAACGGAGACGGTTTAAGTAAATCTTTTAGCTATAAAACATCAAAACGGCGATAAAGTTGTACAAACTGACGATTACATTAAGTTTGTTCTGCAGGTCGATAAGAGTGGGTCGTTAAGATATAACGATATTGCAATTTGGGATTAGTATCTTGTACTACGTTTTGTAGCTACAATGTTGTAATTTGATAAGGCAACGATTTGTTTTGTAACGTGTTTTATCTATTGGCAATAGATAATTCAGTAGTGGATGGAGTAAATAAGCTAAGTATATGTTTTCAACCGGGTTTCGTACGCCCATAAACGGAAAAGGCCCATAAACGGACAGACAAGGTTATAAAACAAACGAAAAAATACTACGGTAATGAGATAATTAATACAGCGTCCAGTGGCACCTTAACTTATGGGTGCATGGGTGAAGTGACCATTCGGGCGCTGCTTGCCTGGGATCTGCTTAGGGTGAGAAGACATGCCCCTGACCCTATATCTTCGATCTCGGCAAATTATTTTAGGAAATTTGTCTTACTTACCTAAACAAAATATTATAATAAACAAGAATAGAGAACAAGCTTAAAAAAAATAAACATACTCACATTTAGGTAAGAATGCAAACAGCAGGCTAGTTACAGCGCACGTAACATAAGTCGTAATCATCGTCCTCTTCCTCCCGTATTTGTCCAATACTATCACTACAACCACATACGCCGGTATCTCTACCAACACCACTAATATAAAACTCAAATACTTGTTGCCACTCAAAGATACCGCGTTGATGGATAATCCATAGTAGACCAGAGAGCAGGTCATCCATAAAAACGAACATATTAACACTCGTTTCCATATAATACTGGAATGTATCGCTTGAGAGAACTGCGATCGCTTGTCCACTCTTTCTGATTCGGATTTCAGCAGAGGATCACTGAGGGCTGTCAATTCCAGTTTTCTAGGATCCATTTTATTAATTTTGGCTGCCTTCTTTAGGGTTTTAATGGCATCTTCTTTCCTGCCTTTACTTAAAAGCCATCTGGCGCTTTCGTTCATGAACCAGACGTAGATTGAGACGACGACGGCAGGAGTGTAGATTATCAGGACGTAGGTTCGCCAGTTGTCGACGAACCAAGCTAGGAGGGCCAGGATAACCACGCCGACCACGAAGGCCATATTGCACATGGCTGAGACGAACACTCGCTGTTTTAGGCCCACTAGTTCGACGGCTGGAAAAAATATTGGAGGATTCAATTATCGTAAAGATATCTCCTGTGCTTGAGAATGCATTCTAGTCCCAAAAAATGCTCTTTTTGAGACTAGAACGCAAAAAAAAGTGCTGTAATGGTTGTTGAAATAATGAATTCCAATCCTTTAAACATGGGTCTAAAAGTTTACACGAGTTTCTATGCAGTAAAACACGCTGCAAAAAGGCTGTTTTGCTAGCATGTTTAAGTCAGTGTTTGCCAGCGTGTTAAACTATCTTAAAATTATATTGGGCAACGAGTGGGGCATTTTAGCTAATATTATGTGAAAGTATTCGAATGTACGAGTATGGCCTATATGAGTACATACCCTGGAGTATGCTCCAGGGTATGTACAGGGTATGTATGTACATTGTACATAACCAGCTTACAGGTAAAGGTGTAACGCATTTAAATCAATCAGAGAGCTCATTATATGCGATTCAAATTCGAGTTTTCAATGGCCGGATCACGTCACAAATATCTTGCGGAAAAGTTAAGGTTAAGTAAAGGCCTTTTATTCAAATATAAATAAACAACCTTTTGAGGCTAATAAGAGTATTTTTATTTGATACTAAATTAATTAACTAATAACAAGCCAGAAGCTAATTTTACCACTATCACGAGGGTATTAGTCATTTGGGTCAATGACACAATTCTCATAAATGTCAAAGATAATGAATCAACTGTAGTGATGGCGGAAAGTCTGACATCAATAATAACTATTAACAGTACAGTAATGATCAATTATAGGTACTTGATGATCAATATTAGCATTTATTGTCCCGTAACCGCATTTATTCGATTTTAGTAACTCGTGTTTTAACACAATTAGGTTTGCAATTAACCTATTGTCTTATTATCATTTATTCATTCGTCACATCGACTTTAATGGAATTCTCCTCCTTGTTATTATGCCTCTTCTATAACTAAGGTACAACTTCAGCTTTCCATATCCTTCTCTATTTCTTGCCAATCGAAACAACCCTTACTCACTTTGCCCCATGCATCCAGTCCTGATGTTTCTTATCCAAGACTTCCTTAATAACCAATCCGCCCCTCCTCAATTGAATAAGAAGATTAAACTAAACTTCATCATCAACATCATCATCATCCTCAGCAGCCTGTAAGCAGTGGGTGCGTAAAGACCTCTTCATGCTCACGCCACCTCTCGCGATCCTGTGCTATACGCAACCATTGCTTTACCCACGGATACATACTTGGGCAATGTCATCGGACCATCTGGCCGGTGGTCTGCCAAGCAATATCTTCCCCTATCGAGGTTGCCGAGGTCTCGGATCTTTCCACAATGGACTTCGGCCACTTGTACTTCAAAGATGTTATGCATTTAAAACTGAACTTACCCAAAACATATGCCGACGGGTACAACCCTCCGCCAAAGCCAGCCTCCAAAAAGTGCAGAGCCAGATACGTCAGGTAGTTCGGCGAGAAAGCACGAGCTATACCGAAAATCAGGCATGCTGTTGACGCGAAGCCCACGGCCACCTATGATAAGAAATGTTCCTTTAGAATAAAGACTGTCTTATTCTTGGTTTTAGTCGTCTGGGCGTCAAAATTTAGTAGTGGAGATCAGGAAGAAAAATACCGATTGGTCGATAAAGTTGTAAACACAGCGGGAAGACTACGGACAACATTAGTATCTGATCAAAGGGGCTTGGGCGTGAAAAAGGAGTGTTAGCCCTGCGGGTTTTATTCCGAGCTAGAAAGAGATAGAAAGGGCCTGCATAAGCTGATCCGCATCGCGAGTAAAAGAAATTGGAGACTCCTACTCTTCGTTACCATAAGTGATCCTCAACATCCTCAGCATTGACGCAACGACTTGATAGACGAGATAGTGATAGGGTACATGAAAGAAAGCTAGACTGAGGCAAAATAATAATTTGGAGTTGCATACCTTTCTTCCATATCGGTCTGATAGAGCGCCGGTGAACAGCATAGCTGCAAACATGCCGGAGTTGTGGGCCGTGCCTACCAGGGCACGCTTCCATTCTTGGCAGCCGAGGTCAAACTGTTGAGAGAAGAGGCAATTTATAGAAGTTTTGCCATCGGTTTTGCTTGATCTGGCATATCTTATCTTATTAATACGGGGCCAGGCTTAGAGCCCGGGACACTTCGACCCCGTGGGATAATTTATGTCAACCCATCCTTATTCCTGCTCAGGACGTGCTAAGACCGAGGTCTTAAGCTTCAGCACGTAACCGTGATTAAGGAACTTATAATTATATATCTTGACCTGACATAAATCCGTACCATACGGCCTCAAAGTCCTGAGACTGAGATTCCGGAAAGGCATGAAAAATTGCTTCTAAGTAGTTTGACATTGGTATTTTCGAATCATTTCGTTTCCTCCATCAATTCTCTGAATAAGATCTGAAACTACAGGGTGCACTCTAAGTCGATAGCGAAACTTTAAGTAGGCTGTCTACTGATCAATAAAAACAACTTGTACTAGGTAACGAAAAAAATGGAGCGAAAAAAATATCAGTTGTTCCATACAAAAGGTCGACTCAGTACTGCGCCAAATGTATGAAGCAGCTGATATTTTTTTCGCTCCATTTTTATCGCCAGCTAGTACAAGTTGTTTGTATTGATCAGTAGACAGCCTACTTAAAGTTTCGCTATCGACTTAGAGTGCACCCTGTAGTCAGCTAACACCGACATCAACCAAAATTAAACAAGAGAAAATAATATTTCAGCAAAATATCAATGAACGGCATAAGGATGCCAGATGTCGTGAATTGCAAATATTACTACGTCATCGTCACTCAGTGGAGCAGATGTTCCGAAAAAGGATGACAATACACTCGGCTTAGTTCAATGACCAAGCAAATTATTTTAATAATACACACTCAAACAAAACAGAGTCGAGTGGGAAGAAGGCGCAAAAAAAGGAGACAAAGATAATTACAGTGTCAAAATTAAAATTAGCTCAAGCATGATGCACGCACGAGGAAAATATCGCACGAAATAGCATATAAATAATGCTCGGAGTGGGTGGCACTGCACCGTGGCAGTTATGATAAGCTCGCTGCAAGTTTTTGCGCTTTTTTGCTACTTTTATTATTCTTATCAAGGCGTATTTTTTTCAATACCCCTATATGTTATAGATACTCGTACGTCCATTACTGACTAATGAGTGGAAAACGGCATCTCGGGTTTTATTTTTAAGTAGTATTTGTAAACATTAGAGCGATTGACAGGAAATAAGCCTTTGTCTGTGAGCATACATCATACATTGATTTGCGAAGACCCAGCGAACATCAAATGTAGTCCCTCGCTCCCTATTCCACTTCATCACTTCCCTGTCAGTTTCATGGATCTTTTCGATAGACCACTTAACAAAATGTCTTTGATTGTTAACAGTTAAATTCAACACTCACCTCTGAGACAAACGATTCGGCTTCTTCATAAACGTATCTTTGACAAGGGACGGTCGCATTGGAGAACTCCTGCGGTATACACTGCAGACTTGTCTCATTGTTCACTGGTGCGTATCTGTGGCAAGTCTGTGGTTGATTCTTCTCTGTGTCAAAAGGAATGGTAAAGTTGAGCCACGAGGTATTGTTGAAGCGTTCACAGCCTTCTATTTCACATCTGAAAGAAAGACAAAGGATGTTATTAATTGATATTGCTCTCAGGGGTGCTGGCAGCAAACCGTGGGGCTTGATTGTATAAAATTAAATATAAAAATAAAAATCCGGAAAGTAAATAGAGCTCAAAATAATACACAAGGTATAAAAATAACATAGAAAAACTAAGGCCTAAGGCCTTTGCATCGGATTTACGTAATGAGATGATTTATACAGCGTCCAGTGGCTCTTTCACTCGCACTAGATGGGTGAAGAGACCACTCGGCGCTGCAGTGCCTGGGACATTGTTTTTTTAGATGGAGTAGGCTTGCCCAGCACCTATACCATCCTGACAACTTAGTCGGCCTAGCGCACAGGAAAGACAAGTCAATAAGTGTGGAGCCAACTAAGCCGCGGGTGTCCTCACGATGTTTTTCTTCACCGGTAAATGAAACATAGAAACAAAATTAAATTAAAATAATAATATCTACTAAACATCATCCCGAAAATGGACCTAGCTCAGCTGTATGCCTTAAGCAGTCTTCAGACGGCACTGATTTTCAGCCGCAATTTCTATGCGATCAAAGGAAAGGTATCGAGATTATAATCTTGACCGAGACTTTAGGATGTATGATTATTGTAAAATGGTCACAACGGCTTAGAAAATATCCGAGGTGAATGAATTTGCGATTTCGTTCTTTCAATATCGCCAAAATAGAAATATTGTCTCTATTTTTGAAAAAGAGAGCAAAAAAAATTTTTACTATAATCTCTATAACCAGAACTCCGATGGAATTACACAATTGACTTTAATGCTACGAGTAGACGCATAAATAACCTTATAATCCAATGTTCTTTCAGTCGATTGATCTACCTAGAGACTAGTCTAGAGCGATATAAGAGAGTGGCCTATCGAACTCAAATTCGATAGCGGAACTTCAAACACATCGATACAAACAACCAAACGTGGCAGAAAAATAAGTATGAAATTAGACATTTTTGTACTCAATTTTTGGCCACATTGCCACATAGCTCGCTTAAAATTATGCTATCTTTTATATTTTTAGATTTTTTTTGTTATTAACGGATATGTTTTATTATCCGTTAATCCGCAATTATTCTGCGACAATTTTAAATGTAAGGTTTATTTGTGTCATTGTTTCTAGTATATGTGGTTCATTTTAATTTTGTAAATAGAAATTCCTAACAATTTGAAACGCATTAGTCAAACCTCATACTCAATTTGCGCTGGCTGTCTCAACATTTTTGTGTTGATTAACTAAAATTGACTTTACGGTAACTTATAATATAGCTGGTTTCACCTTGTAGAAGCGGAGGAGCTAGCAACGCGTAGCAAGCAACCGACTCTTATCAAAATAGCAGAAAATTATGGGTCTTAATGCAATTTCCTATGGTTCGTGTGCCCATGAGTTTTGAAAACATCATGAGAAAGCCTGTATTTTACATCTGGTAGATTATTCCTTACTCTAAGATTACTACTCATGTTGACCATAAAAAAGAAGAAGATAAGCTACCTAGGACATGTGCTTCGCCACGACAGGTACCGACTTCTTCAAGTGATCATTATGGGCAACATTGAGGGGAAGAGGCGTGCTGGTAGAAGAAGAAAGTCGTGACTCAGAAACATCAAGGAATGGACGGAGATAGCCAGCGTCGAACATCTATTTAGCTTGGCAAAGAACTGAGAAGAATATGAAGAGCTGACGGCCAACCTCCATTAGTGGAGAGGCACGCCAAGAAGAAGAAGAAGAAGATTATTCTTAGGACATAAATCACATAGCCAAGCAATACTTCATGGAAGACGTCATCTTGCATACGAATATGCAATGGAGCGTCACATTGCAATGCGTGCATTGATCGTGAGTTTGTTATGCTCACACGATCCTTCGCAACTAACGTCATTCAAGATTCCAAGAGTTCGGTAGATCTTTTATCTTGTTCCACCTGTAACCCTTTATAGGGCAGAAGCAAAATTTGTATGACGGCTGTAACCATTTGACAAGGTTGAATCTAAGGTTCATTATTCATGTAGTTGTTCTATGTTGGAATCTGAACCTTAGGTCCTAAAAATAGTTAAACCTAGGGATTATCATTTGACGTTTCGTTTTTAGCAAAAAACGCATCCAAAAAGAAGATAATAATGTTTTTTTCCATTGGCGGCGCTAGTTGTGCCTTTTGTATTTGATTAGTGAAATTCTCAATTCAGAAATCGGAGTTGTAGCGTGCGAGCCGCTGATTATACAGGTTCATTATTCATGTAGGTGTTCTACGTTGGAATCTAAACCTTCGGTCCTAAAAATAGTTATGCCTAGGTATTATCATTTGACGTTTCGTTTTTAGCAAAAAACGCATCAGAATCATCGCAATTCAGAAATTGGAGGTATACTGCCGGTTTCTGAATTGAGAAATTCGCTAACAAATGGGTAAGTATCGTCCTGTATCTGCAAATTTGTAACAAAAGAACGTGATAGAATGATAGTTAAGTATTTGCTTAGCAAAGTTCTCAATTCAGAAACCGGGCCATAGCGTGCGAGCCGCTGACCTTACTTAGACTTCAGACATCCAATTTTTTTTTATTACCTGTAATTCTGTTCCTTGGCTTCGAAAATGAAGCCGCATTCGAAGAAGCCGCTCAGCAAAACCGGGTACAGTAAGAGGACAAAGTTCAAAATATTGTACCGGCCATATGGGCCGAGACTTTCTAGGATCGAGTCTAAATTGATCTCTTTCTTGCTTCCCTCTTCCATTGCCTTGTGGTCAGAGTTGAGAAGGAGTTATAGGGAAACTTCACTGGTTCTCGACTAGTATTCTGGTCGCCTGAAAAGAAAATTAAGGTTTAAATTAATAGCCACAGCCCACAATGGGTGGTCCAAAAGTCTCGGATTAAACGAAACAGGGTGTTTATCTAAGAAAAGCAACAAAAAAAATGTGTTAATAAGCAGCAAAATTACTTTGCTTGAAAACGAGATACACTTCGGAACCGTGGAGATTTTGAGCACCCTTTATAGAGAACTCGGCTAACTTCCTGTTTCGTTTGATCAACGACTTTTCACCTCCCTGTATATATAAAAAAATAACAAAAAGGCACGTTAAATGATGTAAAAAAAAAACTAAAATGAATTTGTGTATTTTTAAAGTTTTGCTTTAAATAAGATTGGCGCGGATTGTTCATTTATTTGTTGTTACTTCCCATACAAACTTTTCAGAAGAATACAAAAATTTGTAGAGTTATAGCTCAGATTCAAATTCAGGAGTCAAATTCTCCAATTGAGGATTTGCTGAAAATGTTGTAGGTTCACAAGACAGCACGCCAGAGGGTTGTAAAGTCAGGGTTGTACATTTTTGTTGTAAAGTCGCCCGTAACGTAACCGAGTGGACTGCTAGCGAAGGGTCTACGTGCTGTCGTGTGTACCTATGTGAGTTTTAGAAGGAGAACCAGCTGCTTTGTTCTAGAACACAGAACAAATATATTAGAAGGTCCGAGTTCTAGAAGCTACTGTACTAAATTACCTTGATCACAATTACCGAGAGACACCTCCGGGCCTCCACTAGTTAATTGGTTAATGTGCAGCTATTTATTTATGCAAATTACATCGATTGTAATTCAGATCACACACTGTTATAACAAAGGTACCGTTGGGTAGTGAGATTAACACGTGTTATGTACTAAATCTAAGAGCCCTCGCCCACGGCGACTTTTTGTAGCGATGCTGTCGCGCGTTGGCATCGATACGGTCGCGATGTGGTCGCTAGCTGTGTGCCCTCGCCCACCGTAATGGTGGGCGATTATGGTGGGCGAGGGCACACCTCTAAGCTGTGCCCTCTAGCTAAACGATTCAGTTCGAACGATTCAGTTGAGATGCAAACGCGATACCGTCGCGCTTCTGTCGCGATGCAAACGCGCGACCGTGTCGTGACGAACGACATCGGGGAAAGAACGGAGGAAGGAGAAGGAGGAATCGCGTTTGCATCGCGACAGATACAGATTGTATTGTACAGTCTACAGGGTGTTAAAAGACCGCCAACAGACCCGAAAGCCACGCATACTAGACACCAAAACAAAGTACTTTTTCGATAAATTATTGCTGGGAAATTATTTTGGGTTTTTTGAATTTTGATCTTTTGGTAATTTTGAAAAATATTTTATCACGCAATGGACGTGTAATGCACAGAAGTCATATTGCGCAAGCGTAGGTATAAGTTTATGTTACTGCAGCTTGAAGTGCCGATGTTTAGAATACATTGCGGGTTGCAATTTTAACGTCGTGTTTTGCAAGAAATGTTCATAATTTTGATATGGCTTCTTGAGAAGGTATGTTAAGAACAAGATACTGAATACATTTCTTCAAAAAAAAAGTTTTGAAATGTCCGACTTTGAACCTCATTATCTCGGAAACCGTTGATTTCCCAGGCTTAGTTCCTTAGGCAAAAATGTTCATTATGATGAGGACAATCCGAGGTTTCCCGCTTCGTTGGCGGTCTTTTAACACCCTGTATACTGTAGCGCGTTAGTAGCGCGTTGGTATCGCTTCTATATCGCGTTGCAAATGCGGCTAAAGTGCGTTATAAAATCGGCTTTGTATTCAATGATTAGACATTGCCAACAAAACTTGCCGCGGTTCGACACGTTCGGTTGAATATCATAATCCACTACCCTAAAACTTTTAAATCCTGGTCTAGACTTTCACCTTAATTACAGCTGTAACTCTAAGAACCACATTATCCTTTTACAGCCTCACCAGCTTTATCTCACGGGTCGACCAATTAGACAGATTAAACCTTAACGAGTTAAATGACTGAGTCATTTAATCACATAACCGGCTCATTCACAATTACATAATGATTGCTATTAATTTGACCCCTTTACGAGCAGGGTTCAATAAAATTGTGGGCATTTCTGTTCGTTGCTGAATAATACTTTGTGCTCAGGTTATTAATAGGGACTATTTATTATTCATACAGGCCAAGAAAAGACAACGCTGCCTCACAAGCGTAGAATCATCTTTTTGGTCAGGTAAATGGGAAACGCATGGAATTTTATATTATTTATATATTTTTTTAAATCATTTTTTGTGTATTCGTATTACTTTGTGACATTAATTAATTAATTACGTTAGACACGAAAATGTATCGACTTGTATTAATATAATGTCAACAGTCTTGATGAATTAATCTACAGCACAAGTTACCTAAGTATTTAGGTTAATTTACAATTACTTTATCTCTACCGCTCTACGAAGACGAAAAAAGTTCGATAGGCATATCGTATCCATAGGGTATTTTAAAAAGGTCTTGTGACACTGAAAGGGGTTGCTAAATTCATCAATACAAGCAACTTTTACTATGGGGCCAAGTGCGAAATCTCGTTGTAGAGTTTTCGTACCAGGCCCCATAGTAAAAGCAGTGTCACTGGACCTTTCTAAAACACCCTGTTTATGCTAAGCCAGCAGACTCTATCTCATCATCTTCTTCTTCTTCGATCTGTCGCCACCATCCGTCTCTTCCATTACACCCCGATATTTTCGGTCTTGGGCTTTTCTCATCCAGTTTTTTCAAGTCACTTTGACCATCAGGTACAGACAGGTATTCCGCACAAATTTACAAAGCATTTTATAGATAGGTAATGACCACTAGCGGATTTAGGGGCTAAGGGGCTCAAGCCCCCCCCCCCCCCCCCAAAAGCATCTGAAACCCTCTATAAAAATAAATTTTGTATACTTTTAAATCTTGAAAACCTACGCTCATTTTGTTCAAGCCATGTTCACATCCAATTTAAAGTTTCAAATGTTCTCATGTGATGTCATGCATGTCCCACATTGTTTCGAGTGTCCGATTCATCTGTCAAGGTCGCTGCGATCACGACTAACACGAGGACCCACGGCTCACTGGGCAGGACACACTTGAATGACACCGGTATAGTCGGGTCAACAATACAGTGAGTTTTGAACAAGGGATTGCAGACCTGCCCCCTTAGCACGCTGACCTTTTGCCTCTTCGATCAAGGATAAAACTAAATACAACATAGAACTCTGAAATGTGTCTGGAAAATAGATGCCAAAATTGCCTTTGGGAGCTTATTTGCTCGTAGTCCATGCAATTAAAGTAAAACTGTACACTAATGCAATAAGGTTGACATTCGAATATTAGACGTATGGTCGAAATGATGTTTCGTATTGTTCTATTGCTGATATCTTTTGTTTCTGTGGGGACAAGTTTTTATTGTGATTTTATACGTAATGCGGATTCTATGGGATTTATTTCGGTGTTTTGTCTACTCTCAACTGTCACCTTAGCCACTTAATACTACTGAGGTGACAGTTAACAGTGGCTAAGGTGACAGTTGAGAGTAGACAAAAGGCCAGCGTGCTAAAGGGGCTGGGGGGTTACCCTTGCTTGACGCTATTGCGATCAAATTGAAACAATTTAAAAATTAATTTCTCTTTGAATTCGCACAGTAATGCTTTGATTTTAAATACTTCGTAATGTTTATTCAAAGGTAAGGCTGTTTAATTCAATTAAAACACAAAATGGTTCTTAATTTATAAAATATTAAATTTTGTACATTGCGCCATATTGCGGCCGTATTGGAAAAATGCGTCAAGGGTAGAGGGGCTGGGGTTTTAGCCTGTAACGCAATGGTGCTAAAATGGGCTACCGGTTAACGGCTTCAACTACGATTTACTAAATGATGTCGGTCCTTTTAATGTTTTTGTAGTATAGCAAAGAATATTCTGATAGAGGATTAGTTCGCTGGTTGTAGGAGAAAACGAGGAAGTCCCGGTTTTGTCCTTCTACTGGGACGCCATCGATATGCCAGTTATAAGTTTTGTATGCAATTTTGTATGCCGTTGACTGTACAGAAAAACATTGCATTTTGTGAAAAATTTTGTATTGGTTGGGCATTATAATGACGAGTATATTGCCATCATTAGAATTATTGACGGTCCAGTGTGTTGTGAAATTGTGTATATTTTATGTCCTTGTTATTAGACGATGAAAGAATAGTATCATTGACTAATTTACAAAACTACAAACAAACTATTTTAGTTTTTTTTTGTGCGGTATCTGATACACTTAGAGAGTAGATTTGTTTAAGTTTGGGTTTGGGTTTGGGTTGTGAGCCCTATCACTCACTATACCTAATATTTTTATGTCTAAAATAGGAAGATCTACCACAATATCAAGATACACACAAATTCGGGTCAACAAATAACTCTAAAGTAAACACGCTAGCTTCTGAATCGTTCAAACATCGTTAGTATTGAAATTAAATCGGTGACCTATCTTATAACGAGGCTTGAACAATACTTTGTTGGGGTTACTTACATTTTCTTTATCTGTGATTGAAAAGTATCTGATCTATCTCTGCCAGACATTTTAAATAGAGTATCACAGAAAGTAAGGTGCCACACAAACCGCCCGGAGTTCTGCGTTTCGCGTTCAGAGTTCTGAGTTCCAAGTTCACTGTAATCTATGCGGCTCCTTGGTCCTTTTACACTGAAGCGGTCAAAACGCGGAATTCTCTTGAAGGAAATCTGAGAACTCTGAACTCATCTTGAACGCGGAACTCCTGGGCAGTGTGTCCGGCGCCTTAGGATGAAAGAAAAAATGGTGGTAATACAAAGTCCTAAATATTTTTAGCATCAGATCGGATATCATGAAAAATACCTGTTGTTCCTTACATAAATACCTACTACACCCAAAAAACATCATGGCTCCAAAACCTCGCAGCATGTTTCAACACGAGCCGCACTGAACTCTTCCAAGACTCATCGACACTGGTCTACTGGTCTACTGGTCCTCACCTCACGGTCATGCTGACCTTCAATTATAGGAGATGGCACCCAAAAAGTTCCTAAGTATATAACCAACTCCTAACTAACTTTCCTTCTTCCTTCCTTCCTTACTTTCATCACCAAATGTGTGGAAGAAATTGGATGCAGAAATCCAAGGACAGAAATGACGTCCATCGGAACAGATCAACAAGATTTATAAGAATTGAACCCTAGTAACAGATCGAGTTGGTATGTGGTACGGACACAATAATATTATGGAACTCGATACTTCGACCAATAACAAGGTTTTCTTCTATAACGGAAATAATATTATTAATTTGTTATAATGATAATCTTTGGCGGTTTATCATGTTGAACCTATCTTGCACCCATTGAAAATTCATGCTTTAAATAAAGTTGATACGTATCTATGGTTCGTGACGTCCTACGAGACTTTTAGTTTGAATTTTATTTGAATAGCCGATTATGCTATTGGTTAGAACTTAGAACATAAGACTCAGAAGCAAAAGACCCAGCAGATTAGTTGTTAATTTACTTTCAAAGTTATTTGTGAGGCTATTTTGTAGTAGCCGAGGCATAATACCCTCGATACGATACGATACGACCCGTAGCCGAGGCATAATACCCTCAAAGCAAAACTCGAACTCTTCCTCTGAGAGAAGGCCTTTGGCCAGCTAGTGGGACATTTACATTTGTACAGGCTGCGACTTAAATTTAGAACAATCCGTCAGTTCTTGACGGTCAAAATTTCATTGCGGATTCGTATTATACCTTTGTGCTGGTGCTAAAGGCATGTTTCTATTGTAATTCTAATAACAACAAACTAACAAACTCTATTGTTAGTTGAAATTTATGACAGTAATAACGTCGAATCTCGGCACGTTTTATGTGAAATTATATTGTATCGTTAGTTTACGTCAAGCGAGATGAGTTTCGTTTCAAGCTTTCGAAGCGAGCAACATCTACAATAATTGCGGCTTAAAAGTTGGCTCTTCACCGATTGACATTGTCTTTCCTTGGGGCTAATTCTCGGAAATCTCGCATTCGACACATCTCGAAGGAAAAATCTCATTTTGCGGCAAATATCACATCTTCTATTCTCACAAAGTCATCCTCGATATAAGGCACGAGATGTTTGCCTTTTTCGCTCGACATGACTCAATTGGTCGGGAGCAGTCGCGATCGAAATGACATGAGTGTCTTCCTTCGAGATGTGTCGAATGCGAGATTGACGAGAATTAGCTGGAGAATTCGCCTACTACATCTTAAGGCTGGAAGATAGTAGTGTGGCGGGAAATTCAAAAATTTTCACAGTTTTTTACATTTTGTAGCTAAACTGAGCTATCTTGTTCAGCGATTTTTCGTTCGCGAGAATAAAACCGTATTTTTTTCATTATTGTAAACAACAGAACAACAATAATTCAGCCGATTATGTGTTCTGGTCTACGACAAGTTTTTTGGCCAGTACCACTGCTTCGTAGACCAGAACACATAATCGGCTGAATTATTGTTGTTCTGTTGTTTACAATAATGAAAAGAATACGGTTTTATTCTCGCGAACGAAAAATCGCTGAACCAAAATAGTTCAGTTTAGCTACAAAATGTAAAAGTCTGTGAAAATTTTGAATTTCTCGCCACCTTGCTATCGTCTACACTTAAATCATTTCCCAGACACTTCAGCGTCTGAGTCGTCATTTAACCCATCCAGTGTAAATGAAGGTAGAAATGAACACTGTATAGATGTAGAAGCAAAGGCCGAATCATTGATTCTACCTCTGAATCTTGTCTTTGGTGTTTCTTTTTGTTTTTATTCGTGACCAGTTTCATTCGTTACTAGAGTGCATCCTTATTTCGTCAACTTGAAAAGTTTGTAGAGTTGTAGGCAGACATTACGTCGACTATCAAGTCGAGAGCATGTGACATTTGAAGCACTATTCTCCGCTTTCTGAATTGAGAATTTCACTAATACTTAAGCACTCAAACTTAACTTAGTGAATTTCGCAATTCAGAAATCGTCCCTATGTCTTTACATTTTTTCTCTTTCACTCTTACGCTTACTACTGAAAGTAGGCAAAAATTCTTAAAAGATTATGTCGTTTTTCTACATGCTAGGTGATAGAAGCATCTTTAGTACTCGTATTTCTAACAAGAGCATTTCTTCTAGGTATTCCCGACTCAATTAGAAGACCACCTAGCAACACTTATGTGCGCTCTTTCACTTATAAACTACTGTCAAGACAAGAAGGTTCCAGACGAATAACAAAAGACACACTTGGTGACCTTTGTTCTCGTTCTAAACAGTCCATAGGCGAGGTCACAAGAAGTAACTGCGATTAGGTGCCGAGAACAATGGAACATCTAAGCCAATGGTTGTGTCGTGTTGTGATCGTAAGGATACGTGGAAGCGCTGTCATTCGGTGTTAATGTGTGAACAGTGAACTGGTGGGTTACGAAGTACCTCCATTTAGACCATATTTTTGCAATTTTAACCCCCGACCCAAAAAGAGGAGTATCATAAGTTTGACCGCTAGTGTGTATGTCTGTCTATGGCACCGTATCTCTTGAACGGGTAAACTGATTTGGATTTTTTTTAAATTTATTTGAAAGCAGGGTTTCTAGCGAGTGTTCTTAGATATGTTTTATCAAAATCGGTTCAGCAGTTTATGAGCTATGCTAATTTGAAGTTAAAATTTCGGGGGAAAATAAATTTAAAATTGAGTAGTTATTAATGATGTCAGATGCGTAGGTACAGTCAGCAGCGACGCACTTCGATTAGCTCATTAGTAAACCAAATGATAACATTTTGTCTTACAGCTAATTTAATTCAGATTTGGAAAATCTTAACCCTTATACTAATAACTCTTAAGTGTAAGCAAAGGAACTAACTTATTCTAGCTGGCTGAACTAATGTATCCTCTCTAGACAAATAGTTTGATGGGGTAAAAACCACAAAGATATTGTGATAGCAATGGTCTTTATTTACCACAGTGAAAAAATACAAAAAAAATGTGGCAAAGAACTCAGAGGTTCTGTGTGCAATAAAAAAATGGAAAAAAATTTAGAGCTATTTGGCCCTTGTGAGTCAAATCGGGGTTAACTAAGGATGGGTTAATTTTATTTGGACCGCAGAGTTCAGGGTTTCAATGTCAAGTGTGAGAGTGGTAGGTCACTGAAAATAAACTCAGATGCTCTATTTTTAATCAGACATATTTTACCTTAATTGCCGTAATACTTTAAATGGAGTACTTTTGGAAATATGCCTGTAAAGATACAACGAGCACTAAATCAACAAACATTAATTATTATTTATCAATGGAATACATTTGGTTAAACACGCCATTCTAATAAATGACATCATCATAAATTTTATGCTGTTACAATGTCTCAACAAATTACTAGTCCACACGTGTTTCTCTTAAAATTAAGTACATTCACACACACACCCATAATAGCACCGTTAACTTCCCCATATTAAAGCGTGACAATGGCCGGCAAAATTAAAAAGAAATGTGATACAGAGTTGACAGAATTTGGGCACAAAATATAATATCGTCAAAAGTACGACGCGCGATTAACGCGTTTTGGCCGCAAATTGTTCCACTCGGGAACACTTTACTGTGCCGGTTTTTTTATGTCCAGAGTAGTACTGGGAAAATCAAGATCTACATAAAATTAACTACTGCATTTTGATGCCGAGCTTTAGTAATGATTCAAGGAACCAGCAGACCTTTTTTCTTGGTGTCATTTTATTATTTGAGTTGGCTTAACTTAGATACTCTTTTTTATGTTTGAAATCAGGATTTTATTGCTACCTAGATGTTTGTTATACGATTTAAACAGCGTCAAGCGGCACATCCACTAGAAGTAGTGAAGTGACTGCTCGAACGATGCAATATCTGGGGGTCTACCGGCTAAAACGAAGCCGAAGATCGAAAATCGAAGTTCGACTTATGAAAAAAATACTGGGTGGCAGTAAAATGAACTGGGTGGCAGTACATTTTTCAAAAATCGAACTTCGATTTTCGCCAATGGTAATCGGCTTCGTCTTAGCCGGTAGACCCCGTGGGTCTAGGACATGTTATAGGTGGAGTAAGTTTGACCGGTATTATCAACTTTTTGCTACACTTACTTAATTTTGATTTTGTTTGAGTCATCAAATTACAGCTTGGTCTGGACGCCGGGCAGAAATAATTTTGTACATTGACCTGTTATTACGTGTCTCTGTCACTCCCGCATAAATAAATTGCCATCTCGCTTAGCCATTGCATATGTACGAGCAATATAATTACGCGGGGGTGACAGAGACGCGTATGCTTGGCAATTGGCATCCGGACTTTAGCTATCTACACTATTCTATTCGCAGATTCCTGGGTAGACGATCCTCTGTCTAGTTTTTTATTCTGTGCATCATATGTCTGTGACGTCACACACGATCGTACGATGTCGGCGAACGCCCGTTACAATTTTTTCGGCACAAATTGTTCTATTTGGATGGTATTCTATTTCCGATCTTAAGTTCAGGGCGATATGAACTATAAGCACTTCTGTATACGATGGGAATAGGTCGTTAGATTATTTCAGCCTTTGTGTAAAGGGTGGTAAGGATTACCGCTTATATTCAATGAAGATCATAATAGTGAATAATGTATGAATTATGTTAAAGAATACTCTTGACAGACTTTGAACTGATGTCTCGATAGTAATATGTAAATTGCAGTATGCTTTATTTGAAACCATTTTTGCATCGTGCACTGCAGTCGTTTGACTAATTCTAGTAACAATAAATGAAGGGTTTGTTGAATGATGCACTGCAGAATGAGTTAGTTAGGAGATTCAATTACAATATAAGCTGATAAGGAACAGTAGACCTAATTTAAGTAAGTACTTACATTATAATATTCACAAAGAATTTCCTACAATCACATTGAGATACACATCTTGCACACATCACAAAGGGACCTAATTTTATTTCTTAAATTACTTAGTGAGTATAAAAATTTTACAAGTGTTTTTTTTTTTATAAATTATAGCACTATCTTGTCAGTCAACCTAATCATTCACTGATCCTTTTTCTTTCCAGTTGATTACTTCGAAAACAAAGAAAAAGTATTGACAAAATTATGCAAGCAAACAAAAAACCCCCAACTTGACCCACCAACCAAAAAGTTGATTTAGTAAAGATTATTTTTTGTTTTTTCTAAAGCACTAACCCGTGCTAGGGAATATTCACCTGCACGGTATGCGAGAGGTTGCGGGTTCAAGTCCTGTCCCGAGTGATTTTTTTCAACTTATTATAAATGTTTAGTAAAGATTCCTTAATTTTTTTCAAAGCAAACTTAGGTCTACATTTGTATGGTTTTGTAATTGAAAACAGTTTTGAACTGTTTTCAATTACAAAACCAATATTTTAATTTATATTGTCAAAGAAAAGCAAACATCAATGCACTAACCATTCATAGCAGACGATTTTATTTTAATCCAATCTAATGACTACCGACGGCCAATCTTATTAAAAACAAAAGAAACATAACATAACCTACAAACTCTTTATCGCATAAAGCAGTCAAGCAAAAACTCATACTCACTTAAAAATCACCAAGTTCAATACACCGCAGAAACGTATACCACCATGACCTATTTCACATGCATAATAATCTAACCACGAGAAATGCTCAAGATTTCTAAAAACAAACTGTCAATTAGAAAAAAAAGAAAACAAAAGAATAAAATGCACAGAGTCACTACACGAAAATGCTCTTTTTTGTGAAAAAATAAAAGCAGCTGGCAGGTAGAGTTTGACAGCCGGTTTAATGTTTAGAATGTTCGATTTTCGAACGAGGCGACCGGCCGGTGTTCGACCGGTTGGCGTGTGAAGCAGCTGCCAGCCGATTGGCGGAACATACGCTCGAAGTTGGTCAGACGCATCGTGAAACGTCATTTTTGTCGCGCGTGACGCGATCGTCTTTTGATTTGCCGCTTGCCACTGCTCCATTACCTCTTCGCTTGGGGACTCTACCTTTTGTTAGCTTTGGAAAACAGCGGTGTATTTCAAACCAAGTTTGATACACAGTTCATGTAGAGACATTATTTAACCAGTCGAGAAATGCTGTGCAATACGGATAGGACTTCGCACATGTCGCCTGCAGCAGACTGATAAGCCGAAAGTATTTTTTACTATCAGACGTTATTAAAATGTGGGCCAATGAGTGGCTACCTAATGTATTATTTTTGCTCAGACGACTTTATTTTTAGCCCGAATCAGATTATAAACTGCTGTTAACTGAGTATCTAGGAACTTACTACATCTTCACCTTGTAATTGTAATTAAAGAAAGTGGAAAAAATATTTTGTGGCGATTTTGATGTTTGAAATAAATATCGGTAGAAGGATGTTACAAAAAAACGACTTAGAAGACACAATAGCGTGTCGATGGCGTCCCAGTAGAAGGACAAAACCCGGGTTTCCTCGTTTTTCTCATACAGCCAGCGAACTCTTGAATTTGTATCAGAATATTCTTTGCTGCACTACAAAAAATTAAAGGATCGACAGCACTAATAAATCTTAATTGATGCCGTCAACTGGAAGCCTATTTTGGCACCGTTTCAGACTCTGGCCCCAGTTTGTAGAAAATGCTCATCATCTGGTAATAAGGTAATGTATTTTTTACGTTGAATAAAAAAGTTGTCAAACAAAAATCACAACCTCGAAAGCCTGCTACATCGTAGCCGTGTCTTCACAACTTTAGTAAAAATATTGTTGTCTCTAGATAATGTTGGCGGAGGAAAAAAAGGAAATTCGTGCTTCTACGAGGTTCAGTGATATATCTGACGTTTTATTTCTACAATCACCGATGTTTGTTGAATCGTGTATTTGTCTATCCTTGATTGATTAGTATACTCAACTCATGCTTGTTCTACGGTATTATTTTAACTTGATGTATGCTATAACAAGGCTGGAATTATAATATTCTTCTGTTTGTGTCGTGTCACTCCATAACTGTGAAGTAAAAACTAAGGCCTTTGGATCTATGTAATGAGATGATTTATACAGCGTCCAGTGGCACCTTCAGTTACACTAGATGGATAAAGCGAGACATTCGGCGCTGCAGTGCCTGGGACATTGTTTTTAGGCTTGCCCAGCACCTATACCATGACTGTGAAGGAAACCATAGTGACGAAACCCGCGAGTTAGTGGGCTCCGCACGTATTGACTTATCTTTCCTGTGGGCTAGGCCGACTAAGCTGACAGGGTGGTATAGGTGCTGGGCAAGCCTGCTCCATCTAAACAATGTCCCAGTTACTGCAGCATCCGAGTGGTCACTTCATCTATCTAGTGTGAGTGAAGGTGCCACTGGACATTAAGATTAGGAAACATTTACAAAAAAAAAGGTATATTTAGGTAGGTACATTGCATATCTACTTCATGATGACAAAATGCGTGATATTATTTATGGTGATCCCCACACTAGGCCCAGTCTGTAACGTGTGAATCATGAATTCCAGGTTTCGGTATAAAATTTAAACTGAGCGCCTTTAAGAATGATCATAGCAAAATATTATTTCAGCGTAAAGTAGAGTCGTCACAGTAATGTTAATTTAATGACAGGCGTTAAAAATACTGTACTACAAAATGCATGTATTGTCTTCGGATATTTAGTATGTTTTAAGGTTCCAGACCTCAAAAGGAATTATCATTAGGAAACATTATAGGATCACTTTGTTGTCCGTCTGTCTGTATGTCAGTATGTCTGTCAAGACCTTTTTCTCTAGTACGCGTGGGTGGAGGTATCAGTTTGAAATTTATATGTATGAAAATACTCTCAGGTCTGCAGTGCCTTAGAGCCTTCGAGCCCATTATGAAGCATATTTCCGCATATTTCGACCCTCGCAAGGGAATCAAAACCTTCCTTTAAACATAGGTCCCGTTGATCTAGGATTATGAAATTTGGCAAGAAGCAATGGCTGAACGGAAGAAATCCGAAAATTGCATAATTTTTATTACTGTCACATAAAATGGGGTCCTAATACAGGAAATGGGGGGTCCAAATTTTTTTTATAGGGTGAACGTACCATACGTGCTATCGTATGAAAGGGCTTTAGGACAAGCAAGAAAAATGTTTTTAAATATTATATTTACAATTTTATAGTTTCCGATTTATGACGAAAAATGTAAAAATATTCCCCCCCTTACAAGTGCTTGAGTCCGACTCGCACTTGACAGTTTATTTTTATTTTACTTCCTAATAAATGCAATATGTTGGTCAGGACTTTCAGGTATACAGGGTGTTAAAAGACCGCCAACAGATCCGAAAGGTACGCATACTAGACACCAAAACAAAGTACTTTTTCGATAAATTATTGCTGGGAAATAATTTTGGTTTTTTAGGTTATAATTTTGGAAAATATTTTGTCGCGTAATGGAAGTGTAATGCAGAGAAGTCATATTGCGCACGCGTCGACATAAACTTAGGCTACTTACGCCCGAGGTGCCGATGTTTAGAATACATTGCGGGTTGCAATTTCAGCGTCGTTTTTTGTAAGAAATATTCAAAATTTTGATATGTTTCTTTGAGAAGAAATGTTAAAAACTCGATACCAAACACATTTCTGCAAAAAAAAATTTCGAAATTCCGTCTTTGAACCTCATTATCTCGGAAACCGTTGATTTCCCAGGCATAGTTCCTTGGGCAAAAATGATCCTTATGATGAGGACAATACTTGGTTTCCCGCTTTGTTGGCGGTCTTTTAACACCCTGTATAGTAATCTATGCTCAGAATCTTAGGTGCGCTAGTCCCATTAATTTGTTTTTATAAAGAGGTTTTGACGTAAGTAAATAAAAGCCAACACATGTTGTTGTACTTGCATGAAAAAATATTATATTTCTTGTTGACATCTCGCAAAATTAACATGTTTTAAACTACATCATATTTGTTAGTAGGTACATCATTCTCTCTTTATCAGTTGTCTTTTAAAAGTGTTAAATTGTAACAGGTTTTTAACATAGGTTTCCATCTTTATTAAATACTTATCCCAGTTATAGTTATAAATATATAATTACAAGAAGGTTCATTACTTACTTTGCCAGGAAACCGTATCCAAAGAGTACCTGGAAAGCTGTGCTTGTTGTACAATTTTGAAACCAATTTATGTACACACGACAGCACGTCAGAGTGTACACTTTTGTTGTAAAGTCGCACGTAACGTAAGCGAGTAGAGTGCTAGCGTGTAAGGGTCGACGTGCTGTCGTGTGTACCTATACAATGGATTCAAACATTTCACAACAAGTACAGGTTTCTATGTACTTTTTGGGGCATGCATGGCACAATATTGTTATGGAAATGTTTATTGAATTGTTCTTAAAATATGCCATTATTATTATAATGTGTTGATAGCTTATGTGTGTAAAGTTTGTAGAGACAAAAAAACACTAACTTAAACATACAAGTTTTCATCACAACGCGTTAGAAAATGCAAGTATCAATAAGTATCTAGGGGTATAATAATGGTAACTCAGTCAAAGCTAGGACAAATTTGAGTCCAGACAGCTAGATACGAAGTCTTGAGTTTAATCATTGTTATGCAGTCAATGATATAAAAAAGATTGGCGGAAGCTTGAGCAAGACAGATAGGGATGGCGTCTCTGGATTGTGGACTATGTAGAGTTCAACATCCACTTAGGGATGCTGACGGCTTTTGAGTATAAGAATCAATGCCATTGGTCCCGGTTGTTGTTGCTTCAGGCGCTGGGTATTGTGAATTAACCCGCGCGCAAAGAAAAATGCACAAAATCAATTCCTGTATCAAATACACAAAAAAAAAAACGAAAATGTTCATCAAACTCTAGAATTAGGTGAGAGCTATCTAAAACGCGCGGGCTATTTACTATGCACGGGGCCTTAATAATCATCGATAAGCCATTTCAGAAGCCCTTTGGGCGGCCTTAAAACTTTAACACCAGGGGTGGCCACTACCTAATACGATAACCTTACCTAATGTCGAAATATTAAATCGAGACAAAACGTAGTCAAAAAGTAAAAACGTACAAAAGCTAATAAATAGTCAATAGTACGGTCGGCCACAATCATAGATACCCCATGGCAGCTCTTACCGCGCGCGACATAAGGGCGGCAATCGAACAAAAAGGAGTATCCTAGCGTGTGGCTGACTGTACAAACAAAATTTTATGCTTTCTCTTGTGACAATCTTTCGGCTTCTTCAATAGTGTCTGGTAGTGGAACATTGATCGTCTCAGGAAGTGTGAAGACCATGAGACTGGCTACCAGGGCGAGGCTCCCGAAGAATATTGCTGGCAGATTCTCGTAGTAGAGAGCCTGCGGAAAAATAAAATTATGAACACTTTGTTTCTTCTAAAGCAACGGTTTGGCAAAGAACAGGGGGGTTACCCTTGACGCTATTGCGATCAAATTGAAAAAGTTTAAAAATTAATTTCTCTAATTAAATTCGCATAGTAATGCTATAATTTTAAATACTTTGTAATGTTTATTCAAAGGTAAAGCTGTTTTATTCAATAAAAACACAAAACGCCTCTTAAGGCGCTGTACACGTTGACATTCATAAACGTTTTAAAGATATTTTTGATGAAAAAAAATAGGCGGCGCACTTTTTTTCAAACAAAATATCTTGCAATCTGTTATAGATATCAACACAAAACTGGCTGTTTTAGATAGCTGTAGTGCAGGATTCAGGGCGGGGTAGGTTGTAGGCAGCCAGAAGAAAACACCAATGTTGAGCAGGAACTTGAAGACTTGTATTTCTTGATTAGGTACTTGTTGACAGTAGAAGAGCGCGGCGAGAACTGATTTACAATGCCAAAAATTCGGGTTTATATTCAAAAGCGGCTAGACACAATGGGTACGTGGAATAACAATGGGTAGAATACTTGGACGCCATTGGTCGGCCATACAATGTTGATTTACCTTTCTCGTGTTGTCAAAATACCGAAATAGAAACGACGAGAAATTATAAAACTTGAAATTAATCTTGAACTTAAAACTTGAAATACTTAAAACTTGTGCGCTCTGAGGCCAAAATACCAAAATGGGTTGACTTGGTTTTTGCTGATTTACATATAATACTAAAATACACTTAAAATACTTAAACATAGAATTTATGAACTTTAAATTATGTACCAACTATAAGATTTACAATCTCTATGAAACAATATTACTTGAAACTTGAAAGGTAGGTACATGGTTTTCTTGACTTTACCTTTTACTTTATAATACCAAACAAAATATTACTTTTCTGAATACTAAATTACCAAAGAGAACAATCCAGAAAAGTTAAACATGCCAAAACGTGAAACCAACTAAGCGGCGCACCCAAGAATCAGTGATGTCATACTCTTCATAGAAACGGTGGCGCGAACAAAGGAACTTTCTGTGATAGTGCGCGGGAGTATAAATATAAGGTCCGGTAGAGCTGCGCGCACGCCATTCACCGATCAACACGCCGAGCGAGAAGACATCCCGAGAAGAGGGATCGCAGCGCCATTCCGGAAAAAGCCACGCCTCCCCGCGCCCCCCGCCCGCGCGCGCGTTGAGAGACCCTGCCGCGCTAGCACGAAAGTTCTAGCGCCAGATGGCAGAAGAACAGTCTTTTTCAAGACTACCATACTGTTTCTATTTCGACCATCACTGTTTCTTGGGCGAACGTTTCATAGACGAAAGTCTACGTTTCTTTGAAGACGAGCGTCAATAATCAAAGTTTCTATAAAGACGAGTCAATATGCCAAGGTACCCTTTTCCTATCCCTGCCTTCCTGCTTGCTTGCTTTGCGCGCGCCTTAGTTATAAGAAGCCTACCAAAAATTGCATGTTAGAACTTAAGAAACGCAAAAGGGCTTGCTTATAAAACTTAGTGCATAAGGCATGAAAATAGCGCGTAAGGCAGTAGTTGGCATGGCATGTTGACCCGCTTGCAGTAGTTAGGACACAGATAAAAAGAGGCATGCTGCACCGCCTCCATGTCCAATTTTTCCAAAAAACTTGCTAATTGCCGTACCGGCCGCACTCCGTAACATTCCACCCCCTAGTTGAGGCTTCAACCGTAAACTAAAAACTGTTGGGAGTGCGGCCAATATGGCTACCAAATACAATAAAAACATATTACATACTTAATGCTAGCTATTCTAAAACTGTCCATGTAGTGCCCCAGTGAGATGTCGACCATCGGTCACTGAAATTATTGAGAAGTGACGGACCCGAAAACCACGTGCTAGATTGCCAATGAGACCAGAACAACTTGGTGGCCTCGTCTGCGGGGTTTTCGTCAGAGGGGTCCCAGCACCGGTCACTTCTCCTTGAGATCTCGTGAATCTCAGCTAGTTTGGTTTCTACATGTATCTGGTAGTCGCAAGCGTCCGCAGCTGTCCTTATGGACAGTAAAAGAAACTGACACTACATGTGGACACTTGCGACCTCCAGTCCCAGCTCCCTCCTCATAGTCCGAGCCAATCTACACGCTAGTACCGCAGCCTGCAGCTCGAGACAAGGAATTAGTGTCACCTTCATAAGGCCCTACGTGCTGTACCAATAACAATAGTGGCGTGACAATTCCTGTCCTATACAAATAATGTAGGCAACGGCAGCGTACTCGCCAAAGACATGTAGTGAAATCGGACCAGAAACTAAAAACGGAGAACTTGGACACAAATTACTTAAAACAAACCAAACTAGTAACGGGAAACTTAAAAAAACTAAATGATACCAACCAAAAAACAAAAACTTGAATATAAGACTACCAACCAAACAACAAAAAACTTGAACTTATAACTGAAATAAACTCGCAACGGGGACCCTGGACAGTTTTAACTAATTTAAACTAACAACTTGAAAGGGAACTTGAAAAATGTAACCCAATAAAAACTTAAACTTTTAACCGAGAAGGGGACTTGAACATTTTAACTAATTCTTATAACAGGGAACTTGAAAATTTACCAAACTTGGAATTGAAACAACTTAGAACAACAACTACCAAAGAGGGACTTGAACATCTAAACTGCGACCAGAAACTTGAACGTTAAACTGAACTTAGAATAACAGAGAACATAAATATTATACCTACTACCAACGAGGAACTTACTAAATTAAACTTGACCATTCCAACCAGCTTCAGCTTATATCCATGTTTGACCCTATCCTATACTTAAGAGCCAGAAACGTTGCATTATAATACCAATAATACAATACAAAAATACCAACAATAATGCAAGGCTATAAAAACAATTGGGGTCAAAAATGCTTATAATGAAGCTAAGAAATTGTAGCATTGTGAGAACGACTGTCCCATATACCAAGGAGCTATACAATCTCTTCGAAGACAGGTCGAATACCAAAGAATATACCAATACTAACACAGTAGGAACTCGCGTAGAGCAGGCGAATGAGTCACCCACCCCCTGAGATGAAAGCTATCGGCTTGGTGGCTGTAACTCACAACATACACCAACTTGTTCGCTCGCTCTACGGATCCTACGCTATACAAATAGTCATGACCTTGTAAATTGCCGTAGTCGGCGAAGAAATGGCTACAAAATATATCGATTTCACGTAAGTGTCGGGTTCACGATCTCTATCGGCTCGCTAAAAGAAAAACTGAGCACCCTGATCTGCCCGCTGGATGTTAACTTGAATGAAGCGTCGGCTGTCCCCGGTGAAAGAAGTTGGACTTTGCCTATAACTAATAAATAACAGCGCCGAGCAATAAACTTAAGTCAGGGTCTGAGAAGAGATGAAAAATCGAAAGAGAAAAGCTATCAATGGTAGAAGCAGCATCAAATACCAATAGCAGATTACCAGGATTCAGGACCAAAAAGAGACAAATACCAAAATACCAAATACTGAATCAAACTTTACTGCAGCTGCTGAGTCATTTTCTCTACGTAGATATTTCTCCGACACTAAACAATCAATCTTAGCCAAAAAACTAACTAGCCTTGTAGTCTGGATCACGGTCGCACCTTCTCTCCACGCTACGCAGTCGAGACTTTAACTTAAATAAAACCGTTTAAAAAGACAATTGGGCAAAAAACAATGCTGTCACGCTGCAAAAACTTCCAGACTCTTTGACACCCTACTAGAACTTTCCAAAATATGTAGCGCGCGTTCAATAAAACTTTAACAGACTCACGTGACAATCTAAACACCAATAGCCTGTATCTCGAACTGCTCAATAACGAGATCATGAAGATCAGACTGCGATACTAAAACGAGACTGACGGACTCGGTACCAGAAGGGGGAACTATGGGTCCATGCACAAACCAGCCTAACTTTAAAAGAGAAGTAACCGGTTGCCCGGACTCACCCCTGTCGGTCTCCTCGCTGACTGTGAGCTCCCAGTTGTCCTGGCTCAGCAACAGCATGCGTCTCGTATCCGCCACATCCCCGCAATCCAGATGACCGTGGTGCACATTCTCACTGAGTGCACTAACAGTCCATGGAAAAGTCCGTGTGGGCAACTCGAGGCCCTTTATAGTCCGCACATTCACTTTGTAATAGAGTCCGTTTCCTCCGCGAATCACAACTATAAAAGTTTGCGAACACTTGATGACGCACTTTACGAGGTCACGGCTCTCACTTAAAAATCCCACGTGTCCTTTTTCACCGTTCGTACATTCCGCGCCGCGATGAGTCACGGGGTCCGCGCGAACTAACGCGCGAGGTGGCGGCGCCTGCCAGTCCAGCGGCTCTCCATACTGGGCGCATCTCGTCGACAGGCGAGGGACTGGCGTCGTAGGGGCGTCGCTAACTCGTAGACGGCGGACGCGACGTCTATCTCGCTGGCTCGAAGTCGTGGGCCGATCCGCGACGCGTTCCAAAGGCGTCGGGACGGCGGCGACTATCTCGTCGTCTTCTTCTATGGCCAGGCGGAGGTCCTTTGCACGGGCCTTGTCTTGTATCGTGGCCCCTTGGAAGTGCGCGGGATCGTCTTGCGCCTGGCTCTCGTACTGCAGGCGCAGCGTCCTGCTCGTACGGCTGGAGCGCGAGACTATGCTGCCTGCACGACGTGTAGTGGCCGCAGTAACTTCAGGCTCGGGCAGCGTAGAGCGATGGCTCGTAGATACATCGGCAGCGGTGGCGGGCGTGGACGTGACGTGGGTTGATGGCGGCAACGGTCCATAGGGGTCCACGAAAGCGCCAGGGTCGGCCGCGGGCAGCGAAGGGCGATTTTTCGTGGCATCGGCAGCTGCGGCGGCGACGGGCGTGGACCCGACGTGGGTTAACGACGTCGGCTGTCCTGAGTGAGCCATGGTGACGCCGGAGTCCGCCGCGCTCTTCTGCTGGGCCTGGCTTCTTGTTTTCTTCATCTTGTCTTGTAGTGGCTGCCTCCCGAAGATCCGGCTCGAAGGACCAGCTTGTAGTGCAGGATTCAGGGCGGGGTAGGTTGTAGGCAGCCAGAAGAAAACACCAATGTTGAGCAGGAACTTGAAGACTTGTATTTCTTGATTAGGTACTTGTTGACAGTAGAAGAGCGCGGCGAGAACTGATTTACAATGCCAAAAATTCGGGTTTATATTCAAAAGCGGCTAGACACAATGGGTACGTGGAATAACAATGGGTAGAATACTTGGACGCCATTGGTCGGCCATACAATGTTGATTTACCTTTCTCGTGTTGTCAAAATACCGAAATAGAAACGACGAGAAATTATAAAACTTGAAATTAATCTTGAACTTAAAACTTGAAATACTTAAAACTTGTGCGCTCTGAGGCCAAAATACCAAAATGGGTTGACTTGGTTTTTGCTGATTTACATATAATACTAAAATACACTTAAAATACTTAAACATAGAATTTATGAACTTTAAATTATGTACCAACTATAAGATTTACAATCTCTATGAAACAATATTACTTGAAACTTGAAAGGTAGGTACATGGTTTTCTTGACTTTACCTTTTACTTTATAATACCAAACAAAATATTACTTTTCTGAATACTAAATTACCAAAGAGAACAATCCAGAAAAGTTAAACATGCCAAAACGTGAAACCAACTAAGCGGCGCACCCAAGAATCAGTGATGTCATACTCTTCATAGAAACGGTGGCGCGAACAAAGGAACTTTCTGTGATAGTGCGCGGGAGTATAAATATAAGGTCCGGTAGAGCTGCGCGCACGCCATTCACCGATCAACACGCCGAGCGAGAAGACATCCCGAGAAGAGGGATCGCAGCGCCATTCCGGAAAAAGCCACGCCTCCCCGCGCCCCCCGCCCGCGCGCGCGTTGAGAGACCCTGCCGCGCTAGCACGAAAGTTCTAGCGCCAGATGGCAGAAGAACAGTCTTTTTCAAGACTACCATACTGTTTCTATTTCGACCATCACTGTTTCTTGGGCGAACGTTTCATAGACGAAAGTCTACGTTTCTTTGAAGACGAGCGTCAATAATCAAAGTTTCTATAAAGACGAGTCAATATGCCAAGGTACCCTTTTCCTATCCCTGCCTTCCTGCTTGCTTGCTTTGCGCGCGCCTTAGTTATAAGAAGCCTACCAAAAATTGCATGTTAGAACTTAAGAAACGCAAAAGGGCTTGCTTATAAAACTTAGTGCATAAGGCATGAAAATAGCGCGTAAGGCAGTAGTTGGCATGGCATGTTGACCCGCTTGCAGTAGTTAGGACACAGATAAAAAGAGGCATGCTGCACCGCCTCCATGTCCAATTTTTCCAAAAAACTTGCTAATCTCACCTAATTCTAGGGTTTGATATGTGAACATTTTCGTTTTTTTTAGTGTATTTGATACAGGAATCGTTTTTGTGCATTTTTTTTGCGCGCGGGCTAATTCACTATGCCCAGCGCCTTAATTTATAAATTATTAAAATTTGTAAATTGCGCCATATTGCGGCCGTATTGGAAAAATGCGTCAAGGGTAGAGGGGCAGAACGTATATAAAGAGCTGAAAGCCAATGGCCTTCTGAATTCTATGGTACGGACACCATAGAATGTTGGTTTGAGTCTTGTCCTGAGCAAACATTTTTGGTAGAATTAAGTTCAACGTGCCAAACCTCTACTCTCTTTTTATCGGTTTGCAGTTCTTGTCTCGGTAATTTAGTTATGACCAAAACCATATCAAGTACTTAACATTTCTTCTCAAGAAGCCATATCAAAATTATGAATATTTCCTCCAAAAAATTACTCCAAAATTGCAACCCGCAATGTATTATAAACAACGGCACCTCAAGTGTAAGTAGTATAAACTTATGCCAACGCTTGCGCAATATGACTTCAGTGCGTTACATGTCCATTGAGTGATAAAATATTTTTCAAAATTATAACCTAAAATACCAAAATAATTTCCCAGCAATAATTTATCGAAAAAGTACTTTGTTTTGGTCTAGTATGCGTGCCTTTTGGGTCTTGTGGCGATCTTTTAACACCCTGTATTATTGGGGTTGTTTGAGATACTTAGAAACGCTTCGGTCAAAGTAGAAGATGGAGCCTAGTGATCATAAGAGAGCTTATCCTTACCAATAAAGGTGTCAACGGCGCAAGTGTGGACCCGACCCTGCCCAATGAGGAACACACGGCTAATAAGGACTGTCGCACACTAGTCGGGAACACTTCCGAGACGTAGATGTAGACAGAGCTGTACGCCACTGTGATAGAGAACTTGCCGGACAGGTACAGTACGAGGGACATCCATTTCTGATCTGTTTGTGGACAAAATATTATTATTTATTATCATCTTCATAGACTTCATAGGAGCGCTCACAGCCTAAGTTAAGGCGACGTTCAAGGAACACTAGCCGCAAATGAAAAAATAAACAAATTTCTTCTTTTTGGACGCGTTTTTTGTTACAAAAGAGGCGTCAAATGAGAATCCCTAGGCTTAACTGTTTTTTGGACTTAAGGTCTAGACCTTAGGTTTTAGGATCTGGGATCTAACGCGGTTATTATAGAACGTCTTGAACAAGGTAATATGCCAATAAAAAATATTTTTGAAAAATAATCATTTATTTTTAGTTTCAAGCGTTACTCAAACTATGGTCCCTGAGTCGGGGGTATAGTTTATCCCACCAAAAACATTCTGTAAAAACTAGCCAGGTCTCGATGGATCTGCTTGTTTATTTCTAAAAAAGTAATGAAATCTAGACGAGTGCCAAGTCTAAGGTTCCTTACTGCGATTTCTTTATTATTATAGTTAATGTTGTGAGACTTGGCCGTTGAAGGGTACACAAGCGGTTCTGGCGACAGATTGGTGCAATGGTGTCATGGAGCACCTGGTTTTGTACCCTTGTGTACCCTTCAACAGCCAAGTCTCACAACATTAACTATAATAATAAAGAAATCGCAGTAAGGAACCTTAGACTTGGCACGACTTTGTCTAGATTTCATTACTTTTTTAGAAATAAACAAGCAGATCCATCGAGACCTGGCTAGTTTTTACAGAATGTTTTTGGTGGGATTTCACTTCTTTTTGTAGAAACGAGGGCATATTGATTAATTTTATTAGATTTTCTTATTTGACACAGTTTTTAAATTTGTGTAATGTTCGAGTAGAATAAAGTTAATCGTCCGACTATTTCTTGTTGAACGAGCGAGCGAAGCGAGCGAAGTCCTCCGAGTCTGCTGGAACAATCCGGCGTTTGTATGTATGTATGTTTGTATGTATGAATGTTTGTTCGACGATAACTTGAGTAAATTTGGTCGGATCGTTATGAAATTTGATAGGCGGGTAAACTAAATTAAAAGAATTTTTAAATTCGAACATGAGCCAAATCGGTCGATGGGTTGCCGAGATATGGGGTTGTATAGTTTAAAAGCAAAGCGCGCGCGCGCCTGCGCGAATGGCGTAAGCAAAGTTATACATCTGTAACTGAGGTCGCGAGTTCATAGTTCGGAGCGAACCACTAGTGGGACGCTATAGGCTAGATTAAATGAAGATGTGTCCCACTACGCTGGATTTTTGCAATGACAGTCGATTTTTTTATGTACCAATAGTAGAAGGGGCATTACCATAATATCTCTAATAAAGCTGATACCAGCTGAGGGTTCTTCATCAGATACTTCAGACCTTAGATTTTTGACATCAAATGAAGCGGCCCACCAAGTTGAATATTTTTTGTAAGGGCGGTATATGTCGATCTATAATAGTTTGGTTGGGTTCTTGTGTTTTCTAATCAGGGTCATCAGGTACTCCAGATCTTCGATTATCCTAGTTTTTATAGTTTTCCCTTTATGTGGCCATTCAACCCTAACTCTGTACCAATTTTCAGCTCTCTGAGTTTATGGGAAGTACTAGTTCTATTAGGGCTCTTGTGTTTTCTAATCAGGGTCACCAGGTACTCCAGATCTTCGATTATCCTAGTTTTTATAGTTTTCCCTTTATGTGACCATTAAACCCTAACTCTGTACCAAATTTCAGCTCTCTGAGTTTATGGGAAGTACTACTTCTAGTAGGGCTCTTGTGTTTTCTAATCAGGGTCACCAGGTACTCCAGATCTTCGATTATCCTAGTTTTTATAGTTTTCCCTTTATGTGCCCATTAAACCCTAACTCTGTACCAAATTTCAGCTCTCTGAGTTTATGGGAAGTACTAGTTCTATTAGGGCTCTTGTGTTTTCTAATCAGGGCCACCAGGTACTCCAGATCTTCGATTATCCTAGTTTTTATAGTTTTCCCTTTATGTGGCCATTCAACCCTAACTCTGTACCAAATTTCAGCTCTCTGAGTTTATGGGAAGTACTAGTTCTATTATGATGATCATGAGTGAGTGAGTGAGTGAGTGAGTGAGTGTGTGTCATAAATGCGAAACTTTGCTTTCGCTTAACTTCGGAACTAAATGACCTACAGACTTGAAATTTTGGATTTTAAGTATGTGATTATAGCTTACTAGATGACGAAAATTTCTGCGTTCTGGTCTTATCCAGAGGTTCTCAAATAGGGGCCTGAAAATGCGGCGAAATGGTTCCAGTAAAGGATGGTACGGCAGTGTTTGCTTCGCGCTCGACCTGGCGGGGGCACTGCCGTGCCCCCAGATTAATTTGCCATAACATCACCGCACCGCTAGGACACTGAGCGGTCGCCACGTGACACAATTCGTGTCATACGAGTATAAATGCGCCCTTACTGTTTTGAGTTGCGAAGAAGCTGCGCGCAGTTTAGACGCCTCTACCTGAATGCATTCAATCATTCAATGTTTGTTTTAGCATTCTTTTTGAGCGCTAAGAATTTTGTATGAGAGCAAACAGGAAAATAAAAGAAAAAATAATACAAGGAAGTAACTCCAGCAGCAACCTAGTAGAAGGAAAATATAACACTGCTCATTACGTAAATAATACGCTAGTAGAAGAAAAAAAACCTTTAAAAACTCCAATGAAAGAAAAATAATAAGACAGTGTGTCTTTTACAACACAATATATTCTATTCTACATTACAAATGCATTCTATACTGCCAGCTGTATGTATTATTTGTTAATTTAATTGTTTTTTTTTTTAAATTTTTAATTATTTATAAAGATTAATATCTTTTTTTTTTATGCTTTTAGTTATTTTAATTATTATTTGATTTTAATGATTATTTGATTTTAATGATTTTGTCTTTAATTTATTGGAAAACTATGATTGTAGTTATATTTTTAATGCTCGTTTGTATAATTATATCATTATTTTATTTTCAATGCTTTATTTCTACATTCTATCTAATTGATAATTATGTCATTGGGGCTATAATTAATTACAACCTTCCTCTGTATATTCATTTTAACTTAACCTAATATTTCGATGGCTCCTACGTAAACTACCGTATGTTCAAAAAGCTAACTTTCCAGGAGAGCCATTTAAAGATGTTTTCTTTAACCGTTCTTTTGATTTTAAAGCTTTTGGTTTGAACTTTTTACCATAATTAGGTTATTTTGGGCTCGATTTTTATGTGCTAAAGTAAAAGCTGTATTTTGAATACTTTTGGAGATATTGTTGTTACGATTCTTTACGACGGGGTAACGAAGTAAGAAAATATCGTATGTTAATCTTACCATCTTTTACGGCGTGGATGAGGTGACTGAAAATATCGTATGTTTCACATACCATGTTTTACATGGATAAATCGCAGGTAAAATGACATGTATGTGGCACTTACAGTTTTTTACTTTGTAAATCACATGAAAAATAGTATGGTATGTAACATTAATTTAGTAAATACATGGGGAAATATTAAAATTTTAAATGGGAGCAGAGGTTTATCTAAGTGATAATTAATATTTACTTCATTCATTACATTTAGTAGAACCTAAACCTAAATTTTAAATAAACATTTACATGAAATAACTTTTTATACTTCCTTATGTTTCCATTCCACTAATCAATTTGTATATTTCCTATTTTCCTAACTGTCCCCTTCGAAACTGCCACCGGGGTGGGGACTTGGGTAAAATTAGTGGCGTTTACCACCCTAGCAAATAGTAATTTTAATTTCAACAGTTTCCTTGAAGCTCACGACCGAATCAACTATTTATTCTTTCCGACTTCAAGATATTTAATGAAAAAGTACTAGACTTAAATAAAGTAGGAGTGGCCCATTGTAGACTCTATGCCTCAGTGCTTTTCTCATTACTTGTTTTTTTTAAAGGCTTGCATAAACTCTAAAGAGGCCTACTTTAGGCTAACCAACCCCGATATTATCCGTTGATGAGCTCGAAAAGGACGGTTGGGAAATTAAATTCATATTTGCCACTGAGGTTGTAAACGCAGCAATTTTTTCTCAAACACCATGCCGGTTACAGTTTTGAAGAAAACAGTTAGAAATAAAGACTGTAAATTAGTAAGATATGAACAATCTTAAGAATTCCTGTAAATTTTAACGAATCTGTATTGGGAATTCGTATTTGGAAATTTGGGATGATGTTGTCACATAGTTATTCTTCAGTGCCGGGTTTCGGGATAACTTGTATCAGCCATTTTCCTATTCTTACTCAGGACATGCAAAACAGGAGAGCATTGCAGGAGCTAAACTTTACCTAAACTTTCAAGCTTAGGAGCCCATGATAGTTATCCCAAGAAGACTGCAGCAGTCACTCAGACTCAGACGTGTATTTTCTCTGGCGTAGATTGACGGATAGAATACTCTTTGGTTGTGGTGGTTGTTGGTTACTTTGTGATCCAAAGATGAGTCAGGCATTTCACCTATTAGTATACAGACTTAGTCAAAGAAGCCAAGCCAAACACAGTGTACCTTAGGCACCAATGAAAGTTTTGGAATATACAATACATCACGCAGATCGGAGTTTCAGTTTGGCTTACTATTGTGTTCATACTTAGAAGCGTTCATATACTGTCTATGTAAAGGCCACTGATCCATTAACATCTTCTCGTTACCATGCACATGAACACCGCGTGTCTAGGAACTAGACCAAATGAAATTAATGGTGACGGCTGAGCTTGTCAAGCATACAGACACAGTTCTCAACAAGTCTTGAGTCCATCCAACTGGCCAAAAGAATTCATTTAGAATAAATACAGATTTATCTATGATTTTAATAATTGATTTTATTAACTTGCAGGCTATGAACAGATTTTCAATCTAAAAGTCTGCTGCAAACTACACCAAGATTGGGCCTTTTTAAATCCTTAGGATCTAAGTTTGTGAGTATTTGATGAACCAAATGAGGATCTCTTAATCTTTGTTTTGAAGCTCCTTTGTGGAGTGTTTGTATCTTCAGTAAAAAATATATTTTATAAATGAATTTCTTGTTACCTTCATGTTTTTGGTGTTCAGCTTCTATTGGTATTGATTTGCCTACGCCAAGTCGAGTCTCGGAAATTTAAAACCCGGGTAACTGAAATTTCATCGTCAACCAAAGCGTCTCTCAAGCATGCATACAAAAACGGTTGGTCAGTCTATAAGAAACCACATCCGTGTTTCATTTCAAATCCTTGTTAAAAATAACTCTAGTGAAAGTGAAGGTCCCAAACAGTAGTGTGTAATTTACCATCATGAAGTAAGTATATTTGTTTTCCACCATACGATAATAATATCTGTGGCAATAATATCTGAGCGCTTCCGTGCTTCGGAAGGCACGTTAAACCGTTGGTCCCGGTTGTTGTTGATTAATAACAATCGTTAAGCCATGTCAGAGACCCTTTGGGTGGCCTAAAAACTCTGACACCAGGGGTGGCCACTACCTCACGTGGTATACGATTACCTACCTACCATACGAAACACAAAGCGGAAACTTTTATGTTATGATTTTGTTTTGATTTTTAGTTTGTTCCATCCGTTTAATAAGTAGTCGATTTCAGTGATGGTTTTGTATTAAAAATATTTTTCTAAGATAAAAAAGATGTTATTATTAATCAAATCTGCTTTAAGTGGTATAAACGATTTGAATTATTTGAATATTTGAATAAAAAATCATTTTTTTTTTTGTTCAACCTCCATGCAAACTATCGTATCTGTAAGATATTGTCATAAGCTCAGCCTAATATTGCAACGTAAATAAGTCTAAGTGACACATACAATAGTTAACAGGTTCATATAAACCAAGTAAATAATCGTACGTGTTACATACGATACAACATCACTTTTTATCGACGTCGTACAAAATGGTATGTGTAACATACCGTAGCAAAGCCCCTCGAAAAATCAACGTACGTAATCGTATGTGTTACATACTATAGTTTTGAACAAAATTGATAGAAAACGCAGGAAAACTAACAAAACTGAATACTTAATATGTTTACTAAGAACATGCTGCATCACAAAACACAAGCTCAGATCTACAGGGTGGCCCAAACATAGACGTCAAGCGAGAAAATCTAGATAGCTGACACCGAGGGCTACCCGAATCACCCCCATGTATGTTCAGCCATTTTTTGTCGTTTAGAAGTTATGAGGCTTTTAAGGTTTTTTTGAAAAAAATTACCTAGCATTCGATTTTATTTTGTAACTTTTTTTTCTTTCGTCTTTTCAGCACATTTTTTTATTCTTTAGAGTCTCAGATAAATTATCTATCACCAAAAAAATAATGATCAGCTATGGACTTTTAAAAGATACCGCAATTATGATCCAAAGTCCAAAAATTTTGTTTTCGTGAAAACATCACTGAAATAGTTAGTATGGGGAAAAAAATAAGTAGAGGTCTGAAGGACTTTTTATTGATTTCAAAAACTTTCCCAAAGCCTCATTCTTTAGAATAATACAAAAAACCTGTCACTTTATGGGACTTTTATTTAAGTAATTTGCGATCAAAGTCGAAAAACTGGAGTTGGAAGAAATTTTATTTCAATCGATTTTCATTTATTTTGGTCGATTCGGACAAAAAACATTGCTGATCGGCTTAAAATCATCTGTCAGTAGGATCTGCATTAGAAATTCACGAAAAAATAAAAAAATAAAGTCATTTAATTTTCAGACTTTTTTTATTTTTTTTCTTTAAATTTATTTTTTCTTCACGTTTTGTAAGAAAATTCGATAATAAAATAATTTAAAATTCAAATAATGAAAAAAAAAAGAACAAAAAAAAAGAAAAATATTTTATGGTATTTTTTTTATTTTTTTCGTGAATTTCCTATGCAGACCGTGCTGACAGGCAATATTAAGCCTACCTGCAATGTTTTTTGTCCGAATCAACCAAAATAAATGAAAATCGATTGGAATAAAATTTCTTCCAACTCCAGTTTTTCGACTTTGATCGCAAATTACTTGAATAAAAGTCCTATAAAGTGACAGGTTTTTTGTATTATTCTAAAGAATAAGACTTTGGGAAAGTTTTTGAAATCAATAAAAAGTCCTTCAGACCTCTACTTATTTTTTTCCCCATACTAACTATTTCAGTGATGATTTCACAAAAACAACATTTTTGGACTTTGGATCAAAATTGCGGTATCTTCTAAAAGTCCATAGCTGATCATTATTTTTTGGGTGATAGATAATTTATCTGAGACTCTAAAGAATTAAAAAATGTGCTGAAAAGACGAAAGAAAAAAAAGTTATAAAATAAAATCGAATGCTAGGTAATTTTTTTCAAAAAAACCTTAGAAGCCTCATAACTTCTAAACGACAAAAAATGGCTGAACATACATGGGGGTGATTCGGGTAGCCCTCGGTGTCAGCTATCTAGATTTTCTGGCTTGACGTCTATGTTTGGGCCACCCTGTATATACTTCCCACGTAGAGAATGGTAAGATATACTTACGATAGGCGTAGCATGCAATGTGTCCCACGTAAACTACCGCAAGAGGTCGATACGATAGTTTACGGCGCGCCCGTGATCAACATACGATAGTTTACGTCTGAAAAAATCTTCATTTTTGAATATTATTAAGTTTTTGTTTTTGGGATACATGCGAAATAATCATCTAATGACAAAAAACGAAAAACATGAAAATGGCCATTTTGTGGGATACGGTAGTTTACGTAGGAGCCATCGATTTATTTAAATAATTACTTGTATGTTCTGTTCTTATTTTTAATATCACTTGCCGCACAATTACTTTTCACTGATATGATAATACTATTTTACTAAAAATTTACTTTGCAATGTACCTACCTAATTCTGTACCCCTACCATTGGAAACAGCCAGTGAGAACAGGGCCTGGCTGAAAATCAGCGCTGTGCAGATGCATGCACTCACAGCATTTAGCTGAGCCAGGTCCTATTCATCACAAACATTTATTTATAAGTTTTTATCCAGATTTGTACTGTATTTTACGTGTTGTTTTGTGATGAATAAACTTTTTTTCAATTTCAATTCAATTTCAATTAAAAAGCTAAAACCGGAGTCATGGAATGCCAACAAACGGAAAACCACGACGCGTACGTGAAAAAATATAAATAAGCAAATTTTTTATTGTCTTCTCTATTCACTTTTCTATGAGAGCTTTGGCGCTATTTTAACAATTTGTGTCGAAGTATTATCTTGGGCGGCGGGCGGAAGCCACATTGTAAACACGCCGCTAAGAAATCAGCTTAACTTGAATATTCAATTAATATGCCCCCCTGAAAGACAAACAAACAAACAGTGATCACCGTGTAAACAGTTGGGAGAGAAGCGAACGTTTTCACGAGTTATTTTATTTTCAGAAGCAAATCACGATCTTCAGGCGCGGCGCACACTGAGCTACGGCATAGGGCGAGGCGGCACTACTGCGTTGCGCTGCGTTGCGTTGCGTCGTCGCATCGGATCGACGCATTGCATGCCATAACTGAGTTGCGACGACGCACGACGTCGCGACGCAAGAGGGTATACACGCCGTCGCATCTTCAGCCTTCGCAACGGACAGATACAAACGTGTCCGCAACGACGACGCAACGCAGCGCAACGCACCAATGGGGCCTCGCCCTAAGGTGGCAACTCGCCCCAACCCCAACCAAAACTTGGTATAAAGGCGAGTCTCCACTGGCACGGTCGAGATCACGGCGACTCGCCCCATTGGCTTTCAGGGCGAGATGACTCGGCCTAAATATGGATTGGTGTAACGTGGGGAACGAATGTTGCGAGAACACACGTTTGCTCGCGAGATGGACAGATCTGGCTTTTCGCCACTGTTTATCAATAATAGTTCTTTTTTTTTGACTAGCCAAGCCGTTAAAGAATACTAGTGCCAAATTAGCAATAATTTAGTTAAAGTCGACGTGTTGTTGAGTGTACCTACAATGATTGATAAAATCGTATGAGGTAGTTGGCCACGGTTATTTGAAATAGTTTTGGAAAAGGTTATTGTCTCGGCTATTCTTGAAAATATTCCAACAACCCTCCCTTCAGTTATAAAAATATGATGTGTGGTCCCTACTTTCTACCAAGATAAGACCTGGAGTCTCCCCTAGAAACAAAGAAAAGATTTAGTTCCACGAAAATATAAAGTTTTTAGATGATAAATAGGCTGCTAGCAATTTTTTTTATTTCTTTGGCGCTGTGAATCCCATTTTCAGGACAGAATTCAACCTGACAAGACGTTCTTTATATTATTTTCAGAATAGGTACATCGATATAAAACAATTACGAGTGAAAACGTTGAAAGTAATCGTAAAAAAACCCAGCTTCAATAAAAGAATGGTTGCTTATGTTGCTTTGCAATAGGCAATAGGCATACAATACACTCTTTCTGTATAATATAATATTTGTATTCTAGTTCAGTCACCGTATACATATATATCTAAGCAATATTTTAGTTACTATAAATATGTAATAAATAAGTTTTATAGAAAATTTATTAATTTTAATATGAATTTGAATTTGAATAAATTATAGACCTAAATCTGCCCAGTATACATCGCGCTTGTAAAGAAAATGTGCGTCAACAATTTCGCGCGGCAGAGTTTTCGGAAAACTTGATCAGACTCTTGTTCTTTGGTTTTGAAATTGAATTTGTTTATGTTTATCAATGTTTTGGCTCTATTTGGGGTTATTTACTGGAGATTAATTTAAAGGGAACTGGATGTTAATTTAATTGAACGAACCACCTAAACCAATTTTTACAAAGGAGACTGTACAAATGTACGTTATAATATGTATAAATTAAAACTCACCTTTAGGTATAAACGAGAGCCCGATGCAAAGGCACGCACTCAGAACATACGTCGATATCAAAGTCCTTTTCCTCCCAAATCTGTCCAACACGAGCAAGCAGACGAAATTCGCCGGAATCTCTACGAAACCGACCAGCATAAAGTTCACGTACATATTCCCCGCCAAAGACACCGAGTTTATCGACAGCCCATAGTAAACAAACGTACACGTTATCCACAAGAACGAACAGACGAATAGCCTCTTTCTTATGATGGCCGATTTGATGACCTTTTTGAAATTCGACTCTGGCTTCTCTTGTACCTTTTCTTTGTTATCCTTTTCTAGATCGTCCGTAGTCGAACCAACTGGCTTTTCTAAGTCATTTAGAGGATTTAACACTTCTTCAGTCAAGTCAACTTTGTTCATTTTAGCAGCTTTTCTGAGAATCGTCAATGCTTCCTGGTGTCTCCCTTTGCTTAGTAGCCAGCGCGCGCTTTCGTTCAAGATCCATAGGTATGAGAAGACTAGGAGAGCTGGCGAGTAGATGATCTTCAGGACTGTCCGCCAACTCTGCAGCCACCAGGAGAGGCTGGCCAGGGTCATGAGGCCCATGACGTAGACGGTGTTTATCATGGTGTTGCCGAAGACCCGTCCTTTCGGGCCGACGAGCTCCATTGCTGTAATGAAAAATACAAATTTAAAACAAAAACCGACTTCACTAGTGATGCACTGATTTTAAGTGATACCTGCGCTACCTTCCTCCCGTACTTGTCTGATATGATGCTCATGAGAAGGACCGAGACAAAGAGACGATTATTGGCTCCGCACTGATTGATCTTGTCTCCTCGGTGGACTACGCTAACGAAGCTGAGAATCGTCTCATTTCCTATCTAAGAAGTATACACCGTGGAATTTTAGTGGTTTTAAAGCCGAAGGTATTTAGTTGCACTCGTGATTCTGAGCCAAATTCCAAAATTTTACTTCAAAACGAGCGAAAAAAAAAACCCTTCCCAATACAAACGGCTATCGCCAATCGACACCATTTGTATGGAGAAGTAAATATTTTTTTCTCGCGTTTTGGAATGAAATTTTATAATTTGGCTTAGAATCACCAGTGCAACAAAATACCTTCGGCTTTAAAACCACTAAAATTCCACGGTGTATGTATAATAGGTGCTGACCTATCAGGTTCCTTCTAAAAAAACTTATCTTAGGCCTCCCATACACAGCCGGAATATCTATCTGAATTAGAGATGGAATTATTCATAATCTACACTAATATTATAAAGAGGAAAGATTTGATTGTTTGTTTGTTTGTATTGAATAGGCTCCGAAATTACTGGACCGATTTGAAAAAGTTTTTCACCATTAGTCCACCATAGGCTACTTTTTACCGCGGGAAAATGCTTCATTCTTACGGGAAAACGGGAAATAGGACAACGGGTAGTAAGAATTATCCTTCCATACTTATCTTTTTCACATAACTTCTAAACGGCTGAACCGATTGAGTTGAAATATTATATGGATATTTCGATGGATTCTTGGATGATTTAAAAATACAATTGGACCCGGTAGGTGGCGCTGCTGTCAGTATGTCAACTACTAAACGGCTTGACCGATTGGGTTGAAATTTTTTTATTTGTACGTATTTCCATGGTTTCACAGACACGAATGTATTATGAAATTGGTTGCGGGTTCAAATCCTGAAGAGTAGATATGCACTTTGAAATTCCACCCCCAAGAGGGTAAAACGGGCTACCAAACTTTGTAGAGGAAAAATATTTTTTGGTGGATTTCTAGCTTTTTTTCCCTTGCTGACGGGGGGAAAATAGAGCTGCAACCTCTTATTCATAATCATAATCTTAGTCACCGCGGACAAAGTCGCGGGCCAAAAGCTATTTGAAATCTGAATCGGTGTGGAGCATAATAATATTCTGGAATTCCGTATTTGAATTCAGAGAGACATTCCTATCCGGCTGTTAATGGGAGCTCTTAGGCAAGCCACTACTACTGCCAAGCATGCAAAATTCCTTACCCAGCACAAACGCCGTACTATAAGCGCCAGCTCCAAGCCCGGCTTCGAGAAACTCGAAGACCAACATCATCACGTAATTGGTTGAGAAAGACCGGACGAAGCCGAAGACGCCGTTCATCAGGGACGCGATCGACAGCGCTACCTTCCTCCCGTACTTGTCCGATATGATGCCAGTGAGAGGGAGCGAGACGAAAAGACCGGCGTTGTGTACTGTCCCAATGAGGGTCCGCTTCCAGTTCTGGCAGCCCAGGTTAAACTGTGAAGGGGAGAGTTCAAGAGTTAAAGTTGTGAAGTCCACTTGCGACAACCAGTTTTTTTTTTTGTTTGGCAAACAAAACAGATTACAAACAATTAATTTACAAAATAGAATAGGTACATTATGGTTGAGAACCAGTTTGTAGCCCAAAGGTTGTGTACACAGCATGGTCATAATTTACGATACTTAATATTAAAGTGTTGTTAAAACTGTCTTAATCTAATACTAACACTAAACTAAAATAAACTAAAACTACTTAGGCTAACTAAACTAACGATTATCCTAATCTATTTTATTATTGGGTTTTTATTAGCCAGTTAACTCTGATTTAACGTCAATAATGTCAAGCTAACTCATAGTTAGTTGGCTAACCCTGGCTGACGCAAGTCCACCTAAGAGAGTAAATTCCAGGGTGCCTCGAATAAGATAGTGGAAGGTTACTTAAAGTTTCACTAACGAATCTTTAAGCCATGTCAAGGGCTCTTTGAGCGGCCTCATAACTCTGACACCAGGGGTGGTCAGTACGAATACCTACCTACTATCGAATTCGAATGCACCCTGTAGTATTTTAGAATTAGATATAGATAATGGAAACATTTTGGATCCAGTAAAATTATGTGTCTAGCCCAAACTCAATTCATTTTAACAGGAGTTAAACCTCCAACAATTTTGGTCACCCTATGTAAAGCCGTCTACACACTCACGTCGTCGTCGTGAAGCCCAGTGAAAGGGCGAACGCGGGGGTCGCCTGCATAGAAAAGCTCAAGGCGTGAAGTCGCGCGTGAGTGTGAAGAGGCCTTTTGTTATTGCAAAACACTAGAAACATCTCTTCTCTGCTTCTAAGAAATAGGTTCTCCATTTGTGCCAATTTATAATTAGGAATGTAACGAAAGTTATAAAAAATCACCCATTCTTTCATACTGCCTATCAACTTTAGACTACCTAATAACTACTAACCGATTTTGATAAATACTATATTGTAAGAACATTCGCTAGAAAACCTGATTTTATATATTTTTTTAAAAACCGTATCCAAATCGGTTCACCCGTTAAGGCTACGGTGCCACAGACAGACTCACAGACAGACACACACACACCCTCACACAAACACACACACATAGCGATCAAACTTACAACACCCCTCTTTTTGGGTCGGGGTAAAAATTGTGTGACCTAGTCAGTAACCATTTAGGCAACAGTATCGGGATATGCCCCTATAGGGTCAATGTGTTTGACATTATCAATGAAGAATCATGCGATAATTTTATCACCACGGCAACACGCGTTCGGGTGTTAAGTCTAATTGGATCAATGGATATCTTCTCGCGTGGAGTGTTTATTAGGTAGGCCTTTTCTGTTGTTAGGGGGCGGCGATAGAAACGGTTCTGAAGTTATCATGAGTGCTAAATGTACAGAGAAATTACACAACCCTTAAAATTACCACCGTAAATAAACCCGTTTTTGTGAATGTCAAAAAAATATTTGTTCATTTCAATAACGGCTATTTCGAATAAATAAACTGATTTTGACGGTTCACGACCGTGCGGTTCTTTTTATAGAATGAGCCCTATGATATTATGTTAGCTAAACAGATTTAACACTCTCACTTAAGATCTCAAAACGTTGGATTTTTTAAAAACCAAATAATACGAGTTTAATCCGGTAAAAGTCATTAAACTTTATTTCACCCCTGCAATGTGTGTCCTTCACGCCTGTTAGGTGCCTGTGTCACTGTAGGGTGACATTGAATTCTTAGCGAAACGTACCTATTTTTACTCGGGCAATAAATGATCAGGTGTACTTCACAATACTTCACATTTGATATAGTACAGTCTCTACCTTATATTGTGTTTGCCTTACGTTAGCTTTTGTTATGTTATCCCTTATGTTATCTTAATTATGTTAGCTTTTGCCCGCGAGTTAGTTCGCGCAGACATACCTAGATAAAAAGTTGTTTTTATTTTCGCGGGTGAAATCGGAAAAAAAATCTAGCAAAATCGTAGTAGTCCAGCTATTACAGCGCTAAAGAGTATTGATGAGAAGAAATATTAGCGTACTTGGGGCGTTCAATAAGTAGTTTTTGTTAAATTGATTTTTTCTCACCAAGGAATGTTTAATATCTCATTCTCATTTCTTATTGAACGACCCCAGTATCTCTGTACATTGAATTACTTTGTGGCACTGTTGTGCTGTCTCTACAACTAAGCTGCGTTTTATTATACGTGTTACAGTTACAGACAGTTATCTGTTGACCGATAATGATAACCACTTGCTCTATCTATACTTATAATAAAACTCTAGCGAAGTCAATTCTGTACATTGAATATTTTTAGAAAAAAACTATCAGGGGTTACTAAGTAAACTATTCTGAATACAAAAATGCAAAAAAATCGGTCTATGTCTGTCTGTCTGTCTGTCTGTCTGTCTGTCTGTCTGTCTGTCTGTGTGTTACCTCATCACGCGAATACCGCTGAACAGTTTTCAGTCAAATTTAGGACCGTGATAAGTCCTGATTCTGGGAACAATCTAGGCTATCCGATGTTCAGAATACATTGCGGGTTGCAATTTTAACTTCGTTTTTTGTAAGAAATATTCATAATTTTGATATAGCTTCTTGAGAAGATATGTTAATAACGTGATACAAAACGCATTTCCGAAAAAAAATTGCATTTCCGGAAAAAAAAAAACCGACTTGGAACCTCATTATCTCGGAAACCGTTGATTTCCTAGGCATAGTTCCTTGGGCAAAAATGATCGTTATGATGAGGACTATACAGGGTGTTAAAAGACCGCCAACAGACCCGAAAGCCACTAGACACCAAAACAAAGTACTTTTTCGATAAATTATTGTTGGGAAATTATTTTGGTTTTTTAGGTTATAATTTTGAAAAATATTTTTTACGCAATGGACGTGTAACGCACAGAAGTCATATTGCGCAAGCGTAGGTATCAGATTATGTTACTTAAGCTTGAAGTGCCGATGTTTAGAATACATTGCGGGTTGCAACTTTAACGTCGTTTTTTGTAAGAAATATTCATAATTTTGATATGGCTTCTTGAAAAGGTATGTTAAGAATCCCCTGAAGCTCTGCAGCCCTCTCGCTCGCACTTTTGAACATTTGAATTTTATGTAAGAGAATTATTCAACTTTGGACGATAAAATATAGTTGCAGACATAGATAATAAAGCTATCGATATGTAGACATACTTTAAATTTCACATTTATAGTTAAAAAATTACTGAACTACTACTTTTAACCGAAGTTCAGTGATATTTTTTTTTTATTAGTAGGAATATGAAATCAAAAGTGTGTCCACATGTCGATAGCTTTATTATCTATGTCTGCAACTATATTTTATCGTCCAAAGTTTAATCATTCTCTTACAATCAATTAAAATGTAGAAAAGTGCGAGCGAGAGGGCTGCAGAGCTTCAGGGGATTCTTAAGAACTAGATACTGAATACATTTCAGCAAAAAAAAAGTTTTGAAAAATCCGACTTTGAACCTCATTATCTCGGAAACCGTTGATTTCCCAGGCATAGTTCCTTGGGCAAAAATGTTCCTTATGATGAGGAAAATACGTGGTTTCCCGCTTTGTTGGCGGTCTTTTAACACCCTGTATGTGGTCTCCCACTTTGTTGGCGGTCTTTTAACACCGCTCGGTATTCAATACAATAATTTTGCATTCTTGCATAACAAATAACTATTGTTTACTGTTGAGCTGGATAGACAGAGTTATTAGCCGTATGCTTTGCTTGCTGGCTTAGCATGAGAATGAGTAAGACCTTATCTATGGGCTTATAACTTTATCTATCCCACTCTACGTCGAGGGAGATACATATTATAAACCCTTTTACTTCCTAATCAATTCTTATGCTAAGCTTCCTGGTATCTTATCACGGGCGATACCTTAAGGCGCTGTACATAGTGAATAGCCCGCGCGCCAAGAAAAATGCGCAACATCGAGTCCTGTCTCAAATACACTAAAAAAATCGATCATTTTCACATATCAAACCCTAGAATTAGGTGAGACCTATCTGAAACAGCCAGTTTCGTGTTGACATTCAAAAACGTTTTGAAGATATTTTTGATGAAAAAAATAGGCGGCGCACTTTTTTTCTAACAAAATATCTTGCAATTTGTTATGGGTATCAACACAAAACTAGCTGTTTTAGATAGCTCTCACCTAATTCTAGGGTTTGATATGTGAACATTTTCGATTTTTTTAGTGTATTTGATACAGGAATCTTTTTGTGCATTTTTTTTGCGCGCGGGCTAATTCACTATGCCCAGCGCCTTAATGTAAACAATACATATTTATTATTAAATTTATAAATGTATTGTTTAGATTAGGGTTTTTATTCTATTTTATTCTATTGCTTTCTTTTGAGCCCTGCTACCGCAAGTTAAGAAATAATAACTATTAAAATACCCCCGACATTTTAGCTTCGAATAAGCATATTTAATAAATTGCTGAACCAATTTTGACAAAACATAACTAAGAACATTCGCTAGAAAACCTGCTTTCAAATTAAAAAAAAAACCTAAAACTTCCAAATCGTTCACCCATTTAAGAGCTACGGTGCCACAGACAGACACACCCTCATAAACACTTATACAGACACACTCACAAAGCTGTCAAACTTATAACACCCCTCTTTTTTGGTCGGGGGTTAAAAAAAACCTTCCTTTTGAGTTTTCCTCCACAGCGAATTTAAATTAAATGTCAAATGTGTAAAAACGCATACGAAGTCGCGGGCACAACTAGTTTCATAATAAACAAGCTACTGCTTGCTGTTGTGAAATTATTTTTAGAACTTTGACCGGGTTCGGGAATAATCCGCGTTGTATTTTGAAATGCTCTTGCTAGACAATAAATGGAACTGCATTAATTTTTTGATGGGGCAGTCTCTTCTTTAAGATGAAATACGTCTCACAACTAGCGCCGCCAATGAAAAAAAAATCATATCTTCTTTTTGGATGCGTTTTTAGCAAAAAACGCTCCTGCGATTTCTCAACGCGAAGCTTAACTATTTTTAGGACCTAAGGTTTGGATTCCAGATCCTAGAACCTACGAATGCAATCGATCCAGATCAATGGATCTGGAATCCAAACCTTAGGTCCTAAAAATAGTTAAGCTTCGCGTTGAGAAATCGCAGGAGCGTTTTTTGCTAAAAACGCATCCAAAAAGAAGATATGATTTTTTTTTCACTGGCGGCGCTAGTTGTGAGACCTATGGCGTCTTAAAAGAGGTTACAGGAGGTAGGTAGATATTACTAGATTATTACTATTAGATATTACTCATAATATTTAATTTTCAATTTTATACTTAAAGCGTTATGTGTTTGTGAAGGTGTGTGGGTGAGTGTCTATGTATGTGAATTCAAGTTTAAGGTTTGAAAACGCACAATCGTCATTTCTGGGTAATCATGATCTTATCTGTTACGTTCAAGTTCAAGTATTTGAAACTGCTTGTCAGCACATCTGTAAAGGTAAGGGCCTCGGCTTGATGGCGAGCGTTTAGCGAATGCAGTAGTGTAGCTTGGTTCATCCCATAAGTTTTGCCTTCTACTTCTAGCTGTTGGTTTTAATGCAGATAAAGATAAGGCCAATGATGATAAATGTCGATGATGATAAAGGCACACTGAGGAGACACGACACCTACCCAACCAAGCAGGTGCTAACCTGGCTGCCCGAGGGTAAACGGCGAGTGGGTCACCCCAAATCAACGTGGCGCCGATTGGTCACCACACCAGTGAGGCGCGGAAGGTCGGTCTGGACTGGAACGACCTCGAACCAACTGCGCAAGATCGTCCCAAGTGGAGAAAACTTCTTCGAGTCCCTCATCCTGGGGGATAACAGGATTTCAGAGTTCCCTGAACAAGCGTGGGAACTCGGCGATGGCCAAGCGCGTGAAACACTGTTTTCTATAGCTATTTCACCCAGAGCGAGACGAGGCGCGGGAAAAGTGAGAGGCAATGCGGCTGTATGAGTCTACGTGTGTTCGTGTTCTTTCGCGAGTATGCAGTTGTAATAGATCAATTTTCCCAAATTTTTTCGTAGTTCAGCTGCCATTTCTACATTTTATTAGCTATTTCATAAATCTTTTTTATCTGACAAGTACAATACATTATTGATGTTCCCAAGGTAGTTAAGACTCCAATAGACACTGTGATAATGTAAGTAAATAACAGCTGAAAGTACCCTGTTTTAAGCGAAAAGGCATCGCTCTGATTTCTTTCAGGCATTTTTTTTCATTGTAAAATCTATTTGCGAACCTTCGAATGGGTCATCTTCTGATATAAACCAAGTTTCAGCAAAATCCAGCCTGTAGTTTAGAAATTAACACTGAACTACGTTTGTATGGGAAAATGGTACTCTAGCGCCCTCTTAAGTCAAGTAAGTCATGATAAATGCACTTACATCCTTTACCGCCGAGTCCTCATCGCTGTACACAAATGACGCACACTCCTGCGTCTCGGTTCTGTTAAACCCTCCAGCGGCGCATACGGTGTCATTGGCTACACCCTCGTTCACTGCGAAGTGGAGGCATTTTGATGGCTTGCCCTTCTCTTCAGGTATGGCGTAGGGTAACCATAGAGAGCTGTTGGGTGCGCTTTCGCATTCACTGACGAAGCATCTGAAAAGAAAGTCCGGCTGTTATAACCCGTGCTAATAAAGAAAACATTCAGAACTGCAAAACACGCGCCCTTTCGCTCTAGTCATATAAAATCAAAGCGAGACAACGCTAGTTTTGAAGTTTATCCTAAATATTTTCTTTGTTGCCACGGGTTATAGTTGAAAAAGTGAGCGAAGAAGCATAGCTCTCCGAGTCTGCTTGAACATTCCGGCGTAATTATCTAGATATACGCAGTTAAGAATGTTTGTTCGACGATAACTCAAGCATCGTTGATCGGAACTTTTGTGGAAAATATTTTAGGTTAGAACATAAGTTAAATTGGACAAGGGGTGGCCAAAATATGAGGTTGTAAAATACATAGCGAGTTCAGAGTTCGGGGCGAAAGCCAGCAAAGGCACCTTTGCCCAAAGGCACCTTTGACGAATCGCGACTTTGGCAAACCCCACGTTGGAACAAACGAGCCTTTGACAAAAAACGTATTTTGACGAATCGCACCCTTGACCATAGGAGGAAAACCCAGACAGAATACTCCTTTTAGTTCGATTGACACACTTAAAAAATAATCGTTTATTTCAGGCAAAAAACTCATATCGTAAAAAATAATTGAACGAGCGAGCGAAGCGAGCGAAGTTCTCCGAGTCTACTTGAACAATCCGGCGTTTGTATGTATGTATGTATGTATGTATGTTTGTATGTTTGTATGTTCGTTCGACGATAACTTGAGTAAATTTAGTCGGATCGTCATGAAATTTGGTAGGTGGGTAAATGAGGCAAAGAGAATTTTTAAGTTCGAACATGAGCCAAATCGGTCGAGGGGTTGCTGAGATATGAGGTCGCGAGTTCGTCGTTCGGAGCGAACCACTAGTTATGCCAAAAATACTTATGCCGCGTGCAATGACCTACCGCTAGGGGCGCTAGTGTAGCGCAAGGTCAAAAAGGTCACTGTTTGTTCGGATAATTGAACGAGCGAGCGAAGCGAGCGAAGTTCTCCGAGTCTACTGGAACAATCCGGCGTTTGTATGTATGTATGTATGTATGTATGTATGTTTGTATGTTTGTATGTATGAATGTTCGTTCGACGATAACTTGAGTAAATTTGGTCGGATCGTTATGAAATTTGGTAGGCAGGTAAATAAGGTAAAGAGAATTTTTAAGTTCGAACATGAGCCAAATCGGTCGAGGGGTTGCTGAGATATGGGGTCGCGAGTTCAAAGTTCGGGGCGAACCACTAGTTAGCCGTTTTCAGAAAAAAAACGTAGTTCTTTTTTTCTCCACTGATGGCGCTTATAATACGGCACTATAACGGCAGTCAGTTGAAATTTCATCAGTATTGCCAACGGTACGACAAATTACCGTAAACTGTAATTGAACGAGCGAGCGAAGCGACCGAAGTTCTCCGAGTCTACTGGAACAATCCGGCGTTTGTATGTATGTATGTATGTATGTTTGTATGTATGTATGATTTCGTTCGACGATAACTTGAGTAAATTTGGTCGGATCATTATGAAATTTGGTAGGCGGGTAAAAGAAATTAAAATAATTTTTAAGTTCGAACATGAGCTAAATCGGTCGAGGGGTTGCCGAGATATAGGGTTTTACAGTTTATATGCAAAGCGCGCGCGCGCCTGCGCGATTGGCGTTAGGAAAGTTACACGTCATATGTAACTGGGGTCGCGAGTTCATAGTTCGGGGCGAACCACTAGTAATCATAACCAGAAACACAATTCATTGCTTGCAAATTTTATCGCATCACGTAGTTGATGTCAGTATATGTTTTTTCTTATAAGAATAAAAATTGCAAATATATCGCACTGCTAGTACAATAGTGTCGTAAGTCAAAAAGTGTAATTTTTCAGAAACAGCAAAAAACCGATTTCAGACTTTCTATTGATGTTTTTCAGAAATTAAAGGTACTCAACCTTTTCTTATTTGATCCAAAGCCCATTAATTCTTACAAATAATAAAAATAAGTTACGGTTAACGAGAAAATGAGGATTTTTGAGTTGACACAGTATTGTTCTGAAAAAGTATGCTTAAACGCTGAATCTTTTTTAATTGAGTACTTATTGAAGAAAATTTTTTTGTTACTACAAGTTTTGATGATTTGTTAGATTTAAGTTTTAAAAACTAATTTGAAGTTGCGTCATTGCCTTAACTTTATTTGCTACCATAAAGATAATTTAACTGATCACTTTTTTCAGGTAGTTACAAAATAAAACAAAATATTAAAGACACACTATTTATTTTACTCAATAACACGAAAAATCTCAACTTATACTTATTATAGTTATAGTTAGTTAACAAAGAATATCAGTAGTTTTTAGCTACACATAATATTTAACCGTACAATAACCGTGGGAAGGATCATACACTAAGCTTACCTAAGTTAAGAAATGTAAATCCTTATGAAATGCAATCTTCATAAAAAGGCGGAATCTAAACATTATAATTATACACATTTAATGAAATTAAACGTAATGAGATCTAAACTCAACATGAGCTTAAAAAACTTTACCTTAACATAATATGGCACATACAAAACTAAATATGTGGACGTCCTCAATAATAACTCGAAGCACCAAGATCACCGTGTTAAACTCCAACGTCAAATCAGTTCTGCTGTACGGGTGTGAAACGTGGCTCATCAAAAACGACGTCACTAGTAGAGTCCAGGTCTTTGTGAACCAATGTTTACGGCGCATACTGAGGATCTACTGGCCACGAACCATATCCAATATAAGATATTGGGAGCTGACTGACCAAAAGCCATTACACAAGGAAATCCTTGAAAGAAAATGGTGATGGACCGGACACGCGTTGCGGAAACCAGACAGTCACCTGTTCAAACAAGGACTGACGTGGCAAGCTAATGGCAAAAGACAGCCGGAACGTCCCCACACTACCTGAAGGCGCTCAGTTGAGAAAGAGGCTGCATCAACTGGACTCGGCTGGAAGGAGCTGGAGACTGCCGCGCAAGACCGCGAAAAATGGAGATCTCTTCTTCGAGCTCTATGTCCCTGATAAGGGATAAAAGGATGTCATCATCATCATCATCATCATCAAAACAAAATATAATCACAGATTAAAATCACGTTCCGTTGACTTTGAATGACGTTGAAGTTGACGGTTCCAAAGAAGTACAAGTTGAAGATGGAAGTTCCTCTTTGCTTACCATCTTGTTCTCCTTATCAGGCTGCACAAAAGATGCTGACTTCTTCGCCATCATTACCAATAATCGACCTCGCTGCATGATTAATCTAAAATGAAAACGATTGTTTTTCTGAATAGAAAGTAAGTAATCTAAAAAAATCACCTGTAGTGTATTAACTAAAAAAATACATTTACACAAAAAATTATTGATTTTTGATCTACTACTGTTAATCTAATTAAACATTATATTCAACTAAGTAAGCTATACACATGAAATACCTATAATTTAAAGATTAAACACCAATAAAATGTAATAAAAGCTTTGAACCACCAATAATGTATTATGTCTAAAAGTATTAAATAAACCAACAAGAACGTTCTAAGTTTAAATTATTCTTAGAACTTACGAAAGTATGAATCAATAATAATGAAGTAACATAAAATAACGCGTACGCTTTAATATTTTCTTCAACAATTAAGTCACCTATAATGTATTAACTCTAAATAGCAAAAACAAAATTAACATACCGGAGTCTGCTATACCGCCACAATTAGACTTTTTGCGGTCCAAGGATCGCCGTACTTGCCGAGTCATGGAGGCAACTAAAAATGGCGCGGTGTTGGAGACGGGGCTATTCCTACCGGTCAACCATCTGTAGTGACTTACAAGGCCATTTCGAAGTCATTTCTTGCACTATTTTTAAGGCGGTCTTATTGGCGGATAGACAAAAAAAAACTGTATATTTTGATGATTTAAAATCGAATTCGACACATTTTGAGTTACGACTCTATTGTATTAGCAGTGCGATATGACACGGCATTTTTACCGATTGAACATGGCAAGCCTGATTCTTATCTGTGGTGTTTGTGTTGTAACGTTATTTATTTACAAGAACGTCACCTTAAATTAATACTTAAATTAGGTACTAAAACTAAATCTAAAGCTACTTAAAATAATACTTACAAACTAGTTAAAAACTGCAATTTCTAGTTCTACAAAAAGGGTCCCCGCGAAACATTAGCTTTCGCACTGCGGAACGCTAAAGAGACCGGTCTCTCAACTGGTACGGCCCCCCCGTGCCGCACCTCCTCACCACCGCGGAATGCAGCGGCGGCGATCGCCGCCGGCCCGCGGCCGCGACACACTCGCTACCGCGGTCTTCGACAGCTCACGCATCTTGCGCTATTGCATACCTACTTATTATCGCCGGCTGTCGTCGCTATCGACCGCGCTACGAGGCAGCGCCCGCGCCCACTGTTGTGCGCACATTTAATATTTGTACTTCTAGACCTAAAGTCTAGATTTAACTTAATTGTGTCCGTGTTTTCCCCCGCTTTTGGGTAAGTTGCGAACAGATATTTTACTTAGATTTTAATAGTTCAAGCTATGGTTTAGTTTTATAGTGCTTGTAATCTCTTTGTTCTTTCCTTTCTTCTTAGCGCTATTTAGATATGCTGTGCTTTAATAGATTATGCACTTGCTATTGTGTGTCCAGAGTCCGTTGCGATTACGTAACGACTCGGCGTTTTAAAGATGGCGGCTAACGAAATCGCTAGTCATTATTGCATCATCATGTAATTCTCATCCTCACAGCAATCATCCATCATACATTCATTTCATTCATTTTAGTGATCTTTCATATTTAAATGTAATACTCATTTTAAAATATATAATATTTCATAAAGCTTGTTTCATAAAGTTATCATGTTTCATTTATTTAAATAATCACATTTACTGCATTTTGCATCTTTTTCATTTAATCATTTTCATCCATTTCAACTCTCATTACTCCGCTACTGAATTCTTTCACCGCCACCCACAAGCTAGTTGGGTTTCTTCTTCTTTTGCCGATTCGGTGGCGGTGAGCTGTTTCTTTCTATGGATGTAGCCTAATGCGAGGGATTTTCTACGTTCCAGGGTCCAAGATACGGGCTCGACCGTACACGGCAAACTTCTTCTTCACAAGACCGGGAGCGGCTGAGCGGCCCCTCTACTCTTCGCGGTCGTCACACTTCCGGACTTTTCTACGGGACCTTTCTCCACCCGAGCACGGCTGCATCTACGAGAGAACGCTTCGTCCGTCTCCGACCGGCTCAGGGGAGTACCTAACCGTAGTAGGCAATAGTAACAAGACTGCTACCGTGTAGGGCTTATCCACGACTAGCTAGGGACCTTATGTACTAGCTAGGTTTTAGTAAAAATAAATTCAATACTTTTGTTACCCAACCTTCTTGTTTTAATTTGTCTATCCGCCTCTTCAAGGCTAGCTGCGACATTGGCGCCATAACGTGGTTTAAGGTACAGTCTCGTTACAATAGTCTATACGTAGTTTGCTTGGTGTGCGTGTGCCTGTAAAGATTTTTATTTTTGTTGATTTCTGTGTGCTTAGCAACTGAGGTGTTTTGCAAATAATTATCAAACCAAACTTGTATTTTTGTTTAAAAAGTTGGGTTCCGCAACAATTTTTTTATTTTGTTACTTTAAAAAAAAAAATTTGCAAAAGACACCAGTTGCACTTATCAATTTTATTTTTTGGTTGCAAATTTATTTTTTCAGCTTTTTCTTGGTGTGTGCTTTCTTTTTCCTTCTATTAGAAGCACTATACAAAATAAGATCTCCAGTACTAATTTATTTGTAACAGAGCGGAGTACAAATTTCTTTTTGTAATTTTGTTTTCGGTAGTATCTGTTCGCACTTTCTCATAGGCTGGAAGATATTTTCATATAAGTACCTACCCACATTTTTTTAACACAGTTTTTTTTTTTAAATTCAAATGGGGTCCGAAATTAAATTTCTGTCGCTGCAGAAGCACGAGCTGCAGTATGAGGTCTCTCTTCGTGGAGCAACACCCGCCAGTACGGTGTTGGAGCTGCGATCACAAATCACGAAATTAGGGCGCCAGTTTCCATCTCAGGACATCTTAGACTCGCATTTGGATCCAGTAGAGGATGTGGATGGAGTGGTAGTGTCCATCGCAAAGTTGGAAAAGAATGTGACACAGCTGCAGGAAAAGCCAACGGAAATTTTAAGGGAGCGGTCAATTCGGTACGCAAAGTTTTTTGTTCGAAAGTCCGTTATTGGCTTAATCTTATCTTTAGACAATATTGAGAAACTAATTTCAATATTTTTTATTTTGGTTTAGTAGTTTGGATTTTACAACGTTTCAAAGATACGGTTTTATGACCTTCACGCGACGGTCTGCATACTGTTGGCGGTCATAGGAACAAAACATTTAGCGCATAAAAACAAAACTACTGGACCAAAATAAAAAATATTGAAATTAGTTTCTCAATATTGTCTAAAGATAAGATTAAGCCAATAACGGACTTTCGAACAAAAAACTTTGCCTTCCGAATTATCTTGGCTACTCACATAAAATATAGGCTAGATAGAATAGATGCCTCCTCCAACGCTGAGGCCTCACTTGCGATGGGCCAAGCTTTTTCGAAATTTGAACGTTTGCAGGCCTCCCTCGCTGTCCCAAAGTCAGGTGATGTTGGTGAAGACTCACCACAAATGTTTTTCCCAGCTGAATCATCGGACAAACCCTCTTCTGTCCCCTCTCAGATTGTAGTATCTTGTGATAAAGGGCTGTCTGGTGACCTGTCGTCTTTGAAATATAATGGCAAAACTTGTGTTCGCGCTTTTATACAGCGAGTGAAGGAGTTCACCACAGCACGGAACATTCATGCCAGCAGAATTATGAAGTTCGCCACGGAGATTTTTACCGATGAGGCCTTGCATTGGTTTCGCAGCCTCCAGGGAACGGTGTTGACCTGGGACGAAGTCTGTGAACGCCTTAAGGAGGATTTCAGTGAGTCGGACTACGATTATCGTTTCTTGGAGGAGATAAGATCGCGAACACAAGGTGAACGAGAGAATATAACGATTTACCTTTCAATAATGTCTGGTATGTTCGGACAACTGAGTAAGCCACTTTCAGACGAAGACAAGATGGAGATCATCCTTCACAACATCAGGCCAACTTACGCCAGCGTGCTCACTACTAAGGTTGAGACGATGGAGCAGCTGCGTGTGTTGGCCAAAAATTATGAAGACATTCAGGCTAGGGTAAATCGCTTTCACGAGCCCCCCAGGGCTAGTTCTTCGACTTTGGCACCAAATTATGCTTACGCACATGCCCAGGCTTCGGAAGCCAATTACAACAATCGATATGGTGGCCATAAAAATTATGGCGGTAACAATAGCCATCACCAATATGGAAAGCCTTCAGCCAATTCACCGAAGCCTGTGCATGCGGTTCAGACAGAGCCGAGGCGTAAGTTTTGCCCACGATGCCGTGATGAGACGCACACCTTGCGCCAGTGTAAAGCAGAACGAAAAATCGTTTGCTTCAGGTGCGGTCGTCCTGATTTCCGACACTATGATTGCCCTGACTGCCAAGGCTCTTCATCACGTCGTCAGCCAAAAAACTAGGTAGGCAGAATTGTAGAAGGTCTATTATTAATTTTGATAAAGACGATTGGTCAAAGTGGTTAGAATTTGTAAAAAACTTTTTCTCTTTTTACACTGTTTCTACAATTCTGCGTAACAAACCTGACAACGACGTTAGACCTTACGTAAAAATCGAGGTCAATCAAATAGAAGCCTACGGTTTACTAGATTCGGGAGCTGCAGTAACCGTCTTGGGCAATAACTCACATAAAGACCTCAATATGGAGTCGTTTGTCCTAAAGGATGAATATATTCAGATTGTGGCCGCTGGTGGACAAAAACTTAGAAGTATTGGTTACGTCAATCTACCAGTGACATTTGAAAATGCCTATCACAGTATCAAGGCTTATATTGTACCGGAGGTTGAAACACCTCTCATTTTGGGCGTAGATTTCTGGAGGAAGTTCGAATTGTGTCCCAAATATCTGGGCTCTATCCAAACATTTCGATCTGCTGATTCCCCAGTATTTTTACTAACTGTGCCCGAAAACCATATTACTGGTTACGAACATTTAGAAGAAAGCCAACGTCACATCGTTGACAACTTGGTCGATCAATTCCGCGACTTGTCGATGGAAAAGAAAGGTCTTGGAAGGACCTCTCTAATCACTCACCGCATAGACACTGGTGACTCTGCACCTATTCGCCAGCGGTACTATCGCATGTCTCCCGAAAAGCAGCAGATCCTGACTAAGGAAGTGGACGAGATGCTTAGTCTTGATGTTGTGGAGCCTTGTGAGAGTGAATGGTCCTCTCCAGTCCTGATAGTTTATAAAAAGAACGGCCAGCCAAGATTTTGTCTCGATAGTAGGAAGCTGAACTCGGTCACAAAGAAAGACGCCTATAGTCTCCCGTACATTTCTGAGATTCTTGACAATCTTAGAGATGCTAAGTTTCTTTCGAGCATCGATCTTTCAAAAGCTTTCTGGCAAATTCCGATAGCTGAGGAAGACAGAGATAAGACTGCCTTCTATGTCCCTGGTCGTGGCTCTTTGCGCTTCAAGACGACCGCTTTTGGTCTCACAAATGCACCCGCGACTCAGCAGAGGTTGGTCGACATGATGTTCGGTCCAGAGTTTGATGTAAAAGTTTTCGCTTACCTCGACGATATTGTCACGGTCAGTAGCTCCTTTGAGGAACATGTCTCGCTTCTTCTTAGTATTTTAGATAAATTGAAGCAAGCAAACCTGACCATCAATATTGACAAGTGTCAATTCTTCCGGAGTCAACTCAAGTACTTGGGATACGTAGTGGATGCCAACGGACTGCGTACCGATCCAGAGAAAGTTGAGGCTATCCTTAACTACCCGACCCCTACCTGTCGGAAGGATTTGAAGCGTTTTCTCGGGACCGCTACATGGTATCGCCGTTTCGTTCCTAACTTTAGCACCATTGCAGGCCCATTGAACAAGTTGACATCGACAAAAAAGAATGCACCAAAATTTGTTTGGACGGAAGAGGCCGATGCTGCTTTCAGCAAACTCAAGGACTGCCTTGTTTCCGCACCTGTCCTAGCCTGTCCCGATTACAGCCTCCCGTTCGAAGTCCACACTGACGCGAGCAACTATGGAGTTGGTGGCATGTTGACGCAGACTGTGGACGGTGTGGAAAGACCTGTTGCCTACATGAGCAAGTCCCTTACAGCTGCTGAACAAAACTACAGCATAACCGAAAGGGAGGCCCTTGCAGTCCTCGCCGCCCTCGAGCACTGGCGTTGTTATGTTGAGAACGGTCAAACATTCACTGTCTACACGGATCATTCAGCTTTAAAATGGTTCTTGACGTTGAATAATCCCACTGGCAGACTCGCAAGATGGGGCGTGCGTCTTTCGGCTTTTAATTTTGTCATCAAGCACCGAAAAGGTGTGGATAACGTTATTCCAGACGCATTATCCCGAGCCATGCCAGTCTCTGCCATTTCTACCGCGGATACCTTCAACACAACTAATGACACTTGGTACAAGAACTTGTACAATTCTTGCCTTAATACGCCTTCTGCGTTTCCAAATTTTCAAATTCTTAATAATTCACTTTTTAGGCTTTCAAAAAACATAAAAAAGAGCGCGCTTACCTCTGAATTCGCTTGGAAGGAGGTTGTTCCTAACGAGTTGCGTGACGATATCATCGCTGAGAACCACTCAACTCCCACGGCTGGTCACTTGGGAATATTTAAGACTTACCATCGGCTTAGCCTACGCTACTATTGGCCAGGTATGTACGCTGATGTGGTAAAGTTTATTTCGGCATGCTCAGCTTGTCTTTCCCACAAACTCCCCAACCATACCACTTTAGGCGAAATGGGAAGGCCCAAGCAGTGTTCGAGGCCTTTCCAAATGATATCTATAGATTTTGTTGGACCGTTACCTTCCAGCAGAAAACAAAACGCATACCTTCTTACGGTGGTATGTTGTTTTTCGAAATACCTCATGGCATTTCCCATGCGACGAGCAACCGCAGAAGGAGTCGTCAAACACTTAGAGGACGCGGTCTTTCTCGTCCACGGTGTCCCCCAGACGATCTTTCTCGACAACGGTTCCCAGTTTGTCAGCAAAGAGCTAGACGGTTTCTTTAAGAAATATAAGATCCCGAACGTTTTTTTTACACCCAAGTACACTCCACAGGTCAATACTGTGGAGCGCTACAATAAAACCATCATGACGTGTGTCTCAACCTTTATTGAGAATGATCACAGGTCATGGGACGTGAACTTGCCAAAGATCCAATTCGCTATAAACAATTCCGTGAATGAAGCTACGGGTTATACGCCATCATTCCTTGTACACGGAAGAGAACTAGTGACTTGCGGCTCCCACTATTTGGACTCTGACCTGGGAAACGAGGTGATTTTTCTGCCGCGCGATGTGTACAGCGAAAATTTGGGCCATCTAGCAGGGATCTTCAACAATGTCCAGGCATCTCTATGGCAAGCTCACTTGAAAAATACCTCAAGATATAACTTGAGACGTAAGACTGCTGAATTTGAGGTGAATGACATTGTTTGGAAGAAGACCTATTTCCAAAGCGACAAGGATCGTTATTTCAGCAAAAAGTTGGCACCAAAGTATACTAAATGTCGCGTGTCTGTCAAAAAATCTCCCCTGGTATACCAACTCCAAGATATGTCAGGAAAAGATCTTGGAGTTTGGCACATTAAAGATTTAAAATTAGTTAAATATAATTTATAATTTTACCGAGCAGTTACCCAATTTTAAAATATCTTATGAATACGACATCTACTTAAGTCATCAGATTTTTATATCAGTTGCCTTTTTTTATGCTAAGACGCCTTATTATTCCAATTTTGTTTAATAAGGCTATTTTGAAAGATGAAGAATGTAAGATTTTGTATGGGAAGTATGAATTCATAAGTAGTGTCTGAGACTGTTTAATTAGGCTTCGGATTTTGACTTTGAGTAGGTCAAAATCCTTGGGCAGCGAGCGGGGTAACTGTAACGTTATTTATTTACAAGAACGTCACCTTAAATTAATACTTAAATTAGGTACTAAAACTAAATCTAAAGCTACTTAAAATAATACTTACAAACTAGTTAAAAACTGCAATTTCTAGTTCTACAAAAAGGGTCCCCGCGAAACATTAGCTTTCGCACTGCGGAACGCTAAAGAGACCGGTCTCTCAACTGGTACGGCCCCCCCGTGCCGCACCTCCTCACCACCGCGGAATGCAGCGGCGGCGATCGCCGCCGGCCCGCGGCCGCGACACACTCGCTACCGCGGTCTTCGACAGCTCACGCATCTTGCGCTATTGCATACCTACTTATTATCGCCGGCTGTCGTCGCTATCGACCGCGCTACGAGGCAGCGCCCGCGCCCACTGTTGTGCGCACATTTAATATTTGTACTTCTAGACCTAAAGTCTAGATTTAACTTAATTGTGTCCGTGTTTTCCCCCGCTTTTGGGTAAGTTGCGAACAGATATTTTACTTAGATTTTAATAGTTCAAGCTATGGTTTAGTTTTATAGTGCTTGTAATCTCTTTGTTCTTTCCTTTCTTCTTAGCGCTATTTAGATATGCTGTGCTTTAATAGATTATGCACTTGCTATTGTGTGTCCAGAGTCCGTTGCGATTACGTAACGACTCGGCGTTTTAAAGATGGCGGCTAACGAAATCGCTAGTCATTATTGCATCATCATGTAATTCTCATCCTCACAGCAATCATCCATCATACATTCATTTCATTCATTTTAGTGATCTTTCATATTTAAATGTAATACTCATTTTAAAATATATAATATTTCATAAAGCTTGTTTCATAAAGTTATCATGTTTCATTTATTTAAATAATCACATTTACTGCATTTTGCATCTTTTTCATTTAATCATTTTCATCCATTTCAACTCTCATTACTCCGCTACTGAATTCTTTCACCGCCACCCACAAGCTAGTTGGGTTTCTTCTTCTTTTGCCGATTCGGTGGCGGTGAGCTGTTTCTTTCTATGGATGTAGCCTAATGCGAGGGATTTTCTACGTTCCAGGGTCCAAGATACGGGCTCGACCGTACACGGCAAACTTCTTCTTCACAAGACCGGGAGCGGCTGAGCGGCCCCTCTACTCTTCGCGGTCGTCACACTTCCGGACTTTTCTACGGGACCTTTCTCCACCCGAGCACGGCTGCATCTACGAGAGAACGCTTCGTCCGTCTCCGACCGGCTCAGGGGAGTACCTAACCGTAGTAGGCAATAGTAACAAGACTGCTACCGTGTAGGGCTTATCCACGACTAGCTAGGGACCTTATGTACTAGCTAGGTTTTAGTAAAAATAAATTCAATACTTTTGTTACCCAACCTTCTTGTTTTAATTTGTCTATCCGCCTCTTCAAGGCTAGCTGCGACAGTGTATCTTTAGTATTAGTACTTTCTAATCTGTGAATCTGTGGGAAAACGCGTTATTTGACTGCCGTTATTTAGCCGTATTTTCTGTGCCATCTAGCGAGCATTTTAAAATCAGCTTTTAACTGTCAGTTGAAAACGGCTCATTTTGTGAATATTTTGCAATGACGATTAATTATTTTATGGCAAATAGTTAGTGGTCCCGCTACTAACTACTGCTTTGAAACAGTTTTATCTTTCGGAAAATTGTGTTCCATTTTTTTTTCGATAAAAAAAAACGGTGCTTATCGATTTATTTCATTCACCCTTGATCGAAGGTTTTATTATACGTACGCAATAGTGACGTACGCATTTGTCACGATAGATATTAGATAGACTTTGTAATAGTATGTTTCCAAGTAGTTACCTACTATTATTTGCTTCGAAGCACTTACCAGATATTTGCATGATAATCAAATACCGTACCTGTGGATTTTTGTATACCTTCATTTGAACGCAACAAAAGTAGCAAATTCAGACTTATTGTCACCTGATACCAATATTACAACACGGATTAAATACAAGTCATTTATAATTTCTACTTGGAGCTCTACCAAATTGCCTGCCAACATATTATTATTACGTATTGAGGCTACGAACCATCTTATTATCGAACGATTCAATCCGGAAGTGTAATATTAGTTATTAATTGGGCCACAGATGTTGATTGATGATATTATTATAGAGGGTGACCAGCTGGGCTAGCATGAGGCTGGGTTAGGGATATCGAGGCAATAACACCTATATACCTCGATACAAGTCAATACGCTAGAAGTACATAGGCTCGATACAGCTATATCTTGGTGGGTTACAGCTTTTTTTTTTAATTCCGTCCTTTTTGAGAATCAATAGCTCTTACACCTTATAAACCCATCAGCCAAGGGGGGGTTTAGGCTATTGAGCCATATCTTCATAAAACGTCAAATTAAACACACAAATGAGAAAAAAAAACACTAACACCGAGCAAGATGGCGTCATAGCGGATAACCTTATGTACTAGATACCCTGACAGCTATGTATCGACCTATATCGAGCAAACACAATGGCAACTCTATCGAGTTAACCTTCGCTCATGCTCGCACAAGTAGATATGACAAATAAAAAATAAAAAAAACACCCGCGGTGTTAGCCTATACTATGTACTAGAAAAGGTGACAGTTCGTGGAAGATAAAGGGAGCTCTAAACCGTTTTCATGCTAGCCTTGATTACCCTTGATGCTATTGCGATGAAATTGATAAAGTTTTAAAATTAATTTCTCTTTGAATTCGCATAGTAATGCTTTGATTTTGAATACTTCGTAGTGTTCATTCAAAGGTAAGGCTGTTTTATTCAATAAAAACACAAAATGTGTCTTAATTAGTAAAATATTAAATTTTGTAAATTGCGCCATATTGCGGCCGTATTGGAAAAATGCGTCAAGGGTAGAGGGGCTGGGTTCTGAATGTCCAACATTGACATCAATGACGATCCTTTTCTATTTGAGATTTGTAAGATGTTTCTAAAACTTCAAACCGCATTTATTGACACGAGCGATTGTGATTGTTTTTGTGATCGTAAATAGTAAGATGTAGGTACGGGCGGCCACAGTCACAGATACCCCATGGCAGCTTTTACAGCGCGCGGCATAAGGGCGACAATCGAACAAAAAGGCGTATCCTAGCGTGTGGCCGACTGTACCTACCTCCGATACCTCATTATGGTTAGCGTTTATGTTGCATTGTTTTTTCCATTTTTTCCGAACAAATTAATCTTTGGTTGCAAGAGTAGAAGAGCAAACAAGTGCAGTTTATTTACATGAATTTGCATTGTGCCTGCCGCGTGGGTGTATGCCATATTGGTCCTCGTGGTCCTACCAGTAGGAGAACCGTGTAGGAGCAAGAGGAAACGCCCTGCATGTGGCCTCCCGAATGCCGAGACATGTGTGTGATGCTCTGAATTGACAATGAGCCTCGTGGTACGGTCACTTTAGAAGAATAGAGCAGTGGAATTGAGCAATGGAAACTCACTCGGTCGGTAAAATGCGGGATATACTTACCTACCACTGTTGGGGCATTTACGGGCCACTTTGGCACTAACACCTACTCAACATGGGCCTAACATGGGGCTGCCTAATGACTCACACTGCAGGGCCTGTAAAGAGGCGCCAGAGTCCATGGAACACGTTCTGTGTGACTGCGATGCTCTAGCTAGTAAACGCATGAGTCTTCTCGGGGTAGCATATCCTAGACCGGAAGAATATAAGTTCCTCAACCTCGGTGACGTTATAAAGCTTACGACCTCGGTCTTTGCAGGTCCTGAGCAGGAATAAGGACGGAGGTGACACAAAAGGTCCCACTGGGTCGAAGTATCCCGGCCTCTTAGCCTGGCCCCATACTAATAAGATTAGACAAGATATACCACTGTCCATTCAAAAGTAACCGAGCTGCATTTAGAGTCGTACCGAGATTCGTGGCGTGTAGGTATTATAAGGCGCGTTTGGTCCGTGTCTATGCTCCAGTGTGCAAAGACCCGATTAGAAGACAGCCAAGTAGTGGAGGTAGGTGTTAGTGAGAGTTCAACATTATAAGAATTCAACATTTTGAGAATTCAACCTAATGGTCCGGAAGGTGTTAAAAGTACCTAACAGAATACTAAAATATTATTTTTGCTACAGAGCTAATTTTTCTTGTGTTCCTTTGAATAACTTTATTTATTAGATTTATAAACAAAAATTCTAAACAAAACAAAACCAAACGATTAAAGTCTCATATAATTTAGAATCGATTTTTTGTGATAATCAGTTTATCGATTTGTTTTGTTGCATCCCTAATTTCGTCATAATGATAGGTGTTGATTGTTGATACCTATGAAATTCTTAGATTTGGCTTCTTAGATTTTGACGACTCAAATGCTCACACGACCATCGCATCGCTTACACGTGCGTGTTTCATTTAAACCACTAGTATCGTAAAGGTACCTATAGTAAATAGCTTTTTGGATTGTGTCACTTATAGTCTGTGTCATAAGAGTCACAGTTAACTTAGTTTAAGGAGTAGGAAAAGTACAATTACTAAATTGCTACGCCTTTGAAGTTGAAACAAATTAGGTGCCGTTGATAGAAAGGCACAAAAGGTCCGTGTGCTGAAGCGAATTTTATTGCAAAGTCAACGTAAGTAATGCCAATAGAGTTCAATATTGTGGTTGATAACTGTCATGTCTACAAGAATCTGTTTAACCGAGATAGACAACAAATCCTCATTTTTATAAATTTATTTATTTAAATCTATAAAAAACCAACAGCTAATAAAATCAGTATCATTATAAATCTAAGTTCCATCCGAATGTTTTTATAAGTTTAGTAAACTTTGGGTTAGAAGACGTTTGTTGGGTCCAATAAGGCTAGACTTGGCAAAAACAGGTAGGTTATAATGTAACCCAGATAAAAAAAAAACTTAGGTGAGTTAAATAAACCATCCCTTTAGAAAAAGGTTTTTCTATTTTCTCGGTCCACTTCTATACAAAAGAATAAATGCAAGCCTATTCATGTATCCATTACACATATTTGAGTGTAAAACTAAATTGAGCGACTTCCTACAGACCTTGAACTACAATGCTACAGAGGAGTTACTGACTATTGTAAGCTAATTTTATTTATTTAAGGACCAATCTAGTTTGTAAGTATATTTAGTATTTTTGCTAGTAAAGTAGTATACTCTACCAATACTCATAAAATATTTCTTCTCTATAATATTGTTACCACATAGTTTTAGTACCTATCCTGAAATACAGAATACAGCTGTATTCTAGTTCAGGTAAAGTGTATATTCTTACCTATGTTATATTTTAGCTTTTATGAATTATGTAGTACTTAATATTATTGAAATAAATGAATTGAATTGAATTGAATTGAATTGAAGTAAGCATTATTCTTACGTATGACACGATCACATTATTTATCGATCATTGGTTTAACAAAACTAGGCAGTCTAAAACTGCGTATCAATTTGTCTGTTGTAGCTCTTATCACAATTAAATAAGCTCTAGAGGCGATTTCCAGTCTAATACACGTGGTGTCAAACGAAGTAAAGAGCTGAATTTCAAAAAGTATCCTCTAGGGAAATCAGGCCCTTCTTTGTTTTTGTTCCGAAATTGAGAAGTTTCTTTCTCTTCTGAGAAATTCGGAAGTCGTTTGGTACTATTATTTTTCTTCGTGAAAATTTAGATTAATGTTATTTGATTTTACCTGTCTCTAGGCATTTACCTTCTTTTGGCATTAGCTTGATGTTTCTTTGTATAAATAAGTTTTAAGGTTTCGTATGGACAACTTCAACTAATCATCCAAGGGAAGGTACCAGGCAGGAGGAGACCTGGAAGACCCAAGACATCATGGCTTGAGAACTTACGCCATTGGTACCAACAATCCACGAGCTCCTTGTTCCGGTTGGCAGCCTCAAAGGAAGAAATAGCCAAGATGATTGCCAACCTCCGATAGGAGACTGCACTACAAGAAGAAGAAGGTTTCGTAACGGAAAAGCCCTATTTGCTACCAAGCAGTGGCCAAATGTGAAAAAAGGCCTTTGCATTTACATAATGAGATGATGATACGGCGTCAAGTGGTACCTTCACTCACTAGATGGGTGAAGAGACCACTCGGCGCTGCAGTGCCTGCGAGATTGCTTTTTAGATGGAGTAGGCTTGCCCAGCACCTATACCATCATTGCTTGTCTTTCCTGTGGCTAGGCCGACTAAGCTGTCAGGATGGTACTTAATAATTTGTTTATTGATAATATTATCATATTAACACATAGATACACACACTTCAGCACGTCGACCATTACACGCTAGCACTCTACTCGGTTACGTTACGGGCGACTTTACATGATCGTTCGTTTATTTTGTAAATATACACCTTTATTTAACTTCATGAGTTGCAAAAACATCTGGGTACAGTAAGGTACCTACGGTTGGCCACAGTCACAGATAACCCATGGCAGCTCTAACCGCGGAGAGCATAAGGGCGCCAATATAACAAAAAGGGTGTGGCTGACCGTACCATATATCTGATAACAAATTCAAAGGTATTGTTTTAGTTAAGATCTTCCAAAAGAAAAGCTTTAATTAATTAAGGGGTCCTTAAATTCGCGGAAATTAAACATTTATTTCACATTTAATCAAACCACAAGATATAGTAAAAATGTATCAAACTATGAACGAGTGTGAGGCAGCATTATTTTTGCGATATTTAAATCGACCTTAGGTAAAGTAAACTCGTATAAATAATTTTATTGTAATAAGTATAACAGCTCTAACCTATCAAATTAGTACTTATTTAATAAATTAAGCGTTTCGTAAAGGTGGTTTGCCTACTAAGGATGCCAGGTACATCAGGCCAAGCCCAAAAACGCATATGAGATGCAAATATGCAGTCCAAAACCGGTAAGTAGGTACGTACGTACCAATTTATTAAGCTTGATAAATGCAATAAGCATACATACACCTCACCTGCCAGGCACTTATACCTACCTACAAAATAAAATGCGAAAGTGTTTTTTACTTGTATTTTATATTATTTATAATTGTTTTAAAGTATGATAGAAACACTGCATTAGACCCTTTAAATATTCTGACGAAACGGCATTACTAAATTAAAAGAACGAATTGTATATTTTTTAAACTAGTTTTACCGTTATTGGATTAAGGCGAGAAAGAATAAAGCTGCCAAAGAAGAAACTAATTTCGAATTCACATGATGAGCGAAACCGGGGCAAAGGGCTAAACTAAGATAGTCCCTGAGCAACCCCAACCCCCCGCAACACGGGGTTGAGGGTTGTGAATCACGTTTACGCTTGCGCAGTCTACCCCTTGCCATCACGCGATTATAACCAACAAAGTATAAGATGTAAACATTATTATTACCTACATTTCCTTGGATTTACAGAGAAGAATAGTTTGCCTCTTAGTTGATTTCACTAATTAGTTTTATGGATAATTTTTCATTGATGAATAATACTTTACTCAATAGCCGCGAAACCGTGAGGTTAGGTATGTCAAGAAACTTTGTCCAAAGAGACACAAAAAAAGTTACAAACCTGTATGATAAATCCGGGGCTTCGAAAACATACACCGATCCATACATTCCGGCCAAATAAATGGGGAATAACAGCAGAAGATAGTTCACAAGATTGTATTTCCCGAAAGGTCCAAGTTGTTGCAAAATCGCGTCCAAACCCACTGAATAGTCCTTTGACATTTTGATAACTTAACTTAATTAATCACTTCAACGAAAAATGGTACGTCTTCAAAGAAAATCTAGTTTTTAAGTCCAAATAAACACGTAAATAAAATGCTCGAGTTTTGTACGTGTCAAGACGCGGCCGTCACTACTGACACTGTTAACGCATGCGCAGTGCAGCGCGTACTAAATAAAACTTAACTCCATGAAGGTTCGGAATAAAAATACATTGTGCGTGCAACGTGCATGCGCTCGATGGAAAGAATAGAAAAAAAAAACAAAAAAAAATGCTGTGAATGGTGAGTTTAGATGGTTTGCCTTAGCATAGAATTGAACAAAAAACATTATAGGTATGTACAAGATGTTATAAAAAGTCGTAACTTTTGTTATAGGGTAATATCACCCGGTGGTTATTTTTGTGCTATATGACGTACCGTTGACTTTTTAATTAATAAAATAAAACTATTCCAGTTATAGGTAATACATACAACGTATTTTTGTGTTGTAGCTATCTAGCTCCTTTCAAATCCGATTTAATTGATTTGACTTGTAGAATTTTGTAGCGTATCAAAACTGGCGGACAGCATCCAGGCTAATCGAACTGTCCTATGGAATTTAACCTAAAACATAAAACTATTTCTGTTAACAGCTCTGCAAGTAGGTACTCAGTGGTCCTTCTGTATTGCACATTTGCACATACCTACTATTTTGTAATAATGCTAACCCGGCTATAACCTGTAATCTAGACAAAGATGCACTTATAAACGAAGGAAACGGAGCTCTATCATTATCACAATGAGTCATGTTTCATCAGGTTTATGTGTGACAAGTAGTGACAACTTTAATGACTGTCGTAATGAGCCATTTTCAGCATAAATTCAAAAAGCATTTCATAGATGGCGCCTGCAGGCGTGGCCATAGAAGAACCGGAATACGGCTGTCAAAATATATCTGTGATAAACGAAATTTAACAGCCGTATTCCAGTTTTTCGCCAGGCCACGCCTGTAGTATCTATAAAATGATTTGTGACTTTTTGCTGAAACGGGCACATTTCCCCGCAAAAAAAAAAAAAACAAACTGAGTATAAATCGTCTAATTAGATGCATAGGCTTACGTTTTTGGACCTTAGAATTGTATATCTTTGCCGAGAGAGGGTTCCATAAAAAACCGGCCAAGTGCGAGTCAGACTCGTGCACTGAGGGTTTCAAACAATATTCATCTGTGATATTTACAAACAAGTGGTGGTATATGAGACCTTTAGGTACGGAACCCTAAAAAAGAAGCGCCTTTGATTTTATGAAGAGCAAAGTTAAACTACAGAGTAATGTAGAGCAGAGACAAACTGATAATATCACTGGGGCTTTAAGGCGCTGGGCATAGTGAATTAGCCCGCCTGCAAAGAAAAATGCACAAAATAGATTCCTGTATCAAATACACAAAAAAAAATCGACAATGTTCACATTTCAAACCAGGACCGTGGGAACTCAGTGACGGCCAAGCGCGTGAAACACTGTTACCTATAGCTGTTTCACCCAGAGCAAGACGGGGCGCGGGAAAAGTGAGAGGCAATGCGGCTGTATGAGTATGTTCGTGTCCTTTCGCGAGTATGTAGTTGTAGTTATAACGTAATAGATCTATTTTCCCAAATTTTTTCGTAGTTCCGCTGCCATTTCTACATTTTACAGCTATTTCAAAAATCTTTTTTTTTCTGACAAGTACTGATGTAGTATTATTGTAGTATTGATGTTCCCAAGGTAGTTCGACTCCAATAGACAGTGTAATAATGTAAGTAAATAACAGCTGAAAGTAACACCCTTTTCGGCGCTAAAACGCATCGCTCTAATTTCTTTCAGGTAAGCGATATAAAAATGTGCAATGCTTACGAAAGTTTAAGTTTTAAAATTCTTTCAGGCAATTTTTTTTAGTATAAAAACTATTTGCAAACCTCCGTATTGGTCATCTACTGATATAAACGAAGTTTCAGAAAAATCCAGCCTGTAGTTTAGAAATTAAACCGGAACTACGTTTGTATGGGAAAACGCTGCTTCAGGGCGTTCTTAACCCAAGTGCTTGTCGATGGGGTCCCAGTAGAAGGAAAAAACCGGGGTTCCTCGTTTTTCTCTTACAACCAGCGAACTAATCCTCTAGAATTAGAATCAGAACATTCTTTGCTGTAAGTATTTACCTGCAACAAAAACATTAAAAGGACCAACAGCGTTAATAAATCGTAATTGCAGTCGTCAACTGGGAGCCCATTTTGGCACCATTGCGTTACAGACTCAGGCCGTGTACATTTTACCTGAGTGATATACAGGGTGTTAAAAGACCGCCAACAAAGCGGGAAACCACGCATTGTCCTCATCATACTGAACATTTTTGCCCAAGGAACTATACCTGGGAAATTAACGGTTTCCGAGATAATGAGGTTCAAGTCGAACTTTTCAAACTTTTTTTATTTCCGAAATTTGCTTAGTATCGAATACTTAACATTTCTTTTCAAGAAGCCATATCAAAATTTTGAATGTTTCTTGCATAAAACGACGTTAAAATTGCAACCCGCAATGTATTCTAAACATCGGCACGTAAGTAACACAACTTTATGTCAACGCTTGTGCAGTATGACTTCTCTGCGTTAGACTTCCATTGCGTGATAAAATATTTTCCAAAATTATAACCTAAAAAACCAAAATCACTTCCCGGCAATAATTTATCGAAAAAGTACTTTGTTTTGGTGTCTAGTATGCGTACCTTTCGGGTCTGTCGGCGGTCTTTTAACACCCTGTATAGGTATATTCAACTAAAATACAATTTTAATCTCCTGATCATGACGTCTACGGGGAGACGCTACTGTCCCTTGGCACCGGAGTCTAGATTAAATTTTTCCATAGACCAACAGTTAGTTAGAGAAGCAACATTAAAATAAAACACCCGTGTAGAGGTGGGCCACACGCTAGGATACCCATTTTTGTTCGATTGGCGCCCTTATGCCGCGCGCGGTAAGAGCTACCTCCTAGACTGTGGCCGACCGTACAACTATAGTACGGTCGGCCACAATCTCAGATACCCCATGGCAGCTCTTATCCCGCGCCGCATAAGGCCAATCGAACAAAAAGGGGTCTCTGAGACTGTGGCCGACTGTACCTAATACCCTGAAATAAGAAACAATAACTTCTACCACTTTCTGCTAAGAAACAGTCAAAAAAAAAATATTAAGAAGTATTTAGGAGGGAGTGCCTATTAGTTAGTGCAAAAATTAAATTCACGACAGTTAAACAAATCTTGATTTAAAAAAGAAGAGAATTGTTAGTAAAACAGTTTGACTTCGATTTGAAAATGCTGGCATGTTCGGAAGGCAAAGTTTTTTGTTCGAAAGTCCGTTATTGGCTTAATCTTATCTTTAGACAATATTAAGAAACTAATTTCAATATTTTTTATTTTGGTTCAGTAGTTTGGATTTTACAACGTTTCAAAGATACGGTTTTATGACGTCACGCGACGGTCTGCATACTGTTGGCGGTCAATGCGGTCATAGGAACAAAACATTTTAGCGCATAAAAACAAAACTACTGGACCAAAATAAAAAATATTTAAATTAGTTTCTCAATAATGTCTAAAGATAAGATTAAGCCAATAACGGACTTTCGAACAAAAAACTTTGCCTTCCGAATTGGCTGCTACATGAATAAAAAAATATAATTAAAACCTGTATGAATTAATGTAGACAAAAACTCAACCTAACTTAAAGGCGCCTCTTGTAAGAACATTAAAAAGGCATATCTACACCTTCATAGCCCCGAGTCTTCCCGCTCCAGCGTCAAGTCCGCAACCATCGGATAAGGAACGCTGAATAGTTGAACGGAGCGCCTGCATTGTATCGGCGGCGACTGGTGCCCCAAGTGGCCATCCCCGCTTTATTTAGCGCCAGGTTATGGGTAGATAGAGTAAGACGATAGCAACGTGGCGGGAAATTCAAAATTTTCACAGTTTTTTACATTTTGTAGCTAAATTGAGCTATTTTCGTTCAGCGATTTTTCGTTCGCAGCAATAAAACAGTATTCTTTTCATTATTGTAAACAATAGAACAACAATAATTCAGCCGATTATGTGTTCTGGTCTACGAAGCAGTGGCACTGCCCAAAAAACTTGAACACATAATCGGCTGAATTATTGAAAATAATACTACCTATGTTATTGCCGCGAATGAAAAAACGCTGAACAAAAATTTTTACACACAAGTACCTAAGTGAAATCGTTCTTGTTCTTCTTAATCGATTCCTAAAAAAATACTCAACCGTCGGGCATCAAAACACTCGAAAATAGCCCTTATTGAAATGAACAATATTTTTTTGTTTAGAAACGGTTATTTTTACGGTGGATATTTTAGAGAATGCAGGGGCTGGCTATTCAGGCCGAGCCCTCAAGCGGCCAGTGTTATAGTTGATTATGTGCGTTTGCATAGTTGTAAGTTGATAAAACATTGTGAAAATCAATGAAAACCTCCCGCCACAGCGCTTAAATATTTTTTAATTTAAAAATCTACGGTACGTCATATACAAACAATAAATTGGGATGTGATCCGTATCACCAGGTGCTATATTACCCTATAAAAGAGTTAAGACCTTTGCGAGCCATTAATACAGGCAATTTCATAGCCTAGCTATGGCAGCAGACACTTTCATAGAGTGCCCTAAGCCTATTATTTTTCTATTAGAATTATTGGGCTGACTGCAGGTACTCAGTAACTATTGTCATCCACTGCCCTGAATAAAGATTTTTATTATTATTTAAAAAAAAAGTAAGATGTTTTCTATTAGAATTATTGGGCTGACTGCAGGTACTCAGTAACTATTGTCATCCACTTCCCTGAATAAAGATTTTATTATTATTTTATAAAAAAAAAATGTATAATGTAGCACTAGCTGGGCAAAGGCCTTCTCTCAGAGAGAGAGTTCTAGCTTAATCACCACGCGTGCTCAATGCGGGTTGGCGATTTTTGCGTTGAGGGTATAATCAAATGCCTCATAGCCTCATTTTATTATTATTATATTGTAATACCTTGTAAAGTGTGTATGTAACTGACACCATAAAGAGAAAACAAGCAGGTCGTGTGCTCGCGCAAGATAACACAATGTGCCAATAATTTAGTGCTTGTCTTTGTGTAGCCTGTAATAGGCCACGGACTATGGATTACGCTTTGCTCTATGTCAATTGTATTGGATATTGCACGGTAGGTTATGATATGTATAGGGATTGTGCTAAGATTGTATGGATAGCGTATAGAGCCGTTATGGAGTGGCGAAATCCCGGTAGGTTGATGAACTAGAACTAGATGGATGAAGAGACCACTCTTTATGATGGAGTAGGCTTGCCCACCACCTAACCATCCTGACAGCTTTGTCAGCCTAGCCTACAGGAAAGACAAGTACAAGACAAATACGTGTGGAGCCAACTAAACCGCAGGTTTCCTCACGATGTTTTCCTTTACAGTTAGTGAGTGTTTTCGCTACTTCAAATTTACAAATGTCGCTATTTAATTGAACGAGCGAGCGAAGTTCTCCGAGTCTACTGGAACAATCCAGCGTTTGTATGTTTGTATGTATGTATGTATGTATGTGTGTATGTATGTATGTATGTATGTATGTATATATGTATGTATGTATGTATGTATGTATGTATGTATGTATGAATGTTCGTTCGACGATAACTTGAGTAAATGTTGTCGGATCGTCATGGAATTTGGTAGGTGGGTAAATGAGGCAAAGAGAATTTTTAAGTTCGAACATGAGTCAAATCGGTCGAGGGGTTGCTGAGATATCGGGTCGCGAGTTCATAGTTCGGGGCGAACCACTAGTTTAGATAATACAGGGGCAGAACCTAGTACCTACGAATGCAGCGCTAGTTGTGCCTTCATTTCGCCTGAAACTAAGGATGGAGTTATGATACTCCCCTTGAAAATAAATGACACAGATATAACCAAGACAAGTCCTTCGTTATCCACTGCCCACTCATTACTCCCGTAGACCGAAGGCGCAATCACAACATAACAAGCGTAGCCGACGATGGGATAACAAGGCAGGGCCGACGCAATTTTATCGGGTTTCCCATAGACTTGTAACACAAAGAATCGAAGTCCTGAGAAGTCACAAATGAAAATTTTATAAATGACTAGCTGACCCGGTGAACTTAAATAGTTTGACTCTCCGCGACAAAAAATGGCGATTCCAATACAAAATGAACAATTTTTATTTCTTCCGTTTTTCAGCTAATCCTTTAACTTTTCTCATGTTTCTTTGCTTTTGAACCTACCCTGAACTATGGTGAACTAAACAAAACAGTAAATATGCAAATCGGTCAAGCCGTTTCTTAGTTTTAGCGAGACTAATGCACGGCGATTCATTTTTACTATAGATATACAGGGCGTCCCACGGCTATGCCACATGGAGGGAAAGTACCTTAAATATTGTAGATGGAACATTTTACTGAAAGAAGACATTATTTTAATTTCAAAAACAATTTAAACTGCATTCATAGATATTGAAATAATTACATGGTTGAACCGGGAATCGAACCCGTTACATGAGAAAAAAATATTACCCTGTAGTTTTATCATACCGATCGAAAGGCTTCATGATAAGGATAATTTTTTGCTAAATAACATAGTGTCAGAAATAAAAGGAAGACCATGAATTTTAACATTTACCTGGTAGTATGCAACAAATCGAGCCGTATCCTGAGCCGAAAGACGCGTAAAATTTTGTCCATCGCAATGCGGCTGGCTGATTATAAAGAAATAATTCAAAAATTTGTTTCATTTTCACACTTTTAATCTTTTGTTACTGTGATTTTCATTGATACATTGATTAATGTTGTATTAAAAATGTTAAAATTCATGGTCTTCCTTTTATTTCTGACACTATGTTATTTAGCAAAAAATAATCCTTATGATGAAGCCTTTCGATCGGTATGATAAAACTACAGGGTAATATTTTTTCTCATGTAACGGGTTCGATTCCCGGTTCAACCATGTAATTATTTCAATATCTATGAATGCAGTTTAAATTGTTTTTGAAATTAAAATAATGTCTTCTTTCAGTAAAATGTTCCATCTACAATATTCAAGGTACTTTCCCTCCATGTGGCATAGCCGTGGGACGCCCTGTATAGATATATACAGGGTGTTAAAAGACCGCCAACAAAGTGGGAAACCACGTATTATCCTCATCATACTGAACATTTTTGCCCAAGGAACTATGCCTGGGAAATCAACGGTTTCCGAGATAATGAGGTTCAAAGTCGGACTTTTCAAAACTTTTTTTTTGCAGAAATGTATTCAGTATCTAGTTCTTAACATACCTTCTCAAGAAGCCATATCAAAATTATGAATATTTCTTACAAAAAACGACGTTAAAATTGCAACCCGCAATGTATTCTAAACATCAGCACTTCAAGCTTAAGTACCATAAACTTATACCTACGCTTGCGCAATATGACTTCTGTGCGTAACATGTCCATTGCGTGATAAAATATTTTTCAAAATTATAACCTAAAAAACCAAAATCATTTCCCAGTTATAATTTATCGAAAAAGTACTTTGTTTTGGTGTCTAGTATGCGTTGCTTTCGGGTCTGTTGGCGGTCATTTAACACCCTGTAGATGTACCTACCTCGCTAAGAATTTAGGATGGACTTCAAAACTAGCATTATCTCGCTTTATTTGAATTACTTGCTTTTGCTCTCGCGACTTCGTCCGCGCAGACTTTTTTTTTCTCGTGAGTTTTTCCGTTGTTTTAATGGTTATTCTGCTATTCGGGGCGAAGAAAAATCCAACCAATCAAAAATCATAAAAATCGGTCCACCCGTTCTCGAGTTTTAAATGACAGATAGGGTTTAAACCAAAAAGGTTAGTTTAAACCCTATCTGTCGATTAACTTTCATACAAAATGCGAGGTTTAATCTATGGATTGAGTTTATACTGTGATTGATCTTACGGGCCCTAAGAAGATTAAGACCGAGAGGGCGAGTGTTTTGAAGTTCTTTCCAAACGGGTTAGGGTAGAGGCGCCTAAAGTCTGCCACCCCCCAGTAGTCGGCCTTTGCGGGTTTAAAGTTCAATAACTAGTGTAGTTTTTAGCACATAGCTTTATCTGTATTTTTCTATGGTTCATTGATTAATTAACGATACCTGTAATATTTTGTTATATTTTTACTTATTTGTGTTTATCTAAAAAACAACTTTTAATAACTTGCGTTTCAGAATCACGGTCCGCCATCTTTTTTTGCTAGTTGAAGGGAGTCTCAAATCTTTAAGATTTTCGCTGTGTTTTGTACTGTGGTATGCCATGTTTTATTTTATTCCCATTCTTTACTTAATTTTTGACCTCTTGATAACTTAAATAAATCCTTATTTGTGATATCAATTTAAAAAAACAGGGGGCCGACTATTGGGATCAGTAATTTCATACAAATGCCAGTACTCGGCCCCCCGGCCGACTTATGGAATTTCTGTAAATTTCACGTAAGCAGCCCAAATTGACAGGTTGCACATATCTTTTTCTTCTGTATAGAGTTCACAAAGCATTGAGAATATTATTTCGGCAACAACCCAATACTCGGCCACCAAAAAAAATGCCTATTAGGTGGCCGACTTTTGGACTTAGTCTCGAAGAAATTTTGTCAACCCAGAAGTCGGCCACAAGCAATTGATTTTTCATACCTTATATGGTGCGGCCGACCACTGGCTACCTCAAGGCCGACTTTAGGTGATAGGCGGCCGAGTACTAGAGAAATGGGTGTTTTTTTGTTTAGCGCTAATTTTCTCCATCGCAGTATGAATTAGAAGAATAATCGTTTTATTTACTGAAACTTAAGTAACCGGGGCTTCAATTAATATTGGTTACGTCCTTCTAGAACCTCCAACAACAGAAATAATGGACTTTGAAGTTGCACATTTCACTAAGTGGCCGACTACTGGTTCCTTTACCCTATACGCCGTAGAATTTTAGTGGTTTTAAAGCCGAACGTATTTAGTTGCACTCGTGATTCTGAGCCAAAGTCCAAAATTTTGCTTCAAAACGAGCGAAAAAAAAAAACACTTCCCAATACAAACGGCTATTGCCAATCGACACGATTTGTATGGAGAAGTGTTTTTTTTTCGCTCGTTTTGGAATGAAATTTTGTAATTTGGCTCAGAATCACCAGTGCAACAAAATACCTTCGGCTTTAAAACCACTAAAATTGCAGGGAGTACGTGCCACGAAAAACTTGACGATAGCAGCGTAGCGGGAAATTCAAAATTTTTACAGTTTTTTACATTTTGTAGCTAAACTCAGCTATTTTTGTTCAGTGATTTTTCGTTCGCGGCAATAAAATAGTATTATTTTCATTATTGTAAACAACAGAACAACAATAATTCAGCCGATTATGTGTTCTGGTCTACGATAAGCTTTTTGGGCAGTGCCACTGCTTCGTAGACCAGAACACATAATTGACTGAATTATTGCTATTCTTTTGTTTACAATAAGGAGGAGAATACTGTTTTATTGCCGCGAACGAAAAATCCCTGAACAAAAATAGCTCAATTTAGCTACAAAATGTAAAAAATTGTGAAATTTTTGAATTTCCCACCACGTTACTATCGTCTACCCTTAAGACCGAGAGGGCGAGTGTTTTGAAGTTCTTTCAAAACGGGTTATACGTGCCACGAAAAACTTGACTTGACCTCGTCTCCCGCACTCTTCGCCGCCCGCCCCGATGACGTCCGGTCCCTTCCCGCACTCAAACCTCATACCGCTAAAGAGACCTTTAAGGCTGGAAGATAGTAGCGTGGCGGGAAATTCAAAATTTTCACAGTTTTTTACATTTTGTAGCTAAACTGAGCTATTTTTGTTCAGCGATTTTTCGTTCGCGAGAATAAAACAGTATTCTTTTCATTATTGTAAACAACAGAACAACAATAATTCAGCCGATTATGTGTTCTGGTCTACGACAAGTTTTTTGCTGCTTCGTAGACCAGAACACATAATCGGCTGAATTATTGTTGTTCTGTTGTTTACAATAATGAAAAGAATACTGTTTTATTCTCGCGAACGAAAAATCGCTGAACAAAAATAGCTCAGTTTAGCTACAAAATGTAAAAAACTGTAGAAATTTTTAACATCCCGCCACGTTGCTATCGTCTACTCTTAAATCGTCACTGCGTATGTCAAACCACGTGGTGTCGATTGTAAATTTTTTTAAGGTCGATTGTAAATTTTTTTTTATATTGAAATAAAATTACTAAATTTTACGATTGTTTTCCTTCACCGTTGGCGAGTGTGCCCAACGATCTTCCCACTAGGCTACCATCGACTGACGACTGGGCCGACTACTTACCTGAGATAATGGTTTCGGTGCTGGGCAAGCCTATCCCGTCTTAACCATCCGTACGAACCGTGTGGTCAATAAATCCATTTAGTGTGGGTGAAGGTGGTATTTGACACTGTATAAACTAGTGGTTCGCCCCGAACTATGAACTCGCGACCCCATATCTCAGCAACCCCTCGACCGATTTGGCTCATATTTGAACTTAAAAGTTCTCTTTACATCATTTACCCGCCTACCCAATTTCATGACGATCCGACTAAATTTACTCAAGTTATCGTCGAACGAACATTCATACATACATACATACAAACGCCGGATTGTTCAAGTAGACTCGGAGAACTTCGCTCGCCCGTTCAATCATCTCATAAAGGCCTAACACCACTCAGATAAGATAAACCTTATCATTGTAGCGACAACTTGCACCCCTAGACCTACCTATAACTAGTGGTTCGCCCCGAACTATGAACTCGCGACCCCATATCTCAGCAACCCCTCGACCGATTTGGCTCATGTTCGAACTTAAAAATTCTCTTGGCCTCATTTACCTACCTACCAAATTTCATGACGATCCGACAAAATTTACTCAAGTTATCGTCAAACGAACATTCATACATACATACATAAATACATACATACATACATAGATACATACAAACGCCGGATTGTTCCAGTAGACTCGGAGAACTTCGCTCGCTTCGCTCGCTCGTTCAATCATTGTAGTGGAAACTTGCACCCTCAGTAAAAAGTTTCAGTTTCGAAATTACATTTACAAAGATAGTTACCATAAAAATTTTGTCATTATATTGGCCCTTTTTGTTCTTTTTTTTACAGGCCGTTTCGTGTGATACTATAGTTCTTTGCTTTATTATTCTGTGAGCTTTCTACGGTTTCCAATAACATTGACATTTTATTAGTCAATCATTTGGAGTATTGAGACGAGGTACGAGGCTTCGTTAGAGGCGTAAATTGGCCCCAAGTTTAGAAATGGTTTGTGAATTAATCTAATTCGAAAGTCGAAGTACGTGACGATTCTTCTTCTCATACAGTGCAAATGCAAACTTTTATAGAGAAACTTTGAATTAATAAAAAGTAGGTATCGAACTTGTCGAAAAGTCGTAGGTACCTACCTACCCTGAAAAATTACCCTGAGTGACGTCTCTTATCGGAGGTTGGCAATCAGTTTGGCTATTTTGCCCTTCGAACCAGAAACTCGTGTTTTTTTTGGAACCACGGGCGTAACTTCTTACGCCATCATATTTCGGGTCTTCCTGTTCTCCTTCTGCTTGCAAGCGTAGCATAAGGCTGGGTTAGACCGTATCTATGAGTTTATAACTCTGTCTATCCCGCTCTACGTCCAACAAAAGAGTGAGATACGAGTACATAGTTATAAACCCATATATTTTATTATACGCTCTAACCTAGCCTTATACTACGCTTGCTGGTAATCTAGATGATAAGCTGAAGGAGTCCATAATTTGGTGGAGGAGGAAGGAGTCCATAAAGGAGGAGTCCATAATGATAAGCTGAAGGAGTCCATAATTTGGTGTTGCGCCTTTTGTGGCCAAAATACTGAAGTTTCCGTGGCTTGATGGTCTTGATTATGTCTACGTCTTGTCTACCTACGTGACACGAGCTTCTTAAGTGTTTTCAGATGATGTTTTGCATTTTATTGATTCAAACCAAAACCAAAACAATACTTTAATTTTAAAAGTAGCAATAGGTAGCACATCAAATAAAAAAAAAATAACTTTGTTCATTATATAAGTACCTATAAGCTACTCGCTTTAATTGCTATGTTTTTGGTTCTTGGAAACCAGTCGTAGGTAATTAATAAATAATTAATTCGAATTAATTGACCTGATCCATCTCGTATTCTAATTACTCAAAGTAAATGCAGTGATGTGATAGGTTTGACGTGACAATCAAAAGCTTCTAGCGTCCTACTCCCAAGGACCTATTTACAGTGTTAGTGTACAAAATATAAATTATTATTTTTACTGTTTTATTCAGGCCTTGGAAAGACAAAGTCAATACTATATGCTATGCTGTATGCTGTAAAAAGTAGTTTATGACCAGAACACATAATAGGCTGAATTATTGTTATTCTATTGTTTTTAATAATGTAAAGAATAGGTACTATGTTATTGCCGCGAACGAAAAAATCGCTGAATAAAAACAGCTCAATTTACCTTCAAATTTTAAAAAACTGTGAAAGTTATGTATTTCCCGCCACGTTGCTATCGTCCAGCCTTAAACCGATGCAGTCCACTACCTCTTTTTCCATCTCTGACCTGTCCAAGTCCATATAGCTGTGGCTGGTTACCTATCTACATCTTCTAGGTAGATATGGCAGACACAGTCAAGTGTACTTAGCCCTCAACTACAGTCCGGTAATACGCTGCTTCGGAGAGATAACAATATGTCAAAACGGTGCGCTTATCTCCTAGTAACAGTCGGCGACCTGTCTGCAGGTGTATCTATAAAGCTATCTATTGAATCTAATAAAGCCCTGGCTAATCTGGCTATTCTGTACTTACTCGTAGATGGGGAAATCAGCGGTCCAAGTTAAAAAAATGTGGCCATAAGTCACCATCATCATATTAGGTACTATGTATTATTATCATAATCATCTGCCTTTTAACCGACTTAAAAAAAAGGAGGAAGCCCTCATTTGACCATTATGTTTTTTTATGTGTGTCAATCGATTTGGCGATTTTCTCGTTACGGGTAAAAATGCCTCATACGCTCGCACTCTCTCTCTCTGAGAGAAGACCTTTGCCCATCTAGTGGGACATGTACAATTGTACAGGCTCTGAGGTAGTCTGAGTTGTACAAAACCTTAGAACTTTTTTTCTAGGTGAACCGATTGTGATGATTCTTTTTTTGTGCTGCAATTTTAAAGAAATTGTCTGCAATATTCTTTCTGCAGTGAAATAAAGAGGTCTCTATCTCGTATATTTTATGACATCTGTTGGCGCAAAGTTCAAGCACACGCCGTTGTGAGAAATCAGGTTCCAGAGCCATAAAAAGTATTGCTTGATTGTTTTTTACTGTTGTGGGTTTAATGTCAATACGTGCGGACCCAGCTGAGGCGCGGATATTCTCACGATTTTTTCCTTTACATTTAGCGAGGGTTCTGTTCTATCAACTGGGCTACCATTGCCTGAGGGCTAGGCCAACTAAGCTGAGAGAAGTGTATGGGTGCTGGGCAAGCCTTCTTCATCCAATTATATCTGCAGCGTTACTAATTATCATGTGTGGTCACTCAACTCATCTAGTGTGAGTGAATGTGCCTCTTATGAATCATCTCACATATACATACAAATATCCAAGTTGTTGGTTTATGAGATACAGGCCACTTACGTAAACTTCTCAAGTGTTTTCGGTTCCCTATATCGTTGCTGATCAAATATTATTGGAGTGCAATTTTGTCTTTGATATTATAGCCCCAATAAATATGGGGATCGCATTCGATTGCATCTTGAAACTTTTCCTTTGAACTGTTTCTATCTCTTACTCAGTCGCAGTTAAAAACTGGAATAGCTTTTATTTTTAAAGGGGTTTAATATTATTACAGTTGTAAGGGAATTTTTAACTCGATAAGCTACCACATAACTGAAGTGCCTATTATAAATCATACCTTTATAAGCGTGTTTTTATAGGAAAATCGTGGCTATAAATCTTCACCGTGGGAGATTTAAAAAACATCTTATTTCTAAGAATCCAAGTGACTTGACTTTCCAGCCATTTAACATTAGCTGCGATAACAAAATGAAGCTTTTTTTGTAATTTCCAATTGAACTGAAACTTGGGCTTAATTGTCTAACTTCTATCACGATCCCTTTCAATTTGACGTTTGAAAGTTGCTAACGAATTTCACACGGCATTGTGAAAGCGATTGAGATAGGGATAGGGATTGCGACTCGATTTCGAAGACGATTCGAATCTGTTAGCAATTGGGTACGCAAAGTTTTTTGTTCGAAAGTCCGTTATTGGCTTAATCTTATCTTTAGACAATATTGAGAAACTAATTTCAATATTTTTTATTTTGGTTCAGTAGTTTTGTTTTTATGCGCTAAAATGTTTTGTTCCTATGACCGCCAACAGTATGCAGACTGTCGCGTGACGTCATAAAACCGTCGGCTTAATAACGGACTTTCAAACAATAGTTATTTGTTATGCAAGAATGCAAAATTATTGTTTGCGGCGAGTGCTTGTATTGAAAACCGAGCTAGCGAAGGTTTCTAAAATTGAGCCACGAGCGTAGCGAGTGGTTCAAAAAAAGAAACCTGAGCGTAGCGAGGTATTCAGAAGCACGAGACGTAAATAATATTGCATTCGTGCGAAACACAAAACTTTTCATCTCACAGAAGCGAGGAAATGACTTTGTTAGCCAAGCGGGACAAACTCTATAGACAACTACTTACAGGCAAAACAGGTGAGTCAAATAAGTTCCTTTTAAAAGCATATTTTACTGTAGTTACGGCTGCCGCACTAAAGTTTTGAGCTTCGTTGGTATTAAAACCATTCGTTTTATTAATAATTTCCTGAAGTTTATTTATCCAGACACAAAAATAATGTAAATAAAAGAATGTTTTTTTTTCCGGGTGCATTCTGAACTTATACCATATAAATTAAAAAATTGTAGGAGATAAAAAATGAAATTAGTAATATCGTTTGAAAAAATGTATTTAACAAACCAAAACATAATTATGGGTTGTTCCGTATTCATGACACGAGTTTTCATGTCACGAAATTTTTTTCCGGATTCATTTTACTTGACTTCCGTATTCATGCTATGGAAATTATTTTATTAATTTTTACATTTTGTCTCGTGAGCCTTTCCGGATTCATGCTACCATACATTATAATAAAAATACTTTGCTTTTAAGTACGGTCAGAAAAAAAACTAAAATATTGGAAGAAATAAATAATAGGCAGACAAGCTTAAGGGTACGGAGTTCGTTAAGACATCCACGGACACTGGCACGAGGTATATTAATTATTCTTTTTATCGCCATGAGGAATGGGATAATCATGTATGCGTTATACATCGGCACTGCAAACAAGTAGGTCAACAGTACCTTGCAAATTGATGATCGGTTAAAGTGACATAGGACATCATAGGATTGAAATCATACAAATTAAGTTAGAAATACCTAATCATTTTGTATATTATATAAAAATTATGTTAATAGCCAACGTTCTTAAAAATCAAGAAATATAATCAACATGTTTTTACTTTAATATAAACAAAATTATAGCTATCATGGCTGCATTATTTATAAAACTTGACACTCAGAATATAGAATAAGCCATACCGTGATCCACGATGTAGGACTGTGGAGTGCCATCTGTTGGCTGAGTTGAGGAACTAATGCTAGAAGAACAAAAAAATTATATACCTGATGATGCTGGTGACGGTTGTAACACGACATAGAAACTAGCGCCCTCTATATCTCTATATTAGTCTCAAACCTTAACTCTACAGGGTGCACTCTAAGTCGATAGCGGAACTTTAAGTAGGCTGTCTACTGACCAATACCAACAACTTGTACAAGGTGGCGACAAAAATGGAGCGAAAAAAATAATAGCTGTTTCATACATTTGGCGCAGTACTGAGTCGACCTTTTGTATGGAACAGCTGATATTTTTTTCACTCCTTTTTTTTTCGGCACCTAGTACAAGTTGTTTGTATTGATCAGTAGATAGCCCCCTTAAAGTTTCGCTATGGACTTAGAGTGCACCCTGTAGATGGCGCTGTATGCGGCCTATCGCCCTCTATGTTAGTTTCAAACCTTAACTTTAGATGGCGCTGTATGCAGCCTACCTAGTTTTTATTTTTCTTCCATTTAAATGCATAGAATGATGGAACGGAATCCTCGGTGCGCGAGTCCCACGGTTTTTTAATTTCAATAACCAAAAGTGCCTGCGGGTGTATCGAAAGGTGCGTGCGTGTTATGTCTTAGTTTTATAATTTGGTTCCTTAGTGGAGAGACTGAGGTAGGTACCTAGTCCGACTTACTAATCTTAGAATTGAAATTGTTATGCTGAACATACTAACGTGCCAATATTAAATGGTATTTTATTGGTAGCATGAATACGGAACACATGTAAAATGAAAACGGAAACTTAAAAAGAAAATAATCATGAGTAGGAATAATAATAACTCGTACCATGAATCCGGAAAAATATACCTATAGCATGAAAAGTCGTGTCATGAATACGGAACAACCCATAATTATCTATTTGATAAAACAGAAGCGCAGCATTTTTTTTTATTTACTGGTATTTAAAAATAAATATTTGTACAAAATATTGAAAAGACTATAAGAAGAAACCGCGTTTCTGAATGTTCTATTCCGTGACTTTACCTTTTTAAAAGATGCTTATGCACCATTTACATTCACAGTTTTGTATAGAGAATGGGCACGAACAATCGCTTTCGCTGAAATACGCGTTTAAACGAACTATGAATGAGGTTTTATTTTCCATCGGGATCTGGCATCTACTTAAACGGCCAGTGTTTTTTTCTTTTTCAAAACCATAGGGCGCGGGAAAGACTGTCCCGGCGTCGCGTTCAAATTTCGAAGCGCACAAAAGTTCAGATAGTTTAAATCCGGCCTTTACACGATCGTAAGTTACTAGTAACAGCAAACTTTCCGAGCGTGGGAGATGAAAAAAACTTTGCTTTCCGAATTACCTGCGGTCCCCACACTAAGATACCCTGTGTCGTAGGGGCCCGAGTCGCTATGAAGTATTTCTTAAAAGTAATCGTGCTTTCCTGTATAGTTTTTAAAAATTATTTTAAAAATACTATTTGATGATATTTATTAATTTTATATTAAGGCCCAAACCTAGGCACAACTAGCGCTGCCAATGGAAAAAAAACATATCTTCTTTTTGGATGCGTTTTATGCTGAAAAAAAAAACGAAACGACAAATGATAATCCCTAGGCTTAACTATTTTTAGGACCTAAGGTTTAGATTCCAACGTAGAACACTTGACAAATAAAACCTGCCGCCGCCAAAAGTGGCCACTTTTGGCGACGGCGGGTTTTATTCTTATTCTTAACACCTTAAGGCCCGTAAGATCAATCACAGTTTAAACTCAATCCATGGATTGAACCTCGCATTTTGTATGAAAGTTAATCGACAGATAGGGTTTAAACTAGCTTTTTTGGTTTAAACTGTGATTGATCTTACGGGCCTAAGTGTTCCATCAGAAAAACAAAAAAGGCTGGACACATGTCATGAAAAATCATGTCCTTGTCAACTTCTAAAGGTGCCACCTGCGAACGGTAACCCAACCCGGGGGGAAGTCCCGCCGCAAGAATTACGTTCGACCATTTGGAACGAGCACTTTTCACACGGCGCTGCCGCGGCGCTCAAATAAAAACGTTACCCCGAAAGCGGTCGCAAACACTACGGGCCTGGATTCTGGAAGACTTCGCTCCCCTTATTGAGAAACGTCGGTTTAATAGCCTCGCTTCAAGACGCAATAAGACGCACAACACTTGTAGGTGGCCACTTTTGGAGAATCAATTGCATTCTAGGATCTGGAATCCAAACCTTAGGTCCTAAAAATAGTTAAACCTCGCATTGAGAAATCGCAGGAGGAGAGTTTTTAGCAAAAAACGCAACCAAAAATTTTTTTTTCATTGGCGGCGCTAGTTGTGCGTCCTACTGGGTTGCGACTTTGTCCGCCCAGACTTTAACAAAAATAAAAACATTTTTGTGATAAAGGCTGATAGTAAAAATATCCTTCCTGCCGTTTAAGCGTGCGCGCAAAGAAAGATGTACAAAATCGATTCCTGTATCAGATACACTAAACGAGACACTAGAATTAGGTAAGATCTATCTAACACCATAATTTCCGTAGACCAAACGACCGAGTTACTATAATAATATAACTATTAATTCCAGTACTAAGATAACTCTCTAAACTCTACCTACAGATGAATCAGAGTTTGAAATACAATTATTTGTATAATATTGCTTTGATACTGAACACCTTTGGTCCGTTTAGTCAGCCCATCAACAACGGTTTGTTTACATGAAATCCCCCAAATAATAGAAATTGGGGCAAAATCTATGGATCGATAGCTTCGGAGAATAGTCGCCGTTGCACACGACCACTAACGAACCTCTTTGTTACACCTGCCAGCCGAAAGCTGACTGTGGCTTATATTTTAGGCTTTGCTGACCATTCGTGTCGCCGACGCCGCCGCCCGCTCTGAGTTGGAAAAAAAACTAAACGTTCCTTTTTCGAATCGCCGTCTGAGTTCAGTCAGGATGATCTGAGTTTTGATAACCGGCTAGATAAGGAATTACATTGAAAAATAAAACGTATTATTCATTGAATTGAAGCGACTTTTGTTTGATTCGTTTGCTCGTTTACCAACATTTATCTTGTAGCATAGAAGAATCCTGCCTGGCTATTTGGCTGAAGATGATAAAAACTAACTTTAAATAAATACCTAATGTGTTATACTACCATCAGAGTGAACACTTTTGTTGTAAAGTTGACCCGTAACGTAACCGAGTAGTGCTAGCGTGTAAGGGTTGACGTGCTGTCGTATGTACTTGGTATAAGATTGGTACCTGAGACCTCATAATATGTTAAATGATACAGCATCCAACCGCTGTAATGCAATTTAAATCAAATAATGCAGTTACGGCTTCATTGGAAACCTAACCTCCTTCGGGGATATCGACTTGCAAGTTGCCTTCAACAGTTTGAGCGGAGCCGTACCCGTTTAATAGATAACTCGAAGATTTAAATACATCACGCAACTCTCTCGGGGTTACCCGTGCAATGGATAGTCCGCGTCAAAAGTTTTTTCTCCAATGCAAAATTACTTCTTTTTGGGTGCATTATTTTTAAAACGGCTCGCGACTTTCGGCGAGAATCGATTGCATTCGTAGGTTCTAGGATCTGGAATCCAAACCTTAGATCCTAAACATAGTTAAGCTTCGCTTTGAGAAATCGCAGGAGAGCTTTTAGCAAAAAACGCATCCAAATCCAAACGCCGCCAATAGTTTTTTTTTTTTTTTGCATTAAATACATCCAAAAAGAAGATATGTTTTTTTTCCATTGGCGGTGCTAGTTGTGCCTAGGTTATCACCTTAAGTTCTATAGAATGTGGCCACTTTTGGCGAGAATCGATTGCATTCTTAAGTTCTTTAAAATCTGGAATCCAAACCTTAAGTCCTAAAAATAGTTAAGCCTCGCGTTGAAAAATCGCAGGAGAGTTTTTAACAAAAAAGGCATCCAAAAATAAGACATGATTTTTTTTCATTGGTAGTTCCATACTGTATTGCCACTGCCTTAGTCAGAATAATCCTGCTACAAAAATTTATACGTTTATCATGCCAGGATATGGATGTCGCATTTGGCGGTGACTGTACTCTGACAAGAGATAAACCGGCAGTCTTGTCGAAATAAACTTTGTGAACGTGAAGGCAATAAAATAGAACCTTCATTGTAGAATTGAGAGTTAGGTGCAGTTCGTTTAAAAACGGGGGTTCAATTACTCATTTTTTACATCTATCACGATCAGCGATCACTTTCAATTTGACATTTCAAAGATGTTACTAACGGCATTTATTTGACATATTGAAAGTAAGTGATGAAAATGATGTGGACATAATCGCACAATATCGTCCACTAAATATCTTTAAAATGGCGTTTTCATCCCTGAAGATTAAGGGGCCCGTGAACTTAAGGTAGGTACAGTCAACAGCACATAAACCTTTACATTTTCGTTGCAAAGTCATCCATAACGTAACTGGATAGAGTTCACTCATATTATAAGGATCGACGTGCTGTCGATTGTACATGACTGTGAATCAAGAGGCTGTTTGCTGTCATCGTGAAGTAAACAATGATGACACAAAACATACAGGGTTCCCTGTCAACTGTCACAGTTTGCTTTAATCTATGAAAATCCTTGTGAAATACCTTCAATATACCTCTAGCAGTTTCATCTATCTGCTCTACCTAATCTCCAAGCTACTGAATACTCATTAGAATAAACCAAAATAGGGAGGTTCCCTATTATAACCTGTTATCTGCCCCAATATCTGAGGGGTTATTACCCGTATGCCTTTACTAGGGCCCACCTTTTCCCGAAGTTAGCCGAACACAGCCGAAGTTTCGCGATTATCGCTTATCGACTGTGGCCATCGGCGAAAGTAAGTTTAAACTGGTAAACTTTGATAATACCGCCGCTGGGACCCGGGGGGCTACTCGAGATGGGTCACTTGGAAAAGAGTCAGAAATAGTACCATATGTGATCGATAGATGGCGCTGCACTGCAGTCTATGAATGTATTTTTTTTATGTCATGAATTTAACATTTAGGTACTCCGTATTTAATTTGAATGATTCCCGATATTTGCACATATAATTGAGATTTAGACAAACTGAAGTGAAGTCACTTTTTGTTTTTTCTAAAGCACTAACCCGTGCTAGGGAATATTTAAAAAAATATAATAGGTAAGTTGAAAAAATTCACTCGGGACAGGACTCAAGGGTTCAAGTCCTGTCCCGAGTGAATTTTTTCAACTTATTATAAATGTTTGAAGTGAAGTCATTTCAATTTTCAGGCATTTGGGACTAAGGCCTATTTTTCAAGTTAGTTATTCGACCAATTATAGCCCATGCAACATTCGTTCCATTTTCAAATCATTCCTAAGAATAATTCTTATCTGGCGATTGTAAAATTGGACCTAAGGCAAATTAAAATTCAGTCACAATGAAATCATGGCATTTTGACATTTAGTCGTTACGGACCGGAGGGATAGTATGGTTCGAAATGGTTCGAATCGCGGTTATTTTTCTAGGTAAATTAATTTTCTTTTTCATCCGGACGCAGCAACGGCTGAGTTGTAGAAGCCCACCTGTATCCTGCAGCTCATGACAACATTTATTAACGTTAAAAAATAACTGCAATCTGACCCATATTGACCCTGTACTCTGGTGTTCGTATCAGTTTTAGAGAAACTTTGAAGCTCGCTTGTGTAACGTATATTTACCTGTTTTATAGATCTAAATTCCTATCTCTCAAGGTTTCCTGGAAGAAATCTCTTACAGAGATAAGCTCGCCTTTGTATATGTCTTTTCTTATCTAATGTGTCCTGTAATATGATTCGTGTGCAATAAAGTATATTTAAGATTGTGAAGTGTAGTTTTTTTTATTGCTTTTTATTATTACATCCTCTATCTGGATGTCATTTTTCGTTTAGCAGTGCCAACTACAAGGTGTTACAAAAGTACCTAACTCTTTTTACAGGGTGTAACCTACTGGTCAACAGGATGTCAAATCTGTAAAAAAAAGTTGAAAAAAACAATTCTTATTTTATAACCTCAAAATTGAAAAATTGTCATCACTTTTTTGTTTTTGTTATTAGCTCAAATTTAAAAATATGTTTGTGCATTTACATAGCTTTGAGTTGTTAAAACATTGTGAAAGTCAATGAAAACAATATTTAAAAAATTCTTTTCTCCCGCCACATCGTTCACATTTTATTAATTTAAAAATTAACGGAACGTCATAGAGCAAAAAAAATATTTAGGTTGTGATTCCTATCACCGGGTGCTATTACCCTGTAAAAAGAGTTAGGTACTTTTGTAACACCTTGTATTTGTTTGGTGAAAGCTGAAAATGTTCTTTTAAAAAGTCTAAGTAGAGGCCCTGGGACTGGAGAACGTATGTTTGGTGACGTTGTGTGTGTCATGGGCGAAGTTTGGATTCAGTAGGTTTTCAGATTGCCCGCCGCCGTGGGTTGTTTGTATTCATAGATTTTTAGAGAAATTGCTGATGTGTTGTTTATGATAACGTTTATGAGTGACAAACTATTTTATACAGATTTATCCGTAACGTCACGTCCAAAGAAAAAAAATATATCTCTCATAATATTTCGGAGACAACCGGATTTTTCAATATCGAGTCCTAAATAATACTTGTTGGTCATCTTGTAGGTATGTACTTACAACAGTTTTTTACCGCAAGTGGGTTATTTTTTGGTGTAATCACTATAAATTGGACAGAGTATTTCCCACAGGTAGAGTTTTTTCTTGAGGTTTTTTTATTAAAATTTAACAGAAGTATCCAAAGTCAAAACGTAGACTTTTCAATTTAGAAGGCTCTATTTATCGAGCCATGTTGACAAATAAACTTCAATAACAATACTCCAAGATAAGGCTCAAACGGCAGCATAACACAACCAGATAGGAACCCAATCAATCGATCAATCAAATTGGATGCAATTAATTTTATTAAATCAAAACCGACCAATTATGAACCAAGGTATATCAGTAGAGTGCTTGTAAGCAATACTTGGAGCTATTGAATACAAATGTATTCCATATAATAATGTTTTGCGACTGAGCGATCAAAGAGTTACGAACCTCAATATGCATTGAACGTGCTCCAACCCTGAACCAAGTACCTGCTAGTTCTAGGAAAATCTAAGCCGCTACAATGGTAAGCGTTATGTTTTAGTTCCAAATATTGACACTAGATGTCGCTAGTGGTTCTAAAAGTAAACGTTTTTGTAACGAAATTAAATAGTGTAAACGAGGATCGTTAAGTCTTAAATGTATTCCACTATTTAACGATTTAAATAAATCGAATAGACCATAGATGTGCTTAAGAGCTACTTTAGATGTAAAAATGAAATTCGTAGACCCGAAAACCGGCAGTACGCTACGAACTCTCGTAGCGCCCCTACGAATCCCGTGTCCCTACGCCGCGCCCCGTAGTAAATTTTAATACGCGTAAACAAAATACATTTGCCGGCAATAATATGCATTTATTTGACAAAATTGTGTGAATAATAGAAAGTTAATAGTAAATCAAAAGTTATTAGTGAGAATTTAATAGTAGGAGGTAAATAAGTCTCGGTGTTAAAACGTTTTAAATAGGTTGTACGGGAACGTATTTTTAAATTGTAAATTGGACTATTACGTGACTTGATAGTGTCTGAAACATCAATGAAGGCAGCTTAAATTGGTGAGTGGTGTTTATTCTGAGCGCATTTTCCTCTAAATAAACGATTGAAATTAAGCTTAAATCATTTGCATAGTTGGTAGATATATTTTTTTAAAGGTGATAGCATCTTTTTCATATCAATACAGTGACTTTTGGTAGACTTTGTATTTTTTAAGACATGTTTTGATGACATAGACCAGTACTACCTAAACCTGTTTGAGTATCCGCCAATTAACTTTGAACTCTAGGGTCGGCGGACTTAACCACATAAGTCCTATACAATTTCTATAGGACTTATGTGGTTATGTCCGCCGACCCTAGAACTATAAATGTCGTTTCTTTATATTGGCGTAAACGACAGTAGCTCGGCAGGAAATACACAATTTTCACAGTTTTATTTTTATTTTGTAGCTAAACTGAGTTGTTTTTGTTCAGCGCATTTTGTTTCTCGATAGTAAACCAGTTTTTTTTTTCATTACTAGTGGTTCGCCCCGAACTTTGAACTCGCGACCCCATATCTCAGCAACCCCTCGACCGATTTGGCTCATGTTCGAACTTAAAAATTCTCTTAACCTTATTTACCTGCCTACCAAATTTCGTGACGATCCGACTAAATTTACTCAAGTTATCGTCGAACGAACATTCATACATACATACATACATACATACATACATACATACATACATACATACATACAAACGCCGGATTGTTCCAGTAGACTCGGAGAACTTCGCTCGCTTCGCTCGCTCGTTCAATTACTAGTTGTTCGCTCCGAACTATGAACTCGCGACCCCAGTTACAGATGTGTAACTTTGCTTACGCCATTCGCGCAGGCGCGCTTTGCATATAAACTATACAACCCCATATCTCGGCAACCTCTCGACTGATTTGGCTCATGTTCGAACTTAAAAATTCTTTTAATTTCTTTTACCCGCCTGCCAAATTTCATAACGATCCGACCAAATTTACTCAAGTTATCGTCGAACAAACATTCATACATACAAACATACAAACATACAAACATACAAACATACAAACATACATACATACATACATACAAACGCCGGATGGTTCCAGTAGACTCGGAGAACTTCGCTCGCTTTGCTCGCTCGTTCAATAAACCACATAGTAACAACAATTTAGCTGGTTATGAGATTTGCACAAAATCTAGTTTTTTGGGCGGTACCACCGGATGCCATCAATTACGAATTACGAGTATAAAAATCTCAGCGTTGGAAAATAAATTGGTTGTGTGATATAAAAAAATCGGAAAATTGTATTTTAATCCACCAAATAACATCGCTATTTGACAAGTCTTTTTATTTCATGGACGGGCTTTAGATGCAAAGACTTTGTCCAACATAATAAGACGTCCAACGTAATAAGGCATAACATAATAAGGCGCTTCCAGCTTAGTTGGACTAGCCATTCTTAATCGATTGACAAAGTTAAGCAACATGCATCTGGCGCGGTCAGTTCTTGGATGGGTGGCCGCTAGTGGCAATAATATCTGAGCACTTCCGTGCTTCGGAAGGCACGTTAAACCATTAATCCCGGTTGTTGTTGATTAATACCAATCATTACGCCATGTCAGAGGCCCTTTGGGCGGCCTAAAAACTCTGACACCACTACCTCATACGATTACTTACCTACCTAGTACTGTAATGATCCAAATGAGTACAAATCAGTATTATATTTCATCTGATAATATTGAATCTCTCTTCGAACCTTTACTAACCCCTGAAGGCTTCTCTTTTTATACGAACAACAAACCTCTGCAAACATTGCGAGAAAAAGCGAAGAGCAGGAAAACTGAATTGATTAAAAAGGTTTACTCTGTCTGTGCGCATATCTAGGGTATATTCATTGAACGAAATAGATGGAAACAGAAATAATGTATCCCACCAAAAACATTCTGTAAAAACTAGCCATGTCAACAATTTAATTTTTTCCTTATATTGACATGTCATTCTTATAATTTTGACATAGATATTGTGTTATTTCTCCTTTTGACATAACCCAAAAATGCTGACATTTCGTAATTAAGTAGATTTTGTGTTTAATAATTATAATTGCATGTTTGCACATTCTAATATTCATACGCCCATATGGTTAGGACATGTAATGAACTAAAATCTCATTGTAAGACTTTTTTATTATTTGTACCCATGTTCATGAATAAATGATACTTTACTTTACTTTACTTTAAAGTAAAGTAAAGTAAAGTAAAAAACATTTATTTAAAAAAGGACACAGTTTACAAGTTACACATGCTTAAAATATATACACTATAAAAGAAGGTAGAATTAAAATAAAAAGTTCAATGGCAGTCCCCAAACTAGGCGAGGCCTGTATCTTGGGGACTTTATTAGTGTGCACAGTGAAGTCGAGGAATATTAATTTTGAACGACAAGTTTACATGTCTCGATGGAGCTGCTTTTTTATCTCTAAAAAGTAATGAAATCTAGACAAAGTCGTGCCAAGTCTAAGGTTCTTTACTGCGATTTCTTTATTATTATATTTAATGTTGTGTGACTTGGCCGTTGAAGGGTACTAGAAGGATTTTAAGTGATTAATAGCTTACTGGATGACAAAAAATTCTGCGTTCTGGTCTAATTCAGAGGTTCTCAAATAGGGGCCTGAAAATGCGGCGAAATGGTTCCAGTAAAGCAGTGGTTCTTAACCTTTTAGTGAGTGCGGACCATTTGACAAAATTTTTGTCTCGCCACGGACCACCAACTGTTTGGGGGTAATTTTAATTAATAAGGGGTTATTTTATCGATAAATAAAACACGCATACATTATTCAAAGCTTACCTAACTTATTTTGTTTAGGAAATTGTTTTTGATAGTTATTTTACTGTACTCATATTCGTGACAAATAGGTACAGTCGGCCACAGTCTCAGATACCCCTTTTTGTTCGATTGGCGCCCTTATACTGCGCGCGATAAGAGCTGCCATGGAGTATCTGAAATTGTGGCCGACCGTACTTTGTTATCAAGACAAATGCGCGCGCAGCGCGCCCGAAAATGTACGATGTTACCCTTGAGATTTCCTTGTTTGTAAATATGAAAAACGCGCTTAGTGTGCCCGAAAATTTACCGATTATCCCTGACATGTAATAAATGCGCGCGCAGCGCGCCCGAAAATTCGCCGACATAAACCCACATTTATTTAGCAATACTAACCGAGACTATGTAAATAGGATAAATTCACCGATTGCATTTACCCTTTTTTATAATAGAGATTTCCTTTATTGTAAATTGGACAAACTCGTCTGCCTATTGTGCCAGTAATTTATGAATTATACTATAACTTTATTTCTATACTACATATAACCCTTGATGATGGACAAATGCGCGCATAGCGCCCACAAAAATACATTGACTTTTTTACCTACCTTTAAATTTGAGTCTATGTAATTAATATAAATGCGCGGGCGAGCTCGGAAATTCACAGATTGCACCTACCCTTTTTCAACATAGAGATTTCCTTGGTTGTATATAATAATAGGACAAACGCGCGCAGCGCGCCCGAAAATTCAGCGGTTTTTTTACACTAAATTACACCTTCCAAAACCACTAAATGGCTGACATTTTTCTGGTTGCTTCGCGGACCACTTCGGGTGCCTCCGCGGACCACCAGTGGTCCGCGGACCATAGGTTAAGAACCACTGCAGTAAAGGATGGTACGGCAGTGTTTGCTTCGCGCTCGACCTGGCGGAGGCACTGCCGTGCCTCCAGACCCAGATCTTAGGCATTGGCATCTACGTGATGAGATGATACATAGAGCGTCCAGTGGCACCTTCACTCACCACACTAGATAGGTGAAAGTGGCCACTTTCGAAAGAAAGTAAGAAAAGACATTTATTAACGGCACAATACTCAAAACTCAACATCAAAACGAGGACTAAAATTAGGTACATTTGAATTATTAGTTTTATGTATTGAGCCCCTAGAACGTCAAATCAAAGCAAAATGTCACGTCCGCACCGCGAACTTGTCCCAAGTCTCTTCTGAGTGACTGAAGCCTAGAGAAGGTATTTATATGTAATCTGATGATGCGCCCAGACTACCGATGGCATCCTCCTCTTTCTGTTTATTTTGCCATTCAGGGGAATTTCTGTAGCGTTTTTTCATTCAAAATTAGTCCTTTTCTCGTAAAGAGTGCCTCTAAGATGTAATTACGGGTATTGGGTCCAAATGAAAGGGCCCTTGGGGTGGGCCCATATTTATCCCGAAACGGTTTTCAGGGTTCCGTACTGAAGGCAACCGTACCATAGCTGAGAGATGGTAGCCGAGTGGGTAGAACGTTGGACACACAAGCGCGAGAGTCACAGGTTTGAATCCCGTTGCGGGCATTCCTACCAAATGACTTACTTCTTCTTCTTTTCTTGTCGATGGTTCTTGCTTGTCCCTTCACACTTTTATGCATGTCATTACGACAATGCAGCAGTACTAATCCTTGCTAGCCAAAAGTTGCACTGGCGCATGTGGCAACGTCGTATTGTAAAGGGAGCTTTACGGAACCTCAAGAGCGGGAGCTCGCTACGCTCTTGGCCGTATTTTGAATGAAAGCTCGCCTCGAATGTGAATGGATGTAATGGCTTAATGGTGTTTCGGGTTTAGGATAAAGATTTTTATTACAAAACATGGCTTATTTAACTTGCCCGGGTAATGACGAGGAGCTACTTGTTTTGGGTGCAGATTTTTAGTCCGGCCAAAATTTGCCAATCTACAGGGTGCACTCTAAGTCAATAGCGGAACTTTAAGTAGGCAATCTACTGATCAATACAAACAACTTGTACTAGGTGGCGAAAAAAATGGAGTGAAAAAAATATCAGCTGTTCCATACGAAAGGTCGCCTCAGTACTGCGCCAAATGTATGAAACAGCTGATATTTTTTTCGCTCCATTTTTGTCGCCACCTAGTACAAGTTGTTTGTATTGATCAGTAGACATCCTATTTAAGGTTTCGCTATCGACTTAGAGTGCACCCTGTATTAAGAATGGCTAGTCCAACTGGGCTGTATGCGCTTCTAATGTGTGGTAGACTTTGTCGATAACAGCGTTTCAGGACCTACAGACGGAATTCTGGACGGATAAACATCGAATCGGGATTCCGAACGCAGTAACAGCGTACAACTCTATGGACCTACCACACACATACGATTTTTTTCCGTGCGGAATTTTCATAGATTTGTATGCAGTTGCCAAATCGGTTCATCTAGAAAAAAAAATCTGAGGTAACAATAAAATAATAAAATACGGATCGAATCTTTGTACCCCTAAATTAAAAAAAAGCTATAACTAGATAGATACTATTTACCTCAGATGTAAAATTCAGTCCCACCTCAAAGCAAGTTGACCGGTTCCGTCCAGAGCTTCAATCCAGGTTTAATTTAAACCGGATTACGGAACTCATCATAAAATCAATCACTTTATAAACTTAGCTCGAGGAGAGACGAACAAAATTCATATTCCCACGGTTAATAAGGATTAAAGCATCGATTAAAGTTTAAACTCTAGAGATGAATACGGAAGGTCCATTTTATGTTGAGTGGCAATGTGCGAATTTATTGATCAAACTCAGCGACGAAAACTGTAAGCTTAAAATGGCAGCTGAAATACAGAGATATTGTTCGAAAATCAAAAAAAATAGAGTCTACGACTTGGCTTGATTGTATTTTGATTCGTCATTTCTAGACTGGTAATAAAATAAAATTGAGTTCAAGATATAATAACTAGCGTATTTCTCTTGGCACTTATTCTGCAGACCGTATTTATTTTTGGAGACAATAGATTCCTCCAGCTAGGTATGTATGTATGTCTTCGACAAATTGAGATGGTATTAATTTAGTTCTGAACACCATTACATCCCAGAAAATTCCCGTTACAATGCCTTAGATGCGAAGCGTAGGTCAGTTATATTATAATCTAGACCTTAGGTCTCATTTAACGGCTCGTTTTCGGCAAAAAAACGGATCCAAAAAGAAGATACCTAGGTTTAATTGGCGGCGCTAGCATGCTTTAAATTTGCCAATCGATTAAGAATGGCTAGTCCAAACTGGGCTGTATGCGCTTCTAATGTGTGGTAGGCTTTGTCGATAACAGCGTTTCAGGATCTACTGAGTCGTCTTTTCATCCCACTCTATTGTGCGGTTTAACTTTCACCGAGAGGACGGCTCAAGAAGTTCTCCCCGTCTGGGCTGAGCTTAAGCCGAAACTAGAAATGCGTCGAAATGTACACTTTGCAGCATGGTTAGCATAAGGTTGTGTTAGAGCGTATCCATCGGGTTAAAACTCTAAATATCACACTCTACGTCAAATAAAAGAGTGTGAGGCAAATGATATAGTTTTTAAATAACCCTTATGTACTGCCAAACCCAGCCTTATGCTTCGCTTGCAGGTTTACAGTCAAGTTGGTGGCCCGTTATTATTTAGCTGTTTTTACCTTGCGCCAGTTTTGGCCGATTCAGTGGCTATTTTGTTCACGTATTAGGTAAGTAAATACAGGGTAATTTTTAAATAGCTTTATCCCTGAAACGCGTCAACGTCTAAACATCATTTCCAAATACGATCAGAGCTAGTGAAGCTGGACAAAAATTTTAGATAATACCTAAATATTTGAGTTTGAGTCTGAGTTTTGAGTTTATAAATTCGTAAAAAAGCAACACTTTTTTTAAACATTTATTATAAGTTGAAAAAATTCACTCGGGACAGGACTTAAACCCGCAACCGCATCGACAGTTACTTGACTCGGTAGCTCAATTGGTAGAGTACCTGCACGGTATGCGAGAGGTTGCGGGTTCAAGTCCTGTCTCGAGTGAATTTTTTCAACTTATTATAAATGTTCAAATTATTCCCAAGCACGGGTTAGTGCTTTAGAAAAACAAAAACACTTTTTTTGTTGAATTCGGTAATAAATTACTCTTTATAACAAACAATGCAACTCATGCTCACACTTTACATCACCCCTCTTTAAGATTAATAACACAACATTCTAAGAAGGGGATTATATACGGCGCCCTTCTTTGTAAAATGCATAAATTGTGTTTTAAAATGAACGTGTCACGCAAAAAGTGCGCTCAGTTTATAGCAAAAGGCTGCTTGTCCACCGCACCGATACGACACGATATTAGGTCGGCGCCGATATAACGGTAACACATAGTATTATAGGCTTGCCCTGCACCTATACCATCCTAACAGCTTAGTCGGCCTAGCCCACAGAAAAGACGGGTCAATACGTGTGGAGCCAACTAAGTCGCGGGTTTCCTCACGATGTTTTTCCTTCACCGTTGGCGAGTGGTTTTGCAAATTGAAAAGAAACAAAGTCATAGATACATGCCAGCACCGGGAATCGAACCTGGGTCTCTCGCTTCCGAGTTCAATGTTCTTACCACTAGGCCACCACCGCTGTATCGGTGGACAAGCGTTCGTAGTAAATGTAGTACCGACAAAACACGACACGACACGTAAAGTACAATACGGTAAATGTATAACCGTTATATCGGCGCCGACAAAATATCGTGTCGTGTCGTGTCGATGTGGTGGACAAGCAGTCTAAGGGTGGTATTCATGAACGATACTTAAACTCAGTTCAAACTAGAACGGTTCTTAAACGCTGTTTAAACTCAGTTCAAACTAGAAAGCTCCTTGAACTCTGTTTAAACTCAGTTTAAGTAGAGTTTAGTAGTGTCGACTGTCGATAAAACAGTGCATGTTTTGATTTGAATATCCCTCCCTTCATAACAAAACATGCACTGCTTTATCGACAGTCTGAACTCTGTTTAAACTGAGTTTAAGTAGCGTTCTAGAATACCACCCTAGAGCTCCATGTCATGCGTCGCCCTCCATCTTTTATCTTCTATCTCATTAGTCTTTCCGATTATGGTCGAACAAGACTAATAATTAAAACTGGGCCAATGAGTTTTCAAAGTTCGGCTCTTCCATGAGCCATATTCGCTTCTAGTAGGTCCAAATATTACAAAGAGTACCCGTAAGTAAAATGTAGCTTCTTTGAGTATGGATTTAATAACCACGTGTGGCCACTTTGGATTGGCAATTTTTGCGTTGATTCTATATGGTTTATACTTTTGGGTTTCATGATATTTAGCGAGTGGTATTGCTGCTACAAATAACCCTTACACGCCAGCACTCTACTCGGTTACGTTACGGGCGACTTTATAACAAGTGTACGCAAGTGTACGCTCTGACGTGATCTCGTGTGTACGTAACTTTTAAATAAATTAAAGTTATAATTACCAGCACAGGTAATCGAACCTGGGTCTCTCGTTTCCGAGTTCATTGATCCACCCACCAAGCTACCATCTATTAGAAAGAGTACTACAGGGTGCACTCTAAGTCGATAGCGGAACTTTAAGTAGGCTGTATACGTGATCTGTGCTGTCTACTGATCAATACAAACAACTTGTACTAGGTGGCGACAAAAATGGAGCAAAAAAAATATCAGCTGTTTCATACATTTGGCGCAGTACTGAGTCGACCTTTTGTATGGAAGAGCTGATATTTTTTTCACTCCATTTTTTTCGCCACCTAGTACAAGTTGTTTGTATTGATCAGTAGACAGCCTACTTAAAGTTCCGCTATCGACTTAGAGTGCACCCTGTAGTTTGTAGATATATAGATGAATATGCGAAGAATACCCTGTATAGATGCGAATATGCGAAGTGGGCCTACTGTGCTACTTCGGTTGTCCCTATTTTCGACTCAAGTCGAGATGGATCGTTCAAAGGTGATTCAGCTAAAAAAACGCGAGTCGCTGAAATCGGATGCGGTGCGAAGTATTTGTCACGAAGAAATTCAAGTTGTATTTTTGCGGAATGATAAATGGATACTTATAATTAAATTAGGTGAAAAAATTAGAGAGATCTCGAGGTCGTTTTTTGAACTTTTGTGTTCGAGGTTGATGCATAGTAAGAGGTGGGTAAGATGTAGCATACCTAAATATACTATACGTCCCAGTAGTTGGTCACAGGCTTTCTGTCAGATAGAGATAGAGAGAGAGAGATATTGAGCTTAATTACTACGGGTGACCTCCGACCCAGAAGGTCCGTAACACCAAAGTATCGCAGATAATGAGGAAAAAAGTAGAGATCCTTGAGACCATCCAAAAGAGGAAGCTAGAGTATTTCGGCCACATTTAGAAACCCCCCACATTTAGTCCACATTTGGAAATATTAGGCCACATTTAGAAATAACAACAACAAGTACAGCCTTCTTCAACTTGTCAGACGAGGCAAAGATACCAGGCAGAAGGAGACCTGGTAGAGCCAAGATATCATGGATGCAAAATCTGCGCGGATGGTTCGGGCAAGCACCGGCTCATTGTTTTGGTTGGCGACTTCGAAAGACGAGACAGGCAAACTGATCGCCAACCTCCGATAGGAGGCGGTACGAAAAGAAGAAGACCCCGGATAATGCATAGGCTTATGTATACCTATAGTTGTTTTTTACTTTATACCTTTTTGTTACTTCGGTTCCGCAGTATTTGGATAAAATCTGCCCGGAAATTGTCGTCAAAATACTACGGACACACTGCCTCGGAGTTCCGTGTTCCGAGTTCAGAGTTCTCAGATGTACTTCACGAGAACTCCGAGTTCTGGCCGCTTCAATGTGAACGGATCAAAGGAACCGCATAGGTTATAGTGAACTCGGAACTCAGAACTCTGAACGTGGAACGCAGAACTCCGGGCGGTGTGTGCGGTACCCTTATAAGTAAGTAACCATGGCCTACATAACTATACAAACTGGGTTTCCTTTATACAGGGCATTTTTTAATAGCTTTTAACCTCAGACACGTCAACTTCTAAATGCGATTTCCGACAACTTTTGTTCTACGACTTTTTGAAAAGCTCGATACTTTTTATTTGATTAAAGTTTATTATCCTTTAAAAGTGTGCATTTAACTTTCTACCATTCCAGCGCTGCCTGCGCGGCGCGCTTTCGTGCCCCTCCGCTCTCAACCACCTTTCTGGCCTCTCCTGCTCTTATTTGTTACTCTAAGCTAAAAAGAATAAAAAAATAAAAATGTTTGAAACAAAATATGTAAATTTTATTGTATGTAGAGCAAAAATTGCAATTTCACCAAAGTCGTAGAACAAAAATTGTTGGAAATCACATTTAGAAGTTGGGGTGTCTGGTTAGCTATTTAAAAATTTCCCTGTATATGTAGAGGATTAAAATTATTTTGATCTTCAGGTAATTGATGAGGCGTACAAACGCAAAGATCTAAAAGAACGCACAGAGCTGCCAGACCTATCTTCCCCATTTGAAGCCCCAAAGAACTAAGCTTAAAAAGCCCTTAAAACATTTACGAGGTACACTCTAAATTATTTACGAGCGAAGGAGAGATCGCTAGTATTTCTTTTGATTTTTTTCGCCACAACTCTGCCATACCGCGGCGCGATAAAAGATGCATGATATCCCACCAATGAATATCTTAGGGTGTAAAATAAAACTCGATGGCTGTAAATTTATATGCGCCCTTAGTAAGTTGATTGCTCTAAAGGACTCTATCAGGCTTGAGTGTTGGCGCGTTGAGACTTCGCGAGCAATCATCATCAACATTACCATCATCAACATCATTATCATTACCTTAGCTCATATTTTGTTTACTGCTGGTTATTGACTTGTCGTCAGTATGTTATGAATTTCAATTTCAATTAGTTTCACACGGTCAGTATTTAACAAAAACAAATGTTTGACTGACACTGATGTGTCGTTGGTCGTTACAGGTTACTATTTATTTCTTTTCGACATTTTTTTTTCTCCTTCCCATGTTGGGTCCACAGCTGCCACTGCGGGTGCCGCAGCTGCGTCGGCGGCTAGGCAGAAAGTATTAAAATATAGTCAGCTCATATGAGCCACTATTTGTTCATGCCTCTAGCTGTAGAGACCATGGGGGTGTGGGGGGAGGAGGGGAGGGGTTATGTCAGAGAAACTGGTCGGCACTTAAGGAACCGGGGCTATGACTACCGTTCCGGGGCATACCTGGCGCAGAGGATTTCCATGGCGGTGCAGCGGGGGAATGCTGCTAGCGTCATGGGTACCTTTGTGTCGGGTGTGTTGCGGGGCGGTATATTTGGTTAATGTTGTTTTTGTTTTGAACTTTTTTGTGTATGTACTTGTGTGTGTTTGTCATGTTTTTATTGCCTTGCCCAAATTTTTTGACGAAGCTTTGTGAATTTTTTTGTATTCTATTATTGCATGTAACATTAATACCACAATAAACGATAGCCCAGTTTTTTTGTGCTATCGAGTTGTTGTGTCTACTTTACTTTACTCTAAGTATTTACGTTGAAATTAGCTAGGTGGTCATACTTAATAGCACGATAAAAACGTTTGTTGCGGTGTCATGACACCGGGGTGTAGGAGTTCGCACGCTAGGTGTAAATGCACCACCAAGACTTAAGTGCTAGCTAGAGTATTTCGGTTTTATACCGCGTTCGTTTTATTATATTGTAGGTGTATTTATCGTAAAATTCGTTCGTTCGTTCATTATGTCGAATATGTTTTTTTATCGCTTCCTTTTTTGTAGGAGACTATTGCACAGTCGACAGTATGTTGACTTTGGTACATGAGACCACTTGAAACTGACTTTGCGACTTCTCGTTAAAACCTAAGTAATAATAAATTGAATGAATTACGCACATTTTGGTTCCCACATAAAAAATAATAACATAACAAGACAACCACCCACTACAACTTTTCGATACATTTAGCAACAAAATAAACAACTCAGCACTTCTCTAATATTATTACTTGGAGAAAAACTATTTACTTTGTCAAAGCGCCACTTCTGTAATTTCTTCCCCCTCCCGAGTTTCCTTTGCCCCGCTCCCGCCTCTCCCTCGTCCAGGGAAGAGCAAAAATATGTTGCTCCTGAATTACTTACTTCATCCATCCACTGCAGGAAGAAATTGTCACCGGGAATAGATTTGAAGCGTTGACGGTTCTGTAGGTTTTGAACTTTTTTATTTATAACTGAAGCAGTAGAGTTAGAGTTGAGTTGAAATACGAAACGTGTGAAATGAGCGTTACAATTAGTACTTGACGTTGATTTTTAAATTTTTTGAACTGCTTTATGTCGTCATCCGTAGTCGAACGAAGGTTGACGGTGTTGGTGATCGAATCGCGAGTCTTAAGTGGAAATAGGCAGGAGACCTGGCGAGGCGGGAAGATGTTCGGTGGACAAGAACATTGACAGAGTGGCGGCCAAGAGTTGGATGGCGGTTGGTAGGTAGACCTGCACAGCATGTGTCGATGGCCGCAACGACATCGCTGTGGCGGCAGAGGGTCCATGGATGCGGATGGCGAGGGACCGTGAGAGGTGGCGTGAGGGGAAAAAGGCCTATACCCAGCAGTGGGCAGAGGTGGACTGATGTTGATGATGATGATGCGCAAGCAGCTCAATGCAGTTAGTGTTTTTTCAAGAGCTGAAACGTTTGTTGAATTCTGGTGATGCTAATTCTTCTACTTCTCGAGTTGAAAGCATTTAAAATCGGGGTTCATCACCTCACTCTTGCCTTCTAAGGATTAGCGATTTTTGTCTAGAAGGTAGCATGCCCCAGAAAACTCTTCAAACTCTTGAGTGTGCTGAGATTTAATGGCGGGCCCACTTTCTTGCATCGAGGAACCCTAAACTTATTATAAGTTAAAAGAACATTTCGAGTTAAAACTACTTTTTAGCTTTATTTTTCTCTTATGTCATTTCCCAGGAAAATTATTTTGTAGCGTAGGTTAGATGCCTACGAAAGTCGTTTCCTATTTTTAACCTCAACTTTTTTTGCATAAGCGTAAGCTAGATTAAAGCTATAAACCTGAACACCTGGTTTAAAACGGTTCACATATCTAGATAAAAGATTATCAAGCCGATTTCTGAATTGAGAAATTCACTAAGCAAATACGTAAGTAACGTCCTGTCTCTGAAGATTTCTCACAAAAGAGCGTGACAGGACGATACTTAAGTATTTGCTTAGTAAATTTCTCAAACCGGGCCAAAGAAACGTTACCAACAACCGATCCGTAAATATGAATTCCCATCGCGCCTTATACAAAAGAACAATACTATTATTTTTACCACAACATTACCGTAGGCACTGACTTCAGAAAAATACACGAAGAGAGAAAAATACACAAAACAGCCAACACTAAACCGTTTTCAATACAAAATCAAGCCTTCTGAATATAAAAAGGAGCATTCTTTATAGATCCACGCAATACGTGAGGACATCGATAGGCACGTGTTTTTGAGTTTTCCGCACAACTGTACAGTGAGAGTACAGTAAAATAATAGTCCTAAAATATACCTTTTGCCCTGTCGGCATAAGATCTGCAATCACGGGCTGACAAGTTTAAAAGGATTATCGAGACTTCAAGTCTATAAATATTTAAAAAGCTAGGTACATCTTTGTTTGTTACACTTTATTGCACACAAAATATACAAAAACTTAAATAACATGGTAGTAAGAGAACGTGTACAAGGGCGGAATTATTTCTAAAGAAATTTCTTCCAGCCAGCCCTGGTTAATAATGAAATATAAATGTTGAGAACGTGGGATGGATCTTTAAATTTGGTGTAATTTTTCTGGGCAGACTCGAAAAATAACTGACCCGATAATGCTCATGTGTAAATTGATTTGAAGTCAGTAGTCGGAATTAGTACTCGTTTACTTTATCTCAAATTCTGAGTCTGAGACTCTACCACCAGTAACGTCCGGCAGACCGACGGCATCTGCAAAGCAAGTTACACAATGGCAAAACTGGGGCCTTAGCCTGAAACCCAATGGTGCTTAAATGGGCTCCCAGTTGACAGCTTCAATTACGATTTATTAATGCTGTCGCTCCTTTTAATATTGTTGTAGGTAGTTTAGCAAAGAATATTCTGATTCAAATTTTACGTAGATGATCAGTTCTTTGGTTGTAGGAGAAAACCTTGTAGGAGAGCCTCGGCAACTTACACTGTAAATCAGCCTGTCTACCTACTGTATCATCCTCTACGCCGCGTCGACTGTATCGACGAGGAAGAGAATTGTGTGTATTAAAATATATGCGCATATATTGAACACAGCCAGTGTGATTGAATGGATACCGCCGGCTTCGCTCTGATTTATGAAACATTTATGAAGACAAGTTACCTACCTCGGGCGACGCTCTGAAAGTGCTGTGGGTGAAAACACTGCGCCAGAGAGGCTATTTTATCACTGCATGGGTATGGTAAAATGCTTTTGGGAGAGTTCTTTAGTATTTCTTACAAAATTTAGGACAGCTGATAGCTGAGAGCTGAGTCACACCAGATAAGTGAAGTTACCACTCGGACGTTGCAGGGCAAGACAAGGAACACCTACCTATCTATTCAAAAACAAAGATTTGTAAATAATATGTGTAAATCAATGTTACTAACAGTAGGTTAAATTGTTTATTACTAACATCTTGTACTGTGTTTTATGATCCTCGTAGTTGATCGAAATAAATTGAATTATTATTATTGTTGGTTATCTTATATTTCACTCACTTGTGCGTGTGAGGTTTTGTGGGCACGGGCCGCAGCCAAGTGCATTTATTATTATTTTTTTACGAAATCCCTAAAAATTTTCGTACTATCCTGCAGGTACTCAGGATTACAGCTTTTTGAAGCTGTATGTAAGTAGACGGGTGGATGGAGAGTTTTTTTAATTGTGTGTGAAGTAGCTTTGGTATCACGCCGGTTGCCGAAATTACTATAGGTATTGTTACTACTGTGCTCACCCGCCATTGTGATTGAATTTGTGCCGAAAGTTCTGTGTATTTTGTTATTTTTGTTGTCTGTACGGAGTCTAAATTGTGTGTGTTTGGAATTGATATATCTGTCGGAGACACATGGTCATACGAGAGCAGAACGCAAGGCGTGGCGGACCTAGAGTACCTATGTACTCCCTACGGCGGCGCCCGCGCCTTTGACAGAGTCTTGGTTCGGCAGTCATCCACCCGCTTGCCCCAAATACGGACGGGCGCAGGGCTGTATGACAAAGAGCCTCGGAACTGTCACACGTTTTGCTAATTACGAATATCACCGACGATCGTGCTTAGAGTCAGTGCGGTTACTTATCTACTAAGATACTTACCCGAATCGTGCTTAGAGTCAGTGCGGATACTTATCTAGGTACTAAGACACTATACCTGAAGAAAGGACTGAGACCAGTGTATCTAATTGTTTGTATGATAGACTGAAACCAGTGTACAAAGCCTGTATGGTCATACGGGTTTTATTGTAATCTCTTTCCTGAATACGATATTGAACGAACCGATGTCTTTTAATGTCTTACAATACCTCGAGTGCCACAACCTGCCCACAACGTGCTATTCTGATACAATCCTGACAAGATCCTGATGGCTTCCGCCACAAACCTCTACCACTTCTGGTGCTGTTCCCTACATCAGAAGTGGGATCCACTCGAGGTGAAGACCTGGAATGTCCTGCTGAAGAAGAAAAATCAAGATGAAAAATAAAAAGTTGTGATTAAATCCAACACTGAAGTCAAGACGACGACCAAGTGACAAGTTCCTAAAGCTATGAAAAAAAAATACTACCCAGAAAATAAAATCATCAATGCATTGATGTCTCTGCCTACCCCGCGGACGGAGTTGATGCGCTTGAATATACGTGAGTTTCGTCGCAACAACAAGCAAGCTTATCGCACCGCGCTATGGTGTTAGCTTACGTGCGGTCCACTTCAGAGAACTACGCTACGCAATATGATCGGAATGTTTTGACAAAAAAAAAATTCCTACTGCAGCGAGCTTGACAACGCTTTTACACAAAGAAATTACTCGAAAAATCACTGAAGAAAAGGAATGATTCGTTTTCTATCATCTTATATCAAGACGCAAACTTCAACTAACGGCATTCTTCCAAGAAATCGCAATGCACACTAAGCGATGAAATTCTCGCCGAAGAATCACAAAGAAGACATAGATGACCACAAAGAACAACAGTGATGACCCTTGGACCGGCTGCAGCCCAGGCGTGCTGGCAGCGGCTTCGGTCAAGCAAGACACAAACCACCTAAGCTACACACATGATCCGGCTAAGCTGTGATGTGAGAATCCCGTCCCGTTGCACGTTGCAACCACTTGACAGCCTCAAAAACAAATAAGGGTGAGATGTTTTTGTTCCGTAATCTTTTTTTTTTGTTGGTTTGATGCGAAAATACAAGTAGGATGATATTTGAATGAAAGTTAAAAATAACCTAACCTAACGAGGGCTTGGTGTCTCTGTTTACACCTTCTGGGATGTGGGTGTAATGTAAGGTTGGGTGTGTATGTCATGTATTGTAATGATGTTTACCAATTCTGTTAGTTAGTGCCTCTGTTCATACTTTCAGGAATGAAGGTGTGAAGATATGGTTTGTTGTGTTTGTAATAACAAGTCACTAAAATAGTGCCTCTGCTAGCTCCTTCGGGAATGTTAGTTATGTGAGCGCTTGGATGAAAATAAGTTTGTTGTTTGAGAAATATCAATGCTAATGGAAAGCACAGTTATCAAGGAATAACACCGCAACTAGACCTTCCGGTTTATGGCGTGAGGATATTATTTTGCATTGGCCTTATTTTGTGTTTCACCTGTGAAGTTGCGATCGTAAATGAAAATGAGCTTGGGTACTTACTCCTAAAACCCAACAGCGCTATGTTTTTTTTTAGTTAATCTTCTCCTGCATAACTGCAGTTGCTAACAAAAGACCTAGATCTTGACAAACAGAACTCATAAGTTGTGTTACTATATAACCTGATTATTTTTCATTTAGCATCAATCAGTGCCAAAAGTGCCAATAGCCAAAGCCAATCGTAGGCATCGAGAGTAATCGAGACCTAAACAACCATGTGGGTGGCATGCGGTAGGTTTTCTGGCAGATGTCTGTTTGTTTTGTGTTCAGCCGAACAAAGGTGGTCTATGATGGCCGTAGTCATACGTTACCGGATAGGTGACGTGTCGCTCTATGTTTCTCTGAATTATTTTTAGATGCACATTGCATTATTACTTCGTTTTATGCGATGTAAAGTTCTTACTAAACAAGAAAGCTAAATTAAGGATGATTGTGTTGAGAACCAAATTTTTTTAATATGAAGATGCCTATACATTTTAGACTTTCAATTACACTGGGTAGCACTAAACTAGTGTCACGATTAAAGTTAGAAAACAAAGGTCTAAAGAGAACCTACATGTGAACCTTTGAAGCAGGAGGTACATACATAGCTCTGTGTGCAGATAGTAACCTGTTCTACCTAACTGAAATAATATTATCACTCTTAAGCTTAGGTTTCGGTTAACAGTACATGCGTTTACTGCAACGTGGGTGGATAAGATAATCCTGAAAGTTTTTTTTTACTACTTTTGTTAAACCGCGCTTGGTGACATTAGAGACTGTACCTAAGTATGTAGTCAAATAATTTATTGTGGATTAAGAAAGTTTTCTAAGTAACTTAATTTAATGTTGTAACACTGAATTTATTGATTGTGAAAGAGGCTAAAAGGCTCGTTTTCATGAAATAGAAAAAAAAGGGTCGTCAGACCTACTAAAACACATTGCCTAGTTTCGTCATAGCACACAATGAAGTTACTATAATACGTTGAGGTATATGTTTTAGCTCACTAGCTGAAAGCATTCTTTGTGCTCTAAGAAATGATAGAATGATCAGCTCGTTCAAAACGTGACCGTAAAATGTTACAAGAATACTCGATCGAGATTTTGTCTTTAATTTTGGATAACTGAAAGTGCTACTAGATGCCTACCTAATTAATGTTTCTTTCTGAACCAAGCATACACTGACGGGATTTTACTGAGACTTATAAGTTCTTTTGTGTGATGGTCACATGCTTAATACTATCAAATATTTTGCATTAACTGCTTAACTTAGGTATTGGACACTTAGTTGAAAACTTTTGAGAAGAGCTGGGTAAAAACAAAATACCTAATTAAACTTTCTACATTAGTTTGAAGGAATCGCACCAATTCACGAAGTTTCGAGTGATTATAACTAAGTAGTTATAGAAAAAAATTTCAATTAAAAAAAAAAAAAAAAAAAAAGATACCTGTTATGGTAATTGTGAACTTGTGATTGATAGTTAAGCGTTCAGCCAAAGTCATTGAGTTATGAAGTGTTGATCCCTGATGCGGATGTGTGATGGGTTAATGCACCCTTGTTCTGTACTTTCTGTATAGTGTATACTGCATAGTCGCTCAGGGTAGAGCGGTGGACTATTGCAGGTGTATGACTGGTTGGCTGAAAGCTATGGAAGTACTTGAAAATTCTAATTTAAAATAAATAATTTTATTACAACAAAACTTAGTGAACTTAGTGATTTGGTTGCGCTTGAATAGAAAAGTGACAGAAGGCCAAGTACCCATTGATATGACAGATCGTGGTAATGATAATGTAACGTTTTTTACTTTTGAGTTTGAGTGAGGTTCTCTTTTTGGCTGGCCCGACCGTACCTGTGGCTATACCGTAGCTTTAGCCCGTTGGAAGCCGGTATTCGCTCGCGGAGAGTGATCCGTGGGAATTGAGTATTTCGGGTAGCTCAGGCGGAGGTCGAGGAGTTTTGAAGCGGAGGACAAGGTGTTTTGTGACCGTACCTGTGGTTATTCCGTAGCTTTAGCCCGTTGGAAGTCGGTATTCGCTCGCGGAGAGTGATCCGTGGGAATTGAGTATTTCGGGTAGCTCAGGCGGAGGTCGTGGAGTTTTGAAGCGGTGGACAAGGTGTTTTGTGACCGTACCTGTGGTTATTCCGTAGCTTTAGCCCGTTGGAAGCCGGTATTCGCTCGCGGAGAGTGATCCGTGGGAATTGAGTATTTTGGGTAGCTCAGGCGGAGGTCGGGGTGTTTGGTGACCGTATCTGTGGTTATGCTGTAGCTTTAGCCCGTTGGAAGTCGGTATTCGCTCGCGGAGAGTGATCCGTGGGAATTGAGTATTGCAACTAACCCAGGTGGTGGTACACGTGGTGCGAGGCGAGGCTGGAGTCCATGACGGACGTGTATGTGCAGCCCCTGGAGGGTGTACATGGTGCGAGGCGAGGCTGGAGTCCATGACGGACGTGTATGTGCAGCCCCTAGAGGGTGTACATGGTGCGAGGCGAGGCTGGAGTCCATGACGGACGTGTGGGTGCAACCCTAGAGGTGCATGTAAGCCACTAAAAAGAGACCTACTTGATTGAGTTTTAATATTGATGAGATATTTGATTTTTTAAATTGATTTTGAGTCTAGATCGGTCAGTCAATGGTACTTGAACATGATACGCTTTATGTGAGGCATACTTGTACATAGCTGAGCGATACTTCTGTGATATTATGATTTGCGAGAGTAATAGAAAAACGTGTTAGTAGTTGCTACCTACTACTCGTGAATGTAATCTTTGTGTGTTGCCGAGCCGGACGTTTTGAGTTTCTTGTTACGAACCAGTAAGTTTCGGCTTAAATGACTATGATAAAAGTAGTTTCAAGTGCCAAGTTTCATGGCGAGTCATAAAAATTATTGGTTAAAATATTACTTGAGACGTTGTTAATACAATTCGTGTAGTTTGTTCTTATAAAATGCGAAATAAATTTAATTTGAACGTAGAAACAGTACAGTAATTTGGGTTCAAGAATTAAATTGCAACTTTATCAAAATATTCTATACCCAACTTTATTTTTGTCAGGTATAGCCGAGCAATACTTCTGCTGCGTCTGCTCAAAGACATTTTATAAACACTTGCATAGTTTTAAACCGGCCTGATAAGAATCGTTTGTTTAAATTAACGTTAGTAAGATGATGCCATGCTGGGTCATGAGAGGCGGGCTTTGTTTGTGTGAAAGCCTGTGATGGTATTAAAGTGAAGGCCGATGTACTCGTATGTTTGTTGCCAAGATTCGATAAAGGATCTGAGGGGTTGATCGGGGATTCATGCTATAATTCCCCAGTACTAAAGTGCCTATGCCTAGGCACTGGGGCAATGTACCATGACAGATACACTTGCCCAAAACCTTTGTTGCAGATCAATAACACACGAGGACGTGTGTCTCGCAGGATGGCCGTGTCGGAGACACATGGTCATACGAGAGCAGAACGCAAGGCGTGGCGGACCTAGAGTACCTATGTACTCCCTACGGCGGCGCCCGCGCCTTTGACAGAGTCTTGGTTCGGCAGTCATCCACCCGCTTGCCCCAAATACGGACGGGCGCAGGGCTGTATGACAAAGAGCCTCGGAACTGTCACACGTTTTGCTAATTACGAATATCACCGACGATCGTGCTTAGAGTCAGTGCGGTTACTTATCTACTAAGATACTTACCCGAATCGTGCTTAGAGTCAGTGCGGATACTTATCTAGGTACTAAGACACTATACCTGAAGAAAGGACTGAGACCAGTGTATCTAATTGTTTGTATGATAGACTGAAACCAGTGTACAAAGCCTGTATGGTCATACGGGTTTTATTGTAATCTCTTTCCTGAATACGATATTGAACGAACCGATGTCTTTTAATGTCTTACAATACCTCGAGTGCCACAACCTGCCCACAACGTGCTATTCTGATACAATCCTGACAAGATCCTGATGGCTTCCGCCACAAACCTCTACCACTTCTGGTGCTGTTCCCTACATATCTATGAGGTAAACTTTTTTATTAATCTTATCATGGATAGTTATATCAGGTCTGTTGCAGTGTACTGTTTTGTCGGTGATAATAGATCGGTCCCAGTATATCTTAAAGTTTCTGTCTTCTAGTATGGTGGATGGTTTGTATTTGTAGTAGGCAATTTTTTCTTTTAGGAATTTGCATTCATAGGCTATGTATTGGTGTATTATCGAAGCTACTTGATCGTGTCGATGTTTGTAGTCGGTTTGGGCTATGGATGGACTTGCACTGGTGATGTGTTGGATGGTTTCAGAGCTTCTGCGACACAGCCTGCATAGATCTGTGGCAAGGTTTGGTAAACGTAGTATATGTATTATTATTTGTATTTATATTTTGTTTTTCTCTTTTTATTGTTAAAAAGGTTGTTAATAAATGGCACGGGCCTGAACCAAGTGCTATTTATGTACCTAATGTGTAATATCAGTGGAAATAATTTTTCTAACTATACGGCAAGTGTTAAGGATAGTTGCTTTCTGTAAGTATGGGATGATGGTGGAGGGAATGTTTACTGATTTAAGGCTATTGTGGAGTGTTTTGGGGATGACTCCTGTGGAAGATAAAACTATTATTATTATTCAGCCCATACCTACGTAAAGCCGACTTCTGGGCATATGCCTTTCCTTTTCACGCCAACCCCATCGGTCGAATGGCAATCTCGTCCATTGTCCTCCCGCTGCTGTCTTGACAATATCATCGATCTATCGTGCTTTTTAGGAACACCGATAACGAGATATTAAGAATCCTATGCTTAGCACATGAAATCAGCAAAAAACTGGATTTTCGGCAGTATCCATTGAGCGAAAGAATTTTCATTAAGAGCGAAGTAAAATTCATTTCCGTCGGTTCGGCCCGAAAGTTCAAAGTTTGAATATTTCGCGCGGCGTCAGCGGAACGAATGGAATTTCCTTAATCCATCACTAGCTATGAATCAGATTTCCTTTTTTCTGGTACTTTTTTTCAATAATAATGTTTTTGTGCCCCAAATCGCGTGATTGCTTGGACTGCCACCCAAGTGTTTCAAAACTACGCAACAACTACAAAAGGTCATCAAAATCAAACTAATATGATATAGACAAGCTCTACGTAAAACCACCTATGAATAACCATTCTTTGAACTTACGTTTATTTTAAAAAAAACCGTAAAATAAAAGAGTCACTTACCTACTTACTTATTGGTAAGAAATTGCTTTAACAACTTTATTTTTATTTTTAGCTAAAATAGGTAGAGAGAACAAGGAAAACAAACTTGCCATCTCAATGTCCAAAACTAAAAGTTTGAGAAACACCATATTCCAGCCATTAAGTCGATATTCTAAAGAACTTCCCGTAAAGTTGAACAGCGGAACAAAGTTCCGAAATGACTCTTCTCTATCCTTTATTAATTATTCCCTTAGAAATTAACAACTTCACCCGTTTTTCCGACGGCGGTAGTTAACGTTGTTCTGAGTTTTTTATACGTACAATTAATTGGCTGAAAGTGTGTCCATTTGCCAATTTTCGCACAAAAGACTACAAATTTCAATCCTTTGATAGAACCAATCTTACGAAGCGACTTTCACGACAGTTTATTAGTATTACAAGTTGTAACTAGAGAGCGAACTAGAGAGCGAAATCTCTATGTTGTTTTGTTGTTTAAAATAATGAAAAGAATAGTATTTATTGATATTTATTGATTGTCGTGAAACAGAAATCGCTGAACAAAAATATCTCAATTTAGCTAAACAAAACTGTGAAAGTTTGAAATTTCCTGCCACGCTACTTTCGTTGAACCTTAACATCCGTAAGCTTAGTTTTAATCTCCATTTTCCCTCACAAGACTCACAACAAAATACACGGTTCCTGATTTACACCTTAATCCAAACAAAAATAGTTTACATAATAACAACGCTGAAGCAACTCCAACGCAGGCACACTAAACTAAATTACGCCTTAAATGTACTCGTAGGTACATACTAAAGAATGCAGTCTATCACAGGGGTACCTTACGCTTGTAGGTTTTAAGTCGAGGGAAATAAGGATGCTTTTAAGAAAGATAACGCTTGGACAATGCGTCGAATCATCGTCCTAAGTAACACAGGTACATAATGCGGCCATCTTCCGGGACAGCAAAATTTTGGTCCTATACTTAATATAATATTTGCCTTTTTGGTTCGCATTAGTTTCATTATCTGTGTCCATAATAGTACTAGATACTGCAAATGGGAAATAGAGCGAAAATATCGCAATGGGTTTTTATCAGGAAACTCCTGACTGCAAACGAAAGGATAGATAGATATAATGGTTGATAGAACCTATTCCGAATTAGGTTAACTCCGCCCAAAGGATAGATAGAATACTTTTTATAGTACACCAAACGTATTATTTACATAGATTTTACTTAAAACTAATAAAATAAAATTAATTAACTAATTGCATACAATGGGCGGGCTTATTGCTAAAAGAAATCTCTAATGGACAACCTTTGGATGGAGATTGAGGAAATCATATTTTTTTTGTAGAGCATCAGCCTTCTTAATATGAAGGCTGGATTTCACCCACGCTCTCATAGTCGTAATCGGGATTTAGTTAATCAATAGTTTCAGTGATAATGTGGTTCAAAGTCGGATTTTTCCATTTTTTTTGCAGAAATATTTTTAGTATCGAGTACGCAACATTTCTTCTCCAGAAACCATAATATTATCAAAAATATTGAATATTTCAAAAAACTACGTTATATTTACAAACCGCAAAGTATTCTAAACATCGGCATCGAGAGCGTAAGTGGCCAACGTTTGCGCTTTATGATTTCTCTGTCCATTGTGTGATAAAATATTTTACAAAATTATAACTTAAAGATTATGGCGAAGATGGCGGGACAATCTCGAAACCTTTTTACCGGGGTGGCAAGAGGTGGCCCCAGATAGAAAAGAGTGGAGGACACAAGGGGAGGTCTTTGCCCAGCAGTGGGACACAAAACAGGCTACATAAAAACTTAAAATACAAAACTAATTTCCCAGCAATAATAAAATTTATCAAAAAAGTACTATGTTTTGGTGTCTAGTACGCGTAACTTTTGGGTCTGTCAGCGGTCTTTCAACACCCTGTATAAATCATCTCATTACGTAAATAAAGCAAGGACCTAAGTTTTTTTCAAAGTTCATCTTCAGTCAATGCACCACTGAGGGCGACGGGGCAGTCGCGAGCGTTTACGGGGGGTTATTCTGCAAAAGACTCGCGATACTTTCCTTAATAACATCGCTGTTAGTCGAGACGGGACGCGAATTATCGGTCTGCCGGGGCCGGAAAAATAAGGGAGCCGGTTTTTGTTTTGGAGCTTAGTGTGTTTCTGAGAAAACGACGTTTTTCCACGAAGAGAACGTTTTATTTTAACAAATTTAAAGTCCATGGACCCTCCGCCGACCCAACGATGTCTCGGTGATCGGGCAGCTGGGGGTCTACCGGCTAAGACGAAGCCGATTACCACTGGCGAAAATCGACGTTCGATTTATGAAAAATCAACTGAGTGGCAGTACATTTTTCAAAAATCGTACTTCGTTTTTCGCCAATGGTAATCGGCTTCGTTTAAGCCGGTAGACCTCCTGCGGAGGGAGCATGACTTTTATCGAGGCGGATTTATCCAACAAAATGGCGGTTTATCAGCATTTTTGACGTCTATAGTGGGTTATATATCGTCGAGAGCGATATATAACCCACTATAGACGGGGACTGGTCTGCCTACCGACCGTCGTCCAGGGGCCTTAGCCTGTAACGCAATGGTGTCAAAATGGGCGTTCAGTTGACGGCTTCAATTAAGATTTATTAATGTTGTCGGTCCTTTTAATAAATAAATAATGCTTTTGTAGTACAACAAAGAATATTATTATTCTAATTCTAGAGGATTAGTTCGCTGGTTGTAAGAGAAAAACGAGGAAACTCCGGTTTTGTCCTTCTGCCGGGACGCCATCGACCCGCCATTGCGTTAAAGGCTAAGGGCCCTGGGGCCTTAGGCTGTAACGCAATGGTGCCAAAATGGGCGTTCAGTTGACGGCTTCAATTAAGATTTATTAATGTTGTCGGTCCTTTTAATAAATAAATAATGCTTTTGTAGTACAACAAAGAATATTCTGATTCTAATTCTAGAGGATTAGTTCGCTGGTTGTAGGAGAAAAAGGAGGGAATCTCTGTTTTGTCCTTCTACCTGGGACGCGATCGATACGCCATTGCGTTACAGGCTAAGGCACCAGTTCTTGGACGCCACTCTGTTGCTGCCCTTGTCCACCGGCCATCTTCCCGCCTCGCCAGGTGTCCTGCCCATGGATGCGGATGGCAAGGGACCGTGAGAGGTGGCGTGAGGGGAAAAAGGCCTATACCCAGCAGTGGGCAGAGGTGGGCTGATGATGATGATGAATTTAAAGTTTAGTAGGAGGAGAGGATAGCCAAACTGATCTAAAGAAGAAACTTTAGTATGAGGCTGACCTTAAAATCCTTTTTCTTCTTCAAGTGCCAAGTGCCATCAAAGGAACTGTTCATATCATCATAAATAAATAAATCTGGCTGAATAATTATGGCTATGACTAAATAAGTTTCCAGACGGAATGGAAATAAAAGGTCTGCCGGGGCCGGAAACATAAGGGAAGCCGTTGTTTTTGTTTCGCAAAGAAGACGTTTTATTTTAACGTAGGACAACATTAATTTAACCTCCAGCTTCTTCAGGTGCCATCTCCTTTTGGAGCCAATTTTAATTTGACTTCTCTGCGTCGCACGTCCATTGCGTTATAAAATATTTTTCAAAATTATAACTCAAAAAACCAAAATCATTTCCCAGCAATAATTTATAAAAAAGTAAACTCAAATTTTTAATTCGAGTCCACGGAATGACAGTTGCTAGTATGCAACTGTCAGAAAAAGCCTTTGTAGCAACTGTCATTCCGTGGACTCGATTTAAAAATTAGAGTTTTAGGTACTTTGTTTTGGTGTCTAGTATGCGTGCCTTTCGGGCACCGAACCCATAGAATCCGCATTACGTATAAAATCACAATAAAAACTTGTCCCCACAGAAACAAAAGATATCAGCAATAGAACAATACGAAACATCATTTCGACCATACGTCTAATATTCGAATGTCAACCTTATTGCATTAGTGTACAGTTTTACTTAAATTGCATGGACTACGAGCAAATAAGCTCCCAAAGGCAATTTGGGCATCTATTTTTCCAGACACATTTCAGAGTTCTATGTTGTATCTAGTTTTATCCTTGATCGAAGCTTTCGGGTTTGTCGGCGGTTTTTTAACACCCTGTATAGTGGTCACAATCCAATGAACGCATTGCAACTTTCGTCTTCGTTGCCGGAATCGATCTGATTTTACATTCACGCGAGATCGCGCGGGACAGTAACGAAATTGGCTGTCGCATCCATAAGATTTACCGGCAACTGGACCAAGCTAAGTTTGAACTTGCCAACACCCTTCCTGCCTAAAACCTAAGGTCTAAAACGGCACGTTGTGCGTCAAAAATTACTTGGTTTTATGTCTTCGAACATGGTAAACAGAGGTCGGTGCTTTGATTACACTGCTGATTGGAGTTCTAAACCTACACATTATAATTTTTGATTCTGTTTATTTTAGCCGATGGGGCCTGGAATACTTTACAAGAATTACAGTAGAATGGAATTAATTACAACATTGGAAGTAGCAAAAAGAAGTTAAGATATGAAGAAATAGAAAAAAAAAATTACATGACATTGCCACACACTATTTATCAGTGTGCTTATTCTGTAAAAAAAAATCCACGCAGTTGCTAGTCCTCAAAACGGCCTATTTGCGGGAAAATAAAAATAAAAATCTATGGTCTATCCTCCAAAGAAGTTCTTATTCCCAAAGGCTCGTTAAAGGTATCTAGCAAACCAGAATACTTCCACCAGGGAGTAAAAACAAAAATAATGCCAACCGTTGAAAAAAAACTTTACGGCTCCAGAGAAACAAACGAGAACCTTAGAAGAGCTATTCATAAAAAGGCAGGAACGATCCGTTTCTATTCATCCAGTCCAATTACACAGTCCATCTTTCAGCCCCTTGCGTTTAAACAAAATGGAGAAAGAAACGTCGGCCAAGAGCGTGTACTACTCGCATAAGTATAAGGCGCCGGACACACTGCACTGCCCCGGCGCACAGTGGAACGAGCTCATAGAAGCGCGCGGACTTAGGACCCGTGGTTTAAATAAAACTTCTGAATTACAATCAAAAGTATGCCAATCAACATTAATATACTTACTACATTTTTGTAACCCAGAAAGTGAAGCTAGTTGAAGCAAAATGGTAATGTTATAAAATGACTTCGCTCCCATACAAAAAAATCACATAAGCTCAAATAACTTAGTAAATACTAGTGGTTCGCCCTGAACTTTGAACTCACGACCCCATATCTCAGCAACCCCAACCTCTTTCCCTCATTTACCTGCCTAACAAATTTCATGACGATCCGATCCGCGCTTCTATGAGCTCGTTCCACTGTGCGGCGGCGCGGCGTTCTGATGAAGCAAATCTGAGAACTCTGACCGCGGACCGCGTCGCTCATCTAGGTTTTTGTTTTATTTTTCACGAGAACGGCTGAAGTTTCGGGACCCGTCAATAGCAAAATACGCTCCATAAAAAACGTCTTTGTAGGTTTACTGAATGTTTACAAACCTACTGCAGTTCAGAGTTCTACATTCCGCGTTCTTTCTAATGTAGTATGCGGCTGCTTGGAACCGTTCACACTGAAGAGGTCGGAACGCGGAGTTCTCGTGAAGCAAATCTGAGAACTCTGAACTTGGAACGCGAAACTCCGGGGCAGTGTATCTGGCGCCTTAGGTTTTTAGAAAGACAGAGCATGGAATGAGGACGGTATAAACCACGATGCAGTGCGCGTACAAGAAGGCAGGTATCGCGAACAGATCACGAGGTTATCCAACATGATAATTGAACTGTCAGACTAGTTCCAGTTTCTATCGGAAAAACACAACTGGTTGTAACATTGTGGTTAAATAGCTAATAAAAATCTAGCTCTGTGTAGTATTTTTTTATCTTATTAAAAATAAAAATATTTATTTTAAAACCATATAAACTATACAGTGTTACAGTTTCATTGATTGTTATAGTTTTTGTAGTGCTGTACAGTTTTAATTATTATCCATTTATCACCACACTAGATTTACATCTGTGTTGTGAAGGCCTCTACCTATTTTCAAAAGACAGTGTCGAGTCTAAGTGAACCATGAATCATCATGTTGATAACAACAATAATACTAGTAGATAAGATATCAGAATGCGATTTATTGCATACGATCAGACATAAAATGACTAAACAGATGTAACACAGTAGGTTTTTGGGATATCATAATTGTACCTACAGAATACATAATTTTTAACTTAGTTTTACTTTTGCTTTAAGGCTTATATTATAATAATTTTTGTTAAACCTATAGCGACCCCTGTCGGGCGCTCAGGAAATTGCTACATACTCGAGCTGTCAAGACGCTTCTCGCTACAGTACTCCCCGAAGAAGATCCCACATCATTCCAAGTTACATTATTCCCCCTTTCGAAAGCAAAAGCAGTAAACAGAACAAAATATACAAATCTTTAAACAGCGTTACCGGCTGCTACTAAGAACTTTTCAAAAACAGCAAACTGACAATACAGCGTTGACTCAGTGTCATACCAATCCTTCTCACTTTTGTCGAACCAAACGTAAGCCCCTTTCAAGGATTGAGGAGCATCTAGCGCCAAGTACGCTGGTGCTTTGCCCGCTTCCTCCTGAGACAACATACCGACAGATTTGGTCATGTCAGTCTGTACGAAGCCCGGGTGCAAAGCATTTATTGATATGTTGCGATCTATGCCTCTTTGTTGTATCTTAGTCAAGGCCGTCAACGCAATCTTAGAGATTCTGTATGCCAGTAATGGAGTCTCTACGAAGTCTGCCCTTTTCAAAGTTCCATTTTTGACGGAGTCCAGGAACCAATTGACGAATTCGTTCACATCTTCAACTTTGTTGTTCTTGTTGGTGAGACGCTCGATCCATTTCTTGTTGCGTAAGTTGGCGATGTGTCCACAATCGCTCGAAATGTTTACCACTCTTGCGTTCTGTTTTAGAATCGGGTACAGGAATTCTTGAATGGTCAGTATACTCTTGTAGTTTACATCGATGACATATTTGGCATCTTCATAAGTGGTGTTTCGCAAGTCTTTAGTTATGACTCCAGCATTGTTGATCAAAATATCCAGTCCTCCATGTTTGGCCCTCAGTTGATCAGCTACGGATTTGACGCTGTTCCGGTCGGTAACTTCAAGTTGTATAAATTCTGCTTTCAACCCCTCTTGTTTCAGCTTGGCTACAGCTTCTTTTCCTCTGTTGACGTCACGAGAAGCCAAGTAAACTACGCTTACACCTCTGAGGCACAATTCTCGTACAATACCATAACCAATTCCTCTATTGGCACCGGTCACAAGAGCAACTTTCCCAGACATGTTTACAAACCGGCTTCAAAAGATAAACTGAAGATTGTTTGAAATGTTCCATAGAATATCTAGTAATGAAGTTCAAGGTGACATTGATATGTTAAGATAACAAGAAAATTTTATGTTTATAATGGTTTACATTCCGATAAGGAATTGTGATTACAGTATAAGTGGAATAATAAATCTAAAAGGTTAAGTAAACTGGTCAGGAAGAAGGTAACAGCATCATAATATTATTATGAACTTATGAATAACCTTTCAAGTTACAGTCAACAATAATATTGTATGTAATATTTTCTTAGGTTTGCACGAGCACTATACATAATTTAAACACAGATTTTAACGGATTTAACACTCGTTTTATTAACTTTTTACATTTTCCCAATATTGTATGTGTTAACACAGCATGAAACTACATGTTTATAAAACTCAAAGGTGCATAACAAAAAGGAAGTGTACTTGATTTCACACTTAAGAGTCCCCTTCAGGACCGTGGGAACTCAGTGACGGCCACCGCGTGGAACGCTGTTTTCTATAGCTGTTTCACCCAGAGCGAGACGGGGCGCGGGAAAAGTGAGAGGCAATGCGGTTGTATGACTCTACGTGTGTTCGTGTCCTTTTGCGAGTATGTAGTTGTAGTTATAACGTAATAGATCTATTTTCCCAAATTTTTTCGTAGTTGCGCTGCCATTTCTACATTTTATTAGCTATTTAAAAATAAAAATAGACAGTGTAATAATGTAAGTAAATAACAGCTGAAAGTAACACCGAAAAAGGCATCGCTCTAATTTCTTTCAGGCTATTGTTTTTAGTATAAAAACTATTTGCAAACCTCCGTATTGGTCATCTACTAATGTAAACCAAGTTTCAGTAAAATCCAGCCTGTAGTTTAGAAATTAAACCGGAACTACGTTTGTATGGGAAATCGCTGCTTCAGGGCGTCCTTAAAATTCGCTTGAAACCCATTTATATAATGCTCCCTTCATGTCCAAATAAAACTTATGTAAATTGTTCTTGAAAAAAGTAAGCAAACAAATAAGCTCGCGGATTCAGTCCCGAGCTTATATTACTTGTCTCTACTCTTCACTAACATCTTGACTCGGTGGCGGATTTTCGAAGGAAGGGGTTCGAAGGAGCATGCATGATTTTCTTTGAAGCGCATCGGTTCAGCTTATTTCCTAGTTTTGGTAGCGGTTTCAGTGTCACTCTCGAAATACTTTGATAACAACGAATAAACCTGCCTACGATATTATCTTTAGGTAGTCTATCATTCAGGCAGGAATCATACTTTAAACTTTTGACATAAAGAAAAACTGCAATTGTTTCTATTGTTATCGTCAAGTCAAATGTTTGTTTCTCATCATATTCTTCGCTGACGAAATAATCTTCGCTGACGAGATCGAAGGCTACAAATAGTGTTAAGTATTGTAAAGAAATAAGCTGATCCTACGATGATCACGGGGAGAATCTTGGCCGGATAAAGATTGGTGATACGTTGATAGCGTAATACACCAAAGCGTTTCAGTATCCATGCATTCGCTGTTGAGGAAAAAGACCAGGGGTTTGATTGTCTTAATTCAACCTCTATTACGACCTGTTTCAATACAGGGTGTTAATTTGCAAGCGTGCCATATTTTAGGACGTGATTATACTGCTGATAAAGAACAAAAATCAATCATAAAAGAAGGGTCGATTTTTTTAATTTAATTTTCAGACGTCACAATTTTTATCGATGAAGACAACGCCCAGCTCTAACATCGAAATATCTCGCCCATCCCTAAATTTTAGTGTTCACAAGACGAATGAACGACGAACGGTTTGGCAACAACCATGCACCCGATGCAAGAGCGGGAGCGGCATATGCCGTTAACAGTAGATAGAATAGAACAAACACACCGCCGCGCGCGAGCGCACCCCCCCGCCCCCATCAATCAGCCTAGCCGCCGCCCGCCACTCACTCAGTGTCCGGATATCCTTTGTGACGTGCGCACGTAGCGCACGCTCCTTTACTACCTACCTTTGCGCGCGCGCCGGCCGCCGGCGCCGCCGCCGCCCGCCGGCGGCGCCGCCGCCGCCATTTCGTAATGGTTGATGAGATGTTGGGCGACGTGCCATTGAACGTTCATCAAAACCTCAATTGTCAGCAGGACGGAGCTCCTTCGCACTACGGACTCCAAGTGCTCGAGAACCTAAATGATATTTTTGGTGACCGCTGGATAGGAGTTAGGACGTGGAGGCCCACTGGCCTGGCCAGCGCGGTCCCCGGATCTTACCCCCCTAGACTTTTATTTGTGTGGGAGAAGTGAACAGTGCGGCTGTGTTGCGTGAAAGGATTAATTCTTCTGCCTTCCAAACTGTTAGTGAAAAAAGTGTGTGTGTTGCAAAATTGGAAAAGCAATTTGTGTCGCCGTGCATGGCGCAGAATGTTAGCCACTTCGAAAAATAATGCTCCATACAACTTAATAATTGTAAGTACCCTGTAAATAGCGTATCAATTAGTGTAATTTTTTTAACTTTTAGACTTTTAACTACGCCGGATCATCGATTTATTTGAAGGTAGGTTAGTACTTGGGTATGTCATCTACTTCCTACTTTTTATTACTTACCTGTAAATAAACTAGTAACACATTTGCGCAATATTTTCCTACCTACTAACCGCCTACCTACCAAAGAAATTTTGTTTTGTCGGTCCTAAGCCCGTGAGAATAGGAAGGGAGATCTGAAATCATCTGTTTTGTTGTTGTTATTGCTGTCTCTTTCGATCGGTGCCAACTTGGCAACGCGGTCACGGTCTCTTCCCAATACGTGCGTAGTCATAGCACCTCTAAACTTAGGTTATTCCTATTCACACCCTAAAAAGAAGTTTAATTTTTATCTTCGGTTTCCTTGAATCTGTGAGACTGTGAGTAGGCTACATTAGCTGGTAACATGAATTACTATTTTTTCTTTAAATATGGCACGCTTGCAAATTAACACCCTGTATATCGCGGCACTTTATTCGACACGAGCTGTCATTTGAACCGGTTGTGACGGTGATCGAATTGGGTGAACGCAAATGCATTTCACCCATTCGTTCACCGTGATTGATGTTGAAAATAGACAATAGGCCCCCGATTCATCCACAAAGCCAATTAAAGCTCCTGCGACTTCCCATTTGTGTTAATCCCGGGCTTGACCTTTTTGCACGGACTAATGGGGGGTATTTTTCAGTGGGAGAGCGCCGTCATCCCCTAAATGCTTGTCCTGATGTTATTGGCCTCGGGTTTGATTTTATTTTTATTTAGGAGTGAAAATAACTTTTCTGGGTCCATATTATACAGGGTGTTAAAAGACCGCCAACAGACCCGAAATGCACGCATAATAGACACCAAAACAAAGTGCTTTTTCGATAAATTATTGCTGATTTAGGTTTTTTAGGTTATCATTTTGAAAAATATTTAATCACGCAATGGACGTTTAACGCACAGTAGTCATTTTGCGCAAGCGTAGGTATAAGTTTATGTTACTTAAGCTTGAAGTGCCGATGTTTAGAATACATTCCGGGTTGCAATTTTAACGTCGTTTTTTGTAAGAAATATTCATTATTTTGATATGGCTTCTTGAGAATTTATATTAAGAAGTATATTAAGAACTAGACACTGAATACATTTCTGCAAAAAAAAAAGTTTTGAAAAGTCCGTCTTTGAACCTCATTATCTCGGAAACCGTTGATTTCCCAGGCATAGTTCCTTGGGCAAAAATGTTCCTTATGATGAGGACAATAGTGGTTTTCCGCTTTTTTGGCGGTCTCTTAACACCCTGTATGTATTATAATAAACCTACCAAAAACATTTTCATGTAAAATGTTGCCAAGACGAGACCATACACCTCGCACTGTCAAAAAGCTATCAGATCTCATGTAGACCAAAGCTTCCAACTCTACACGCCCTAACTCTACAAGACCTAACTTCATAAACTCTACCTACACCTTAGTCAAAATAATGTAACTTACGCTTCGATCAAGGATAAAACTAGATACAACATAGAACTCTGAAAAGTGTCTGGAAAAATAGATACCCAAATTGCCTTTGGGAGCTTATTTGCTCGTAGTCAATGCAATTAAAGTAAAACTGTACACTAATGCAATAAGGTTAACATTCGAATATTAGACGTATGGTCGAAATGATGTTTCGTGTTGTTCTATTGCTGATATCTTTTATTTCTGTGGGGACAAGTTTTTATTGTGATTTTATACGTAATGCGGATTCTATGGGATTTAGTTCGGTGAGCTTACGTTACTAAAAGAACTTGTAATAACAGAAAAGTAATGAACAGTGAATACATTTCCACTCACAAAAGATGTTTGAATTGGCCACTCAGACCCTGCAGTGCCTTGGACATTGTTAGATACAGGGCACATGAAGGTTCATTTTTAGCAACAACAAAAAAACGCATCCAAAAAGAAGTTTTTTTTTTCATTTGTGGCGCCTTGTCGATATAAATATAAAAATAATATAATTTTAATGAATCAATTGAATGAATGAATGAATGAATGGATGAATGAAGTAGAATTGTTTTTAAGTTTTACTGTACTAACTTACTTCTTAAGATTGTACTAACAAAATAAAATCTGAAATTAATTGGTTTGAATAAATAATTGGAAACATACTGACGCTTTGAAACATTGTAAAAGCCATCTTCTGCGCTTGGCAGCAAAGGCTATAATTCAACACAAAGCCTTCGTTTTACCTTCTCGGCCAACGTACACGATTTAAACTTGGCAAAAACTTCAGAGGCTGCCTGACTGCTTGTAGAGACAAGAAAAGTTGTCAGTATTTAAATTTCCACAGCCTCACATCAAAGGCAAACTCGGGGGAAGTTAAATCGAGCGAATGTACGTGTACTGTCGACGATATAAGTTTCTAATACCTTGTTGAACCTGGGCCTTATGCCTGCTATGGGACGGTGGGAATTTTATATGGGAGAGATTAAATTTCTGTCGGGGGAGTATTTTATGGTACATTGACGGTATGATTTTCCTTATCATTAAGTAGGTAACGTCGCAAAAAAAAGTTTATTGACTTATATTTTGCCACCATATTCGAAGTCACTTCCGTAACCCTTTTGCAGACAAAGTCGCTGGCAGAAGCTAGTACTACATTTATTTCACACGTGAAAATTAATACCTTTAAAACATAAAACAAGGTAATGGTGTACATTGCGAACTTATTTCTGCAGAAATCTCTTCCAGTCAACCCTTGGTGTGGTGGTGTCATGGCATATGAAAGCGCAATAATGAAATGTATTGCGCTTTCATTCTGAAAAATTTTATAGAATAAGTTTGCAAGTTGAACTGATAACCGGTTTCCCGTACAATAGCTGTTAATGAACTGTTGACAGTTTGTCAATTTGCCATTCGGCATATTAAGTAATACAAAATTAACAAAATATTACAAAAAACCGACTTAACTGGTGAAAAGGTACACTGTTCATAAGCTATTTCACTAGCTTTGCTGCTGTCAGTTGAGGAGTTCCGTTCTCCGTCTCCGAAGTCCTTCATCAGATCTTCCCCATTGTTTTATGGGACCACATCAAAAAACTACACTTTCAAACAAAAAAAATAATAATAATCGGTTCAAGTAGAAAAAAAAACACATAAAGAAAATCGGGTCGAATTGAGTACACACGACAGCACGTCGACCCTTACACGCTAGCACTGTACTCGGTTACGTTACGGGTGACTTTACAATAAAAGTGTACACTCTGACGTGCTGTCGTGTGTACCTGTTAAAAAGCAAATGTTAACCGTTAACAGCTGATTGGCAGCTTGTTATTGTAACGGAAACCAGGCAGAGCGCCTCTATTCTCTAAAAAAATCCACTCAACCGATTCAAAACACTCGAAAATAATCATTTTTTTAAATTATTTACAGACGGTTATTTTTACTGCGGATATTTTAGAGAATACAGGGGCTGGAGATAAGTTTCTTCGTAGCTTACAGTACATTATACTTAAGTCTTTATAACATTTGCTACTTTATTGATACTTCCTTGTACTTCTTCCTCGTTGGTAAGTTTGTTGGCTCTTATGAAACAGATTTGTGAGTTACCTGCGAGTAGCAAAGTTATAAGCGTGATTTAACTTTAGGCATGTGTAAGTAAAAATTTTTCCAGTAGATATTTCACAAGTTTGCTAAATATTCCTTTAAAGGATGTTTCACTCTACCTATGAGCTGAGTATTGCACTCTTTAAAAAAGCTTTTTTATTTTTCTTGTTTGATGCATTTTTTTTTTATCTTTATCTTGGGACCGAGACCGTGAATCGAACCTCAGTCTCTCGCTTTCGAGTCCATTGTTCCACCCACTCGGCCACCACCGACCGATCTTGAAAAGAGTGAAAGGCGAAAACGCAAACAAATTGTAAATTCCCGGCTTTTTAATTATATTTTTAAGATTATTTTCAAACGACTTGGAGTTGATAGAGCTGTATGTGGTTTCCATACAAGCAAAGCTGAGCTAAGTACACTGAGCAGCAAAAACGAGGCTTTTAAACGCCCCATAAAACCACCAACCATACTAATATTAGCAGTTTCCTCCAGTTTACAAGAAAAACCCTGCACCTGGATGAAGAAATTAATCACAAGAGTGAACAAATGGCCACATTGCGTGCGAGCCGGCTAAGCCTAGGCCCTACTAAGTCTGTAACATTTGTTTTAGCCCGAGATTTATACTTGGTTAAAGTACGAACTATGGCCCGGTTTCTGAATTGAGAACTTTACTAAGTAAATACTTATGTATCGTTCTGTCACGTTCTTTTGTGAGAAATCTGCAGAGACAAAACGATACTTAAGTGCTTTGCGAATTTCTCAATTCAGAAATCGGCGGTCGAAGGCTTGGAAGCCATATTGACATGGACGTTTTTTAGGGTTCCGTACCTTAAAAGGCTAAACGGAACCATTATAGGATCACTCGTGCATCTGTCAGTTTGTCTCCGGAACTACTGAACCGATCGAGTTAATTTGAACCACATTTTTTCCACATAATTTGTGGTACACATAATTATGTAAGTCGGTGACCCAAATACGGACGTGCAACATGATGAATTTTTAACATGGGGGCCACTTTTGGGGAGTAAATTAGAAGTAAGAAAAAAAGTTTTGCAAACTAAGTATAACGTGTCACATATAAAAATTCAATGAAAGGGTTTGTTGTGAGAATTTCAAATATATTTTATTCCATCATTTTAAAATAAGCAGTTTTGAAGTTATTTAAGAAAATAGGTGAAAATTTACCATTCCGCCACCCTTATCACCGAAACTACGGAACCTAAAATTTGGAATAATATTATGAAAATTGATGTTTACTGTAAATTATAGGAAAACCTATAAGAAGTCTATGGTGTATAAAATAACATAGAAAACTCAACCAACCAATAGATGGCGCTCTACAGTTCAGTACATTGCAGATAGCGGTATGGTTTGTTTTGGTTTCTCAACATTTGTGCGTAAATGAACTTCGGATGTACGGAACCCTCTCCACGCGAGTTTAGCTCGCACTTGACCGGTTTTTTCTCACTCTTGAAAATGAGCTCTTTCACACTCTTCCCATCTCGTTTCTATCCCGCTATCAGCTAGTGCCATTTTCCTTTATTTCACTACGTAAAGATGGCGCTAATATATAGCGAGATAAATTAGTCTTTATCGATGCTGCCGTGCCCCGTGCAGCCACCACTATGGATAGTAGAGACGCTATGGATAATCTAGTTGTAAGAATAGTAGTTAGCTACGAGTTCCATGCGCGTAAAATCAAGTTTTCTCCCTCTATTTTCTTACTACACAGCAAGTCTAATTGCTATGGTATAGTGTAAATTACAATGATTGAAAATCAAATAAACAAACACCATCTCCTACCCCATAAAAAGAGGAACAAAAAACACTTAATTACCACTTCGCAATCTCTGAAGATCTGAAGCACAATTTATTTAAACTGTAATCTTCTAATCATGTAAACATTCTGATTAGCTAACAATTGCATAGCTGCTTTGCATAACCCTACATTACCAGACACACTCACTTACCAAGCGTATTTAGCTCTTATTTTTAAGAACAAAGGGTTGGAAGTCCTTGTTGGTAACTCAGAACACTATGGTTAACCTCACGCAAGCCGCTTCCTCCAACGTGATTAATACGTTACGATTCCTAGTTCAAGTCTGTTATTTGTTTTTAACTCTATTTTAGTAGAAATTAAGCTTACTTTGCGTTGGATGGAGGGCCTGTAATTAACTACGTGAAGAGGTACACTTCTTCATGGTTTGTTAGTAGTAGCAGGGGTGTATAATTTTGTTGTAGAAAGTGTTATTATAATTGTACTTTCTTAGAGAAATTGACAAGGTAAAACAAATTTCCATTGGGCTTAACAAAAGTTTGAGTAGGTTTATTATAGAGTAACTTGAGAAAGCAATGTCCTAGGCACTGCAGCGTCCAAGTGGCGACTTCACCCATCTAGTGTGAGTGAAGGTGTCAGGAGACCGTGTATAAATTATCTGATTAAGTAGAGCCCAAGTAACATTTCATTTGGGCCTAGGTTGTAAAAATTGCCTCTAGGTTTTAGAGGGGTTGTAGAAAGGTTAATGATTTGCTAGTTGGTTATATTTAGTATTTGAGAATGATTACTAAGTCCTAAAACTAATAGTTTATTGTTACAACCTTGAAGTTGTTGACAAGAGTTAACGTTAACGTTATGCTGACTTGTATTTCAAGAGCTTACAGCCCCAGGATCTTATAGTTGTCGTAAGCTACTGATAAGGTTCTGGAAAGGCTATCATTTAACTTATGTGAGATCTAAAGGTTTAATTTTTAACCTTGATATTACCTTAAGGTTTTGAAATGTTGAAATTGCTTATAAGTAGTTTAGAAAACCTATCTACAACTTATAGGTTAGATCAGAGTTGTCTAGGCAAACAAACTAGGACTGTGTGGTAAAAAACAAAACCAGTAAGCTGTTGTTTTGAGCTGAAGGCATTATTCAAGTCTTACAGAAATATTTTAAAGCTTAAGAGGCATCCTCAAAACTCGACAGTTGTCTCCGCGACTTCAAAGCATACATTGTGATCTGTAAGCTTACGCGTCTTAAAAAATGAACCGACACAGGGTGATACAAAAAAAAGTGGAAATTCTAAGTGTTAAGTGCGTAAAAAATTGTTATGAATGATTAATGCAACTGTAAGTGTTTATTCTTTTTATTATTTACTACAGGGTGCACTTTAAGTCGATAGCGGAACTTTAAGTAGGCTATCTACTGATCAATACAAACAACTTGCACTAGGTGGCGAAAAAAATCGAGTGACAAAAATGTCAGCTGTTCCATACAAAAGGTCAATGCAGTACTGCGCCAAATGTATGAAACAGCTGATTTTTTTTTCGCTCCATTTTTGCCGCCACCTCTTACAAGTTGTTTGTATTGATCAGTAGACAGCCTACTTAAAGTTCCGCTATTGACTAAGGGTGGTATTCATGAACGATACTTAAACTGAGATCAAAATGGAACTCTGTTTAAACTTAATTTAAAGTGAGATCAGTTTTGAACTTTACAATCGAATCGAATCTAATCGAATCGAATCGAAACGAAACGAAACGAATCGAATCGAAATTAATTGAATTGAATCGAATCGAATCGGTTCGAATCGAATCGAATCGAATTGAATCGAATCGAATCGAATCGAATCGAATCGAATCAAATCAAATCGAATCGAAACGAAACTAAACAAATCGAAACGAAACGAAACGAAACTAATCGAATCTAATCGAAACGAATCGAATCGAAATGAATTGAATCGAAATGAATTTAATCGAATCGAATCAAATCGAAATTAATTGAATCGAATCGAAACGCATCGAATCGAAACGAAACGAAACGAATCGAATCGAATCGATTCGAAACGAAACGAATCGAATCGAATCGAATCGAATCGAATCGAATCAAATCGAATCGAATCGGCTATTGCTAGATTCATGGTACGGTCGGCCACAATCTCAGATACCCCATGGCAGCTCTTATCGCGCGCGGCATAAGGGCGCCAATCGAACAAAAAGGGGTATCTGAGACTGTGGCCGACTGTACACATGGTATGACAGCACGTCAGACTGTACACTTTTGTTGTAAAATCACCCGTAACGTAACCCAGCAAAGTGCTAGCGTGTAAGGGTCGACGTGCTGTCGTATGTACTGATTCAAGTATCAAAACTTTAACTGCCCATATCTCCTAAACGGCTAATGCTAGACCCATGTTTATCGTACTCTAAAAAAAAAGGACTCGACGAGCTCTACCTGATGAAAGAAACAAAAATAATAAAAAATAAGTATCAAATCTTTATCTGCCCATATTTCCTAAACGGCTAATGCTAGACCCATGTTTATGGTACACACGACAGCACGTAAGAGTGTACACTTTTGTTGTAAAGTCGCCCGTCACGTAACTGAGTAGAGTGCTAGCGTGTAAAGGTTGACGTGCTGTCGTGTGTACTCTAAAAAAAGGGCTCGACGAGCTCTACCTGATGAAAAAACAAAAATAATAAAAAAGAAGTATCAAAGGACCATTCCATTTTGCCCCACCAGTGGGGCATCTCTGGTGGGGCAAAATGGAATGGTCCGTATCAAAGAAGTATCAAAACTTTAACTGCCCATATCTTCTAAACTGCTAATGCTAGACCCATGTTTATGGTACTCTAGTCCTATAGTCTGGCATTAGCCGTTTAGGAGATATGGGCAGTTAAAGTTTCGATACTTACTTTTTATTATTTTTGTTTTTTCATCAGGTAGAGCTTGTCGAGCCCTTTTTAGAGTACCATAAACATGGGTCTAGCATTAGCAGTTTAGGAGATATGGGCAGTTAAAGTTTTGATACTTCTTTTTTATTATTTTTGTTTTTTCATCAGGTAGAGCTCGTCGAGCCCTTTTTTTAGAGTACCACAAACATGGGTCTAGCATTAGCCGTTTAGGAGATATGGGCAGTTAAAGTTTTGACACTTGAATCAGTACATACGACAGCACGTCGACCCTTACACGCTAGCACTTTGCTGGGTTACGTTACGGGCGATTTTACAACAAAAGTGTACAGTTTGACGTGCTGTCATACCATGTGTACAGTCGGCCAGTCTCAGATACCCCTTTTTGTTCGATTGGCGCCCTTATGCCGCGCGCGATAAGAGCTGCCATGGGGTATCTGAGATTGTGGCCGACCGTACCATGAATCTAGCAATAGCCGATTCGATTCGATTCGATTTGATTCGATTCGATTCGATTTGATTCGATTCGATTCGATTCGTTTCGTTTCGTTTCGTTTCGAATCGATTCGATTCGATTCGTTTCGTTTCGTTTCGATTCGTTTCGATTCGATTCAATTAATTTCGATTCGATTCAATTCATTTCGATTCAATTCATTTCGATTCGATTCGTTTCGATTAGATTCGATTAATTTCGTTTCGTTTCGTTTCGTCTCGATTCATTTCGTTTCGTTTCGATTCGATTTGATTTGTTTAGATTCGATTCGATTCGATTAGATTCGATTCGATTCAATTCAATTCAATTCGATTCGGTTCGATTCAATTCATTTCGATTCGATTCGTTTCAATTAATTTCGATTCGATTCAATTCATTTCGATTCGCGTCGTTACGATTCGATTCGTTTCGTTTCGTTTCGATTCGATTCGATTCGATTCAATTAATTTCGATTCGATTCGTTTCGTTTCGTTTCGTTTCGATTCGATTAGATTAGATTCGATTCGATTCGATTCGATTAGATTCGATTCGATTCGATTCGTTTCGTTTCGTTTAGTTTGATTCGATTTGATTCGTTTCGTTTCGATTCGATTCGATTCGATTCAATTCGATTCGATTCGATTCGATTTAATTCATTTCGATTCTATTCGATTCGATTCGATTCGATTGGATTCGATTCGATTCGATTCGAATATCAATTTTGAACTCAATTTATAGTAAGTTCAAAATTGATCTCGCTGAACTTAGTTTAAACAGAGATCAGTTTTGAAATCAGTTTTGAAATCAGTTTAAAGTAAGTTCAAAACTGATCTCAGTTTAAATTAAGTTTAAACAGAGTTCCATTTTGATCTCAGTTTAAGTATCGTTCATGAATACCACCCTTAGAGTGCACCCTGTAGTTTACTATATGAACTTCGTATCAGTTCGATTCCGCTATTTATTTTTTGTCATTTTCAGCTGTTCCTTTAAATAGGTGAAGCCATTTTTTATTTTCTTTTAGCGAGACTAATAGAAAGCTAGGTATTCAAGATATTATGTACACACGACAGCACGTCGACCTTTACACGCTAGCACTCTACTCGGTTGCGTTACGGGCGACTTTGCAACTAAAATGTACAGTCTGACGTGCTGTCGTGTGTACATATTGGATTTATACATATGTTTTTCTATTATATGAAATAGATGTTTTTCTAAAGGTTTTTTACCTATATAGTATCAAAACATTTTTCACACTAAACCAAAATACAAATACAAACTTTCACAGAATGTATTTGTGTAATAATGGAGGACACAATAACAAATAATAATGACAAATAAGGGAGGTCCATATACCACAAACGTGTTTTTATACTTTTGCAAAAACGCTAATACATAATAATATTATTAGCATCAAACTTTGTATTATTATAGAGCTTACTTTATAGTATAACAACAAATAGTTTTAAAAACGGCCAAGTGGCACTCACGCACCGAGGGTCTTTATGGCTAGTTTTTTTTTGTCATTTTTGTTACGATACGGAACCCTCAGTGCACGAGTCCAAGTCGCACTTGGCCAGTTATTAACGTTTTATTATAATTTATGAATAGTCACTATTTGCACACTTCCATGTTTGCACTCTTAGAGCAGCCTGTAGCTGTTTGTTGAACGTAGGTCAATCGCATGTCCTCCTTACAACCAAAACTTAAAAGCAACAAATTTAGCTCAGTGGTGATTTTCGCGACTGGCAAGTCTTGGACAACTCCTGGTAATAACCTTGAAGCGTTGAAAACAGCCTTGTCGTTTGGGGTAGCTCCGCGAGATTACCTTCAGCTCTTATTTTGGAAAAAATTAAGCGCTCTTAGCTGTTACAGTTCTGAAAAGGTAAAAAATAATGCTTTCAAGTAATTTCCTAACGGCAGCCATATTTAATATTATAAAATGAAAAAAAAAGCTAAAGAAATCCAATATTTTAATTAAATAAAGGGTAATCAAATACCATGTGCTACACGATTTATAATATATATTTTTTATATGAATAGTAGATCGATTTCTGATGTGACTTACCACCAACCACCAAATATTTAATTTTTATTTCATTAAAAAATCTTCGAAAAGTTTAATTTACGAAAGGCCCGTGTTGTATTCAGCACTATTATCGTAAAGTTTCACGATAAAGTGCCAACCGCACTATATTTTCATTATTTCCTAACTTAACCAAGCTACATATTATTTTTATGAATATTGTTTATCTAGCCATTTTGAAAGTTGGCCTAACGACAAAGGAATGACGCCATTGTAAATAAGTATTTGAATCTGTGTAAAAAATCTTAAACAGATGCTATTTAAAACTTGAAAGTCCTGGAAAGGTATTTATTCATATCCATCAAAAAGGTTTTAAGTTGTCATAGAGTTACATCCAAGACTTATTTAGAACTTATAAGTTGTCTTGCAAGGTTATAGTAACGTTAAATTAAGGTTGTGAAGGTTATATTTAGGTTCTATGCAAGTATTGGAAAGGTTCTGGATTTGAGCTATAGGTTGTGCTGTAGCTCTCAGAAAGGTTCTAAAACCGGGGCCCTTTTGGCACTCAGAAGGTAATTACAAGGTTAATATAACTTTATTGAGAGTTATAAGACTTACGAGCAGATTTCCATACAAAGGTTCTAGAACCTGTTCACAACCTTTCTAAAACCTAAAATGTTACTTGGGAGGCCAAATTTTGTTTTTCATCTGTGAAAGACAAATGAATCGGAAGGTATTGAAAATTAACTTAAGGGTTTTAAAGTTTCGAACAAACAAGCGAACAAAAGCAATTTTCCGAACAAAGACCTAAAATCCCGTGAAAATTAAATTATACTCACGAAAAACACTAAAAAACGACTGCACTTTTTCCGCCTCAACTGTGTAAAAACCACTTCAGACCGCAAAAGCCCTGCTGGAGTAAAATAACCCAGTAGATTACCATCCAAGCCGCTAGCGAGCAATACAAGGTGTTACAACATAATATCCTAACTCTTTTACAGGGTAATAGCACCCGGTGATAGGGATCACAACGTAAATATTTGTTTTTTAATTAATAAAATTTGTACGCTGTGGCAGCAGAAAAGTACTTTTTAAATATTTTTCAGTTTGAGATTTTTATTTCTCATAACATAAAATTTACATTTTCACTTGAAATGAGAAAAACATTTCTTCAGATGGATTTTTACTTTCACAAGATTTTAACAATTCAAAGCTATGCAAATGCACCTACGCTCATTAAATGAGCTAATTATACCAAAAACAAAAAGGTTATGAAAAAAATATATAAATTTTGAGGTTATAAAAAAAAATTTTTTTCAGCATTTTACGTCATGTCTAGTCCATGATGACGGAGTCCAAGTACCGGACATACATTTATTATGACTGCTTGACCGTTGACGGTGCGGGTGGCAACCTGCCCTAGGTTTGCAGTAGTTTGCACCTAGTGCCGCTTGCGCGACTGATGCCTTACTTGTTTCCGTATACTACGGAAAAAGCCTCGCCGAAGGATAAAAGGGATTAATCATAAAACGCGGCCGCGGGTCACGCGCGGTTAACCTTTGTTTGCTGAACCCGACCGTTATTCATTCTTACTTGTTAGAACGGACTCTTCTCATCTAGACCCCTCTAACCTTAGGGCTATAAGTAAGATTACATATTCTTTTTTTATCACACACACCAATTGATTTAACGTTGGCTTAACTGACGGACCATTTCATAAAACTAACAATGTAAATTTTGACAATTCAGTGTTCATGGTGTAGCTTATTAGGCACTAGAACGTTACCAAAAGGTTAGTCTACTAGCCGAACACTCAATCGAATTGTCATAATAAACTTTGAGTTGTAATTTTATGAAATGGCCTACAGTTTCGACCTCGAGGCCTTGATTACGTAAGCAACACATAATCTATCCATCTATCTAAACAATGTCCCAGGCATTGCAGCGTTCGGACGCTGTATAAATTATCTTATTATCATTTATCATTGTACCTATTTCCGTGGCTATTAATAAACGTCTTTCTATCTATCTATCTATCTATTACTTAGATGCAAACGCCTTAGTTACATAATCGCCAGGACTTCCTGGCGGCCACAGACGCTGGCATACGCGTGGCCGAATTCTGGGCCAATAAAATATAAAAGTCACCGACACGATAAGAAGAAGAAGTTACATAATCAAGGCGCGACGAAAAGGTTGTTTTAGGAACAGACCGTATATTGTGCCCGCACAACACCATATTGCTCGGAAAAAGGTTTATCGATACCACATAGAGTGGAAATGATTGGGCCATGTCTTTCAACAGAAGACGACTTTGTTCTTGAAGGATTAATGCCCGTTTTCACCAACCACCCCTAACTTTAAAAGACCTTTTAACGATAGTTATCTGGACTTCTCCAAGTCTAGGGGTAATGGATGAAGGACCATACAAACTCAACTCATAAAGCTTGTGAGTGGAATTCGTATGGTCCTTCATCCATAACCCCTAGACTTGCAGAAGTCCAGATAATTTTTGTTAAAAAGTCTTTTAAAATTAGAGGTGGTTGGTGAAAACGGGCATAAATGATCTTTAAGAATTTATTTCTGAGTTAACTGGATTTTTATCATCAACAACAGCCTGTTTACACCCATTGCTGAGTAAAGGCTTCTTCATGCTCTCGCCACCTCTCACGATCCTGTTTTCCGGCTACTTGGGCTATGTCGTCGGACCATCTGGCTGGTGATCTGGCAACCAATCTCTTACCCTCTCGGGGCCGTCATTCCGCAATAGACTTTATCCATCTGCCATCGGTACGTCTAGCCAGGTTGCCTACCTACTTCCACTTCAAAGAAGTTAATTAAATCCATGGTACCGACATGAAAATCGCCAATCAGCTTTGGGTATGCGTGGAGATAAATATGATAAGTCTTGTGTCAAACCCATTTCAGGCAATCACGTGCCACTATTTTCAATTTATTGATGACCATCTGTTACATTTGGCCACTCTTTCAGAAAATTGGAGTATGGAAATATAGGCCTATTATCAAAATAATAGGCCTATATTTCCCACTGGTGGGACTGGTGGGAAACGTGTTTTATTTTTCAGTAAAAAATCTAATTAAAACTGAAACACTCTTCTTTTGTTTCAGGTTTCATCTTCGATTCGGCGATACTGGCAACATCAGTCATTCAAGCGTTAGCGACTAAAGTTTTATGCTCAATGTTTCGAGTTAAAAGTTTAAGAGTGTTCAAGTGACCAGTTTACAATGAGAGTGTACAGAATAGTGTTTTGGGCGTTGCTGCAGGGTATCGTTTGTTTACCATCCATAGCTGTAAAAGGTAAGAGAACACATTTTTTCTATTTGAAGGGTCAAGAGGGCTTTGTAATTTGGAAGTCCTCATGTCCATTTTTCCACATTTTTAACTGACAATGCCATCGTGGTCAGCTCTTAGTGTTGAACATGATGGCCTTGTAAATGTAATGAAAATGTTAAAAAATGGCCATAAGGACTTTTAGAATTTGGCTCTTCATTACCCGACTACGCGAAGCAAAAAGGAGGGTTATGATTTTAGCAGCGTATGTATGTATGTATGTATGTATGTATGTATGTATGTATGTATGTATGTATGTATGTATGTATGTGGGTATGTATGTTTGTGTGTTCATCTGTTCCCTCGCAGAGCCTAAACTACTCGGCCGATTTCAACAAATGAGGTGTCGTTGGATTCGTCTTAATCACCCAGGTAACATAGGATAGTTTAATTTGAAAAAAAAACAAGATGGCGGCTGTGCTGCGCCCTAAAGTGGTGGACCTAAAAATAAAAACTATTGTATACCATCGTCATGGGTATCAAATGAAAGGGCTTTAAAAGACCTTTTCAAAAATGTATAACACATGTAGCGTCAACATAACAAATAGAACAAAAAATTCCAAAATGTGTTTTTTTTGCCCTTCTTGGTCCTATTCTGGGTGATCGTCCGAAATGACTTACTAAAAAGCTCAAAAAAAATAGAAGTTAAAAACTAAAACCCGACTACTAAAAGGCTTAAAACAAGACCTGTTTATCCTTAAAATAGACTCTTAGATAATTAATCGTAGTCGGAGGACACCACATTCGCATTTGATAAACCGATGGCCTCCGACTACGATTAATTATCTATGAGTCTATTTTAAGGATAAACAGGTCTTGTTTTAAGCCTTTTAGTAGTCGGGTTTTAGTTTTTAACTTCTATTTTTTTGTTTTCGTAGCGCTTTCCTTTTAGCTCTGCACACTGTGGTAAAGCCCACCGGATAGAGTTTTTTTTTAAAATGGAGAACCACTGAGGGCATATTTATTATTCTGGGGAATTTTGACCCCACAATTGTCAATGTAAATGGACTTTTGCGTGCTTTTCATTTTCAGAAATTGTATGTCTTCCACAAAGTTAGGGTGGTATTAATAGTGGCATCTCAAGCTCTGCCTCAGTCTCAAGCTCGAGCTTGAGAAGCTGTCAGGATATTTATAGACACTAGCTTGAGTGACATTGACATTAGCCAAGGTCTCAAGTCGGTGATTTTGTTTTTTCTGATATCACTGATTTGAGCTCGAGCTTGAGCTGAAGACTATTAATGCCACCCTAAATCTGTGATGTCCCCTGAATTTATTTAGTATTCATAATGGGCTGATGACGTTATGATGACATCATTGACATACATTGTCTAAAAGTCTGGATGGTCGCAGAAGACATTTTTGCGGGTTAGTACAGGCCAGTTACATAAAACTACATTCATAGTTTATTATGACAATTCGATGAACATTGAGTAGTCGGATAGTTAGCTAACCTTTTTTGTTACCTCTTTTATGTCTAATCCGCTACTCAATGTACATCGAATTGTCATAATAAACTATGCATTGTAGATTTATGAAACTGGCACCATTGTAAATATTGCACAATATAAATCCCCTTAAATAAATTGTGTGACATTGAACAGAAGATAAGTTTTATTGATTAGCGATAATCACACAATAATTTGGTTCAAAACAGGTCGAATCGCGGTTAATTGTGACGTTAACGATGGTAATTACTCTTACTACATTAATAACCGCTATTAACTTAAGAAACATGAAAATCTCGAGACTACAAGGTCAAGCTCACGACAAATCAGACCACAGTCACAAAAGCATCACAAAACAAAAAAATATATACATATATATAGGGAGATTCATTAGGGCCTGCCAGAATAAAATTAGGAACATAAATCGGCATAGCAATTTAAGTTTGCTCGACAAAGCCAACGTGGCATTCCGCGTCGTTCCCCGCCCCCTTACCCCAGTTGCCCCTAAACGTAGACAAAGGAGAGACAGAATCTCAAACCAGCCGCAGCGGCACGACACTTTGTTAAGGCGCCGTGCATAAAGAAAAATGCACAAAATCGATTCCTGTATCAAATAGACTAAAGAAATTGAAAATGTTCACATATCAAGCCCTAGAATTAGGTGAAACCTATCTAAAACAGCCAGTTTCGTGTTGACATTCATAAACGTTTTGAAGATATTTTGCTTGAAAAAAAAAATAGGCGGCGCACTTTCTTTCAAGCAAAATATCTTGCAATCTTTTAAGGATATCAACATGAAACTGGCTGTGTTAGATAGGTCTCAACTAATTCTAGAGTTTGATATGTTAAACATATTCGATTTTTATTGTGTATTTGATACACCGCAGACGAGGCCGGCCAAGACGCAGATGGCGAGATGATCTAAACAAATACTTGCCGGAGTGGTCGGAGGTGGCTCAAGACCGTAAAATCTGGGCTGAGGGGGGGAGGCCTTTAAAAAAAAAAAAAAAATTGATACAGGAATCGATTTTGTGCTTTTTTCTTTGCGCGCGGGCTAATTCACTATGCCCAGCGCCTTAAACGTCTTTTTCTTACCACGTACAAAAGTACGTACCACGTTTTTCAGCCCATACTTACCCACTGCTGGGTATATAGGCCTTTTCACCTTCACGCCATCCTCCTCAGTCGTCTATTATGAGAGGATAGGAACTCCTGGGGAAAGGTATTAGCCATAAAACACCACGCTCGCCAGTGCGTCTTGGTGAGTCTTCCTGCCACGTTGGCCTATAGTGAGTTTTGATGCTTACTACCGTTACTAGGAGAGACCGCGAGGAGGTGTGGCTAGGAATTGGACTTCCAACAAGCCATTAGCAGGCATAGCAATATTTACATTGATATGCCTACCAATTGCATATTAGAGATCCCTTTCCCTCCCCTCCAATGCAAATTTACTGACTCTTAATTCGAGGCGAATGAGCGTTGTGCAAATTGATGTACCTACCTACTTACTTCAAACCAATTTACGCAGGGTCAATTTTGGGACGGCACTAATTTGCCTCGAACATGGTGTCAGTAACATCTACCTTACTGTAAAGTATTGCCTCTGGAGCGACGGGTTATAATTTCCTAAGGATAAAGGCGTTCTTCTATCAGCTCGTTCTTCTATCTATCTCCATCCCTTATTCGTATTCGTACAAATTGTGTATATTCCGACCGTGAAATTCTTTCGCCTGGACTGTTCATTTTCGGTTCGCGCTCTCTTTGTCACCAGGCTGATATTTGGATGACACTCATTGAAGGTCCTTGCGGTGATTTGTGCTGGCTAACCATCTTAATAGATAGATTTAAGATTATCTTTTATTGACGTCAACAGCATGTTGACCTTTATACGCCAGTTACGTTACTGGTGACTTTACAACAAAACTGTCAAGCAGTCAATTGTACAAAAAATAAAAAATTATCTACACAAAAGTTGTTTTACATTAACTTAAAGTTACCAGTAAACCTCAATTTTTCACTGTCCAGTTAATAAGAAATCGTCTGCTATACGTGATTTTCGTGGCATTTTAGATTGCATTAAACTATGCATTTCATATAAATTGTTTCTTCTGAACAAAGGAGGAATAGGCACATAATATTTTACAAATTGGCGCCCTTCGTTTGATGTTTCCAAAATTATTTTAATTCACCTCGTAAAATAAAGGGCGGGTCTTTTTAATTATCGGGGCCTTTTTAGACTTTAATAAATTGACGAGCAATTTTCTCCGAAAAGAAGAAAGATGGAGAGGAATTCTCCAAATTCCTCTAATACGACCTAAAGGCATTTTGTTTTAGAAAAACAAGGACTCTATTAGAAAATGTTGTTCCTTTGTTGTTTTTGACTGATGGGTGATTAATTTTTAGAAACTGAGTAGGTTCATTAATAACTAAAGATTTAAACATGAGCGTTGCTTTATCATGACTGTAGGTATACGTCTCACTAAAGAATACAACTCTTTAGTCAGAGAGTGTAAGAATCGTGTCCATCGAAGATCGACAATATTAAGCTTGACTGTGTACAATCGGGATACTCTTGTTTTCGATTAAAGAACTTATCCCGCGCACGGTATTCTATCGTTTCCGTATGTTAGTCGAATTTTCTTCGCAAAGTTAAATCTCACCATTAACACTTTGAAGCCCCCAAAATTGTAATTTCAGCAGTGCCAGATTCACCTACTATTGGCCTGTGCCTTAGCAGGTAAACCGGAATAAGTAGTTTAACTGCCACTAGAGGCAATAAAGCTACTCCGCCACTGTATTTAGATAGATAGATAACAGATTGATTAAATTGCCAAAACACAGAATACAATTAAATATAGGAATAACCTTAATACTAAAAATATAAAAACATAGTAACTACGAACATTGGCCACAATATACTCGTATATTGTTATTTAGATCAATTTTTGTATTTCCTAAAGCCATGTTAAGGAACATTATAAAGATTTTTATAAGGTTCTGGTCCTGTCCCGATTGAATTTTTAACCTTATAAAAATCTTTAGTATTTAGATTATTCTCATGTTTTTTTAGCAATTGAGCAGGTATTTCAGGTGGACATTATTTGGTTGAAATTAGAAAACCCACGTCACCATAGCTTTGGTTTACCTATACAACGTGTTACAAAACATCCTAACTCTTTTTACAGGGTGTAACTTACTGGTCAACAGAATTTCAATTGTGTAATTTTTGAAAAAAGCAGTTTTTATTTTCTCTTCTCTCGTCTTTTACTTAGGAAAAACAGAGCTGAAGAATACAGTTAATCTTAAAAGTAACTTAATAGTTATACATTTCGCCAACTCCTGGACATTTCTCACTGATTGATTAAGAACATAAGAGTAATATAAATACCTAACTGCCGCGAAGCCTAAAAAGAGGGTTATTCCCTCAATCTTGCCTGTCATGATAATTTGAATTTGTGAAGAGGTCTCTACAGTGCCGTAGCGTAGCACGTAAATTACCTTCCTCTTTCGGTCGGTTAGCATACTTATGGTGGTTTACTGGATTCCATTTACTAGGCCCCCTGCACGTATGGCTCGCGACAATCTGCCATGCAACCTTTGGCTCTATGCCACTGACTTGTAACGTAGTTTCCAGCCCGTGTTGTCGATATAATAATGTTTTGACACTCGGAGCCAAAACTGGAGAGTTAATGGGGCCGGAGAAAGAATGAGCGAAATAAATGTATCGAAGACGAGATACACCACAAAAAAAAAAAAAACTCAAAAAACACCTTAACAACCTGTCTTAACAACAAACCTCCTTACGAGACAACAAACGAAGCACGCATGATAACATCTTGAAGCTGAATGAAGCTGAACTGATGATTTCCTCTCTAGCTTCACTATACAGGGTGTTGTTTTGGTCAGTGACACCGAACTTAGAGACGATAGTTTGAGTAACGCTTGATACTAAAAATAAGTTTTTTTTTTCTTAAATTTGTTTGATGGGTTGTTCTACAAGGTGTTACAAAAGTACCTAACTCTTTTTACAGGGTAATAGCACCCGGTCATAGGGATCACAACCTAAATATTTTTTTGGTCTATGACGTTCCGTTAATTTTTAAATTAATAAAATGCGAACGATGTGGTGGGAGAAAAGTATTTTTTAAATATTGTTTTCATTGACTTTCACAATGTTTTCACAACTCAAAGCTATGTAAATGCACCTACACGCACAAACATATTTTTAAATTTGAGCTAATAACAAAAACAAAAAAGTTAGGAAAAATTTTAAATTTTGAGGTTATACAATAAAAATTGTTTTTTGCAACTTTTTTTTACAGATTTGACATCCTGTTGACCAGTAGATTACACCCTGTAAAATGAGTTAGTTACTTTTGTAACACCTTGTATAATAACCGCGACGTGCGGACACCCCGCCTTCTCAAAGCGCGCGCGCGCCACGTGGCGCCCGACTTGCCGCAAGAGTTAGTACAGTCGGCCACTCGCTAGGATACCCCTTTTTGTTCGATTGATTTAATTTAATTTTAATTTTCTTTATTAGGGATATCAACCAGCGTTATAATACAACTTTTCTAAATAGTCTTAATTCTATTAGAGCGAATTATAGATATCCACGGCTTAATAATTACTCGAGTTGCAGTATAGTATGTTATAGCTATCGCCAAATCCAATGAGAAAAAAAAAAAAAACCTTAAATAAAGAGAAACAAAATTGAAAACGGGTGCCCCCCTTGATATAATATATAAAATATGTAAAGATACATATCTTATAATATATTGAACCATAATGTATAAATACAAGTACATAAATACGTAATACATAATATATTGAACCATAATGTATAAATACAAGTACATAAATACGTATTAATAATAATATAACATAATATAGTGTTATAGGTATTTGTATTATGTGATTATAAATGTTAAGATATAAAAAACACACGTAAAACATATTATATGAATTCCATAAAAAAAAAGTCAGATAAATAGCTTAACTGACGCCCTTATGTCGCGCAGGGTAAGTGCTGCCATGGGGTATCTGTGATTCGTGAGGCCGACCATACCACTTTAATAGTGAGGGAGCCACAATTTAATGATTTTTGGGTATTTTTCACTGACATATTTTTTGCTTCAGTGTCGTGTAAATAATCACCCCTAAGTCGGGTGTCACTTTAACAACACCTTGTATATACAAGGTGTTACAAAAGTACCTAACTCGTCTTACAGGGTGTAACCTGTTACAGGGTGTAAATTATAATCAAAGGAAACTCTGCCCCCAAAAAAGCTGAACGGCACAACGACGGAGTTCATTAAGCGACATGAAGTAAAGTTCGCCTCCCTACTTGTGGAACAATCTGATAAACTTGCCGAGACGCGGTTAGCGCAATACGCCGGTTTAAAGAACAAATTCAGCGACAATAGTTGCGAAGTTTGCGTGGTGTGGTGAGACGGGCGAAGTATACGCGGGCGTTTGCCCATCCTCTTCTCGTGGATCCCTCAATTTTGAGAATGAAAGTGAAAGTGAAAAAAGTTTATTTATCATTATGACGTTAAAAACTAATTAGAAAAGACAAAAACCTAGCTTTTTTAAATGGTTACTAGTACTTAGTCACTTCACCCATCTAGTGTGAGTGAAGGTGTCACTGTATAAATAATTTAATTATGTAGATGCAAAGGCCTAATACTTAGTTAATTTCTGCTTGTTTCTCTTTCTCGAGGACCAAGAAAGTCAAGTGGGACAGTGCCCAACAGCACATAATACCTACTTAATAACAGTTGAGAAGTAGCAAAGCAAGATGGAAGAATCATACCGTCAACATTGTGGGCAAAAAGTTGAGGAGATTATGAAAAGAATACTACAGCTTAACTTCGGCTTCGTGACTCGACTTTTATTAGTGAGATTTTTAAGATTTAGACTAACTGCCTCTGCAATATCATAAAAATACGAAAATGCTTGGCGTTGTAGGTTAAATCCGATGAAATAAGAGGTTGAGCTTTTAAACATGGGGTTAGATAGATAGAATAAATGTTTTTTTTTACGATAATACAGCACGTAGAACCTAAGGGACTTGATACACAAAAAGGCTAAAAATTTATGGCCAGTCAGGAACTCGCCCTCTAAAAAAAATGGCGTTCGGCGCGCCCGCGGCACTTTCTATATCAAGTCCCTTACACTTTCGTTAAACTAACTGAGCAAAGGCCTTCAAGAGTTCCCTGTGCAAGCGTGGGAACTCGGCGATGGCCAAGCGCGTGAAACACTGTTTTCTATAGCTGTTTCACCCAGAGCGAGACGGGGCGCGGGAAAAGTGAGAGGCAATGCGGCTGTATGAGTCTACCGTTGTTCGTGTCCTTTCGCGAGTATGTAGTTGTAGTAAGTTGTAATGTAATAGATCTATTTTCCCAAATTTTTTCGTTGTTCAGCTGCCATTTCTACCTTTTATTAGCTATTTCAATTTTTTTTTCTGACAAGTACAATAGGTATTTTATTGATGTTCCCAAGGTAGTTAGACTCCAATAGACGGTGTGATACTGTAAGTAAATAACAGCTGAAAGTAACCCCTTTTCGGCGCGAAAAACGCATCGCTCTTATGTCTTTCAGGCTATTTTTTTTTATTATAAAAACTATTTGCAAACCTCCGTATCTACTGATATCTGGGTCATCTACTAATATAAACCAAGTTTTAGTAAAATCCAGCCTCTAGTTTAGAAATTAAACCTGAACTACGTTTGTATGGGAAAAATTGTACTCTAGCACCCTCTTTAACGTCACTTAGAGGTATAATACCGACTAATAATGTGATACTAACACCATTTTTTTTAATATGATATAATATGAGTGATGATAACGAAACAGGTCCTCAGATCACATAAGTATAATCCAAAAATATTGAAGTCTCTCTTACTTTATATCAATACGCAACTGAAATGTCCATTTAAATAACAGTCCACCAGGGCGTTAATTAAACGCGGACCCGAAACTAAAACGCACACCCAACGCTTAATATTGTTTCATTTCGCAAATTAGCATAGTTGAATTTTGATTAGTGACATTAAAACAGTGTCCCGGCACTCTTGCTAACTTTACTTGCTGTAACACCACTGAGAGATATGTAGCGCTTACGTGCTGAAAAATTTGTTTGCTATCCGAGCAGAGGCAATTTCGGTCATTGAACTGTTTATACGCGTCTCTGTCACTCCCACGTAATTAATTATATTGCAATCTCGCTGATATATAAGTTAATTAATCGTATGAGGTAGTGGCCACCCCTGGTGTCAGAGATTTTAGGCCGCCCAAAGAGCCTCTGACATGGCTTAACGATTGTTGAACGAGCGAGCGAAGCGAGCGAAGTTCTCCGAGTCTACTGGAACAATCCGGCGTTTGTATGTATGTATGAATGAATGTTCGTTCGACGATAACTTGAGTAAATTTGGTTGGATCGTTATGAAATTTCGTAGGCGAGTAAATTAAATTAAAAGAATGTTTAAATTCGACCATGAGCCAAATCGGTCAAGGGGTTGCCGAGATATGGAGTTGTTAAGTTTATATGGGGTCGCGAGTTCACAGTTCGGGGCGAACCACTAGTTAATCTGTGTAGCGAAATTTGACAGCCACAACCCAGTTCTTGCATGGCCAAGCCTATGAGCGCCATAATACCAAGGGCTTTGAATTCAGCTTTTAACTGTCAGTTGAAAACGGGCAATTAGCCGCCAGGTTTCTTTACGATGTTTTCTTTTACCGTTAGCGAGAAAATGAAAAGAAAAACAAGCGCTAAAACACCCGAAGAGACAGCCTGGCGTTTTGTGTACGGGATTGTAAAACCGGCATTAAATATTCCGTTAATGACGCGTTAAGTGAACGGTGCCTTAGCAATTATGCGGCTCCAACTGTCGTTAATATCCGTGTTTGACAGTTTAATGTTTCAATTACAATAACGAGTGTTTTTTTGTCCGGATCCGGAACGTATTTTCGGGGATAGTGCCGCGCTAACGATTTGGGTTACCCATTACGTAGGTACGGTCGGCCACAATCTCAGATACCCCATGGCAGCTCTTATCGCGCGCGGCATAAGGGCGCCAATCGAACAAAAAGGGGTATCTGAGACTGTGGCCGACTGTACCTAGTATTGTTCCACTTTTCTTTAATTCTCATGGATTGTATAGATTGGTATCAATAATATTAGTGCTGAAAATAGATTACAACGAGTAGAATACTGTGCATTTCGCTTGCAATTAAATAGTGTACTGACCTTCAATGTAAGTACCTAGATACAGGGTGTTAAAAGACCGTCGTAACAAAGTGGGAAACCGCGTATTGTACTCTACATAATGAACATTTTTGCCCAATGAACTATGCCTGGAAATCAACGGTTTTCGAGATATTAAGGTTCAAACATCGGCACCTTGAGCGTTAGTCATTTAGTATGCTTATGTCTACGCTTGCTTATTATAACTTCTCTGCGTGATGAAATATTTTCCAAATTATAACCTAAAAAACCAAAATCATTGCCAGCAATATTTTATGGAAAAATTACTTTGTTTTGGTGTCTCGTGTACCTTTCTGGTTTTTTGGCGGTCTTTTAACACCCTGTATAGAAGAACATAGTTTAGCTGCTAGTAATAAAATAAAAATTAACAAACAAGCTTGCAATCCTGTGGAAGTATCCAGTGAAATTCGCAAGCATTTCACTAGAGGGTTACTCTACGTTCCACCACTACGTTTCTACCCCCTTCGATTCCTTCTACCTAAAGATAGGCTCGTTTTCGACCTTCAAATGGGGAGGTAATTGTATAAAATACCTGGGTGTAAACCTTAAAATCTGTAGATATCTGCCCCTCTACCTTTGACGCATTTTTCCAATACGGCCGCAATATGGCGCAATTTACAAAAAAAAAATATATTTTACAAATTAAGACGCATTTTGGGTTTTTATTGAATAAAACAGCCTTGCCTTTGAATAAACATTACAAAGTATTTAAAATCAAAGCATTACTATGCGAATTCAAAGAGAAATTAATTTGTAACCTTTTTCAATTTGATCGCAATAGCGTCGAGGGTAACCCCCCAGGTCTCTACTTCTGTTGATTAATAACAATACGTTCGAGGTACACTAGCGCCACCAATGAAAAAAAAACTTATCTTCTTTTTCGTTCTGAATCTGGAATCTACACCTGTTCCTAAAATTGGTCGAACAGGGATTTTGAACTGACCGCCTGTTTTTAGAAAAAAAAAACGCATGAAAACAGAAGATAATTTATATTTTCGTTCGAGACGCTAGTGGCCGGTGTACCCCTCCTCATACGCTATGTCAGAGGTCCTTTAGGCGGCCTAAAACATCTCTGACACCAGGGGGTCTACCGGCTAAAACGAAGCCAATGGTAAACGGCTTCGTCTTAGCTGGTAGACCCCCATGGGGTGGTCACTACTTATTAGGTTAATTTTACCCAACGATTCTTCTACACCTTTTCATAAACTGGTTTTTCGGACTGTCAAGTCCACCAGTTGACTGCAAATGGCTGGATCATGATTAGTGGGACAGCAATTTTTTATTTAAAAAAAAAATGCGCCGGTCAGCGTCCACCATGAATATTATTTGACGCCGTCATATGACCACCCAGTGATGCTCGTGGCACCGAAACCTTTTATTTGACACCCCATACGTCAAAATCAGTCCAACCGCTACAGCGATAAAAATATGAAGTGCGAAATATGAAAAAGCAAGGACAAAGTTCACCAACACTTTTTAAATATACAAAATATGTAAGTAGGTTTATCCATTGTTCATATCTGACAAATACTATCGTTGTACGTTATAGTATATATTTATATAAATATTATATGTATTAGGTTTATTTTATTAAATATGTAAGTTATGTAATCCCCCCCCCTCTCTAATAATAAGTAGTTAACTTATTATAAGTAGTTTATGTAATTTTATTGCGCACTCATTCTTTCTACAACACCAAAGGTTGTCTGGTAGAAAATGCTATCTAGCACTTTGTACACCATTATTGTATTTAATTTTGTGCAATAAAGAATTTAATAATAATAATAAAATATTTTCGGTGGCCGCAATAATATGTGGGTTAGGCCAGGGATCGGCAACCTGCGGCTCGCGAGCCACATCCGGCTCTTTCGATATAAGTTTCGGCTCTTCAGTTTCCAAGCAAAAATTTAAACATAATAAGTAATATATGGAGAGCTGTAAATTATCATTTGGGGGTCATGTTCCCTCCAAAATAAGAGTAAAGTAGCAGAATTGGCGAATTTCTGATTTGAAATAAAAAAAGCAAATTCTATAAAATTTAAACGAATATTATTCACTTTTAATGATTCGCGATATTTAAACATTATTGTATTCGAAACGGGTCGAATCGCGATTGGTTTTTAGGCAAAATCAATAAGGTAATTAATTTGCCTAAAAACCAATCGCGATTCGACCCGTTTCGAATACAATAATGTTTAAACGAATATTTTTAGTGGCTCTTTAAAAAAAAGGAAAATTTTCTGCATTTAAATTTTTGGCTCTATAGTCTCAAATGGTTGCCAACCCCTGGGTTAGGCCGAATGAGCTGAGAGGTTGGTATAGGTGCTGGAAAGACTACTCCGTCTAGACATGTCCCAGGCACCATCGATAATTGAGTATGAGTAAAGGTGCCACTGAAGTTCACTGGACGCTGTATAACTGCTATCATTGCGTAGAGCAGAGGTCTTAGGTATAATGTGGAACAGTCTCTCTGGGCCCTCAGAAATTTAACCTTTTTACATCGCAGACCGAAGGAGAGGTGGAAAAAAACGGCACGTCTAAAGTTTCCCGGTGCGATTATCCCCGAAAAGACGTAATTAATTTGACGCCCCGGGTCGCCCCCCCTTAATTACAGGGCCGGCAAATTAAGACGCCTTAAGAGAAATTTATCTAACACTAGCTTTTGCCCGTGACTTCGTCCGCGCAGACTTAGTTTTTTTTCTTCCGCTATCACAATAAAAATAGCCTTTAGCACTCAGCGATAACGTAGCTTCCCATGAATAACAGAGATATTTTTTTAAATCGGATAACTCGTTTTTGAGATTACTCCCTTCATACATAGATACTTAAAACTTTTCCTCTTTATAATATTGGTGTAGTCTAGTCGAGGCACGTGGCTTTATCCCTCTGTGTTTTTGGAGAAAAACTAAGAGATAACCACGATATCGATGGCTCCTACGTAAACTACCGTATCCCACAAAATGGCGATTTTCATGTTTTTCGTGTTTTGTCATTAGATGATTATTCCGCATGTATCCCAAAAACAAAAACTTAATAATATTCAAAAATGAAGATTTTTTCAGACGTAAATTATCGTATGTTGATCATGGGCGCGCCGTAAACTGTCGTATTGACCTCTTGCGGTAGTTTACGTGGGACACATTGCATGCTACGCCTATCGTAAGTATATCTTACCATACTCTACGTGGGAAGTACGTAGATCTGAGCTTGTGTTTTGTGATGAGGCATGTTCTTAGTAAACATGTTAAGTATTCAGTTTTGTTAGCTTCACTGCGTTTTCTATCAGTTTTGTTCAAAACTATAGTATGTAAAACATACGATTACGTACGTTGATTTTTCGAGGGGGTATGCTATGGTATGTTACACATACCATTTTGTACGACGTCGATAAAAAGTGATGTTGTATCGTATGTAACACGTACGATTATTTACTTGGTTTATATGAACCTGTTTACTATTGTATGTGTCACTTAGATTTATTTACGATGCAATATTAGGCTGAGCTTATGAAAATATCTTACAGATACGATAGTTTGCATGGAGGTTGAACAAAAAAAATTAGATCGTTTATTCAAATATTCAACTAATTCAAATTGTTTATACCACATAAAGCAAATTTGATTAATAATAACGTCTTTTTTGTGTAAGGAAAATATTTTTAGTACAAAACCATCACTGAAATTTACTACTTATTAAACGGATGGAACAAACTAAAAATCAAAACAAAACCATAACATAAAAGTTTCCGCTTTGTGTATCGTATGGTAAAAACTAATATACTTACTTCATGATGGTAAATTACACGCTACTGTTTGGGACCTTCACTTTCACTAGAGTTATTTTTAACAATGATTTGAAATGAAACACGGATGCGGTTTCTTATAGACTGACCAACCGTTTTTACATGCATGCTTGAGATACGCCTTGGTTGACGATGAAATTTCAGTTACCTGGGTTCTAAATTTCCGAGACTCAACTTGGCGTAGGCAAATCAATACCAATAGAAGCTGATCACCAAACACATGAAGGTAACAAGAAATTCATTTATAAAATATATTTTTTACTAAAGATACAAACACTCTCCACAAAGAAGCTTCAAAACAAAGATTAAGAGATCCTCATTTGGTTCATCAAATACTCACAAACTTAGATCCTAAGGTTTTAAAAAGGCCCAATCTTGGGGTATTTTGCAACAGACTTTTAGACTGAAAATCTGTTCATAGCCTGTAAGTTAATAAATTCAATTATTAAAATCATAGATAAATCTGTATTTATTCTGAATGAATTATTTTGGCCAGTTGGATGGACTCAAGACTTGTTAAGAACTGTGCCTGTATGCTTGACAAGCTCAGCCATCACCATGAATTTCATTTAGCCTAGTTCCTAGACACGCAGTGTTCATATGCATGGTAACGAGAAGATGTTAATGGATCAGTGGCCTTTATATAGACGGTGTATGAACGCTTCTAAGTATGAACACAATAGTAAGCCAAACTGAAACTCCGATCTGCACGGTGTATTGTATATTCCTAAACTTTCATTGGTGCGTAAGGTACCTACAGGTTTGGCTTGGCTTCTTTTACTAAGTCTGGATAATAATAGGTGAAATGTCTGACTCATCTTTGGATCACAAAGTAACCAACAACCACCACAACCAAAGAGTATTCTATCTGTCAACCTACGCCAGAGAAAATACACGTCTGAGTCTGAGTGACTGCTGTAGTCTTCTTGGGATAACTATCATGGACTCCTAAGCTTGAAAGTTTAGGTAGGTAAAGTTTAGCTTTTTGCCTTTTGCATGTCCTGAGTAAGAATAGAAAAATTACTGATACAAGTTATCCCGAAACACGGCGCTGAAGAATAACTATGTGACAACATCATCCTAAATTTCCAAATACGAATTTCCAATACAGATTCGTTAAAATTTACAGGAATTCTTAAAATTTTTAATATCTTACTAATTTACAGTCTTTATTTCCATTTGTCCTCTTCAAAACTGTAACCGCCATAGTGTTTGGGAAAAAAATGCTGCGTTTACCACCTCAGTGGCAAATATGAATTTTATTTCCCAACCTTCCTTTTCGAGCTCATCAACGGATAATATCAGGGTTGGTTAGCCTAAAGAAGGCCTCTTTAGAGTTTATGCAAGTTTAAAAAAAAAACACAAGTAATGAGAAAAGCACTGAGGCAGAGAGTCTACCATTGGGTACTACTACTTTATGTAAGTCTAGTACTTTTTAATTAAATATCTTGAAGTAATTGGAAAGAATAAATAGTTTATTCGGTCGTGAGCTTCAAGGGAACTGTTAAAAAAATTAATTACTATTTGCCAGGGTGGTAAACGCCACTAATTTTACCCAAGTCCCCACCCTAGTGGCAGTTTCGAAGGAGACAGTTGGGAAAATAGGAAAACTATCAGGTATACAAATTGATTAGTGGAATGGAACATAAGAAAGTAAAACGAACTAAGCTGCGATATCTTAGCATTGACAGAACATTGGCTTAAAGCCCCCGAACTTCTATGTATTACCTTTCCTAATTATTCATTGGTCTCAAGTTACTGTAGGCCTAATTTAATACACGGTGGTTCCTGTATATTCGTTAAATCTGGCATTAACGCCGCTGAAAGTACTGATATTTGTAAGCTTTCTATTGAACAGTATTGTGAAATATCTGCGGTAGAACTGATAGATTATAAACTACTTGTTGTTTGCATCTACCGCACAAACTTAGTTAGCGCACAAGGATTCATCGACGCACTGGACGCACTTCTTGACAAAATTAACGATATTGGACTTGACTGTGTTATCGTAGGAGACAGCAACATCAACACCCTGATCGATGACTCAGAATCAAAGAAACTGGGTGACACACTGGCCGCTCACAATTTCCGAAATTCCGTAGACTTTCCAACGCGCATAGCGCATACATCAGCTACATCACTCGATCTGGGGGCACGGCAGTGCCCCCGCCAGGTCGAGCGCGAAGCAAACACTGCCGTACCATCCTTTACTGGAACCATTTCGCCGCATTTTCAGGCCCCTATTTGAGAACCTCTGGATAAGACCAGAACGCAGAAATTTTCGTCATCTAGTAAGCTATAATCACATACTTAAAATCCAAAATTTCAAGTCTGTAGGTCATTTAGTTCCGAAGTTAAGCGAAAGCAAAGTTTCGCATTTATGACACACACTCACTCACTCACTCACTCACTCACTCACTCACTCACTCACTCATGATCATCATAATAGAACTAGTACTTCCCATAAACTCAGAGAGCTGAAATTTGGTACAGAGTTAGGGTTGAATGGCCACATAAAGGGAAAACTATAAAAACTAGGATAATCGAAGATCTGGAGTACCTGGTGACCCTGATTAGAAAACACAAGAGCCCTAATAGAACTAGTACTTCACATAAACTCAGAGAGCTGAAATTTGGTACAGAGTTAGGGTTTAATGGGCACATAAAGGGGAAACTATAAAAACTAGGATAATCGAAGATCTGAAGTACCTGGTGATCCTGATTAGAAAACACAAGAGCCCTAATAGAACTAGTACTTCCCATAAACTCAGAGAGCTGAAATTTGGTACAGAGTTAGGGTTTAATAGGCACATAAAGGGACAACTATAAAAACTAGGATAATCGAAGATCTGGAGTACCTGGTGACCCTGATTATAAAACACAAGAGCCCTAATAGAACTAGTACTTCCCATAAACTCAGAGAGCTGAAATTTGGTACAGAGTTAGGGTTTAATGGGCACATAAAGGGAAACTTATAAAAACTAGGATAATCGAAGATCTGGAGTACCTGGTGACCCTGATTAGAAAACACAAGAGCCCTCATAGAACTAGTACTTCCCATAAACTCAGAGAGCTGAAATTTGGTACAGAGTTAGGGTTTAATGGCCACATAAAGGGAAAACTATAAAAACTAGGATAATCGAAGATCTGGAGTACCTGGTGACCCTGATTAGAAAACACAAGAGCCCAACCAAACTATTATAGATCGACATATACCGCCCTTACAAAAAAATATTCAACTTGGTGGGCCGCTTCATTTGATGTCAAAAATCTAAGGTCTGGAGTATCTGATGAAGAACCCTCAGCTGGTATCAGCTTTATTAGAGATATTATGTTAATGCCCCTTCTACTATTGGGACATAAAAAAATCGACTGTCATTGCAAAAATCCAGCGTAGTGTGGGACACATCTTCATTTAATCTAGCCTATAGCGTCCCACTAGTGGTTCGCTCCGAACTATGAACTCGCGACCTCAGTTACAGATGTATAACTTTGCTTACGCAATTCGCGCAGGCGCGCGCGCGCCCCCGCATTTAAACTATACAACCCCATATCTCGGCAACCCATCGACCGATTTGGCTCATGTTCAAATTAAAAAATTCTTTTAATTTAGTTTACCCGCTTATCAAATTTCATAACGATCCGACCAAATTTACTCAAGTTATCGTCGAACAAACATTCATACATACAAACAAACGCCGGATTGTTCCAGCAGACTCGGAGGACTTCGCTCGCTTCACTCGCTCGTTCAACAAGAAATAGTCGGATGATTAACTTTATTCTACACCAACGTTACACAAATTTAAAAACTGTGTCAAATAAGAAAATCTAATAAAATTAATCAATATGCCCTCGTTCCTACAAAAAGAAGTGAAATCCCACCAAAAACATTCTGTAAAAACCTACCAGGTCTCGATGGATCTGCTTGTTTATCTCTAAAAAAGTAATGAAATCTAGACAAAGTCGTGCCAAGTCTAAGGTTCCTTACTGCGATTTCTTTATTATTATAGTTAATGTTGTGAGACTTGGCTGTTGAAGGCTACACAAGGGTACAAAACCAGGTGCTCCATGACACCATTGCACCAATCTGTCGCCAGAACCGCTTGTGTACCCTTCAACGGCCAAGTCTCACAACATTAACTATAATAATAAAGAAATCGCAGTAAGGAACCTTAGACTTGGCACGACTTTGTCTAGATTTCATTACTTTTTTAGAGATAAACAAGCAGATCCATCGAGACCTGGTAGGTTTTTACAGAATGTTTTTGGTGGGATCATGTTTACGCGAACACTGCCGACGGGTCGGTAGCGGCGCAAGCTGTCGTCACAAACCTGAGTGACCACTTGTGCGTCCGCGGCACGGTGAGGTGTGAGGGGCGCGCAGCCCGGCCCGCCACCCGTACCGCCCGTACCTACTCAGCCGCAGCGCGATCACAATTTGCGGCAGCCATTGATAGCGTAGACTGGGATAGTATATTCGCCAAAACTGGGTGCGCCAACGACTTAGCACTCTCCATAATTAATATACTGATCAATAAGTCTCAAATTTGCTTTCCTCTTAAAAAAAAAACTATTTGCAATAAAGAAAATACTTGGATTACACAAGAAATATTAAACTTAAAAAGACTTCTGTTCGATTTGCATAGAATGGCATCGGAAACGCCAAACAACGAAACTAACAAAGTCCTTATCGATCAAGTTTACAAGCAATACGAGTCGCTCTTACTATCCCGTAGGATCGATTACTTCAAGAAAATTATAAACAGCAGCGAGAACACTGCAAAGACAATGTGGCGCATAGTTAACGCAGAAACAGGCAAGAAAACTTCAGCCCGTGTTGACTACACATGTGTCATCAAACAATCAGACGGTAGTAGTTTTGATAGTAGAAAGGATCTTGTCGGTTGCTTGAATAAGCAATTTGGTAACGCAGCGAAATTGTGCGGAGCGCCAGCCGCCGATCCAATCCAAATGTACTCAGCGCTACTCACGGACCGAGCGCCAGCTAGTGTATCGCTTAGGCTTATTCCATTCACACCGACTGAAATAATACACATCATTAATAAACGGTTAGCAATCAAACCTACAATGGATATTTACGATGTTTCCATACAACACCTGAGTTGGGTCGCGGTAAATCTATCTATCCCTCTGTGTGTATTATTCAATCGCTGCATAGAGACTGGATCCTACCCGCTTTCACTAAAACAGGTGAAAGTGAGCCCTTTGTACAAGGGCAAAGGAAAAAAGGAGGATCCCAATAATTACAGGCCGATTGCAATTATACCTGCAATTGCGAAAGTTTTGGAAAACGGTCTCAGTTCACGGCTTACACAATTTCTCAACGAAACCCACGCTCTGTCCGACCGACAATATGCATATCGCGCGGGGCGCTCCACCACGCAGCTGGCGAGGGAGGTGGTGCGGCGCGTGTTGGACGCCCGTGAGCACCACCACCAGGTCGCCGTGCTCTTCTGTGACCTTTCCAAAGCTTTTGATGTCGCTGATCACACTGTACTGCACACCAAGCTGCAACATTACGGTATCGATGGGCCTCCTCTAGCCCTGTTGACAGATTTTATGCGCGAAAGAACGCAGTTTGTGGTAGGAGACGGAGGCGCTGTGAGGTCTGAAGGCCTGACAACACATATGGGGGTACCACAAGGCTCGTCGGTGTCAAATATAGCGTTTACCCTGCTACTAAACGACTTGCCGAACGCGGTACCCGATAGTGAAATATTCATGTTCGCAGACGACGTCGCGGCCGTCGTGACCGCATTCAACAAAGCTGCGCTGGAGCAGAAGTTAAACGAGGTCGCGGGTCGCCTTTGGTCTTGGTTTCGCTGGAATGGGCTGAGGCTGAACCTGTCAAAAACACAATTCATGCAGTTTGACCTCTCGGGTCGTAGCATGCCTACATTGTCAGTTGACGTAGAAGGAGTCCAGCTTAGACAGGTCAGCACATCACCTTTTCTGGGATTCCAGTTGGACCGGTCCTTGACGTGGGAGCCACACATTGATAGCCTGTGTGGCCGCCTGGGCAGAGCATGCTTCGCGCTGCGCCGCCTCGCGTCAACCGTGCCGCCGGAGTCAGTGCGCACGTGCTACTTTGCCACAGTGCACTCGCTGCTGCAGTACGGCGTAGAGCTGTGGGCGCGCGCCACCGAGTGGGAGCGCGTGTTTCGCATGCAGAAGCGAGCCGTGCGAATTGTAGCGCGAGTGTCCCAAGACACATCGGCGAAACCCTTCTTTATTTCACTCAGGATCCTCACTCTAACCGGGCTGCTGATTATGCAAGTGGCGTTATACGCACGCTCACGCCTGCACCTGTACCCGCGCCTCGGTGATAGTCATAACTACGCCACGCGGAGCAAGGGCAAGCTGGCCGGAGTCAGCCGAACATTGACAAAAAATGAAAAATCCTTGCATGTAATGGGCCCAGAGGTCTACAACAAACTCCCCGCAGACATCACAAACTCGGACAGTGAGTCAGAGTTTAAAACTAAATTGAAAAAATGGCTTGTTGAGAAGTGTTTTTACTGCTACGATGAATTCTTACTTGTCGATAAAAAAACTATTTTTGAATAGTTTTATTCGCCTTAAAAACTGATTTTAATTTTTAATTTTGATATTTTTTACATTGAATTGTAAACTATTGTGTTTTAATTATTGACATTAATTTCACGGTATTATTATTTATTAATTGACTTATTTTATTTTGACATTAATTTCATGGGTCTGATAATATTATTATTACTAATTGACCTATTTTATTTTATTTATTTACTTTAAATTACTCTTTGTGTAATTACTTTGTGACATTAGTTAATTAATTTGATAGACACGAAAATGTACTGACCTGTAATGAATATTACCAATAAAAATGTCTATGTCTATGTCTATGTCTATGTCTATCAAAAGTTATTTGATATAAATGTTTCTTTAAAATTTAGGTTTAGGTTCTACTAAATATAACGAATGAAGTAAATATTAATAATCACTTAGATAACCCTCTGGTCCCATTTAAAATTTTAATATTTTCCCATGTATTTACTGAATTAATGTTACATACCATACTATTTTTCATATGATTTACAAAGAAAAAAACTGTAAGTGCCACATACATGTAATTTTACCTGCGATTTATCCATGTAAAACATGGTATGTGAAACATACGATATTTTCAGTCACCTCATCCACGCCGTAAAAAATGGTAAGATTAACATACGATATTTTCTTACTTCGTTACCCCGTCGTAAAGAATCGTAACAACAATATCTCCAAAAGCATTCAAAATACAACTTTTACTTTAGCACATAAAAATCGAACCCAAAATAACCTACTTATGGTAAAAATTTCAAACCAAAAGCTTTAAAATCAAAAGAACGGTTAAAGAAAACATCTTTAAATGGCTCTCCTGGAAAGTTAGCTTTTTCAACATACGGTAGTTTACGTAGGAGCCATCGATATAATAATATTATCACACTTATCCGTGTCTTGCCCTGCTGCAATTTTTCCTACGAACTAAGTATACAATTTATTCACTCTTTTAGCGTTTATTTTAAACTTAAACGTATTCTCGATTAATCTCGCGCATTAGGTACCGTACCTGTTAGAAAATTGACACATTTTGTTTTCAGTGATTTCGTATTATTCAGACAGTCAACAGCTGTCTGTCCATCAGTCTGTTTGGTTCATGCCCAAACATTTGTGTTTGATATTTTCTGATGACGCATGTTTATCTTTATCTTTACGCAGTTTCTCTTTAACAATGTTGTTTGGAAAATGTTAATTCTAAGTGTACACACAAACTAACTACTGGAACTTGTATCAAGTGTAGATGAAGAAAATAAAGATATAATTTTATCTTCCTTGATGATAATAAAGCATTGAATAAAGTTAACCTTGAAAGAAGCTGTCTGTTACCTCATCTTTGAGAGTTTTCGCAGTCTTGAAGTTAAACATGAAATTCGGGAACTTTTTGTGCGTCAAGGGTATGTCAACATTAAATTTTGTGTATTATCCTATTAGTACTTTAAACGAGCAAAGTAAAGCTACTATAATATTACTTGCAAGGCGTTACAGACCGCAGTATGAAATACAAAGGCGTAAATGTTTTAACAGGGGGTGGAGAATAATTCAACGTTTCGTTTTATATTCTGTTTTACGCGCTTTTAGTGCGAACCTCTGTGAGATTTGTAAGGCGGAAAGTTTTTCGGGCTGTGGCATACCAAATTTCTTATTTTTTTTAACCCCCGACCCAAAAATTGGAGTGTTACAAGAGTGGCATTAATAATAGCCATCGACTCAAGACCGAACTCAAATAGGTGATCGCAGAAAAGTCAAAATCATCCGCCAAAGTCAAGCCTTGGTCAATGTCAGTCTCAAGATAGTGGTTATTAAGTGCTGACAGCTACTCAAGTTTGATATTAGCCAAGGCTTGACATTAGCATTTCACTTTTCTGAGTTCACCTACTTGAGATCGAGCTCAAGTAGGTGATCTCAGACGACTATTAATACCACCCTTAGTTTGACCGCTTTTTGTGTGTCTGTCTGTGTGTCTGTCTGTGGCACCGCAGACCGTAGCTCCGATGCGGATTGATGCTCCAATTTGGATGCGGTTTTATTTATTTGAAAGCAGGTTTTCTAGCGAGTGTTCTTAGATATGTTTTATTACAATCAGTTTAGCCGTTTATGAGATATTAATTTAAAGCTAAAATGTCGGGGGTAATTTAATAAATTTAGTGGTTATACAGGGTCATTTTTAAATAGCTTTTAACCTCAGACACCCCAACTTCTAAATATGATTTCCAACAACTTTTGTTTTACAACTTTGTGAAAGGTCTTTTTTTTTACCACACAAAAAAAAAATTTTTTTAAACATTTTTTTTTTAAATTTTTAGCTCTGGGTAGCAAATAGTAGCAGGAGAGGCTAGAAAGGTGGTTGAGAGTGGAGGGGAACGAAAGCGCGTCGCCCAGGCAGCGCTGGAATGGTAGAAATGCACACTTTTAAAAGATAAGAAACTTTAATAAAATAAAAAGTATCGAGCTTTTCGAAAAGTCGTAGAACAAAAGTTGTTGGAAATCGCATTTAGAAGTTGACGTGTCTGAGGTTAAAAGCTATTTAAAAATGACCCTGTATATGACCAAGACCGGTTGCACAAGCCATCGATATAATACGTTTCTATTCCGCTATCGAATAGCGCCATCATGCGTGGCCTATATTATAGACAATCATAGTTTAAAATACAACGATAGATTGAAGCTGGCATTTTGTGTGATTTAATTATTGGGTCGGGGGTTAAAAATGTACCTGCTGGTAAACCTGCCTGACTGCCTGGTACAACTTAAACCTTATCCAACTCCGCTCACGTAGTAGGCCCGCGTTAAGTACATACAATGTGTGGATTTAAAATTCCATTTCCGCGGCACGATCGCCTTGTTCCGATCCAAACCGTTTTCCACCGTTAGCACAGTTTTCAGGAAAAACTTCGTGGGGAAATCCGTGGTCTGGGCTTAGTTTAAGTTACGATGATGTAATAATTTGCTGGCATCTAAATACTTTTGTTTATGAAATAAATAGGCCTTTATTATTCCGAAAAAACAACACCAAACTAAAGATTATAAAAATATAAATCTATGAAAAAAAAAGGTTATTAAGGTTAAGGGCCAGCCTCTTCCACTCTTCTCTATCTTGTGCTACAGGTTCTCAGTCTTTGGTCTCTGTTATGATATTGTCCTCCGCCCGTAATTTTGTTTATATAGGGATTTAAACCTAACTTATCATAATGGAGAATATACATGTTTATTGTAAGATGAAACTCAAATATGTTTAATAATACAATATGTTCCAATGAATAAAAAAATACTGAAAAGCTCAAACTGCATCCAAACAAGCACTGTCAGTGTTCGGGTAGTTGCTTCACACGTCTAGCGTGAGTGAAGACGCTTTTGGACGTTGTATAAATAAACTATCTGTCCTAGATTTTAACCCTCTGTAAATAATATTATGCAGTCCACTGCAGCTAGTTAATACATCCTATGTGTGGATTTAAAATTCCATTTCCGGGCACCGATTGCACTGTTCTGATCCGGAGCAGAGCAGATACCACGAGTGCTTACTGTCACTATCACTGAAAGTGATAAGTTGGATATACAACCTTACTACTATAGTATTAGGATACATGACAGACGTCCGGCAGACATCCGGCACAGCTTTTCCGCACTCGTGGTAGCTACTCAGTTTACAGCTTTACTGTTCGCGGTGTGTGAAGAGTTATATTGAGTTTGGGGGTTGTTTTTGGAATCAAAGTCACAGTATTTTATATCTAGGTTTACGAGTAGAAAGGGCCAAAACGCGCCTTATTGATAAAAAAAACTAAGGATAACATAAAATATACAATAATTTACAATCTTCTTGTTCTGCTCCCGTTCGTCCCAGGCACTGCAGCGCCAAGTAGTATCTTCCCTCATCTACAGGGTGCACTCTAAGTCGATAGCGGAACTTTAAGTAGGCTGTCTACCGATCAATACAAACAACTTGTACTAGGTGGCGAAAAAGATGGACCCAAAAAAATATCAGCTGTTCCATACAAAAGCTCGACTCAGTACTGCGCCAAATGTATGAAGCAGCTGATATTTTTTTCGCTCCATTTATTTCGCCACTTAGTACAAGTTGTTTGTATTGATCACTAGACAGCCTACTTAAAGTTTCGCTATCGACTTAGAGTGCACCCTGTAGTGTGAGTGAAGGTGCCACTGTACGCTGTATAAATCATCTCATTACGTAGATGCAAAAGGCCTTAGTTAGTTATTGGTCCACTTATAAGGGCACCTCCTTCCATAGCTTTATTTAATCTTAGAATTAATATGAAATGATACTTTATTTCCACTATAAACGGCCTGTCCCTGAAGTGTTCTATTTCTTCAAGACTATTTGTCACACAGTATTATCTTGGCCCTAATAGAGCGGAGTCACAGTTACTGAACCTTTTTCGCTGACTCTAAGGGTGGTATTAATAGTCGTCTGAGTTCACCTACTTGAGATCGATCTCAAGGAGGTAAATGTCAAGCTTTGGGTAATGTCAAAATTGAGTAGCTGTCTGCTTATTAATAGACACGATCTTGAGATTGACATTGACATTAGCCGACTTGCTTGAGTGAGTCGACTTACTTGAGTCGACGCCATATTAATAGAGCCGACTTGAGCTCGGAATTGAGTGAGTCATTCATCTTTTGACAGTCCGTGACGTCTCAATTTCAATACAACGTGGTTTAGAGTACTAGGCATGCATAAAATGTTAAGAAGCTGTAAGATCACTTACTTGAGACCGGAGTCACTGGCATATTAATAGACACAATCTTACGTGAGTTCACCTACTTGAGACCAGACTTGCGACTGTCATTTCCAAGTGCAGGCGATAGCCGACTCAAGTTCGTGTTTTTCATTACCCGACTACGCAAAGCAAGAAGGGGAGTTATTTTCTTTGATAATTAATATACAAAAATGATGTTTAGTCAGCGCGCATCCAAAGCGAACCTACCGCAAGAAGTTGCAGCTTAACAATATACTTAGGACCATCGTCGACATCGGAAGTTACGTGGAAAGGGACCTTGTGGTGTGAAATAATTTGTCGTCGTCATTCGACCGGCACCTCTACCACATCGCTATGACTAGCCAGAAAAGTGTTTCTACCAGCCCGAGTTCTTCAAGCTGCAAAACTCCAGCAGTTCAGAGCCCCACAGTCATATTACCAAGAAAGAACTCCGAAGAGCTGAGGTTTAAAAAAATAAGCTGGAACTAAGTTTGAGTTTATATTTGATATATAGCCTCAGACGCTCCGGTTTCCTCACGATGTTTTCCTTCACAGTCAGGGAGTGGTATGTATGCGACTTTGAAATAAATTAATGTCATGGGTAGGGTACATGCCCTCATCGGGATACATGCCCTCGAACCAGGATCCCTCGATTCCGAGTCCATTGTTCTACCCACTATGCCACCAGCGCGACACCATCTAAAACTCAAATACTACCTATAAAGGCATGGTAGAATCAGAAGCTACGAGCTTGTACTTGGCCAAATACAGAAGTGTTGTCAAAATTAAGTTTTAATTTCAAAGAAAAACTACTATTTGCAGGTTCCCATAATCTTGTAAGAAACTACACCACACACTAATAAAAAGGCAGAAAGTATATTTCAACTCTTTCCTTATTGAAAAACCGGGCACTTTTGCGTTTCACGAAAGAGTTCCCTTGACGAAACTCTTATTACGATGTAAAAGGGACTATTTTTGTACAATCCAAGGGAATTATTTCGTGAAACGCACGTACACACGACAACACGTCGACCTTTACACGCTAGCACTCTACTCGGTTACGTTACGGGCGACTTTACAACAAAAGTGTACACTTTGACGTGCTGTCGTGTGTACAATAGAATTTGAGTGCTGTAACGTGAATGACGTCATGACGTGAATGACGTGAATGGTCTGAAGGTATTAGGCGTGCATATCCATCCGGAATCTCTTATATGGCGATTGGTGACAGAAAGTTTCATGTAGTATGATACATATCATGTAAATGGCAGCACAACATACAATTCAAACCTCTTTACTCGTACCTAGTTTTTTTAAGACAATTTGCCGGCCTTCAAAGCCCAGTTGGACCATAGAGGTTACTAGGCATGCATAAAATATAAAGCGGATATAGTAGGGAAAACTTGAGGGTGTGGTATCATTCATACGAGAAGTAGGTATTCAGTAAATTAAGTTGATACTTGAAGATAAATCTGAATAGGGAAGACCTTCATTAATGTTACATAATTATCTTTTTTTTTTCTAATTGGAAAATAAACAAGCCTGGGAGAGTTGTAACATATTTATTAATACAATATTGTTTCCTAATCATCATCTAAAATTTCTACACCTGACATGAATTTGCGCTGAGTCGAGTATTCTTCCCCTCATTTTATGTGTTCATTCTCCACACATTATTCCAGGTTTCGGGACCAAAGCTGGTGTTTTAAAATTGCCTTGGTTTTTATCCCTCCTATCATAACGCCCTAACTTCGTCGATTATGCGTCGGACAGTAGGTACTTTCTGATTTTCCTGTAATCAAAATAAAACATTAATGTAGTAGAATGATGTGCGCAACGATCAAACGTTAGGTTTGCAGTCGCTCTATAATTTATTATAAATTCGCTTGGCAAATTACTACTTTCTCTACGTAAACATAACCTCTAAAGTTATATTAAATGCGCAAAAAACGTTGATGATGGGGTATTTTAAAGACCTAACTGACGATATCTGTAACTTGTATCGTGAACTAGACGATATCTGTAACTTGTATCGTGAACTATGTATATTTTATACAATTATAGTGAATAAATACCTGTCTTGCCAGCAACTCGTTTGTAGAGGTCATCCAACTGGGTCCGCTAGGTACTGAAGCTCGAAAAACGGAAGCTCGAATAACGGAAGCTCGAATGAACTGAAGCTCTCTGTTGGTAGTTTCCGGCATGATATTTTTCGGCCAAAATATTGAAAATAACCTCTCTGGCGCCACTTATTATCCATAACCGACTAAAACGTTCAATATACTGAAAATCACAAGAATTTACGAGATATTTTTGACAGCAGAAAAAGTTATTTCTTTTATTTGACAGTTCTGAAAACCGTGAAAAAAGTTGTTCACATTAGGAACCTCTTTGAAGGTCAAACTGAGGTTGTGGCTAGCCTCTTTCTAATGTATGGTAGCCTAGTACATTCTTTACTCAAGTCGTTGAAATAGTTCATTCTTGACTCAAGTCGAGGACTTGAGATCGGTCTCAAGTAAGCGCTGCTTTATTAATATGCTGAGTTACTCACTCAAGATCAAGCTCTCTGTTGCCAAAGTAACGAATAACAATGCTGAATAAAAATGGCTGAAGCGAGTCAGATCTGTTCCTTTTTGTCTAGACCAGGGTGCCGCTACAAAATTGTGTCGTCATATTGAACGAGCGATCGAAGTATGTTTGTATGTTTGTATGTATGAATGATTGTGTCGTCATAAAAATATAAAGGCGGCTTAATGGATTTAAAAGAATTTTAAAATTCTAACATCCAAATCCAAATCGGACGAAGAGTGGATATGGGGTTAGCAAAAAGTTAGTCATCCTGAGTTCACAGTTCGGGGTGAACCACTAGTTATTATAATCGAGTACCTATTTGGAGTAGAGTTCGTGTTATATCTTGTAACATCACTTTTATGTTTGTGGAATCCTGGACTACGATAGAAATGACAAGTTGACAACGGAATAACACCGGACCATGGACAATTTTATGGAACAAAAGGAGGCCAAACTCAGGTTGTGCCTTTTCGAATAGTCTCTTTATAATGTATGGGCGCCTAGTACTTTTGAGTTGGGTTTAAGCTTTTTGACCACATTTTGAACTTTAAATGGTATCATTCGTTCAAATAGTTCATTCTTTACTCAAATCGAGGACTCAAGTTCGCGCCTAAGATAGGTTTATTAATAAGCCAATGTCTCAAGTCGGTGATTTTTGTTTTCTGAGTTCACCTACTTGAGACCGATCTCAAGTAGGTGATCTCAGAGGACTATTAATACCAGCCTAAAACTACACAAAACTCAACCTTAAGCTTTCAAGGTTCGAAGAAAGTAGAAAGGCGGGAAATCCACATTATCCACAGATTTTTCAATTTTGTAGCTAAACTGAGCTATTTTTGTTCCGTGATCTTTTCATTATTCTGAACAACCATAATATAATTCATCTGATTATAAGATTTGCTCAAACGACTACTTTTTAAGGCAAACAAAGCAGCTTCATTTTTGTTATTCTGTTTTTTAAAATCATGAAAATAATTCTATTTTTTGGTCCTGAAACCAAAATTGCTGAACAAAAATAACTCTTTTAGCATAAAAATACTCGGGCTTTCTCGCCACGGGCCTCTCGTTGAACTTTAAACAAAAAAAATACAATTCTGATATTCATTCTGGTTGGCTCACCGACCCACGTATTGACCTGTCTTTCCTGTGGGCTTGGTCGACTAAGCTGTCAAGATGGTATAGGTGCTGGGCAAGCCTACTCCATCTAAAACAATGTCCCAGGCACTGCAGCGCCGAGTGGTCTCTTCACCTATCTAGTGTGAGTGAAGGTGCCACTGGACGCTGTATAAATCATCTCATTACGTAGATGCAAAGGCCTTAGTTTAGTTGGCTCACCGACCCAAAGTGGATCTTTGCCTCCACAACCAAAACACAACAGGGGCTTAAGTCTGTAACGCTATGGCGTGTCTATGGAGTTCCTGTAGAAGGACAAAACCGGGATTTCCTCGTTTGTCTCCTACAACCGGGCGTAAATGACTATACTTTCGCTTTATTTTTAGGGTCGACTTTAGAGTGGGTACGCAGTAGCTATACGCAGTGGCTTAAGGCCCGGTTCTTACTATGAAATTTATTGTCCCTACCCAGCTTAGACGTACCTTAGCATTTCGGCCGGAATTTTATTGATGGCGCAATTTTCGGTCGTAAAAATTCGATCATTACCCTTCGGTAAAGTAAAGTATGAAAATAACGGAGGAAAGATTGGCAATGGAAAAGTGAATAGTTATAGCTCTCTATATCGTTATAGTACTGTCTTACGGCATAGCGGTAGTAGACCAGAGCAGCTACCACGAGTGCTTACTGTCACTGTCACTGAAAATTATAAGTTGGATTAACAACCTTACTACTATAGTATTAGGATAGATGACAGACGTCCGGCAGACGTCCGGCACAGCTTTTTCGTACTCGTGGTAGCTACTCTGTGGTTTTTTTTTAGAACATTGAAAATACAGGCGTTAGATCCTAGGTTTTAATTTTGGTGCGGGTTTTCTATGGTCGGCCACAGTCTCAGATACCCCATGACAGGCAGCAAAAAGCGGTAAAAATACCTATGACTTTTTAAATTGCAAATATTACGTTGTGATTTTTTTGCAGCAATACCAGTTAGTCAGTTACTTACCGTGAAGGAAATCATTCTAAGGTACCTTCGAACAGTCAGACACAAGGATGATCCTGTAACGTTTTTATTTTAAAGATCCTTATCCTTATCCTGAAAAAGGATAAGAATATTGTAGAGCTGTAAAGGTGAAGTAAATCGATACCTAATTACGGAGTACCTTCTTCTATTGGTTTCGGTTCTTTTTCTTTTCCTACAATCACTGTATTCTTGGGCTCCTGATTCAGTTGCTTGCTCCTGAGTTTTATTGTGCTCGGCTTTTAAATCGAGATAAAATACGAATGACTCTCGAATGCTCAACTAATAGGGCTGCATAAAAAAAATAGCTAAGTCAGAATCGCACACTGAGCGTTCCGTACCACTTTTTTTATCAAATCTGGTTGTACCGACTCATACTCACACTTATGTATTTTAACGATCTAAATACAACAATAGTAACAGTATCATAGCTATAATCACAAAAACAAAAGTCCAAATCATTATTTAGGTATTCCAAACGTTATTAGAATCAAGAGACATAAGCGAAATAAGTGATGAATCTTCAAGTTTAGTTTTTCAACGAGAGAAATCACTTTACGGCAGTAAAGTTGCTTCGAGACCCGGCGTTGGCAATAAATCACTTAGTTCCAATCAGTCACTGTTTATAAACTCACTGGAGCTACTGATTTATCCAATTAACTCTAGCTAAATTCGAAAACATGGCCTTTATACACTTTGTAAGTAAACGTAAGCCTTAGCATCTACTTAATGTGATGAATAATTCTGTGTCCAAAGATACCTTCACTCACACTAGATGGGTGAAATGTTCACTCGGGCCAATTGTGACTTTAATTTATTCGAAATTTGTTCAATATCACACGCTAACGGTTTAGGAAAACATCGTGAAGAAATCTGAGCGTTTCAGGCATTATTCCCAAATCGCCAATCCGCATTGAGCACGGGTGGTGATTTTCAGCTCGTACACTCTCTCTGAGAGAAGGCCTTTGCCCAGCTTTTGGATGTACAGGCTACATCTAACATCTAACTATAAGCTTACCCAGCACCTACACCATCACCTTACCTTACCACGACCTGAGCCTCTCTGTTGGCTGGACTCACTAAGCTGAGAGGATTGTATCCAATTATCTACCTCTATTTTCAAAATATTGGAAACAATAAATTCACTAGTCTATGTTGATAAATCTATGGCGAGTTCTGTTGATAGAGCAATTTAGAGGTATGAATTTCTAATGAATTCATCTCTTCAAACTGTTCATCAAGTCAAGCATAATATTTGCCGGAGGGTTCGATCTTAACTATTACGTGAATAGCATCGTAATAGCTACATTGTTACATCGAATTGACCTTTCGCTAACCGCAGAATTACAGGGTGATCGAATTCACCATAGACAGAGGACCCAACAATAATGTGCGTTTTGTTACTCTTTCATACTGAAACGGCTGGACTAACGTGGGTAATTCGGTACGCAAAGTTTTTTGTTCGAAAGTCCGTTATTGGCTTAAACTTATCTTTAGACAATATTGAGAAACTAATTTAAATATTTTTTTATTTTGGTCCAGTAGTTTTGTTTTTATGCGCTAAAATGTTTTGTTCCTAAGACCGCCAACAGTATGCAGACCGTCGCGTGACGTCATAAAACCGTATCTTTGAAACGTTGTAAAATCCAAACTGCTGAACCAAAATAAAAAATATTGAAATTAGTTTCTCAATATTGTCTAAAGATAAGATTAAGCCAATAACGGATTTTCGAACAAAAAACTTTGCGTACCGAATTGAAAAGGAGATAGCATATACACTACAAAACACATGATACAAATCACAGAAATATTTTAGTCCTCGCAGAAATAGATAACGGGGATACTAGGTATTTATTTTTATTTATTTTTATTTCAAAGGAAAACTTACGGCTAAGATAATATCAGAGTAAGAAATACATATTTAATAAAAAGCCAGTTAAAAGTTTGCACAGATAGAAGAAACAATAGTCATAAATGGTAAAGAATTAAATATTTACAGATGGTATGGGCATCCTTTCATCTAAGTTTGCGCGGAAGAAGTCGCGGTAAAAGCTAGAAATATTTTAAATGTGGCTCTTGTATTTATTGAGTTCAACGACTACCTAATCAGTAATCACCCTCTTACCTTTTTGTAATAACCCTGATTAAAGGTTTTATTCAAAATTCATTGATTAACTTTATTAAAATAAATATTCAGCCCAGTCAGCCAGTAAAACATTATTTCATCAATAGTTAGGCTCGCTAAATGATTTGCTCAAATAATATTTGAATTTCGGAAATCTATTAATCAACCGAGTTTGATTTCGCTTTTAGCTGATAGGCATTATTTGAGCAAGCGATTGGGTTTTGAGCTTGATGAAATCAGTACTTGAAATAAAATATTATCTACATTATAGCCCTTTACCGTTAGCCAATGATATTGAAATTACAATTTCATAATGGTTTGTAATCTTTTATAGTCTTCACAATCTTTTTTTATTCCGTTCTCCATCTCCAAAGAACTTCATCAGATCTTCACGATTTTTTATGGGACCACATGGGAAGTATACTTACCCTTTCAAACAAAAAAAGAATCATGAAAATCAGTTCACGTGAAAAATGTTCTGAGGCAACACACATTAAAAAAAAAATCGGGGTGAATTGAGTACCTCCACCGTTTTGAAGTCTGTTAAAATAGGGCTTTATTTCTTTAATTTTTCTATGGACTTTTACTATGGTTATAATCTAAATATATTTTTAAATTCTTTGCTTACAAGCCCGCTTCGGGTACGGCGTTTTATTTCTTTCTACAATTCAGTGCAGACGAAGAAAAAAAAATACATAAAAAACACTTAAAGCAATGCATAAAATTCATCATCATCAAGTCGCCGTAAAAAAAGAAAAACGCAACACCCCCTCCTCTCATAATCTGTCACATTACTTTAGCGGGCCCTCTCTTTAGCAAGGGGTCCTTACTTTTAAAGGGATTTATTTTTAACCGATTGCGAAGCAAAAAGATGGCTGCAATGATTTAAAGGCGGGTTATGTTTTTTACTGTATGTCCGAAATGGTCGTAACAAAATATTTGGATTTGTCTTCTTCTTCTTCTTGTAGTGCCGTCTCCTATCGGAGGTTGGCAATCATCTTGGCTATTTCTTCTTTTGAGGCTGCCAAACGGAACAAGGAGCTCGTGGGAAGATACTAGGAAGAAGGAGACCTGGAAGACCCAAGATATCATGGCTTGAGAACCTACGCCATTGGATTTGTCTTACACAGGATAAAATTAAATGATTTCGCTAAGAAAAAAAAACACTTAGGGTGGTATTCTAGAACGCTACTTAAACTCAGTTCAAACTAGAACGTTACTTAAACCCTGTTTAAACTCAGTTCAAACTCAGAACGCTCCTTGAACTCTGTTTAAACTCAGTTTAAGTAGAGTTTAGTAGTGTCGACTGTCGATAAAACAGTGCATGTTTAGATTTGAATATCCCTCCCTTCATAACAAAACATGCACTGTTTTATCGACAGTCTGAACTCTGTTTAAACTGAGTTTAAGTAGCGTTCTAAGGGTGGTACCCTTAGATTGTTAGCTATCTATGTCAAAATCTGTGGTCGAAATGGAATTGTATTTGTACCTACTTATATTATTGTGTTCAGGATTTGAAACTCGATTCATTTGCTATTTAATACTCGTAGAATCTAGTAGAAGACGTCACAGATCCTTTGCACTTTATTGTACTCATCACCTAATGAGTGATGAAGTCACAAATTGGGACAGACGCTCTGTAGTGGATGTCAGTTAAATTTTAAAACATCATCAATTTGTCCCAAAAGCCATTTACATAAATAAAAAATAAGTTAAAAATGCGGACGCGGTTCTTTTCGGGTCAGTTTTGGGCATGCAATGTAGGTCAACTTGCACACACGTAACAGCCACATACCGACTCCCTAAGGAGTAAGCACATCAGGCACAAACTTATTGAATTAGAGGGGCCCACGTTTTACGGAGGCTTTCATCCTAAACGTGTCAAGAGTGGCAAACCTTTGAGGCGAATGCAACGTACTGGATTTTTCTACCACGATAAATAAATCTACGGCACGAGTAACTACTGTCTAATTATAGTGAGACAGTCAGTCGTTTTGAGCTATTTATTGCGAAATTAACGAAAACCAATTGAAACAAAACAAAAGCGGTCACTCACCGTGAGCTAACTATACAGCATCCAGTAGCACCTTCACTCACACTAGATGGGTGAAGAGACCACTCGGCGCTGCAGTGCCTGGGACATTGTTTTAGATAGAGTAGGCTTGCCCAGCACCTATACCATCCTGACAGCTTAGTCGTCCTAGCCCACAGGGAAGCCAAGTCAATAAGTTCGGAGCCAACTAAAGCGCAGGTTTCCTCACCGGGAGCATGCTCGTGTGAAATATGGTCAAAAAACGAAGCTTGGACGCTTCATAGCCTTTGAATGCTCGTAGCACTTCTACGCCAATGAGTGCTACGCACGTGCTACGGCGTAGAGCGTCTACACACGCTAGTACCTACGCTCGCAATTAAATAGTAAATGCAATGTACGCTTGGACGTACCTAACTGACTGTAATAAACTTTACCATGCTTCTTCTCCAAGAACGATCACTAGTGAAGCTGGAAAAAGAAATCCAGCTTGATACTTAGGATTGGATAGTATTAAGTATAATTTGACGTAATACTTTTTTTTTACTTTTGATAATATTTTGACGTTCAATGTAAATAATGTATTTATTGCATATTAAATAAACACAATGACTTTGACATCCAATATAACATGGGAATGCTCGCGGTGAGTGACCTCATTTATACTATACATTTTGAGGTTTCTTAAAAATGCCCTAAAAAAATTAAATGGTTAGGAAAAAATCTGGTCAGAGTAGCTACCACGAGTGCGAAAAAGCTGTGCCGGACGTCTGTCATGTATCCTAATACTATAGTAGTGAGGTTGTTTATCCAACTTATCACTTTCAGTGTCAGTGACAGTAAGCACTCGTGGTAGCTGCTCAGTGCAAATAGTCCATTCGAGAGCAAGGCCCCCTATTTTCCACTCTTCTTCACCCCGCCCCGGCCCAGTGTTTCTTGCGCGAAAATATTTCGGGATCAAACCGGGTAAGATGGATGTGCCGGTGACGTGTCACCGGGTAATACTCGGGAGAAAGATTGATTTGTTCCCTAAGGGGTGTAGCCCCGTAAAATGTGAGACAGCAAGGAGACGCAGAATGGCCGCTCACGCGTCTGCTCAACCTTACTGTGGCATTAAGACGGAACGCGGGTAGCCGGCTGCTCCATACAAAAAATACAAAAAGGGACCTGTTTCCTCCCTGGATAATTATTTTAGAAAAAATATGTTTATGCCATTCAATTTATATGTACCTCTGCCATGTCCCTATGTTTTCCTTTTTTTAATATTTAAATTATTTTTATAAAATTTATTTGTACTTGTACTTGTACTTAGCTTGTACAATTGTACATGTCCCACTAGCTGGGCAAAGGCCTTCTCTCAGAGAGAGAGTATGAGCTAAATCACCACGCGTGCTCAATACGGGTTGGCGATTTTTGCGTTGATGGTATAATGCCTCATACGCTCAGGTTTCCTCACGACGTTTTCCTTCGCGGTCAGCGAGTGGTGTTGCTACTACAAATTCACAAATGTACGTAACTTTGAAATTAAACAAAGTCATAGATACATGCCCGCACCGGGAATCGAACCTAGGACCTTTCGCTTCAGAGTCCAGTGTTCTACCCACTAGACCACCACCGCTTTACCGCAACGCACCGAAAATTTATTTAAATAATAAAAATAATAAAAAAAGGAAAACAGGGACATGGCAGAGGTAAATATAAATTGAATGGCATAAACATATTTTTTTCTCTAAAACAATTATCCAGGGAGAAAACAGGTCTCCCCTTTTGTATGGAGTTGAGGTTACCCGCGTTTCCTCTTAAGGGCCTGCGCAGACGAAGGACAGTGGCGGAAAAAATGTCCGTGGCGCGCTCTTATTAGTTCTGTAATAAGTTTGCACTTTGTCCGCGTATACCGCCAGGCGAGACGAGGTATTGCGCGGACAAAGTGCAACCTTATTAAAGTACCAATAAGAGCACACCGCGGACTTTATGTCCGCCATTTTCCGTTGTCTGCGCAGGCCCTAATAGTCGTCATCTCAAGCTCGAGCTCAAGTAGGTGAACTCAGAAAACAAAATCAACGACTTGAGACCTTGGCTAATGTCAATGTCGAGCTCAAGCTTATGCTGACAGCTACTCAAGCTTGACGATTAGTCAATTTTGTATTCTGAGATCACCTATTTGAGCTCGAGCTTGAGCTGATGATTTTTAATTCCACCTTTAGATAGTATTTAGAACCTTCAATAACCTGGCTGACGGCGTGATATCGAGGTTTATGGCTCGAAACACCACCGTTATCACAAGACATCGTATTATATGCACTGTCAAAACGTCAAAATATGCATGCCATATGCACTCACACACCGGTTTACCGCTTGACTGGCGTAAAAAAAAATCCAGTACCCTCAGGGCGTCTATGAGCCGAAGTAATACCAATTGGTTAAAAGGGGTGAAATATGCACTATCAAATTGCTATTTATTATGAGAATGTACGTTTATGTTCACAAAAGTACGGATAATCTATGCATGCACACTGGAGCTTGTTTTTTTTCTCAGCTCCAAGGGATTGTAAAATTGAGTATTTCTTATCATTTTCAACTTGATGTCTCCACGCAGCCTATTTGTTTAGACTAGACGCTAGAAAAGTAGCCAGTCTTTCTGCATCACGCTATTTTGTGCCAGTGAGACGTGTTTGGGTATTTCGCTGGAGGAGGGACATTTTAAATGTGGAATGATGAGCGTTGCCGGCTTGGAATTGGGTGAAAAGTTCAAGCTTACCTTGAATAAGAAAGATGATTGATTAATTCAGCTTATCGGCTGACACTTATTACCATATAACTATTATTGTTTATTATTATTGAACGAGCGAGTGAAGTTCCCCGAGTCTATGGGAACAATACGGCGTTTTTATGTTTGCATGTATGTATGTTTGTATGTATGTATCTATGTTTGTATGTATGTATGTATGAATGTTCGTTCAACGGTCGTTCTTTCAAGTAAATTTAGTCGGATCTTTATGAAATTTGGTAGGTAACTGAGGCAAAGAGAATTTTTAAGTTCTAACATCAGCCAAATCGGTCGAGGGGTTGCTGGGATATGGGGTCACGAGTTCATAGATCGGGGCGAACCACTAGTTTATACTGGTTAGGTTATGCTATGAGCCTACGTCAATGCCATAATGTTTTAGTCTCAAACTAAACCTTTGCATGAAGATGACGCAAGAATATTTCTCCAAAATTCACAGTTCATAAAAAAGGTTACTAGAACCTTTAGACTAAACGTCGTTGATGACTTCAACACCCACTTATTTGGTGACAAAAGATTCACAGACTAACCGTATAAAAACAAGCAAAACAACCCTTTAATACAATGGAACACACCGGCCGCAAGCAAGACCGACACCGGACGGAATTTATAAGCGTCAACCGCGACAGGCCGGGCTCGGACTGTCCCCTCAATTATTTAGTAGAAAATTAGGAGTAATTGGTGCCCCCCGGCCACGGAACCTTCGTGCAATCAAGATAAAAGCCCGTGCAGGATTCTGCGGAGGCCACGGACGCAGCGAGAGCGGAGAGAGCGGAGAGCGGATCTATACTTCAATCACTACAGGGTGCATTCTAAGTCGATAGCGGAACTTTACGTAGGCTGTCTACTGATCAATACAAACAACTTGTACTAGTTGGCGACAAAAATGGAGCGAAAAAAATATCAGCTGTTTCATACATTTGGCGCAGTATTGAGTCGACCTTTTGTATGGAACAGCTGATATTTTTTTCACTCCATTTTTTTCGCCACCTAGTACAAGTTGTTAGTATTGATAAGTATCTACTAGTGTACTTGTACTTGTACTATCTAGCTTACTTAAAGTTTCGCTATCGACTTAAAGTGCACCCTGTAGTTAGAGAGACGATTTTCTTTTTCTGACGCAACATAGTTCAAAATGTAAAATAACAGGCAAAATTCCCTCTCTTAGGGTAGTATTAATACGAGTAGTCATCTGAGATCACCTACTTGAGATCGATCTCAAATAGGTGAACTTAGAAAAGTCTAATGCTAATGTCAAGCCTTGGCTAATGTCAAACTTGAGTAGCGGTCAGCATATTAATAGACACTATCTTGAGATTGACATTGACATTAGCATTTGACTTTTCTGAGTTCACCTACTTGAGTTTGTTCTTGAGTCAACGACTATTAATGCCACCCTTACTATTGATTTGATTGAAAAATACCACCTCTGCACATTCAGGTGACAATCCGGACTAAGATGAACAGTAGACTCGGCTTTATTCTGAATGTTTGCTTTTATTGTCGTACATCTCTACATCAAAACGACTGTCTTGTTACGGCGTCTGAAAACATGACTATTCCGTATTTTCGTTTTAACATTGGTATTTCTTAGGGTTCCTTACCGCAAATGGGCAAGCGGGACCTTATGGGATCACTTAGGGTGGTATTCTAGAACGATACTTAACCTCTGTTCAAACTAGAACGCTACTTAAACTCTGTTTAAACTCAGTTCAAACTAGAAAGCTCCTTGAACTCTGTTTAAACAGAGTTCAGACTGTCGATAAAACAGTGCATGTTTTGATATGAACGGAGGGATATTCAAATCAAAACATGCACTGTTTTATCGACAGTCGACACTAGTAAACTCTACTTAAACTGAGTTTAAACAGAGTTCAAGGAGCATTCTAGTTTGAACTGAGTTTAAACAGAGTTTAAGTAGCGTTCTAGTTTGAACTGAGTTTAAGTAGCGTTCTAGAATACCACCCTTAGAGTTGTTCGTCCGTCTATCTATAAAGACCACGTCAAGACCCTTGATTTGAGAACCGCGAGGAGGCAGTTGAAATTGATATGAAATTAATGCTCAATTTTACAATCCCTTGGAGCTGAGAAAAAAAACAAGCTCCTATGTGTATATCCTGGATTTTGAGCTAGGTAAAATTGTTACTATTTTCGGAGGATTATTGCAGCAAGTTTCGTGGCACCCGCGTAACGGAGATGAATACAGCCTATTTCCGACCTTAAGGGATAAGATAGTGGTTTGCAAGCGAGATATTGGACCCTGAAATAGTGTGCTGAGTAAATCCATCTATTAGCCTGACCGATCTCTTTTGCGAATTTACGGCGTATATTTTGGCTGAAAATGAAAGCATTACGTCCAAAATTGATCTTTAATAATGGTATAGGTGCTGGGTGAGCCTAAACAAACCTAAACTAAACAATCTCCCAGGCTCCCAGCGTCCGAGTGGTCAATTCACCCATATAGTGTTACTTACTTTATTGCACATATGAAAAATTATAACAAGAGGCAAGAAGTTGCGGATTCAAATCCTGTCCTGAGCGAGTTTTTCAACCTTTTTTATGACCCTAGTACGTGGGAGTGGTTATAAATGTTTATAAAAATTATAACATATTATATAAAAGAAAGTGGTGGTGTACACGACGAACTTATTTCATCAGAAATCTCTTTCAGTCAACCCTTGGTGCGGTGTAATGACATAATGATAGCAGGAGAGGAAATAGTGCACAATAAATAAAACGCACATATTAACATTAGGTACATAAGTTTTATTAACATTTTATTCCTTTCTACAGTAAAGTCGAGAAACTAGTTTCGTAATCAATTTTGTCGTTTTATTTTATTTGCGAATGAGGTTTTTAATTAGATGGTGTCTCTTTCATTAAGTTTTATTACTGACCCCTAAAATGTTTATAACCTCTATAACTTAGCTAGTGCTTAAGCAACCGCCTGTCAACGTCTTCATCCAAGATCGACAGAACCTTTTTGAGGGACGCCATTTTTGTAGTTTAATTCTTTGGCTGATTTACACTGGGAAAAATACTGAACAAACACACCAGAATAACACAATATTCTATAAATGACTAGCTTTTCCCGCGACTGCGTCCGCGCTAGTGCGATCGTAGTCGGAGGCCATCGGTTTATCAAATGCGAATGTGGTGTATGAATCTATGAGTCTATTTTAAGGATAAGCAGGTCTTGTTTTAAGCCTTTTAGTAGTCGGGTTTTTAGTTTTTAACTTCTATTTTTTTATGAGCTTTTTAGTAAATCATTTTGGACGATCATCGAGAATAGAACAAGAACAACTAAAAAAAACTTATTTGGAATTTTTGTTCTATTTGTTATGTTGACGCTACATGTGTTATACATTTTTGGAAAGGTCTTTTAAAGCCCTTTCATTTGATATCCATGACGATGGTATCCGATAATTTTTATTTTTAGGTCCACCACTTTAGGGCGCAGCACAGCCAGCTATGTTGTTTTTTTTTTCAAAATTAAACTATCCTACGTTACAAAAATGTTACTTTTTACCTAAGCCTACGCGGGCGTAGTCGCGGGCCCAAGCTCTGTGCTTATTCTGTATAACCCGTATCAAGAGAAACCATTAAGGATGAACTTCAAAACTAGCGTTCTCTCGCTTTGATTGTACATGATAAGAGCGAGAGGGGGCGTGTTTTGCTGTTCATCCTATTTTTTTTCTTTATTGACACGGGTTATAAAACAAATGGGCACAGTTGCTTATCCTCAAAACCGGTTTATTTGCTGGAAAATATTTAAAAAAAATACATTTCGATAAAATCTATTTTCCCGCAAAAGAACTAGAACTACTAGAACTTTTGAGGACTAGAAACTGTGCGGTTTTTTTTACAGAATAAGCCCACTGGGGGTCTACCGGCTAAGACGAAGCCGATTACCATTGGCGAAAATCGAAGTTCGATTTATAAAAAATTTACTGGGTGGCAGTAAAATAAACTGGGTGGCAGTACATTTTTCAAAAATCGAATTTCGACTTTCGCCAATGGTAATCGGCTTCTTCTTAGCCGGTAGACCCTCTGGGTGGCTGTAAAATAAACTGGGTGGCAGTTCATTTTTCAAAAATCGAACTTCGATTTTCGCCAATGGTAATCGGCTTCGTCTTAGCCGGTAGACCCCGTTTCTTTGTAAACTGAGTATTCTCTACCCATCTCCATAGTCTACACAGTACAAAGACCAACCAACAGAAGGCTCCATTAGTTTGAAGTGTCATCGAGACACTCTGGCTGGGACCTCTCGCGTTACGCGCTTGATATTCAGCTAATGTCGTCTCCACTTGGCTTGGAGGGGTTTATGATGATTGCATGCCGGGCTGGTGTTGAGTGCACCGCGTTTTATTCAATCTTTTATGTTCACTTGGTAGTACAACGTTGGGACATGGTTAGCGTTGCAATTTAATTATCTGTTTATTTCTTTTTAGCTGTTAACCTAGGCACGACTAGCGCCGCCAATGGAAAAAAAAACATTTCTTCTTTTTGGATGCGTTTTTTTCTAAAAACGAAACGTCAAATGATAATCCCTAAGTTTAACTATTTTAGGACCTAAGGTTTAGATTCCAACGTAGAACACCTACGGCGGCGGCGGGTTTTATCATTAGGTTCTAGGATCTGTCCCCGTAGCATGACTTTTATCGAGGCGACATATAACCCATCTCGACGATATATAACCCACTATAGACGCTCTCGACGATATATAACCCACTATAGACGTCAAAAATGCTGATAAACCGCCATTTTGTTGGATAAATCCGCTTCGATAAAAGTCATGCTCACCCCGCTGGAATCTAAACCTTAAGTCTTAAAAATAGTTAGCTTGAATTATTGAGTTCATGAGCCCCTTTAGTATGACAGAAACGTTTTGTAACACTTTGTATAAGTAACTTTAAATATTAGCATGCTTGCGCGAGACCTGAAATTCGGTCTCAAATTGTCTATATCGTCTAGATTCCTATTCCCAGTGCCCCCCAGCTTTATGATAGGTCCAAGCTCCCATCTGAACAGATGGAATAAGCGAGCCCCTTGGCTGCCACATCAACTCGCTAGGTGCCCACGGGCTTTATAAAGACCCCGCCCTAAGTCCGTTTAGATTTAATACTGAATGAGACGAGTACCTCTGGTTGCATCGGTCTACCTGTCTACCTGAAATCAGTTTAGAATAGAATACTTAAAAACACACAAGGACAAAAAATACTCGTATTCGTTTAGCCGTTTAAGGCCCGGTTTCTGAGTTGAGAATTTTACTAAGCTCATGCTTACGTATCGCTCTGTTACGCTCTTTTGTGAGAAATCTGCAGAGACAGGACGACACTTACCCATTTGCTTAGCAAAATTGTCAACTCAGAAACCGGGCCTATGAGATATTCTAATTTGAACTTAAAATATCAGGGTTTTTCTAATTTTGAATTTAGTAGTTATTGAGAAAACTGTTTTTGTTTACCTGGACATTAGCTTCTCATGTTATCAAATTGATAAAAAAATAAAAAATATATAAACTTTATCGATCTTGACTCAATGGCGTCGAGAGTAAAGGGGCTGGTTTCCACTTGTCACGATAGTCATATAGCTTTCTTGAAAATGCGAGGGAAATTCAAAGACGCAGTGCCTCAGTACAGTTTCCTATTTTCTCATCCTTTGAAATATAAAAAGGCAGCATTAAAAACGCCCCCTGCACTAGCAACAAAATGTCATCTAAAACCTCCCCAAGTAACCAAGACGCCACAGGGGGAGTCAAGAGGTTGGGCCTAAAGGAGGTTACTCACTGCGAGCTTTCGTGTTTAAGGAGGGTTAGTACTTAAACGTACCGCACAGTTTTTGTGGTTCATGACAGAAAATATTAGTATTATGACCATTAAATAATTACACAAGTTTTTGAAGAGTTGTATTACACCCCTTAACAATTGATTTTGGCATATAATTGATAGCAAGCTAGAAAAAAATATCTAAAGTTTCTAAAAAACGCGTAAAACTGCTCTTAAAGTTTGTGTCGTTGACGAATCCACAGATAATTTTGGTAGTTGAATATTTATCCTGTAAGTTATGAGTATATATAGAATGGTGTGAACCTTGTATTTTTGCAAAAAACAAAAGGTATTTGGAGCATTAATTCGTCAAACATAACCAAATTTTGCGTGCGATTTCTCCATACGAATTAGTATGGAGTACGGAATTGTTTTCACGCAAGCGTCGACCCCGTCTCGGAGTTCAGATCGCTGCGTGCCATCGAGGAGAGAGCACGTCGCTCGGCTCCATGAGGCCCCGATGTGTAGGAATATAGCTCGCACCACGAAAAAAGACCGATGAGTTAAAGCATTTTGGTTCTTAATACAATGAATTTAAGATTCCACCGAGAGACTTGATTGGTGGCGCGACCTCGCCCCACTGTAGTGTGGGGACAAATTGTATCAAAAGTGGACTAATAAATGAAGGACTGCCGGCACGAAGGTTTACATACTATGTAAGGTTCAACGTAAGCTGGTTTGCTTGCGCGCGGGATTCGATTTTCAAAAATGGAATGCTGTCGCTTGACTCAAGAGTTGCTTCGTGGTATAGTTATTGCAATGCGCGAAGGCGTGTTCATAAGTAAATCAAAAAATGCAGACTCGTAGGACTAACTGGTCCACGCGTTTTCGTGAACTACTACACATCAAAGTTGCAAACTGATTTTTCTACGCAAGTAAAGGAGGGTAATTAATGTCACGTAATGTTCTTCGCGTGTATGTATGGAAGTATTAATTACGAAGTATTTTTTTTATGACCGTGTCGAAAGAAAATAATCGGCAAGATTTAGGGCCGAAACGCGGTAGAACGTTTTTTTTTATTGAACGAGCGAGCGAAGCGAGCGAAGTTCTCAGAGTCTACTGGAACAATCCGGCGTTTGTATGTTTGTAAGTATGTATGTTTGTATGTATGTATGTATGAATGTTCGTTCGACGATAACTTGAGTTAATTTAGTCGGATCGGCATTGAATTTTGTAGACAGGTAAATGACCGGTGTGAAGTTAGCTGACAAAACTTGGCTGACAATATAATTATAATACTGCTAAATAAGATTGTATTTTTTTAATGCATTTTTCAGGCCTTCTAAGTATCCTGAAAGCCTGTAACTGTTAAAAATATTGTTCGAACCGGAATCAAATAGTATTTTTTTTTATATGACTGTTTAAGAACAGTTTTTTGAACTAAGGTTCAACCTTTTTTAGGCGAACCGATCAAGATTCCAGGCTAGATTCGTTTTTTACCATTCTAGACGCTATCCTTTTCGTTAGCACATACTATAAGCTATCCAACAACACCAAAATCAAGCTTGTCCATTCAGAAGTACTCAAAAAAGTTATCTGACAAAAATAATTTCTCGATTTTACCAACTATTTTCAGTTTGGTCACAATTAATAGCCGCCAGAGCTTTTTACCACTCTAGACGCTACTGTTTTCTTTAGCACATACTATAAGCTATCCAACAACACCAAAATCAGGCTTGGATTTCATTCAGAAGTATCCAAAAAAGTTAGCTGACAAAAATAATTACACTATTTTTCCAAAACTATTTTCAGTTCTTTCAAAATTAAAAGCCACCAGAGTTTTTTACCACTCTAGACGCTATGGTTTCCTTTAGCAAATACTAAAAGCTATCCAACAACACCAAAATCAGACTTGGATTCCATTCAGAAGTACCCAAAAAAGTTAGCTGACAAATATAATTTTACGATTTTTCCAACTATTTTCAGTTTAGTCATATATAAAAGCCGCCAGAGTTTTTAAAAAAGTTAGCTGACAAATATAATTTTACTATTTTTCCAATTATGTTCAGTTTAGTCATAATTAAAAGCCGCCAGAGTTTATTGCCACTCTAGACGCTATGATTTCCTTTAGCACATACTATAAGCTATACAACAACACCAAAATCAGGCTTGGATTCCATTCAGAAGTACCCAAAAAATTTATTGTCAAAAATAATTTCACAATTTTACCAACTATTTTCAGTTTGGTCAAAATTAATAGCCGCCAGAGGTTTTTACCACTCTAGACGCTGCTGTTTTCTTTAGCACATACTATAAGCTATCCAACAACACCAAAATCAGGCTTGGATTTCATTCAGAAGTATCCAAAAAAGTTAGCTATTTTTCCAAAACTATTTTCAGTTCTTTCAAAATTAAAAGCCACCAGAGGATTTTACCACTCCAGACGCTATGGTTTCCTTTAGCAAATACTAAAAGCTATCCAACAACACCAAAATCAGACTTGGATTTCATTCAGAAATACCCAAAAAAGTTAGCTGACAAATATAATTTTACGATTTTTCCAACTATTTTCAGTTTAGTCACAATTAAAAGCCGCCAGAGTTTATTGCCACTCTAGACGCTATGATTTCCTTTAGCACATACTATAAGCTATACAACAACACCAAAATCAGGCTTGGATTCCATTCAGAAGTACCCAAAAAATTTAATGTCAAAAATAATTTCACAATTTTACCAACTATTTTCAGTTTGGTCAAAATTAAAAGCCGTCAGAGTTTTTACAACTCTAGACACAATTCTGAATGGAATCCAAGCCTGATTTTGGTGTTGTTGGATAGCTTATAGTATGTGCTAAAGAAAACCATAGCGTCTAGAGTGGTAAAAAACTCTGGCGTCTTTTAATTTTGACCAAACTGAAAATAGTTGAAAAAAACCGTGAAATTATTTTTGTCAGCTAATTTTTTTGAGTACTTCTGAATGGAATCCAAGCCTGAGTTTGGTGTTGTTGGACAGATTGTAGTATGTGCTAAAGAAAATCATAGCGTCAAGAGTGGTAAAGAACTAATCTTGCCTGGAATCTTAATCGGTTTGCATAAAATTAAGATTGAACTGAGAACATATTTAAGAAAAACTATTTGATTCCGGCTCGAACTTGACCGTTTTGATCTGAGCAATCATTTTTTACAGTTACTGACTTTCAGGATACTTACAAGGCCTGAAAAATGCATTTAAAAAATTACCATCTTAATTTAGCAGTATTATAATTATTATTGTCAGCCAAGTTTTGTCAGCTAACTTCACACCGGTAGGTAAATGAGGCAAAGAGAATTTTTAAGTGTGAACATGAGCCAAATCGATCGAGGGGTTGCTGAGATATGGGGTCGCGAGTTCATAGTTCGGGGCGAACAACTAGTTATTTTTGTTTCTTTCATCAGGTAGAGGTAGAGCTTAGACTTATCTAGCATTAGCCATTTAGGAGATATGGGCAGTTAAAGTTTTGATACTTGAATCGGGTAGATTTTGTCGAGTCCTTTTCTTAGGGTATGTACCATGAACGAACATGGGTTTAGCATTAGCCGTTTAGGAGATATGGGTTATTCATAGAATTGGTAACCGGAATACAGTGGCTACGTCTGGCACAGGATCGTGAGAGGTGGAGGTGGTTTATAATTCCCATAATTTCCAGAACGTGAAAAACATAACCCTCCTTTGGACAGTCGGGTAAACAACGTGCGCAAATGCTAGTTTGAAATAAAAAGTACATTTTCGATTCTTCAATTTTACATCACTATTCGCGCAGTCGACCGTGCAAGAGTGTGCGTGAGCGGTCGGCCGCGCGTCGATTGCTGTGTGCGTGCGAATTCGAGAAAGGTGCCGGCAAGACAGGGCCCTTAAGGGTAGACGATAGCAACGTGGCGGGAAACTCAAAATTCTTACAGTTTTTTACATTTTGTAGCTAAACTGAGCTATTTTTGCTCAGCGATTTTTCGTTCGCGGCAATAACATAGTATTCTTTTCATTATTATAAACAAAAGAACAACAATAATTCAGCCGATTATGTGTTCTGGTCTACGACAAGTTTTTTGGGCAGTGCTACTGCTTCGTAGACCAGAACACATAATCGGCTGAATTATTGTTGTTCTTTTGTTTACAATAATGAAAAGAATACTATGTAATTGCCGCGAACGAAAAATCGCTGAACAAAAATAGCTCAGTTTAGCTACAAAATGTAAAAATCAGTGAAATTTTTAAATTTCCCGCCACGTCGCTATCTTTCCACTTTAATGTAATGCTCGCTTGTCCTCAAAACCAGTTTATTTAAAAATAGCTTTTTTAATTTTCCTGCAAATAAACCGGTTTTGAAACGTAGCAACTGTGGGTTTTTTTTTACTGAATAAGCACATTAACTGCGATACCAAAAAAATCTAGATGATGGTGTTTGAACTAATAGGTCTAGCTTGTCTTATTCTGATAAATCACACTTTGTAAGTATGTATGTATGTAGGTTTGTAGGGGGTAATCTACCAAACTACTCACCCGATTTAAAATTTTCTTTCACTAATGGGAAGCTACGTTATTGCTGAGTGCTATAGGCAATTATTTTTTAATGTGATATTGTTTTTTGTTACGAAATCGCATGATTTGTAAATCAAGTCGGAAAAAATGTACTGGTAAATTGTTTTATCGGCGTGCCCTGACTAAACGGTTCAATGTATATTAAAACAATGTATGACAAAAATGTGCGCATTAAAGAGATCTATAAAAAAGCTCCCCACAGCATATATTCTGTAGTCTACGCGGACGAAGTCGCGGGCAAAAGCTAGTCTGTGATAAATCCACAATAAGCGTTTTGTAAACCATAGCAAAATAGACTTCAAATTAATAGAGCTCGCGGTGAGTGAACTCCTTTAGGGGAAAGGGGGGGGGGGGGGGGGAGGTCTAAGTAAGAGGATTAAACACCGTAATAAGGTTTGCAAGCCGACACAGTTAGGTCAAGTGAGGCTTATTATCGAAGAGGTTATGTATGTTGTACGCTGGCCTACTTTGTGTTGTCTGACTCTAGCATAGTGTACGTTGGAATGGTAAATAGCCTCGAGTTAAAGGTCCTAATTCAAAGTCGTAAAGTCTAATATTATGATGTTCACAGCTTAAAAACGAAAGGGTCACATCACATCTCAAGATTTTGAGAGCTCCTAATTTTTTGCTGACAGTTGTAAATACTAAACCTAAGCAAAGTTTTCCTTGTAACCCAAGTTTTCACAGAATTTCCTATTTGTAGCTAAACTGAGAAGTAAAAATATCTCAGTTTAGTTTATAATTATTGTTGTTTTGTCGTTTAGAATAATGAAAACAGTACTGTTTTATTGCCGTGAAACAAAAATCGCTTAACAAAAATGGCTCAGTTTAGCTTCTTCTTCTTGTAGTGCCATCTCCTATCGGAGGTTGGCAATCATCTTGGCTATTTCTTCTTTTGAGGCTGCCAAACGGAACAAGAAACTCGTGGAGTGTTGAAACAAATGGCGTAAGTTCTCAAGTTGAGCTACAAAATTGAAAGAACTGTGAAAGTTGTGCATTTCCCGCCACGCTACTGTCATTGAACCATAAATACTATATTTTAATGCATGTTTTTTGTAGTAGCAATAATATAACCATAAAAAAAATATCGTGAGGATACCGTGGTTAAGTTGGCTCTCCATTTATTGACTTTTTCTTTCCTGTAGGCTAGGCCGCCTAAGCCGAGCGGATAGTATAGATGCTGGGAAAGTCTACTCAATCTAAAGAAGCCCAGGCACAACCATCTACAGGGTGCACTATAAGTCGATAGCGGAACTTTAAGTAGGCTCTCTACTGATCACTACGAACAACTTGTACTAGGTGGCGAAAAAAATATCAGCTGTTCTATACAAAAGGTCCACTCAGTACTGCGCAAGTTTTAGTGAAGGTAATAAAATCGCTGATGTTGGAGTTGTGACTGCCAAGCTAAAGTAGAACTGAGCTGGCCACATAAGCTGCAAGGGTCTAGACAGGTTGCCTCACAATGGACACCGGCGCCGTGGCAGGCCAAGGCGGAGATGGCGGGACGATCTCGAAACCTTTTTACCGGGGTGGCAAGAGATGGCAAAAATGGAAAGCGCAACTGACGGAGCAGGACAAACTTTTTGCACCACCAACTGGCGGGGGCGTCTGAGAAATGGACGGTGTGGAAGGGTCTCAACCGGCTCAGAGTTGTAGTGGCACGGTCACGGGACAACATGAAGAGATGCGGATTCCTGCCACCAGACGCCAGCACCAACTGCGTCTGCGGCCAGACCCATAGCACCCAACACCTCCTACAGTGCCCAGACTCTCCATTCACGTGCACCACCGAAGACCTGCTGAAAGCGACACCCAAAGCCATAGCGGTCGTGAAGCACTGGCTGCATGCCCTATGATAATTTTGACACTCTCACACGAATAAGAAGAAGAGATGGCAAAAAAAAAATGTAGGACACAAGGGGAGGCCTTTGCCCAGCAGTGGGACACAAAACAGGCATACAAAAGCGTCGATGTAGACCTAAGTTATTATTCCAAAGATGTCGCCTCACAAATTACCCAAAACACCGGCCACCCCAATCTCGCACTCACAATGCCAACCTCGTAAATTACGATTATTTATCGAAGAGTAAATAGTGGGGGTCACGAGCAACGGCAATTATCGAAGTTAAACAATAAAAGGCTCTTGGCGTGTAATACGTTGCGAGTATAGCCCCCGGGTCAGACGGTGGGTAGCGCTTCGGGCCGGTGACTTGATGACCTTCCAGAGTAGCTACCACGAGTGCGAAAAAGCGGTGCCGGACGTCTGCCGGACGTATGTCATGTATCTTAATTGAACGAGCGAGCGAAGCGAGCGAAGTTCTCCGAGTCTACTTGAACAATCCGGCGTTTGCATGTATGTATGTTTGTATGTTTGTATGTATGAATGTTCGTTCGACGATAACTTGAGTAAATTTTGTCGGATCGACATGAAATTTGGTAGGTGGGTAAATGAGGCAAAGATAATTTTTAAGTTCGAACATGAGCCAAATCGGTCTAGGGGTTGATGAGATATGGGGTCGCGAGTTCGTAGTTCGGGGCGAACCACTAGTACTATAGTAGTAAGGATGTTTATCCAACTTATCACTTTCAGTGAAAGTGACAGTAAGCATTTGTGGTAGCTGCTCAGCTAGCGAGCAGTGGTCTATTTCATAAAACTGATTAACAGTTAGCCGATAAGGCATTAAAAAGTTTAGGTTACTAACTGGCTTCTTAAAGTACCTACATCAAATTCATATAGTAAGAATTGTATAGTTTTCTGAAATGGCCCAATGGAAAGTGATTTTCACTGTCCTTATCCCACTAATTATTATAAATTCCAAAGTTCATGAGTTAGTGAAACGGCAGGACGGATTGGCTAAAATTCGTAATGGAAATAATTGCCCAGCAGCATGACACAAGAGGATACATTTAAAAAGTAAAAACTAAACGGAAATACCATTTTATTTAAACATAATAATATTGTTAATGGCTAACTGTTTTCGGCTTTAAATCTGCTACAGAATTGGGCTGAAAGCGGATATAACTAGTTGGCCTCTTGAATACTTAAGGCACACCGAACCATTATGTTTCTGGTGGTTTGCTGTTCAAAATCAGAGTACGTAATATGAGGTCACCACAGACTTATTATGGTTTAGAGAATATAATGCAGAGTTTACACTGTGCCTACTGCAACTGACGTAAGTCAAGAAGTGCATGGGCTTGATAAGTGTCAGCACTATGAGGGCTACCGCGCTTGGATTTGCCGCTAGGGGCGATAGTGTTGCGTAAGGTCAGAAATGTCACTGATTGCATTCTAATTTGAATAATTTTGTGAATATTTCGCAATACCGGAGATCACTGCTTGGAAACACATTTTTCTTTCGGAAAATTGTGTTCAAATGTACATCTTTTTTTATTTTGCAAGCGGTGGTGGTCTAGTGGGTAGAACAGTGGACACTGAAGCAAGAGGTACCCGGTTCGATTCCCAGTGCGGGCATATATCTATGACTTTGTTTAATTTCAAAGTTACGTACATTTGTGAATTTGTAGTAGCAATACCACTCGCTAACTGTGAAGGAAAACATCGTGAGGAAACCCGCGGCTTAGTTGGCTCCACACGTATTGACTTTGTCTTTCCTGTGGGCTAGGCCGACTAAGCTGTCAGGATGGTATAGGTGCTGGGCAAGCCTACTCCATCTAAAAACAATGTCCCAGGCACTGCAGCGCCGAGTCGTCTCTTCACTCATCTAGGTGAAGGTGCCACTGGACGCTGTATAAATCATCTCATTATGTAGATGCAAAGGCCTTAGTTTTTTTTTTTTTTATTTCACAAGATAGCTTGCCTGGGCTCTCCCTTTGGCGGGAGAAAATGATGGTATGGATGTTTAAAAAGCTATGCAAAAAGAGCATGAGAGATCGCATGTAAATGGAGCATAATGCCTGGTCCCACACGATTTGGCCACTATTCCGTGACACAATTGATTAATGAGGTTCGAAAATGTGCCGACGACGGCGCCATAGCTTTTAAACGTTACTTAAATAGCAGTGTTCGTTTAATTTCATGAATTATTTAATTTCCAGCCAGCCAGCTTCAGACTGTTTTCGGATGAATAATTATTTTAGAAGCATTCTAGGTTGAATCTAGCACTGGGATATGCTACTGAAATAATGTGCACAATAACTGGAGCTCGCTCATTCTAGTGAGGAATCTAGTCGAGTAACGGGACTTTTATGATCTACTATTCAATCCAGCCCGCTGATGCCAGCGCCACTGGAATGAGCATCTGTAAACGGATAATCCAGTACCATTACAGTGCTGGCTTGACGGCTTTCTTCTTGAAATCAACTGTGTTTACACTTTAACTGTGGATAATGTGTAATTTATGATTGAGCTTTTGATGGAAATAAGATAATTATACTGATTTGTATACGTGTAATAAAAAGAGTCATCTCAAACTTTCAACGCTGGGCTAAAGAACTCAACTAGAATGTATTGTAGAATCTTTAGTAGCGTTTACGGCGTTTAGTAGCGTTTCAAAGCACGCTACAACGTTAAAAAGCTCCGATGCACGCGCCTTGGGCTCTTGCAACTGCCAAGTTACCACTGCAACGCTGTTGTACAGTCGGCCACAGTCTCAGATACCCCTTTTTGTTCGATTGGCGCCCTTATGCCGCGCGCAATAAGAGCTGCCATGGGGTATCTGAGATTGTGGCCGACGGTACCTAGGAAATTGTTTAGATAAGATAAAGATAAAGATACATTTATTTCTCAATCCACAAAATATTACATAGGTCCACGGAAAATCAGATAGTTAAGAATTTGTGGAAAGACTGGAGCATCAAACATCTGTATTTTAGGTCTCCAGGCAGGTCCCATTTACAGGCAACGGTAAGTATATTTATTTGTGCAACAGTAAGTTAATGTTAATATTTTATTTTTTACTTTGTATGTAAGTAGGTATTCATTTTACTATAGCTTATGAGAAATCGATTAAAGTACAAACACAGTAAAAGCTGAAAGTACTGTGAAGGAAAACATCGTGAGGAAACCCGCGTCTCAGTTGGCTCCACACGTATTATTGACCTGTCTTTCCTGTGGGCTAGGTCGTCTAAGCTGTCAGGATGGTATAGGTGCTGGGCAAGCCTACTCCATCTAATACGATGTCCCAGGCACTGCAGCGCCGAGTGGTCTCTTCACCCATCTAGTGTGAGTGAAGGTGCCACTGGACGCTGTATAAATCATCTCATTACGTAGTTGCAAAGGCCTTAGTTTTTTTAGTAAAAGCTAAGATGGAGTAGGCTTGGATTTTTGGCCATAGTCAGTCATGGTAAACGGACGGGTATCCGCCATCTTCAAACCCCATTTCTCTGTACCCCCAATAATTATACAGAGCGGCACTAACCCGAGAGCCTTCAACAATTTCGCGAGAGGTCAACGATGCAATAAAGGTTTCAATTAAAACAACGGCCCGAGACGTTAGAGAAAGAAATTACGAAAATAGGAGAGACGAACCTGATAATAATATTGTAATTTTGCGCGGGAACGGGAGCGGAATTGAAATCGTAATGGGATGAGGGAAGGGAAACTTCGGTCAGCTTGAAATAGTTTTGTTCTCCAATCTCATTTCGAAAGAAAACACACTGCTACACACACACTTAACCCTTATAATAGTTCGATACTAGCCTCTTAGGGTGGTATTCTAGAACGCTACTTAAACTCAGTTCAAACTAGAACGCTACTTAAACTCAGTTCAAACTAGAAAGCTCCTTGAACTCTGTTTAAACTCAGTTTAAGTAGAGTTTAGTAGTGTCGACTGTCGATAAAACAGCGCATGTTTTGATTTGAATATCCCTCCCTTCATATCAAAACATGCACTGCTTTATCGACAGTCTGAACTCTGTTTAAACTGAGTTTAAGTAGCGTTCTAGAATACCAACCTTAGGTCCACTTGCGTCAACCAGGGTTAGCCAGTTAACTCTGAGTTAACGTCAAAAATTGTATGGAAATGCCAAATTAACTCAGAGTTAGTTGGCTAACCCTGACTGACGCAAGTCCACCTTAGTCCACAGGTTTTCGTCTAATGTGTAGATGAAAGTGTAAATAAAAAACCGGCCATGTGCGAGTCAGACTCGCGCACTGAGGGTTCCGTACCGCCATACAATTTTTACATATCTGGTTGTACGGACCCTCAGTGCGTGAATCTGACTCGCGATGGACCTTTTTTTTTGTTGTTATACTTTAAAGTACACCCTATTCATACCAAGTTTGATGCTTGTATGTTATACCATTTTTGCGATAAAGCAAAATGTTTTAAAACACGTTTGTTGTGTGGGGAACCCCTTATTTTTTATTATTTGTTGGGTCAAATAATAAAAAATAGGGGTTCCCCATCCGCCATAATAACACAAAATCTGTGAAAATTTCAACTGGTCACCTATAAATTATGGTTCCAAAGATACAGCCCTTTAAAGTTAGGACAGACAGACAGACGGACGGACAGCAAAGGCAGGGTAATAGGGTCCCGTTTGGCATCCTTCGGGTACGGTAACCCAAAAACAAGGATGACATACTATCAAAGTTGTCGTTATCTCATAGCCCGCTTTTGATGACCACCTAAATAGAACATCTAATTTTCCCTTATTATGTTATACAGGATGTCCCAAAGTAAGTAAAAGCAGCCCCAGGGTTGCCTTAATAACAGCCATGAACGTTCGTATCTCGCACCTCGATGCAGTATTTTTTGTATTCTTGCTAGGTGCTGCCGGTACAAAACTATTTACCCCCAGTGTAAGCTCGATAAATATGAAACAGAACGTTTCTCGTGTAATCATTTTAATTAATACCCGCAAATTGAATTAAACACAGGTAAAAGTAAGTGTAAATAAACTTATAAAGCAGGCGGAAGCAAATATCAAGGGGGTCATGCGGTTCCGCTTTTAACCCGTAGTTTCTTCTTTTCTTACTGTTGGCAAATATCAAACCTCCTTTCAGACTGGCAACCTATTTTGTTCACTCTTTTTCTTCTTCTTTGCGTACCCGTCTCTAATTCTTGGCTTTTTATTCTTCTTCGTCTGTTTTGGCTCTAATCGTCTTTTGTTTTTTTATTAATGTTGTTTTCAATGCAAATACACGATTGCATGGATTTTCTTTCTGCGATTCAAATTCTGTATTTTATTGAGAATCTCTACACTTACATGATGTAAGTTATGCAATCGTAATTTTTTGCCTTTTAAACTTGCCTAAGTGACATGAGGACTGTCATGTGTTGTGTAACATACAACTCGCTTTAATACAAACCCAACGAATGGCTTGAAGAGAAAAGTTAGTGAAAGCGGAATAGTCCTCTAGAGGTTCACTTCACTCGTGCGTCCGTTCCTTTACATTTAATTTCCTCGAAACACCGGACTGGCGCGGCTCTCGCTTACTTATCTACTTAGAGAACAATTTGCTGGTAAATAATAATATGTAGAAATTGTAGGGAAAATACCTTCGGAAGTTTGAGGGCCGTAGGTAAAACTTTCGAAGGAGGAAAATCATGTGCCTTTGAGAGTCTTTGTAAGGCGGTAACGAAATATGTTTTATTCTTTTCAAACTCAAATATATTTATAAAATTAGGAATATATTTAAAGTGCTCATTTTTATTAAATACATTATATTTATTAAATACATATATGAAAAAACAATAATTAATGCCTAAGCCGTTATCGTACAATTATTACGTTCTTAAACGATTTTTAAATTCATTTACACAGCGGACTGGATCATTTACAATATCTGAGTGATCAGTTGATCACCCATCTAGTATGAGAGAAGCTATCCCTGAATATTGAATAAATCATGTCATTACGTAAACGCCTGAGCCATTTTTTTTTAATAAATCAATTTACAAATAATAATAACCCCCTTACCGATATTTGGCAACAACATTATGTTAGTTGACCATTCATAAGAGACCCGTTTTAGTCATACCTTTTTAATTGGTTAGATGAAAAGTATGAGAGCTTGTTAAAATCTGTGGACTTAGTCTGTAACGCAATGGCGTGTCTATGGCGACCCAGTAGAAAGACAAAACCGGGGTATCCTCGTTTTTCTCCTACAACCAGCAAACTATTCCTCTAGAGTTAGAATGAGAATATTCTTTGTTGTACTACAAAAACAATATAAGGACCGACAGCATTAATAAATCGGAAACGAAGCTGTAAACTAGGAGCCCATTTTGGCACCATTGCGTTACAGACTAAAGCCCCTGGTCGTAAGTAAACTGGGACAGTGTTATAACATGGGTCAAGTTGTAACAGGACGGGGAAGGGTTAATATTTAATTTGTTTATTGGATGCTAATGTGTTTGTTTTGGTCCTCTGCGTGGGATGGTTTTTGTGTTGTTTGTTAGTTGGGGAATTAACTGTTTTATAATTGAGTGCAGAGTACGTAGGTATACAGTACCTTTATAGAATGGTTCTAGAACATGTAATGAAAAAAACACATTCCTGCCAAGTATTTGATGAATTTGAATAACATTGATTTGCATAAACCACACAGACACACTTATACAGAGAGCACGAAATAAGGCAAAGAAAATAAGTCATTCATAAAAAAGGCACAAAACCAATTCACCAAAAATTAATCAGGACAATAAATTATTATTGAGCAAAATACATTATAACGTTTTTCCAGTCTGTTAAATACGCGGCGTGACAACAAGCTTATTTTTTTATTATGCTCCGATAAAACAGATTTCCAACGGAAGCGATTTCGTCATTGCATATTGCGAACTAAGAGCCTAATACCTGATGATCTATACTATCCATATTTAAAAAATAGTAACAAAGCGAATAGCATGACACAAATCCTGAATGGCACAGCTATGCCTTGAGCGAATTTAAATTCCAACACACAAAAATCGAGAATTGCTCACGCGACCGCAAATCCGAGAAAATATGAGCAATACGAAATGTTGGCTATGCTCGGTGGTATCTAAGGGCCTTATTAGACTGAGCAAATCCTAAGCCATTTCGTTTTGATTCGCTGGTGCGATAAAAAAAAAGCAATTTTCAGTTGTTTTCAATATTGACTGGACAGATTTGCAATCACTGGTGAGTACTCTGCTACATATTAAAGATTTAAATTTAAGGCTGGAAGATAGCAGCGTGGCTGTAAATTAAAAAATTTCATAGTTTTTTTTAATTTTGTAGCTAAACTGAGCTATTTTTGTTCAGCGATTTTTCGTTCGCGAGAATAAATGTTGTTTACAATAATGAAAAGAATACTGTTTTATTGCCGCGAACGAAAAATCGCTGAACAAAAATAGCTCAGTTTAGCTACAAAATGTAAACAACTGTGAAAATTTTGAATTTCCCGCCACGTTGCTATCGTCCACCCTTAAAGTTGTTAAAGAGGTTGCGCCTTGTGCAGGATCGTGAGAGGTGGCGTGAGCATGAAGAGGCCTTTACTCAGCAAGATACTCGGTGCTAAGAGGCTGACGATGATGATGATGAAAGAGGTTTAGCAGACGTCCTTTGCCACCGCTTTTAAAATACGCATTTTTTAGAATTTTCGGTAGCAACAATAAAAAAAAATATTTCAAGTTTTTATACCAGAATAAAATTTAAATCAGCTTGCTTACAACATCTATTTTTGTGCATGCAAACTTAGTCTATTTCTATCTTTTAGAACCCTTCATTTATTGCTCCATCTGCGGGCGACCGAACACAAAATAGCATGCCAAGCAAGCCTCGAGCCTGGTTCATTCAAAAAGCTATCAAATTCAAAGGAGTTCGCAAATTGCAATGCTAATGAAGCTATAAGCGTACGGCAAGCCGCCGTGTAATTAGCCTTTCAGATATTTGAACGGTCTCATCGCAGCCGGATTGGGAACGGGCCTTCAGTCACGCAATATTGATTGCTTAGGCTTACTGTAGGTTATGTATTAAACAATAGGTATCTAGTTATATTGTGCAGATAAGTTTGCACATAACCTGTGCAATTTGATTGAGCTACGAGTCGTCAGGTCACGTTAAGTTGACGCCGTCGGCGTTCCAATAAGTGGTTGCTATTAGTAACTTGAAATTTTTTAAACAGGTGGAATAGTTGTGTCACTTCGGCCCAGTCAGTTCACCCCAATGGGCATATTGTACAGAAGGTCCTAACTTTATTTACACGATCAAATAAATGTAATTTCTGTAAAAAAAGTTGAAAAACTACGGCACGGGTCAAAACAAGAGCGAGAGAGCTATGGCAAGAGAGTAAAAGTGTCAGAATACTAAAATCTACTATGGACTCACTAACTACAGGGTGCGCTCTAAGTCGATAGCGGAACTTTAAGTAGGCTGTCTACTGATCAATACAAAAAAATTGTATCAGGTGGCGAAAAAAATGGAGCGAAAAAAATATCAGCTGTTTCATACATTTGGCGCAGTACGGAGTCGACCTTTTGTATGGAACAGCTGATATTTTTTTCGCTCCATTTCTTTCGCCACCTAGTACAAGTTGTTTGTATTGATCAGTAGACAGCCTACTTAAAGTTCCGCTATCGACTTAGAGTGCACCCTGTAGTCATTGTGGGCCTTTAGGTAGAAAAGGGAATAAAAGACACAGGTTTGTGCCAAATTGATTAGTTGAATGTATTTAGCAGTAGACGGCAATAACTCTACGTCGCTTCTCAAACATTCACTCTGAGCAACTACCACAAGTGCTTACTGTTACTGTCACTGAAAGTGATAAGTTGGATAAACAACCTTACTACTATAGTATTAGGATACATGACAGACGTCCGGCAGACATCCGGCACAACTTTTTCGCACTCGTGGTAGCTACTCTGATAGTAAAAAGAAGCAACAAGAAAACTTCCGGATATCCTCTTCGCGTGAGTATATTCTTAGACGCACGACTAATTTGCAAATGTGACAAGAATTCAGACTTTTAAAGGTTCTTACCCTTGAAAAGCAGCTTACAATATTTTGGGTTGTAATTAAACAGACTTCTTTTTAATAGCATTATACGCCTCTAAAAATCTTCATTGCCTTCTAAATTACTAAGTAAGCCACAATCAACGCCCATCTAAATAATACTATCTTAGCCACTAGATAACTTGTATGTAAGACACTCTAAATACAACTCAGCATCGTGGTTATTTTTTGGCATCTAAATTTGTAATATGCATTCAAGCAGTAAACTTCTAAAATATTAATATATGACACCAGGAAAATTGTTTAATTAGCTTCTAATTTTATGACTCAGTACCTACTCAGTACGTTTAAAATATATCTCGACCTACATTAATTGAACGTCAAAATTTACCTTAAATTGTCATCAAATAGTAAATTATGTCCACTAAAATACCCTGGAAATATTGAATGGAAACAAAATAAAATATTGGTTTTTAAAATCAATTCGTTTACTTTGAAATACCATCATTTTAAGTATAGTAATTAAAATAAAGATATACTGCCGTCATAAGAAAAAAAGACGCAACTGAAATTTTTGCCAACATTAAGTTACATACATATTCGGAACAAGAAAAAAAGGCGCACCTGCCTGTATTTTTTTATTTCGATAGGAGCATTTTTCTGGAAGTAGATTGAGTAAAAAAAACGCAACTGACACGTAGTCACAAATACACGTGACTATTCGTCAGTACGTGAATCGAATGGCGCTCTCTGATTGGTGCAAATGGCTGGTCGCTGTCGAGTCCCAAATCGTATAGTGGCTTTTTTCACAATAAAAGAATATGATGTATTAATTTACATGCTAAGTTATAATATATGAGGTTGTCTATTGAAGCTTGAATTATATTTTTTTGAGGAGCTTATGATGAAGCTGTAAAACATATAATGGTGATGAGTTGTAAAATCCGTGGCTGAGTTAGTAAATCAGGTTGCAATAGATAAATCAGTGGACAAGTTAAAATAACTGTTGAACTTTACTTGACGCTTTCTTTGGAATATTTAGTTGGCGATGTAAAAAAGACGAATTAGTTTATTAGAAGCCATCTTATTTTCCCGTGGCTTACTTATAAAATGAGAAGTTTGATCACGTGGCCAAAAAAAAACTTTGTGGCTTGACTTATAATTTCCCCAATATTTTTGTACCAGTGATATTCGGTGGACGATGCCTTCTATGTAGAGTGGTATCGATCAAGCTTGTTTCTACAAGGTGTTACAAAAGTACCTAACTCTTTTTACAGGGTAATAGCACCCGGTGATAGGGATCACAATCTAAATTTTTTTTTTTGCACTATGACGTTCCGTTGATTTTTAAATTATTAAAATGTGAACGCTGTGGCGGGAGAAAAGTATTTTTTAAATATTGTAATCATTGACTTTCACAATGTTTTAACATGATATTTTAAAATTTGAGCTTAAACCAAAAACAAAAAAGTTATGATTTTTTTTTTCAATTTTGTGGTTATAAAATAAAAATTGTTTTTGTCAACTTTTTTTTACAGATTTGACATTCTGTTGATCACTAGGTTACACCCTGTAAAAAGAGTTAGGATGTTTTGTAACACGTTGTATATTAGTACGGAGCTCGAGTTCTCACTACACTGCTTTGGTTCGACTTTGGGAATTCTTTAAAACGTTCTCTAATTCATTTGGAAAGCACACACTACAGACAGCATACCATTGCCTGGTGACAGCCGGCACCTGTCACCGCGTAAACGATTTAGCACTTCGTATTTTAACCGGAAACGGATTGTGTGACGGCGATCGCGATGGTATGACAGATCGATTTTAGCGTTATATTTTGAATGATGTGTTTGTATGGCAGTTTTAGTACTGTAATAATACCTAGTATATAAGTACTTAAATGTTATATTATTCTGTTGTGTGTAACAGCATCTTATTATATTTTAAAACCAGCGTGGTTCACGCCAATGTTGAGCTAGTCCCTAGTTTTGAACAGACAACGCGGTATTCTGCTGATCAATCCGGTATTACTCGCAGTAAAGTAAAGTTTTTTTTTATTGCCATTAAATGAAATAGCAAGTCTAGACTTTGTGCTGACCTGTACACTATCAAAATCATACATGTGAATAAAATGATTAGTTTTGGTGATTCTTGTCTTTGCCTCATTGGTTAGCGAAAAAAAATAACGTGGGGATTGCAAACAACGCATTTTTACTAATTTACATAAACATCTTGCACTTGAATAATTGTGTGTTAAATCGCTATCAAAACGATACCCATTGCATAACGATCGTTATAACACAATCCCCCCCTGGCCTCGAAAGAGTTCCGTGTAGATAATTGTATTTCCAAACTGGCAGCACAGTAGTTGCACTACCGTGATTAAAACTTAATGAAGGAAAGGATAGAAACGCGAGCGAATTATAGAAAAGGTAAATATCCCTGTCCGGAAGAAAACACGTCATGGGAAAATGTAATAAGGTGGAAATATTTTACTGGGAAGTGAGTTTCACGATTGTTGAGCTGAAAGTCTAATAATTAATTCTCTGGAGTAAACTGACGTTAACGGTGTGAGTTTCTGGTGAAAATAAAATAGTGTTGTGACAAAAAGATTGAAATGAATCGAGTGACTCATTAGTTTCTGCATCATGTCACATTATTTTATTTATTTTAATAAGAAGTATTCCAGCCTCACCGACGTACCGATGGCAGATGGACAAAGTCCATTGCGGAATGGCGACCCCGAGAGGGGAAGAGATCCGTTGGCAGACCACCAGCCAGATGGTCGGACGACATAGCCAAAGTAGCCGGAAAACAGTGGTTGCGTCTGGCGCAGGATCGTGAGAGGTGGCGTGAGCATGAAGAGGCCTTTACTCAGCAGTGGGTGCTAACAGGCTGATAATCATGATGATGATGATTCCAGCCTTGTTTTGTTCAGTCAATATACAAATATCAGTTAGACCTTTATAGGCCGTTTGATGATGACATTCTAATAACGAATTATATTTACGGGTTCAATTTATTTAAAAAAGTGCGGTACATCTTACTAGCGGTAAAAACCGCATCAAGATCCGTTGCGTTTGGTTTAAAAGATGAGCGTACAGACAGACACGGGAATATTTTTTTGAACTCTATTTAGTGATGTTCCTTTTGATTTTGTGTGACTAAGCGAAATCACAACGATCGAAACGCATCACCATTACAATAAATATGGAAACATTATTTTACAAAGGGACAATTAGCGTCTATCAGTTTACTCCAGCTAATTATTTATTAGAGTTTAGAAGTTTATATTACTGTCATGAAAGAAAGATTCCATGACTTGCATCGGCGGTCAGACTTCTTCTTCTTCGCGCGCGTTTTATGGGACCACATGAAAAGTATACCCTTTCAAACAAAAAAATAATCATCAAAATCGGTTCACGTAGAAAAAAGTTCTGAGGTAACACACAAAAAAAAATACGGATCGAATTGTGTACCTCCTCCTTTTTTGAAGTCAAGTCAAAATGAATCGAGCTTGAGTAGCTGTCAGGGTATTAACAGACACTAGCTTGAGTTTGACATTAACATTAGCCAAGGTCTCAAGTCGGCTGATGTCAATGTCAAGCTAGTGTTTTTGTGTTTTTGATTGATTTGTTTTTCTGAGATCACCTACTTGAGCTCAAACTTGACGACTATTAATGCCACCCTTAGTATGTACTTTCACCATTAGGTACAATATTTGGGCAAGCCCTCTATACCTAACTACAGGTGGTCATTTTGACAGCCAATTTCAAGTCAGTGCACGTTCGATTCGAGCAAGTCTCTCATTTCCGGGAGTGACGCCGAAATGAAAGGGTGCGCTCGATGAAATTAGACTGAGGACATTGACTTCTGAGCCGTAGAAGAACAAGCCCAAAAGTTAAACTTTCGTGAGCACTGCGAATTTTTCTTTTAACCCACTTGGGTTTTGTTGGTGTAGCCGACTAGTATCGGCTATCATTCGGAGACCTTAATCATGGAGAACGAGACGACCCTCGCAACGCCCCGAATCTCGAACTGCGCGCGAGAGATTCAACGTTGACCAATAAAAATCGTAGAAGAGTGTTCAATTCACTCAGTGCTACGCCGCGTAGCGCCGACACCTAAGCCGCCTGCTACAAATGCTACGAAGTTTCGTAGCATATTGATTCGTCAGCCATTGACACTAATTCTCGTTTAAATGAAAAAAAAAAATTTTTTTAAAGAAAATAACAGCTATTTTTAGTTTTAAGCGTTACTAAAACTCTCTTCCCTGAGTCGAGAGTCACTGACCAAAACAACACCCTGTATAAGTAATTTTGTTACTTCTTTATATTTTCTCGGCATTAGAGTACTTTTCCGTTTTTTATATCGCTTTAACGGTTTCACTTACTTTTCCCTTTCCCTTTCACTTTAAAACGTGTCAACATGGCACGGCTTAACACAACAATTAAATATTTTATCCTGGTAGATTTGCAATGTACAGTCGGCCACACGCTAGGATACCCCTTTTTGTTCGATTGGCGCCCTTATGCCGCGCGCGGTAAGCGCTGCCATGGGGTATATGTGACTGTGGCCGACCGTACCTATTATTGTGCACGCATTATGCTAATAAAACTAAAATATTTTATTCCTGGTACATAAGATTCATGCTCGAAACATTCTAAATATTTCCTAGTTTAACGACACAGTTACATTAATTAAAACAAAACATTAAAAAAATGTTTATAACGTAGGTAGTAGAGTTTTTTTTTTAATGTTGATAAGTTTGCTTTAGCATCAGAATAAGGGTTGAGGAAGGAAGGGTCCGTCAATGAAACACCGTACTGAAGGATAATTGTTCCACGTACTGTCAGAGACAAAAGGGCATTTTCCAATATCGCTTCCGCTCGCTGCGCTAGAGTAATATTTATTATATTTTTCACATTCCCCGAACCATGAACTCGCGAGTGTAACTTTTTGCTAACGTGATTCGCGTAGGCGCATTGCACATAAACCCCATATCTCCGCAACCCCTCAACCGATTCGGCTCATGTTCCAACTTAACATTATTTTTTATTTAATTTACCCGCGTACCAAACATGACGAAGCGACCACCCAAGTTATCGTCGAACGATCATTCATACATACAAACATGCATTCCAACATACATACAATAAACAAACGCCGGATTATTCCAGTAGACTCGTTAAACTTCTCTCGCTTCGCTCGCTCGTTCAATTAATTAGGCAGGGGGATAATTCTCGGCAATCTCGAATGTGACTTGTTACTAAGGTTTTCTTCGTAGAATCTCGAGTGTGACATACCCGAGAAATGGCCCCCAGGCCGACTAAACTGTTACCTTAATTTCCAACAACCAATTAGATATTTTCGATCATTCTACATATAGTTTGAGTTAGCTTACACCGCGCCATAAAAAAAGCGTCTCGATGCAGTGCAATGTGCAGGCAGTGCTTACGAAAGTTTAGGTTAAAAAAAATAGCACACCTACTTAGTTTTTATTTTTATTATATTTTTTTATGCAGATTTAAAATAAAACTTGAAATATTTTATTTATTATTATTATTATTTATCTATTATTTATTTACGTACATTTGTGAATTTGTAGTAGCAATACCACTCGCTGACGGTGAAGGAAAACATCGTAAGGAAACCTGAGCGTATGAGGCATTATACCCTCAACGCAAAAGTCGCCAACCCGCATTGAGCACGCGTGGTCTCTGAGAGAAGGCCTTTGCCCAGCTAGTGGGACATGTACGATTGTACAAGCTACATCTTACTTACTTTTATTATTTATCTAGTCAGTTATTCTTTATTTCGTGTCTTTTTTTAAATAGTTTTTTTTTTGTTTTTACAAAATATAGCAATCCAACTGCCTTTTCCCGCCCACTGTAGCGAATGTAGAAAGGGTTGCGTGACCGGATAATATTCTAACCCATCTGTAATTACTGTGCACCAGATCGATTTCAGAATGATCGATACCAAAACCTTACCTTACCATATTTAATACGTGTTTAGTAACTGAATGATTAAGAAGATACTTGCCAACGATGAAGGAAAACATCGTGACAAAACGTGGTTTAGTTGGTTTTGCACGTATTTACTTGTCTATCCTATGGACTATATGGAGATATACAGGGTGGTAAAAGATCGCCAACAAAGCGGAAAACCACGTATTGCTCTCATCATAGCGAAATTTTTTGCCCAAGGAACAAAATTGGGAAATCAACTGGTTCAGAGATAATAAGGAAATTTGGACTTTTTTTGTTGCAGAATTATTTTCAACTAAGTACGTAACATTTCTCCTTAAGAAGCCATGTCAAAATTTTGAATATTTCTTGCTGATTTGGAGATTTGTTTTGGAGATTACCCCCTACATACTTACATACTTACAAACATTTCGTCTTTATAATATTAGTGTAGATAGTGTAGATTTAGATTTCAGATATAAAAAAGGTTGTTATAATACATAGTCTTCAAACATTAAATACAGTGATCAGACCAATTTATCAGAGGCTTCACAACACGAAAAACAAAGGTTTTACTCTCCATGCGTACTAGGAGCCGAGAGCAATTTATTTCCAAGCCCCAAAGTTGGGAAAGTTCCAACTACGTAGGTACCTGTTTGCGAATCTAAGTTTTGGACCCGTTAGAAGTCAGGCTCCCGTGAAATTTATATGCTCGATTTAATAAAAAATAGTCTCGGCGAGCTTTTTGTTTTAAATGTAACACCCGGCGTTGTGGGCCGTCGTCCTAACAGGCATGTGCGAATGAACAATATCAAGGCTAATAGCGCACTAGGCGGCCAGGTCGCAGCGGCTAGAGACATAAGTATGAAATCGCCATGGGCCACGCGTACCAGGCTGCAGCGGCCAGGTGCGCGCGGCCCACGGTGACTTCATACAAATGTGTGTATCTCACTGGCCGCTGCGACCTGGCCGCTGCGGCTTGGCCGGTAGTGCGCTATTGGCCTAAAAGTTCTCAACCTAAAAGTACCTCCTTCCTTTTTGCAGTCGTGAATTGATATGATGTGAACTGGCAACCTCAGGAAAATCGTGCGGGTGCTCTAACAAGTTAAGTTGTACGACTTTTCAACCTTAATCGTGGCTTACGAACGTAGCGTAGGCGTCACCTGTTTGAGCAGTTTATCTCTGTGCAGTATATTATTATTAGCAGCTACTGTTCCCAATGTGGACCACATGACCTGGTTCCAGGTAGCGGTTTTATGTGCGGGATGTTTGTAACTTTCTCTAAGCACGTTGTAGCCTGTTTTACAGGTAGCTCGCCGGCAGTTGATTGGTGGACTTTATTATTCTGAAAGTTTTCGAGTTGTTATTGTTTACGTCGGTTAGGTAGCCAAGTACCTACTCTACATTGTTCTAACAAAACTGGCTTTGTAATAAACTTTGTCAGAACTACAAAATGTAGTCCTTGAGTTCTTTTTGAGTTTTGAGTGTTATTTTGATAACATTTTCAATGTCATTTTGATAGTCGTTCATAGCCATTGCTTTATTAACAACTGGGCACACTGCCAAGTAATCACGCACGTCACAAAAAGTCACCAGTATTGCCAAGGAGTTGGGTTATAAAAGACAATGAAATTTAACAAAAAACAGCCAATCACAAAGCTGTAGATTTGGAACTTTAATTTTACCTTTGGAAGACTTATGTTAGATAAAGATAAAGATAAAAAGCCGTTTATTGCTGATGATGTGGATGATGATCATGATGATATCCTTTTATCCCTTATCAGGACAAAGGACTCGAAGAAGGAATCAAATTTTTTCACGGTCTTACCGGCAGCGACCTATAATAGCTATAGCTTTAGGCGAGTCCAGTTCTTCTCAACTTCTTCTTTCTTCTGATGGCATCTAGGTAGTACGAGGGTCAGTGGCCCGGCTGCCTCTTGCCATTAGCTTGCCACGTCAGTCCTTGTTTGGACAGGTGACCGTCTGGTCTCCGCAACGCGTGTCCAATCTAAAGGCCAATTTACACTTTAATAAGTACAGTAGCGAGTTAACTTGCCGCTATGGCGAGTTAAGTTGTTATTGTGTTTGAATGGCACAAGCGAGTTAATTATTAAGTTGTCAAATTTAGTTAAATTAGATAGCCAGGTATCCTATTTACAAATCAAGTGCAAGGTCCCGCGCGTTCGCCGCAACCGCGCAAACTAAACTGGCCGGCGCGCCATGGCAAGTAGACGGGCGAGTTAAGGCTCGGTATAAGGCTAACTAGCGCCACCAATGTTAAAAAAAAATATCTTCCTTTAGAAGAAGTTTCTGACAAAATCCTAAGATGAGCTCATGCGCCATGCTTTTCTAGATTTTTAAGTGTAGGTACCCAACTCAATTTCTAGTCTTAAGCTAAAAAAAATTCGATAACCGCCAAAAACGGCCGCTTTTGGCGGTTATCGAAATTTTTTTAGCTTAAAAGTATTTTTCGAAGAGGGTATCTACACTTAAAAATCTAGAAAAGCATGGCGCATAGGCTCATCTTAGGATTTTTTCAGAAACTTCTTCTAAAGGAAGATATTTTATGATTTTTTTAACATTGGTGGCGCTAGTTAGCCTTATACCGAGCCTTAAGTACAGTGCAGCTGTAGTTTTCGTCGCAGAACTGCTCGCTTACCGATGTGTATTATAACTTAACTATTAACTGGCAACTATCAAGTAACTTAAATCGCTGCTGTACTTATTAGAGTGTAAATCGGCCTTAAGTAAATAGCAAGTTCTAAATCTGAAATGCTCATTGTTACAGATTCCCACGTGATATCTCGCAAGATGGAAGAGGGCCCACAGTTTGAACGGCCCATCGGCAACCACACCTTTCACATAGGCAGAGAGGCCGTGCTAGGCTGTTCTATCATCAAGCTGGGAAAGCATAAAGTAAGTAGCATATTAATTAATGGATTGGTCACTTGAAACCAAACTGTGAAAAACAGTTATTTGTACGCATGGCTGCAAAATTGTGAAATTTTCAAATAGTTAGGTTAGAACAACTACGTATGGAATCCAAAATTACCCAAAATAGGCCGCAATTTTTCTCCTTTACTTGTATTCGGGTTAGATATGGGTTATCTACACTAGCCTAGATAAGAACCAAATCTGGTATCTCACTGACATGCCACCAAGTTGTGTAACTTACTGCCGGTTTCTGATTTGAGAAATTCGCTAAGCCAGTACTTAAATATCGTTTTGCCTCTGCGGATTTCTCACAAAAGAACGTGACAGAACGATAGTTAAGTATTTACTTAGTTAAATTCTCATCTCAGAAACCGGGCCTTAATCAATTTCGAATTTGAATATTCTCCGTACATTTTAAACTTTAGTTAATGTCCTTTCAAACCGAGTGAGATGAAAAATCTCACTTATTCACAACCAAACTTAGCTGACGATGAGTATTAATATCATCCTTACCAACACCGATGACGGTGCTGCCATATAATTAAAAAAAAACTAGAATTTAGGGAATTTTAGGTGCACTTTTTATTACTTCGGTACATCCTTGGGATACATTTCGGCGAAGAAAAGTTTTTTTATTAATGTTGCATAATGAAGCATTTACTTGCCTCCCCCCAAGCGGTTGCTTCTTCCTATAATATTCATTAGGTGTGATCTGGTTACAAGGGTGTGTGGAATGAGGTCAAGTGACTTACATAGGTGAAATCTCGGTCAAATGCGTAAGGAGTTGATGACTCAGGGGGGGCGATATTGAAAAAGACGCGTGTCTTTCTTACCTAAAGATAGATCGATACAGAATTCTTTACAAAAAATACTATCTGTAGGACGGTAATTGTATGAGGTAGCACAGTGGCCACCCCTAGTTTTTATAATTGAACGAGCGAGCGAAGCGAGCGAAGTTCTCCGAGTCTACTTGAACAATCCGGCGTTTGTATGTATGTATGTATGTGTGTATGTATGTATGTTGTATGTTTGTATGTTTGTATGTTTGTATGTATGAATGTACGTTCGACGATAACTTGAGTAAATTAAATTTTTAATTTTTAAGTCCGAACATGAGCCAAATCGGTCGAGGGGTTGCTGAGATATGGGGTCGCGAGTTCGTAGTTCGGGGCGAACCACTAGTAATAATAATAATTCATTTATTTAAGGCAACATATTTTTTTTTGTAGGTCCATTCTATGAATACCTTCATCTAAATATATTTATAAATCAAAAGTCTTAGCCTAGTCACAGGGTTTATATTTTATTTTCGGTCTCGCTTTCCTGTTGCGACGGAAAACCACCCCCTCTGGCCAGAGGACTCAAAAAGACTCTCCTATCGGAAGCTTAAACTTGGAGTCTATTAGATTTCAAGTCTTTAGATCTTTCAGACTCAAAGCGATCAATACCTATGATGGAACAGTCTCTATGAAGCAGAGCCTTGTACCTTTCTTGAACAATAGGGATTTTTCCAAGTATCAAATCTGACAGCGATTCGCGAATTATCGCGCAACTAAATCTGTGGTTTGTATGGAAACCACAGATTAATAGACAGATTTTGACAGTTATTCGGGCTATTTTTGATGCCTGGAAAAAACCCCATTGAATATGTCGCACGATGTGTTGGTGCGTCATCTCTTTGTCCAAGATGTTGTTTGTTTTTAGCTTTGAGGTTTTTGGGCCGCCCAAAGGTCTTAACGATTTACAATCAACAACAACCGTGGCCGATGGTTTATCGTGCCTTCCGAAGCACGGAAGCGCTCAGATATACTAGTGGTTCGCCACGAACTATGAACTCGCGACCCCATATCTCAGTAACCCCTCGACCGATTTGGCTCATGTTCGAACTTAAAAATTCTCTTTGCCTTATTTACCTGCCTACAAAATTTCATGACGATCAGACTAAATTTACTCAAGTTATCGTTGAACGAACATTCATACATACATACATACATACAAACGCCGGATAGTTCCAGTAGACTCGGAGAACTTCGCTCGCTTCGCTCGCTCGTTCAATTATTATTGCCACTGGCGATCTACACCGTGGAATTTTACTGGTTTTAAAGCCGAAGGTATTTAGTTGCACTCGTGATTCTGAGCCAAATTCCAAAATTTTACTTCAAAACGGGCGAAAAAAAAAAACACTTCCCAATACAAACGGCTATCGCCAACCGACACCATTTGTATGGAGAAGTGAATTTTTTTTTCGCGTGTTTTGGAATGAAATTTTGTAATTTGGCTCAGAAACACTAGTGCAACAAAATACCTTCGGCTTTAAAACCACTAAAATTCCACGGAGTATACAGACTAACAGACTGCACCCGATGTAATGGTTAGTTCAACTAGCTAATAGTGAGTTATTTGTAAAAAGTATTTTGGAAATATTCTTTCTGTTGAGCAATAAAGGGTTCTCTATCTATCTATCTATCATTAAGGCAGATTTTCTCTATTTGGTTTTTTTATATCCGGGATCCATTAAATTAATTAGTGACTTAAATTACTTACCACTTAACTTTAGAACATTCACTTCGCTTTACAATCTTCTTTATTATGTACATTCTAACGTTCAGATCATCTCGGCCCCCTGAAATTTCACGACGTCGTCCCAAGCAAATACCTGCCTAATTTCGATGGGGGTAAAGGCTTAATTGGCTCGGTGAAAATTGATGCGGTACTAACTTGTTCCGACCGGCAATTACATGTTGTTTATTGCCTAGTTACTCGAATTACGTTGGAGCCTTAGCTTTGACGTGAGAGTTAGGGGCGTGGTACACGGCCTGAAATTAGTCACCAACCAAATTTCAGTATTTTGATCGTCAAAGTCGTATTTTTTGTTCCAGAATATAACAGACTGAAAATAATTACTGAATATAATGATACAAACATAATTATTGCTGTTCAAGTGTTTAAAAAAAAAAGTAAGTTTATCCCCTCAGCAGTGGCGATAAGAAAAAAACAAAATGGCGTCGTAGTGGAAAGCTCGCGGCGGTTTCGCCACAGCATTTTAGCGATTAGGAGTAGGAGAGGCTGGAAAGGTGGTAGAGAGTGGAGGAGCACGAAAGGGCGCCGCGCAGGCAGCGCCTGGAATGGTAGAAATGGACACTTAAAGAATAAGAAACGTTAAAAAATCTAAAGTATCGAGCTTTTCGAGAATTCGTAGAACAAAAGTTGTTGGAAATCACATTTAGAGGTTGACGTTTCATGAAAAAAAAAGAAACACTTGACTGCGCCCACCGCCGCCGCCGGCCAGTCTCGGTTACGCCACTCGAAATAAAAAATAGCTCTGTTTAGCTACAACATTGAAAAAACTGTGAAAATTGAGCATTTCCTGCCACGCTACTTTGAAACTTATAGTCAGTGGGTAATTTGATTAAAAGTTGACTCTACAGGGTGCACTCTAAGCCGATAGCGGAACTTTAAGTAGGCTGTGTACTGATCACTACAAACAACTTGTACTAGGTGGCGACAAAAATGGAGCGAAAAAAAAATCAGCTGTTTCATACATTTGGCGCAGTACTGAGTCGACCTTTTGTATGGAACATCTGATATTTTTTTCTCTCCATTTTTTTCGCCACCTGGTACAAATTGTTTGTAGTGATCAGTAGACAGCCCACAAAAAGTTCCGCTATCAACTTAGAGTGCACCCTGTAGATACAAAATCTCGCCCAGTGTGAGTCACGCTTAGCAAACATGTCGGCGTCAGGGCACGGCACAACCTGCAACCATGAAGTAATAAACCGAAGTGGAAGCGACCCTTTTGTGCGCGACCCTCATTCGCTCATTACAGCCCTTATGTTGCAACTGCCAAGTGCTATATTTGCATGCTCGGGCTTTGTAGTGCGCTCATTATAAATCTTGCGGGCAAGTGGAAAAGACTAGGTTTTGTTCATTTGACGTTTTAGTTTTTTTTTTGCCTTTTCGGGGATTCGAAATTTTCTCGTCACGTACGTGAAATACTTGAAATAATAAGGGTACTGTTTCTAGTGGGTTGGTTAGTGATTTTGCGTTGTCTTCACTCTTCACCACAGTGTTAATATTGTTTAGGATGCAAAACTGTTGTTTGACGCGAGTGCTTGTATTGAATACCGAGCGAGTAGAGGTTTCTAAGATTTAACTACGAATGTAGCAATTGATTCTATAAAAGAAAACTGAGCGTAGCGAGGGATTCATAGGCACAAGACGCAAAATAATTTTGAAGCCGTGAGAAACACAATTTTTCTTATCTACAACAACGAGAAAATTGGGTAGGCAAAGTTTTTTGTTCGAAAGTCCGTTATTGGCTTAAACTTATCTTTAGACAATATTAAGAAACTAATTTCAATATTTTTTATTTTGGTCCAGTAGTTTTGTTTTTATGCGCTAAAATGTTTTGTTCCTATGACCGCCAACAGTATGCAGACCGTCGCGTGAAGGTCATAAAACCGTATCTTTGAAACGTTGTAAAATCCAAACTACTAAACCAAAATAAAAAATATTGAAATTGGTTTCTCAATATTGTCTAAAAATAAGATTAAGCCAATAACGGACTTTCGAACAAAAAACTTTGCCTTCCGAATAGCTGGATGCAAGAAAAACCATACAATACCTATACGTACAAATAATTTGAGCTTCACCACTGCTGCAGTCGGGTAAGAAACAGAAAATATAATATAAAATAAAAAAAATACTTCACTGGTAACTGCAACTGCATATTGCACAGATTCCAAGTGATTTGCTGCTGTCTGTTGAGGAGTTCCGTTCGCCATCTCCGAAGTTCATCATCAGAATCTGATGTTAACCATTTTTTTTAGAGGACTACATGCAAAGTATTACCTTTCAAACAAAAAAAGAATCATTGAAATCGGTTCACCTAGAAAAAAGTTATGAGGTAACACACATAAAAAATATAAAAAAACGGGACGAATTGAGTACATCCTCAAATTCAAACTCAAACTCAATATTGTTTATTCAGTTGGTATGAAATACATACATTATACAGGGTGTTAAAAGACCGCCAACAAAGCGAGAAACCACGTATTGTCCTCATCATAAGAAACATTTTTGCCCAAGGAACTATGCCTGGGAAATCAACGGTTTCCGAGATAATGAGCTTCAAAGTCGGACTTTTTAAAACTTTTTTTTTACTGGAATGCATTCAGTATCAAGTTCTTAACATACCTTCTCAAGAAGCCATATATAAATTATGAATATTTTTTACAAAAAACGATGTTAAAATTGCAACCCGCAATGTATTCTGAACATCGGCACTTCAACCTTAAGTAAAATAAACTGATACCTACGCTTGCGCAATATGATTTCTGAGCGTTACACATCCATTGCGTGATAAAATATTTTTCAAAATTATAACCTAAAAAACCAAAATCATTTCCCAGCAATAATTTATCGAAAAAGTACTTTGTTTTGGTGTCTAGTATGCGTGGCTTTCAGGTCTGTTGGCGGTCTTTTAACACCCTGTATACACTGAACGTCAAAAGTAAAAGTAACGATAATATATAAATTAAATTAATATTAGGTATTATCTACTACTAAGTATCTAGCTACTTTTTTTGTCCAGCTTCACTCGCTCTGATCGTTCTGATCCTCCTTTTTTGAAGTCGGTTAAAAAAGCTTCCCCATTACCTGTGAGTAGGTACATAACTTTTCTAATTAAAGGATGTGCGTTAATCTCAATTGCTGGCCGGAGCGTTGTTGTATGTTTTATTATTCACGATCGCATTAGATGCCTTATACCCACTGGGCAATGTTGAGAAGATTGTGTTAGAGCTTTACTACATTTACCTCGATTTTTATTGTTTTTTTGTAAGGTCCTAGCTCGTCTTAACAATAAGTTGAGGGAAAAAATCAAACGGTACGACACCCCAGGGGTAGACATGTCCCAGCGTACCTAAAATGTATGCTCCAGAACAGTGGTTCCTAACCTGGGGGTAACTACCCCCGTAGGGGTAAAAGAGCTTTCCTGTGGGGGTAATTACGCAAAGTAGTACTCCTACCGTGAGTGGCAGCGCAAGGTGTCCGCCTTTGTTAAAATTCTTTAAGATTGAAGTAGGCGATCTGTTCATGACTGTACTGCTTTTTTGCGACTCAAACCTATGGCGACGTGACATCCGACCATCCTACTGAGAATCAGACCTCCTCAGAGATTGACTTTGAACCGAAATTGGCACAAATCTGAAATTGACAACTTCAGAATACAACCTAAAACAAAATTGACTAATTTAGAATCTGACAGCTATCGCCAAAATCGATTTTTCGGGCGCGTTTGGCGCGCCCATTAGACAAACAACAAGAAAGATAGTTATATTGACGTTTCAGAGCGATAATAAAGAAAAAAAACTGTAGAATACAGAGCAATAGAGACCAGCCTAAAAATCAATCAATCATAATCACATTATTGCAAAAAAAGATGCGTTAAAATGTAAGAAAATAATTGACTACTATTGTTTACTTGGATAACATTTTGAAGGGGGTAAGATCAGCTTTCCTTGGAGGTCAAAGGGGTGGCCGGACTGAAAAGGTTAGGAACCACTGCTCTAGAATGATGGCACTGGATAATGATATCCAGGGGGTCTACCGGCTAAGACGAAGCCGATTACCATTGGCGAAAATCGCAGTTCGATTTTTGAAAAATGTACGGCCACCCAGTTCATTTTACTGCCACCCAGTTAATTTTTCCTAAATCGAACTTAAATTTTTGCCAATGGTAATCGGCTTCGTTTTAGCCGGTAGACCCCCAGGGAGGAAATCGGGGACTGCATTTGTATGGAGAAAACCCTACTGTTATATCCTCTTAATCATAATTGACTAGACAGAACTATGACACGAGTAAACCGTGCCGTCACTGGCTGTTTGGAAAAATATCCGTTGCCCGCGCGTGCAGCGGATAAATTATTTATTTTTTAATTTAAAACCAAGCGCATCGGGGCAAAGGCTTATCTCCAGTGCGGTTGCTGGGAGAATTATTATGTTTTCGTGAATGTTTTAGTGGCGGCTACTTGTGAATTGGTGCTGAAAACCCAACCGGGTACACAGGCTGGCCATTTAATTTGAAGCTAAGTTTGATTGCCGTAGTGTGTTCGCAAGGGTTTGGCACCAAATCTAGCAGTTAACTGAAAGAAAGAAATAACATTATTTTTGCCTTTTAAGTGTGAATTTGAGGGAGTATATACTCGTATTTATGTTTTAACAAATACTGAGAAATTTACTTTTTTTTTTAATGATTAAACTTTATTAGAACATAATTAAATGCAAACTATAAATTCACTTCAATAATACCTATACAGGGTGTTAAAAGACCGCCAACAGACCCGAAAGCCATGCATACTAGACACCAAAACAAAGGACTTTTTCGATAAATTATTGCTGGGAAATGATTTTGGTTTTTTAGGTTATAATTTTGAAAAATATTTTATCACGCAATGGACGTGTAACGCACAGAAGTCATATTGCGCAAGCGTAGGTATCAGTTTATGTTACTTAAGCTTGAAGTGCCGATGTTTAGAATACATTGCGGGTTGCAATTTTAACGTCGTTTTTTGTAAGAATTATTCATAATTTTGATATGGCTTCTCGAGAAGGTATGTTAAGAATTAGATACTGAATACAAATCTGCAAAAACAAGTTTTGAAAAGTCCGACTTTGAACCTCATTATCTCGGAAACCGTTGATTTCCCAGGCATAGTTCCTTGAGCAAAAATGATCATTATGATGAGGACAATACGTGGTTTCCCGCTTTGTTGGCGGTCTTTTAACACCCTGTATAGTGCAATCGAATTTCGATAACGGAACTTTAGGTAAGTAGGCTGTCTAGTCTACTGATTACTACAAACAAGTTGTACTAGGTAGCAAGAAAAACCTATATCAGTTGTTCATTTGGATTATGCACAATAATTTCACAATATACACCAAAACAAAGTACTTTTTCCTTAAATTGTTGCTGGAAATGATTTTTGTTTTTGAACCCCCGAACTAAAAAAGGATGAATGAATCTGGTGAACCGATTTGGATGTGTATTCTAAACATCGGCACTTGGAGCGTAAGTAGCATAAGTTTATGCCAACGCTTGCGCAATATCACTGCAATAAACAGCCATTGCGTGATAAAATATTTAAGAAAATTTTTATTAATCCTATCTACTAACTAATATACAAGGTGTTACAAAAGTACCTAACTCTTTTTACAGGGTAATAGCACCCGGTGATAGGAATCACAACCTAATTTTTTTTTGCTCTATGACGTTCCGTTAATTTTTAAATTAATAAAATGTGAACGATGTGTCGGGAGAAAAGTTTTTTTTTAAATATTGTTTTCATTGACTTTCACAATGTTTTAACAACTCAAAATTATGTAAATGCACCTACACGCACAAACATATTTTTAATTTGAGCTAATAACAAAAACAAAAAAGTTATGAAAATTTTTCAATTTTGAGGTTATAAAATAAAAATTGTTTTTTTCAACTTTTTTTTACATATTTGACATCCTGTTGACCAGTAGGTTACACCCTGTAAAAAGAGTTAGGTACTTTTGTAACACCTTGTATTTTTCGCTCCATTTTTTTGCCACCTAGTACCTACAACTTCTTTGTAGTGACCAGTAGACAGACAGCCTACTTAAAGCTATCGAATTCGATTGCACCCTGTATAAGTATCGTTCTATATCCTAATTTATTGATAGCATCTGAGGAGACAGAACGTTACTTAAGTATTTGCTTAGTGAATTTCTCAATTCAGAAATTGGAGGTAACCCTGCAGAATAATAGGTAGGTACAACTCTTGAGTAGACACTCTACACGTAATAACTTTTTAAAAGTGCGGTAACCGAGTGATGCCTCGTCTGATCGTGCTGAGTTTTTCATCAATAAATGAAACCGGGATTAACATTTTAAAATTCCACGCTAAAACTTCGATCTTTCCCTTGATGGTGGAATTTCGCCTTACTTTTAGCTTTTCATTGCGGCGTGTAAGTACATGATGACGATGATTTCTGATGATTTCAAACTGGTTTATTTGAAAAACCAATCGATAGACCAATCGCAATCGAGAGACTGATTTAACGCAAAAAAAAAACCGGACAAGTGAGAGTTAAACGCGTGGAGAGGGTTCCGTACATCGAAAGTTCATTTACCATGTAGGTTTGGAGCAAATTGGCTGTGACAGACGAACACACGAGTGATCCTATAATGGTTCCGTTTTGCCTTTTGGGGGACGGAACTCTAAAAACGTTCAAAACCAAACAAAACTATTTCTTTACCTTTACGAATAACTTTTTTTTTACCTGTAATGGTTCATTAATTAAAAGTTTGACTTTTTCAAGTATTTAAGCCTTTAGTTTTATCCAAGTTTTCCTTTGACTCATTTGATTTGAGTTTTATTCCCAGAATTTGGAATTGCCAAGGAACCAAAAGTTGTAGCAGCTAGTTAGGCGGCCCCAGAAGCATTCATTTGTAGACTTAGCAAACATTTAGAGAAACTTGCAACCATCTTGTAACTAATAAGGCTCTGTGCGCCGTTGGGTGAAAAGGGGGTCGTTGGGTCTACGGGAAGGCGTCGAGGAAAATATTTTAGACGCAACTTTCACTTTCACTTGATTATTGAAGCTACCACTTTAAGTCAATGATGTAGTTTTTAGTTGAATTGCCTAGAAGGGAAGAAATACCTACGTCAATACCACGTTTTCTAACGATATTTGCCTTTACAGAATTAAGTGTCATCACGTAAACGAGTTATCTAATAATACTTAATTTTTTCGGCATTAGAACCATTAGGAAGTCAGACATCTACCCATTGCATTACCACAGCTAAATAGGACATATTCACTCATCCTTCGGAATAATTAGACACTCTAATGAGCCTCACATAAATCGTAATCTGCGCTAATTAGCACGGTACTCCAGGGTTAATATCACAAAGCTTATCGTGAATAGGATACCTCTCTATAGAGTTATTGACTGTTTATCTTCAAGGTGAAATTTAAACCATTTGACAAATTAGCCATACCTACTCGTCAAACGCCCACTTGTACCTAAACTACAAGGTGTTACAAAAGTACCTAACTCTTTTTACAGGGTGTAACCTACTGGTCAACAGGATGTCAAATCTGTAAAAAAAAGTTGAAAAAAACAATTTTTATTTTATAACCTCAAAGTTGCAAAATTTTCATAACTTTTTTGTTTTTGTTATTAGCTCAAATTTAAAAATATGTTTGTGCGTGTAGGTGTGTTTACATAGCTTTGAGTTGTTAAAACATTGTGAAAGTCAATGAAAAGAATATTTAAAAAATACTTTTCTCCCGCCACAGCGTTCACATTTTATTAATTTAAAAATCAATGGTACGTCATAGAGCAAAAAAAAAATGTAGGTTGTGATCCCTATCACCGGGTGCTATTACCATGTAAAAAGAGTTAGCATCTTTTGTAACACCTTGTATAATATTACCTTTCATGGACTGCACTGCTTTTAGACAATCGACCGTAGTCGCCAAAGCCACATCAGCTAGGAAGACATCAATATCATCACTTATAAAAGGTTTTTGACGCCAACTCCTTTGATTTGATGCATCACTCATCAAAATCCGTCCGATTTATAATAGCTATGAAAGCGTCTAGATAGTCATAAACAAAATAGATACCACCTGCATAGGCGCGGAATACAATAGCACGGGTTTGTGCTTTAGAAAAAAAAAACGTTTCCTATCTACGGATAAAAAAACTTGGTACAAATAAAACTCGTTAAGTAAGTACCAACCTTCTGATTTATAATTATCGACTTTTTCTACGTCACATTGATGACCATACTTTTTTAAAATACACATAGGTATTAAGGATTATCTGTAATACCTTGTATAATATACACCTGGTATTATTGTTTTCAAAGTTGTTGAAGTGCACCTAAAACATAAGCAAATAAGAATTCTGCTTCAACAAAGGAATAGCTTACAAAAATGTTGATCAATTTCCACTGTATTCACATAAAAAAAACAATTGTAAAAGGAGCGATTTAAAAGCGTTTTTAAAACGAAACAAAGCTGCAAGCGCGAATCGCGAAGCATCAAAAAACGTGAACGAATCACGCCTGAACCAGTAAATTGATTTGGGAAGGGCAAAGCGATGCATTTAAATATTCAGTCACGTACAGTTTTATTGTGAGGCAAAAGTTACAATCGGCCGAGGCGCATGGTAATGTCAGGAGCCAACGGGTGGATTCGCCTTTGACCTGTCAGGTTTGGTCCCATGTTTTAGTTATTTTTTTATTTGTTTGCGAATTTTTAAAGTGCAAGTTCATCATTTATTTTCAGTTATTTGTCTAATAACAAACAAAAAAACACAATCAATGAAAAATGCCCAGTTAGTTGTTTTGTTTGATTTGTTGGCTTTGTAAATTTTTTTTTTATAAGGTGAAGAATTCACTCGGGACAGGACTTGAACCCGTAACCTCTTGCATACCGTGCAGGCGATCTACCGATTGTAATAACTATAATTTGGTACCAAATAAACATTTTACTTACTTACTTACTTACAATTTAACTACCAATTGAAAAAATCATTACAATATGCACGTGTTACTGCTTTAGAAAATGCAAAAAGTCGTTGGTTTTATTTTTGTAGTCAGTGTCACGAAATAAAAAATAATAATTAAAGAACATGTAATTATGAATGAAAGTAAGTTGTTACTTACGTAATTATTATAGTGAAAATAAAGATTTGGTACAGTATCATAAGTTTTAAGTGTACACACGACAGCACGTCAGACTGTACACTTTTGTTGTAAAGTCGCCCGTAACGTAACCGAGTACAGTGATAGCGTGTAAGGGTCGACGTGCTGTCGTGAGTACGTACAATTACAAATTGTTTCGATAAAGTGTACATATTATCGTTTTGCCATTGATACGCTGAGAATACACACACACACATATTTAAACATCAACATTACAACATTACACTGATTTTCTCTTGGACACACTCAACGAACACACTAATAAACTTTTTTTTTGCACAATAATTTTTTTTTTTTACCTCGCACATAATTATTTTATTACTATACCGTTTCCGACCGCAGTATGGTCCCGACTGAAAACCGGTTTGTAAGGAGCCTGCTTCTTGCAACACTACTGAGCTCGGGATCATTTTAGGGGCTCAATACTTAAAACAAATTATAATTATAATATGAATGTATGTCTTGTCTAGTTTTAGTCGTTTTGATTTTTATGTTTTGTTTTTTTTATTTTTTATGTTATGTTTTGAGTATTGTGTCGTTAAAAAATTTTATTTTCTTTCTTTCTTATTTCTTTCAATATGAAGGATATCAAGGGCTCAGTCAAAGGCCCAACAGGGAAGAATACAAGACGGAAACGTTATGTAATTCCCCGAAAATTGCCGGGCGCAAACGCCTCCCAGAGATTGTAGACGAAATTTGCAAAAAGCATTACGACTGGCCCCGGGGCGCGCGACGTAAATTGAACTATTCTGGGCCTCTCTAACAAATAATGTTATTGAATAAACTTTCCCGTACGTGGAGGCTGTTCGCTGAGGAGTGAGCTTTGCATCTGTATCTGTGAGACGTCACCAGAGGGCCTAGCATGGCAGTCGTAGACTCGGCTGAAGCCTTCACTAAGACTTGCTGTAGATATACAGGGTGTTGTTTTGGTAAGTGACACCCGACTTAGGGACGATAGTTTTAGTAACGCTTGAAACAAAAAAATATGATCTTTTTCTTCAAAAATGTTTTGATTTACAAATTACCTTGTTCAATTTGTTCTATAATAACTGCGACGTGCGGACACCCCGTCCTTCTCAAAGCGCGCGCGTGAAGTGGCGTCCGATATTACGAGTGCGGCCGCAAGCGATACTACATTAGTAAGGAAGGCCACAATTTAATGATTTTTGGGTATTTTTCACTGAATAGTTTTTATTTTTTTTTTGCTTATCGTGTAAATAATCACCCCTGAGTCGTTTGTCACTTTACAAAATAATACCTTGTAGAGAGAGGTTCACGTTATAGGAATCGGCCATCCATCGGATGCCACGGTTAAAGTAATTTCAGCCAGAAGATAAATAGTTATTTGTTATGCAAGAATGCAAAATTATTGTTTGCGGCGAGTGCTTGTATTGAAAACCGAGCTAGCGAAGGTTTCTAAAATTGAGCCACGAGCGTAGCGAGTGGTTCAAAAAAAGAAACCTGAGCGTAGCGAGGTATTCAGAAGCACGAGACGCAAATAATATTGCATTCGTGCGAAACACAAAACTTTTCATCTCACAGAAGCGAGGAAATGACTTTGTTAGCCAAGCGGGACAAACTCTATAGACAACTACTTACAGGCAAAACAGGTGAGTCAAATAAGGTCCTTTTAAAAGCATATTTTACTGTAGTTACGGCTGCCGCACTAAAGTTTTGAGCTTCGTTGGTATTAAAACCATTCTTTTTATTAATAATTTCCTGAAGTTTATTTATCCAGACACAAAAATAATGTAAATAAAAGAATGTTTTTTTTTCCGGTTGCATTCTGAACTTTTACCATATAAATTAAAAATTTCTAGGAGATAAAAAATTAAATTAGTAATATCGTTTGAAAAAATGTATTTAACAAACCAAAACATAATTATCTATTTGATAAAACAGAAGCGCAGCATTTTTTTTATTTACTGGTATTTAAAAATAAATATGTGTACAAAATATTGAAAAGACTATAAGAAGAAACCGCGTTTCTGAATGTTCTATTCCGTGACTTTACCTTTTTAAAAGATGCTTATGCACCATTTACATTCACAGTTTTGTATAGAGAATGGGCACGAACAATCGCTTTCGCTGAAATACGCGTTTAAACGAACTATGAATGAGGTTTTATTTTCCATCGGGATCTGGCATCTACTTAAACGGCCAGTGTTTTTTTCTTTTTCAAAACCATAGGGCGCGGGAAAGACTGTCCCGGCGTCGCGTTCAAATTTCGAAGCGCACAAAAGTTCAGATAGTTTAAATCCGGCCTTTACACGATCGTAAGTTACTAGTAACAGCAAACTTTCCGAGCGTGGGAGATGAAAATGTTGTTTGTTGTTACGCGCATCACTTGAGCTGGAACAGCACATTTTTATAGTCCGAGTAAGGTACTGAGGTAAAGAAAAAACCGGCCAAGTGTGTGTCAGAATCGCGCACCGATGATTCCGTACAAACTTGTAAGGGAAAAATGGTATTTTGTTCAGACCCGAGTAGGTATTTGATATTTATTTCAACTGGTTACCTTCAAGCGATCCCGACAAAAAGTGGTCTTTGACAGACGGACAACCAAATGGCAAAATAGGTAACAAAATTACCCTTTAATGGTTCCGTTTTTTTCCTTTTGAGGTACGGAACCCTAAAAATGGAAAAGTTGCCCGGAAAAGTAAAAGTAAATCACTCAAAGAACCTGATTTATACAGCACTAGAGACTCGCCCTGACTTCGCACTGGTGTAAAAAACACACAATAATAAACCTTGAAAGAATCTGTAACTGACGATGAAAACGGTATCAATATCCGTTGCTTAGTTTAGGAGGATTTGGTGGATAAACAGACGGACAGAAAGATGCGAAAAGTGACTTTCTTTGTTACCTATTGTGTAGATATTCATATTCACTTGTTAACTCAGCGATTGAAGGTGTCTTTGCTACAATTTGGGCCTAGGTGTCTTAACGCATATTGATCAAACGTCATAAAAAGAGGCACCAATGAACCATAGATATTATCTAATAAAGCACTTAGCGAGCCATTTTATGTGGCGGCTAAATATAATCTTTATGACACTCATATAATCTGTAAAGGTTTGTTTTGGGTACATAACGATAGTCCAACAGTGAAAGAGATACGCTTTCCGCTCTTTCTTTTATCATGAAAGGCGCTGAGCTAACACGAAAGTTAAACTTAAGGAGAGCTTAGGCATTTTGAAGTATTGCAAGTAGTGTCAAGATCACTGCAAGATAATAATCATCATCAGCCCTAGGCTCTCTATCTCCGAAGTTCTTCATCAGATCATCACGATTTTTAAGGGACTACATGAAGACTCTTTCATGCAAAAAAAAAGTATCATCAAAATCGGTTCTCGTAGTTTTCTACGAGAACCGATTTTTATTTTTTGATTTTTTTTTGTTCTGAGGTAACGAACATTAAAAAAAACAGTTCGAAGTGAGTACCTCTTCCTATTTTGAAGTCGGTTAAAAACTGGACGCAGATCAGCGCCTCTATTATGTAAAAAAACACCCAACCGTCGAGCGACAAAACTCAATACTCAATACTCAATACTTTATTGCAACCATAAGTGTATAAGATCTTAAATAACATTGTAACATGTGAGTAACTCTATGGACCCTGTGGGGCACAGCAAAACTTAAAAGCTAGGTAAAAGAAATATCTTAAAACTAGGTAGTTACCTCTCGAAAATAGCCCTTATTAAAATGAACAATCTTTTTTTTTGAAATTTGAAAACCGTTATTTTTACGGTGGATATTTTAGATAATACATGGGCTGGGGCTGCAAACTCTAGACCACTCGCTGTGGGCTCGTTGCCCGTACGGTTGACGCTTAACGCTCTTACGCAAAACAAAGCCTTGTTATTCCAGGCGGAAATATGATTATCTCTTCACACATACACTCGGCCATTAAAGTCCCAGCTTTAGGGTTAATTTCATCTGTTTATATAAGAGCTCCTTTATTAGGTTGACGGGCGGGCGTTAAAAACATGCTTATTGTTCTGTCCAACTCTGATATAGTATGGGGATTCGTTTTAATTTGGTGGGGAGATCATAGTATTATTTTATAAATCTTTTCATCTCTTAAATGAGCACATTTTCCATGAATCAGTTAGAGTTTGGGGAGCACTTGCTGTGAAATGGTTTGATTGATTTTGTTTGTGCTTGCTCATTAAATAATGGGACATATTGCAGAGTGTAAGTATCTGTTCCGCTAAAAGATAACTGACAAATTTTCAGTCCTAAGAAAAAATATACAATTATGTAAATGTATATTATCCTTGGTAGCATATTTCAGTGTCCAAGGGTGGTATTCTAGAACGCTACTTAAACTCAGTTTAAACAGAGTTCAGAATGTCGATAAAGCAGTGCATGTTTTGATATGAAGGGAGGGATATTCAAATCCAAACATGCACTGTTTTATCGACAGTCGACACTACTAAACTCTACTTAAACTGAGTTTAAACAGAGTTCAAGGAGCGTTCTAGTTTGAACTGAGTTTAAACAGAGTTTAAGAAGCGTTCTAGTTTGAACTGAGTTTAAGTAGCGTTCTAGAATACCACCCTAAGTGTGGCATTAATAGTGGTATCTCAAGCTCTCTCGAGCTTGAGTAGCTGTCAGCATATTAATAGACACAAGCTTGATTGACTGTTGACATTTCTAAGATCACCTACTTGAGCTCGAGCTTGAGCTGATAACTTTTAATGCCACCCTTACAGCAATAATACTTTAAAAAATTACCACTAAAATTGCTTAGGTACAGAGGTTTTTATTTAAAAAAAGAAGCCCACAATCTCGCGGATTAATCTCTCAGAATGCCGCAATAATATTTCGCAAGATTAAAAACTTCCCGGATCGAATAAAGGCACCGACGATTACGCCCTTCATCCTAAACGATAAAGATAGGGCCACACTAATTTATTATTGAACGAGCGAGCGAAGCGAGCGAAGTTCTCCGAGTCTACTGGAACATCCGGGGTTTTTATGTATGTGTATGTATGTTTGTAAAAGCTTAATACAGTAAAGTAAGCGTTACAAACACTAGAAGAAAAAAAAAGTTAGTAAAGGAACCGAAAATTCACTAAGGGATAAATCGACTTTTTTTTTTTTTTACGTAGCCGTGATGTTAGTGTCCCACTGCTGGGCAAAGGCCTCCCCCACTTCAGTCCAGACTTTTTTGTCCTGGGCCACCTCAGACCACTCCGGCAGGGATTTATCGAGATCGTCCCGCCAGCGTCTTCGCGGCCTACCGCGACTTCGATCGACTTATATTTTTAAATATTCCTTTCGTTAGAGGGTCGAAGACGAACCGACCGCGGGCCGCGGTTTGTGCATGTCCTTTGGGCGGCCTAAAAGGGTAATTCTACGGCAGCATGCAATTCCCGTGGCATTTTTTATTTAAGGATTTTCAGATAATTTGATGTTCTCACATTACTTTAGAACACATTAGTAACAATTTTATAATCATGTAACATAAAATTGTTACTAATGTGTTCTAAAGTAATGTGAGAACATCTAACTATCTGAAAACCCTTATATAAAAAATTCCACGGAAATTGCTCTGCCGTAGAATTACCCAAAACCTCTTACACCTCAAATGATTACCTACCTAGCATAATGTGTCCACACCTCTAATAAGGGTAGATAAATATATTAATGGGTGGATAATCCGTCGTGTTTGCGAGCTCGCGGCCCTCCAAAGAGCTGTCATCACAATTGCTTATAAAATTAATGGTACCTGTCAGAATTTGTTGAGCAGCGAGACGCCCTGGCCACAGTTTAAGGATAGATTAGTTAAATAACTCGGTCGTGCTATGAATTAATGGCCCCTTTTCAATTATATCCTTTTGACACTGTCAGTTGAGGTTCGCCAAAATGAACTTGATTGCGCTGCAATACCGAACCTGTCATTATAGTATAGTTCGTTTCCAGGGCAGGCGGAAAAGCGATCATTAACCTTTGAGCGGATCACAGAAATAAACAACATTTTTTATGCCAAAGGTTTTTTGAATTTTTGACAAGTTTACTACGAACTGGCACATTAATGAGCGATGAGGTTAAGTAATTATTAAACAATTATGTTAAGGTGAAACGACACCAAAGTGGCAGAAAAAAAAAAACAGGGTGGTATGAGTATACAGTAAGTATATTAAACAGGGATGTCACGTTCATCAGTGTCAGTTTCACAATCGTTTTCTGATCATGAGGATGTGCGATTGTACACACTTGCGCAGAAATCCCCACCAGTTTCGTCGAGCGCTCATAACTCGTGACGCTACCTGTAGCACGTTGAAACCGGTTTTTTATCTCTGACTGACCGGAACTCTCACCCCACCCCGTACCTAAAAACACGCTTCGATATCCAAACGATACAGAAATGTAAGGAGAGTGACGGAGTGCGACACGAATCGTTATATTTTTACGGTAACATAGTACTTCGTATCAATGATCGCTTTTCCGCCTGCCCTGGAAACGGACTATATCACTAGCAATGACAGCTTACCCATGTAAGCTCCGTTTAGTGCTCAGCCGCTGAACGTTCATTGTTCTGTTTATTTTTTTTATGTCCCTTAGAAAAGACCTCATTAAGCCACGCCCGCTCGTGCGCGCCCTATTGGATACTCCAATCGCCAATCTTATTCAGCACACTCAATACGTTCGTCGTTGGTACGTAGATAATCTACTGGAAATTCCTATACTGTGCTCTGACGTACAAAAGCACCCGCTTCAGCTGAAACGCCCATCATTCACGTGTACCAACAATGGGGCAATAAAATGTACAAGAAATAAAAGGGGCGCTACGGTGGTACTGCGTTTAAAGATAAAATAGCTAGGAACTTGTATACCAGAGGCACAGATTAAGCCCCCTCAAGTTTTAAAACTTAAACTTTCGCAAGCACTGCACATTTTTATATCGATTTAACGGTTTCACTTACTTTTATTTTGTCGGAGTAGCCGACATGTTTCGACTTCGTCCGGAGGTCTTAGTTATGGAGGAGGGATGGACGACGCGTTTGTCTTGGCGTTCATCCGCTCACTGCGGGCTCGTTGACGATGCGCCCGCGCGGACAGCTCCAGTGCGGGGGGGAGGGATCCCTCAAGTTTGCAATTATAATAAAGCTGTTTTGGTCGAGGGGTCTATGTACACACGACAGCACGTCGACCTTTACACGCAAGCACTCTGCTCGGTTATGTCAGGGGCGGCTTTACAACAAAAGTGTACACTCTGACGTGCTGTCGTGTGTACATACGCACATAAGTTTTTTGGTTTGTATACTAGTGGTTCGCCCCGAACTTTGAACTCGCGACCCTATATCTCGGCAACCCCTCGACCGATTTGGCTCATGTTCGAACTTAAAAATTCTCTTTGCCTCATTTACCCGCTTACCAAATTTCATGACGATCCGACTAAATTTACTCAAGTTATCGTCGAACGAACATTCATACATACATACATACACACAAACGCCGGATTGTTCCAGTAGACTCGGAGAACTTCGCTCACTTCGCTCGCTCGTTCAATGATATTTTGATAGTCGGATGACATCGTTGTGTCAGCGGAGGGTCCATGGATGCGGATGGCGAGGTACCGAGAGGTGGTGCGAGGAGAAAAATGCCTATACCCAATTTACAGTGTAATTTGCAGTGTAATTTACAGTGTAATTTAACCCAATTTATAGTGTAATTTATAGTGGGCAGAGGTGGGCTGATGATGATGAACTGATCTACAGGGTGCACTCTAAGTCAATAGCGAAACTTTAAGTAGGCTGTCTACTGATCAATACAAACAACTTTTACCATGTGGCGAAAAAAAATGGAGCGAAAAAAATATCAGCTGCTTCATACATTTGGCGCTGTACTGAGTCGACCTTTTGTATGGAACAGCAGATATTTTTTTCGCTCCATTTTCTTCGCCACCTAGTACAAGGTATTTGTAGTGATCAGTAAACAGCCTACTTAAAGTTTCGCTATCGACTTAGAGTGCACCCTGCAATATAACGGAGAAGCACAGAATATGAACTCAAATCCCAGAATGGTGAGAATATTGTGCATATATTTTTTTGGAAAAAAGCTCGGGACCGATGCACGATGGGGAAAAGAGATTGCGCTACCGATATCGATGGAGAAATGAGATCTCCCGGATTATGAATCGACGGTGTCTTTCTGTGTATCGTTAGTATGTGTAAGTACCTCTGCTTCTAAATATATGGCTGAGTAAGGCATGAGCACCAAGATTTATGCAGACTATCCGAACGGTTGTCATAAATGGAATGGATATTGCGTAATGTTTTTGTGTAAACAACTTAGATGTTCTTGCAGGAAAGAAGCTATTAAACATTCAAGCCTACGTATTTTTTGTATCTCAGACAACAACAGTAAGGGTTGTATTAATAGTCGTCTGAGATCACCTACTTGAGCTCGATCTCAAGTAGGTGAACTCAGAAAAGTCAAATTCTAATGTCAAGCCTTGGCTAATGTCAAACTTCAGTAGCTGTCAGCATATTAATAGACACTGTCTTGAGATTGACATTGACATTAGCCAAGGCTTGACATTAACATTTGACTTTTCTGAGATCACCTACTTGAGTTCGATCTTGAGTCGACCACTATTAAAACGTGGCAACCTTTCGCTGCTTAAAACAGTGTAATAATTTGCCAAAGTGCGAAATCGTACCGATTCCCAGTAACCGGCGACTGTGTTTAAAATTCAAAGCGTTCGCGACCTCTTCAGCCCGCGATGTGACGGTCTACTCCCAAGAGAGTTTACCAAGTAACCATTCTGCGACTGAACGATTTTCTTTTAAATTCTTTCATTGATTTCCGCTGACATAAGTTGGCTGTTCTTCTTCAGCAAGCATAGCATAAGGCTGGTTTAGAGCGTGTCTATGGGTTTATATCTCTGTATATCCCGCTCTACGTAAGACAAAAGAGTGAGATACATAATAGTTATAAACCCATAGATATGCTCTAAACCAGCCTTGCTTATAATACGCTTGCTGGTGTCTTCCACTATAGGAGGTTATTTCACGCTGTTCTGTTCTTGGCCAGAAGAAACAAAATCTTCTATGCGGGCCACTAGGTACTGTCCATTCCGATATCTATATACAGGGTGTTAAAAGACCGCCAACAGAGCGGGAACCCACTGATTGCCTGCATCATAACGAACATTTTTGCCCAAGGAACCATGCCTGGGAAATCAACGGTTTCCGAGATAATGAGGTCTAAAGTTGGACACCATTTTTGTTTTTTTTTTGCATTAATAAAACCAGAATCGTATAATAAACATTTTTCCCAAAGATACCTTATGTGAAAAATTAACATTTCACAACAAAAAACGACATTTAAATTTCCCTGCACCGATGGAAATCAAACATCGCCCGCCGAAAACCGCATAACATAAACATAGCTAGGTACGATCGCGCGCCAAACAGCTGTTGAGTTCAGCTTCGAAATCATGAAGCAAAGTCAAGCCGACCGCCCAGTGGCGGATACAGGATTTTAGTTTGGGGCGGGTTTAACCCACCTGACTTTTTGTAGGTAATTCGTAGGGCGTACGCGTAAATTACCTTTTTTTAGCCTCTTATTTAAATTGTCATTAAAATAACTAGCCAGAAAAAAATAGCATTTTAACCCTAAAACCATAAAATTGAAAGAGAATTGCGAGAAAGCGGCATGCAGTAGGAAGGTACAGTCGGCCACACGCTAGGATACCCCTTTTTTGTTGTGTCCGATTGGCGCCCTTATGCCACACGCAGTAAGAGCTACCATGGGATATCTGTGTCTGTGATTGTGGCCGACCATACCTACCTAATACAACCGAGGGTAGAGATTTTGTAAATCTGTTTGATAGATCGATAACAATAGCAATCAGTCCCTAATTAAAAAATCGCGAAGTAAAGGCAAAAGCACGACGACCTTTACACACAAACTTAGATCCACGACACCAATCAATCTCGCTACCGTGTTCTACTGAAATATTATCGCATCTCTACCTACCCCTTTGTGAAAACAAGTGCAAGTCGGGCGTCATACGATCATCATCGGCGACGGCCGGCCCCCGGCGGCCCCTAGCTCCGGCCCTTACTACCCGCCCGCCGCACTCCCCGTTTCTCGCCCCGGCTGCGTCTGCGGCGGTCTGAGCCGCGCGGCTGCCAGTTGAACCTAGTCGGTCACGCGGAGCGCACGCTCGTCGGAAGCGCACGCTGCTGCTTCTAACCACGCGCGCGAATGACTTACTCAGTTCCTAAGTAACCATGTTATCGTTTATTGCTTGTTAAATTGACCCACCAACCCATGTTTCTGTGAATAAACTGTAGGTAGTGCTGGGTGAATTGTAAATAAAACTGTGATAGCAAAATTTTAAACCGTGACGTACGGAGTTTGGTTTTGTGGGTTGGCTTTGTGCTGTCCGTGTGTATCAGTGTATGTGCTATTCAGAGTAGAAGGCTAATATCCTCGCCCAGCTCGCCGTAGTCGGTGCGCCCACCGGCGCCGCTGGTGACTGGCGGCAAGGTCGGTCGCGCGTGAGTGCATGTCGACTCGCACGTCGGATCTGCTATTCTGCTGAACGATAACACCGGTGGCAAGAAGGTAAGTAGTCCAACTTGACCCACCAACCACACGCGAGAGCGGGAACGAAAGTGTAAGGTAGTGGTTTCGGTTGGCCATTGTCTCTATCCAATATCAATGCAGACACATCTAGTATTGTTATCCCACGTGTATGTACCTACGGCAAGCAGGTTTTAACTACGTAGTACAGTCGGCCACTGTCTAGGATACCCCATGCTAGCTCTTACTGCGCGCGGCATGAGGGCGCCAATGGAACAAAAAGGGTATCCCAGCGTGTGGCTGACTGTGCCTTAGTGTACCTACCACACACACGGTACGGTCACACACACCACACCACAATATCTTCCGATCGAGCTTGCGTGAGCTGTACAATGTGAGAAGCGGCCCGCGAAGCGTTTTGTGTGTCGTAGAACTCGTAGCCCGCCCCGGATTGCGCAGCCGTACATTGCGCGCTAGTCGAAAGTATTTTTTTTTATACCTAAAAAAATAATTTCATTTCCCAGCGATATCATAAAGTTAAATTAACTTAACTTGGTGTCAGGAATGTATGCTTTACGGCTTTGTTGGCCGTCTTTTAACACCCTGTATATAAAAATGAATCGCCGTGCATTAGTCTCGCTAAAACTAAGAAACGGCTTGATCGATTTGCATACTTACTGTTTTGTTTAGTTCACCATAGTTCAGGGTAGGTTTAAAAGCAAAGAAATATGGGAACAGTTAAAGGATTAGCTGAAAAACGGAAGAAATAAAAATTGGTCATTTTGTATTGGAATCGCCATTTTTGACGCGGAGAGTCAAACTATTTCAGGTGATACGAAGTTCACCGGGTCAGCTAGTTTCTAATAAAGAATTCTTTATCTGCATTATTATTTGATGTTTTCAGGATGTTTTTCTTCTGCACACGCCTCTTTCCTCTCAACCTTGCTTATTTAATAATTTAGTAGCATAATTAATGTTTTTGGGCTTAAATTTTTGAAAATACGTCTTCAAACTTTTTTTAAAGAACTAAATATTTATCAATTTACTCGTAACATGGTCGATAGAAAGCTAAACTGCTCAAATGTTTGTAGCATCACAATTAAATATAGTCGAAGGTGATTGAATATACTGATTTAGATAAGAGTAGTTGTAGTACATACCAAAATACACTGAGCGTATTTTGAGCGACTCATTTTATCCCTAAACATCGTGCTCCGGCATGTTTTGGCATTTGCTAAAGCCAAGTGTCTGGGGGTAATACACAGTCAATATGTCTAGTAAAGTCTTCCTTCTCCTCCTTGCATTGGTATCCTCATCACTGAGGGTGTTGGTCATTCAATCGGAGCAATTCGTGAGTAAAGTCTAGTAAACTCTTAAAGAACAATAAAACGAGACGCCTCAAGAATGACCCATTGCGACGAAATAAATTAAATACTCGTACCTACAAGGAGTCCCAACCAACTCCAGACACAATGAGATGCAAATACAGTTGCAGCACCACCAGATGTAAACTTGGTGACCTACCCAGTGTTGTAAAGATTTCTGCTGTATTTTTTTGAAAATGCTACAAATACAGACAGTGGTAGATAAACTAACAGGGAGGCACTATTGCGAAATGACTTGTGCGTCTTGCCTCTAGTAAGTAGCAGACTTACTTCAGAGAAGGTAATTTTGGATACAAACTAATTCTCGTTTAGCAATTAATCTGAAAAAGTCAATTTCGATTAGTAGAACTTTTGTTATGTAGCGTGATTCAAAATCCTTTGAAATGGCTGTTCATTCTGAGCAACAGTTCAAAAAAAAGAGGACATAGGATAAGCTTCTAATTGGAGTGTTTGCGTAAAAAGGCTAGGTCTATAAAAGCAAGGTACTTTAAAAAATACCTTTCTCCCGCCACAATGTCCAAATTTTATTAATTTTAAAAATCAACGGAACGTCATGGAGCAAAAAAATATTTAGGTGGTGATCCCTATCACCAGGTGCTATGCAGGGTGTAAAAAGGGTTAGGATCTTTTGTAAGAAGAAGAAGAAGAAAAAATATTTATTAAAATATACGTACATACGTACATTTAACACCTTGTATTACACCCTGTTAAAAGAGTCAGGACGTTTTGCTATTCATAATTTCGTTTGTATTGTAACGGATCGAATCGCGGTTAGTTTTGTAGGTAAATACCTACTATAATAATTATCCCCACGCTTTGACTGCGTTGCAGCGGCCGTGGTCACGGGCAGACTGGAGCAGCGGGTGATTTCATTGTTGTAGTTATGGCTGTGTAACTAGATATGACCATATCTCCAGGTGGGCTGGCTCCGAGCTGAAGACCAGACCGTGCTGACGATGCACGAGCGCGCAGTGCTGGGCGCGCGCTACTCGGTGAGCCTGGACGCGCCGCGCACGTGGCAGCTGCGCATCCGGCCGCTGCGCGCTGAGGACCGCGGCTGCTACATGTGTCAGATCAACACACAGCCCAGCAGCAAGTGGCAGATCGGCTGCATCGACGTCTACGGTGAGCGTTGCTGCATCCGATCGTATAAAGTAGTAGCCATCCCTTGTGTCAGAGTTTTTAGGGCATCCATAAACGGAGCACTGCCAAATCAGTTAAGCTAGCTAAGCAAGGCTTTGAGAGCTAGGATTGCGGCTGCTACATGTGGCAGCTACGCATCCGGCCGCTGCGCGCAGAGGACCGCGGCTGCTACATGTGTCAAATCAACACACAGCCCAGCAGCAAGTGGTTAGTGTCAATTCAAAATAGCTAGCCAAGCAAGGCTTTGAGAGCTAGAATTGCGGCTGCTATTCTGCTCTTCTGCTCAATTTTGGAGATTAACGGGCAACAGTGACTGTCAAGTGCCATATACATCAAGGTGAAAGAAAACTCAAAATAAAAAAATACAGAGAGGTATTGACTTGTATTACCATAAATTATTTTAAAAAAACTTTGCTACAGCGATGTTCATCCAACCTTCATTAAATAAACAACTCATCTTGGTTTATAAGCCTGTTTGAAACATTTTGTTCAAAATATTCAGCAGGGAAACAACGACTGTAAAAGAACTTAGCAAATTACAAAGAAACGAAACTAAATTAGAAACTTCGGGGCGAGGAATCCAAGCGAAAGCGCCGCCAAAAGAAATTCTCCGTAAACGATTACTTCAAACGTATAATAGGCAAAAAAGACGGAAGTCTGGCAAGCTTATTAAGAATAGAATCGTCTCGATGGGTTCAAAACATTCCAAAGTACTGACGTGGATAAAGTTTACAACAGAACTCAATATCAGTGAAACGTCCCCGGTGCAAACAGCGGAAAAGAATTTCCTTCGGAAAAATAAATCATCTTAGGAGAAACTTCAGGTTATTTCTCCGAGCCACCCGCGGGGTGGACCCAACTTTTGTCGCCTTGTGTTCTCAAATTAATTCCGAATTCTTTCTACCTTTGAAGTTCCCCGAAGCATGGATTTTGAAATTGGAATATTTCTATAACCGATTTTATTAATAAAAAAACTTTTTTGATTGATTTCCTCTGCTCTACCTTCGGGCAATTTCTTCTTAGGAAATCTTATGAATTCAGTACAGCTAAGACCCATCATTTGCTTCGCCTTTATCTTGACTAAGTAAATGTATGTAAATGTAAAACCTGCCGGGACGAGAGAATTTCCGATCGTGGATAAAAAGTGGGATTAAATTGACTTTGCAAATCGGTTAAATGGACACTAATAATGTATTCTTTCGAAGTAATCGCTCTGAAAGGACATTGTGCACGGAATTCCTTTGTTATTTTAAGTGGTCTAGGTTCTTGGAATTTTTTCCCTAAAACTAGTACCTAAGTTCGAACCTATACAAATCTTAGGTAAGCAGTAACTGTTGAGCCCACATTTGATGAGGTAACGTATGCCAAGCATGACTTTCTTACATCCATTGTCCCGACTTTTGAGATAGGCTTGAGCTAAGATGGCAGCGTTTGTCTTAACGTTTATGTGACAAAACTAGAGTCTAACTGCCGATTTCTGAATTGAGAAATTCACTAAGCAAATAGGTAAGTATCGTTCTGTCTCTGCAGATATCTCACAAAAGAGCGCGACAGAGCGATACGTAAGTATTTGCTTCGTAAAATTCTCAATTCAGGGCCTAAGTCTACCATCATAGGCCCGCAGGAGTCAAGGCCTTCATAAGCATAGAAAACAAAATATTTTTCATCTCCCATGCTCGGAAAGTTTGCTGTTACTAGCAACTTACAACCGTGTAAAACCCGAATTTAACCAATCTGCATTTTTGTGCGCTTCGAAATTTAAACGCCTTTGTTCTGCACGCCCCATGATGTAGAAAAAGAAAAAACACTGGTCGTTTCACTAGATGCCACATAATTTCATAAAAGCTTCAGAAAGAAGAGCCTCGTTTAGACGCGACTCTCCACGACAGTGCCCATTTCCTATACAAAACTGTGCAAATGAGGCATATACATCTAAAGTCATGGAATAGAACATTCAGAAACGCGGTTTCTTTTTACAGTCTTTTTAATATTTTGTACACTATATTTATTTTTAATTACAGTACATTAAAAAATGCTCCGCTTCTGTTTTATCAATTAGATAATTATGGGTTGGTTTGTTAAATACATTTTTTCAACCAATATAATTGAATTTACTTTTTAACTCTAGAAATTTTAAATTTATATGGTAAAAGTTCAGAATGCACCCGGAAAAAGAAACATTCTTTTAATTTTCATTATTTTTGTGTCTGGATAAATAAACTTCAGGAAATTATTAATAAAACGAATGGTTTTAATACCAACGAAGCTGAAAACTTTAGTGCGGCAGCCGTAACTACAGTAAAATATGCTTTTAAAAGGAACTTATTTGACTCACCTGTTTTGCCTGTAAGTAGTTGTCTATAGAGTTTTTCCCGCTTGGCTAACAAAATCATTTCCTCGCTTCTGTGAGATGAAAAGTTTTGTGTTTCGCACGAATGCAATATTATTTGCGTCTCGTGCTTCTGAATACCTCGCTACGCTCAGGTTTCTTTTTTGAACCACTCGCTACGCTCGTGGCTCAATTTTAGAAACCTTCGCTAGCTCGGTTTTCAATACAAGCACTGGACGCAAACAATAATTTTGCATTCTTGCATAACAAATAACTATTTTGAATCTCAATAATTTTCGCCATACCCCGCCTTCCGCGTCTCTCCCGTGCTCCGTCTTATTTCACCATCGATTGATTGCAAGTATTTATTGTGAATAGGTAGGAGCGCCAAATTTAAAGCAGACGGGTAGTACCAACCAACCCTGAGGTCCATAATCCATAATCTCGTTATCGATGACTGTGACGAAATAGGTGCGGTGAACCACAGCGACCTTAGTGTATAGCAAATCAAACGTAAAACTAACACACTTCATACCGTCTATCACACAGTGCCCCCAGACATAATGAACGACGAGACCTCAGCAGACGTATCGGTGCAAGAGCTGGAGAACACGACGCTGGTCTGCAAAGCCTCAGGGCACCCTCCGCCGAGGATCACGTGGCGACGCGAAGACCATGAGCCGATGCTGCTGAAAAACTACGGTGGACGGGACTTTCATAAAGGTAATTCGCTGCATGCCATACGCAAAATAAAATAACTGGACTCTGAACAATTAATAGATAGATAGAAATCAACACATAGATAAAAAGGCTTAGTACTTTAAAAAGAAGCGTTTCGAACTTGCGGTATTTCGGACACTAACAAGGGAATGTATTTTGATTGCTGACGTTTAATCTTGTACCTAATCCAACCCTAATTCTCTTATCTTTACCAGCACAAGGAAGTAACTAAACTGTAATGTGAAGGAAGACATTTTGAGGAAACCCATGACTTGTTTGGCTCCGCACAATGTTGACCTCGTCTTTCATGTAAACTTGGTCAACTAAGTTGATAGGATGGTAGAGGTGTGAGGCAAAAGCCTACTCCACCTCATTCTTCTCCCTCTCGTGTCAAAAGTTTCTTCATCTAAATACGAGTAATGATCTTCCACAGCGACCGCCTGGACCAGCTGAGTCTTTCATGTAAACTTGGTCAACTAAGTTGATAGGATGGTAGAGGTGTGAGGCAAAAGCCTACTCCACCTCATTCTTCTCCCTCTCGTGTCAAAAGTTTCTTCATCTAAATACGAGTAATGATCTTCCACAGCGACCGCCTGGACCAGCTGAGTCCAACCAATCTAGCAGATTGGTCGTTGCTTATACGTAATATACTTTGACACGATAAAAATTTTGATGGCGCGATGCAGGATTCATAGTTTTAATTGTAAATCCAACTTTACGTCTCTCATGTTAAAGTCCACCCCGTTGTTCCAGTGGAGAGCTACGTGGGCAGCTCGCTGCCGCTGTGGCGCGTAGACTTGCTTCTGTTTGTGTAACTAAACACTACTTTACCGCTCTCGTGTTAATCACACCAAATCCAACCTAAAGCCTCTCTTTTTAAAGTCTACCCCGTTGTTCCAGTGGAGAGCTTCGTGGGCAGCTCTCTACCCCTGTGGCGCGTGGACCACGTTCCACCTGTTTGTGTCAAACTAAACACAACCTTACTGCTCTCGTGTTAATCATACCAAATCTAACCTTACGCCTCTCTTGTTAAAGTCTACCACGTTGTTCCAGTGGAGAGCTACGTGGGCAGCTCTCTACCCCTGTGGCGCGTGGATCGCGTTCCTTCTTTTTGAGTCAAACTAAACACAACCTTACTGCTCTCGTGTTAATCACACCAAATCTTACCTTACGCCTCTCTTGTTAAAGTCTACCATGTTGTTCCAGTGGAGAGCTACGTGGGCAGCTCTCTACCCCTGTGGCGCGCGGACCGCGTTCCTTCTGTTTGTGTAAAACTAAACACAACCTTACTGCTCTTGTGTTGATCACACTAAATCCAACCTTACGCTCCTTTTGTTAAAGTCTACCACGTTGTTCCAGTGGAGAGCTAGGTGGGCAGCTCTCTACCCCTGTGGCGCGTGGACCGCGTTCCTTCTGTTTGAGTCAAACTAAACACAACCTTACTGCTCTCGTGTTAATCATACCAAATCCAACCTTACGCCTCTCTTGTTAAAGTCTACCACGTTGTTCCAGTGGAGAGCTACGTGGGCAGCTCTCTACCCCTGTGGCGCGTGGATCGCGTTCCTTCTTTTTGAGTCAAACTAAACACAACCTTACTGCTCTCGTGTTAATCACACCAAATCTTACCTTACGCCTCTCTTGTTAAAGTCTACCATGTTGTTCCAGTGGAGAGCTACGTGGGCAGCTCTCTACCCCTGTGGCGCGCGGACCGCGTTCCTTCTGTTTGTGTAAAACTAAACACAACCTTACTGCTCTTGTGTTGATCACACTAAATCCAACCTTACGCTCCTTTTGTTAAAGTCTACCACGTTGTTCCAGTGGAGAGCTAGGTGGGCAGCTCTCTACCCCTGTGGCGCGTGGACCGCGTTCCTTCTGTTTGAGTCAAACTAAACACAACCTTACTGCTCTCGTGTTAATCATACCAAATCCAACCTTACGCCTCTCTTGTTAAAGTCTACCACGTTGTTCCAGTGGAGAGCTACGTGGGCAGCTCTCTACCCCTGTGGCGCGTGGATCGCGTTCCTTCTTTTTGAGTCAAACTAAACACAACCTTACTGCTCTCGTGTTAATCACACCAAATCTTACCTTACGCCTCTCTTGTTAAAGTCTACCATGTTGTTCCAGTGGAGAGCTACGTGGGCAGCTCTCTACCCCTGTGGCGCGCGGACCGCGTTCCTTCTGTTTGTGTAAAACTAAACACAACCTTACTGCTCTTGTGTTGATCACACTAAATCCAACCTTACGCTCCTTTTGTTAAAGTCTACCACGTTGTTCCAGTGGAGAGCTAGGTGGGCAGCTCTCTACCCCTGTGGCGCGTGGACCGCGTTCCTTCTGTTTGAGTCAAACTAAACACAACCTTACTGCTCTCGTGTTAATCATACCAAATCCAACCTTACGCCTCTCTTGTTAAAGTCTACCACGTTGTTCCAGTGGAGAGCTACGTGGGCAGCTCTCTACCCCTGTGGCGCGTGGACCGGCGACAGATGGGCGCGTTCCTGTGCATCGCGTCAAACGACGTGCCGCCGGCCGTCAGCAAGCGCGTCATACTCAACGTCAATTGTGAGTAAAGTTTGACCCCTCTGCTGTGGTGGCACCGCAGCGAGCTTCCGCAAAAATTTTGCAATGCCGTGGATAACCGCACCGAGCTCTCATTTTCCCCGCTCATATTTCGTCAAAAAAGCATAAACAAACATCCCTTTGTCTCTTTTTGACCTATTTAAATACGCCATTTTCTTTTTTCTTATCGCCACAGCGGAGAGGATAAGGTGGGATGATAGCAACATGGCGGGAAATTAAAAATTTTCAGTTTTTTACATTTTGTAGTTAAACTGAGCTATTTTTGTGTAGCGATTTTTCGTTCGCGGCAATAACATAGTATTCTTTTCATGATTGTAAAACAACAATAATTCAGCCGATTATGTGTTCTGGTCTACGAAGCAGTGGCACTGCCCAAAAAACTTGTTGATGATCAGAACAGACTGACCCGTCATATACAGAGTGTTACAAGAAAGGTCCGGTGATTGCTCAATCCAAATCTATGGCAATGGCACAGATGATATTTTTTCGAGATTGCGCAGTTGGTTTCATAGTCAACAAAGTTGTTTGCATTGATAAGTTAAGGAACCCCCTTCAGTATGACCGGGTCTTTCTGTATTACCCTGTATAAAGAGGTTTATACACTGTGGAATTTTAGTGGTTTTAATGCAACTCGTGATTCTAAGCCAGATTCCAAAATTTAACTTCAAAACGAGCAAAAAAAAACACTTCTCAATACAAACGGCTATGGCCAATCGACACCATTTGTATGGAAAGTGAATTTTGTTTTCGCGCGTTTTGGAATGAAATTTTGTAATTTGGCTCAGAATCACCAGTGCAAAAAAATACCTTCGGCTTTAAAACCACTAAAATTGCACGGAGTATAGTACCACACTTTATTCGGCAAAAGGGTAAAATGTGTCACAAGGGGGATGTGGCGGCCAATGGCGATTGGCCCGTATCACAGACTTTTTGCACCTTGTTTCTGCTTTCCATTGGATTGACTTTGATGTTCGCTGCATGCCATACGCAAAATATTTTAAGATGGTAATTAATGCATATGTCGCAGGGATATTGTCAAACCAGTGATATTATAATTTCACTAGTGAAATTACAATTACCCGGATTATTGTCAATCGCCTCAATTTCTTACAGTTTCACGGCCTTATTTTAGTGTTATTGTAATTTCACGGGTACGCTGTAATGGTTTTATAATAAACCTAGGTATATTATGAGTCAAGTTTGTAGTGGGGGACTTCGTGCGTTTTGATTGGTCAACTCTTCTTTATCCGCTATTTGCTTAGCATTTCAACATAGAGCTAAGAAAATATTAAAGTGACCAGACTGATAAAACAAAAAATAGGTCGAATGCGAGTCGGACTCGCGCACTGAGGGTTCCGTACCACCATACAATTAAAAATATATGGTTGTGTGTACGCTTTTGCATAAGTCCGACTCGCACTGTTTTTTATTATTTGTTGTTATACTATAAAGCTCTTTACCGTTTTTGTGATAAAGCATAAAGTATAAAATCACGTTTGTTTGTTCACCCCTTATTTTGTTATTAATATCTAATTTGTAGTGTCCCCCATGGTAAATATTCTGTCAAAATTTCAACTGGCTACCTATTACGGTACCAAAGATAAGGGTAAGAAATACACACAGATAGTTCGTGTACGGAATCCTAAAAAACAATCTACTTAACTTATTGTGAGTAACATTAAGGTCAAACTGCGATTTTAGATATCCTTGCAATAAAGCTTATGATTTCCAGAAACCTGTCTATTATTTTTTAACTCTATGATTTCAAAATTGACAATTTGAAAACGAACCAATCATTGACCGTCTGACAATCTAACGGCAGTGAAATTGTCAATTTATTGCTGCCTTGCAATATCACTGCGTGAGTCTAGTGAAATTATAATGTCACTGAAATGAGCCCGTGATATTGTAAGAAATGGTGACAATAATCCGGGTAATTGTAATTTCACTAGTGAAATTATAATATCACTGGTTTGACAATATCCCTGCGACACATATACTATTCTTCTTTTTCATATAATTTCTATAACATGGTTGAAGCAAAAGAGGCATGTCAATTGGTTGAAAAAATCGGAAAACTTTACTGTTATCTCCTCCTAAACCTATAGGCGTAAGTTTTTGTTTTGTAAGTACATGCCGGTGTGTCATTAATTTAGTATTTTCAGTCAAAAAGAAATAAAAGAAAGTTGATTTAATCCCACAATTTTGGATTGTGGCATTTCATCAGGCACACATAAATAAAACTTATAAATACAAAGTGAATTTCTTGTCCCGCATCGCGTAAAAAACTCCGCTCAACGATACGTCGGAAGAAAGAAAGTAAAGAAGATGTTGATTTTTAATTAATTCCCTCTGTGCCTGCAAAAACATAGAATAAAAGAAAAATAAATATACACTCAGCGAACTACCGTCTACAGGGTGCACTCTAATTCTACTGATCAATACAAACAACTTGTACTAGGTGGCAAAAAAAATGGAGCGAAAAAAATATCTGCTGTCCCATACAAAATATCGATTTTTTTGTTCATTTTTTTTTACTACCTAGTACAAGTTGTTTGTATTGATCAGTAGATAGCCTATTTAAGCCTACGAATGCAATCGATTCACGCCAAAAGTGGCTACTTTTGGCCTGAATCGATTGCATTCGGATCTGGAAGGATCTGGATTCCAAACCTTAGGTCCTAAAAATAGTTAAGCTTCGCGTTGAGAAATCGCAGCAGCGTTTTTTGCTAAAAACGCATCCAAAATGAAGATATGATTTTTTTTTCGTATTTCATCTTAAAGTACCGATTTAGAATGCAATCGATTCAGGCCAAAAGTAGCCACTTTTGGCGTGAATCGATTGCATTTGGATCTGGAAGGATCTGGATTCCAAACCTTAGGTCCTAAAAATAGTTAAGCTTCGCGTTGAGAAATCGCAGCAGCGTTTTTTGCTAAAAACGCATCCAAAATGAAGATATGATTTTTTTTTCATTGGCGGCGCTAGTTGTGAGACGTATTTCATCTTTTTAAAGTACCGATTTAGAGTGCACCCTGTAGAGAGCGGACCATGCGCAAGTAGATTAAGGTCAATGGTGATGTGATGAGAAAGCCCAAATTTACAGTTTTCAAACTTTCTAGCTAAGCTGGGATATTTTTGTTTCATGACCGTAATATTTTACTCTTTTTATTGTTGTAACAAAACTGTATTAGCAACAACTCATTTATTTTTCTGGTCGAACAACCAGTGGCCAAAAAACTAGAAGCTCGAGGAAATATAAAAATCAGCTAAATTATTGTTGTTTTGTTATCTATAATAATTAAAATATTACTATTTTATTGCCGTAAAACCAAAATAGTTGTGCAAAAATACCTCATTGTGGCTACAGAATTGAAAAACCTGTGAAAATGTTGCATTTCTCGCCACGCTACTTTCGTTGAACCTTAAGCAGCGTTAATTCTCGTAAAATGACCTGATTTTAATCGCCCGCCCGTCTTGACGAGCTAACCCCTTTTCTTTATGAACGTTTTTAATAAACGTTCAAGCCCTTCTGATATTTCACTTAAATCTCGTCTCAACCGCGCGCCGCGTAAACACCTATGTGCCAAAACACACTAAGCGTATCTCGCGCCGCGTAGCTTACCAAATAAACTCATGTGTGGCTGTTAGCACATTGCGAGCGAAACTCATATAATATATGATATTATCATAATAGGCCATATTACGATCGGCGAAACGATGTAAAATACGCGTGGTAAGGCCGCGCAGGAATAACTATGTGGCACGAAATACTGCGCCTAATGCGACCACATAATACATAATAAGGGATTTTCTGACAGCTAATACAAATAAAAAAATTGTTTTAAAAGCTGTGACAGATGGCGTTGATACGACAAGTTTTCTATCACAAAGTAAATTAGTGCTTACTACAGCGAAAATACTTCTTGACTTCATTGCTCTGTGACTTCATCTTCCATCGTCGTAGCCGTCATTCCATTTCACAGTACATGAAAAAGTGCACGACTTTGTTAATGTTCTTGTATGAGTGAATAGTAAATCCGGAAACACTTCATTTTGCTCCACAACTAATACCTAAATGTGTTTGGACGTATATACGAAGGCCAACGAGCGCGAACTGGCATAAAAAAGAACATGTCTCGTGAGCGACATCTAGTTACAAATTTGGAACTACAACTTATGAGCTGTCAGAAAATCCCCTATTGTAGCTTAAGATGAAATACGTCTCACAACTAGCGCCGCCAATGAAAAAAAAATCATATCTTTTTTTGGATGCGTTTTTAGCAAAAAATGCCCCTGCGATTTCTCAACGCGAGGCTTAACTATTTTTAGGACCTAAGGTTTGGATTCCAGATTCTAGAACTTAAGAATCCAATCCATACCAAATTCCAGCATTCGTAGGAAATCCAATCCTGGAATCCAAACCTTAGGTCCTAAAAATAGTTAAGCCTCGCGTTGAGAAATCGCAGGAGCGTTTTTTGCTAAAAACGCATCAAAAAAAAAGATATGATTTTTTTTCATTGGCCGCGCTAGTTGTGAGACGTATGGCGTCTTAATACCTGATCTGGGTCGTGCGCCACGTGTGGCGCGCCGTAAAATAAATCGCGCAAGATAAATTTTTGTTTAAAAAAAATTTTTAATTAAAGCCAACACGTCGCACTTGCCACATATTTTTAGCTTCAAACTAATCTGCTCATGTATTCTCTAAAAATGAGCAGCGTAAATATTCCCATTATAAAATGACATAGATACGCTTAGTCTGTGTTGGCACTAAACGAACGATTCTCACACAATTTCTGCTAAGAGCGTTTACCTATAACGAGATGTGCTCCTAAATACCTCGCACATACCGGCGCTCCCGATGAACCCGAATTGATTCCCTCTCGTGAGCCGCCGTTGCGTATAATTGACTCTTCCCCTTCATTGCTTCTTCGCTTCCCGACGCTCTGGGCAGGGAGGGATCTAGGTAGTTTAGTTACTAGGTTTCTCTGTTTTTCTTACTTGACTTTGGGCCAGGGAATTATGTCTCAGTTTGTTGCTAACGTTATGAAAGATTTCTTTTCTTCTTCTTTTCTTCTTAGTGTGCCTCTCCGATACAGCAAAGGTTGGCGGTCTGCTCTGCATATATTTCTTTGTCTTTTAAGAAAGATTTCAGATTGTTCAATTTACTAGTAAGAAAGTTGCTGGCACCAAACACACTACAAAGTGCAAATGAAAATTAGGGCTGAAAAAGCACTAATGATAAGCTGGATAATGAACATCGTGCACATCTATTTTATAGTGTTTAGTCGCATTCTACAATTTTAAAGCAAGGGTAGGTCTGTGACTTTTTCTTGAGTCGCAAATTATTACATTACTTTCCTATAATAACTATTTCTGTGTTTGCTTACTTTGATCACCATAAGGAATAGGTTAATTGCCATCTTGCCATTCTAGACCCAAAATGGCGACTGGCCTCCCTCGATGCGTGTAACTCCACAGGTATATCCTTTTTCTGTATGTCAAGCAATTGACCCCATCCTGAATACTTCCCTGCTCCATTGCTAAAGGACTTTTTACCTCAAGTCTGCTAAAAGCCGATTGTCCTAGGTATGACGTATTTTATCTTTTTGATTTTCGTGGTGAGATATTTTTACCGAAGAGGAAAACGTCAACTCTTTCAATTCCCCTAAAACTTAAAGAGTCAAAAACTTATAACAAAGAGAGAGTTAGAGTCAAAAACTTATAACAAAATAAATAATATAATACTTATAAATGTATAGTGCTCGTGCAAACCTAAGAAAATATTAGAGTCAAAAACTTATAACAAAGTACACGGTGTCTTTAAATTATTTAGGCGCACATTAGACATTCTCTAAGCAAACATTAGGATTTTTTTTGCCCCATAGTATACGTTGCAAGGCACCTACACTCAGCATTGGGTGGAGATAGGTCAAAATACAAAATAACGACCTAAGAATTATTATTGAAGAAGGAACCAGAAAGAAAAAGTTTTCCCGTCACTCATTGCTTAATTCAGATGATCCAAAATCAGCTGGAGCTCAATGAGGAGTGTAGAATGAATTTCACGCCTCGACGGCACCTATTGGATTCCTAAGCGCGGGGTCTGAGCCATAAGCGATAGCGGTGTGAATTTGTGATGGTCTGTAGGACCCTGTTTCCTATAGGGACACCTACTGATGCTTCAATAATAGTGGACTGTATGGTTTATGATGTTATAATAATAAAAACTGATATTTTACAATATGGGCGAGCACACGCGGCGGAGAAACATTTGCGAGAGAGCGAGCGCGGGGTGCGCGGGGGGCGTCTAGGCGGCGAGGCGCGGGGCGCGGGGGGCCCGTCTCGCGGAGTCCCCTAGCACGCCTGATGGGTGCCTGTCTTGACCAATTTGTCACTGTTTGCCTTTGCATTAGGGATTTCGTAACTAGTGGTGGTTAATTCATCATTTCGCATCTACGTAATGAGATGATTTATACAGCGTCCAGTGGCTCTTCGCTCACACTAGATGGATGAAGTGTCCACTAGGACGCTGCAGTGCCTGGCAAATTGTTTTAGATGGAGGAGGCTTGAGCTTACAAATTGTCTTTCCTGTCGGCTAATCAGTCTATGATTCGCCCACAGGAAAGACCATTGTAAATTCGTGCGGAGCCAACTAAGCCGCTATAAAACTATATTATAACTTAAAGTGTCGGAATAATATTTTTTTCATCAACCCCGCGTCGCTTACCGCTGTCTCTCATCCCTTAGGTCGCAGGATTAAGGATCAATCCCGGTTTATCAGTACATTGCCTTTCGTCTACAAACCTCAGTAGCCGCAAATCCCCTCTTACCCAATCGTCCAATTTTATTTCAAATCCTTATGGATTCCCCTCTCGATTCCTGTTCAATTTTAATGTGATTAGACGTATTGTGATCGGCGAGGACGGATGGGGTTTGCGCGTTATTTTTTTGTCTTTATTTGCTGGGACTGTCAATTACTATTATGAGTATTTCCCTTTTATTCCCGTGATATTACCATAAGGCTGGTATTACACTTATCAAATATCTTTGTCCAATGCACACTCGTTCAGGGAAATTGGCGACTTCATCAATATTTTGTATTGAAAATGTTGATGAAGTCATCCAATTTCTTCGAAAATTTGAAATACCCCGACATTTTAGCTTAAAATAAGCTTATCTCATAAACGAATGAACGGATTTTGATAAAACCTGCTAAAAAAAGCATCCAAATCGGTTTACAGACAGACAGACATACATACACATAAATGTATAGCGGTCAAACTTATAACACCCAATCGTTTTAACTCAAAACTCAAACCCAACAGGTTTTACGTCAATTTATAAACTATCGAAACGTTATTCAGGAATTGAAATGGCTGACTCAATGCAAATTATCATCACGCCGGTTAATAATTAGCTAAATAAGTATTACCTCTTTGTTTGGCGCGTAATGCTAATCTACCGAAACAGGGTGAAGCCTCAACTCATTACCATCTGCACCAAACACCTGTCCACAGTTTTAGCCCTTATTATATTATACGCGTTTACACGTATTGCATGCAAGCATGCAACTGAATTTAACAGAGTAGCTCAAGAAGAAACATTAAAGTTTTTGCATTTTTGCTTACACATTTTTCGGTTTTGAGCAGGTAAGGTTGCAGCGGGTAATAATTTGTGAGACATTTTTTTATTTCCCGAATTAGGTACTTTATATCATGAAAGGGAAACGGTAACCTTTTCGTAGGTAGGGATAGTTTTAAACGTTACGGGCGACTGTACTAATACGACGTGGTCACGATTTCTCTTAGATATAGTTCGATGAGTAAGTGGCTACAATACAGTGCAATTTTCAAAGAGCTTTCTTTATTCCCGAAACGACGTAATTTCCGACAGCTAACTTTTTCTCCACGACTTTGGTGAAAGCGCAATTTTATATTTCATACAAAAAAAAAGTATTTTTTCCAAAAAATACTGAAAGAGCAGGTGATGCTGGAAAGGTGGTAGATAGTGATGGGGCCTTGATGGGGCACAAAAGCGCGCCACACAGGCAGCGATAAAATGGTACAAATGCAAACGTTCAGTAAATAAAAAGGATCGAGCTATGGGAAAAGTCGTGGAACAAAAGTTGTTGGACATCACATTTAGCAGTTGTCATTTTTCAGGAATAAAGCTATTTAAAAATTTCCCTTTACAAGGGGGATGAGTGTAAATGGGGCTTGAGTTGGAGCGCTTTTCATACATTCGGGGCAAGAAAACAGTGGATTAATATCAGCGTAGGTGAACTTTCAGCGGTTTACTTGACGGGTAATGTTGGCTGCAAGCCTTTTTGAAGAGAGAAGAGTTTAGCGAAGCTCTGATACACTACGGTTGATTAATATAATAGTAATTGGAATTCTAGGGCTCATAGTTGGAGAGCTGGTGACCAATCGAGGTATTGTATCGTACAAAGCTGGGAGTTGGTAGGCTGATAGAGTAGACTTTGCTGAGTCTGGAAAAAATATTTTTTTGGCCTGGTCGCGGTTGAAAGTTAGATGTTTTCGACTTTGAAAGTTTAAATGTATGGGTTCAGTATATTTTTTTTGTCGTACAATGCTGGGTACTTCTAGGTTAGTTGTTGAGACTCCGTTGAACAAGAAAATAAAATCTTTTTTGGCCGAGCGTGGTTGAAAGTTTGATTTACCCAAAAATTCACACTTTCTAGGTTATAAAAAACAATATTTCTACCACGTTCGGCTACTAATAAATAGTGATTTCGTAATCAGCGAAGACTGAAAAAGCACCCTAGAAACTCCCAGCCTTGTAGACCAAAAAGAAATGACTCAATCCATACATTTACACTTTCAAAGTCGAAAAAATCTAACTATCAACCGCGACCGGGCCAAAAAAATATTTATTCCAGACTCAGCGAAGTCTACTCTATCAGCCTACCAACTCCCAGCCTTGTACGAAAAAATATCTCGATGATGAAGTCATAGGGGAAGGATAGTCTTTTGTTGGATGTTTGGCGATATTAGTTTTGATAAAGTATTAAAAAAAAAACAACATCCATGTTATGTATAGTGCTCGAGTAAATTTAAGATAAAATTTTCAAAATTATTTAATTTAGTGTTAGGTTGTTTAAGAAAATTTGTTTAATATTACAATAATAAGCTTGTAATAAGAGCATAAAATCTGCCAACAAACTACTTAGTAGTTTGGCGGAATTACTGTATTATGATAAGTTTTTTGGCATAAATAAACATTTACTTACTTACTTTTATTTTTAGGAAGTCATTCAAATACTTAATTCTTTCTCTACCTCATTGAGGAACAAAGGGCGCAATTACACCGTGCTTGTTACGTGCGAAGCTGCCATTAAGCTACGTTCTCATTGAGATCTTCGGCGATGCGTGAAATGGCTCCTAGTCTAGCTCTCATCCCTTACTTCCAAGTACAGTCAGATGGTGAAAAAAGGAAGATGGATGCTTTTTTAAGCTCTCGTGGTTATTGTATGATACTAATGTAAGAAAACGGGATTATTACTAAGAACTCGTCGAATAATACAGGGCAACTTTTAATTAGCTTTATTCCTGAAACACGTCAACTTTGAAATGTGATTTCTAACAACTTTTTTTTTATGAATTTGGTGAAAACGCACTTTTTTCCACGACTAAATAAACCAAATGTTTTTATTTTTTATTGTTTTTGGCGCTTAATAAGAAATTGGAGCAGGAAAGACTAGAAAGGAGGTAGAGAGCGGAGGGGCACGCGCAGGCAGCACTGAAATGGTGCAAAATCCAACTTTTAAAGACTAGGAAACCTTTAATAAATAAAAGCTATCGAGCTTTTCGAAAAGTCGAAGAACAAAAAGTTGATTTTAGTAGTGTTTCAAAAATAAATCTTTTTAAAAATTACTCTGTTTAGTGGTTATAATCCCATTTCCTTACAATAATAAAGTAAGATATTATTATAACCTAAAAATGTCCCACTTGCTGGGCACGGGCCTTCTCGCAGAGAGAGTTCGAGCTTAAGGCACAATAGGACGCACAACAAGCCCCGCAAATGAAAAAAAAAAAAACATATTATGTTCTTTTTGGATGCGGTTTTTGCTAAAAACTCTCCTGCAAAATCTCAACGCGAGGCTTAACTATTTTTAGAATTTAAGGTTTGGATTCCAGATCCTATAACTTAAGAATGCAATCGATTCTCGCCAAAAGTGGCCACGATTTCGAATCGATTGCGGCGCTAGTTGTGCGTCCTACTGGGCCTTAATCACCACCCTCGCCCACTGCGGATTGGCGATTTTTATGCATCAGATTCTCAGGTTTCCTCACGATGTTTTCCTTCAGGGTTTGCGAGTGAAATTGCTACCACGAATTCCTGAATAACAGCGAATGGTGCTGCAACTACTTAGTCATACTAACTAAGAAACAAGTAACTAAAGTGCTTGAAGGATGAGAATATTGTTCTCCATATCATAGTCAAGTACCTAATTCAAAGTTTGGTGACATTGAGAATGTTTGAAGATGTCAAATAAAATATCAAGCACTTTGATGTTCAACTGTACCTTTATCCTTTATCTGAGGTAATTGCTTTTTATGTAAATAATCGTCTGTTCTAAGAGTTATAACTCCGTTTTTTGTTTTGTCTATCTTGTCGTTATTTTATGAAAAGATTTTTCTTTATTGGGTTTAGAAACGGATTAAATAAATTATTGTACACAGTAACATTACTGCACAAAATATACTTTCTTGCTTTAAGTACCCGTGTTCAAATGGCTGTTATGTTTTTTTATATAATTTTAAGCTGCTAAAAAACATATTAGTACAGTGCTCAACTTACAGGACATCCTCTAAAAGAGAGAGAGTTTGCGCATAGAAATGAAATACAGCTGAGCAAAAAATACATTTACTAAAATACACTTTGTTGGAGGTATTTTCTTTTTGCTCCCGAATTCTCTGGAACAAAGACATTAATTTCTGAATCAAAATTGTCGAACACCAAAACAAATTCTTTATACTAATTTGATAGGAATCTTTGTACCATTTTTTTCCTGGAACTAGTAGTTAGAGAGCTGGTGACCAATCGAGATATTTTTTCGTACAAGGCTAGGAATTGGTAGGCTGATAGAGCAGACTTCGCTGAGTCTGGGAAAAATATTTTTTTGGCACGGTCGCGGTTGAAAGTTAGATTTTTTCGACTTTGAAAGTTTAAATGTATGGGTTCAGTATATTTTTTTTGTCGTACAAGGCTAGAAACTTCTAGGTTAGTTGTTGAGACTCCGTTGAACAAGAAAATATTTGTTTTTTTTGGCCGAGCGTGGTTGAAAGTTTGATTTTTATAACCCAAAAATTCACACTTTCTAGGTTATAAAAAACAATATTTCTACCGCGTTTGGCTAGTAATAAAAAGTGATTTCGTGATCAGCGGAGACTAAAAAGGCAGCCTAAAAACTCCCAGCCTTGTAGAGAAAAAAGAAATGACTCAACCCAAACATTTAAACGTTCAAAGTCGAAAAAATCTAACTTTCAACCGCGACCGGACCAAAAAAATATTTTTCCCAGACTCAGCGAAGTCTGCTCTATCAGCCTACTAACTTCCAGCCTTGTACGAAAAAATATCTCGGTTGGTCACCAGCTCTCCAACTATAGGTAGTCATATTTTGGTGAAATACAGCGAGCGGTGAAATAAAACAAGTTTTTTTTTTCAGTCCCGCCAACGGTGAAGGTTCCGAACCAACTGCTGGGGGCGCCACTGGGCACGGACGTGACGCTGGAGTGCGTGGTGGAAGCCTACCCTAACACCATCAACTACTGGCTGAAGAACCGCGGGGAGATGCTTCTTGATGGGTAAGATGTAGCCTGTACAATTGTACATGTCCCACTAGCTGGGCAAAGGCCTTCTCTCAGAGATAGAGGGATAGAGCTTAATCACCACGCGTGCTCAATGCGGGTTGCCGATTTTTGCGTTGAGGGTATGATGTCTCATACGCTCAGGTTTCCTCTCGATGTTTTCCTTCACAGTCAGCGAGTGGTACTAGGTATTGCTACTACAAATTCACAAAGGTACGTAACTTTGAAATGAAACAAAGTCATAGATACATATCCGCACCGGGAATCGAACCTAGGACCTTTCGCTTCAAAGTCCACTGTTCTACCCACTAGACCACCACCGCTTCTTGATGGGTACATGTTCTAAAATCAACAACTTGGCCTTTATTTAACCTTCCACGCTCATCAAAAGTGTCTAAAGACCTAATTTTATTTTCTATGGTAAAGTACTTTCGGAAAAAAAACTTCGGCTCCGGGATGAAAAGAGATAGCGCTACCAGTATAAAAACGATATGGAGATGAGATACTGTAGTTTAGCAGAAAATTACGATATCTTGACATTTCGATATGATGGCCGAGATATAGATGGCGGTGTGTTTCAGTAACTAGCAAAAACGTGGGATCAACCCTAGACTTTTGATGTGTTTAAAATGGGTTCTTGTTCTTGATTTTTTTTTCTTAGTTCATTTAATAATATTAGATGGTTTAAATAGTCTTTTTTATATTCCCAGGCCTAAATACACCATCACCGAAGTGAGGTCTTCGTACTCTTCGATGATGAAGCTCATCATCAGTCAGTTCTCCAGAAGCGACATCGGCACCTACAACTGTGTCAGCACCAATTCGCTGGGCAAGAGCGAAGGCACGCTCAGATTGTATGGTAAGTTTGCTCCCACATCAGCGTATGTTTAGTTTATTTAATTTATAGAAATGTGACATAATTATATTTTTAAACTTAATACGTATAAAAACACACTAGTGGCGAAAGAAAAACTTAAATAGTCACTAAAGTTTCCACTGGTAGTACCTAATGGCATAAAAACTAAATCTAATAAAGTCTAGTGTTATTTTGAAACCTACTACGCCAATGAAATGATGTTGTTATTTTTGTTACAGAAATAAAGCTGTATCCAAGCTCACAGTCGGCTGAAGTCAGCGTAGGCGGTAAGTAGACTGAGAAGACTTAGGTGGTATTCTAGAACACTACTTAAACAGTTTAAACAGAGTTCAGACCGTCGATAAAACAGTGCATGTTTTGATATGAACATGCACTGTTTTATCGACAGTCGACACTACTAAACTCTACTTAAACTGAGTTTAAACAGAGTTCAAGGAGCTTTCTAGTTTGAACTGAGTTTAAAAAGAGTTTAAGTAGCATTCTAGTTTGAACTGAGTTTAAGTAGCATTCTAGAATACCACCCTTACTTAGAATGTGACTTTTTCAGAATTTGATCTTTAGATGATTACACATACTCAGTATTAATCTTATTACTAATACGACCTCATGAGAGTTGGACGATTTCAGAAGCTGACTAAGTAAGAAACTTAGTAGCTAAGTACTAAACTAAGTAAGCTGACTAAGCATTGAACCTATTCCGAATTTGGTTAACTCCGCCCAAAATAAACTTTTGCAGGTGGACCAAAATGTTGATGTTATCGGTCCTAGACTGGGTGTAAATTCAGCTTGGGCAATTATTTAAAAACTAAGGCATTTGCATCTACGAATGTGATAATCTACAGGGTGTTTCAGAGAGGTCCTGTGACACTGTTTACTATGGGGCCAAGTGCGAATACGTTGACGTTGACCTATTTCAGGAAAAAAGATATTAGAAATTGTCATGTAGTTATATTTTTACACAAGTAAAAACCAATAGGTAATTATTTTCTTTTCAGGTCTGACGGAAAGCGCCGTGAAACAAAAAACCTTCAATAACGCAGCTTCAATATTAATTACGAACTTTTTGCTGACAATTTCGTTCTTCTCTACAAAAATAACCGTATCTCTCGATTCGCTGCTATTGCTTTAAAAATAAACTAAGCTACAACCTACTGTGTCTATTTTAGTATTAACAAATCTATACTTATAATAAAACTCTAGCGAAGTCAATTCTGTACATTGAATATTTTTAGAAAAAAACTAGCAGGGGTTACTAAGTAAACTATACTGAATACAAAAATGCAAAAAAATCGGTCTATGTCTGTCTGTCTGTCTGTCTGTCTGTCTGTCTGTCTGTCTGTGTGTTACCTCATCACGCGAATACCGCTGAATAGTTTTCAGTCAAATTTAGGACCGTGATAAATCCTGGTTCTGGGAACAATCTAGGCTATCCGATGTTCAGAATACATTGCGGGTTGCAATTATAACTTCGTTTTTTGTAAGAAATATTCATAATTTTGATATAGCTTCTTGAGAAGATATGTTAATAACGTGATACTGAACACATTTCCGAAAAAAAAATTGAATTTCCGGAAAAAAAATCCGACTTGGTACCTCATTATCTCGGAAACCGTTGATTTCCTAGGCATAGTTTCTTAGGCAAAAATTTTCGTTATGATGAGGACTATACAGTGTGTTAAAAGACCGCCAACAGACCCGAAAGCCATTAGACACCAAAACAAAGTACTTTTTCGATAAATTATTGTTGGGAAAATATTTTGTTTTTTTAGGTTATAATTTAAAAAAATATTTTTTCACGCAATGGACTTGTAACGCACAGAAGTCATATTGCGCACGCGTAGGTATCAGATTATTTTACTTAAGCTTGAAGTGCCGATGTTTAGAATACATTGCGGGTTGCAACTTTAACGTCGTTTTTTGTAAGAAATATTCATAATTTTGATATGGCTTCTTGAAAATGTATGTTAAGAATCGACATGTAGACATACTTTAAATTTCACATTTATAGTTTAAAAAATGTTCTGTGATATTTTTTTATTAGTAGGAATATGAAATCAAAAGTGTGTCCACATGTCGATAGCTTTATTATCTATGTCCGCAACTATATTTTATCGTCAAAAGTTAAATCATTCTCTTACAATCAATTGAAATGTTGAAAAGTGCGAGCGAGAGGGCTGCAGAGCTTCAGGGGATTCTTAAGAACTAGATACTGAATAAATTTCTGCAGAAGAAAAGTTTTGAAAAATCCGACTTTGAACCTCATTATCTCGGAAACTGTTGATTTCCCAGGCATAGTTCCTTGGGTAAAAATGTTCTTTCTGATAAGGACAATACGTGGTTTCCCGCTTTGTTGGCGGTCTTTTAACACCCTGTATGTGGTCTCCCACTTTGTTGGCGGTCTTTTAACACCGCTCGGTATTCAATACAAGCACTCGCCGCAAACAATAATTTTGCATTCTTGCATAACAAATAACTATTGTTTACCGTTGAGCTGGATAGACAGAGTTATTAGCCGTATGCTTTGCTTGCTGGCTTAACATGAGAATGAGTAAGACCTTATCTATGGGCTTATAACTTTATCTATCCCACTCTACGTCGAGGGTGATAGATATAAACCCTTTTACTTCCTAAGCAATTCTTATGCTTAGCTTCCTGGTATCTTATTACGGGCGATACCTTAATGTAAACAATACTAATTTATTATTAAATTTATAAATGTATTGTTTAGATTATGGTTTTTATTCTATTTTATTCTATTGCTTTCTTTTGAGCCCTGCTACCGCAAGTTAAGAAATAATAACTATTAAAATACCCCCGACATTTTAGCTTCAAATACCTAAGCATATTTTATAAATAGCTGAAAAATTTTGACAAAACATAACTAAGAACATTCGCTAGAAAACCTGCTTTCAAATTAAAAAAAAAACCTAAAGCTTCCAAATCGTTCACCCATTTAAGAGCTACGGTGCCACAGACAGACACACCTTCATAAACACTTATACAGACACACTCACAAAGCTGTCAAACTTATAACACCCCTCTTTTTTGGTCGGGGGTTAAAAAAAACCTTCCTTTTGAGTTTTCCTCCACAGTCGAACTTAAATTAAATATCAAATGTGTAAAAAAAACGCATACGAAGTCGCGGGCACAACTAGTAGTGTATAAAACTGTCTAGAATACGTAACTGCTGAGTACTCTATCTGTCTCCTGTGCCATATAGTTTTAAAGTGACATGTAACTTATTGATTAAGTACATACCTTGACATCGAATTCATTACTCTTTTTTTACCCTGCGTCTAACATCTTATTTGTGGTGCGTTTGTTTCCCTTTTAACTTATTCCATTGTTGGTACAGACGCTGCAGTATCTGGAACGTTGATATTTCGTTGTTTTGTATTTCTAAAAATCTCCATTAAGTAATTTAAACACCATTGGTTGCATTGCAAAAAAGCGTTCCTCGTTACACCACGTTTAACATTTTGTAATAGCCATAGCCCTTTTGTAAACTCCCATCACAGTTTGTCAACTCTTTAACATAGCTTTAGGACTAAAAAAGGTCTGAGCTTAGTTATGAAAGTAAAAGAACGAAGGTACAGCTCGATGCTATCTTGTACACCTTTTAGTAGCACAAATACCTACAGATAATTTTAAGCCTGACGCACACGAATAAAGTAAAGGGAAATATTTAAGAGCACACAAAAAAATATACCTATACTAAATGCATACAAAAAAATAACTTGGTTACATACAGGGTGTTGTTTTGGTCAGTAACACCCGAGTCAGGGACGATAGTTTGAGCAACGCTTGAAACTAAAAACAAGTTATTTTTTTTTCAAAAAAATTTTTGATGCATAAATCACCTTGTTCAAGTTGTTCTTTAATAACCGCGACGTGCGGACACCCCCGCTTTCTCAAAGCGCGCGCGCGATGTTGCGCCCGACTCGCCGCTAGCGTTAGTGTAATAGTACGGGCGGCCACAATTTAATTATTTTTGGGTATTTTTCACTGACATATTTATATATATTTTTATATTTTTTCTGGTTTCAGTGTCGTGTAAATAATCACCCCTGAGCCGGGTGTAACTTTACAAAACTACACCCTGTATAAATTAGGTTAGAATCTATAGTTTTGTATGGTCAATTTTTTTTTTTGGTGTTCTTTCAACACCGAACTCAATCCGAAATACAACCCTAAAGTAAACTTTTAGGAATTAAAAACCAGAATAGTATGCTGATCAACTCTACTATTTACTTTACGGTAGAAGGAGAAAGTCTTGGCTTAGAAACTTCAGGGAATAGGCCAGCGGTGACTACTTAAATAGAAAAACATATAAAGAAATTATAGAGAATAGAAAGAAATAGAAAAGAATAATTTGTATTATAGAGAACTGAGGGGATTTACGTACTTCATAGTGGAGAGGCACACCAAGAAGTAGAAGGTAAGTTAAAGTTTTGTTTAATTTATTTATGCTGTACTTTCATCATCATCAGCCTGTTGACACCCACTGCTGAGTAAAGGCCTCTTCATGCTCACGCCACCGTTCACGATCCTGTGCCAGACGCAGCCACTGCTTTACGGCTACTTGGGCTATATCATCGGACTATCTGGCTGGTGGTCTCATAATCGATCTCTTCCCCTCTCGAGGTCGCCATTCCACAATGGACTTTGCCCATCTAACATCTGACAGTGGCTGATCCAGGATGTTGGTTTGGGAGGGGCTTGAACCCAATGAGGGTAGGTTTTATCAAGATAAAGTAAACACAAAAACATACAAATTTTGGTACGCTTTTGGCTACTCTGTGTTCCCGGCCCGGTTGCGTTCTTCAATCGAGTTCTACGTTCTGGGACCCTAAATGGACTCTCAGAATGCAGAACTTGGAGGGGGGCCTGAGCCCCTTAGCCCCCCCTCTAAATCAGCTACTGATCTGACCTTTCAGATTTTATCTATTTTGTGACTCAACTCTCGCGAAACTTCGCCCGTTTTTATTGCATTCCGCGTCACAGTGGGGTCCACTTAATTTAATATGGCTTGCTCGATTTATTTACAAAGGATAAATTTATTCATGAAATTTATTTTTGCAAAGGGCCCAGGATAAAATAAACTTTGCTCTCTCATAAGTTACTCGGTGTAACCCAGACCTCATTGAATACATTAATAATGTGTTCATATTTTAGTTTTTTGTTGACAAAATAGGAGTTTGCCTTTCTGACGTCCTTCATCAATATACAACCAAAATTTATATTATGTACCTTATCAATGTTTTGATCAACAAGCTAGAAATGGGAAAATATACTTTGTATCAGTTTACGTTATGGCCAGAATGCTTTCAACTAAGGCATTTGCTTGTACGGAATGAGATGCTATTTAACTACAAGGGGTTACAAAAAGTGACAGGGATCAGATTCAGACTCTACCCCGTCTTGAGTGGCAATTTTTACCATTTTTACAAAACCGCCACTTTTTACCATTTTTTTGCATCACAGCAACACATACACTTTTGACAAAAACAGACGTGGCGGCGGTGAAATATATTTCTAAGCTAACTTACATTAAAATTAAATGATTAAAGCTGGATAAGATGAATAAGACCCATCTCCAGTTAGTATTAAAGTTGCAAGTGATGTGAATGAGAAATCTAAGCCATTTCTTAGCAGACTAAAGCTCGGCAATTAATTCAACAAGAAGGAAGACCCCTGCAGCGTAAAGTGAGCAATATCCTGTTTCTAAGAGAGCTTTTTATACAGGGTGGTGCGTTGAGATGGATCAGTGGGTGGGGGAAGTCTAAAACTATAAGGGATGGGAAAATAATCCTTCTTAGGAACCATGTCATCGTTTTGCAAAAATGCATTCATAGATACGAAAAAAAACTCATACTCAAGAATCGACCCCGGTGTGTTGGAGTTTTTATTATTGATATACAAAATGAAATTCAAGATACAAGTTTTCGTAGCAATATTTACTATTTAGGACCTGTCAATATTACCGGGTTTGATTTCCAATTTATTTCATAATGTCGATTTTCTTCTCTTCACTAACGTTGACATGGTTTCTAGGGTTTCCCGCCACTGAATCTTATTAACGCGCCACCCTGTATAATCTCTATCTACCTATTCTGGGATGCACGTAGAAGGCTATACAATGTGAAGTGAAGGGTAAGAATCTTATTTTGCAAGACTGGCTTAACTACAGTAATGACTTCCACGTTAGATGTTTCTACATTTTATGAAAAGGTAATCTCAATTAAATATACTCAGCATCAGAAAAATATCACCTTTTGAAAAATACTTTAAACATCTTTTGTTCCCATTTGAAACCAATAGATGATTAATAGATACAGCGTCCAGTGGCACTTTTTCTACTTTCTACCTAACGCACCAAATCTCTAAGGGTGGCACTGAAGTCGTCAGCCCAAGCTCGTGTTCAAGTAGGTGATCTCAGAAAACAAAATCACCCCTTGGTTAATTTCGATGTCAAACTCAAGCTCAAACTGAAGCTCGAGCTAGCTTGGGTTTGAAATTGACATTAGCCAGTGAAGTCAGTGATTTTGTTTTCTGAGATCACTTACTTGAGCTCGAGCTTGACCTGACGACTATTTATGCCACCCTTATACAGCGTCCAGTGGCACTCTTTGTACTTTCTACCTAATGCACCAAATCTCCAAGGGTGGCAGTCGTCGACTCAAGATCGAACTCAAGTAGGTGATCTCAGTAAAGTCAAATGCTAATGTCAAGCCTTGGCTAATGTCAATGTCAATCTCAAGATAGTGTCTATTAATATGCTGACAGCTACTCAAGTTTGACATTAGCCAAGGTTTGACATTAGCATTTGACTTTTCTGAGTTCACCTACTTGAGATCGAGCTCAAGTAGGTGATCTCAGACGACTATTACTCCATCCTACAACCCGGAAAAAGATCTCATCTAAGGACTGCTTTTTCGTTCACCCCAGGGAGCGACGCAAAGGGAAGCGTTAAAAAAAATACACCTCTAATCATTTTCCCATTTTCCTTGGCTTCGCGATTCGTGGCTTCACTTCCCGACTGAGGTTCACGAGGTGTTAACAGGTGAGCGGTAAATCTTCTGAGGGAACAACGCATTTTTGGGCACAATGAGAGTTCCGCTCGCTCGCTAGCAACGCTGCGCTGTGTCGCTTAACGGGGACGTATTTAGGTAGGTGCACGGCTTTGTTACGTGACGTACGTAAAACACCACTGAAAACTAACGCCTTTGCATGTACGCAATGAGATGATTTATTCAGCGTCCAGTGGCACCGTCACTAGATGGGTGAAGTGACCACTCCACTCTGCAGTGCTTGTGACATTGTTTTAGCAAAATATAAGGTCGAATTGAAATGTATATACAACCGAACGTCGAAGAAAAAAAATGTCGCAAATCGTAATCAAGCCCGAACTCTCGTGCTCTGTCTATTTTAGAGAAGATCATTGCCCAGCAGGCAAGTACATTTATATTCAAGCTTTTAAGTCAAAGATGCCACCGCCTAAATCCAAAACCTTCTTGTAGTTATTTTGCTAGAAGTACCTAAGTCATACAGTCGCAGACTTACTTCTCCGGCACCTTCCTGGAGAGAAGGTAGTGGAGGCAGCCACGAGCCACTCGCAGAGTACCAAAGCGCAAGCGGAGGCGGCAAGACCTACCGTCCTTAAGTCATGGCACTCAGTTTCTATAGTTTGCTGGATTTAGTGTGCCCTTTTCAAGACTAAGGCTGTCGGTAAGAAAATAATAAAAATAAAAATACAAATAGTAGTGTTGGAGGGAGAGAAGTGAATAGTTTTATTACCTCCCCTACACTGCACCCTGGATACGCTCCTGTCTCTCAGCCTTTTGTGATCCTTATCGCCTTTTTAACGTTTGTTACGTAGATCCGATGTAATGTTTTCGGGATATCGTCCTCTGGAAGTACTTTCGGTGTATCTCGCCCCGAGACAGGGAATGTTATCTTCGGCGCAGTGTATGATAAAACTTTATATCAAAATGAAGAACTTTGCGGAGGAAAACATTGACTTCGTTTCGTATTTTTTCACTAGTGGTTAATTTTGTTCTCATTCATATAATCGCAGACTGAAGCGCTGCAAAATGTATGGGGGGGAGGGGGGGGTGGGGGGGGACAGATCGGTCCCGATTCCGAGCGAGACCTGGAAGTAGCCGTGGGGACAGTTCTGCCCCGATTCCGAGTGAAGGGGCTCACGTCTATCACGGATAAATACAGGGTGTTAAAAGACCGCCAACAAAGCGGGAAACCACGTATGCATAAGACCATGGTCCTCATCATAAGGAGCATTTTTGCTCAAGGAACTATGCCGGGGAAATCAACGGTTTCCGAGATAATGAGGTTCAAAGTCGGACTTTTCAAATCTTTTTTTTTGCAGAAAAGCAAGTATCAAGTATCAAGTTCTTAACACACCTTCTCAAGAAGCCATATCAAAATTATGAATATTTCTTACAAAAAACGACGTTAAAATTGCAACCCGTAATGTATTCTAAACATCGGCACTTAAGGCTTAAGGGTCCGTATAAGGCTAACTAGCGCCACCAATGTTGAAAAAATCATATCTCGCTTCAGAAGAAGTTTCTGACAAAATCCTAAGATGAGCTCATGCGCCATGCTTTTCTAGATTTTTAAGTGTGGGTACCCAACTCAATTTCTAGTCTTAAGCTAAAAAATTTTCGATAACCGCCAAAAACGGCCGTTTTTGGCGGTTATCGAAAATTTTTTAGCTTAAAAGTAAATTTCGAAGAGGGTATCTACACTTAAAAATCTAGAAAAGCATGGCGCATAGGCTCATCTTAGGATTTTTCCAAAAACTTCTTCTAAAGGAAGATATGATTTTTTCAACATTGGTGGCGCTAGTTAGCCTTATACGGACCCTTAAGTAACATAAATTGATACCTACGCTTGCGCAATATGACTTCTATGCGTTACACGTCCATTGCGTGATAAAATATTTTTCAAAATTATAACCTAAAAAACCAAAATCATTTCCCAGCAATAATTTATCGAAAAAGTAATATGTTTTGTTGTCTAGTATGCGTGGCTTTCGGGTCTGTTGGCGGTCTTTTAACACCCTGTAGGTATATGGGAAATATTTTGTGTCTGCGCGGTCGAAGTCCCGGATAACAGGTAGTACACACGACAGCACGTCAGACTGTACATTTTTGTTGTAAAGTCGCCCGTAACGTAACCGAGTAGAGTGATAGCGTGTAAGGGTCGACGTGCTGTCATGTGTACATAAAATATCAGGCATTGTTAGAATTTGTTATGCATTACGCAATTATTAACCCACCAAATTAACTTCCGTGTCCGGATAATCCACAATACATACAGGGTGTTAAAAGACCGCCAACAAAGCGGGAAACCACGTATTGTCCTCATTCATCATAAGGAACATTTTTGCCCACGGAACTATGCCTGGGAAATCAACGGTTTCCGAGATAATGGGGTTCAAAGTCGGACTTTTCAAAACTTTTTTTTTTCAGAAATGTATTCAGTATCTAGTTCTTAACATACCTTCCCAAGAAGCCATATCAAAATTATGAATATTTGTTACAAAAAACGACGTTAACATTGCAGCCCGCAATGTATTCTAAACATCGGCACTTCAAGCTTAAGTAACATAAAATTATACCTACGCTTGCGCAATATGACTTCTGTGCGTTACACGTCCATTGAGTGATAAAATATTTTTCAAAATTATAACCTAAAAAACCAAAATCATTTCCCAGCAATAATTTATCGAAAAAGTACTTCCTTTTGGTGTCTAGTATGCGTAGCTTTCGGGTCTGTTGGCGGTCTTTTAACACCCTGTATATTATGCTGAACCAATATTGATGACAATCAATGACAGAATAATAACGAACATCCGTATTAGCCAGCATTAACTTTACATGGTAATCTCTTTTCCAATATTGCTTAAGTGTACCTACCTACAAAGACAAAATATATTGAGACCCGTTTGTATGGGTAATACATATTGAGTTACAAGAAAATCGAAAGCAGCCGTATAACTCGGATCAGAGTAAACAAGTAGATATACATATTAATGTCTACGATCTTAGGGATAATATAGGTAGGTGCTGTCAAATTGCACTGCAAAATTATTAGTTTGAAAAATGATTTTGCCTATGTTTGACATTATTTCATCTTTAAAAAAAAATGTATGACACTACCCTTTGCAAGTTGTCTGTAAAATTGGCGCATTGAGTCAAGATTTACAAATGGTACAAAACATGATACTTTAAACTGACACTTTTAAAATATGACACCATTTCAGCCCTGATATTCAATAGGATTTTTGGCCGTACAAAATTTTGGCTAGAAAGTGGCTAGAAAAGTTTTTTTTCTTTTTGGTGTTTGTTCTTTTGATGGGACATTTTTTTATGAAACTATAGGTATTTTAATATACACACCTACAATCACACCAAAAAAGTACAATTTAATTTTTGATCTCCACACAGAACATGCCCATTTTAATAAAAGGAAATCTAATAAAGAAGTACCTAATATAATTTCCTTCCCCTCTTTCATACCAAACGAGCTCATGTATCGGTTCCTATATTGGAACGAGGTACACTCGCTCATTTACCCGCCGAAATAAATGTTAAAAGCCTTCATTTCTCATATTTCATCCCCCTCGCCCCAATCACATCTCTGGTGTGTTAAAACGGGAGAGGAAACCGCATAAGTTGCTTCGCATTACCTTGCAAAGACTGGTTTACATACTTTCGTAAGCTACAATCCAACTTGCTTGAGGGCTACCGATTTAGTGCTCAATACAGCACAATTAGGAAGCGGTGCTGGTCTAGTGGGTAGAACAATGAACTCGGAAGCGAGAGACCCAGGTTCGAATCCCGGTTCGGGCATATACCTATTACTTTAATTTATTTAAAAGTTACGTATATTTGTGAATTTGTAGTAGCATTACCACTCGCTTACCGTGAAGGAAAACATCGTGAGGAAACCTGAGCGTATGAGGCATTATACCCTCAATGCAAAAATCGCCAACCCGCATTGAGCACGCGTGGCAATTAAGCTCGGACTCTCTCTCTGAGAGAAGGCCTTTGCCCAGCTAGTGAGACAATAGGACTACAGGGTGCACTCTAAGTCGATAGCGGAACTTTACTGTCTACTGATCAATACAAACAACTTGTAGTAGGTGGCGAAAAAAATGGAGCGAAACTTAAAGCCTACTTAAAGTTCCGCTATAGCAGTAACAGACGATCGAATTTGGTACGGCCGAACCACGAAAGCGGTGCTGTGTCGGACCATATTCGATCGTGGGTAGCATGGTACAGTCGACCACACGCTAGGATACCCTTTTTTGTTCGATTGGCGCCCTTATGCCGCGCGCGGTAAGAGCTGCCATGGGGTATCTGTGACTGTGGCCGACCGTACATCGAACATTATTATTATTATTTACGGTTTGGTTGTTTCGAATAGTTTGTACATCGAACGCATACGATACGCACTGCTGACACTAAAATAAATGGGCAATTCATCTGTGGTTCGGTGCGGTGATGTGGCGTGAACAGCGCACCGAACATTGCGTTGGTTCGGCCGCACCAAATTCGATCGTCTGTTACTGCTATTAGAGTGCACCCTGTAGATGGCGCTACTGTCGAGTAAGGTTCGGACTTATTTTATTTATTCTAGTCATGAAGTCTATATTCTGCTACTTTAAAAACCTTTTTGGCATGGTTAGGTGCCACAATAGTCACAAAGCAACTTTAAATCTCAGATTAATCCCAAATTATGCCAAGAAGGGTTCAAAATGGCAGAAGATACTTTTCAGCCAGCGGAAAAATAACTTTCTACGGACTGTGTGGACCATTTATCCCGTACCAGACTTTGCCAACCGTGTGTCAAAGCTTTACACCCCGCACACTGTACGGAGCCTTTTCAAATATTATTAACACCTCCAGAGGCTTTCAGGGGAATTAAATGACGTCATCCGATAAACGCTTTTAAGCCTGTCGCCGCGAAATAACTAGACACAGAAGGGTGACCTCAACTTTGGTAGAAAAACTTCATCATAGTTTTGTAATGAGATGATTTATACAGCGTCAAATGGTACTTTCACCCACACCCAGGTTCGATTCCCGGTATTGACATGTACCTATGACTTGGTTTATTTTCAAAGTTACGTCCATTTGTGAATTTCTAGTAGCAATAGGTACCCGCTAACGTGAAGGAAAACCATCATAGTTTTTATCTAGTTATAGTTAGTGTGTAAACTTCGGAAATGGAAATCGGAACTTCTGAACGGACAGCAAAACCTCACTCGGAATCAGTGCAGGGGTACCTTTCCACCAGTGAAGTCAGTTTTCTAATATTTAAGAATTTTTGTATTTAACGAAATATAGGTAGCCTTAAATCCGACCACTCCGGCAAATTTTTGTCGAGATCATCTCACCCTCTTCGTCTTGGCAGGCCTCGTCTGCGGTGTCCGCCGCTGTGGTCGGAGGTGGCTCAGGGCCGTTAAATCTGGGCCTTAAAAATGCCTTAGATCAGTCTGGATGGGCATTCAGAATCATGGTAACAACATTATCCAGGTTTAAACATAAACATACGATCGAGTTGAACTTCTAGTATACTCATTTTGGTCTGTCACGCAATTTGGCGCGCTTCATTTAAGGAAAGAACAACCGTGTTACGTTCAAAAGGGTTGAGAGTGTTGCGTTTACGGTTTTTGTGTTAATTTGGTGTTAATTACCAAGTGGAAGGTAAGACTATACAGTAGGTACAGCTTTTCTGTGCCATCCTTCAAAAACATAAAACATATTAATCGATGGTTGAACCTATCTAGAAGGCAAAATAAGTAGGTAATAAGTTTTGCAAAAACAACCTAAAAAAAAATACATGCCCAAACCAATATTTAAAAATGTCTTCAAGCCCTATGGCCCTCGTCAAGTAAGTCAACCAATCTGCCGGATTCAATTTCATAAATTGTGTATCTTACATGGTACCTAAGCGAAAGCGAAATAACCTATATCAAATTCTACCACCTTTCGAGCATGTGTATAGTATATTACGAGCTGTATCTATTTTCATAAAGAAAAAGAAAACCAAAATGGCACACCTAAGCCTCGCCTAAAAACACCTAGGTTAATGCCCGGGTTATAAAATCCGCCCTCGCAAAGAAAGAGAAAATGTCTCTTTTGTGGGCATATTTCACCGTAAACAAACATGTTTTTGAGCTACGACGCTCATACGTTTTGTCCTTAAAAAGAGGAGCACGTAGTCTACAACCCACACAAAAATAATTGGTATCTGCTCACTTGCGTAAATAAAAAGTTGAGCTTTCTAACAGACTATTTAATCTAAAAATACTTTACTCTTCAGGTTAGAATTGGAACTAAAAGTCTTTTCTAAGAAGAGTCAACTAAGAAGATCTATAAATCTTTGCTCAAGATTGTCAATAATTAAGAAGCCATTGCTTTTGTAGGAAATCCAGTACCTTGTTTAAACTACTAAAGGCTGAGGCACTTGTATGTAACAAACGTTTAAATTGATTAAAATTAACATCCAAGTCGTTCTGAGAAAGTTGGACTAAATTGGGTTGTAGGACATTGCCCTTTTTAAGTTTCCTTTGTGCAGGTAGCTACCGTATTTAAGTTTTGTAATCTTTCATACTTGAAATCTTGATTTCATGAAATGAGAGCAAGAGGACTCGTGCGGTCAATGAGGGGGTCTACAGGCTAAGACGAAGACGGTTACCATTAGCGAAAATCGAAGTTCGATTTTTGAAAAATGTACTGCCACCTAGTTCATTTTACTGCCACCCAGTAATTTTTTCATAAATCGAACTTCGATTTTCGCAAATGGTAATCGGCTTCGTTTTAGCCGGTAGACCCCCTGGTCAACTTTTTTGTATTTTTTAGGCTGATCAAAGCATGTTAATGTATTTGGCTAAATCTGAAAAAAGAAATGCTCCAGCCATTATTCTGATAGTTGACACAACATTCAATACTCATATTCATGAAGAAAATAACTGCCCATTTAAGAGTAGCTCTTACGAGCCAAAAACCATGATGACCTACCAAATTGAAATTGAAATGAAATTGAAAATATTTATTTCAGACTTAATAATTATGTACATAATTAAATTAAGTCCATAGAGTTAGTAATATACAATCCTTATGCTAAGTGTTAGTAAAATTTATAATTTTTATTTGGGTAAACAAAGCACGAACCAAATGTTTTGTAGAGTTGAAAAATGCTACAAGAAAACCAATAGATTTTGATTTGAATGGCCAATAGACTTGTTAAATTGCAATCGCGAAAAAGTCCATGTACGAGTACCTACTTAGCCTTAGATGGATTATTTTTAGAACGCTCGAAATTTTCTCGGTATTAGTTTCAATAATTTAGAAATACGAGTACATCGTCCCTTGGTGCGACAGGGGGTCTACCGGCTAAAACGAAGCCGATTACCATTGGCGAAAATCGAAGTTCGATTTATGAAAAATTAACTGGGTGGCAGTAAAATGAACTGGGTGGCAGAACATTTTAAAAAAAAACTAACTTCGATTTTGCCAATGGTAATCGGCTCGTCTTAGCCGGTAGACCCCCAGAACTTTTCTCTAAAATCCTGAAAAAGTCTGGGAAGGAATATTTAATTTTTATTACCTACCTACCTAGGTACGGTCGGCCACAATCTCAGATACACATGGCAGCTCTTACCGCGCGCGGCATAAGGGCGCCAATCGAACAAAAAGGGGTATCTGAGACTGTGGCCAACTGTACCTATTTTTCCAACCAACGTTTTTGTACAGCGTATAATTCTTAGGTACGACGTCTATTCCGTAACATTTAACAGAATAAAAAGAAAAGAAAATTAATTGAGAAAACCCGACAAGTAAAAACAAACTCCTTAATATAGTCCCATCAGCGGGTGCTACTGTCCTGTAAAAAGCGACCTTTTGTAACACCGTGTATAGAGTCTAGTAGCACCTTCACTCACTGACGCTGCAGAGCCTGTGACGAACGAACGAACGAACGAACGAAAACATCTACCCAGCCAGGTTACCCCGACACGACAGAAGCCGTAAGTACTGCGTCAGTTGTGCAATGCCGCAGGTCTCTGACAGCGCTGACACAGCACTGGTACCAGGTTGACGCGATTTGCAAAGGATTGGAACACCTGCTCGTAGGATCGGTAGGGATGGGAGTAGAATCAGCCGGCTAATGCAGCCTGAAGCTGATAGGATAGTCGGAGATTAAAGGATTTGAGCATAGCATCTTCTCATGGGGAAAAGATCTGTGATTAGGCTAAGTCAGTACTAGGCACTAATCTGTCTTCTTTTGTTGATTCTGTATGGTCTGCAATCTGCATCTTCTCGTTGCATTTTCTGCTAGGGTATCTCAGCGCTGTCGATTTTGGTACTGACGCTGCAGAGCCTGCGACGTATTTAAAAGTTATAGTACTGCCCGTATAGTACAGCGGTGGTGGTCTAGTGGGTAGAACAGTGGACTCTGAAGCGAAATGGTCCTCGGTTCGATTCCCGGTGCTGGCATGTATCTATGACTTTGTTTAATTTCAAAGTTACGTACATTTGTGAATTTGTAGTAGCAATACCACTCGCTGACGGTGAAGGAAAACATCGTAAGGAAACCTGAGCGTATGAGGCATTATACCCTCAACGCAAAAATCGCCAACCCGCACTGAGCACGCGTGGTGATTAAGCTCGAACTCTCTCTCTGAGAGAAGGCCTTTGCCCAGCTAGTGGGACATGTACAATTGTACAGGCTACATCTTACTAGTACTGCCCAGGCACCTCTCAAGCTTATACCTACCTCTCAGGTAACGTAGTCGACAGACAGTCTATCTCATAATACAGTTATCTGTGCAGATAACCTTCAATTAGCCGCTCATGACCTGATTGAATTGAAGGAAGTAGCATACTAGTGGGCTACCCAAGTACCCAACTTGGTTCGCCGGGGTCGCTCCCCGGAGTACTCCAGAACACCCGTGGACTGCAGGACTTCTTGGAGGAGCCGGGTTGGCGAGGGTGAAAATCCCACCTGAGGCAAAATAGGCGCAAGTAAAAAAGACGTCAATATTATGAGTCAATATGAGGACGTCTTTACTTGCGCCTATTTTGCCTCAGGTGTCATTTTCACCCTCGCCAACCCAGCTCCTCCAAGAAATCCAGCAGTCCATGGAGGTTCTGGAGTACATTGGGCAGAGATCCCGGCGAACTACCACTTTACCACTACCATCTCATACATACGTACATACAGATGAAAAAAAAAGTACAGCCTCTTCTTCAGAATGACACGGTCGGTTAAAAAGGGGGAGTTTTAAATTTCTCGTCGACGTTTTTTCCCCTTTTTGTCCCGGGACAAAAGTCCTTAACGCCCCTCCGTCGTTATCAGGCGAAACTTTCGCCTCTGTAATTGTTTTCAATTCGTATCCGTGTTTTTAGGGTTCCGTACCCGAAGACTGCCAAACGGGACCCTATTACTAAGGCTCCGCCCTCCGTTCGTCTGTCACCAGGCCCACGTTTCATATAACTGACATAAATATTTTATTATGACAATTCGATGTTCATTGTTAGGTCGGTTTGTGAACAAACCTTTTTTGTAACCTCATGTCAAATCGATTACGCAATCTATATCGAATTGTCATAATAAAATATTTATATCAGTTATATGAAACGTGCACCAGGCTGTATGTCATGAACCGTGATAGTTAGGCAGTTGAAATTTTCACAGATGATTTATTTCTGTTGCTGCTATAATATCAAAATACAAAAAAACAGAAAAATAAAATTTACAACAACAACAACAACAACAAACATGATTTTTTTGCCGTTTTTATAGATAATGGTACGGAACTCATCGTGCGCGAGTCCGACTCACACTTGGCCGGTTTTTTCTTCTACCGTCCTCCACTTTCGTCTTCTCTATCGAGTGTTTTCTTTGAGAAATAGCCGTGTCATTATCTTGGAAGGCGGTATTGTGTTGCGACTGCGTCCGAAGTGGACACATTTGAGTGGAAAGGTGTCGATAATAGCATTCGATAGTTGACATCCCGGGCTGGCTGGAAGAAATTTCTTTAGAAATAAGTCCGCCCTTGTAGGTACACACTATCTCAATCATGTTATTTAAGCCTAAGTATTATTTTCTGTGTGCAATAAAGTGTAACAAACAAACATCTTTATAATAATACGAGGTGTTAAAAGACCTACGATAGACCTGAAAATCATGCACAATAATTTCACAATATACCTTCACCAAAACAAAGTACTTTTTCCTTAAATTGTTGCTGGAAATGATTTTGGTTTTTGAACCCCCGAACTAAAAAAGGATGAATGAATCTGGTGAACCGATTTGGATATGTATTCTAAACATCGGCACTTGGAGTGTAAGTAGCGTAAGTTTATGCCAACGCTTGCGCAATATCACTGCATTATACAGCCATTGCGTGATAAAATATTTAAGAAAATTATAATTAATCCTATCTACTAACTAATATATTACAATACCCCCGACATTTTATCTTCAAATTAGCATATCTCATAAACGGCTAAACCGATTTTGAAAAAACATAATATCTGAGAACACTTGCTAGAAAACCTGCTTTCAAATTAAAAAAACTTAGTTAAAATAGGTTCACCCGTTTAAGAGCTACACTGACAAACAGACAGATACACACACAGCGATCAAACTTATAACACTCCTCTTTTTGGTGGGGGTTTAATAATACACAAGAAGTCAAACCTGCGACCTCCCGCGTAAGAAACAACCATTCTCCCCCGAGGCCAGGCACATACCCGAACAAAAACACACAGTAGAAGAGAAAACAAGCCCTATCGCATGTCCCATCTCATTTGGAATGAAAACAAATAATAAAGGCGAAAAACGAGACGAGAGGCAAGCTAAACGGGCTATTTGATAAGTTGAACTGCCGTTGGGATGATCTGCGTCGGTTTACACACGACGTATTGATAGCGTGTATGGGGGAATTTAATTTAATACAACCCTTCAACTGTGAACATTACGATAAATACGTTTTGAAAAAAGAGGTTCCGGCGTGGAAAAGATTTAGTCATGTTTTTGTGCACAAGTTGCACAACGCCCGAAAACTGTGACTACCGCAACTAGAACGTTCGAGGGGCGTTCAATAAGTAGTGAAAATGAGGTATAAATTCTATGGAAAGAAAAAAAAAACTGACAAAGCTCATACTTTTAATAGAAGAAAAATGTAAAAAAAATATTGTACTTTTTGTATTTTCTAAAGCACTAACCCGTGCTTGGGAACCCTTGCTAAGGTTGCGGGTTCAAATCCTGTCCAGAGCGAATTTTTTAACCTTATCATTTTTTTTATAAAATATTGTACTTCTTTGTTTTTTTTTGCAGTAGTAGTAGGTAATAGCATCCTGCATACGAGTACTAGGGTCGTTCAATAAGCAGTGATAATGAGATATAAATTCCTTGGAAAAAGAAAAGAAAACTGGCCAAAATAGCTCATACATTTAATAGCATAATAATGTGAACATAATACTTATCTTGCTTTTTTTTTTAAATAGCAGTCATAAAACTGGTTTACGTCTGTAACAAGGGGAAGTCGACCTTAACAGATTGACTCTCCCTGTGTTTCAGTTTTCATGATATAATTGTTTAAAATCGAGCCAAGTAACGCCATCTATTATTTTACCAGTGTAAGATCCCTTACAGGATGGAAGGGATGATCACGCCCAATTCGTATAGAAGTTGTGTGTACAGATCAACGACTCGACGAGCATGCACAACATTGTATGGAGGCGACGTCCGATCCAGAGTGCGGCTTCGGCGTGTTTGACGAGATCGCTGCTCTATGACCAGGTCAAAAATCTACCGTATAAAGAGAAATGGACCATAGATGCCTTGTAACAAGCATTTAAATCACATGACGCTTTCGATGGAAATTCCCCAAAATTCATAAAACTGTCACGTTTTTTCATTCGCTTTCACGAGAAGAACGTGTTTAAACTCGAATACAAGGACCTTGTTGCTTTGTAATAAAGATTAATATTAAATGGTCCTTAAAGTAAGGTTGTCAGAAATAGGAGAGACAATTATTTACAATTTTGTCAAACGAAATTCAACGCTATTCCAAGCAGCCTAGAGCAGTGCAAATTTAGATTTGAGCTGACATTTTCCTGTGTCTTAGTTATACGTTGTCAATAAATACACAAATTTATTGACCTTCTGACAGCTTACATGTTCCAGTTTGCAACGTGTTGACAGAAAATCAGGCGGATCCCGTAAGGACCCTATAAGATTTAAATTAGGTTGTATGTAAAAGGGCTCAAACTATTTTACAAATCTAGATTTACTTTTATTCGATTAATGACATCAGTAAGGGAAAAGATTTGGTGTCATTGTAAAACAAGTGCGATATCAAAGATGCACTATACTGAATTATCCACCATTAGATTCTTCGGCACACGAATTACACTAGCTATTAATATTAACCTTTATCTGTCTTAATTTTAATAACTTAGAACTTTATTAGCGATTTCGGTACAAAAGGAATGTCAAAGGGTCTAGACGGAAACAACCCAATATTTCAGAAAAAATTTGGTAATCTTTATGGATTTAGAAGGGCTTGGGTTTTTTGTGCCATTTCTAGCTCGTGCACTTCAAGTCGTAAATTAGGGGGTCATAAAATAGAATATTTATTGCTTTCCTGTGGGAGGAGCTTAATTCTGACCGAGCTGTGAAGGGAAATCAGGGAACAAAATTGGGCAGTGAAGTTTTAACCGCGAAAGAGTAAAGTCAAACTTTGAAACCTGAAAGGTCTAGACTTTCAGTCCCAGAGAAATCAAGTAAGCTTGAGTCCTGGAGTCTGACCGCGCGCGAAACGTTAGTGAGCAGTGAGTGAATAAGTTATTACACCCTATTCGGTGGATTTCGCGTAGTGATTCAGCCAGAAGGCATATTTTCGAATTTTAGTGTAAACATAAAAATATGTTGAAAGAGTGTAGAATCGAAGGGCGTCCCTGTCTGTGTTTGTTCCGCGAAAGTGTTTAAAGCGCGAGTTATTTATAATTATTCAATTATTTATTAGTGTATTGTATGGTATCTAAGTACTGTGTTTATTATATTCTAACAGTTTTGAATCCCTCATCCCTTTAGCAAGGAGCAGAAGGTTTCCCCTTTACTTGTCCGTCGTTTTGGTTAGGGCAACAGCTTTGTTAAGAACTAGGACAGCTAGGACAGGTCAAACGATGAAGATGGACTACGGCTTCATAACAAAAACTAATACAGGTTTTCATCATCGACGGCTCAACAACTTGAAGCAGAGGACGAGATATTATATTTTCCCAACAGCAGCGTCGCGATTTAGCAGCAGCGAGGCGAACTTCTATGTGTATCACATATAATCTAGGGGCGACACAGCAACAGCAGCCAGAAGGAGTCTTCATACAATTAATTTTCCACAGGTTTAACAGAATATTGCGGCGGAGAATCATAAGTACTTTACTTCAGTTTTTCTCTAGGTGTCGATTAATAGTCATATCAATGATGTTTGTGGGTGTACGTCCGTACCTGTAAAAGAGTGGGGTGGTTCCTCTACGGTTTCCGGTTGTCCTTGTAATGACGTGTCATAAAACTTGCGTACGTAGGTTATCCTGGTCCACAAGCTCGGGGGTTACGGAAATACATTTCCAAACATTACGATATGGTTATGAAGTTTATTGAACTAATTCCTGCGAAGATTACGATAGTTGGACGGGGCTTTCACTGATGCACATCCTATCGGACCTGTAAAAGAGTGGGGTGGTTCCTCTACGGTTTCCGGTTGTCCTTGTAATGACGTGTCATAAAACTTGCGTACGGCGGATTTTCCTGGTCCACAAGCTCGGGGGTCACGGAAACGCGTTTGTGAAAGTTTTTGATTTAATTATCTGAATTTTCTAAAAGGGAAATAGTGTGAAGATGATTGAATGTGTGTGATTGCTATGTAGATGATTATAATGAAAGAGGTTAGAAGGATCTATAGTCTATCGCTTGGATTCTGTCAGGAGCGAGTTTCCAAAGGTCGAGACTCGTTGGCGCAGGTATGGTTGGCAGGGAGCCTGCGATCCTATCATTAGGACTAACACATTCTTCTATTTCTCATTTTGAGATCTAGAATCCTCCCAAACTATTTTTATTCCACAGGAAGAACGAGTACCGGCGAGATACCTTATTATCTTATTTTATTATTGCCCTCTCTCTAGATCAAATATTTCATATCTAAGTATTTTATACCTCTTTTATTATATTTATTTAACTCCGTTATTCGCGAGTGAAAGTGATTAGACGCGATCGTCTATTATGGCCTTTTTGTGAAAAGTGTATCGTGTCGATATGCATAATAGTGTTTAAAGGGGAATACAGTGCTCAACATTTACAAATTAGCCCGTCGCAAGTATTGAGGCCTTTGTCTCGATGCTGACTTCGAACTCGATCCAGGGCCGTTTCCAGACGCTAATCGAAGCTAAGTAGCATGCCTTTAATACAGATAGGTTACTCGTGTGCGATATTATACTTTTTCGTGTTCTGTCTTTACCTTTTCAGCGATTACTATCCAACTTCTTAATTTAATGACTTTACCCATTTACTTACGAAATTAACACACACAGCGTATGATCCTTTTATTATCAAAACTAGACGATCACAACTATTTTATTGGCCAATTATTTGAGAACGTTTAAGGTTCTGTTAACTTCACTTATTTGTATTTATGTATCTATTTTATTTAATGTGAAGGAGTGCCCACCGTGTATGTTTTATGTCATGCCGGGACACGCTCTTCTTACAGATGTTGCCTGTGACCAACGGATTAAGTCATTAAATTTTAATCAGTTAAATAATTGGTTAAAAACTTAATTAAAAGAATCGAAGTTACTACGGCACAAATTAAATTTTATCAAGAATTGGGAAAAGTCAAATAGGAAATTGAACAGGTTACTAAGAAATTAGAGACGTAGGGGCGTATGATTTAATTAAGATATTTTATTACAAAAACGGATACCATTCGTTTACTTAATGATGCGCATGACCACAGAATTTTCACAATAAATACATCGGATATACAGTCTAAGAAACTAGGGGCGTTTAAGCCTGTGTTTCGTTAGATACTGTAAGTTTTAATCCTGATTTATATCAGACGAAGTTTATATGAAGCGGTCCTTCTGCTAAAATGTTTATAGTTTGTTATTGGTTGTGATAAGCATGCTGCTAACGCGACGTCACTATTTCACAAATGCAATCTATTTTTAGAAACGAAAGAAAAAAAAGGGGCGCAACGGAAAGGACGCGCAGGTAGAATTTGTCACAAAGTTTGGCCGTTTTGTGTTTTGAATAATTATTTAGCGTGTACTTTTATCTGATGTATTCTCGTAACATTATTTGTTTGACGGGAAAATTTATGGGGTCTGTTAATATAAAAGAGAGTATTGGTAAAACAATAACATGAAACCTATATACCTTTCTCTATTATCTTTATAGTCACAATTTTATTTTGTTAGATTAGACATGTGATTTTATTGCATTTTTATCTATGTTATTTGCGCGAATTTCCACTTTGAAATTGGTATGGATACTCTATTACCCCTGTGATCTATGTATTTTTAATCTCCTTACAAGTTTTGTATTTATTACTTATTGTTTACGAAAAAAAAACGAAAATGAATCGCGCGCTCTTTGTGCAACACAACGGACAAAAACAGAATTAGATTTAGCATCCCCAAGTCAATATCATTCAGCGCCCTCTATAGGAGAGTTGGAGAACTTTCCAAGAACGTTGCACTATACGTTTCAGAAATTCCAAATGGTCCAAACGAACTCAAAGGTATCGAAGTAGTCGAGAGGTCCTTGAAGTTCACAGTATGCCCACGGGACGTCGCTGGCTTCGCATAGCAGTTATGGCGGGAGTTTTAGTTTTCTGTTGTTTAGAAAAAAAATGGCTGACGCTACCGAACGGCTGTTTCTCCTAAACATCTGATACGTTTTTTTTTTTGTGTTGTTTTGGTTTCATTCAGGGGTTGTGGGTGATCGTTAGAGCTTAGTTTTTTCCCCATAAATACTGTCAGCTGACTACGGACACCTGTTTATCATACTACGCTACTATGACCATTCATTGAGGGATTGTATATTTTTTTTATTTTAGAACAATGATAGAGTAACAAATGCTTCTTCTTATGTTGTTTGGTTGAGCACTGGTTTTCGTTGGGTAATTTAAATATTTGGGAAATGCGTAACGATGCGATACAATTTCTCCTCTTTAATTGCAATCTCATGTGTTAAAGAATAATAGCGTTGGAGCAAAGAGAATATTATGTGTAAAAGTGGACAAAGTGTATAAAATAGACTGGCAACAAATACGTGACAGTGGACATTAAAAAGGTTGAAATTAACAGTGAATAAAAGACTATATTATAAATCTAAACTGAGTGAAATTGAAATTATTTTGTGACTTTAAGAAGAACAATGGAGCGTCGCACAGGAAAAAACAAGGCACCAAAGCCCAGTGAGGTGCGTCGTCATGACTTTGAAGATGAGAACAGCTTGTTGGACAAGATAAGCGAGTTGATTGCTCCGTTAGTGCGCAGAGTGGAGAGTATTTCCTCGAATCCTTCCACATCTACTAGTGGACCAGACGTTATAGTCGAAGACCCAAGGCCATATACGGTCTATATGCAGGCCCCTAAGAAGCCAGAATTTGATGGGACAGTAGTTCATCCGATTACTTTCTTGGAGGAGTTTAAGAAGCATGTAAAGAAAATGAGAGTTGCGGACGATGACGTTTTACTTAGTGCTATAGAGTGTATGACGGGAGACGCGAGGAACTGGGCAAGGGTATTTGAAGGCGATTGGAAAACCTATGCCGATTTTGAGGCCGAGTTTTTGAGCCAATTTTGGGGACGCGAGGCACAAGAGAAGGTGGCGGCAAAAATTGAAAGTGGGAAATGGACGCCGGCAAGCACAAACATGACCAATTACTTTGCAAACTTATATGCAGAGGGAATACGTTTGACGTCATACTTGACTAAAGATGCATTGGTGGGAAAAATAATGCGACATTTTCCTCCGGAGATAAAACGACACTGGATAATGTCGAAGGAGCGTGGAGCGGCCGAAGCTACGCGATTTTTACGGAGTTTGGAAGGAGATTCGGAGGATCTGAATAATGTGAGTGGAGCGACAAAAGCTAAAGGTACCCATCAGTTGGCTGACCAAGCAGAAGAGGCTCAAATGCCAGTACGACCTAAGCCAAACCACACCGAACGGGGAAGATTCGCTAAGTCTGCAGCCATCGAAACAATAAAACAAACTTACGCCGGATGGAGGCCAGAGCAAACCAGGAACAAAACAAGGACGGAAGATAACGAGAAGCCGGCGGAAAACTAGAATCCGTCAGGCGCGAGGCTCTGGCTTTGACGGAAGGGAAAGGAGCCACGTATAATGTTGCACTTAGTATGATGATACAAATGGGATGGGAACCGGGACAGTGTCTGGGAAAGGGACCGGGGAATATTAAAGATATTATAGTAGCACAGGGACAAACTACAAAGCTGGGGCTCGGTTATAGAAATGATTACGAAACTCGATCCAATATTTTACCTGAGATTGCGAGGGCTGCCGAAAGTTTAGGCTTAATGGAGTTCGCGGAAACAGAGCATGAAACTATACCAAAAGCGGAAATAAAGGCTCATATCGCTTCGATATTCGACGAGATGCATTATGACGAGACGGATTTGGCATTAGGGCTACCTACGTTACCAGAGTTGGAGGCTTCTATAGGAGGTGTAACGATTAAGTGTCTAATCGATACTGGATCTCAGGTTACCGCGATCTCTAAACAAACGTATGAAGACATAAAAACCTCACTCGGAGAACTACCGGTTATACCTGTAACGGCAATACAACTAAAGGGAGCAGTCGGACAACGATCTACGAAGATTAATCAAGCAGTATTGATCCCACTGATGATCGCGGAAAAGGTATTAAACACCCCGTGTCTTATAGTAGAAAATCTAATAAGACCAATCATATTAGGTTACAATTGGATGGAGGATAACAATGTGACGATTTACTGTACTGACCCTTGTAGGATCCTAATAGGGTCGTGTGATTTAATGATCGGCATCACAGACTCTAAAGTAATGGTTCAACAAAAAACTATGGAAGTGCCTCAAACGGAACTCAATAACTCTGAAGTTACGCCCGCGTGTCTGACAGAGTCGGATTTAAAGAAATACGTTGAGAAATTAGAGCTGACAGGGCTGGAGAGGAAACTTTTGCTTGATCTTCTTGTTAAACGAAGGAAAGTATTTTCAGAGCATTCAGGCTGCACTCATCTATATGAACATAAAATCAAAATGTTGGATGAGACTCCTTTTACTAAATACCCGTACCCTGTGCCTTTTGCTTACAGGGAAAAGGTAGAGGAAAAATTACGTGAACTAGAGCAGTCAGGTATCATTAAAAGATCTGCTACGCCTTATGCCAGTCCTCTCACATACACAGTGAAAAAGGATGGATCAATCAGGATATTGCTAGACGCGCGAGAACTAAATACTAGAATGGAGGGTGAAACAGAAAAACCTCCCGTAATATCAGAGATACTTCAACAGTTTCATGGAGTAAGATTTATGTCCACTTTGGATTTGAATAACGCCTATTTCCAGATCAAACTTCACAAGGATAGCGTCAAATATACTGGATTTGTATTTAACAACAAATCTTATGTGTATTTGAGGCTGCCGCAAGGGTTAAAAACTGCCGTTTCAGGGTTTTCTAGAGCCATGGACCTCATTTTGGGAGAAGGAGTGCGCGGTTTCTGCACCAACTACTTAGACGACGTATGTTGCTTCACAAAGGAAGACTTGAAAGAACACATACAACATCTCGATCAAGTTTTGGAAAAATTTGAAAACGCTGGGTTTACGTGCAACCTAGCAAAGTGTCAGTTCTTACGTCAAAAACTAAAGATGTTAGGACATATAATTTCACCGGAAGGCATAGAGATGGATGAAGATAAACTCCGGGCTATAAAGGACTTTCCTGTCCCTAAGAAGGTCAAACACCTCAGGGCTTTTCTTGGATTATGTAATTATTATCGCAGATTCATCGAGCGATACAGTCACGCAACAAAACCTTTGTGTAAATTGTTGGAAAAGGAAGTGAAGTGGCACTGGACCAATGAACATCAAAAGGCTTTTGAGGCAGTGAAAGAACTGTTTTTAGACTCTGTGATCTTGAAATATCCTGATAACAACAAAATTTACTACTTGCAGACGGATAGCAGCGGAATTGCGCTGGGTGGGTGTCTATACCAATTAGATGATGATGGAAATCACCATGTCATAGGTTTTTGTAGCAAGGGATTTTCTGAGGCAGAAAGAAAGTGGACAGTTTCCGAACAAGAACTATGGGCCATAATTTTCTGTCTCAGAAAGTTCGAAACTTATCTACGTGGGGCAAGGGTGGTCATAAGAACTGATCACTATGCGTTGACCTTTCTTAGGACGTGGGGATTATATTCCGGGCGTATATCTCGATGGCAAATTTTTCTAAACCAATTCGATCATGTCGTCGAGTACATTCCGGGATGCGAAAATATAGTCGCTGATGTTCTTTCCCGCTATTCAAGTGATGCAAATTGCATTCAGGAAGAAAAGGTTAAACTTCCCGAAATTGCAGTATTTTCGACTGAAAATTCAAGAGAGGTGAAACATTGTTTGAAAATATTAAAAACCAACAGTTGGAAGACGCTAAGCTACGCAGTATTATCGACAAGCTAGCCGCAGATCCTGAAGCTAAAATAGAAGCACTTTTGGAGGGTTATTACACATTACAAGAAGAGGTACTGTATGTTAGACTGCCAGGGAATTTACTTCGGTTGGTTATTCCAGAAGCCAAGATTTCGGAACTAGTGTGGCACTACCATAACGAACTGGGGCACTCCGGTAGCCACAAAATAATTACCTTACTAGTGAGAAAATATTTTTGGCCCTCCATGAAAACAAGGACTAAAGAATTATTAAGGACGTGTCGACTCTGCCAATTGGCCAAACCAAGCAACTGCAACACCGTAGGCCCTAGTAAACCTGTGTTGGCGGAGCAAATTGGAGATAAACTCATGGCGGATTTATATGGACCGTTACCGACTGGAAGATCAGGATGTCAGTACGTTTTTGTAATCCAGGACGTCCTGTCTAAATATGTAAAACTGTACGCTATAAAAAGGGCTACAACCTTAAGCGTGTTGAAATGTGTAAAAAAATTTTGCGAAACAACAGACATGCAACCGAATTGTATAGTGACGGACCAGGGTACGCAATTTCGGTCTGCAGCATGGAAGAACGGGATCAGGGAATTAGGCATTAGGGCTACACACACTACTGTTTATAACCCGCGGCCAAATAGCACGGAGAGGTTTCATAGAGAGCTGGGTAATATGTTGAAGATTTTTTGTAATAAAAGTCATACTAAATGGGCACATGTGTTACGGGACATAGAGGAATGTCACAATGAAACAGTGCATCTAAGTCACAACTACAGTCCGAACTTTTTGTTATATGGAAAGAACTATAGGTCCCGAGTCGAAAATAGTTTCGTTAACCCATTACAGCATAAAGTTTGTTGACGAACTAAATACAGATGTTATGTTAAATAATGCTCACTTGGGATCATTTATGAGAGATTATAAGCCTATCACAGGTCATTTACTTATAGTTATGATTTTATGATCCGTCCGATATATCGGACGCTATGCATAGCGGAGCTAACACAATACTATAGGATGGCCTTGGTGGAGTAAATAAAAAGGGTGGTTATTTAGCAAAGGTTTTAAAAAAAGGTAAGAAACGACAAAAACTAATCAGATACAAATGAAATGATGAATAACCAATCACTGATAGTCAATAAAACACCTAGGGTGAAGGCCTACGTCACATTTCAGGCATTTGAATTTCGCTTTTCCTCCACATTTACTTGCACAGCGGCGTACTGTGCATATGGGCAAAATACAATGCTCTTTCCCATCAAAGATGACAAAGCTTAGGCTGGTTTTTGTCCTTGGTGCGGCGGAGTTCCACTTGTGACAAGCAAACTTCGAGCCACATACCTAACTTCTAAATGCAAACAGTGATTCAGTCTCTTTATTGAAACCATTTTTTCTTGAAAGTAGCCATCTGTTCACCATGGATACATCTATAAAGTATGCAAAAATTGGCCACCACCATTTTTTGATCACACTTGCACACACCACTCCTGTGCTTGTAAGGATGAAAGTGGCTCGTTATCTTCCTCATCGCTCCTCACTTGATGAAGGTGATGATAAAGGTAACTGCAATATCTCAGTACTCGATGGTGGAATATTTGTCGTAGCATTATCTCTCCTTAGTTGTAAACGCTGCAACTCACATTACTGTGAAACAACTTGCGTCCAAAGTTGTTTAGGTTGGCGCCATTCTCATCGTCAGACGCGTCACTATCCTCATCCTTAGCCTGTCCACCCCGTTCAACAGGTGGCTCGACATAAAAAAAGGTCTTTCCCGGTCTCACTATCATCTTTGCATTCTAATTCGGATAATATTTCATAAGTCTTCAAGCTATAAAAAGCAAAGAGAAAACCAAACCTTAGTGTCCGCTATGCATAGCGTCCGATATATCGGACGGCATCAAAATCACACCCCCAGGGAGCAAAGTGACAGTATTCATAAGAAAAAGAAGTCATTTTTGTGCTGGTAGATAATATGGCAACAAACAGAAAAAGTTTTGGTGAACAAGTTTGAAAAAGTTTACGAGAAAAATAAAATAATGCTTACTCTTTTTTCAAAATACTTCGACTTTGTTCCGCCATTATCTAAAAAGACAAATGACAAGCGCTGTTTGTCAATATCTCATTACAAACTGTGTTTCCAGTGTAAAATATATATTCAACTATCGATAGATGACAAAAAACAGACGAAAACAATAATTTTTATTATTGAAATTGTCAAATAACTTGCGTCCGATTTATCGGACGTTATGCTGTAATGGGTTAAGGAAGACTCAAGTGAGTCAATGTTTGAAGCTCGAAAAAGGGCCGCGGAAAATTTGAAAATTAGCGCCAAAAAAAGAAGTGAGTATTTTAATAAAACTCATCGTCTCAACTTCTACAAGATAGGAGAACGAGTAAAGGTACGCACATACCCAAAGTCAGATGCGACAAGAAAGGAAGCAGCAAAACTGTCACTTAGATATGCAGGACCGTACGTCATCGGAGCAATTCCATATCAAAATGCATATACCCTAGTAGATCCAAAAACAAAAAGGATTATAGGAAATTATAATGCTTATAATCTCGAAAAATATTATGGAGTTTAACGCTGATTTTAGATAAGATAATTAGTAATAATTTACTTAAGAAGTTATTTTACAAATATAATGGCTCCATTTCCTTTTCGTCAACCCTAGAAGACAGAATTTTATATAAAAAAAAAATATATATATATAAAAAAAAAAAAAAAAAAAATATATATAATAATAATAATAAAAAGAAAAAAAAAATTGTACTTAATTATAATAAAATTATCCACAATAGTGTTTGGAACATAAGGCTAAGATTGGATTATGTTTGATATTAAATTGTGTTGTGTGTTTGGTAACTTATCATTAAATTTGTATTCTTTAACATAGGTTTGGTCTGTCCCGTCTGACCTGTAGCGGTACTTGCATGTTATTTTTTTTTTGTTTTTTTGTTTACTTTAATTTTATTTTTATTTTTTTGAAAAATTGGTAACTGTTATTTACCAATTTTTCATTGTGAGGAAGTGTGCTGTTTTTTTTTAATAAACCCCTATTGAAATTATTTTGTGCCTTTCTATTCTTCTAACCGAATGCCACAAAATATTTAGGGGCGTTCTGTAACAAGGGGAAGTCGACCTTAACAGATTGACTCTCCCTGTGTTTCAGTTTTCATGATATAATTGTTTAAAATCGAGCCAAGTAACGCCATCTATTATTTTACCAGTGTAAGATCCCTTACAGGATGGAAGGGATGATCACGCCCAATTCGTATAGAAGTTGTGTGTACAGATCAACGACTCGACGAGCATGCACAACATTGTATGGAGGCGACGTCCGATCCAGAGTGCGGCTTCGGCGTGTTTGACGAGATCGCTGCTCTATGACCAGGTCAAAAATCTACCGTATAAAGAGAAATGGACCATAGATGCCTTGTAACAAGCATTTAAATCACATGACGCTTTCGATGGAAATTCCCCAAAATTCATAAAACTGTCACGTTTTTTCATTCGCTTTCACGAGAAGAACGTGTTTAAACTCGAATACAAGGACCTTGTTGCTTTGTAATAAAGATTAATATTAAATGGTCCTTAAAGTAAGGTTGTCAGAAATAGGAGAGACAATTATTTACAATTTTGTCAAACGAAATTCAACGCTATTCCAAGCAGCCTAGAGCAGTGCAAATTTAGATTTGAGCTGACATTTTCCTGTGTCTTAGTTATACGTTGTCAATAAATACACAAATTTATTGACCTTCTGACAGCTTACATGTTCCAGTTTGCAACGTGTTGACAGAAAATCAGGCGGATCCCGTAAGGACCCTATAAGATTTAAATTAGGTTGTATGTAAAAGGGCTCAAACTATTTTACAAATCTAGATTTACTTTTATTCGATTAATGACATCAGTAAGGGAAAAGATTTGGTGTCATTGTAAAACAAGTGCGATATCAAAGATGCACTATACTGAATTATCCACCATTAGATTCTTCGGCACACGAATTACACTAGCTATTAATATTAACCTTTATCTGTCTTAATTTTAATAACTTAGAACTTTATTAGCGATTTCGGTACAAAAGGAATGTCAAAGGGTCTAGACGGAAACAACCCAATATTTCAGAAAAAATTTGGTAATCTTTATGGATTTAGAAGGGCTTGGGTTTTTTGTGCCATTTCTAGCTCGTGCACTTCAAGTCGTAAATTAGGGGGTCATAAAATAGAATATTTATTGCTTTCCTGTGGGAGGAGCTTAATTCTGACCGAGCTGTGAAGGGAAATCAGGGAACAAAATTGGGCAGTGAAGTTTTAACCGCGAAAGAGTAAAGTCAAACTTTGAAACCTGAAAGGTCTAGACTTTCAGTCCCAGAGAAATCAAGTAAGCTTGAGTCCTGGAGTCTGACCGCGCGCGAAACGTTAGTGAGCAGTGAGTGAATAAGTTATTACACCCTATTCGGTGGATTTCGCGTAGTGATTCAGCCAGAAGGCATATTTTCGAATTTTAGTGTAAACATAAAAATATGTTGAAAGAGTGTAGAATCGAAGGGCGTCCCTGTCTGTGTTTGTTCCGCGAAAGTGTTTAAAGCGCGAGTTATTTATAATTATTCAATTATTTATTAGTGTATTGTATGGTATCTAAGTACTGTGTTTATTATATTCTAACAGTTTTGAATCCCTCATCCCTTTAGCAAGGAGCAGAAGGTTTCCCCTTTACTTGTCCGTCGTTTTGGTTAGGGCAACAGCTTTGTTAAGAACTAGGACAGCTAGGACAGGTCAAACGATGAAGATGGACTACGGCTTCATAACAAAAACTAATACAGGTTTTCATCATCGACGGCTCAACAACTTGAAGCAGAGGACGAGATATTATATTTTCCCAACAGCAGCGTCGCGATTTAGCAGCAGCGAGGCGAACTTCTATGTGTATCACATATAATCTAGGGGCGACACAGCAACAGCAGCCAGAAGGAGTCTTCATACAATTAATTTTCCACAGGTTTAACAGAATATTGCGGCGGAGAATCATAAGTACTTTACTTCAGTTTTTCTCTAGGTGTCGATTAATAGTCATATCAATGATGTTTGTGGGTGTACGTCCGTACCTGTAAAAGAGTGGGGTGGTTCCTCTACGGTTTCCGGTTGTCCTTGTAATGACGTGTCATAAAACTTGCGTACGTAGGTTATCCTGGTCCACAAGCTCGGGGGTTACGGAAATACATTTCCAAACATTACGATATGGTTATGAAGTTTATTGAACTAATTCCTGCGAAGATTACGATAGTTGGACGGGGCTTTCACTGATGCACATCCTATCGGACCTGTAAAAGAGTGGGGTGGTTCCTCTACGGTTTCCGGTTGTCCTTGTAATGACGTGTCATAAAACTTGCGTACGGCGGATTTTCCTGGTCCACAAGCTCGGGGGTCACGGAAACGCGTTTGTGAAAGTTTTTGATTTAATTATCTGAATTTTCTAAAAGGGAAATAGTGTGAAGATGATTGAATGTGTGTGATTGCTATGTAGATGATTATAATGAAAGAGGTTAGAAGGATCTATAGTCTATCGCTTGGATTCTGTCAGGAGCGAGTTTCCAAAGGTCGAGACTCGTTGGCGCAGGTATGGTTGGCAGGGAGCCTGCGATCCTATCATTAGGACTAACACATTCTTCTATTTCTCATTTTGAGATCTAGAATCCTCCCAAACTATTTTTATTCCACAGGAAGAACGAGTACCGGCGAGATACCTTATTATCTTATTTTATTATTGCCCTCTCTCTAGATCAAATATTTCATATCTAAGTATTTTATACCTCTTTTATTATATTTATTTAACTCCGTTATTCGCGAGTGAAAGTGATTAGACGCGATCGTCTATTATGGCCTTTTTGTGAAAAGTGTATCGTGTCGATATGCATAATAGTGTTTAAAGGGGAATACAGTGCTCAACATTTACAAATTAGCCCGTCGCAAGTATTGAGGCCTTTGTCTCGATGCTGACTTCGAACTCGATCCAGGGCCGTTTCCAGACGCTAATCGAAGCTAAGTAGCATGCCTTTAATACAGATAGGTTACTCGTGTGCGATATTATACTTTTTCGTGTTCTGTCTTTACCTTTTCAGCGATTACTATCCAACTTCTTAATTTAATGACTTTACCCATTTACTTACGAAATTAACACACACAGCGTATGATCCTTTTATTATCAAAACTAGACGATCACAACTATTTTATTGGCCAATTATTTGAGAACGTTTAAGGTTCTGTTAACTTCACTTATTTGTATTTATGTATCTATTTTATTTAATGTGAAGGAGTGCCCACCGTGTATGTTTTATGTCATGCCGGGACACGCTCTTCTTACACGTCGTATCGAAGCGAGTTCTTAACAAAATCCTGTATCTTTAAAGCTTTAAAGTTCTTTAAGTTAAATAGTGTTAAGAAAACATTGACCCAGTAGAAATAATTGCACCGAACTTTGAGCGCCACAACTCAGATCCGAGCTCTTCGTCTGACCGCGGTCCTGTCTTTTATTTAACTCGCTTAACACTTCTTTGAGACGGAAACTTTTCATAAGTTTCGCCCGTTTCGTTTGGCTCTCCAAACTTGTCCCGGAACAAGTTCCGCGGCTTTGGACCCACTGTACCCTTAGGTTTGGACCACAAGCAGTGAACGCGATAATTTCTCATTATATTTTTCATGACATTGGTTCAAACTCGATCGCCGCGGACGCCGCGTCGTCGAGTCGCCGCGCCAGCGGTAAAACATTCGGCAGGAGTTTATACATTAAAATTTCTGAATGCCACTACTCGTGAGGTTTTCAAAATCTCTTGGACAGTCTTAACAGAATGTTCTTGCCGCCCCGATGGACCATGGATGCATTTTCTCAAAAAAATAATGTCAAAAAAAGATTGTTAATTGAACTTCAATACGGGCAAATATTTCGAGTAAATAAACCGGTTCAACTGTGCGGACTTTTTTACAGAATAGACCCCTATATTCTAGACTAATAGTGCCCACAATTGCCAAATAGGTCACGGGGCTGCCATTACATCCAGAAAAAGGTTGAGGTTGTTCCATCAAAATACGACGACGATGTCGACCAAACATTTCTTGATTCAGAAATTAACACGAACAATTCACAGAGGACCTCAAGGCTGTAGGGGACAAATCCGAGGCACCATAGGGTCCAAGACCATTTCGCGTAATCCAGACTAGGCGAGATAAGCCTGCCTACCCTGTCCCTTCTTTATCTCTGGAAATAACCGCCTTTTATACCAGTTTTACGGAGTTTAATCATGTACCTATGCGATAATGGGTAAAGGGTTTCAAGTAAGAAATGAAAGAGACGTCTCTACTTACTCGTTTGTGGATTTAGTAGTTTAATTAATTAATAAGTTATAGTCCTGAGAATAATCCGGAAGTTACCTGCAATTATGGAGCAAATTGAGGATTTTGCCCTTATAAAGTTCCTTATCAATGAGGAATAAGCTCCAAAAATCTAAATTTAAAAGGTGGGAGCCATTTATTGGGATCATTGCCCTTCCAAAACATTGATTTATTAGTGGCATGGACTTTTAAAATAAGGGAGAGAGTCGACTGAAGATGTCCCTCGCCCGAGACACCTTTTTGACTCCACCACATCGAATACATCGAAAAAATCGATAAAGTTGTATTGGAAGACGCCCGGTTGAAAAAAAAACCTCTATCTGCATTAATCGTTTGTGGTTTTGGACTAACCTTGGTTTTTGTTGTATTGAGTTATGTTATTTACGGTATACTAATTAGGAGATGTCGTGACGTACCTGGCTGCGAAGGAATGGCCTGTGATCAAAGTGCATCGAGAATGCTGGACCGACAAGAGGATAACTCTTAAATATAATTAAAGATGACTAAGTAAGGTGTTGTAAAATTAAAATGATTCGAGAATATACTCATGATTCACTCAAGTCTGCCAGTGCAATTGCACACTTTCAGACATAATTTCTGACATAAGTTCTATTCCCAGATAACATAATATAACACAATTTTATTTTGCAATATAAATGACAAAGGATAAATCAAGCAGTGTCATAAAAACACGGTACATACATCGAACGAAGGCTGACGATGTTGGTGATCGAATCGCGGGTCTCAAGTGGGAATGGGCAGGAGACCAGGCGAGGCGGGAGGATGGCCGGTGGACCAGGGCATTGTCAGAGGGGCGGCCAAGAGTTGGACGGCGGCGGTCGGTAGGAAGACCTGCAGCTCGATGGTTGGACGACGTCGTTGTGGCGGCAGAGGGCCCATGGATGCTGATGGCGAAAGACCGCGAGAGGTGGCGCGAGGGGAAAAAGGCCTATACCCAGCAGTGGGCAAAGATGGGCTGATGATGATGAAGTCCATTTTGTGAAGAAACGCAAGTCTTTGGTCTTAGGTCTTTGGTCAATTGTTCATAGGTTTATGTCGCTCTTCCTCCCGCATCGCTTTCGTTGCCTCAACCTTACCATGGAGAGTAAATTGGAGAGTACTCCGTTCTATGACCGGTTTTATGACGCCCGCTAAATGGACAGATATTATGACCAAAGATAGGCAAAAATACCTTCACGAGCTTATCCGCATTGCGAGTGATAGAAGTCTGCACCACCACCTTAGATGAAAACAAAAAAGGGAAGATACGGCACTCACCCATTACGCGTGGTCCTGCAAAACTGAGTCCATGGACTCACTTTCATTCAGTCGCCGCCGGTTGGACACTGTTCTTGTCTCGCTCGGACTTGTTGGTTTAGCGTATCGCTTATTCACCGAGTTAAAGCTGTGAGAGTTTATGTGCATGAGTGCGTTCGAGCCCATTTTTTCACGGCTGCTAGTAAGAATGTGCCGTATCTTCCCTTTTTTGTTTTCATCTAAGGCTGGTATTAATAGTCCTCTGAGATCACCTACTTGAGATCGGTCTCAAGTAGGTGAACTCAGAAAACAAAAATCACCGACTTGAGACATTGGCTTATTAATAAACCTATCTTAGGCGCGAACTTGAGTCCTCGATTTGAGTAAAGAATGAACTATTTGAACGAATGATACCATTTAAGGTTCAAAATGTGGTCAAAAAGCTTAAACCCAACTCAAAAGTACTAGGCGCCCATACATTATAAAGAGACTATTCGAAAAGGCACAACCTGAGTTTGGCCTCCTTTTGGTCCATAAAATTGTCCATGGTCCGGTGTTATTCAGTTGGCAACTTGTCATTTCTATAATAGTCCTGGATTCCACAAACATAAAAGTGATGTTACAAGATATAACACGAACTCTACTCCAAATAGGTACTCGATTATAATAACTAGTGGTTCACCCCGAACTGTGAACTCAGGATGACTAACTTTTTGCTAACCCCATATCCACTCTTCGTCCGATTTGGATTTGGATGTTAGAATTTTAAAATTCTTTTAATTCCATTAAGCCGCCTTTATATTTTTATGACGACACAATCATTCATACATACAAACATACAAACATACTTCGATCGCTCGTTCAATATGACGACACAATTTTGTAGCGGCACCCTGGTCTAGACAAAAAGGAACAGATCTGACTCGCTTCAGCCATTTTTATTCAGCATTGTTATTCGTTACTTTGGCAACAGAGAGCTTGATCTTGAGTGAGTAACTCAGCATATTAATAAAGCAGCGCTTACTTGAGACCGATCTCAAGTCCTCGACTTGGGTCAAGAATGAACTTTTTCAACGACTTGAGTAAAGAATGTACTAGGCTACCATACATTAGAAAGAGGCTAGCCACAACCTCAGTTTCACCTTCAAAGAGGTTTGTAAGGTGAACAACTTTTTTCACTGTTTTCAGAACTGTCGAATAAAAGAAAAAACTTTTTCTATTGTCAAACATCAGTCAAACTACGAAAATAATTATTATAAAAATGTCTCGTAAATTCTTGTGATTTTCAGTATATTGAACGTTTTAGTCGGTTATGGATAATAAATGGCGCCAGAGAGGTTATTTTCAATATTTTGGCCGAAAAATATCATGCCGGAAACTTCCAACAGAGAGCTTCATTTCATTCGAGCTTCCGTTATTCGAGCTTCCGTTTTTCGAGCTTCAGTACCTAGCGGACCCAGTTGGATGACCTCTACAAACGAGTTGCTGACAAGACAGGTATTTATTCACTATAATTGTATAAAATATACATAGTTCACGATACAAGTTACAGATATCGTCAGTTAGGTCTTTAAAATACCCCATCATCAACGTTTTTTGCGCATTTAATATAACTTTAGAGGTTATGTTTACGTAGAGAAAGTAGTAATTAGCCAAGCGAATTTATAATAAATTATAGAGCGACTGCAAACCTAACGTTTGATCGCTGCGCACATCATTCTACTACATTAATGTTTTATTTTGATTACAGGAAAATCAGAAAGTACCTACTGTCCGACGCATAATCGACGAAGTTAGGGCGTTATGATAGGAGGGATAAAAACCAAGGCAATTTTAAAACACCAGCTTTGGTCCCGAAACCTGGAATAATGTGTGGAGAATGAACACATAAAATGAGGGGAAGAATACTCGACTCAGCGCAAATTCATGTCAGGTGTAGAAATTTTAGATGATGATTAGGAAACAATATTGTATTAATAAATATGTTACAACTCTTCCAGGCTTGTTTATTTTCCAATTAGAAAAAAAAAGATAATTATGTAACATTAATTAAGGTCTTCCCTATTCAGATTTATCTTCAAGTATCAACTTAATTTACTAAATACCTACTACTCGTCTGAATGATACCACACCCTCAAGTTTTCCCTACTATATCCGCTTTATATTTTATGCATGCCTAGTAACCTCTATGGTCCAACTGGGCTTTGAAAAAAACTAGGTACGAGTAAAGAGGTTTGAATTGTATGTTGTGCTGCCATCTACATGATATGTATCATACTACATGAAGCTTTCTGTCACCAATCGCCATATAAGAGATTCCGGATGTTTATGCACGCCTAATACCTTCAGACCATTGACATGACGTCATTCACGTTACAGCACTCAAATTCTATTGTACACACGACAGCACGTCAAAGTGTACACTTTTGTTGTAAAGTCGACCGTAACGTAAGCGAGTAGAGTGCTAGCGTGTAAAGGTCGACGTGTTGTCGTGTGTACGTGCGTTTCACGAAACAATTCCCTTGGATTGTACAAAAATAGTCCCTATTACATCGTAATAAGAGTTTCGTCAAGGGAACTCTTTCGTGAAACGCAATAGAGCCCGGATTTTCAGTAAGGAAAGAGTTGAAATATACTTTCTGCCTTTTTATTAGTGTGTGGTGTAGTTTCTTACAAGATTATGGGAGCCTGCAAAAAGTAGTTTTTCTTTGAAATTAATACCTACTTAATTTTGACAACACTTCAGTATTTGGCCAAGTACAAGCTCGTAGCTTCTGATTCTACCATGCCTTTATAGGTAGTATTTGAGTTTTAGATGGTGACGCGGTGGTGGCATAATGGGTAGAACAATGGACTCGGAATCGACGGATCCTGGTTCGAGTCCCGATGAGGGCATGTACCCTACCCATGACATTAATTTATTTCAAAGTCGCATACATACCACTCCCTGACTGTGAAGGAAAACATCGTGAGGAAACCGGAGCGTCTGAGGCTATATACCAAACTAAACTCAAACTTAGTACCAGCTTATTTTTTTAAACCTCAGCTCTTCGGAGTTCTTGCTTGGTAATATGACTGTGGGGCTCTGAGCTGCTGGAGTTTTGCAGCTCGAAGAACTCGGGCTGGTAGAAACACTTTTCTGGCTAGTCATAGCGATGTGGTAGAGGTGCCGGTCGAATGACGACGACAAATTATTTCACACCACAAGGTCCCTTTCCACGTAACTTCCGATGTCGACTATGGTCCTAAGTATATTGTTAAGCTGCAGCTTCTTGTGGTAGGTTCGCTTTGGATGCGCGCTGACTAAACATCATTTTTGTATATTAATTATCAAAGAAAATAACTCCCCTTCTTGCTTTGCGTAGTCGGGTAATGAAAAACACGAACTTGAGTCGGCTATCGCCTGCACTTGGAAATGACAGTCGCAAGTCTGGTCTCAAGTAGGTGAACTCACGTAAGATTGTGTCTATTAATAAGCCAGCGACTCCGGTCTCAAGTAAGTGATCTTACAGCTTCTTAACATTTTATGCATGCCTAGTACTCTAAACCACGTTGTATTGAAATTGAGACGTCACTGACTGTCAAAAGATGAATGACTCACTCAATTCCGAGCTCAAGTCGGCTCTATTAATATGGCGTCGACTCAAGTAAGTCGACTCACTCAAGCAAGTCGGCTAATGTCAATGTCAATCTCAAGATCGTGACTATTAATAAGCAGACAGCTACTCAAGTTTGACATTACCCAAGGCTTGACATTTACCTCCTTGAGATCGATCTCAAGTAGGTGAACTCAGACGACTATTAATACCACCCTAAGACCACCACCATTTTTGTAAATAACCAAGTTCTGGTGTACAGTACACATGAAGGCAAGTAGAAGCTTACACGCTAGCACTTTACTCGGTAACGTTACGGGCGACAAAAGTGTACACTCTGACGTGTTGTCGTGTGTGCAATAAAGTGGTCTCGCTCTCTCTCTTTCTCTCACAGATTTAGGATGAATGGATGAGTGGATAGATAAGGTAGGTACTCAATGGAACCCAACTTATTTTTTTCTGAATTCCAGCTTAGGATTGCATTTTAAGGCTCGGTATAAGGCTAACTAGCGCCACCAATGTTAAAAAAATCATAAAATATCTTCCTTTAGAAGAAGTTTCTGAAAAAATCCTAAGATGAGCCTATGCGCCATGCTTTTCTAGATTTTTAAGTGTAGATACCCTCTACGAAATTTACTTTTAAACTAAAAATTTTTCGATAACCGCCAAAAGCGGCCGTTTTTGGCAGTTATCGAAAATTTTTTAGCTTAAGACTAGAAATTGAGTTGGGTAGCTACACTTAAAAATCTAGAAAAGCATGGCGCATGAGCTCATCTTAGGATTTTGTCAGAAACTTCTTCTGAAGGGACATATGATTTTTTCAACATTGGTGGCGCTAGTTAGCCTTATACCGAGCCTTAAGTGCACGTTACGAGCGGTTGTTACCAAACTATTTCAATATAATATTTTTACAGTCCTAGCAGAAATAATAGAATTTATACGACCGCATAAATTATTTTTATAAAGCGAAACTTAATATGGCTGCACCGCATAATCTAATTTCCATCATCGCAATTTTTTTGTTCTTTCTTTTATCGCGTGACTGTGAGTACTGAATAATAAGAGGCAGAAGTTAACTACCTTTAAAAGACAAGCCTTTGTATCCACAGAAAATTGGTGCGGAGCCAACTAACCGTATTATAGATTTATTTAAGAAAATTAAATGTACTGAGGAGACTAATTATGGAAAAAGGAACTATTGTACTAATTTATTGTAATTTAATAAGGTTTGACGATAGCAACTGAGATATGTTATTGCAACTGGTTGCAATAAAGTATTGAGTATTGAGTATATTTTTGTTCAGCGATTTTTTGTTCGCGGCAATAACATAGTTATTTTCATTATTGTAAACAACAGAATAACAATAATTCAGCCGATTATTGCGTTCTTGTCATCAACAAGTTTTTTGAGAAGTGCCACTGCTTCGTAGAACAAAACACATAATCGGCTGAATTATTGTTGTTCTGTTGCTTACACTCATGAAAAGAAGGCTATGTTATTGTAGCGAACGAAAAATCGCTCAGTTTAGCTCAGTAAAGTTTAGCTACAAAATGTAGAAAACATTGAACATTTTGAATTTCCCGCCACGTTGCTATCGTCCCACCATAGAAAATTTAGGCCAGATTGCCGCCGTCGCTCGGTAGCCTAGAAGGCTGGCGGCGTTGCCCCGCTGGATGGCGAGGCTCAGCCTTTGCCCAAGGTAGGCTGCAATCACTTTTCTGAACATTCCCAAGATCACGCTACTCGAGCGCGCCAAAAACTGGGGGTCTACCGGCTAAAACGAAGCCGATTACCATTGGCAAAAATCGAAGTTCGATTTATGAAAAATTAACTGGGTGGCAGTAAAATAAACTGGGTTGACGTACATTTTTCAAAAATCGAACTTCGATTTTCGCCAATGGTAATCGGCTTCGTCGTAGCCGGTAAACCCCCTGGGACTTCTTTACTTTTCTGTGTTTTCCTACGAGCTTCTAGTCCGCAAAAAGGTTTTTTACAGTGCAATTTCAGAGTTGTCTGCTATAATCCCAGCAGGATGCATGCAGACGCAATGTTAATAAAAGGCGAGTAGTAAAAAGTGCTCTCGCTCGAAAAAAGTTTCTTTCCCGTCCTACCACTATTGGTTCGAACTGCTGTTAATGGATGCGGTTTTTTTAACCGACTTCAAAAAAGAGGAGGTACTCGTAGATACTCAATTCGACCAGTGTTTTTTTATGTCCCTTCTTCCACTTTGGTAATCATGGTTTTGTAACCAGAGGTTCTACCGGCTAAAACGAAGCCGATTACCATTGGCGAAAATCGAAGTTCGATTTATGAAAAATTAACTGGTTGGCAGTAAAATGAACTGGGTGGCAGAACATTTTTCAAAAATCGAACTTTGTCTTAGCCGGTACACCCCCAGTTACCAAAGAAGAATTTATTTTCGCTGTTTTGTAACCAGTTATAAAATTTATGTTTGTTACCTCAGAACTTTTTTCTAGGTGGATCGATTTTGATGATTATTTTTTTCATTTAAAAGGGTGAAATACTTTCCGTGTGGTCCATTAAAAATATGGTGAAGATAGAATGAAGAACTTTGGAGATGGAGAAAAATTCTCAATGGACGGAAGCAGATCACTAGGAATCAGCGCAGTAGCTAATAACAGTGAACCTTTGAACCAGTGAAGTCGGTTTTTTTATAAGTTTATTCAATTTTCGATTTTTGTTGCAATGTTTTTATTGTTTTATGACCGTGTTGGGGGAAAAATCCAACTTTATAAACTTGGTGACATTTACAACCGTTGACCTTTCCTTTTATTTGATTTTGTGATTTTAAAAGTACAGATTTCGATTCCATTCACAAAATATGTTTGTGTTGAATCTTTGGTATGAATGTATGGACTAACAATGTCGAACTCATTAAAGCTATTATACTTTTAAGTCTTTTTATTTTTTCAAACGAAACGTAATTTCGCGTAAATAAAAAGGCAAAATTATAAACAAGACCAGCTTCAAAAAATTCCCTAGCACGGAAAAGTGCTTAAACCATAGTAGATTTCAGAAACACAGCCTTAGAAAATATAGGATAGGACAGACAGCGTAGGCATGGGTCCTTCGGGTAAAGTTTACTCTCCTAATTAATACTAATTTCAAAATTTTTAATACGCCCGCTATTTTAGCTTAAATTTGTACAAATCTCATAAACGGCTGAACCGAAATTGATAAAACATATCTAAGAACTCTAGCTAGAAAACCAGCTTACAAATAAATAAAAAACCGTATCCAAATCAGTTCATCCGTTTAAGGGCTACGTACTTCAACTTATAAACTTATAACACCCCTCATTTTGGGTCAGGTGTTAAAAATAGTTTTTTATTATTTTATTTTATTTATTGGGAAGCATGATGATTAGTAGTACCTGCTAATCATCTTGAATTAATTTTAGTCTGCCAGAAATAGCAAAACAAAACGAATAAATAATGACAACAAGTTAACTGAGGCATGCTGTGACTGGGAATGAACATCGTAATTAAATTTATTGTGCAAACGTAACTGCCTGTTCGCGTGATACATTGCCTTCATTTCCGATTTGCTTTAGATTTGGCCGCTTATTTATTACAACCTTTTTTCTTTCCTCCTTTTTGCGCAGTTCTTCTTTTTTGATGCTATTTAATGAGGCTACCGCGCTTGGATTTGTCGCTTGGGGCGCTCTTGTTGCGTAAGGTCAGAAATGTGGGGGCTACAAGGGTTTATTTCTAATTAGAATAATGTTGTAAATATTTTGCAATATCTGAGATTAGTTATGGTAAATAGTTGATGTCCCACTGCTTGAAAACACTGTTTGCCATCGTGTGAAAGTTTTATCTTTCCGAAAATTGTGTTCTAATTTTTTTCGTATAGTCGGCCACACGCTAGGATACCCTTTTTTGTTCGATTGGCGCCCTTATGCCACGCGCGGTAAGAGCTGCCATGGGGTATCTGTGACTGTGGCCGACCGTACAACACGGTGCTGGCTCGATGTGTTTATTGGTACCTACAGTCTTAAGGAAGGTATTTAATATGATTAAATTTAATTTAAATGCCACTGCGCTTACCTACTGCACCAAATGTATAGAACAGCTGATATTTCTTTCGAGATTTCGCACTTCGACACCCTGTATAAATAATAAAATTTAATGATGTCAAAACCTACTTCAACTTAAATCCTAAAGGACTGCACTGCTCCTGAAATAACGACTGCTTTATGCATTCAAAACTAAACCTTAAACAATTCATCAGAAGCAATGCTCACTGGTCTAAATTCGAATGAGCTTCTGAGTCAATTAATTCCCTACGGATCGGCACCGTCGGAACCCTAGACTAGACATCCTAGAAAGGAATCAGAATATCCAATGCATTCTGGATGTTATTGCTTTGATTTAAATTGCAAAGATGTTTAGATGTTTTGAATACGTGCTACTGTTGGTCTAAAATATTTTGATTTATGATGTCAAATATCAACTTTAATTTACTGCGACACGAAATTGAAGGAGTCTTCTACTTCTCTGCATTTTTTTCCGCTGACCAAAATTTATAGCCAGCAAAAAAAAGAAAAAGATAAAATTATGTTAATTGATCCTTTTTCATATAGTGGCCAAAATACTCTAAGGAGCCAACTGACGTTTGAGTACTAGAAATGACAGAAATCGCGAAAAACTTTCCCCATACATTTTTATACAATACAATACACAGAAAACTTTTAACTCAAATATGACTACTTTTCTGTTACATTTTTGGTACTTCAAGCTTGTAAGTTAAATAAGTAATCTTGCTATAACGGTGTGAAGCAACTTGGAGTTTCGAACCACTATTTCGTAGATGGTCTACGCGATGAGCTACGCCGTAGTGGAGCTACGCAGCTCCACTACGGCGTAGCTCATTGCTCAGTGGAGCTACGAGCCTATTCATGGTAAAAATAAAAGCCTTTGCATCTACGTAATGAGATGATTCATACAGCGTCCAGTGGTACCTTCACTCACACTAGAAGAGACCACTCGGCGCTGCAGTGCCTGGGCCATTGTTTTAGATGGAGTAGGCTTGCCCAGCACCTATACCATCCTGACAGCTTAGTCAGCCTAGTCCACAGGAAAGACAAATACAAGTCAATACGTGTGGAGCCAACTAAGCTGCCTATTTATGGTAACAAAGATCAATATATTTATGTGATCAACTCCCAAAAATTGATAACTCCTAACAAATTGCATTTTTATATGCAAAAGAGGTGTCGCAATAGAACGGTACTCCGTTCACCATCACGAATTGTATTTGAAAAAGCAATTTGAACTGCTCCAAAGTTCAAACATATTATAAAGTCTTTTGATCTTCAGTAACATTGTTATAATAAGTTTTGCACGTAGATAGTTTCAAGTCGGGGTGCTAGATTGACCTAGCAAGGCAAATACTTGGTCAGTTGCGTAAGGCGGTTCGTTCAGTCAATACCGGGCTACTAAACGAGATTTAAAATTTGCTTCGCGTGGCAGCCTCGTCGAGATGATCGGTCAGTCTGTCTAAATGCACCCAATCTCAAACAATGCTTCTGTTATTTAAAAATATATAACAGTGAACAGCACGTCGAGGCATATTAGCGCCGCCAATAAAAAAAAAACTTCTTTTTGGATTCAGTTTTTGCTAAAAACGAGCAGTCATTAATGAGAATCCCTAAGTTTATCTATTTTAAGGATCTAAGGCCTAAATTTCAGATCCTAGAACCTTCATAAGAAAAAAACGGCCACTTGACTTGTGCGGTATTCACAACATTATTCTAATAAGAAATAAAGCGTGGCAGCCTCGTCGAGATGCTCGGTCAGTCTGTCTAAATGCACCCAATCTCAAACAATGCTCCTGGACTTTTAAGGCAACGATCAAGGCACACTAGCGCCGCCAATGAAAAAAAAAACATAATCTTCTTTTTGGACGCATTTGTTGCTAAAAATGAGCCGTCAAATGAGAGTCCCTAAGCTTAACTATTTTAAGGATCTAGGTCTAGATTTGAGATCCTGGAACCTTCGATTAAATCCCGCACAAGAAAAAAACTGCCACTTTTGACTTGTGCGGGATTTATTTACAACATTATTCTAATTAGAAATAAACCCACGTAGCCAATACAAACAGTGACATTTCCGACCTCACCTATAATAGCGCCCCTAGCGGCCAATTCTTGCGCGGTAGTTGTCATTGTTGGCGCGTAAAGGTTGACGAAGAAAGTAGAGATCCTGAAGACCATCCAAAAGAGGAAGCTAGAGTACTTCGGCCACATAATTAGAAATAATAACAACAAATACAGCCTCCTTCAACTGATCATACAAGGCAAGATTGCCTGGTGGCAAAAGGAGACCTGGTAGACCCAGGATATCATGGATCCAAAATCTGCGCGAATGGTTCGGTCAGAGCACCGGCTCATTGTTTCGTTTGGCGGCTTCGAAGGACGAGATAGCCAAACTGATCGCCAACCTCCGATAGGAGACGGCACGCAAAGAAGAAGAAGAAGAAAGGTTGACGAGCTGTGTATGTGTGAATAAATCTTACCTTTTTTTCTCTCCCTCCCCCTCTCTCTCTCTCACTGATGAAGTACATGTGCTCATTGAAAAGGTTAAAAACATTTACTCAGTGCCCCATCATGACAATGGGTCTAGCTAGAAAGTAGGTTTTCTCCGACGTATAAATGAGAATCGACTAGAAACATTCAAGATAAGTCAATGAGCATTTGTGTCGATAAGTAAATGCGATCAGATAGGTAAGTAACAATGCGACTTCCAGCCATTTTCTGCAGACCTTTAGGAGTTTTATTCTGGAACATAATGCCAATGACAGAAGGGCCGCATCAGGGAGGGGCTAAAAAATACACAATTAATTTAGTTCAGCGCTCTAGCGAGTCGAGAAACCCATAAAATCCAAATACGACTTATGAAAAATTTCAGTGCAATCTGTGTAGACGATTGTACCGTTGTTATATCGGATTATGTACCCACAGCAAAAAAAAAACAATATTGCAGACTGCAAACAATCCTCAACGATGTCCCATTGAGTCAAATTAACATAAGCCAGAAAAAAAATGTGATTAATAACTGAGGTGGCATAATAAAGAACAAGCTAAAAGCTTCTTGACATTTCCGAGTAAGGAACTCTATCCCGCATCTCTACAAACTACTAACAAGGACTCCGATAATGGCATCAGATCAAGTTTTGAATTTATTTTGTCTTGAACGAAAAAGTTACGATTGGACGTCCGGAAGCGTGCAGCCAGCGCCATTTTCAAAACGAACTTACTTTTAACACCCGAGACAAAAAAAAAGGTGTTATAAGTTTAGTTGGACCGCTATGTGTAAGTGAAACGGGTAAACCGATTTGGATGCAGTTTTTTTTATTTGAAAGAAAGTTTTCTAGCAAGTCTTAGTGTTCTTAGATAGTTTTATCAACATCAGTTCAGCCGTTTATGAGATATGGTGATTTGAAGTTTAAATACATACAAGATTATTCCAGTACACTCTGAGAACTTCTCTCGCTTCGCTCTCTCGTTCAAAAACAAAATCGTGCGAAATATTGCGCTAAGTTTAGCTACAAAATGGAAGAAACTGCGAAATTTTTGAATTTCCCGCCAGTAGTTGAACCTTTTCTCTCTCTATTTGCCCAGCTACAGGCTACATCTTACCAATCAAAAGATACGGTCGTTTTTGCAGCATTTAGCCACATATTTCAAGGGAATCGAACACTACAGGGAACCCCTTTACAAGTTTGTGAGAAACCCTCGGTGCGCAATTTCAACTCGCACTTCGCCGTTTTTTTTAAATTATTGACTCATTGTGGGCAAACACACCAAACAATTAAAAGAATAGTATTTGAAGGAACTTAATTACCATCTCCGTTTGTAAAACGCTCTCAAACCCAAACAGAGATTGTGAATTTATTCCGCACGCGGGGCATCATTTTCTTTATTTGTACCCTTACTAACTCGGCTCCCTAAACAAGAAAAGGTTTAGGGCCAATCCAAAAGAAAGCAAACTTTATTACGTATATAAAAAAAACTAAAATACAATTTGTGCGGAACTCCTCAAAGCCTCCGTCCGTCAAAATAAAGAAACATGTTTATTGTACACCTTGCTCGTCGTTCCAAGAAGAAACTATTCAGTGGATAGACCTAAAGCTCGATGGGTCGACTATATTGTAAAGGCGTCGGGACGACAATGGACGAGATTTTGTCGACCCATCGAGCTTTTTGTGTACTCACTGAACGTTTGCCTATTCTAGGCATTCCGTGATTGCCCTAGCCTAGTCGAACGTGCGTCCTAACTTTCTAAAGTTACGAATATAGACCACTTCAAGGTTAGCACAGATTTTGATTGCCTGTTGTCATTGGCTTTCTTTTTTCTGGCATTCATAGTAAAAAAATAATGTCATTTCATTTTATTTCATTTCATTTTATTTCATTTCATTTCATGTCATTTCGGAAAAGAAAAGGTCTTCCTTGAATTGAACCCATATTCGGTAGAAAAACATCAGATAGAAAAACAACAGTTTCTACGATCCATCTTTTGCGCCCTATGTAGTGATTCGGCAAGCGAGACAAGACAAGACAATTTCGATATCGAGACTTTCTTGAACACAATATCAAGACTTTTGCTTGGTCTCGATCTCGAAAGGCGAGCGAAAATTATGTCTCGGTCTTGTTTTTATGACATCTTGATTTTGAGATTCTCTGTTGTGTCATGTCATCCATATCAATCAAAAACGGCCGGCCAAAAAGGTTTATATAATCTCTGACAATGACATGTCAAAAAATGATAGCTGTCAGAATTCTACGGAATAAAAAATCTGTTTGAAAATAAATAGAATGCGCGCCACGACTCAAGTCTTACGGGGACTCGGGGAACTACACCTTAATAGGTGCCTAACACTGGAAACATTTTGTGTGTTGCGCTAGCGCCACGTCTATCGGACTTCAGTGGTGGCGCGGACTCTATTTCGAGATTCTCGCTCAATCTCGCTCGAATCAAACGATCGAGATGATTTCTTGGTCTTGTCTCGATCGTTTGATTCGAGCGAGACATGACCAAGAAACAAAACACAAATTCAATAAAGGTTGGCCAAGATGCTTGAAAATCTCGTCTTGAACCGAATCACTGGCCCTATGTAGGACGACGCGCTCGGAAAGTTATTTATTTGGAAGACCGAAGTTGTTAACTATTTCTTTCTCCTAAAAGGAATTGCACGTGACCACTTGAAATCCAACTAGAGAACTCTAAACCATCCCTAAAAACGGGAAAACGGGTCGTCGTCGCCTTGCCCGTTTCAACTTTGAAAAGGTGGCTCTTTGCCCTACCTTGGTTTCTCGAGAAAGTTTTTATGATTATTTTATTTAAAAGTCTGTAATTTTTTATTCTTATGTACAATGATTATTAATTTCATTGTTACGCTGCTTGCTGGAAGCGCTCAGTTGAGAAAGAACTAAACCAACTAAACTCGGCTGTAAGGAGCTAGAGGCTGCCGCGCAAGACCGCGATAAATGGAGATCCCTTCTTCGTGCCCTATGACCTTGATAAGGGATCATCATCATCATCATCATCATCATCATCTGTTTTCTCCACGGAGCTGGCTGCTGGCGACCCCCAGCGCGATTATGTTGGCGCGTTCCTGGTAGCGCAAAGTGTAACGCTTTCAACAAGACAAATAAGGAGATGTAGCAAGCAATACATAGCATTATCTAACGTAGATATAGGAGGAATGGAAAATCATACTACTCACTATAAAGGGAAATGATCCATCTTGCATCATACCCTGCGTAATTCAGGTTGTCAAATTCTGGGCTAAAACAGTATCGGTATGCCATCGATACGCTAAGAATATGGGAAATTGGTCGCCAAACACATAATTCAATCGGTTATTTACTAAAGGTAACAAGTCAAGCTCTTCTAATTTTCAAGTTAAGAAATGAAATGAAATAAAATAGTTTATTGGTTAAACAAAGGTTGCAGGTGACAATGTCCTGGCTCCCAAACTAGGATTCCCTGTGCTATGTGCTGTGTGTGGAAGCCAGGCTACTTCTTATGTGTTTTGTGATTTTGTTATAGGTACCTAATAAACTTCACTATTTGCTGTTCACAAAACTTAAAAACTAAAAAATAAAATAACAATAGCAGTTTTAGTTATAGGGCTCTTGTGAGTAAGTGAGTACGTGTGTGTTTGTGTGTGTTCGTGAGTGTGTTTGTGTGTGTGCGTGTGCGTGATTGTGTGTGTATGTGTGTGTTTGTGTGTGTGTGTGAGTGTGTGTGTGATGGTGGCTTGTTATGTCCCATTTAGAATAAACTCTAGCTATTTAAAGTTGATTGACTTATTCCCTTTGGTAATTAACCGATTCAACTATGATACCGGCCGGTTTCAATGACCACAGTTACATGTTGTATTACATGCTCAGATACGTTAATTGTTCTAGTGCGATGCAGGATTCGTAGCAAGTAGATCTAGAATCAGAATCAGAATCAATATGTTTTATTCAATATTCCATAAATAAATTATTTACATTGAACGTCAAAATATTATCTAAAGTAAAAAAATAGGTATATAAATCAGATACTTATTACTATCTAATACTAAGTATCTAGCTACTTTTTTTTCTCCAGCTTCACTAGCTCTGATCGTTCTTGGAGAAGAAGCATGGTAAAGAAACTCCAAGGATCTCGTGCTTAAAAAATAATACATTTTGTAATGCAGGTAGGAACTTAAAAACTATTACCTCCATGTAGCAGTTTATTATACGACCAACAGGGAACAACAAATTGTCTTCGAAGAACCGCAGTAGTGAATTGCTAAGACTGCTACACACACAAGTATGTTGCCGGTCTGAGAAATTTCTTCCCGGCACATATTACGGAGAGACTGCACTTGAAACTTAATGTCCGCGAGCGTTGGGGGCCGCGGTTTGTTTTCTCTCCATCGGCGTTTTGGCGAAAGGTGAGCTTCGTCAGTCAGTACGTGCAGCATGGTAAGCCCGAGATAGGCCCTTCTCTATGCAAAACTGTCAACTTGTCGGTCAGGCTCGAGTTGGCTCTACGCCAACATAGCGATGGAGACAAAAATACAACATTTTTATTAAAAATGGCAATATCTATTTTCTGCTCGACATGACCCTAATCTATTGCCATCTCAAGTCCCGCTTGCCATGCTCGCACAATAGACATGGCACGTCTGTCACTCGAGTTCGAGAGTGTCAAACAAAACGACCATGCTAAGCATACGCCTCTAGTTAGTCTGAGGTAATATGTATAAAACGTAAAACGTAGGGTGTAGCCCACTTGCTGGAAAGGCCTTGGATTAGATAGGGCTGGTATATAATAGTTGACAGCAGGTTGGGGTAGGTAATCGTATGAGGTAGTGGCCACCCCTGGTGTCAGAGTTTTTAGGCCGCCCAAAGGGTCTCTGACATGGCTTAAAGATTGTTATTAATCAACAACAACCGGGACCAACGGTTTAACGTGCCTTCCGAAGCACGGAAGCGCTCAGATATTATTTCCACTAGCGGTCACCCATCCATGGACTGACCGCGGCCGTTGTTGCTTAACTTTGCCAATCGATTAAGAACGCCTAGTACAACTAAGAGGTAAACAGCAGGTAAACCGTCAAAATTGTGTTGCCAAGTCAACTGTTGATAAGTTAACTAAGTACAGTTCTCCTTGCATTGATGTATTCTGGTTAAGACAAGATCGTGGACAATATTGTAGCAATCTTTGTTGTACATTTCTCCACCAGTTGTTCCTATATTCAACAAAGCTTACGAGTATGTCATGATAGACTGAGGTATTGAGTGTGGAACGGATTTGTTCGATCGAACATTTCAGGCATTTTCCTCTATCCGAGTTAATACGTGAAAAGTTCGACGTTTTGTAGAATGTACTTAATACGCTTTCCTCACGTTTAGAGAGTTGTTATAGGATTGTCTTTTTGTGTTAAAATAAAGCAGGTGTTTAATATAACACACATAACACAAATATAAAAAAAAAAACTGTGAAAATGAATTTCCCGCCACGTTGCTATCGTCCAACCTTAAGTTTCAGGATGCTTGTGTGTCAGCACTGTGTGACATCACTGTCTTTCTATTCGTTGAGAGGTTCGACATGTCTTTAATTTTTTTTTCTCTGGCGTCTTCTAAGTAAAACCCATACAGATGCAAAGCCGAATTCTTGGCGAAAGACGCAGATATATCCCGCTCTCAAAAGGCGGGTATGCGTGGTTTTTGTAACGTTCAAAACGTCTCTGTGGTGCCGTTGTTTGTTTTTGTGCCCCATTTGTGTGTTTCGAGATGTGCTTGTGCTGAGTTAGCGGAGGTGCCTTTGAAGATAGTAAAAAGTATATTGCAACCTCATTTAGAAAAAAAAAGTGCATTTTCATTTAAATGTGGCCAGTAGGTACGTACTTTTATTTTCCTTATTCGCGGAAGGGAATTCTGTCTCTATCGTAGAGTTTTTAAGAGAAATAACTTTCACTGAAATGTTTTATTTAACATCCAATCGTGTTTATTGAAATTTTTTAAGAATCGTTTTTTACAAAAACGAAATTAATGTTAGGGCGCCGTGCGTAGTGAATTAGCCCGCTCGCAAAGAAAAATGCACAAAATCGATTCCTGTAATAGATACACAAAACTAATCGAAAAAGAAAACATATCAAACACTAAAATTAGGTGAGAGCTATATAACAAGAATTGGCCTCCAGATCTACCTATTCATTAGGCTTTCCAACACCAATAGAAAATTATTATCAAGGCGGCAGAAAGCGGAGCTGTATACAAGGTGTTACAAAAGATGCTAACTCTTTTTACAGGGTAATAGCACCTGGTGATAGGGATCACAAGCTAAATATTTTTTTTGCTCTATGACGTTCCGTTGATTTTTAAATTAATAAAATGTGAACGCTGTGGCGGGAGAAAAGTATTTTTAAATATCGTTTTCATTAACTTTCACTATGTTTTAACAACTCAAAGCTATGCAAATTCACCTACACCCACAAACATATTTCGAAATTTGAGCTAATACACAGCCTTCTTTATCTCTCAAGCCATGCTGTTAGGTTTGGCAACCTCGCATTTAAGGACTGCGTGAACCGGTTGTCTGTCTTGTAAGACTATCTAATAATTAGTTTTCCAGCGACTTAATAAATCGTTATCCCGTGGGAAAGAAAACGTAGATAAAGGTCTTTATTCTCTCTTTAGACTTGAGTCGTAATTCGACTTACAGCAGGGCACACAACACCGGCGAGGCATTTGAAAATAAATTAATGATTTATTGTTGTGTTACGATTGGTTCTCTAGGATCAAATTGTAACTACAAATCGTAACTAAAACTATGAAAATACTCTAAAAACATACCTTAAGCTGGCAAGTCAAGTTAGGCTGTTTTAAAGCAATGAATAACTAATAAATTACTTAATTTTCACTCACAACATCAGCCACACAACAAATCAAAACAAATCCTTACGTCAAATGAAGATGACGTATTATCCAGCTAACTTAAAACTACAAGAAAAATGGTATAAAAACAAACAGCATAACTGCCATGTTATTTAGCCGGGTATTATTATGTGACTAAAATTAATGGTTTCCAGCCAGAGTTGAAGTTAGTGAGACTCGGATTAGTTTTAACTTGGTCGTACTATTATAATGGCTTCTGACAGACAGTGCACTGCGTAAACCGGTTCACGGGCGACGTTGCCAGGACTTGCACAGCACGGCTTGAGAGGTAAAGAAGGCTGTGGCTAATACCAAAAACATAAAAGTTATGAAAAATTTTAAATTTTGAGGTTATAAAATAAAAATTGTTTTTTTCAACTTTTTTTTACAGATTTGACATCCTGTTGACCAGTAGGTTACACCCTGTAAAAAGAGTTAGGATGTTTTGTAACACGTTGTATAGATGTAGGAAGGTGTTGGGTTCCATCCGCTTGGGAAATCATGGTTCAGTGCTTATTGGTAGCTGCGGGTACGAAATCCTTCTAGAGTTGGTGATTTTTCTTTTGGAGTCATCATCCGTACCTGCCTTTTACGGATAACTTTATAGTGCAATAAAAGTACGTTTGTTTTAAGTTAAAATAAAAACAGTCTACTCTATGTAGGTACTACTATTTAGTTAACTACTATTTGTACGATAGATAAGGCAAAAATAGTATGTACCTAAGTGTGTTTATTCATTAGGTACATGATGTACCTAATGGATTCATCAGCGGAGTCTAAACAACCAGCCTAGAAGCTCCCAGCCATGTACGACCAAAAAAAATAATCAACCCATACATTTAAATTTTCAAAGTCAGAAAAACTTCAACCGCGACTAGCCAAAAATTTTTTTTCCCGACTCAGCAAAATATACTCTATCCTACTATCAGCCTACCAAATCCCAGCCTTGTACGAAAAAATAGGTTGAATGGTCACCAGCTCTCCAGCTAATGTCAGCTGGAGGCAAATCGGTCCAGAGACAAATCGGTAAAAATGTCTTTATTGAGAAAATACCAGTGTCGCTCCCTCTCTACCAATACAAAGACTAGGGGGTCTACCGGCTAAGACGAAGCCGATTACCATTGGAGAAAATAGAAGTTCGATTTTTGAAAAATGTACTGCAACCCAGTTAATTTTACTGCCACCCAGTTAATTTTTCATAAATCGAACTTCGATTTTTGCCAATGGTAATTGGCTTCGTTTTAGCCGGTAGACCCCTAGGTAATAATTTCAACACAACAACGAAACGAAAGGCGAATCTCGTGTGTAGAACACATTCGCACAACTCAAAGGTTCGTGTGATAAAGTAGGTATAAAGGGTTAGTTATGACTGCAGAAGTAAGTTATTAGAAGTAATAATAGAGGCTGAAGACATTAGGAACTATGAAAGCGTTAAAAGGCGCGACCCAGATTTTATAACAAGCTTACTTTGTGAATGAACAGCTGGTTTTAAAGCATTTTGTACGGTAAAGAATAAAGGGTGAGGGTGTTTTAGGGTGGCATTAATAGTCGTCAGCTCAAGTTTGAGCTCAATTAGGTGATCTCAGAAAACAAAAATGATAATGTCAAGCCTTGCCTAACGTCAAGCTTGAGGTCAGCACGTTAATAGACACTAGCTTAAGCTTGACTTTGACATTAGCCAAGGTCTCAAGTGATTTTGTTGATTTTGTTTTCTGAGATCAACTACTTGAGCTTGAGCTTGAGGTGACGACTATTAATGCCACCCTTAAAGCATTTTTTATTGTAAAAGAATACAGATTGATGGTGTTTAACTCATAGAACCTTTATTGAAGCATTGTATGCTCTATTTTTGGTTCCTCTTTTGTTTGCTACGAAATATTTTATTGATAGCATTCAATGGGTTGTAGTCAGGAAATACCTTCAAAAGTGGTTCAAACGGACATATTTCTATGTTTTAAAGGACCATGGGAAATTGGTCACACTGACAGTTGACACTTGATATACATTTTACATTGTCTGACCGTGATGAGAAGTCATTTTATATACAGGGCAATTGTTAAACAGTTTTTAACCTCAGACACCCCAACTTCTAAATGTGATTTCCAACAACGTTCTACGACTTTGGTGAAAGCGCATTTTTTTTTCTCTATTGTTAACCCTTAATGGCATTTACTTTATCGAGAAAAACATCAGCCGATTCCGCTGCTTGGTATCAAAACTCGGAAATCCATATAACCCTTAAACTCATACTTACACCCTCAACCGTTCTTATTGATTCTTTGGACAAACCGCCACATCAAGCCGAAAATAAAGAAAAAGCCTACACCGTTTTGTCGCGGCTATTTATCAGTAGGTATTGTTACGCTCTCGGATATTTCATCCGCTGTCACACACAATGGTCGGAGTAATGGTGCTCGTTTGGACAATCCTTCTGAGTCCTCTGACGCTCTTGAGATCACAGCATTACGTGTGTACGGGCCCTAAGCGGAGTTATAAATGGTTCTCATCACCGTTGGAAGTTATGGAGCTTAAGGCGAAGGGGAAGGCACAACTAGCGCCGCCTATGCAAAAAAAGACATATTTTTTTACGGGATGCATTTTTGCTAAAAACGAGCCGTTAAATGAGAATCCCTATGTTTAACTATTTTTAGGATCATATTTTTAAGGACTAAAATTCAGATCCTATGACCTACGAATAAATCCTGTAGCGTAGTTTACACTTTACGTTTCTGTCACTACTTAGTAAAACTTACTTACCTGATATATAATTAATGCTAATTTTATTATCTGTGTGTCGTGGCAAGTAAATAAACGTTTTTCTATTCTATTCTATTCTAAAACCAACCTTGTACATATACTAAAACACATATTTACCTAACGTGGGGGTCTACCGGCTAAAACGAAGCAGATTACCATTGACGACAATCAAAGTTCGATTTATAGCCGGTAGACCCCGTGGTCGCAAAAGTACGAATTTCCTTCTTGTTTTAAAACTGGTTTGAAACCTTTTTTGATACCGAAATTGATAAAAGGAACAAATTCCATATTTTTACACAAAACTGGCTCACATGGAGATAAAAACGCCAAATCTTTACCTCAAGCCGGATGATACTATAAACAAATAGGAAACATTTCTCCAAACAAACGTCCCGTGCAAAATACAGGGTGTCCTAAAAAGTACGGGGAAGCGAAACATTAAAATTTATATACCTAATATTCATTTGGACGAATCGGGGCTATATAGCCCCCCCCTTTATTTTCGGAAAATTAGGAACATTACTTCGGATCGGTTGCACTCGCCCACAAAATTAGAGAAACCTATTGGTATCGCGCTAAGGACACATGTGTCTCTATTCCGAGGGAGCCGAACGAAAGGTAGGTTCATGGTGCTCTTTATGACGAGCCAAGGGGTTAAGGTTAAATTGGAGAGGTGAATAATATTTGCAGTAGCACTTGCTATTTCCTACCAATATTGTCATACAAAAAGAGAAAAAAAACGAGGTCAGGTGATTTCCGAAAAATAGGTATAACAAAGGCAATAAATCTTAAAAAAAAAATAGAACATAGAGGCGATTCGGGTAGCCTAAAGAGTAGCCCAAGCTTTAACTTAAGCTTTCCACGTATCCGTACTTTTTGGGACGCCCTGTATTTGTGTATGGCCAGCCAGGTCCATTTGTGGACCCGTTTTATGTGTTTAGGGTTTTGGAGAGGTATTTTTTAATACAACTGTCGACGTAATGCTGCATATTTAGGCCCTAAGCACTAAGTAGGGAATACAAAAGGTCCAATTTGGATGATTTTTTCATTGTATGATTTTGGTTCTAATTATACACCGTGGAATTTTAGTGGTTTTAAAGCCGAAGATATTTAGTTGCACTCGTGATTCTGAGCCAAATTCCAAAATTTTACTTCAAAACGAGCGAAAAAAAAAACACTTCCCAATACAAACGGCTATCGCCAATCGACACCATTTATGGAGAAGTGAAATTTTTTTTTCGCGCGTTTTTGAATGTAATTTTGTAATTTGGCTCAGAATCACTGTGCAACAAAATACCTTCAACTTTAAAACCACTAAAATTGCACGGAGTATACCGGATCTACGCAGTGAGATGATTTTAACAGCATCCAGTGGCACCTTCACTAACACTAGATAGGTAAAATGACCACTCGGACGCTGCACTTCCAAATTACGGTTAGTTTAAAAATTGATTGATTAAAAAAGCAAATGGCGAGGGACCGGGAAGGCCTATACCCAACTGTGGGCAGAGGGGAGTTGTATCCACCGATCCCGGGATCACATGGATGTCTCCACGGATCCCGCCGAGTTGTCTCCACCGATCCCGGGATCACATGGATGTCTCCACGGATCCCGCCGAGTTGTCTTCACGGATCCCGCCGAGTTGTCTCCACCGATCCCGGGATCACATGGATATCTCCACGGATCCCGCCGAGTTGTCTCCACCGATCCCGGGATCACATGGATGTCTCCACGGATCCCGCCAAGTTGTCTCCACCGATCCCGGGATCACATTGATGTCTCCACGGATCCCGCCGAGTTGTCTGCACCGATCCCGGGATTACATGGATATCTCCACGGATCCCGCCGAGTTGTCTCCACCGATCCCGGGATCACATGGTTGTCTCCACCGATCCCGGGATCAGTGGAAACATAAAAATTAAGTTAATGTTTGTTTTCTGTTATCCCGGGATCGGTGGATACAACAAAGGTGGGCTGATGATGATGATCATAGTACTTGCGAAGGAAAACGTCGTGAGGAAACCTGTGGCTTAGTTAGCACCCAGAGTGTCTCGATAGAGTAGCTTCTGATACCTCCTGTGTCCAGCCCAAAGCGAGGTTTTCCCGGAATTATGCTAACAGAGGCAAGGTGGTATCATAAAAAGTTAGGATTTAAGGATCTACTTATCTTTCTTTTTCTTTGCTTTGTTCCTGGGGAGGCCGAGCATCCCTTGTCAAGCGAAATTGTTTATTTTTCCGACGTTTTACGCCGTCGCCCGCCATTGTGGCCGTGGGCTGTATGCTGCCGTTTCATAATCTCTAAAGCTATTGTATTCACTCGGCGGCATAAAAAAACTGGCCAAGTGCGAGTCAGAGTCGCGCACCGAGGGTTTCGTACCGCCATACAATTAAGGTTAAGGTATAGTGTAGTGATTTGGTGTCTTACTGTTATATTACACTACTTGGAAAATAAATAAATATCTAAATATTTAATAAAAAATCTGGTTGTACAGCTCCTCGGTGCGTGAGTCCAACTCGCACTTGGCCGTTTTTTAATTATTTGTTGTTATTCAATATCGTAAGCCCTATGAATATACTAAGTTTGATGCTTATATGAAGTACAGTTTTTGCGTTAGATCAAACAGTACAAAATAGTAGATTGTCCGAGGGAGTAAAACACAGTTTCAAAGAGTGTTTCTTTGAATGTACCCGTGCTTAAAATAGAGTTGCTCCCGAGGTGAACACACTACTTTTGTGGGTGATGTATAAAAGTGAGAAAATAAGGTAGTGGCACTTACGAATAATTTACGTCCGATACAATTTTATCTGCAGTCAATATTTTAATTCTTTCATTCTCACTACTTGAGGAAGAAATCACCTTGTCATTTTTGTAAAGTGATTTCTTCCTCAAGTCGAAAATACTTTGAACTCGAACCTTGAATACCTTGATCTGGTATTATTTTGCGCGTCATTGTTGCCAAGTTACTGAGCATTGCGTTTGGTTCCCCAATATTTACTTAGTGAATACGTGGCCTCAAATGTATTTTTTTCTCCTTATTTTTGAGGGGAAGCTGCCGTGACAGGGACGAGGCATATAGCCATCGGGCTTCATTCATGGGTTAAGTTCATCGAGAGGAAGTCGTGACTTATCGACGTTTAGAACCTCTAGATCACGCTCAATGTGAATAGCGAAAGCTATGTTAATTGAAGATTATCAAAAGTAGAAAGAAAAAACAAAGTTTTTTTTATTTAAATAGTTTAAAATTAGATTTCAATCTTTATGTACACATGACAGCACGTAGACGCTTACACGCTGGCACTCTACCCGGTTACGTTACGGGCGGCTTTACAATAAAAGTGTACACTCTGACGTGCTGTCATGTGTACATACTTAATTAAACAAAAGCTAAAGTAAAGCTGCGTTTTCACAGTCAAATTACAAAAAACGAAGAGCACAATCCAAAAAAATAGGCGCTTCTGATAGGTCGATTCCATCCGAGCCAGAGACAAGCTCGCTAAAATGTAACCGCTCGGATAGAATCGACCAATCAGAAGCGTCTATTTTCTTGAATGGCTCTTTTGGTTTTGGTTTTATAAGACTGCGAAAACGCGGCTTAAGACGAAATATGACGCACAACTAGCGCCGCCAATGAAAAAAAAAAAAACTTATCTTCTTTTGGATGCGTTTTTAGCAAAAATCGCTCCTGCGATTTCTCAACTAAGGTTTGGATTCCAGATCCTAGAACTTAAGAATGCAATTAATTGGCCACTTTTGGCGAGAATCGATTGCATTCGTAGGAAATCCAATCCTGGAATCCAAACCTTAGGTCCTAAAAATAATAACCCTCGCGTTGAAAAATCGCTGGAGCGTTTTTTGCTAAAATTGCATCCAAAAAAAAGATTCTAAAAAAGTTTTTTTTCATTGGCGGCGCGAGTTGTGAGACCTATTGCGTCTCAAATGTAAAATACACCTAAATTATTTACATGAAGTCCAGACCGCTGCCAGTGGGGAGAGTCCCCAAAATGCTGGCAGCGTTGCCCTTTGAATGGCCAGGCTGATGCGCTGGCCAAGGTAGCTGCCGGCCCTGGGGTCACCGGACGAGTCAATGAGGTGCGTTGATAGCAGCAGCTCTTTAAGGGTAGACGATAGCAACGTGGCGGGAAATTCAAAATGTTTACAGTTTTTTACATTTTGTAGCTAAACTGAGCTATTTTGGTTGAGCGATTTTTCGTTCGCGGCAATAAAATAGTATTCTTTTCATTATTGTAAACAAAAGAACAACAATAATTCAGCCGATTATGTGTTCTGGTCTACGACAAGTTTTTTGGGCAGTGCTACTGCTTCTTAGACCAGAACACATAATAGGCTGAATTATTTTTGTTCTTTTGTTTACAATAATGAAAAGAATACTATGTTATTGCCGCGAACGAAAAATCGCTGAACAAAAATTGCTCAGTTTAGCTACAAAATGTAAAAAACAGTGAACATTTTGAATTTCCCGCCACCAATGGAAAAAAAATCGTATCTTTTTTTGGATGCGTTTTTAGCAAAAAACGCTCCTGCGATTTCTCAACGCAAGGCTTAACTATTTTTAGGACCTAAGGTTATCACAACAAAGTTCATCACGTTCGAATTTCAAATAAGTTTTCTACGCTATTTTGTCGATCTCACCGGAACTAAGTATCTGCTTACGCCTAGTGGAGGCTGGCTTTGACGTAGTGAGAACCATCTTTCCTTTATTATTTAAGTCTCCTTATGAGAACCGAAACTAATCGGCTATTCCGACATCAATGAAAGTAAGATAAACCGTTTATATTAACAGTATTAGTACTATTTACAAACATTACGGTTAAAATTAATTTATGGTGGCATATTTGAGCCGGATTTTCACCAAAATGCTATATCGTAATAAAGCGTTTAATAGCAACTTTATAAAAAACACAATACCAAGTCCTTCGTGAAGCATTCATATTGCAGATTAATATTTCTGATTTTAATCCAATTGTCGTGATTGACTCGTGTGTCCGTAAAATACAAGCCAATCAATCGAGCAATTAATTTATCAGAAACAAAATCGCACTATACTTTGAGAGTCCGATTCGCACTTGGTAGGTCTTTATTGTTGCAGTTAACTTTATCCAATACAAGAAGGTAGGTACACACGACTTTGTTGCAAAGTCGCCCGTAACATAAGTAAATAGAGTGCACGCGTCTACGTGCTGTCGTGTGTACATCAACATCAAACTAAACGCAAAAGATTGTTTGTTTGGATGGATGGACAGTGGTGTTTGGATGTTTGTTACTCTTTCACGCTGAAATGGCTGAACGGATTTTGATTAAATTTTGAATGGACATACCTTACACACCAGAATAATACACAGACTATAATATATAGACTATCTCTAGCTTTCCCTCACAACGTCGTTCACGCTTAAATCAATAAAAACTTTTATCTTAGTCTGCGCGGACAAAGTTGCGGGTAAAAGCCAGTACCTACTACATAACAGGTAAATAACTACAAATACCCCAACATTCTAGCTTCAAATATGCATCTCTCATAAACGGCTGAACTGATTTTGATCTAACATCTATCTAAGGACACTCGCTAGAAAAACTGCTTTAAAATTTAAAAAAACCGGATTCGAATCGGATCACCTGTTTAAGAGCTACGGTGCTACAGACAGACAGACTATCACACAGACACATACACCCTCCCATAGGTTATTCTACTATTATACACACACACGTAGCGGTCAAACTTATAACTTTTATTTTTTTTTTGGTCGGGGTTTAAACACAATAATCCTAATGGGCACCTAAGAAGCGCTCACAGCCTAGTTGTACTAGCCATTCTTAATCGATTGGCGAAGTTAAGCAACATCGGGCGCGGTCAGTCCATGGATGGGTGACCGCTAGTGGCAAGAATACCTGAGCGCTTCCGTGCTTCGGAAGGCACGTTAAACTGTTGTCCCGGTTGTTGTTGATTAATAACAATCATTAAGCCATGTCAGAGGCCTTTTGGGCGGCCTAAAAACTCTGACACCAGGGGTGGCCACTACCTCATACGATAACCTAACCTAATGGGCTTAGATCGAGTAAAAAGCCTTGTAGAGCCTTACCTAGTACCTATATTAGATAGAACTTTGTGGAATTCTTAACTGAACTTTCATGAGTTCGAGGCACGAAAGCACTTTGGAATCCTTACTATTTCCACGGCTGATTAGTGCTCTGTATCACGAACGTGAGAAGTTATAATGTGTGATATAAATAAAGAAGATTTATCGAAGTTTTTGTGTGTGCGTACACAAGGCAGCACGTCGACGCTTTCACGCTAGCACTATGCTCGGTTATGTTACTGGCGATTTACAACAAAAGTGTTCGCTCTGACGTACCGTCGTGTGTACGTAGTGGTAGTAAAATAAACTGAGTGGCAGTACATTTTTCAAAATAGAACTTCGATTTTCGCCAATGGTAATCGGCTTTCTCTTAGCCGGTAGACCCCCTGGAAAGAAAATTAAAGCAAGAAATACGAAGCGCTTCACTTCACTTCTTATATCTTATAGATGCTTTTGATTGGTTGAGAAAGCAGATAACCGTATTTTGATTCTGAATCTTTTCAGGTGTTTTTCAGGTAGCCGGATTTGATGCGTCAGCGCTGAAATTGTACAAATGCAATTTTGAAGAATAATAAACGTTCATTAAATAAATGTCGGAGTACAAAAGTTTTTGTAAATCAAATTTGAAGTTGACGTGTTTCAGGAATAAAGCTATTTTAAAAATCACCCTGTATAAAATTCAATGTTAATAGCTTTGTAGTTGGCTTAGAGCAACCCAGGGGGTCTACCGGCTTAGACGAAGCCGATTACCATTGGCGAAAAGCGAAGTTCGATTTATGAAAAAATTACTGGGTGGCAGTAAAATTAACCGGGTGGCAGTACATTTTTCAAAAATCGAACTCCGATTTCCGCCAATGGTAATCGGCTTCGTCTTAGCCGGTAGACCCCTGGCTCTACAGTGCCGACCTTTTTATCATAGTTTAGAAGTAACGGTATTGAAGTAGTTTTACAAAAAGGCAACGGTTCGTCAACGTACCTATGTCCTTTCACTACTATTAATACACCGTGGAATTTTAGTGGTTTTAAAGCCGAAGGTATTTAGTTGCACTCGTGATTCTGAGCCAAATTCCAAAATTTTACTTCAAAACGAGCGAAAAAAAAGCGCTTCCCAAAACAAGCGGCTATCGCCAATCGACACCATTTGTATGGAGAAGTGAATTTCTTTTTCGCGCGTTTTGGAATGAAATTTTGTAATTTGGCTCAGATTCACCAGTGCAACAAAATACCTTCGGCTTTAAAACCACTAAAATTGCACGGAGTATAAACGCGAAAGTTTGTAAGTAAGGATGGATGGATGGATGTTTGTTACTCTTTCACGCTGAAACTTGACAGATTTGGATGTTTGGAATGGAGATAGCTTAGACTTCAGAATAACACATAGGCTACATATTATCACGCTATTACTCTTAGGGGCAATGAAAACCACATAATAATATCTTTTTTCTGTAGTTCACGCGGACGAAGTCGCGTGCAAAAGCTAGTTGTTAATAAAATTATCGTCTAATATTATCAAGTAAAGCTCGCAACAACTCATGAGAAAGTTTCCAACTGTGACAGACTTGCCTTTATTATTTAGACGTTCCATTTACCTTTTTAGTTGTGAATTTAAACACAAACTGTAAAGGTGACCACCAACTAACAAGATTGAAGTACGTGTAAGTACATCTTAACTATAGCCAAAAATTTTTAAGTAAAAAGAACATGCATTTTTTTTTTCATTCATTGCGCTAGTGGACGTGGTTGGTAGTTCCCCTGAAGAGAGTCAATAGAACAAAAATATGTACCTATCTTAGCACGTCGCTGACCGTACCTGTTAATTTATTTGGTAGGTACGTATTTTTTCCGAACTATATGGCGATGCGTGAGTTGGCACCTTAAAGCGCTAAGTAGCTCGCCGCTTTAACCGAAAACTTTTCTAATTAGGTACAAGTCATCAATCTTCCGATTCGGAAAGTGTTTTGAAAGGTACAACTTGCAAATTCTAGAAACTGCTTAAGAATTCCTATCGATTGGAAGGAGTTACTTGCAGAATTTTCGCCTTAGGGTTCGGTGAGTTTTATGTTTTCACGGTAGATATCCTAACCTATCTATTTTGTATAAGGTGTAGAGTTTGTGAAGTTAGGGCTTGTAGAGTTAGGGTGTGTAGAATTAGAAGCTTGGTTGACAGTGCGAGGTGTATGGGTCTCGTCTTGGCAACATTTTACGTGGAAATGTTTTTGGTGGGATATCACTTCTTTTTGTAAGTTGCTTATCACATTTTTTTTTAGTCCGAGTCGAGTCCGACTCCACTCACAAATACAAATACAAATACTTTATTTGTCAAATATGGGTTTGATGTTACAGATGATATTATAAATAGGGTAATGTATCTCCATATTTTACCTTTCGGCGTACAAATATAATTGAAGTAATAAATCTAAAAATGTCAAAAAATCATATAAAATTAAAAAAATAAAATCATATTAAAATTAAATTATAAAATTATTATAGCATGAATATCAATGTCAACTTAAAGTAAAAGAAAAGAGAAAAAACAATTAATTAATAGTTAAAAAGTCACTTAATTTGTAAATAATTTTTTCCAATAAATACTCCGTTAATTTCTTTTCAAACAATGGCTCATGTAATTCCCTTATAGGTTTAGGCAGTTTATTGTAAATGTATGGCGCCATATACAAAACGCCTTTCTGCATAAGTGCTGTGTTGGTACCGGGTGTTTCAACTTTTTTATTATCACGTCTATTTCTTATTATTGGCTTTACAAATAATTCACATCACATGAGTAAGTAAGGTGGTAAGACCTATCGTCTAGGGTAGTTCGGCTGGTTAGTAGTGTTCTTCTTCGATGACCTCAGTTGTTGGTAAACTATTACTAAATTGAACCGACCAATCTCTTGCGTTGATATTTTACGATGTTTTCTCCATAGACATTTCACGTAAATGAGAAAACACAATTGCTTAGACTTTACATTATTATTATTTATTGCATAAACTAGGTGGCGAAAAAAATGGAGCGCAAAAAATATCAGTCGTTCCATACAAAAGGTCGACTCAGTACTGCGACAAATGTATGAAACGGCTGATATTTTTTGCGCTCCATTTTTTTCGCCACCTAGTACAAGCTGCTTGTAGTGATCAGTAGACAGCCTACTTAAAGTTCCGCTATCGACTTACAGTGCACCCTGTATAAATCGTGTAACACACTCTTTTGTTTACATACAATTACCCAGCTGGGTGGCAAATTTCAAAATTTTTTCTTCATTTACGTGGAATGCCCTTAGTGCCCCCCTAGATAAGTTTCTGATATTTATAAGAACAAAAAAAAAAACATAATTTATTGTATGTCAGTACGGAACCTTTAGTGCGCGAGCCCAACTCGCACTTGGCCGGCTTTTTGTTATCGGCGTAGTATCTTGTTAAATTATTAATTTAGTATGCAGTCCCATTTAAATCAAAGGTCAACTTGAAGTGGTTGGTCCTGCACTGAAACAAATACCTACGGCAATTTGAATATGACCTATTTTTGTCCAAAAATGTATTTGATAAAGCTTTGTTGCACATTTCTAAAGCCCATTTTAACACCGTATAAATTGGTACTCCACACAAACTCTCACATTTCACATGAATTCTAACTATAATAAAAAGTTTTTGTTTTTTGGCCTGTTTTCAGCAAAGTCACGGTAAATGAAATTGTTACTCTTTTGCTGTGAAACAGCTGGATGGGTTTGGATGAAATTTTAAATGATGATATAACAAAACATCACATACGAAGTAATTTCTAAAGACAAGGTTTTTCTGCGAACTCGTCCTAACTGACTTCGACAGCTGGGAAAAGGAAAAATACAAGGTGTTACAAAAGTACCTAACTCTTTTTACAGGGTAATAGCACCCGGTGATAGGGATCACCACCTAAATATTTTTTTTGCTCTATGACGTTCCGTTGATTTTTAAATTAATAAAATGTGAACGCTGTGGTGGGAGAAAAGTATTTTTTAAATATTGTTTTCATTGACTTTCACAATATTTTAATAACTCAAAGCTATGTTAATGCACCTACACACACAAACATATTTAAAAATTTGAGCCAATACCAAAAACAAAAAAGCTATGATTTTTTTTTTCAATTTTCAGGTTATAAAATAAAAATGTTTTTTTTTCAACTTTTTTTTACAGATTTGACATCCTGTTGACCACTAGGTTACACCCTGTAAAAAGAGTTAGGATGTTTTGTAACACGTTGTATAGACTATTTTGATAGAAATCTTCGCCGACAAAGTCGCGAGCAAGAGCTAGTTACAAATAAATTGTGCAAGTGTAGTGTTTCTAAAAGCGCCGCTCGAGCTAACCGCACCGAGCGCCCGACAGCGCAATACGCGGCTGACGTATGTGAGACGCGAGAATAATTGGGTGCTACTTACACGCACACACACTTGCAAGAGACTTTATACACACAGTCAACTTTGTCTAAGGAGGTACGAAGCGAGCAATGCTTGGTAGGTAGGTAATCGTATGAGGTAGTGGCCACCCCTGGTGTCAGAGTTTTCAGGCCGCCCAAAGGGCCTTTGACATGGCTTAAGGATTTTTACTAATCAACAACAACCGGGACGAACGGTTTTAACGTGCCTTCCGAAGCACGGAAGCGTAGCAGCAGTGGAGTGCTCGGTATTCAGCTCTTACCGATACCGAACAATAGTTGCACAAAGGTTGCAGATGTCGGAACGGACCACAGCCACTAGACACCCTGGCCAGGCGCAGGTGGCAGATAGACGAAGTCCATTTCGGCGTGACGATCTTATGTTTTCATTCTCCTTTAGCGAGAAATATACTTTATGGGTCTCAATCTCCAAAGTAAACAACTATAAAAAAAAAACATCCCCGGACATTTTAGCTTCAAATTAGCCTATCTCATAAACGGCTAACCGATTTTGTTAAAACATATCAAAGAACACTCGCTAGAAAACCTGCTTTCAAATAGAGAACGCATCCAATAGGGTTTTTTCCTTTAGTTATAATAAAAATTCTAGATGGCGCTGTATTTTAGTAAGAATAAATGTCAAACTAGATCACAGATAACCAAAAAGAACGCCAGATAAGTCTGCACGCGTCGGATGGCGTACCATGGCGTCGGGTGGTATTTAAGTTGTGATGGAAAATAATCACCTGACCAACCGCTTGACCTGACCCCTAATAATCCTTATTTTCTTGCCATTTCTGTTGTATTATGTTACCGGCCAAACCCGATTTCATGATAAACTAGTTTCACCTCGGCCAAACCAGTCTAACCTAAGCTCGTATGAACGAACCAGTATAGCCTAGGCCAAACTAGTCTAGCCGAAGCTCGTATGGATAAACCGGTATTTCCTAGGCCAAACTAGTCTAGCCGAAGCTCGTATGGAGAAACCAGTTTGGCCTGGGCCAATCCAGTCTGGCCTAGCAAGAATATTGTACGCTCCAGGATAAACTAGTATGGCCTAGCCCGAGCTGATATTGACGAAATTTTAGGTATGAATGTTACCATATCTCGTAAACTAAGAGGTTTAGCGCAAAAATAACGAAATTTTCGAACCCCTTAAGAACCCCGAAACCAGGCCTTTTACTTATATAGGTGTTCTAAAAACCGACATATAGGGTGTTAAACATACAGGGTATTCCTGGAAGTGTGACAGACAGTCAAAAAAGATTTAAAACAAAGGTTAGGTCAGTAGGTTTGTTTGGCGACACACTGACATACCTACCTACTTACCTCTTTTTGTTTTCGAGTGGTGCTTCAAACCGGACAAAATCGGATATACCGTAGACTTTTTGAATGTAGACTTTTTCAAATTCGGCCTTTAAATGCGTCCCCTACTGTTCAGATAATTACGGCGGGTTAGTACTAGGCTAGCATAAATAAGTATAATCTGCATTACCCCTACTCAAATAGGGCTAGACTGGTTTGGCCTAGGCTGAACTGGTTTCTCCATTCGACCCAAAACACAACACTTCCCATACATGACTTGTACAAGATGTACAAAAGCACTTATAATTTATAGGTAGGTATTATTATAATAAAAAACCGGGGACGGATACACTTGTGAATTTGTGAAACAAAAATTACGAGCAAGAGCAAGCAAGCGGCGCGCGGCGGGGTAGTTATCTGTGAAAAAACCTCGGCACAGACCAATAGACAGTCTGTGGGCAGACTTTGACATTTTTTCTGGCTAAACTCCATTTTCTATGGTGAGAAGAATAGCGCCATCTAGAGACGTCTTCATAAACAACAAAAAAAAAAAACCCGAAAAAAGCCTATTCGGTTTACCTGTTTAAGAACTATTTACGGTGCCATAAACAAACAGACAGAGACACACATACACAGACACACACACAAATATCGGTCAAACTTATAACACCTCTCTTTTTGGATCTATTACCTACTATCATCAACGGTTACCTTGGGTTGTAAGCAAAGAGTATTGACGACCCAAACTGTTATAATTACCTATTTCAGACTCGGAAAAAACCATCTATACCAAACCCGTGTTCCAATTTTTACCGGAGAGGCAACTGATAATGTCTAAATTTTTTTTCGAACAAAGCGCCGAAAAAAACAATACCTGCCTCGCGAATGAACATCGAAAATAATCGTGAAATTTTACGACAGAATTTTCATGTCACGGCTGGGTCCCTACTCTCAATGTTGTTGTCCATCAGACCAACCTTGAAATAATCTTTAGAAGAGAGGGTGGTTGTCCATCGCACCGTCAACTTCAAAGTCAACGTCAACGAGAATGAGATTATTTTTTCGGATAATTGTGAAAATGAAATAAAATTAAAAATTAAAAAGTCTTCTTGGCGTCCCTCTACACTAATGGAGGTTGGCCGTAAGATTTCATCGTCTACTTATGTCAAGCGAAGCAAGGTCTTAAACGCTGGGTTCCTCCAAGCATTCCTTGGTGTTTCAAGGCTAAAAAAGGACATCAAAAGTGCAAAGCTTTAATTTAAACTGTTGATTGCGATATTCGGAGTAGGTCTCTGGTATTGACGACGTATGAAATAACGTAGCGTGTGTACTAACCCTAAGGGACGAAGAGCCGTTATTTGTATCTGCCACGGTCTAGAAATAAAGGTGATCTCTTCCACGAACATTTTATTGTTATGTACGACCTGCCCCGGATTTTCTAGGTGCAATTTATAAAAAGAAGATAAGTAGTTAAACGCGGACGAAGTTGCGGGCAAAAGCTAGTAACATTGTGAAAAAATATCTAACCAACGAAGGCGAAAACCGTATCACAGTCCGTTGCGTGGTTTAGGAGGAGTTAGCCACTTTTGGCGGCGGCGGGTTTTATTCGTAGGTTCAAGGATCTAGAATCTAAACCTTAGGACCTAAAAATAGTGAAGCCTAGGGATTATCATTGCCTTTAAATGGGCCTTAAGTGTCACTACGGAAAGAAAAGGTGTTCTATTTCCATCACCATGATATTCGCTGCGTGCATGGATCAGCGCCGCTTTTTCATCGCCGTGAAAAAAGTATTCTTTATAATAGTAAAATTTTGGGCTTAAAATATGGCGCGAAAAATTTCGTACCTAACTTGTGGAATATAACGATTGGATACAAAAAAAAAAAGATATATTGCAGTCAAGCAAGTTTTTGCACGTCTTTATTAATGTTTATTACTCTGCAAAGATAAATGCAACATTCCTAATAAATTGTAAGCATAATAGTATTTACATACTCATTTCCTTGGTGTAGTATTCACATGCTGCAAATAATAACTTTACCATCACCGCAAACTGCAACATCTACCCGCAACGATTAATATCACATTCCTAGAGCTATAAGAATAATTAGGTCCGCGGGGTGATAGCATTAATTGAATATTTAAACCGAACATCAAATTAACATAAAAAGGCTTTAAAACGCGGGAAGTACGCAAACGGAAATGGTGCTGTCACAGATTTTTCACCCTCATAAATATTTATTTGAAGTTGCACTCTAGGTGGAGGGACCCATTGGAAAAGAACTGCAATGCTGGGTTAATAGACAAGAAAGGTGGAAACAGAGCTTGAGGCAGTCCATCCGCTAGATGGACGGATATTATGACCAAAGCCACGCAAAAACACCTGCACTAACTGATCTATATCGCGAGTGATAGAGCGCAATGGAAAACTCTACTCTCCGCCATCTTTAATCATGGTCACGATCCTCAGCATTGAGGGAACGACTAAATGGAATGGAATTGCTTAAATTAGGTCCTGGCGGCATCGTGTAAAAAAGGCTTAAAACAAAATCCTGCTGGATAACCCTCCATTTGGAAAGTCGGGTAAAAAGTAAGTTGAAACCTGCAAGTAAAAGTACACCATGTCCCACTAGGGGCAAAGGCCTTTTCTCAGAGAGCGAAAGAGAGCTTCTAGTCCTATCCATCCAACATTTGTCTGGAAGAAATGGTCATTTCTACTTACTTTCTGGTGTACAATAAAGAGTTACATACGCAGAGGTGATTTTCGGGTTGAAGCTTAGGTTTCCTCACATTGTTTACCTTCACAGTTAGCAAGTGGTAAAAAAACCAAGGCCTTTGCATCTACGTAATGAGATGATTTATACAGCGTCCATTGGCCCCTTCACTCACACTAGATGGGTGAAGAGACCACTCGGCGCTGCAGTGCCTGGGACATTGTTTTAGATGGAGTTTTAGTTTTAGCAAGTGGTAAAGTTACCACAAATTCACAATACTATTTCATTATTTTGTAGTCAGATCATTTTGTGCTGTGCTGAACTGTCTTGCAATTTGCAATATAAAGCAAACAAATAATCAACATAAACGAATTGCAGTACCACTCTCGCTAAATACCCTTATTACCATTTTGTTTGAGGACGTATCTTTAATCAATTTCTTCTAGCAATAAGCAGGCGAATCGTTCGCGCCTGCAGCCAAGTGCCAAAATTTGCTTACATTTCAATAATGCTGGCACAGAGTAGACTACACATGGCAGAAGGTTCACTTAAGGGTAGACGATAGCAAGGTGGCGGGAAATTCAAATTTTCACAGACTTTTACATTTTGTAGCTAAACTGAACTATTTTTGTTCCGTGATTTTTCGTTCGCGAGAATAAAACCGTATTCTTTTCATTATTGTAAACAACAGAACAACAATAATTCAGCCGATTATGTGTTCTGGTCTTCGACAAGTTTTTTGGGCAGTACCACTGCTTCGTAGACCAGAACACATAATCGGCTGAGTTATTGTTGTTCTGTTGTTTACAATAATGAAAAGAATACGGTTTTATCCCGCGAACGAAAAATCGCTGAACTAAAATAGTTCAGTTTAGCTACAAAATGTAATGGTCTGTGAAAATTTTGAATTTCCCGCAAGTCGCCGCAACTTTTTGTGGATAAAAATTTGCAACATAATACACTACGTTAGTATGACAGATATAAAATTTTATCTTGTTGCAAAATGTTGCTTCACAAAAAGTACAGCGATGAGGATGCTCCTTTTTGGAGTATTGGCCACCAGTTCCAATAGCTATAACTACAGCAGAATTCAGGGAAAACGCAATTGAACTTCATAAATCTTGGCTTTGCTGTCTTGCTCCAGCACGAAAAGGCGCAATAGAAGAGAAGTATCACCTATTCATAAAAGGCTAGATGAGCCGCCAAATTAACCTCTAATGTCCTACGATAGCGATGATGGATCGGAAGTCATGATAGGTAAAAACTTTTTTTTTTTCCATTTAAATATTTTGATAACCTCTTAGTGGCCAAGCTGATATCTATTGAAGCATCCATAATACATAACATACATACATTAAAAGACTAGATAAGGAATTTTAAGAACTTTCGGGCATGTGGCATGCATTACGTGGCAGACATTGGAAGAGGAGAGAAGAAAAAGATGGTGTGTTATCCTCTCCTCTGTGGCGATAAGAAAAAAGAAAATGGCGTAATGTGTGGAAAGATCGCGGCGGTTTTCCCACACTTCCCGTTCCTCCCCGACTACACTAAAACTGCGTTTTCTTCTTTTTTGACTAAATTACAGCCTTGACGGAGACAAAACTCATATCTAGATAAAATTTACTACTAATAAACATGCACTTTTGTTTAATAAACAAAAAAAAATTAGGGCGAACCATCTACAAGTTTCCATTTAGTGACGCCGGCGCTCGCGAGCGCTGCAAACTCCATAAAATTTCGAGGAGATCGAGTTAAGGAAGTATTTTCATAAGTGATCAACCGGCTACGGCAAGAACTATGGAGATTAGTGGTTCTTGTGCGGGTTAACGATAACGAGCCAAAAGTGTTATTGAATTGGTTTTTGTTAGGGCAAGTTGGGTTGATTTGTTGCCCATTTAGAGTGGTATTCTAGAATGAAACTTAAACTCGGTTCAAACTAGAACGCTATTTAAACTCTGTTTAAACTCAGTTCAAACTAGAACGCGACTTGAACTCTGTTTAAACTCAGTTTAAGTAGAGTTTAGTAGTGTCGACTGTCGATAAAACAGAGCATGTTTTGATTTGAATATCCCTCCCTTTATATCAAAACATGCACTGTTTTATCGACGGTCGGAACTCTGTTTAAACTCAGTTTATGTATCGTTCTCCCTTAAACGTCTGAGTAACCTTCGTTATTTAGGTTGGTTTCTGGCAATACATGGTGTTACATAAAGACCCTGCAATACTTGAGGGTGTTGACTATCACAAGTTACATTGATGGATATAATGGGACGGAGAATAATGCAACTAGTGGAAAAAAGAAGTCCCTCTAGTTCCATGATAGAACTACTTAATGTAACTACTGGGAACGAAGGTTCAGTATGGAACAGACCAGGTGCCTTGTTTTGAGATTTAATTGTTGACCCCATGATAAAAGTTAATTGTTTAGATGACTTAAATGGGACGTTTTTGTCACACGCTGTAATAAATTATACTTACGTAAACAACTATACAAAGAATTTCAGTGCGGATTGCTTCATTAGATAAGTGTATGCAAATGAAAATAAAGGCGAACTCTCTAAACGCTATGTCCTACAAACATTCAATTTTACGCTATAGATACGCATGTACAAAATGTACGCTTCGATCTAAAAAAAATATCGCAGATGACCTTTTGTAGAGTTACAACTTAGGTACCTAAATCTCAAAGATCATATCCAAAAGAGAAAACTAAAACCCGACTACTAAAAGGCTTAAAACAAGACCCGTTTATCCTTAAAATAGACTCATAGATAATTAATCGTAGTCGGAGGCCATCGGTTTATCAAATGCGATTGTGGTGTCCTCCGACTACGATTAATTATCTATGAGTCTATTTTAAGGATAAACAGGTCTTGTTTTAAGCCTTTTAGTAGTCGGGTTTTAGTTTTTAACTTCTATTTTTTTTTGAGCTTTTTAGTAAGTAATTTTGGACGATCACCCAGAATAGAACCAAGAAGGGCAAAAAAAAACACATTTTGGAATTTTTTGTTCTATTTGTATGTTGACGCTACATGTGTTATACATTTTTGAAAAGGTCTTTTAAAGCCCTTTCATTTGATACCCATGACGATGGTATCCGATAATTTTTATTTTTAGGTCCACCACTTTAGGGCGCAGCACAGCCGCCATCTTGTTTTTTTTCAAAATTAAACTATCCTATGTTACCTGGGTGATTAAGCCAAATCCAACGACACCTCATTTGTTGAAATCGGCCGAGTAGTTTAGGCTCTGCGAGGGAACAGATGAACACACAAACATTCATACATACATACATACATACATACATACATACATACATACATACATACATACGCTGCTAAAATCATAACCCTCCTTTTTGCTTCGCGTAGTCGGGTAAAAAGAGAACTTTAGTCAAAGCTAACTTTAGGTAAGTAATATCAATAATTTTAATAAAACCACATTTCACTAACCAATTTATTACATTGCAATTCTCATCCCGACTTCTGAAACTTAATAAAGAGAAGAAGAAACGAACCGAAACTTTTGCCAATAAAAACAATATGGCCGCCCTCTTAGTCCCTAAGGGGTTGTGCCACTTAAATCCAAAAATAGTTTTCACTCAGTTATTTTTTTTTTTTTGCAAGCGTTGGCTTGACTGCATTGAAGACCTCAAAAAAGTGGGCAAGGGTCGGAGAATGGAGACAAATGGAAATCCAATATGGAGGAGGCTGAGACCCCCAAAGGGTTGTAGCATTGTAGCACTGAAGGAAGTAATTAAGCATAATTACGGCCGGCCACAGTCTAGGATACCCCATGGTAGCTTTTCCCGCGCGCGGCATAAGGGCGCCAATCGAAAAAAAGGGGTATCCCAGCCCGCGACTTCGTCCGCGAAGACAGACATTTTTGTGCGGGATTTTTCCCTTGTATTAATAGTTATTCTGCTAATCGGAAGATCATAATCTGGCCATTTTTGAGTTATAATATAAATGATGTGATTCACTCGACTTAGTTTAATATTATTAGAGAAGATTACAGTTTTGGATTCAATTGGGATAACCCAAGGCACTCCGAAGGTGCGAACGGGAGACGCCTGCATCGAACAGCCAGTGTTGCCACATCTGAATAATCGCCAGATTCATTAATACAGGAGGGGAGATAATTAAGCCATTAGTTATGGTGCGTTTACACTTTTTGATGACGCATTTTTTGCCATATCCCTTTTTTTATTTTCTTTAAAATAACAACAGTTATTTATAAATACCTACTAGTATAAGCACAGTATCTACTTGGATTTGTCCCACTCTTTTGATATACTTATAGTGCTAAGAGATATTTTGTGTTGGCTAAGTATGCACAGTTTACCTACACAGCAGCAGTGGACAAATTGTTGTTGTAGAAGAATTATTATTGGCCTAATGTAGATGAAATAAAATCATACTTCAACCTTTGTTTACCGATCTGGGGTACATAATATCAATGGCTGTGGCCGACCGTACATATCAATGGATTGAAGTTTGTTCTTTCGGCCGATGTAAATGCGCCTCCGCGAGGCCCGTTTGGACCGAATTAATGTTGGTTAATAAAGGCTTATCGTGGGCTGCATCCCTTATTTTGATGAGTTAGCCGATCTGTTTTATTATTGTAGTGCTCGACGGATTATGGACCATTTGCGTTTTATATCTACTAAGCAGTTTATTCTCTTATTTCGGTTTGCTGACAAATAAACACTTAAGCCAAAACTAAGGAAGATCTTCTTCAAGTATAGACTTCTTCAACAAATCATCCGAGAAAAGATAACAGGAAGTAGAAAACCTTGAAGACCCAAAATATCATGGTTTGAAAACCTGCGCCAGTGGTTGCATAAAACCAGGAGCCGCTTGTTTCATTTGGCAGCTTCAAAGAGCGACATAGTGGAACTGATTACCTGACAACCTCCGATAGGAGATGGCACAATAAAAAAATAAAATTATCAAAAAAAAAAAAACTACTTCACTGGTGAAAAGGTAGACTGTTATTAAGCTACTGAAGTGATTCAGAGTGATCTCTGCTGTCCGTTCTTCATTTCCAAAGTTCTTCTTCAGATATTCACTATTTTTATGGGACCCTACGGAAAGTAGGTGTACCCTTTCAAAGAAAAAAAAAATCAGGTTCACCTAGAAAATGTTATAGGGTAACAAAGATACAAAATAAAAATACGGGTCAAATTGAGTACCTCCTCGTTTTCCGGAAGGTTTTTGAAGTCGGTTAAAAAGAAGAAGAAGGTCTAGTTTAATTTCAGTGTCAAAAAATCTGTCGGTACAGCTATCTCTACTGATCCATTAAATTATCTGTTCAGTCAAAAATAGGAGAACTACATAACAGACTATCAAACCATCTAATGTAGCAGTGACTTTCTCGCTGATCGAACAGCTTGGTGGATCTATATCACGTCTGTAGAAGTCTAGAGGGTTGCATGTCTGACGGTTGGAACGTAATCAGGCATTCGTGACGTCATTGCTCGTATGTAGCTTACGGCTTTTGGCAGCATTCACAGCGCACGATCGCCCAAAAGATCCACTCCGACAAACTGTTCCAAGGTTCTGGGGGTCTACCGGCTACAACGAAGGCAATTACTACTGGCAAAAATCGAAGTTTTATTTATGAAATTAACTGGGTGGCAGTAAAATTAACTGGATGGCAGTACATTTTTCAAAAATCGAACTTCGATTTTCGCCCATGGTAATCGGCTTCATCTTTAGCCGGTAGACCCCCTGGAATTCAAGGATTCAATGCGAATCATGTCGAGTGCACAGTAACTGCTACACAACCTAGCTAACAACATCCAATCATCATCAGCCTGTGATGAGTAAAGGCCTCTTCATGCTCACGCCACCGCTCACGATCCTGTGCCAGACGCAACCATTGCTTTCCGGTTTCCGGCTACTTGGACTACTGTGTCATCGGACCATCTGGCTGGTGGTCTCCCAACCGATATCTTCCCTTCTCGAGGTCGCTATTCCACAATGGACTTCGTCCATCTGATTCTACCATCAGTGCGTCTAGCCAGGTAACTACAAGGTGTTACAAAAGTACCTAACTCTTTTTACAGGGTAATAGCACCCGGTGATAGAGATCACAACCTAAATATTTTTTTTTGCTCTATGACGTTCCGTTAATTTTTAAATTAATAAAATGTGAACGATGTGGCGGAAGAAAAGTATTTTTAAAATATTGTTTTCATTGACTTTCACAATGTTTTAACAACTCAAAGCTATGTAAATGCACCTACACGCACAAACATATTTTTACATTTGAGCTAATAACAAAAACAAAAAAGTTATGAATTTTTTTCAATTTTGTGGTTATAAAATAAAAATTGTTTTTTTAAACTTTTTTTTGCAGATTTGTCATTATGTCGACCAGCAGGTTACACCCTGTAAAAAGAGTTAGTATCTTTTGTAACACGTTGTATAAAAAGGTCTAACAACACTACTTGCCACAAATCCTGAATCGCGCCAGCAATATTTGAAGCTGGTAGGATCTCCCTCAGGCAATCCCCAGTGCGATCAAGTTGGCGCTTTTTTGGGAGCATGAAAGGTGACTCTCTTGATACGCAAGAGAAACACAGAATACTAGCAAGTACTTGCGACTGTAGCGTACTGATCTGGACCTTCTACAGTTAATTTGGCAACCGAGCGTCTCGTCATTTGCATTTATTTCATTTGTCGTCGCAGTCACAATGTTTGTGTTGCGCGATCCGGCCCTAGTGCAACGCCTTAATTGTTGTTTTGACTCTACAGAAAAAGGCCAACTTTGTTAACAATACGTGCCACGAAAGAAGAGAAAATATGACCTCGCCTCCCGCACTCTTTCTACCACCCCGATGACACCGGGTGCCCTCGTACCGTTAGAGACCTATAAATTGACACTGCGCATGTTAAACCAAGTGCTGTAACATGTCTCTTCTTCATTCTATTTACTTTTGTATGTAGCCTACGTCGGTAAGAAGACTTGCAGCTTGATGGTCGAACGACATCGCTGTGTCGGCAGACGATCCATGGATGCAGATGGGAAGGGACCGCAAAGGGTGGCATGAGGGGAAAAAATGTTGAATACCCAACAGTGGGCAGAGGTGGGCTGTTGATGATGATGATGATGATGATGTAGCCCACAAGCAACTGTTAAGGTAAACATTGTGAGGAAATCTCAATAATCTAAGATAGAGGCAAATGCTTGAGTTATTTAGTATCAAGGTAAAGTAGAGACTAATAACTCTTTTATATTTTCTTTCCCGAAAAAAAAAACCGATGTTATTACATTACACACGACACCTAAAGTAGCTAGATACTTAGTATTAGATAGTAATAAGTATCTGATTTATAAACATTTTTTACTTTAGATAATATTTTGACGTTCAATGTAAATAATTTATTTATGGCTTATTGAATAAAACATTTGAATCTGAATCTGAATCTAAACCTCTTACCAAAAAAAAAAACTCGGAGGGTTACTATAGGCCTATGGTATTTACGATCATTTATCAGTAAAACCACGGAATATTATAAGCTCCATTTAATGCTCAAAAACAGACTGACAAATCGACATAAAAGAGGTACATGGTAAATTCCTGCTACCCTCACTAAACACTACATCCCTCCACCACTAGTATAAAAACTTACATCTAAGTAAACAGTAATGATCAGCAGAAGGCTGGTTTTCTTATTAATTAAGTCTTATAATTAGGATTCTTATTTCTAGTTGACCGAGCAGGATAGCGGCGACCATCTGATACGATTGCTGTCTCTGGGCCTTCACTGTCACCATCGCAATCTAAAAACATTTCTTCTCTAGCCTCTGAGTGCTCCTCAACCTCTGAGGTCGACGGAACATCCAGAAGGGCCGAAGACTCAGTTGAGTCCTCTCCTTGTTCCACTATCACTCCCTCCTGTGATGGTGACACCGACTGAGGCACAGAGACGCTAACAGTTTCACTATCATTGTTCACGCTCGTAGAAGGCTGTGGATTAAAAAATGACCCGTCAGTGAAGTCTGCTCTTTGCAAAGAGTCCGTGACACTGCTAGCTCCCAAAACATCGCTGACCTGCATCAAATCATCGCCTCTATACTTTAACAAATGATCCACATGTTTTACAAAACTATTCTTAGACACAGGTTCCAAAACTAAAAACATTCTACAGCCTTTCTCTTCTACAATAATTCCGCGTTTCCAAATATGTTTATTGCCGTTGTAATAAAATTGCTTCATCAAAACGTTATCTCCCACTTTGAACTGCGTTTGTCGTTGACCTCCGTATTGATCATGTTGAGAGACCTGTTTAGAACAAACATTACTTTTAGCTAGATCCGTCGGCGACACTCCTGATAGGTTGTCTTGTGTTGGGACCTCACGCAACAGATCGAGTCGACAACGCAAGGAATGACCCAACAAAAGTTGGGCGGGGGAAAAACCTGTTGTGCAATGCACGGAATTCCTGTAGTCAAATAATAATTTATTAATTTTTCTCTCAATCACGCTCTGGTTACTATTTTGGCTTATAATTATTTTTAATCCCCTTTTTATAGTTTTTACACAATTTTCCGCCTGCCCATTCGAAGCGGGGTGGTACGGAGCGCTCGTCATATGCTTGATACCGTTAGCCTTGCAGAAATCATTAAACTGTGCTGAACAGAAGTTAGTTGCATTGTCGGTGACAATAACACGGGGTGACCCAAACCTGCTAAATAGATCTATTAATCTACCTATAATCGCGTTTGTATCAGTAGTAGGCATATAAAAACACTCGACCCATTTTGAGTGAGCATCAATGGATATTAGGTATTGTTTCCCGATCAATGTAAACATATCAAGATGCAACCGGTCCCAAGACCGTTCCGGGTAGGGCCACGAAGCGAGCGGTGAACGCGGAGGCGCCGCACGAATTGTGTTACAAATACCACATATTCCAATTTTTTCTTCAATATGCCTATCGATATTAGGCCACCACATCCGTGACCTAGCTTCATTCTTGGTCCTTACCACGCCAAAATGTGAACTATGTAGTTCATCGAGGAGCCTTTCCCTAAAAATTGCTGGTATAACCACTTTATGCCCCCTTAAAATGCAACCGTTCTCAATTGACAGTTCCAATTTACAGTTAAAATACGCTTTAAGTTCTTGATCCATACACTTACTGGGCCAGCCCTTTTTCAGACAGTCTATAACCTTTTGCAACACCGTATCCCTCATTGTTTCTACATGAATATCAGCAACTGAAACTGGGCCCAAGGTCGTATCCGTCACAAAATTAATATAGTACGATTGATCTAAATCTGGCTCTTCAAATTGTTGCATACTTTTAATGGAACGCGATAAAAAATCTGCAACATTTTGTTCGCTTTTTACGTATTCCAGATTAAAATTATACGCAGACAAAAATAACGCGTATCGTTGTAAGCGGTTTGCTGCCATCTCCGGCACGCCCTTTTTGTGGCCAAAGATTGTAACTAGGGGCTTGTGGTCGGTGCGTAAGGTAAAAGGAATCGTGCGCCCATAGAAATAATGGTGAAATTTCTTTATCGAGAACACTATCGCAGCGGCCTCCTTTTGAATTTGAGCGTAGTTACGCTCTGCGTTAGTAAGCGACCGCGATGCATACGCAACTACCCTTTCGCTGCCATCGGGCTGTTTTTGAGAAATAACCGCCCCTAAACCTAGGGGTGACGCGTCCGCGGAAACAATTGTTTCTAAATTTTCGTTATAATGAGCAAGAACTCGTTCCGATGCTAAATCTTTTTTTATGCCGTTAAACGCAGTTTCTTGTTCTGGACCCCAAGTCCATTTGACACCTTTTTGCAATAATCCGTGTAAAGGACTGAGAATGCTAGCAGTGTTAGGAACAAAACACCTGTAGTAATTAATCATCCCTAAGATCGATTTGAGCTCACTTACATTTTTGGGACTATTACAGTCCAAAATTGCCTTTACTTTCTCCTGTGACTTGTGCAAACCATTCTTATCTATAATGAATCCTAAATATTCTACAGAGTCCCTAAATAGTTCGCATTTATCTTGCCTCAATCTCATTCCCGCGCCTTCAAGCCTACTTAAAACCTCTTCTAGCCTTTTTAAATGGATTTCCCTATTCGGTCCCGTTACTAAAATGTCGTCGAGAAAAATGCAGGTGCCTTCAATGTCACCTAACAACTGTTCCATTGTTTGCTGGAATATAAAAGGTGCATTACACAATCCGAATACTAGTCTATTAAAACGAAATAGGCCTTTGTGAGTGTTTATGCACGTTAGTTTTTTTGAATCATCTAACTCTAATTGATTATACGCCCTAGACAGGTCTAATTTCGTGAACTGCTCACCTCCATGTAACCTCGCGAACAAATCATCGATACGAGGTATAGGATAATTATCCATATAAAGTACCTTGTTAAGGGTTACCGAAAAATCGCCACATATTCTGACATCGCCGTCGCGGCGTAAGACCGGTACAATGGGCGTTGCAATGTCAGAGTAATCTACCTTTTCTAGAATACCTAAATCCTCTAGTCGTTTTAATTCGGTTTCCACTTTAGGTTTTAATGCTAGTGGCACCGTCCTAGGCTTGAAAAACTTCATTTGGGCATCCGGCTTTATTTTTAAATTTATTTTATATTTATTAAACGTACCCAATTCGTCTGTAAATAACATTGAATATTTTTCTTTCAAATACTCCGCTTCATCTTTCAGATTGTTACATTTAACGCTAGGCCCAAATTCTAGATTAAATTTACTAATGAAATCCCGCCCCAGTAACACCGATTGTTTTATGCGCGTTTCGACAACAAAAAATCTTATTAGTTTTAACTCTCCTTCGTAGTGAACTTGTAGGTATAAACAACCTGAAGGCGATATTTTGTTGCCATCGTAACAATTCAAAACAACTTGACATGATTTTAAACTGTAATGACTGAAATAGGTTTTATACGTTTCGCTGGGTAATATGGAAACGGCACTACCGCTGTCTATTTCGCAATTTATATTCACTTCCGCTATCGAAACCATCTGTCGCATCGGTTCCCCGCTAACACATTTTATGTTAAACACCTGATAAATACCTTCCAGAGTGTCGCCGTCGTCGTCCTGCGCTGCCAAAAAATGATTGCTGACATTGACCTTGCACATCCGTTTTAAATGCCCCTTTTGATGACACTTTTGGCACGTGTAATTAATGAACCGACACTGCTCCGTCACATGATTACGGTAACCGCATGCTGTACATTGACGGCCTCGCGCCGCGCCGCCGCCAATGCCACTCGCGTTGTTCCTGCCGCCGCTGCCCGCGCTGCCGCGCATAGCGTAAACCGGTTGGTGCTGCTGACCCGCTGGTTCGCCGCGCTCTCGTTGCTCGCACGAACTTTGCAGCGCGGCGCGCGCGCATCGAACACTTTGCGCTAGCTCCAAAGCTTTATTGAATGTTAGGTTTTCGATACATTCCGAGAACAATTTCTCCTTTTCTCTCACGTTTTCCAATCCTAGCACGAAACGGTCCCTGACCGCTGTCTCGAGTTCCGATTTAAACCCGCAGTATTGTGCTAAACTACGCACTCGCGCCGCCCACTCCGCTAAATCCTCTCCTGGCCTCTGCTCCGCCTTGTAAAACTTGTACCTCTCCGCAAATGTACTCTTCTTGTGTACAAAATGGGTGTTCAATAGAAGTAGAAGATCAGCGTAGTCCAACTGGTCGAGGTCCTTGGGGAAAGCTAGATCCCTAACGACGCGGTATGTGTCCTCCACCAATGCCGCTAATATCATCGCTCGTCGTTTTAAACCAGCCTTATCCAATGTCTCATTGATATCGTTGGCCATACAATACTGGTTAAACCGACTTTTGAAGATACTCCATTCTTGCACTCGGTGATCGAACGTGAGACTGTTTCCGAACATTACACTTGCCATCTTGTTAAGATTGCAACACCACTTATGCTGCACAACACTAATAACACGCGTGAATTGTTTTATCGTCGCCAAATATGGTATTTACGATCATTTATCAGTAAAACCACGGAATATTATAAGCTCCATTTAATGCTCAAAAACAGACTGACAAATCGACATAAAAGAGGTACATGGTAAATTCCTGCTACCCTCACTAAACACTACAAGGCCTCAATTGATCAAATAGAGTTTGTTTAGACACCAAAAATATTCTCGAATTTCTAGAATTGTACATCCTGCGAAACGGGAATTTTACTAATTGGTCGCTTCGCGGAACGCAACTCTGGTTTTAAATTCAGCCTAGTTTAGTCTGAAACTAATAAAAACTGACTAACCGAATGCAGAAAATAACTGATGTAACGTGACACCATTGCAGATGTGATTTTTGCTGCCTCTACGTAAAGTAGTACGGTGCAAACACAGTAGAAGCAGTATTGTATCTCCATATAAACGACCAAAACGCGCCTTATACCTACGCGATTCGTATCTCGGGGCAGCACTAGTTACTTCTGTATGGCCGGACATCAACGCGCGTTTTCAAGATGGCGAGACAATTTCAAGAACCAAGTTAGACTTTTTGAAACTGTTATTATTTTCATACATTATTGTAAGAAAAGGGGTATTGTTACTTTGGTTTAAGGTGGGACGATAGCAACGTGGCGGGAAATTCAAAATTTTCACAGTTTTTTAGATTTTGTATCTGAACTGAGCTATTTTTGTTCAGCGATTTTTCGTTCGCGGCAACAACACAGTATTCTTTTCATTATTGATGACAACAAAAGAACAATAATTCAGCCGATTATGTGTTTCAGCCGATTACAAAGCAGTGGCACTGCCCTAAAAACTTGTTGATGACCAGAACACATAATCGGCTGAATTTTTATTGTTTACAGTAATGAAAAGAGTAGGTACTATGTTATTGCCGCGAACGAAAAATCGTTTAAAAAATATTGCTCAGTTTAGCTACAAAATGTAAAAAACTCTTAAAATTTTGAGTTTCCCGCCACGTTGCTATGGTCCAACATTAATATTAAATTTCGAATGCCCGATATCTACGCCTAGCTGCTTGACACTCCAACATTTTTTTTTCAATCTACCCGTGACCATGACCGTGCAACGGTGTTGAAATATTGGGTGCTTAAAACAAAAAAGTCATGGTAAAAATCGGGATTTTTCATACGACTTATTTATCTTACTGGACTCTACAACTATACAGTGTTAGTCCGGTAGGTAAATGGCTCGATTTAACGTTTTGAACATGAGCGAAAAAAATTCAGGATACTGCCTTAAATATGATGATTTGAAAGCAAGCCAATTACGATTAGACTTTAGTCACTACTGTAGGATAAAATGCAGCTTTATATCATGATTTTTGAATGAAAAGTTAAAGCTAGTTGAACTGTTGGCAAATAATATAAATCACCCTTTAATAAAGGCAGACAGTCTTCAATCACGGAGGGATTTCTCCCTGACATCTTATTTCCTCGACGCTTGCTCGCGCGCGACACACGGCCGCCATCTTGTTTTTTATCCATTGCTTTGATTTTCAACGTTATGTTACATACCTACATTGTATAACGTAGGTATTTTTATGTAGGTAATTGGGTATGTTCGTTCCTATCTTGAATGTTCTCACCGATTTGTGTGACTGGTTTTTGTGACGTATATGTCGCCTCCTAGTAGGCGTACGTCCTATGTTTTATCTATAATATTTTTTTGTCACCTGTATTTAGGACGAAACAGGTACGTTTTAACAAGTGTATAAATTGTTACTGGCCTCGTAAACGGTTCCAAATATTGCACGCATATGGTTTTATGACAGTGAAGAGAGCCTCTACGCCTAGCATTTACACCCAAAACCCGGCTAGCCAGTAAAATTACAAATTTTATACGCTGTAAAACTGCCCGTATCTAGCCCATAGAATAGATAGTCTGACAGACAGCGTGCTTTAAATGTGGAGGTGGAGGCGGAACGTCGTCGTTTCGTTAACGGAACATACCTAGAAAAAATCTACAAAAACGATTGACATCAAAATCAATGAAATCGGATAATATTTAGGGGTAGCAAACGACGTCTTCGTTTGTTCTTTTTGTACGGGCGAGACGGCAAAGCGCTCATTTTACATAAAACTCCAGGGCCCTTAGCCTGTAAGACAATGGTGCCAAAATGGGCTGTCAGGTGACGACTTCAATTACGATTTGCTAACGCTGTCTGTCCTTTTAGTGTTTTTGTAGTACAGCAAAGAATATTTTGATTCTAATTCTAGAGGATTAGTTCTCTGGTTGTAGGAGAAAAACGAGGAGAGCCCGGTTTTGTCCTTGTGCCTGGAAGCCATTGACCCGCCATTGTCTTACAGGCTAAGGCCCCTGCACTGCCTGCAGTGGAAGTGTCTGTAAGGTTAGGGTTGTATTGTCTATGATCTAGCCCACTCCAGCTACCTCTTTGAAAGGTGTTAAACTTTTATGGGCACATAAAGTCCGGATGCTCATATAACAAACGTGCTATGATTTTATCAGACTATTTTAATGGGACGCGAAATTTATTTTTGTTCGATTCTCCGCATCTTTCATTGCTTCGTGGAGGTTTTAAAGTATTGGATGGGTGTCAATGTTTAAGTAGATTGTTAGGAGAAATGGATTGTTTTTTACCGATTTCTTGAATTTGTGGGATGGAATGCTATAAAATGCTTATAAATCCTCTTACATTCTGACAGCTCCCACAATAATCGTGACCGAGTTTAGTGTTTTCTTATTATTAAAAGTTTTTAAAAATAAATAGATAGTTTCGTAATGTAGCCAAAAATATTGTTACAATAACTAAAACCTGCTTTTACCTTGTTTTATTCGATAAACATGAGAATGATAAAGTTTCGTTTGAGCTTCGATAAAATATGGGGAACAATATTGTATCTGCGGTCGAAATAATTGCTTATACAATCCAATGCAGATAAATATTTAAAAAAACTGGCCAAGTGCGAGTGGGACTCGCACACCGTGGGTTCCATATAACCACTCTATGCATTTTAATGGAAGAAAACCGTTGGTCCCGGTTGTTGTTGATTAATAACAATCGTTAAACCATGTCAGAGACCCTTTGGGTGGCCTAAAAACTCTGACACCAGGGGTGGCCACTACCTCATACGATTACGATTACCCCCCCCCCCATTGGAAGAAAAAAAAAAAAAACGGCTAAATGTGTGTCGAACTCAAGCGTGCCTTCTTATATTACAACCTCCGGCCCTTCATTTTCTTTGTAACAGTTATAAAAGATGTATTGCATCGCAACGATAAGAATAAAAAGTTCTTAAACTCGATTAAAAAGAAGCCGGACGAATTCATTGTTTGTACGCTCAGTTATTTTTCAATTTGGAGACTAAGCGAAAGCTCTTAAAAAGTAGTTTAGAAGAGCGATTAAGGGAAGAATGCAACAACTTTGTAATTGAGAAAATATCTTGCGATTTTTACGAAAACAATTTTTAAAATGCACATTTATCTTCGGGATAAAATCTTAGTCTCTAAAGCTAACCGTATCCGAGAGAAAGAGAAATATTGATGCTCCTTATATTTTTCTTTAGCAGAGTAAAGTAGCAAGGAATCATAACACAAGAATATAAACATTTATAATAAGTTGAAAAAATTCACTCGGGACAGGACTGGAACCCGCAACCTCTCGCATACCGTGCAGGCGCTCTACCAATTGTGCTACCGAGTCAAGTAAGTATTTTTTTCAACTTATTTTAAATGTTTAAATTATTCCCTAGCACGGGTTAGTGCTTTAGAAAAAACAAAAACTAGAATATAACATAGATTCTTTTCCATCGATTCCTCAGTCGGCAGTCCTCGAGATTAGATTCATGTCTTTGTGACGGTATTTTTGAAAAGTAATAATTTTAATTAATTAATTTAGATATTGTTTTAATGGTTAGTTAATTTACTGTATTTAAAACATATTATGTATTATAAACATGTCCCAGGTTAGCGTCTGAGTCGATACTTCACCCAACTCGTGTAAGCATAGGTCTCACTGGACGCTGTCTAGATTATCTCAAACGTAACTGCAAAGGCTTCAATAACCCTACCCTTATAATAATAATAATAATAATAATCGTTTATTTTCATAAAAAGGTTTACAATGACAAAATAGGGCAAGAGCTTCCTTTTAAGTATGAAAATACCTGTATCAGGAAGCTCCGCTCTTCCGCACTTGGACATATTACAGGTACTTTAACAGAGTTTATATCTTATCCTAATTTTAAGCTTAAATTTCTAAATAGGTATTTCAGCATTTAGTGTGAGCTAATAGTACAGTAGGCCACAGTCACAGATACCCTGTATACCCGTTATAGCTACGCTTTGGTATCTGCCGATGCAAAAAGTAGGACTCTGCCGATTTTATTTTGCATTATAACCAGTGATAGAATAAATTCATAATACTACACGCTAAATAAGTCGTCTCCATGCTACGTATGCGATTAGTTTTGCATTCCCGAATTTTCTGAAATCCCGGGATTTATATTTAAAAAATATGTTTTAAGAAGCCGCTTCCATAATTTCTGAGCCAAAAAATAACTTTAGGTAAATATGCATCCGATTATTCGATCACTGATTATAACACTGGAAAAGTTCCTCAAAGTTTGGTACCCTAGTCTTGATGAAAATTAAAATAAAGGCCTTTGCATCTCCGTAATGAGATGATATATACAGCGTCCAGCGAGCGGTATTGCTACTAGAAATTCACAAATGCACGTTACTTTGAAAATAAACAAAGTCAACATGCCCGCACCGGGAATCGAACCTTGGTCTCTCGCTTCGGAGTCCAATGTTCTACCACTAGACCACCACCGCTGATGAAAATGAAAGTAGCTTGCTATTTTCTCCATCCCTATTTCCTCGGAGGACGTCATAACAAAAATAGGGTCCAATACGTCAGGCGCGCCGTCACGCCGCCAGTTGATTTGTTATGTAATATTGTTAACTTATTTACGGGAGGGTCGCCCATAAGTTCTTGTTTTCCGATGAAATGTGGCTGCCCGGCCGCATGCAGCGTCGCGGGGGAAATTTATTCATAGAATTCAATTTACTTCAGGTGGGCCTGACCCTTAGCGGGGTATAAACTCCGCTTATTATTTAGGTTGACTTTTGCGTTTGTTTTCGCCGCCTTCGTTTGTCCGCATGGATCCCTTTCTGTTTCTTTTATTCCTTTCGTATAAGTGCACGGAGGATGAGAAAAAACAATTGAAATAATTCTTCTTTCTTCTAATTTCGATCATCAAATATTTGCAGGGAAGGCATACCTAATGTGATTGTAACTTCAATGATGAAATACCATTATGACGCAATTAAATTAAATATGATATTGCCACAATGGCTTGATCACTACTATCGGTATTTGTCGTCTACGCAGACAGTCAAACACACAGACCAATGGTCTGAGGTGAAACAATTTCAGGTGATACGAAGTTCACCGGGTCAGCGTGTATGAAATAAAATATGAAAGACCATCAAGAAATTAAATCTTGAGTATTTTGGCCATATGATGCGGTGTTGCGCGTTGCCAAAATACTCAAGTTTTAATTCCTTCAAGTATGGACTCTTTCATCTTAACATCCATGGAAAGATGTCCGACAGAAGGATACCTGGATGACCACTAGCAGGTTCTAAGGGCTCATCCAGGTATCCTCAGAGGGTCTCAGATCCCAAAAGCATCTGAGACCCTCTATAAAAATAAATTTTGTATAGGTACTTTGTAATCTTGAAAACCTACGCTCAGTGGGTTCAAGCCCCCCCCAAACCAAAATCCTGGATCCGCCACTGTGGATGACCCAAGATATTATGGCTTGAGATACAGCACCAAATGTATGGCAGGCACAGCTGAGATGTTTGTCAATATTTCGCATTTGGTCCCATTGTAAAAGTTGCTTGTGTTGGTGAGTTTTGCGATCCCCAATATATAACAGGACATTTCTGTAAAACCATGTAGAAGGTACCTAATACGAAATATCTTTTATGAAAATCTTTCGGTACCTTGCTCTACGTCTTTTCGGTTCTGTCTAATAACTATTTGAATGATATCAGCTGATTGCCATTTCGTCCAAAATATTTTGCACTTCTGACGAAGCAAAATAATATTTTGAAACACTGGAATGCCTCAATTTCTTCTCCCAGCGGTATTTTTCTAAAAGCAGAGGTTGATTTTGGCACACGCCCGATTTCATTACATTTGGTGGGTCTAATATTAGTCGGTATTATCGGGTTTCCCATTCGGCGCGACTTTGCAGCTGCGCACCGATTTTTGCATTTTGTTATTCGAACCTTGCGTAGGTATACAGGGTGTTAAAAGACGGCCAACAAAGCGGGAAACCACGTATTGTCCTCATCATAATGAACATTTTTGCCCAAGAAACTATGTCTGGGAAATCAACGGTTTTCGAGATAATGAGGTTCAAAGCCGGACTTTTGAAAACTTTTTTTTTTCCAGTATGTATTCAGTATTTAGTTCTTAACATATCTTCTAGCCATATCATAATAATGATTATTTCTTACAAAAAACGACTAACTTTAAAATTGCAACCCGCAATGTATTCTAAACATCGGCACTTCAAGCTTAAGTAACATAAACTTATACATACGCTTGCGCACTATGACTTCTGTGCGTTACACGTCCATTGCGTGATAAAATATTTTTCGAAATTATAACCTAAAAAACCAAAATCATTTCCCAGCAATCATTTATCGAAAAAGTACTTTGTTTTGGTGACTAGTATGCGTGGCTTTCGGGTCTGTTGGCAGTCTTTTAACACCCTGTATAAAAATGCTTTTGGCAGAGAGAAAATAACTGCTGTAATTAAACACGTTCGTTGATAGAAAAAAAAAAAACACAATTGTTCTGTCTTACATGTTCTTTAAAATAATGTCGCTTTATTTAGGTACGGTCGGCCACAGTCACAGATACCTCATGGCACCTCTTATCGCGCGCGGCATAAAGGCGCCAATCAAACAAAAAGGGGTATCTTAGCGTGTGGCCGACTGTTTATAACTTTCGCGGTGCTAAGCTATGTAAATATCTAGGCTTTAAGAGAGCTCGGTTAACGTTTACTTTTGACGGTAAGTATTTTCGCCTGAGCTTCAGTAAATTAGATTATTATTTTAGCTCTTACGAAAATATATTTAATAAAATGTAGAGTAAAGAGATCCATATTTTACAAGTTATCCCATTTATGAATATTATCGCATTATTTAAGACCATTCACACACCTTGAAGAAAAAGTGCGCGAAAAACGGCATTAAGTCAGAGAACATTGTAAATACAAAAGGGCCCTAAATTCCCAGTGAAACATGTCCAAATATAAACTTTAGGCCGGAGTCATATAAAAAATATAGCAATATTCAGGTAATTCGCGTGATTCATGAGCCATAACTTTTTTGTTATTGGGCTTTTATCTTGGAGAGAGCGAGGCAAAGAATCTTTGTCCCTCGGGGGAAAGGGACAGGGCTATAAAAACTTTACACTGAGGCCCGGAGCTTACGCCAGCCTTTAACTGGGGTATAAATAAATTGTTGAGTCAATTTCGGAGCACCCCCTTCTTCATTGTTGCCTTTGTTTAAAATATTATAGGGACTCTTAAGGGTTAAATGTTTTACAAGTGGGCGGTATAGTATAGGTTGTTAAAACTTATTGATTGTTATTGGTTAGTCCACTAATAACAATAAATAAGTAGCTCAGTGTAGCTCAAGGTAGCTCAGAGGGGAGCAATGGACTCGCAAGCCCTAGATTTGATTACGGTGGTAGGTAGGTAGGTAATCGTATGAGGTAGTGGCCACCCCTGGTTTCAGAGTTTTTAAGCCACCAAAAGGGCCTCTGACATGGCTTAACGATTGTTATTAATCAACAACAACCGGGACCAACGGTTTAACGTGCCTTCCGACCGAAGCACGGAAATGCTTAGATATTCTTGCCACTAGCGGTCACCCATCCATGGACTGACAGCGCCCGATGTTGCTTAACTTTGCCAATCGATTAAGAATGTCTAGTCCTACTATGTATACTCCGTGCAATTTTAGTGGTTTTAAAGCCGAAGGTATTTTGTTGCCCTGGTGATTCTGAGCCAAACTACAAAATTTGTATTGGGAAGTGTTTTTTTTTTTCGCTCGTTTTGAAGTAGGTAGGTAATCGTATGAGGTAGTGGCCACCCCTGGTGTTCGTTTTGAAGTAAAATTTTGGAATTTGGCTCAGAATCACGAGTGCAACTAAATACCTTCGGCTTTAAAACCACTAAAATTCCGCGGTGTATGAGCGCTTCCCGCTGGTGGTAGCATGAATACACGACAGCACGTGTACACTTTTGTTGTAACCGAGTAGAGTGCTAGCGTGTAAGAGTCGACGTACCTACGAGGGGGGATCAAAAAGTAGTGAGAACGACATACTCCTTGGTAAGAAAAAAAAAAATACTGGCAGGCATAGCTCAGATACATTATTTGTACTATTAATAAAGAAAAAAATTTTCGATTCTCTTTTGTTTTTTTTTCTGAATGTAGTCATTTGTTTGCTTTGTGTCGGAACGCGTTCTCGAAAATGGAGAGATATACGAAGTTCAGAAAAAAACAAAAGAGAATCGAAGATTTTTTTCTTTATTAATATTACAAATAAAATGTATCTGAGCTATGCCTGCCAGTATTTTTTTTCTTACTAAGGAGTATGTCGTTTCCACTACTTTTTGATCCCCCCTCGTACGATTTTGGTTTATTAAAAAAATACGTACCATTTGAGTTGGTGTAGCATTGCAGCTGGTGGTGTAACTCACACAATTTATGGTCGAAGTGATAAAAGGTCACAACGTACTTAAAGACTTACCTGGCACAATATTGTGCACAGAAAATACCACATTGTAATCGATAAAAGAGCCCGCTAAGCTAAATAATGCTTTACTTTTCAGTAAGATAATGAATTTAGGGTTTCGCGAGTGACACTTTTAATAAGGGAGATTATTCACAAAGGGATATTAAAATACTGTCATTATTATTCCGTTTCCATTTGCCAAATAGGTACATTATCCGTGGAAAAGTCACCTTATCGATGTTATTATTGCAACTTTTGCAGGCGCTCCTAAGCGCCACCAATGATTAAAAAATCATGGCTTTTTTTATAACACCTTTTTTGAAAAAGTTAAACAACATTTAGAACCATCAGCCCAGAGCCGAGACCCAGGAATCTAGGCTACAATTTTGTTTATGCCAAAAACGGCCATTTCTGCCAAAAGTTAAATTGTAGCCTAGATTCCTGGGTCTCGGCTCTGGGCTGATGGTTCTAAAAATTGCTATTAGTAATATATAGAAAACTCTATTGTTTAACTTTTTCAAAAAAGGTGTTATAAAAAAGTCATGATTTTTATCATTGGTGGCGCTTATTAAAGCCTTAAGGCTTTAGAAGCGGGTGATCATGCTCTCCACTCTAAAGGGAAATTTCTCGCCAAGCAGATGTTATGTTTGGGGACCGGCCGTATCCAACAGAACCTAGTTGGACGTTCTATATAATTATTATACTCATCTACGATAAACATTTTGCTGTCGCGATGCAGGATTGTAGCGAGTAGCGTTTGATAGCTTGAGTATGTAGTAGTTTCGTGAGCGCCCGACAGGGGTCGCTACAGCTTCCTTGTTTCGACAGGATGAGGTCGAAACAAGTCAGCTTTCCCAAGATTAATAAAAGCGAGTTGTTAGTTTTGGCGATAGTGTGAGTGTGTTTGGTTAATATTTATCTAATATTAAAGCACTTTGTCAAGTACATTGAGGAAAGTACATTTAGAGGCTGTTTTTTTTAGGTTTTATATGTTTCTAAAGCCAAACATAATAATACGTTCGGTAATTTTGAAATGCAGAGACCAAAGCCATGGGCAGAAGCTAGAGGTTTAATAATTAACCCCGAAAAGTCTGTGCTAATTAAACAAAAGGTTCCCTTTAAATTGTAAATGCCAATCTGTTTTAAAATTAAGGTTTTGCGCTTTGTTTTGCTACCTCGCCGCTTGGTTATGATCGGGACGAGTTTTGTGTATTGTTAAATTAATTTCGAATCAAAAGTTTTTCGGTTTTCATTAGTTAATTTTGATTTAAGACGACGTACGTCTCACAACTAGCGCCGCCAATGGAAAAAAATCATATCTTTTTTTTTGGATGCGTTTTTAGCAAAAAACGCTCCTGCGATTTTTCAATGCGAGGCTTAACTATTTTTAGGACCGAAGGTTTGGATTCCAGATCCTAGAACTTAAGAATGCAATCGATTCTCGCCAAAAGTGGCCACTTTTGGCGAGAATCGATTGCATTCGTAGGAAATCCAATCCTGGAATCCAAACATTAGGTCCTAAAAATAGTTAAGCCTCGCGTTGAGAAATCGCAGGAGCGTTTTTTGCTAAAAACGCATCCAAAAAAAGGAAATGTTTTTTTTTTCATTGGCGGCGCTAGTTGTGAGACGTACGTCGTCTTAAGTAGCTTCTGCACTTTCTCTGGAACTGGTGTTATTTCTTGCAATTTTTCTAGACGAAAACTGTTATCATGATCATCAACATAAATTTCTGTTATCCTTAATCAGGGAGATAAGTAGGGCTCTTAAAACCGTTTTCCATTCTGACCGATTTTACGCCTTCATCTCAAGCTCGTAGTTTTAGAGCGATTCTGATGGAATGCTTATAGTTTTGCAGGGTGAGTTTCCTAATTCTATCTATTTATACTACTTTGTTCTCTATTTTATGTCGCCGACCTGAAGTGAGTTTTGACCTCAGACAAGAAGTCACTCACAACAGTTCTATACTTGTAGTATTAGAGATCAAAACCACGTTTCTAAATGCTTTTCGCTCCCGAAAACACCTAGGTATACGGCTACTGGCACCTAGGTACTGTGGAAGGCAAAAGTGAATCTTAATCATAGGTGAAAATACGGGTTTGCCTTAGACCTTAAATTATTGTTTCAAATTGAACTGACCATCCAAGTCTTCTCTAAAACAATATTAAATGCATCTGTACTGCCTGAGCTGCATTGCAGGCAACTTTCACCCTTACAGCCTCTGAGAAGTTTCCTTCCACTCCGTCCTCGGGGCGTTGGCGGCTGCGAAGTAACGTAGTGTGTCGTTAAAATTTATAATCCTTAAAAGGTTGGGCCAAGTGGCGTGACTGTTCCACGCGAGCATCACTCGAGAGGGTATATTGCGAGATGTATAGCCTGGAGCTACCGTTAAGGTGACTGGTAGACACCTTGAGACGGGGTTAATGGTAGTTGGTAGTAGGTAGGCCTACTACCAACTACCACTCCACATTATACAATAAAAAAAATCACTTCTCCATACAAATTATGTCGATTGGCGAAAGACATTATTTTGTATTGGGAAGTGGTTTTTTTTTCGCTCTTTTGGAGTAAAAATTTGGATATTGGCTCAGAATCACCAGTGCAACAAAATATCTTCGGCTTTAAAACCACTAAAATAACACGGTGTATAATAAAAACTAACACAAACGGGGATTCAAAGACCGCTTCGAGGTGTTGTTGGAAAACATCAGAACACTTATGACCACGGAATATACCTACTCAACAAGACAAGGAAACGATTACCTAAGTTTTGAAAAGCACCCTTGGATATGGTTAAATTGTCATGTCTTCCAGGTATTTTGATTCGAACAATCATATTTTTTAACGTCCTATCATTTCTTGATAGACAATCAGTGATAGTATTAAACAATCATATTACTCTAAACACTGAAGCACACAGGACAAAATATTTTTCGTAAATAACTATAACTTTAAAATTGCTGAAAAAACAACCACTTTAGAAAAAATATACTTCTATCGCATAATGTCTATCCAGACTCAAAGTAAAGTTGACCTTTCACGAGTATTATTTTGTTATTTCGCCTTGTCCAAGGAAACTTATTAATTCCACGCGCAGTGTGTGTTTACCCTTAATAAAACACAGGGGTACCGTCAACAAATTAGGGGACATTTTGGGAACTTTTTCAACTCCATTAACTGAAAATTTACACGCTCATCTACTCAACTTACTTAATGTTAAGTGGACGTTCAAATGAAATCACAAAATGCACTCCTAAAAGCGTAGAAGTTGGTGTCTTTGCTGAGAAGCACCTAACTAGGGTAGGTAATCGTATGAGGTAGTGGCCAACCCTGGTGTCAGAGTTTTTAGGCCACCCAAAGGGTCTCTGACATGGCTTAACGATTGTTATTAATGAACAACAACCGGGACCAACGGTTTTACGTGCCTTCCGAAGCACGGAAGCGCTCAGCACCTAACTAAATCCCATAGAATCCGCATTACGTATAAAATCACAATAAAAACTGGTCCCCACATAAACAATTAATGATATCAGCAATAGAACAATACGAAACATCATTTCAACCATACGTCTAATATTAGAATGTCAACCTTATTGCAATAGTGTACAGACTACGAGCAAATAAGCTCCCAAAGGCAGTTTGGGCATCTATTTTTCCAGACACATTTCAGAGTTCTATGTTGTATCTAGTTTTATCCTTGATCGAAGCTCAGAAGGAACTACTTAAGGGGTGGTAATTGGTATAGGCACGCCGCGCCGTCGTTGGAAACAATACAGGCAATATCTTTATTGGATTTTTTTTTCTGAAAAATGGAACGTCAAGTTAGCAACCCTGATCTTAACAATTTTTAGAACCCAAGACCTAGATCCTAGATTCTAAAACGTATGAATAAATCTTGCATAAGTCAAAATGGCTGCTTCTGGCGGTAATATGCTGGCGGCGCTGGATCCTCATTGACATAAATCATGTTTATTTTATTTTATAATTATATAGGTACACAAAACATGTTGTCCTGTTCTAGGGCTCAAATAAACTTCCTCCACTTCGGATGGCCTTGTTCCAGCAAGACCAACTATCCGCTCAAAAAACCTACGCTCTTGCTTCAAAACTTACCTTACTTGATCAAAGGTGATAAATATTCGAATAGTTTCATCCAGCAAATCTCACCCAAGGTGATACTTTAGCACTAATGTAAAACGTCCATCATGTTCAAATTTCCGTATTTTGACTGTTAAATTTCGCTTTGATATGTTGATTTTGGAGCTACTCGTACTATAACTATCGGACATAATGTGGCAGGCAAAACACTACCGTTGAGCTTGGAACATTTAAAAGTAAACCGTTTTAATCTATTTTGGTATATGTGCTCTGCACATTAAGAGCTGTTTTTGTGTACTTAGCGTTACTAGAGACATTACCATATGAGGAAATAATTAATGGCATTTTGCGTTTAATTCGCAAACTGTAATTTGTCAAGCAATTAGTTATCACTATCAGGGTGGTATTGTGCGGTAGGTGTTAAGCTAGGTAATGCTTTGAAACTATGGGCTTAGGGGTGATTTCGATTTGGCAATTTTGCTTGTCTGATTTTGCTAATGGTTGGATTTGACAATCTATGTAGAGTCGGTACAGCCAGTTCTTTTCTACCAGGAATTTATTTGCTTAAGGTTGGGTGACATGCACCAACCGTAGGTGCAGTATTCAGGGTAAATTAGTGGTTCCCATTGTTTTTCATCAAAACTCATAGAAAAGGCGACAAACCGCTGCTTATAAGTGGAATTAAAAATAAAGTAGGCACTGTTTTCCTTCCATCAAACACATTTTTGCAAAAAAAACGAGCTCCAAAGAAAATATGCTTGGCTTTTCAATTTATTCATTTATTTAGTTATTCATTCTGGTTATTATACTTTACGGTAAAAATAATGTACAGAGTAAGGTTATAGTCTCTCATAAAAAGTGTACGTTTTTCGAAATAAATAACGTAGCTTTTCATTTTATTCATAGTCCTGCAACATTCACATTGGCAAACATACAGTAAACAAACAAAAACAGAAAAATCCCAGTAAACCCGCAGAGTTCTAAAGCAGCAAGCGAACTGTCTTTTCTAATGAATATAAATTACGTACAACATGTAGATTTATTAGACGTTCGAAATGAATGAAAATTAGTCTGCGAGTTCGCATATTCACATAATAAAGGCAAGCGAGAATATACGAAGAGAATGATGCATATCGTGTTTTTTTTTCATCTCCCAGGCTCGGAAAGTATGCTACATTGGCGTTTCATGCTTCTGAATACCTCGCTACGCTCAGGTTTTTTTGAACCACTTGCTACGCTTGTGGCTTCATTTTATAAACCTTCGCTCGCTTTGTATTCAAAGCACATTTGATGCATACAATAATTCATCTTGGCGTGCCTCACCACTATGTTGGTTTACCGTCACTGCTGTTTATATTATTCTCTATTTCTATCCAAGTAAAACAGGATATTAAATCTATTCCTCGATGTTTCTGAGCCAAGAATTTCTTCTTCCACCATCACGCCTCTTCCCATCAATCTTGACCATCATAATTACTTGATTTCCCTCTCTCTTCCAAGCTTTAGTTCCACATGGTGGTGGGATCAGCTTTCCTACTTTTCTCTGTCCACTTCGCCCTGTTCTTGGTGTTGTCTTCGGAGGCTCCGCATTCTATGAGGTCTGTCTTAACCACGTCCATCCACCTGGTTCTCAGTCTTTCTCTGGATCTCCGCCCGGATCCCAATAACTTGATTATTTTGATTGTGCGAGTCGGACACGCGCACGAAGGGTTCCGTATCATTATCTATAAAAACGGCAAAATAATCACGTTTGTTTCATGGGACCCTTAAATATTTATTTTATTCAGTTTTTTAGTACAAATTTATAATGTTATAGCGGCAACAGAAATACAGAAATACCTACATCATCTGTGAAAACAACTGTCTTAATATCACTGTTAATGAGATACGGCCTAGTGACAGCCGGACAGACAGACAGAAAGGAGTCTTAGTAATAGGGTCCCGTTTGGCATCCTTCGGGTACGGAACCCTAAAAATTATCGATTGTGATACCAACGAATTAGCTAGTCTAAATCCTACACCACGGAACCCTTTTCTAGACAACCGAATTAATTTTGTCCGTCCCAGAAACTTTGACACAAGGGGTGGCCACTGCCTCATGCAATTAGCTACCATTACATTAGCCGTAATAAATATTTCACGTTGCACCTCTGATGCAAAACTTCGCTGTTTGCACAATAAAGTACCGAAATGGCGGATATTTTATCGTGCGAATTATGTTCGTTGCTCACCGCTTATCGTCGAATTTGACAATGAATAGTAGCCGCTGGATTTATTGTGCTTTTGTGCTAAAGCTGAGTCGTGTTTTCGAAAATGCAACAATTTATTGACTTGCAAACCGTTTGTGATTGAAAACTGTGGTTACATTCTTTTTTATTTCGCAATGGGCGTTTTTCCTTGTGTCAAATTAAGTTTTGGTTACGACTTAGGTACGATTCGTAGATAGCAATTTTTTTTCTGGCGAGTTCTCAATCTGAAAGACCACAGATGAAAGACATATTTTGACATCTGATTGATTCGAAATCTGTTAGTATGCTATGGCTACAGGGAAACCGCCAGAGGTATTGAAACGACCTTTTCTGTAGATTATTATAACCATTTTGCGCGTTGTGTGTGTTATATACCCAGTCAGTTATAGAGCCTCGATGTAGACTTTACAATAGTACATTACTGCCGCGATCTGTAATGAGTGCGTTTCTGGCGCGCTTTTGATGGCCGACAGATCTCAGCGTAGCGCAGCTCAAGGCCCTCACAGTGCGGTCAGCATTGCAGCCCTTGATGGACAAGCTGGAATGAAGGCCGAGACCGAAGTTCAACCAACCGACCAACCTACAGCTGAAATTATTGCAGTTACAAAGGAAATTTTCTCAAAGGGGTTGAAACAGCTGTAACAACGAGAACGAAGTCGAGAGTTCAAAGCTAGTACCCAAGCAATAAGCGCACGAAACATTACCAAGCGTAACATAGTTCTTCACAGCAGTGTGTTAAATAAAATGGCCGCGTTCCTCTCACTCAGTCACTCGCAGCTTAATGAACAAAGTCCTTATGACAGCCGCGACAAGAAGCTACGACTTAGGGTCTTCGCACACCTATCCACTTGGAAACGGATCTTCACTGCCTTGCCTTTTGCGTCGCCGTCAACAGGTTGCCCATTTAATGAAACTGACAATGACAATTTTCTATGACGATTCGATTTACTTTGAGCCTATCAGGTATTACAAAAAAGGTTAGGTTACTAGCCGACTACTCAATGTATTTACATCGATGAATTGTAGTTTTATCGAACGGCCCACCCTATCCTTCTTACGTTAGCACGTAACCAAAGCAGATCAGCAACTCCGGCAAGACGATGATGTCCTACTTATGGCAAGTCATCATTTGGGAGAAACCTTGATTTTAATCAATCTGAAGTCAAAATTCCGCTATGTCTAAAGACCAAGACATTTAACCAGTAGGGATTTTGTAGGGATAGCGTAGGGTAGGGTAGGGTATGCGGAGGGCAGGGATTTTGTCTGGGAAATAGGGCGTCGCTTGAGGAGTCAGGGTTTTGACAAACGCTCGGGGGCATATCTGATGCAAAGGATTGCCCTTGCTGTGCAGCATGGTAACGCCGCAAGCGTTATGGGTACTTTTGCGTCAGATGTGTCCCGGGGTGGTCTTTTTTAATAGTTTTTGACTTATTTTTTGACATATTTTTAATTTCATTAATTAAGTTGTAAGTTGACGATACATTTTGTGATTTTTTGTTTATTTGTGTGTTTTTTTTGTGTGGTGTTTAGGTTTAATTGAGTTCCGTTTGTATTTTGTCTGTGTTTTCTTTTTTTTAACCAGTGTGTTCTGCCCATTCTCACATATGGGGCCGAAACATGGACGCTCACGAAGAACAGGCACCGTATAAAAGTAGCACAAAGGTCTATGGAGTGAGCTAGGCCCCAGGCTCGTTGATCGAGTACCGAATGCCGTCATCCGACGTCGAACGAAGGTTGAAGATATCGGTGATCGAATTTAGAGTCTGAAGTGGAAATAGGCAGGACACCTGGCGAGGAGGCAAGATGGCCGGTGGACAAAGGCAGTGACAGAGTGGCGGTCGAGAACTGTACGACGGTAAGTCGAAAGACCAGCAGCCCGATGGTCGCACAATGGCGGAGGGTCCATGGATGCGGATGGCTAGGGACCGTGAGAGGTGGCGCGAAGGGAAAATTAAGGCCTTTAACCAACAGTGGGCAGAGAGGTGGGCTGATGATTATGATGAAGTCAAACTTGAAAGCGGGGTGTACGGTAGACGTAAGCGCAGAGACACAGCCTTACGTACAGTGCGGTGGGTGACGGATAGACGTATGCGAGATGACTACCTGGCCATTAGCGTTTGAGGTTCGTGAGCTTGTCCGGAGGTTATTGTGCGTTCCAGTAAGGAATTCCATACCGAACGGCTTGAGTTGATGCCACGATCCGTTTACGAGTTTAGTTTAGTGTGCTACAACCTTTAACGTGAGAAAGAATCACACCCTGTGCGTAATGTTGTGAACGGAACTGAGTGTAAAGCTATGTACACATTAATGCAAAGTTTATCAGGAATTGGCTTAGAATGAAAGTTTTAATTTGGAGGAATACATTGTGAAATGTTTTAAAGACAGTTTTCAGTTTTGTGAAAATTCTTTATTTGAATATATCCATATATCTTTACGTAGGCGAAATATTTTACTTTGTCACGGCAACTAATAAATTGTAAGACATACTAATCATGAAACCTTAGAGCGAGCAGTGAGACGGAGCTAAAATCACATCTTCCTTGGTCTTACATTTTCGAAGTTCGTATAACAGTATTCGTTAACTCATCAAAGTTAAAGTACAGAGTGTGCCTTAAATCTAAATAACTTCTTTGAAATCTTATCATAGACTAGCACCCCGCCCCAGCTTTGCACAGGTAAGTACAGGTAAGTGTTTGTAGAGTAGGGTGGCCCAAAGAAATTGTTTTAGTTTTCGTTCGCGCCACTGCATTTTTTTGTTACACCTACCCACAGTATTGGAACGTTAAAATTGTATCTTCGTAGTGTTAGTAGAAGGCAGTGCTCAACGACACATTAAGTTCTTTTATTTTTTTGTGAAAATTGACGTATCGATATTTGCTTGTGACATGCTGAAAATTAATTTTGAGAACTAATCAAGTACAAGTAAGCTCAAATAACTATGAGCTAACTATAAACTAGGAAATTATTTTATAACAGTACCGTCTACAAATAACTTGCATAAGTAAAATTCTACATTTTCTTGGGTCAAATAATAATAAATCATGTAACATTATAATTTTTTATTGCATTCCGAAGTCACACTTTAAAGCCTTTTTTCTTAAAAATTTCTAATTTCAATCCGGTTGAGCACCGTCTTCCCCTTATGTTAGGAACTTGAAACTTCGCATGTATATAAAATTGGCATTGATGTGCATAACAATAAAAAGGGGTGGCGTAAAGCGCGGAAGAAAAAAATGATTTTCCCATACAAGCGTGGGCCACCCTAATGTAGAGTAAGTAAGTAAGTAAGTAACTCTTTACTGCACAAACGAAAACATTTTACAAATAAACATTTAAAAATAACAGTACAAATGGCGGTCTTATCGCTAAAAGCGATTTCTTCCAGCCAACCTTTGGATGGACAGGACTGAGAGCGAAAACACAGAGTAGAGTAGATAGAGAAGCGTATTATTTTATTTTCTTTTTCGTGGAAGCATCAGTGACTTCGCCGCGAATGTGTAGGTACGCGGCATGAGATAGTCGACAGACCATAATATAAGGTCATAATTCAGGGACCTACTCGAGCGGGAGAGGCTCATTCTGGAAACACCCGTAAATCTAACTCGCCTTACTAAACCGCGATCTTTGGATCCACATGATGTTTCAAAACGGATGTTATTATTTCGGGACGTTTTATTTTTCTTTTTCGCACGCAGCAGTGCATTATGCCATTAGAAATAAAGTTTTTGCAAAGGATCCTTCTTGGATTCTTTATTGCAATTATTTAGAAATGTAAAATCAAGTGATGGCCAGCTATTTTGATTCGCAAGGAACGAACGATGACTGCCAAACTTTGCTAAAAAAAAACGAGTCGGAAAGGCATCCAGAGAAGAAAAGATAATAAAAAGGTTACCAGGCAAACAAATATTTGCAGATATTTTTATGTAGGTACACAGTTTTGTGAAAACAGGTCAGTTCAGATGTAAGAGTAGAACTATGAATTAGTTCCCTATACAGGGAACGTCCATTAATGGAGAGGCACGCCAAGATGAAGAATATATTGAAGCTCAAAGTACAACATGATCTTTTGATACACACTGTAGATTAACACCCTCTCAAGACACTATTTCAGTTGTGACCGCGACTTTCGGACTATGAGTTAAACGGTGACCTACATCTTCATAACCTTTACTAGTATTACAGAGTCCACCAACATTAGCAGAACTTGAGTCTCAAGGCAATTATTTTGCGCCTAGTGTATCTAGCTTAATCTTAACTGATGACATTTGTCTGAGGAGTGCGAGTGAGTCTATTTATCATGTAGTTACTACAGCAATGGTAAATAGATGGGTTTCTTCGCGTGAGAATATTATGGTTTTACTTTTTGTATTTTCTAAAGCCTTTGATCAAGGATAAAACTAGATACAACATAGAACTCTGAAATGTGTCTGGAAAAATAGATGTCCAAACTGCCTTTGGGAGCTTATTTGCTCGTAGTCTATGCAATTAAAGTAAAACTGTACACTAATACAATAAGGTTGACATTCGAATATTAGACGTATGGTCGAAATGATGTTTCGTATTGTTCTTATTGCTGATATCATTTGTTTCTGTGGGGACAAGTTTTTATTGTGATTTTATACGTAATGCGGATTCTATATGTATAAAACTATATGTATAAAGATTTTCACGTTATGCAAGAGGTTGCGGGTTCAAGTCCTTTCCCGAAAGAATTTTTTTACATTATAAAAAATCTTTATTATGGTTCGAACTCCAGTATTGATGATGACGATGACAAAGCTAGGGGCACCATCACTGACATAAAATGCGCGAAGCAACCACTAAGAAATTAGAGTAGTAAAGCTTGGGTTTCCTCCAATAGCACTGCCGCTAAAAGAAGACCGTATGACGGTAAATAGCCGGGTCCACACCAGATAATTTTTTTAAAAGTTTGGTTAACCTTGACCACCTCCTCCTCCTTGCATCGGTATCCTCATCACTGACCGTATGACGGTAAATAGCCGGGTCCACACCAGATAATTTTTTTAAAAGTTTGGTTAACCTTGACCACCTCCTCCTCCTTGCATCGGTATCCTCATCACTGAGGGTCGTGGTCATTCAATCGGAGCAATCCTTGTCGCACGATGCGTCGCCAGTTGTTCCTGTCTGCGGCTATATGTATGGCATCATATACTGTGGTGTTGAGTGCGGAGCGAACTTGGTCGCTCCACCATGTCGGGCATCTACCTCTTCCAACCTTGACCACAGGAAACATAAAGTAAATTCTGGCAGGTGACAAACACCGACAGGACTATGGCGCTAGATGGTGCTAGTGTTAGTGACCAATAACCATAGGGTAGGGTCATTCTTTTTAAAAAAAATATCCTTACCACAAGGAATATCGTTTTTCCTCACCTCGCCGGCAGCAAAAGATGAGTCTTTGCCAATGAACTACTAAGGCCTTTTCATCTTCGTAATGAGATGATTTATACAGCGTCCAGTGGCACCTTCACTCATACTAGATGGGTGAAGAGACCACTCGGCGCTGCCTGGGACATTGTTTTAGATGGAGTAGGCTTGCCCAGCACCTATACCATCCTGACAACTTAGTCGGCATAGCCCACAGGAAAAACAAGTCAATTCGTGTGGAGCCAACTAAGCTGCGGGTTTCCTCACGATGTTTTCCTTCACAGCTAGCGAGTGGTTATGCTACTGCAAATTCACAAATGTACGTAACTTTAAAATTAAACAAAGTCATAGATACATGCCCGCACTGGGAATCGAACCGGGGACCTCTTGCTTCAGAGTCCACTGTTCTACCCACTAGACCACCACCGCACAATTTCCAATTAATACACGCGGTAATGATAGTCTAGCAGATGGCCCTGCCTTTATTTGTGATTACCATAATATGTCTGTTTCCTCTTTTCTTGAAAACGCTCGTCAAGCCTTAGATATGAAGTGTGAGTTTCGAATAAAAGGCGTGAGTGAACTCCTTCGTAATATTTTTTTTTTACAAATGCGGGACGTTTGCAATATGTTTGTGGGAGATTTTTATCTTTCATCTTTTCTGGGCCCCAAATATGTTTGTGGGAGATTTTTATCTTTCATCTTTTCTGGGCCCCAAATTCCCTTTGAATCATGTTCTTTTTATTTTTCGTAATGTGTTGCAGTCTGTCAAATAAGGCTGCACACTTTTCTTGAAAGGAAGAAAAAAAATGTTCTATAGCCGAGTTTATATCTTGTGAAAGATGCTGCGATCTTTTAGGCTTTAGGATTTTAATAGACTCCTATTTCAGATTTTTCTAGTGACGTTTTACGAGAAAGAAACAAACAAGGCTAACACTATTTCGTCGTAACGTTTTTCGTCAATGAAAACATTCGGTAACATGTTATTAACATTTTCCGAGTTTCGGTACTAAGTAGCTTAACTAAGGCCTTCGCATCTACGTAATGAGATGATTAATGCAGCGTCCAGTGGCACCTTCACCCACACTAGATGGGTGAAGAGACCACTCGGCGCTGCAGTGCCTGGGACATTGTTTAAGATTGAGTAGTTTTGCCCAGCAACTATAACACCCTGACAGCTTAGTCGGCCTAGCCCACAGGAAAGACAAGTCAAGCAGCTTACTACTTCTGAAAACTGCTCAAAAAATTTTAAGTAGGTTTATATAATTTTCTCAAACAAGCTCCAATAAGTGAGTCACTAACCAACTCATTTGCTTCAACCCACTAAAAGATAGATCAGGCAAATAGCACTTACAAACTACTTTGTTAGAAGCTACTAAAGAACCCTAGTAGGTGGGAATCTCTTGAACCGGTGCCAAGTGGCGACTTACGGGCTCAAAGTGTAAGTATGGTCGTTTCGGTCACCAAATAGGTCAACTGAGTGTTAGGAGTAAAGGCTTTTGATACGAGGGTGGTTTCTCGTACACGATGTACACACGACAGCACGTCAAAGTGTACACTTTTAATGTAAAGTCGCACGTAACGTAACCGAGTGTGCTAACGTGGTCGACGTGGTGTCGTGTTTACCTACAACGTTTTCAGCTTCACCTTTAGGGAGCAGGTGTTAAGGCTGCGTATAAGGCCAGAGAAAAATCGGATTTGCACCCCGCTTCCTCACAACTTCCCCTCCACCACAATCATAGCCGCTTACAGGGGTCAACGACATGAGAAGCAAGCGACATCTACCGAAATGATGATTAACTAACTGTGTAGTAGTTACTCAATCGTGCCGCGCGCGGCGCTGCGTGTCGCTCGAGCAGTCGAGCTTCAAGAGTGCATAGTATATGCATGATTTTACGACAAATCCATACAATGATGCCCCGAGCGAATGAGGATCATTGTGAGACATCGTAATATTGGACTTCCAAGTATTAAGGTGGATGGAGAGCAAAAAATTAAGCATTTAAGGCTCGGTATAAGGCTAACTAGCGCCACCAATGTTGAAAAAATCATATGTCCCTTCAGAAGAAGTTTCTGACAAAATCCTAAGATGAGCTCATGCGCAATGCTTTTCTAGATTTTTAAGTGTAGGTACCCAACTCAATTTCTAGTCTTAAGCTAAAAAATTTTCGGTAACCGCCAAAAACGGCCGCTTTTGGCGGTAATCGAAAAATTTTTAGTTTAAAAGTAAATTTCGAAGAGGGTATGTACACTTAAAAATCTAGAAAAGCATGGCGCATAGGCTCATCTTCGAGCAGAACTTTCACCATCATACAAACCTATGCTCCGACTGAAAAAGCAACAAATGAAGACATAGAATCCTTTTATCGTGATCTGAGACAGGCTTTAAAAAATACCAATAGAGACACCATAGTAATGGGTGACTTTAATGCGCAAATTGGTATGCCAACTTCAGATGACAAAGATGTAATGGGACCATGGGGCTATGGCAAAAGAAGCCCGAGAGGAAAAGTTTTGATAGAATTTTGCTTCGAACAACGTTTATACATTGCTAATACTCATTTCAAAAAGAATCCAAAACGCAAATGGACCTGGCTGCATCCGGATGGAATAACACGAAATGAAATCGATTATATCATAACCAAAAACAAATCTATCATCAATAACGTAGATGTTATACCTACACTCCACTCAACAGATCACAGACTGGTCAGAGCATCCTTATCATTGGAGCATGGACGTGTAACATCGCGAAAGCACTTCGGCCCGCCCCCCACTGCCGGTTTTAACCCATTAGAAAAAGACTCCCTCAAAAACATTTTCGCTATGGAGACAGATAACATGAAAGTTACAGACATAGAAACATCATACAAAACATTGGTCTCAAAAATCAAGAAAAGTGCTGATATGCTACCCAGACGAAGAACTGAAAATGAGTCATGTATTCAAGAAAACGCAAGAAGACTTATAAAAGAGAGAACAACATTAAAAGAAAAAAAGAACAAAACTACCTCAGAGAAGAAAAGACTGTCAAGCTTGTATAAATTAATCAGAAAGAGATTGGACCATGATATAAAGGAACGTAAATATAAAATTATAGAAGAAGAATTAGAAAAACGGGCGTCTGTCAAGAGAGCACATAAACGACTCAATACCAATAAGACGTGGATACCAGCATTAAAAGAAAACAACTCTACAAAGACAAATCGAAAAGAATTATTACGGATTGCATCACAATTTTACGCAGATTTGTATGAAAGTTCGATATCACACAGCCGAGTAGAAAACTTCCGTATGGAGACTCCGGAGCTAGTTCCACCATTCTTACAAAGCGAAATAAGACACGCCATCGAACGTTTGAAGACAGCAAAGAGTCCTGGAGATGACAAAATATCAAACGACATATTAAAAGCTATTGTAGAGCCAGCCACCCCGCTAATTACTGACATCTTTAATGAAATACTGCTGAAGGAAACAATCCCAACGGACTGGGAAACTGCAATCATAACCCTCTTATATAAAAAAGGTGATCCAGCAGACATGAGCAACTACCGTCCGATAAGTCTGCTACAGACTCTGTATAAAGTATTTTCCAGCGTGATTCTAAAAAGAACCATGAAGGCTCTGGAAGAATGTCAGCCGAGAGAACAAGCTGGTTTCAGAGCAGGCTACTCTACCACAGACCACATATTCACCCTCACGCAAGTGATTGAAAGATACATAGAATATGATAAAGGACTCTACATTGCTTTTGTAGACTACTCCAAAGCCTTTGATTCCATTTCACATGAAGCTCTATGGCGATCTCTATCAGAACAAGGAATACAAATAAAGTACATAAACATCTTAGAGGAAATCTACAATAAAAGCAAGTCCTTAGTTAAATTAGAGCGCAAAGGAGATCCATTCAATGTTAATAGAGGAGTCCGACAAGGTGACCCTATCTCGCCTAATCTTTTCAACGCTATCCTACAACACATATTTAAACAGCTACATTGGTGCGATATAGGGATTAAATTGAATGGTGAATACCTTAACCATCTACGCTTCGCCGATGATATAGTGCTCATTACCGAGAAACACTCTGAACTAGAGTTCATGTTGAAAACCCTCGACGAAGAGAGTAGAAAATGTGGCCTACATATGAACGCAGAGAAAACGTGCCTTATGACGAACAGAGAACGGGTACCAATTTCAATAGAGTCCAAGAATATTGAATATGTAGAAAAATACATCTACCTGGGCCAAAGTATCTGCTTCTCCAGTCCCTCAAAGGAAGAAGTAGATCGCAGAATTAAGAACGCATGGAGGAAATACTGGTCCCTTAAAGATATTTTTAAATCTAAAATACCAACGCGACTAAAAAAAAAAGCAATGGACACGATTGTACTCCCTACTCTTCTCTACGGTTGCCAAACCTGGGCCCTGACTAGAGATATTATAAACAAAATACAAGTCTTCCAGCGAGCCACAGAACGCAGCATGCTTGGCCTAAAACTGAAGGATAAAAAACGTAATAAAGACGTAAGAAAAATTACAAAAGTTATCGACGCCGCTGAGTTAGCGTGCAAAATGAAGTGGAGATGGGCTGGACACGTCGCTAGAACAACAGACGGAAGGTGGAGCGAGAAAGTCCTCCATTGGTACCCTCGTGACTGCACACGTCCCGTCGGGAGACCAAAACGTCGCTGGAGTGACGACATAGAGACTGTCGCCGGTCGAACCTGGACCAGGCTCGCACAAGATAGGACAGCATGGCAAATGATGGAGGAGGCCTTCACCCTTAAATGGGTCTCCAAACCTAATTAGTTACATTTTGATACTGTACATAATATTTATTGATTAAAATAGGAATCTTTATTATTAGTGCACGACATAAAATACAGTAAAATTACAATTTAAAACAAAGACACTGAAAATTTGTTATGAATTCTATTTTTAATTTTTAATTTTAGTGCACGACAAGTATTACTTTACATGATATTTTACAATTATATTTTTTAGTGCATGGCAAAATACAAATATACAACTATTTTACACTATTAAAACAAAAGCATTGAAGATTAATTTTATTTGAATGAACTGATTAAAAAATTTATTAACTGTTGTAAACTGTTAAATACTTAAATATCCTATTTTTAAGTGCACGATGATTATTATTTTACATTAAATTTTAAACCAAAACAATGAAAATTAACTATGAATTTTATCTGAATGAATTGAATGAATTGAATTGAATTATTATATTATTTATAAATTGTGTTTCTTATACTTATTGTCAAATAGGTTTTGTATCATTGAGATTCTCCCCAAACATCAAATAGGTACCTAATAGATATTTAAAATGTTGAGATTACTTTATGTTGGTATTATAGCCTTTTTTTAACATTTTAATGTTTTAAGACAAGAGTATATCCCTAAATAGTATTTTTTTTTTTTGATAAATTATTGAATCAATTGTTAATTTAATTTAAGTAATTTATTAATTACTCAAGCGGTACTATAATACCCATGTCGGTTATGAAATCCGATGTAAGAAAAATCGATTTAAAGTAATTTGCATACTTATTTCTATTTTCATTGTTTGTTTGAATTTTTGAATATTGTAAACTTTTGGAAATAAAGGCTTTTATTATTATTATTATTATTATTATTATTATAGGCTCATCTTAGGATTTTTTCAGAAACTTCTTCTAAAGTAAGATATGATTTTTTTAACATTAGTGGCGCTAGTTAGCCTTATACCGAGCCTTAAGGTCCAACGATAGCAGCGTGGCGGGAATTCAATAATCTCACAGTTTTTTTAAAATTTAAAGCAAAACTGAGCTATTTTATTCAGCGATTTTGAATTCACGGCAATAAAATAGTATTATTTTCATTATTGTAAACAACAGAACAACAATTATTAAGCAGATTTTGTTTTGTGGTCGACAAAACAGAGGCTGTTGTTTACAATAATGAAAAGAATACAATTTTATTGCAGTGAATCAAAAATCGCTACACAAAAAAAGCTCAGATTTTATTCAAAATAAAAAAAAAACTGAAAAAATAATCCATACTACAAGTTACCAAAATAAGAGTCGAACGTGAACATTTTAGATTCGAGGTGGACGGAGCAAACATTTCAAAAGTCTCTTAAAAATACAAAATGGATGTTCTGTACTTTCAAAGTAGTTTCAAAAAGTTCTGTTGCTTATCAGCTTGCCAAATAGTAAAAAAAAGTGGTCCTTAATAGGCCATTTTGTGTTGAAATTGGCTTCCAAAGGTAGTCAGGTAGAAAATTCGGTAAAAATTTTTGTATAACAAAAAAAAGCATTTTTTTTTCCTATTTTTGGCCTAAAACGATAACCAAATCATTAAAAGCTATGAATATACTCATAATAAAATGTTTTTGTTATCATTTTAGGCTAAAAAGATTATGTTGCATTTTTTTTGCCTTAAAAAAATCCTATCGCATTTTCTTCCTGACTACCTTTGGAAGCCAATTTCAACACAAAATGGCCTATCAAGGACCACTTTTTTTTACTCAATGATAATAAAAGCTTTCTATTCTATTCTATCACGAGCCGGAAGTCAAACCAGGTCTTAGATTAGATTTTTTTTTAATCTGTAATTTTATAGAGCTTTAAACTCCAAACCTTATCAACATGGGATATTATTCATTAATAAAACTACAAAAATATGATATCAAAAGAATGAAGTGTTATTTTAAAAATATACCTACAATATTTTACAACATTCAATATTTTACAATGTAATATTACCAATATTACCTTTGTATGTATAAACTTACCTTTGGGATTTGAAATATCCGCCCCGTCGGTATTTTTGCAGTGTAGTACGTCCTTGGGTCTAAAAAAAAGTTAGATTTGAATAAAGTTTATACTTACTAGGTACTTACTTTTTATTCTTACTCTATGTACCTACAATACCTACCTAAAGGTTTTAAAGTGTAATAAATGAATAAAGTCCAGATTATTTATTTATATCTTTCTACATACCTAATAGGACCTTCAATGCCGTCGTGATCTTGTTCATTCTCGCGTACAGCAGACACAACATTTACCAAGGGTGACCTATGCAAATACAAAACAAAATCTTTGAGTTCATGTGAATCATAATCTGTATACCTTACATTTACTATCATTGAACGAACGCACGCGCCGTCTCACAGTGCGCGCCTGAGTAGTTGCAAGTTGAGGGCGGCTGTGCAATTTCGAAACCTAGCAAGCGACATTTGTAAAAAAAAATAATTAAGATTTATGCATCATTTTAGATGATTGCCCACGAAATTGCATTGTTAAAATCTCAAAAAAAAAAAAACGCTTAAAAAACCTAGCAATTCCAAAAAGATGAAAAAACAAACTCAAACAACCTGTATTAGCTCCTGGGTATATTAAATGAGAAGTGGACTGTATTTATGTAATAAAATAATGTAATTAGCCAAATAATCAAAATATAGGTTGTCGACACGACAAGAGCAAAAAGGTGAAGTGTGTTCGCCGCTTGCATCCGATAGGTGGCGCGGCCGGCGCGACCGGTTTAGGTACCGCGGCGCCCGCACCTTGCAAGCTGCAGCAGCCGATGACATAGGGCTCCAACATCCTCCCCGCCTTGAAGTCTTAAGTTTCAATAAAACGGTTGGCAGAGGGCAGATGTCAAGGAAAGCCCGATTGTCGACAGCCGCCGGGAAGATATTGAAGAAACGGCCAAGGAGTAACAGTGCAGGGGGCTGCGTCTTTGTCCGTGAGTAGCAGCAGCGTCCCCGTGTCCAGCTCGCCTGTTCACTCAACCAATCTGTTGTTGAAGCAGAGACAGTAGGTAGGTTCGTCACGTTAGAACGTGTTCCAAAACTGCTGCTTACGTGTTCCACCCTGTGGATTTACTCTAGTAGGCCAATCATGGCATCGAGCACCTGTGGATGTGGAACAGACAACAGCGTGATTGTCCAATTACATTAGGAAGGAGTCAACGAGGAAAATTCTAAAGGATGAGTGGAAAGCGGAGCACGGGAATATGATTTAAAATATTGCCTCAATTTGGGTTAAAACAGTTGCCTAAGTGAAGTTAGTTCAACCTCCAAATATGGTGCTAATATGGTGGATTTGACAGCCGCCTATTATGGGGAAAAAAAAGGAGAGAAAAGAAAACTGTATGCCTTCCTGTGTGTAGTCAAATGCCGAGTTGCATATTCCTTCAAAAGGCGCTAGCGTAGCGTTCATTACGTTAAACGAGAAAATTAGTACCGTTTTCTGACACGGTGATTATTTTGGCGCTTGAGAGCAGCCAGGTCTGCGACGAGCTCGATGTGAACAGCTTTATGCTGCGAGAAAGAAAGCTGTACAATGCATGAAAAATACAGGTAGGCATCATAAGTCTAACTAAACCCTCACCCCTTTTTATTGGCAAAGAGTACTGGCTCAGCGCAATAAATAATAGTTAAAAAAAATAAAATTCGATTTGGTTTTTGGAACAAGGTTAGGTAAAATAAAAAAACTTTTGGCAATAAAAACATGATACCTAAAGTACCTAACCATGTCAATAAAATCCATAAAAACCTAAATATAAAACAGCTCGGAAAATAGGTAGGTAAGGTACCTACTGAGAAACGCTTCATGTACTAAATAATAATTATACCTGCTTAGTAAATAATCTTATTTAGGAAAAAGGTACTTCCTTGCAGTCCAAAATCATCAACATGCAAAGAAAAAAACATAATATCCCTTTGTATCGCACGCAACCTGTTACAGTGACGTCATCCCAGCTGACTAGACACTTGTCGCAAAATTTTATACGAGGTCAGTGTGCTGTGACGGTTGGTGCGTGTTAGTGTGAAAAAAGGTTTTTGTAAAGAACGTTGGAACGGAACTGAAATACCTAAGTACAGGGTGTTGTTTTCTCCACTGTCCGACGACTATATAAAAAAAAACAATGGAATACGCAGCATGTCGATAAAAGTTGTGTGAAAGTGGTGGATCCTACCATCTGCAGGTCAGTGAGTGACTAGTGAGAGTAGGTTGCCATGAAGACACTGAAACCGAAAATCGATTCGCAACTTCGACTTGTTGCTGGATTCACAAATATCTAACGCCGTGTTGTGGAAGAAAACAAGGTGAGTCTTATCCTGCCTCGGTAATAAAATGTGCTTTACGTTCTAAGTTTCCAAGTATTGTCCTAACTAAAATAAACAAAAAATAATCGCTATAAAAATGCATACGAATCGCTCGCACTAGTGCCATTTTTCAATGGCATGGCTACCAAACGACCGTTGCTCTCGCGAGTTGTGTCTAGCACGAAGTTTTTGCAGGCGTATTTTTCCTGCGATAGAATGTTTTTCTAGGGACAGTACTGTCAAGCCCCCCAACAAAAGTGTGTAAATTGCAGTGATGGACTGGTCTGGATGATGACGGATGCGAATTATTGGACACAACGCCCGTCAGTATCCAGCCAAACTGTGTGTCGCGCAATTTAGGTTGGTTTTTACCTAGATCTATAGAAGCATGACCTAGCACACTCCAAAATACCTCTGCGCCTACTAAAATGTCCACCACTGACGGAATGTTGAAAGTGGGGTCAGCGAGCTGAATTAGTTTTGGAAGCGGTACCGTCTCTTTTTTTATAAAAGATGAGGGTAGAATTTTTGTCACCTCGGGCAAAATATGGCAGTCAATGTTTACTTTGTAACTACAGTCGTTCGACTCGATTGTGAGATTACAAGACTGTTTGCTATTACAGGTTTGACCATTGATACCTGTTACCGTGGTGCTGAGGTTACGTCGAGGCAAGCGAAGCTTGTCGCATAGTGCATTCGTAACAAAGTTCGCGGTGCTGCCGCTGTCGAGCAGCATGCGTGCGTCGAACTTTTTTCCGTCGGAGCCCACGACCGTGACCAGCGCTGTGGAGAGCAAGGTTTGAACAGAAGTAGTATCCTGAATGGAAGTGTCAGAAGATAATACGACGTTCCCAGAAAATACATCGGTGGGCAATGCCACTCTCTCAACTGAAGGCATCGGGTCTTGGATGGGCTTGACCTCCGGCGCATCAACGTGCAATAGCGTGTTATGCCTACTGCTGCAATAATTACAGCGCGAAAATTTACAGCGCTTGGTAACATGCCCCAGACGTAAACAATTTAGGCATACGTTTAATTCTGTAGCCTTTTTAATTCTGTCCTCGATTGACAGACTCCTGAATGTTTCACAATAGTATAGAACATGTATCTGTGAACATAAAGGACATTTTCTTTGGAATGTGTTGATGTGACTCTGTTTTTCGCTGCTGTTATGACTTGCCACTAAAAAACTATTAGCCTTAGAAGAAGCTGCGTCAGACCTAGTAGCTGTACTAGCCGTACTAGCTTTTAGTGTAGGCTGATTTGATTCTAAGGTCTCTAATAGGTCAGATTTGTTTGATATAAATATGCAAAACTGATCCAGCTTTGGTGCGCCCTCTATCGTGTTGCGATGCTCCTCCCAACTTCTGGAAGTAGCTGTGTCTAATTTAATGCTCATAATATAAATTATGAGTGTGTCCCAGTACTGCGTAGGCTCTTCCAATAACTTTAGCGCTCTGATGTTTTTATTTATAACGTCAACCAGCTGACGGAGCGACGCGCATGACTCTTTAGTTAAAGCAGGGGCATTAAATAGGGCCTTGAGGTGGTTGTTTATAAGAAGACGGCTATTGTCATATCGCTCGCACAACAAGCTCCACGCCAAGTCATAATTAGTGCCCTTAAAATCAATGTTTTTTATTAATTCTAGCGCGCTCCCCTTCAGCGAGGCGCGTAGGTAATGAAATTTGCTGACGTCATCGATAGAATCGCTACTATGGATTAGGGAAATAAATGTGTCCCTAAACTCGAGCCAGTAATCATAACTGCCGTTAAAATGGGGCAAATCAATTTTAGGTAGACGTATAAAAGATCGTTTACACGATCCGCCTGACCTGTCCATCGAGCTCGTCTCAGATCCTGCGCGCGCGCGAGCCCGGCTCGCCTCGGCGGCGGCCATCAGGCTGCGAGCCTGCGCCACCAGCCCGTGGTAGCGCTCCTCGAATTTGGTGCGCTCGGCGTAAGCCACGTCCGGAGTCTCAGTCAAAACCTCGATATCCAGCTGTAATGCATCGAATTCCGAGTATAAATTGTCGAACTTGCTTAATCGGCCCTCTAAATCAATGCGTTGAAGATCCGTTATCGTTTCGCAATCGAGTAGGGTCGTCAAAAAACTGCTGAAATTAGTGAGTTTAGCTTTCATAGAACCGCGCTTTTTGATAAGAATAGCTTCATCGACAGACATTGTAATGGGCAGCGAAAGTAAATAGGCGAATAAGCTGAGACAGCAAAAAACTATGTATTTGGTACCTACGTATATTGGTACTTAGATAAAATATCTAACCATCTGCGAAGAAAATGAAATGTTAAATGGCCAGGTGTCAATAAGTAGGCTATAATAGGTTCATTGACATCAATACTGCACCGTGGGAATTAAAATAATATGCCTATGAAAAAAGGTCTCTCTGCTAATAATACCACATTCCGCACGGTGGCGGTCAGCGATAGGTAGCTAGAGGACAAAAGAAAAGGTTTCACGACAATAAAACACGAGCAGCTGAAAGGCACTAAAGCTTTTAAGCTATTACTGCAAAATTTAGATTACCTATTGAGCAAATTAATACCTATGACTGGGCTTATTTTAACCAAACTGAGGCGACAGAGGTTATGTTATAAAAAATGCAATCACTCAAAGTGATTTAAAAAAAAAAGGGATAGGAAATAGAAGGGAATAATCGGAACACTCTCACTGTTTATCCTTATCCTTATCCAGGGTGACTTCACACTTCTTTAGTTAGGGTTGGTAACACGACACTATGTGGAGTGGCGGCCGGTCCAAAGTCCCACGCCTCGTCTTGTACGTATCTTCTCCAATCTTGATTTTTGATAGGCACCAGAATCAATTATGGTGAGGAGGACCATGTATTAGCTCCTGGGTATATTAAATGAGAAGTGGACTGTATTTATGTAATAAAATAATGTAATTAGCCAAATAATCAAAATATAGGTTGTCGACACGACAAGAGCAAAAAGGTGAAGTGTGTTCGCCGCTTGCATCCGATAGGTGGCGCGGCCGGCGCGACCGGTTTAGGTACCGCGGCGCCCGCACCTTGCAAGCTGCAGCAGCCGATGACATAGGGCTCCAACACAACCTAGTATGAGCCATCGACTATTTTAAAACCTAGTAAGGCTCTTTTTTGGTTTTAAAATGGTCAAACAAAACCAATCGTACCAGAAAACCTAGCAAGTGTTTTCATTACATTACACGTACACATTAGCCATAGAGAAATGAAATTGTATTGTATGGCAAGCCATGGTTCTTCCGCTTTTGAGCTTACTCACGTTCACCTTTTACCTACCACCTTTTATTTTACAACTAACAAACACCTTTTTTTGCGCTCCTGTAAAATCAGTCAAATGGCTCATGCTAGGTTTTAAAATTGCACACCCGAGAGCAATAGTAATCTTTATTGAGTGAGGTGAGGGGTAGCTAGCACGCACAACAGACTACGCCGCTAACATCACCGCGGCGTGTGCCGCGCGCGATACAAGCCGCGCGCGGCCCGGGTTCGATTCCCGGTGCAGGCATGTTTTTTTTTATTTTCAAATTTACGCTCATTTGTGAATTTGGAGTAGCAATGCTACTCGCTATCGTTGAAGGAACACATCATTAGGAAATCCGCGGATTAGTTAGTGCACGTATTGAAACTTGTCTTTCCTGTGGGCTAGGTCGAATAAGTAGTCAATCATTTTACAGCTTATTCAACCTAGACCAAAGAAAACACAAGTCATCTAAAAACAATCTCCCAGGCACTGCAGCTTCCGAGTGGTCACTTTACCCATCTAACTATCGCCTAACGTAGTTGCAAAGTCCTAAGTATTTTTGGTAGATGATTATACAGTCTAATGGCAGCTCTAACCGCACTAGTTGTGTGAAGTGACCACTCAGATGCTGTAGTGCCTTACGTAAATTGAACATTTCTACGTAGTAGTCTTTTTTTTTCATAGTATTCTTTTTTTTGTGCGTTAGTATAATATTGCACCTGCTCCTTTTATTATTTTTATTTCCCCTGTTGACTGAAAAATACAAAATCTATGTACTTTTATGAATACTGTTCACTTCACTCACTCTGAAGGCACGAATTTGTATTGATTTGTAATAATACTTACGTGATCAAAAATTTTTAATAACGTGTCGTCGTATCGTGTAGCGGAGCGCACGCAAGCATAGACCTCTCGTCTCAACGGAGCGATTGGGAATGAAGCGCTCAGTGGCAATGAAACAAACGATAGGTCGCCAAGCGTGTGTGACGGAGATAGAAAACAAAATATCTGCCTCAGAATTAGTTGACGTAAGCGCCAATTCTTTAATTTGAAATAAAACTAAATATTTGTATTAAACAATGAAAAGTTGTAAGACCCACTGACGTGGTCATTGATTTAATATATGTTTCGAGGTTGTATGGTTACAGTAAGAACATTTTAGGCGTCTAAATACTCAATAAATTGGGAAAATAGAGGTAACTTCGAATTTTTTTTCTATCGAGTCAAGTTTTATCTTTTACGTTTTTTGTTAAACCTGCTCATCACAAATATAGTCTAGTGTCTGTACTATTTTTGTGAAATTAATAAACTGAGTAGAACTGTGTGAATTGGTCATTTGAAGTGAGCGTAATTGGCTTTATACGGCCCCTTAAGAGGGCGCTAGAGCACCATTTTTCCATACAAACGTAGTTAAGGTTTAATTTCTAAACTACAGGCTGGATTTTGCTGAAACTTTGTTTATATCAGTAGATTACCAATATGAAGGTTTGCAAATAGTTTTTATAATTAAAAAAATACCCTGAAAGAAATTAGAGCGATGCGTTTTTCGCGCCGAAAAAGGGGCTACTTTCAGCTGTTATTTACTTACATTATTACCTTACACTGTCTATTCGAGTCTAACTACCTTGGGAACATAAATAATGTATTTTACTTTTCAGAAAACAAAAATTTTTGAAATAGCTAATAACATGTAGAAATAGCAGCAGAACTACGAAAAAATTTGGGAAAATAGATCTATTACATTACAACTACAACTATATACTCGCGAAAGGACACGAACACACGTAGACTCATACAGCCTCATTGCCTCTCACTTCTCCCGCGCCGCGCCCCATCTCTCTCTGGGTGAAACAGCTATAGAAAACATTGTTTGACGCGCTTGGCCATCGCCGAGTTCCCGCGCTTGTACAGGGAACTCTTAATATTTGTTATTTAGAATACATAATATTATTATGTACCACTCATTTGCTACACGCTGAAATGTTTGTGGTTTTAAAGTCAAAGACATTGTTACATTGGTGATCCTCAACCTAATTCCAAATGTTTACTCCAAAAAGCATGAAAAAAGAACCACTTCTCCTTATAAAATTAAATTAATGGTGTCAAATAAGAAGTACCTTCTCCTCCAGACCCAACTTTAGGGTCATACCTATCTCCTACAGACCCAACTTTAGGGTCCTATCTCCTACAGAAACAAGTTTAGGGTCATACCTATCTCCTACAGACCCAACTTTAGGGTCATGCCTATCTCCTACAGACCCAACTTTAGGGTCATACCTATATCTTGCAGACCCAACTTTAGGGTCATACCTATCTCTTGCAGACCCAACTTTAGGATAATACCTATCTCCTACAGATCCAACTTTAGGGTCATACCTATATCCTACAGGCCCAACTTTAGGGTCAAAAAACAAAAAAAAAAAATTGTGTTGCTTTATTTATAAGATCACCAATTTGTTCCCAAAAGGTAAAAGGTTTTTAAAAAAGTAAAAAAAAGTCACGCTGAAGAGTAAAATGTTAGGCACGAAATTATTTCGACCCAATGTTGGAAGAAAAAATGCGAAACAAACAAAAAAAAAAAGAAACTTTAGGGTCAAACCTATCTCTTGCAGACCCAACTTTAGGGTCATACCTATCTCCTACAGACCCGACTTTAGGGTCATACTATCTCCTACAGACCCAACTTTAGGGCGCTCACCATTCTCACCAACAACCTTGCCCACACCGGGAGATCCAGCAGCTGCATGCGCCGATCGCCCGCGGCATGCCGCTAACGAGCAATCTTTTGTCTCCCGCTTGATAGATGTGGCGATAAAAGTTGCTCGTGGATGGAGGCCCTTATTGGCTGCTCATTCAACCAGGCAACAGCTCCAACGATCCCGTCACAGTGGCTGACTCTTTCTTACTGGTTACATTAATCTTTCTACTGTTCTTGCTGAGAAACTTTTGTGTGGGAGGTTTTTCTCCCTGGTTTATCGGAATGGTAGGTTATTTGTTTCCGTTCGTGGGTTTTTACATTTTACGGGCATTTGAGGCTAAGGCAAGATAGTTGAAATTAAAGTTCTTTGTGACGCAGGAAAAAAACATTAGCAAGACAAAATTCACTGCAGTGTGTCGGCCAAGTTCGGAAAAAGGTCGACGCATCGGGCGTGTGTGTTTTTTTTTAAAACTAAGAGTGGAGGACACAAGGAGGCCTTTACCCAGCAGTGGGACACAAAACAGGCTACATTAAAAAAAACCGAATCCAAGTAAAACTCTCACTTGTAATGGAATTATTTGTGCAATTCAATATCCTGCTATTAATTGCATAATTTTGTTTATAGGATTAAACATCAGTTTAGAAAGAAAAACGAAAAGTTTTGATCCGGATAATTTTCTCCCAGTATGTGTAAACATTTTCACGAAGAAAGTAATTATTATTGTTTTAATTAAGTACAACGGGTAGAAGCTAGTGCTTATTACAGACGCACATTCATAATGTAAGATTAGATAAACAGGCCATTTCAGTCCGCGTTTAATGCCTTTTATGAAGCTGGCAACCACCACCAGTTGTTTTTAATGTTAATTAGCTACAACACATGAATGCTTTTATATCGCCGTTATACCCATCTACCCCGCCCGTAATTTATAGCCCTGTGAAAATGGAAGTGCGAAAACATTGCGTAATTTATTTTAAACGACATGCAATGTTTCTATACCAATCTGTATACAACGTGTTACAAAACTTACAAAATATCCTAATTCTTTTTACAGGGTGTAACCTACAGGTCAACCTGCAGGTCAACAGGTCAATGTCAATTCGGTTAAAAAATATCTTTATTTTATACTAGCTTTTGCCCGCGACTTCGTCCGCGCAGACTTATTTTTTTCTCGTGAGTTTTTCCGTTGTTTTAATGGTTATTCTGCTATTCGGGGCGGAGACAAAACCAACTAATCAAAAATCATAAAAATCGGTCCACCCGTTCCCGAGTTATAAATGGTGTGATAAATAACCTCAAATCATAAAATCGTAACTTTTTTGTTTTTGGTATTAGCGCAAATTTAAAAATATGTTTATATGTGTGGGTGTATTTGCAAAGCTTTAGGTTGGTAAAAAAAGTGAAAGTCAAAGAAAACCATATTTAAAATATTTTTTCCGCCACAGCATTCACATTTTATTAATTTAAAAATCAACGGAACATAATAGAGCAAAAAAAATAGGTAGTGATTCCTATCACCGGGTGCTATTACCCTGTAAAAAGAGTTAGGTTCTTTTATAACACCTTGTATATTATACAACATTTAAAGATAGTTCCTTTTACATCTAATCTAAATCCGATCCGAATTCTAGACACTTCAGTGCGAAGTAGATGATTTCAATGATCATACTCAATATCGTAATTTGGTTCAAAACGCGTTGAATCGACAAAAATACCGCGTTTCGACCCATTTCCAATACAATCATGTGTGAATATCGAAGCTATCATAATAACGTTTCTCAATTAGTTTTGTTATTTTTATCAAAAACCCGAGTCCACTATAAAAAAAATATAAAAAAAGAGTCTCGAATCACGTTAGCCCGAATGAACAGAAGCTCAAAAAGCGTAAACTACCCAACTGGAAAAAGTTTTGACACTGCAAGTGGAATACTTGCATTTGATACAAAGCTTTGCCACTAGAAGTTCAGTTTCCGCAACGCTTTTGTACGGACAAAACACAATAACTGATAAGTCCAGCCAAGCTATTAAAGCAGGTGCGCTACCAAAGACAAAGGATACAATATAAGTTATAGTTAATAGGACTATCAGAAGCATCGATTTTCTTTTGAGCTTGTAATAAGAGCGCCTTAACACAAGTTACTGCACACAGGAGACTCGCTAGACTCTCGGCCGCTGGAAATAATAGAACAGCTATAGCACTCTTATAGCACACACGACAGCACATCAGAGTGAACACTTTTGTTGTAAAGTCGCCCGTAACGTAACCGAGTAGAGTGCTAGCGACACCATGAGCGAGTTGAAAGCGAAGCAAATGGCGGCGAATTCTTCGAAAATTCGCCGCGGGTCAACTAGTTGCGAACTTGCGGCGAATTCGTCGCACATTCGCTTCGCTTTCAATTCGCCCGAAATTCGCTAGTGTAATAACGCTATAAATCACAACATTCAAATCAGTGTTGTAGCGAGACATTATTATTAAAATAAACATGCATTAGATTCAAAATCCTACGTTATATTTATTTGTTTTACCCACCCAGTGGTCTAGTTGTTCGCTCCGCTCACTCCGCGTCTCGGCGGGACAGAAACGCGCAATATCCGGCTCGAGCGCTTCCTCGACGTACAAAGTAGACGCGCGGACAACTGTGCGCGCTGTCCTAAGCAACAACCCGGTATGAGACTTCGTAACTTACTTAGCTTGGTCACATTGGAGCCAATAGTTTGCAGGTTTTAATGCAGAAAGGTTTTAACTTTAACGTTTTTTTGGGTGCTAACTATTTGTAGTTCAGTTCGCACAAAACAGTCGTTGTTGCTGCCGAAGTCTAGATTTAAATTTTAGCTAACAATTTGACGGTAACAAATAAATGTACCTATTACTTACTTCATAACTTTGCAGTTTGGTTCCAACACCTATAGGACAGGTAGGAGGGGTAGGCAAAGACGACAGTTTGCTACCTGCAGTTACGGAGTATGAAACCTGAACTCGGCAACTGTGTACGCTTCTATAATAAGATCCCAACAGATATCGTAAGTTCACCAGAGACCCGATTAAAAAAATGTGTAAGGCACACGCTGTGCCATAATAAGGCATATTCCCTCCGCTGTGGCGGCACCGCAGCGAGCTTCCGCAAAAATTTTGCAATGCTGTGGATAAAAATTGTGCAATGCCGCACCGAGCTCTCATTTTCCCCGCTCATATTTCGTCAAAAAAGCATAAACAAAAATTCCTTTGTCTCTTTTTGACCTATTTAAATGTATTGCCGATGAAACGAGATAGCTAGCAAGGGCCCAAGCTTTGATTCACAGTGGCAAACAAAGTAGCTAAATACTTAGTATTAGATAGTAATAAGTATCTGATTTATATATTTTTTTTACTTTAGATAATATTTTGACGTTCAATGTTCAATAATTTATTTATGGCATATTGAATAAAAACAATTTGATTCTGATTCTGAACAGACATTAAATTTTATGTCAATAGTTGTGGGATCTGTTCAGGTTTTATTTACGATATTTATTACTATGTTCAAGGACGCGTATTCTTTGTCCAATAATATAGTGAGATCTTGAGGAGCTCGGCCATTGGTTTGAGAACTTGGCCTCTGCACTGCAGTACAGTGTGCTATTGAAGAAAAATGTCACATACCTTGTTCTGAATGAGGCATACGTTGATCGCCTAATACAAATACTAGAGTAATAATGTCTCAACGGCCAGTCAGTAAATATGAGCCAGACAGACTACTTTGAGGTTCTATCGTGTTATTGCTGAAGTTATAACTAAAGGTACCACAAGGGTGGTACAGAGGTATAGCCTCTTGATTTAACGATCGTTTCGTATGATAGTAAAATCGAACGAATAGTTTATCTGAAAATCAAATGGTTATTGGGCCTTTGACACATCTAGGTAGGTATAGTTTCAAAGAAGTTAAAAACTAAAACCCGACTACTAAAAGGCTTAAAACAAGACCTGTTTATCCTTAAAATAGACTCATAGATAATTAATCGTAGTCGGAGGCCATCGGTTTATCAAATGCGAATGTGGTGTCCTCCGACTACGATTAATTATCTATGAGTCTATTTTAAGGATAAACAGGTCTTGTTTTAAGCCTTTTAGTAGTCGGGTTTTAGTTTTTAACTTCTATTTTTTTTTTTGAGCTTTTTAGTAAGTCATTTTGGACGATCACCAAGAATAGAACCAAGAAGGGCAAAAAAAACACATTTTTGAATTTTTTGTTCTATTTGTTATGTTGACGCTACATGTGTTATACATTTTTGAAAAGGTCTTTTAAAGCCCTTTCATTCGATACCCATGACGATGGTATCCGATAATTTTTATTTTTAGGTCCACCACTTTAGGGCGCAGCACAGCCGCCATCTTGTTTTTTTTCAAAATTAAACTATCCTATGTTACCTGGGTGATTAAGACGAATCCAACGACACCTCATTTGTTGAAATCGGCCGAGTAGTTTAGGCTCTGCGAGGGAACAGATGAACACACAAACATACATACATACATACATACATACATACATACATACATACATACATACATACGCTGCCAAAATCATAACCCTCCTTTTTGCTTCGCGTAGTCGGGTAAAAACTAAAACTAAGGCCTTTGCATCTACGCAATGAGATGATTTATACAGCGTCCAGTGGCACCTTCACTCACACTAGATGGGTGAAGAGACCACTCGGCGCTGCAGTGCCTGGGAGATTGTTTTAGACATAGGCTTGCCCAGCACCTACACCATCCTATATCATAATATTGTAAAGAACATTGGTTTGTTTCCATTATGCATAGTGTATAATAAAAAAAAAACCGGCCAAGTGCGAGTAGCGCTCGCTTAGTAAGGGTTCTGTACTGTACTGTTTGGTGACATGGTAATAAATATCACCAAACATGACACATGGCATTTCAGCACACTTCATTACAGTACAGTTCATTCATTTCATTACATCAGATGTTATGAATCATGAAACATGGCATTTCCCACACTTGAGTATGGTCAGTGTGAAATGCCATATGTCATGCTTTATTCTTTCGTGTAATGCGTAATATTTCGTGACACCGTTGTGTGATATGTCTTTTGTAATATTATCACGAGCATTATCTACACCAGCCATACTCAAAGTGTGTTCCGTGGAACCCTAGGGTTCCGCGATATCCCTGTAGGGGTTCCGCAAGAACTTAGAAAAAATATTCAAAACAACTCTCTGGTAGACCGTTCTGACGCGGCGGCGTACGTATCACGATTCACGAGGAGCAGCCGAACAGTCATAGTAAAGTACATACACCCTTACATACATACACTTGAAAAACATTACCCTCCCTCTGGGTCAGTCGGGTAAAAACTATTGTTTTATTGTAGGGTTCCGTCAAGTATTTCGCTTCCCAAAAGGGTTCCGTGACCAAAAAAGATTGAGAACCGCTGATCTACACTATTGTAATGGCTCCTTTTGCACCGTTACTTCCGAGTAACACATTCCACGTTTAAATTAGTTAGTGACATACCTAGGTACTTGCTTTTGGTTTGTGTTTCGTAAACGGAGTACTAGGAATTCGTTCTTTGCTTTAAGACGCCATACGTCTCACAACTAGCGCCGCCAATGGAAAAAAAATCATATCTTTTTTTTGGATGAGTTTTTAGCAAAAAACGCTCCTGCGATTCCTCAACGCGAGGCTTAACTATTTTTAGGACCTAAGGTTTGGATTCCAGGATTGCATTCTTAAGTTCTAGGATCTGGAATCCAAACCTTAGGTCCTAAAAATAGTTAAGCCTCGCGTTGAGGAATCGCAGGAGCGTTTTTTGCTAAAAACGCATCCAAAAAAAAAGATATGATTTTTTTTCTATTGGCGGCGCTAGTTGTGAGACGTATTTCACCTTAATAACGTATGAAAATACGCAATTAGTCTACATTGTAACATTAATTTTCAGTTTACGTAGCAGAAATAGTACATTACTGCCGCGGTCTTTAATGAGTGCGTTTCTGGCGCGCTTTTGATGGCCGACAGAGCGCAGCGTAGCGCAGCTCAAAGCCTTCACAGCGTGGTCAGCATTGCAGCCCTTGATGGACAAGCTGGAATGAAGGCCGAGACCGAAGGTCGAGGCCTTTATAGCGCGGACAGCAAGGGCTGCAAAGATGACCAAGCTTGACGGCCGAGAGCGTAGCTAAGCTAAGCTTGAGGCCATCATAGCGTGGCCAGAAGCGCACTCATTGCAGACCAAGGCTTGTATAGTGCTTTACTCAAACAATGCGAGTAATTTAAATAGAACCAGCTTACCTTTAGTCTTAGTTTACTTTCTGTTGATTTTTCATTCCGCAAACTTTTCGTAGATAAACTTTTCCTTTGATTTCGGTGGCAATAGGTACCTTTAAATATCTTATTTCGCTTCCTTTTTATGTTCGGCGTTGTTAAACACATTGAATCGGAGGATTCGTTGCTTGAACAGTTCACTTTTATTTACAACAAAAACAGCACGCACAGAAAAAATCACTTCGAACAACGCGCGAAGCGGCGAAAACAATATGGCCGCGCTTTTTTTTAAATTCTAAATAAATTCTTTATGTGCCTGACTTTTGAGTTCTATTTTTGAAACAAAACTCGACATTAATGGATTTTCATACAGTTTTTCTGGCCGCAAAACACGACATTAATGAAATTCCATACAACTTTTCTGGCGCCTAATCTAAGTAGCCCGCAAGTCCTCCTTTGCTCAAAGAAGGTTGTCGAATTAATGACCACATTACGAGCTTTTTTGAGTAAATTAATTTTGTACCAAAATAATTATTGCATCAAATGCAAGGATGCATTTGATACTCAAGTTTTTGCCGCATAAAATATACTTTTACTTACTGGAGTCTGATGATTTTTCCAGTACCTTCAAAAGACATCCTCGAACCACTCGATGCTAAAAAGTGTCTCAAGAGAGTTTTCTTTACATTTAATATTCATAATTAAAACGTCCAATCCCTTCTTCCTTCGCCGAGCTAAAGCAACATTTCATCTTAATGTTACTGCTGGGTACAGTCGTTTTCACAAGTTCTTAGATCATTTTTGCACGTGATGACATGATTTATGCAGCGTCCAATTGCACCTTCACTTACACTAGTTGTGTGAAGTGACCACAACACTGCAGCGCTGGGACTTTGTTTAGAATCTAAAATGTCGACGAAGTAGGCTTGCCCAGCACCTAATACCATCCTGTCAGTTAAAATATTTACGATAACCTAAGTACTTAATTTGTTTAAAAACTTGTTAAGAGAAATTCTATCAAAAGCCACTACGTAACACCACCACCGCCCAGTGGCGTACCGTGGGCAAATGGCACCTAGGGCAAGCATCGTAAGTGCGCCCCATATCTTTTTTTCAGTGGCTAAAGACTAAAATGGGATATTAACTATTCTACATTTGGTTATAAAAAAAATTGCACGCCGCGCGAAATTCCACAAGCAATCAGCCTTAAACGCGCGCGTAGCGCGCCCGAGATTTCTCCGATTTTACCCATTTTGTAAGCCGCGATGTGGAGCAAATTACTATCCTTGGACGAGATCTATTTTGTAAACAGGACGAACGCACGCAGCACGCACACAATTCAACAATTTTACCTTTTATCTTCATTGTTCGTAAATGGGACTAACGCGCGCAGAGCGCCCGAAAATTCATCGGTTTTACTTTTGAAAATCGTAAATTATGACACTTTTGTAATAATGACGAATAGCGCCTAGACGCCTAGCGCGCTCGGAAATTCACCACTTTTAGCCTTTTTTGAAGGCGTGGCAAGTTTACTTTACAACGCACCCGAAAATTTATGTATTTTACCCAGTAAATATCATTAAGATTTTTTTTGTATGTGAACAGGATGACCGCGTGAGGCGCTCACGATAATTCAACAAATTTACCGTTGAATTTTATTGTTCGTATACGTTAGTGGAACAAAACGCGCAGAAAACGGCTTTTTGTTAGGAGAAATCTAGAAATCAGCGCAATTTTCATGAAGTTCATGCATTTTGCCACGGATTTTTAGCTACTTTACTCATATTTTTTCGACAATTTGGGATTCAGTTTTAGAAGAACATGTTTAAGTAGGTACCTAAATTATATCTTCTCTATCGTTACATACACTATTTGATAATTTGAAGTAAATTGTTAGACTAGTGGTTCGCCCCGAACTGTGAACTCGCGATCCCATATAAACTTAACAACCCCATATCTCGGCAACCCCTCGGCCGATTTGGCTCATGTTCGAATTTAAAAATTCTTTTAATTTCATTTACCCGCCTTCCAAATTTCATAACGATCCGACCAAATTTACTCAAGTTATCGTCGAACGAACATTCATACATACATACATACAAACATACATACATACATACAAACATACAAACGCTGGATTGTTCAAGTAGACTCGGAGAACTTCGCTCGCTTCGCTCGCTCGTTCAATTATTTTGAATTTACGAGTTGCTGATTTGCGCCACCCTTGAAGTGGCGCCCAGGGCACGTGCCCTGCCTGCCCCACCCTAGTTACGCCACTGCCACCACCACATCATGAATAAGGAACCTATGGCATGAGAAAGGTATGTACCTACCTTAGAACAAGTTTGTTCTATTTTTTTTGTGTAGGTTAAAATGTTAGGTAACTGCGTATGTTTGCAAGGTTCTATTAGTTAGGTAAGGGTACCTAATAATTTTTTAACTCAACTGTACGGTACTGGTAAAATATCTACCTATATTCCGTGCGAAAAGGCTCATTCATCTAGACTGCCAACGTCACTGGATGCCATCGCAACTAATAACCCTCAGTTAGTTTCTACTCGAATATAATCTACAAATTATCTCACTAACTTACTTCATCAACAACAACTTTACTTAGCATTTTATTTTGCCATAAAGGTCAAATAAACCAACGTTTGCACCCTGATTTCTGGCATATTTACGAATAGCTTCACTTTGTATATGAGCTCAGTATGAATCTATTCAAAACAGAAAAAGTAAGGCCGCGGCGCGCGAAGTCAAAATTGTATAATGTAAACTAACCTTACACTCAGTCCCTCACTGACCATCTTGGAGAGTGCACGCATCCGAAGTTGCCCTGACTGCAACTTTGCTGCCGCCGCCGCCATTGCTGTGACCAGTCCCGCTGGCCCCTTTGGTGGTGTTTTGATTTTGCCGTCAATCAGTAGGTGAGAGTCTTAGCATTTATGCGCCCACGGAAACTGGCGGCAAAATGCCACCACCGCCGCTGCCGCCATTGCTGAAGCCATTGCTGCCGCTGCCACCAGTACCGCCACCCCCTGTGGGGTCGTTTTGCCACCGGTCAACAGATGAGAGGCTTAAAATGCCGCCAGTTCTCGTAGATAACGTCAACGAGAACTAGCGGCATTTTTCCGCCACCACCTTATTGGTCCCGGCGGCATTTTGCCGCCACCGCCACCGGCGCAACTGACGAGATTCCTAAGGTCATTCTTTAACACCTTATTACCTTCTAAATTCCATAACTCACACTCGTCACCAGCGCTGCTACCACGAATGCCACCGACCCTGTGTTGGTGTTTTGCCGGCGATCAGCAGAGAGGCTTTATGTTGGCTGTTGGCATTTTGCCGTCTACGGCAATCTTGCCAACTCCTGGAATTGATGCTGGCAGCATTTCTGTCGCTGTTCAATATTTGACACTTTAATATCCCAAATAAAAATTCATACATTCCAAAATTTACACTCGTCTTCGCGCAACCTACCCTCGATTTGCGGTATCAAAAAAAAGATTCCGGATTCAAAATGCGAGTAGCGTCATCTATTGACATTAAACGTTGCATAAAATAGAAGGATCAAAGAGTGAATTCGGTACGCAAAGTTTTTTGTTCGAAAGTCCGTTATTGGCTTAATCTTATCTTTAGACAATATTGAGAAACTAATTTCAATATTTTTTATTTTGGTTCAGTAGTTTGGATTTTACAACGTTTCAAAGATACGGTTTTATGACCTTCACGCGACGGTCTGCATACTGTTGGCGCTGTTTGGCGGTCATAGGAACAAAACATTTTAGCGCATAAAAACAAAACTACTGAAGCAAAATAAAAAATATAGAAATTAGTTTCTCAATATTGTCTAAAGATAAGATTAAGCCAATAACGGACTTTCGAACAAAAAACTTTGCCTTCCGAATTGCCAATAATATCTCCGCGTGTCGAATCTCGATTGTTTTTGTAGTTAAATATGAATTACCTTTATCCCGACGTTTATCGTTTATCGTGATTCGACCGGTTTCGAGCCAAATTATGTGTGAATATTGCAAATCATTTCAATTTACTGAATAAAGCATTTTTACTTTGTTTCAAATTCCTGTGCGCCCAACGACCAGATAAAAAGCAAGCTGTTGAACAATGAACCCAATTTGCAGAAGTTGTAAACAAAAAAAGAAGAGAATTCAGTTGTTGCAGGCTAGCATTCGCGCAAATGAAGCGAAGCTAAGAGAGTTCGTTAACATAGCTCAAAATCGACCTGGCAACAAGAGCGAGGCGTTGGTAAAAGCGATGGCTCTCCTGGCTGATACGGAGCTCCTTTTGGGACCACGTTCAAGGAGGTTATTTGGGAAAGAAGAAGCGGTGCCGCCGCAGGGTGGTGGAGTGCCAATGGTGATGGAAGAGGCTGAAGGAGGCCCAACAGACAGCTGCTTGGCAGAACCAACTGCTCCTCTACCGAAACCGCTCCAGACGCCGGCAATCTCTAACTCTGAGAAAGGCAGTGACCTTGCCGCCTTCCTTGCCGCGAATACTCTGGCAGATACCCCAAAGGCCTCGCTGACTGCGGCATTTTTGCCGCCAGAGACGACCAGAAACGACACTGCAAACGGAGGTGATTTGCCGCCTTAGAAATAGAAATTGAGGCGCCGACGCCGCCGCCGCAAACAAAAATTTGTGATGTTTCTTTAGGTATTTATTACTTACATAATTGTTATTTTTTTCGTTAATAAAATGTAATTTGCCTAATAAAAGTTTGCTAAGTTGAAATAAAAATTTATTTTACTTTTTTATTCTAAGTAAATTCTAAGCTCTTAGTAGAAGAATAAAATTATAACTTCAAAAATAGAAGTTGCCCCTAATTTTACATTACATTTTCCCGGTCCGTTAGATGTTTCCTTCCCCTCGAAGATACTTCAAACTGCACCCTCTTTTTCAAACATACGTGACTTGGAATACCTATCTCGTTCTTTCTCTATCGTTCCACGTAAGGTTGACGAGCAAAGCAATAGTTTTATCTTTTGGAAAGTCTATGATGTTATGCATTGAATTGAAAGGTTAATAAACGTTACAGTGACTAAACAGTTAGGTTGGTGCGTTCTTTTACAAGCAACTTTGACTAAGGAACCAATTTTGAAATCTCAAAAAAATATTGGCTGTTCCATACAAAAAATCTAAGCCAACGCTGCAGGAGGACATCAGTCAATTATATAAATTTTGCTGAGATTTTGCACTTTATCCCGCTTTAAAAATTGTTTGTATTGTACCTATTGATGACATAAACAACCCTTCTAGTATGACAGGACCTTTGTGTACCACCCTATAGAGATTTGTATGAAGAAGTGTTTTATTTTTACGCATTATGAAAAAAAAAAAAAAAGTTCCAGAGTGGTTGCAGTTAAATTACTTTCGCATTAAAACTACGAAAAAATCACCTTGTATTTCCTTCCGGTCCGTAACAACCGAAAGACAAAATGCCGTATTGTCTTTGTGCCTAAATTTCATTTTGAATGCCTGAAATTCAAAATTGCTTTACGGTATAATGTCAGAAAAAACAGAAGATGAATGATGTACTTTACAAATCATGGATCGGTAGCTCAATTGGTAGAGCGCCTGCACGGTATGCGAGAGGTTGCGGGTTCAAGTCCTGTCCGAGTGAATTTTTTCAACTTATTATAAATGTTAAAATCATGGATAATAAAACAAAAAACTAAGTACGAGTCGGACTCATTTTGGATTTCAGGCATTATGGGACGAAGCCAAAGATATGATTTTTTTCTTTGGAGGCGCTAGTTGTGCGATGTATTTCGTCTTAAGCACAATGACGTCACGGCATTTTGACTTTTGGTCTTTATGGACGGGAAGGTTTTTTTTTGCCCATCTATTCATCTACGCCTGTATCGTCATGCACCCTCCCTCCGAGGGGTGACAGGAAGGAATCACTCACATCCATACAATAGATCGCGGGAGGAATTCATACATTTTCCTTCCCTTCATCAGGGATGACTGTCATAAATCAAAGATATAACGTCATCATTCAATTTGCCCCTCCATCCGTCCTTGTAAGGGACTTTTGCCTAATATCACGTAGCGTTAATTGTTTATTAGGTAGTTATTTCGGGCTTATTCCTTATTGCTGCTTTACCGAAGTTTGACTTTACGATTATTTTTGGTAAATTCCTTATGTACCTACAAAAGAGTGTCTGCTTCGAAAATTGTACCTACTATTTTTAAAAATACATGCCGAATTTTTTATTGTTTTAAAGCCACTGGCATTTTGTTACTCAGGTAATTCTGAACCAAATACCAAAAAAATCACTAAAAATGTGCGAAAAAGAAAATCGTTTCTCCACACAAAATATGTTGTCGGTTAGCGACAGTCAATTTTGTATGGAGAAGTGACTTAAAATTTTTGTATTTTTAAGCGACTTTGGTACTTGCAAAAGCTAATGACTGTGTTGGAGATAAGATGAAAAGCAACAAAAGCTTAGGTACCTACTCGAATTTAGTTTCACTGCTTACGGTAGGAAAGGGGTATGTCGCATGTCACGCATGTGGTGTGTATCCACGTTGTCGTATACAAACTCACCACCTACATAAATGGTACCTATCTAACCCACCCTATATCACAAACCAGAGAGACCAAGAAAGTCCGCCACGGTCTTAGCATTTCAATGATGTTATCGGTTCATATTATACGCCTTTCATTTATAGGAAAAGCATAAATCACAATCACAACGCAACTACCAAAATTTAAGTTCAGTCCGGGTACAATTTTTTTATTCGTTGCTTGCACCTATGCTTATACAGGGTAATTTTTAATAGCTTTATTCCTGAAACACGTCAACTTTTTTACTTAATTTCCAACCCCTTTTTTCTACGACCTTTCGGAACAATCAATACTTTTATTTATTGAACGTTTCTTATTCTTTAAATATTCACCTTTGTATGTGTACAAAGGAAAACGACAGCACGTCAGACTGTACACTTTTGTTGTAAAGTCGCCCCTGACGTAACAGAGAAATTGCAAGCGCGTAAGCGTCGACGTGCTGTCGTGTGTGCATTGAGTGGCCGGTTAACCTAGTCTTTTTTGTAAGATTCCTAATGCCTAATCGGGCACGCAATGTCAATCAAATTGTCGTAGTAAATTGTCATTGTCAGTTTTATGAAATTGCCCACTGGGCGGCGAAAAGCCCCGCCGTTTCGTGCCACTTATTGTACTTTCCACCACAGGGTTCTTTCGCTTGTAAGCGGCTTTATGGCTATGCAGCACACGCGCACACCTAAACTTTACGCGACAGTCTAAGCATCCACCAACAATCCACGAGCTCCTTGTTCCGTTTGGCAGCCTCAAAAGAAGAAATAGCCAAGATGATTGCCGACCTCCGATAGGAGACGGTACAACAAGAACAAGAAACCATGTAACTAAAAAGTGTCACAGTGAAACTCCATGAACTCCTAACTACTCTACTTCTACTACTTCTTCCACTACTTCTTCTACTACTTCTTCTTCCACCACCGTCGACTAACTTCTACTACAAGTGCTGTAAGACAGGGTGGGGTCGCACACGCCCTGCCCTGCCCTTACATAGTAGAAGTTTGTAGTGTGGTCCGGGCGAGTGGCTAAAGCCGACTCCACTTTGTTTGTATGGCTAGTGGCTAAAGCCGACTGTCGCGAAAAGTTTAGGTGCTGCACAATTCAGTGTCAGCAACACGTGACCTATGTGCGGTGTTGGACCATACATTGGCAATGAAGCCGTATTATCACCATGTTCCAACCCTCTGTCTCCCATCCACGCACCCTTATCAAGCTAATACATCATCAGCACTGCCATCAATCAGACGCGCCGCGCGAAGCTTGCTCTGACAGACGACACGATCTTTGATTATCGACTAATCTCTATTAACAGACGCTCTGTCGGTGTTCTGTGTTTGGTGTAGTATCAATTTGCCCTAATTTTGGTTTTGCTCCTAAAGTAATAATTGCATGTACAATTGTACATGTCCCACTAGCTGGGCAAAGGCTTTCTCTCAGAGAGAGAATTCGAGCTTAATCACCACGCATGCTCAGTGCGGATTGGCGATTTTCGCGTTTGAGGTTATAATGCCTCATACGCTCAGGTTTCCCCACGATGTTTCCTTCAGCTTAGCGAGTGGTTTTGCTATTTCAAATTCACAAAATTACGTAATTTTGAAAATAAACAGTCATAGGTACATGTCTGCAGAATAGAACCTGGGTCTCTCGCTTTCGAGTCCAATGTTCTACCACTAAACCACCACCGCTTTTAATGAAAATACACAACCTAGTTAGCAAAGTTAAAGATACATCGGGCGCGGTCAGTCCATGGATGGGTGACCGCTAGAGGCAATAATATCTGAGCGCTTCCGTGCTTCGAAAGGCACGTTAAACCGTTGATCCAGGTCCCGGTTGTTGTTGATTATAACAATCGTTAAGCCATGTCAGAGGCCCTTTGGGCGGCTTAAAAACAATGACACCAGAAGTGGCCACTAACTCATTCGATTACCTTAGCCAGATAAATACACAGACAGTGTCAAAACACGAGGCATCAGGACAGGAAGCATATTGCACGGCGTCCGGACAGCAGCCGGACAAAGCCGCTGGTTGATTGATTGAGACAACCCTGACGCACACACCGCGTTTACGAGGTAGAGGGCACGCGTTGATTACTTGCATACAGTCTGGAATTCGGTTAGCGCTCGTGCATTTTAAGGCATATTTTCTACACGCAGAAATCGGCTGTGCAATTTCAGAACCTAGCAAATGACATATTGTGTAAAAAAACGCGTAGAAAGTTCCGTTATCAAATTCGACTCGGTCCTAACTAAGGCCTTTGCATCTACGTAATGAGATGATTTATGCAGCGTCCAGTGGCACCTTCACTCACACTAGCTGGATGAAGAGACCACTCGACGCTGCAGTGCCTGGGACATTGTTTTAAATGGACAGCCTGGCCTAGCCTACAGGAAAGACATGCCAATACGGGTGGAACCAACTGAGCCGCGGGTTTCCTCACGATGTTTTCCTTCACGCTTAGCGAGTGGGTTTGCTACTCCAAATTCACAAATGTACGTAACTATGAAAATAAACAAAGTCATAGGTACGCACGACAGCATGTATACAACGTGTTACAAAACATCCTAACTCTTTTTACAGGGTGTAACCTACTGGTCAACAGGATGTCAATTCTATAAAAAAAAGTTGAAAAAAACAGTTTCTATTTTATAACCTCAAAATTTAAAAATTTTCATAACTTTTTTTTACTACTTTTATTTACTCCTGCCAGTAGGCGAAACATTAACATTGCTTTATTTCCGACACCCTGCTTGCAGCAAAGGGGTTTTCGGTGTCGGGAGTGACGCCAGGTTGACGTCTGGATTTCACTCCTCTATTTCTGGCATCTCTACCTAATAGTCTTGTACACACTGGCCGAGCAGGGCCTCAGTTTTGGTTCATTCATCACGGACACAACCTGTTTTAGGGTGCCCGAAAAGTGTCAAACGGGACTCTATTACTCTACCTACGCTGTCTGAATATATTATGTCTGTAAATTCTGTCCTATTTATAAAAGGGAGTATTTGGATCCGTAATAGGTAGCCAGTTGAAGACTCAACCCTTTAATTAGAGCGGGAAATCACCAAACAACTTCGGTGCCACAGGGTAAAATTACATGCTCTTAGGGATTTTTTGTTTACTTTGAGAATCAGCCCGAAAGAAATGATAATACTCATAGGCCCGGTTTCTGAGTTGAGAATTTTACTAAGCACATACTTACGGATCGCTCTGTCACGCTCTTTTGTGAGAAATCTGCAGAGACAGGACGATACTTACCCATTTGCTTAGCAAAATTCTCAACTCAGAAACGGGCCTTAGCGTGGCGTGAAATCTTAACAAGAAATGCAAATATTTATATTTTTTTTTTGTAGCTAAACAGAGAAATTTTGCCTCAGGACAATAAACTAGTATTGTTTTCATTATTATAGACAACAACACAACAATACTTCAGGTGATTATGATATTTGCTCGAACTTCTAGTTTTTTGGGCAGTACCACTTGTTTGTAGTCCAGAAAAACAAATGAGCTTAATAATTATTGGTTGTTCTGTTACTTATAATAATGAAAATAAAAACTATTTTATGATCGTGAAACAAAAACCTCTGAATAAAAACATCTCAGTTAAAGCCAAAAAAAAAAAATTTTTCACCACGCTCTTTTTGTGGGATCTTAATAGCTGAACTGGGCTACTGACCGAAAATTTGCGGGGCGTTGTTTGGCGTGCTGCTCGGACAGTCTATACGCACCTTTATGGGCTTAAATTTAAACTCGCCTCTGGCCGTAGGTCCGCTTGTGTGATATTCAGATTGGCACAGTATTGTCGCAAGCTCTAAAATGTTGTTAGACAGACGGTGTCAGACTACTGCTGTTTATAATTTGTAACATAGTGATATTAGTGACAGTATGTGACCAATGTATCACTATGGTACGATTGTAGGCGTTTATCATACCCCAGTTCATAGTGATTCGGCAAGCGACACAAAATGACTCAAGTCTTACGGGAACTCGGGGAACTACACCTATTACGCCTGACACTGGAAACATTTTGTGCGTTGCGCTAGCGCCACGTCTTCTATCGGACTTCAGTGGTGGCGCGGACTCTATTTCGAGACTCTCGCTCGATCTCGCTCGAATTAAATGATCGAGACGATGTCTTGGTCTTGTCTCGATCGTTTGATTCGAGCGAGACAAGACCAAGAAACAAAACACAAATTCGATAAAGATTGGCCAAGATGCTTGAAAGTATCGTCTTGAACTGAATCACTACCAGTTCATTTGTTGACAGATGTCCATTTAACATTTGGCGTTCACTAAACTAAAATGTAAAAAAAAGTGCCTGTATACCGCAGGCATGGTGCACTGGGCACTTTTTGTTTATTTTTAATTTTATAAGAAAAAAATAATCATGATAATCTAGTCCTAACAAAAAAGGAATAAAAAAAGTGGCCAGTGCGACGTGCCCGCGTTATTATTTGTATACTGCGTATACTTTTTAATTCAGTATCCTTAGCAGCTACCACGAGTGCTTACTGTCACTGTCACTGAAACCTTACTACTACAGGATGCACTCTAAGTCGATAGCGAAACTTTATGTAGGCTGTCTACTGATCAATTCAAACAACTTGTACTAGGTGGCGACAAAGATGGAGCGAAAAAAATATCAGCTGTTTCATACATTTGGCGCAGTACTGAGTCGACCTTTTGTATGGAACAGCTGATATTTTTTTCACTCCATTTTTTTCGCCACCTAGTACAAGTTGTTTGTATTGATCAGTAGATAGCCTACTTAAAGTTCCGCTATCGACTTAGAGTGCACCCTGTAGAGTATTAGGATACATGACAGACGTCCGGCAGACGTCCGGCATAGCTTTTTCGCACTGAATACACTAACAACGAGTTTGTCAAGAGACCCACCATAAAACTAGTGGTTCGCCCCGAACTGTGAACTCGCGACCCCATAAAAACGTAACAACCCCATATCTCGGCAACCCCTCGACAGATTTGGCTCTTGTTTGAACTTAATTTTTTTTTTATTTTATTTACCCGCCTACCAAATTTCATAACGATCCGACCAAATTTACTCAAGTTATCGTCGAACGAACATTCATACATACAAACATACATACATACATACATACAAACATATATACATTCAAACATACATACATACATACATACAAACATACAAACGCCGGATTGTTCCAGTAGACTTGGAGAACTTCGCTCGCTTCGCTCTCTCGTTCAACTAACAACGAGTTTGTCAAGAGACCCACCATAACATTAAAAGCGCATCAATTTCAATGTAAGACACATAGCCTTTCCTGCTGCCAAAGATCCACAAAACAATTTTCCAATAACCCGGTTTGGGCACTAAACAATTTTCCCGTTAGCTCGATATTAGCCAAATATCACAACTACAACACCAGCTGTTATACAGGGTGGATTTTTGAGACGGGGCAGTAGGGGCAGGTATCTTAACCGTTATAGTTACAGGAAAACTGGAGAGGAGACCTTCCATAACTTTTCACAGATTTAAAATTAAAAAAAGTACGGTCGGCAAAAGTGGCTAGGTCCAGGTGGCATGCTCTCGTCTTTTTAACCCCCAAGCAAAAAGAGGGGTGGTATGACTTTGACCAATGTGTGTGTGTGTATGTCAGGGTGTCTTTGTGTGTGTCAGCGAGGGTCTTTGTCTGTATGTGGCACCGTAGCTCTTAAACGGGTGAACCGATTTGGATGCAGTTTTTTTTTATATTCGAAAGCAGGTTTTCTAGCGAGTGTTCTTAGATACGTTTTTATCAAAATCGGTTCAGCCATTTATGACATTATGCTGATTGGAAGCTAAAATGTCGGGGGTATTTTAATTATTTCACATTTACAATCAATGTAAATGAGCTGGCTATAACAAGGGAAATAGTGCTATATTCAATAACAGGTTACCCTATATTTCTGTAAGCCCGCCGTAATATTGTCAGTAATAATTCACGTTCCTTTGGCCTGCACCGTGGGAATGTTTGTGCATACAGTAAATCGATGTGAGGCGACCGTCACTTGACGGGATATTCCAGTTACTGATCTTGTATTAACGTGTAACAAAATATTCTTTTTTAAAATTAAAAATAAAATTGTTGTTTGCAAAAATATCAAAAAAAGTAATGAAAATTGTAATGAATATAGTTTGTCGATCCTTTAAGAGGCACTCTAGCGCTGCTGAATGAGATTTCCATAACATTTTTTCTCTAAAAAAACAAAGAACAAACTATCAAGCCAGGCATACATAAAACAAATATTTGATGATAAACATGCTACTGAGACAAAATAAAAAATGCAAAAGTAATTTACACTGATAATGGTCTCATTAAAAAAAGTGCGTAGCAATAGCTACGAACTCTCGTAGCGGATGCCTACGCAATTCCCTTCAATGTGATACGAAACTCTATCCACCGGTATCTACGGCAGCTCTCATGTTTCCAAGAGATGTCATGTTTCATGTTTACCCCCATTCTTTTAAACTTAATTATGAGTGATTATTTTTATATTGCATAATTTAACGACCTTTCTTACTTAATATACCTAATGTCGGGATAGACGACTAGTTTCGTCCTCATCCAGAAGTATTTGCCGTCGCTATCAGCTTCTCTTTGCGTGCCCGTACATGTTGCGCCTGCGTAGAAAATTCAGACGGAAAGGGAAGTAAGTTAAAACCGTTCTACAAAAATATAAAAACCTTAAAATTATTTACGCTCGGTGGTTGAAATATGATTAAAAAATGTTTCTGAGATCGATTCTTCTGAAAAATTGGACTTCACCAAGAACCAAGCCGGACATTTAATTGTGTTTTATGGCAATAATCGGTATAAATATGAAAAAACGTTACTTATTTTATCTAATCGTACTTGGTTGTTTCTTTGTGAAGTAGGCAGTATGGTAAGTGGTAACTTTGAGAGTGGTTATTTCGCATTCAGGTTTGAATGCGAAATAGGCTGTTTCCTAATTAGGCCGTTTGCGAAGTAGTCAAACAGAGAAGTGTAGGTATGATGAGAAATTGGCCTTTTGAGAAGTAGATCCCCGGGGGCCCGCAGGCTTTTGGAAAAGTCCAATATGAACGTCACAACGCGAGCGCCCCCGGTCACAGGTGTATAGTTTTATGCAACGCTACGCTCGCAGGTGAGCGAGCGGGGCGGAAATAAAAAGGACACTCACTACTTGAATATTTTATCAAAATAAATTGCCCGGGCGAAGCTGACTTGAGTTACGGGAGTGCAGCGAGAATGGCTACAAATTGTTTTAGGCTTCTTTGTTGCTAGGCCCATGTGGGTACTTTGCGTAAAGCTGCATGTGGCGTGAACGTTGAACGTTGAACGGGCGATCGTTTTAGGTGATTCGGTGTCTCTATTTACTTAAGCACTAGTTCATGCTAGGGAAATAAAAAGAAATACAAGGAAATGTTTAGTATTCGGTGAGTCTTTGTAACTTGGTGGCTGTTTCAATGGAATAATGGTTACGTGAAATAATGGAGAACATAATTTATTGAAGAAGATTTCCCGTCTTTACTAAAGAAGCGTGGCGGAAAAGCCCATTGTTTTTAAATATTGAAGCTAAACTGAGCTATTTTTGTTTAGTGATTTTTATTTCACGACAAAAAAATTGTATTGTTTTTATTATTCTAAATAACAGAACAACAATAATTAAGCTAATTTGGTTTTTTGCTCAAAAAACCAGTGGTACTGCCCAAAAAACTAGTTGTTTGAGCAAATCTCTTAATGAACTTTAATTACTGTTGTTCTATTGTTTATAATAATAATAAAAATATTGTTATTTTCTCGTGAAATAAAAATTTCTAGGAACATAAAAATATTTCAAAGCTATAACATTTGAAAAACTGTGAAAATTATGCATTTTCCACCACGCCACTTTAGTTAACCCTTGATAAGGCCCTGGTAGTAAGATCCTACATTAAATTGAACTCTATTGGTTCGGAATAGAGTCCAAAAGCAATTAAAATTACCATAAAGGCCTGCCTCTGTTCATTAATATTGTTATCAATTTACACCCTTTAATGTACTTTGCACTGCACAAACATCTACAGACTTCTTATTTATAAATGGTCTATACCTTTAATTAGGCATTTGCCTAGCCAGTGGAACATGACGTACAGGCTAACTTTTTTACTTTTGTCAAGACCTCTAAAGTTTTTCTTTTATATATTTTTTTTCTATGTACGTCTAAGTAAGAAAATAAAAAAAAGTTTTGGTACTTTTCGTAATATTTCGTTTATTTTTGTCATAAACAGTCTTATAATCAAGTAATGGGTTACAGATTTTGGCGGTTTCAAGCGAAGAATGGTTATGAGTAGCCTATGTTATTTACGTTTAGGTTTTTACCACTGTTTTGATATTACTGGGAATCGTTGTTTTATTTTGACAAATATTTCGTTTACTCTCACATTTTTAAACAATCATTCGTCGGAAATATTTACAAAATTATAAGATAATAGACTTTTTTTCGATAATAATTGAATAACGTTTCCTCCTTAATGCATACTTAATGAGCTTTACCGGAAAAGATACCTTTTTGATAATTTTTTCATAATATTAATTTACCGCTTTTTATTAATTAAATGAATTTGTATTTGTATTGAACTTTGCACAAACTTGAATTAAATTTAAGTCGACAAAAATACGTTACTGTTTCTTATTCGCCTTCAGTAGCTATAAAATTTAATTATACTTTTAAGTAAACTTAACCGTAAAAAGAACAAAAGTTTGTGCAGAAAATTATGACCTACCAGACTGAATCACCTTATCCGGAAAAGCGTTACAATTTTACAGTAATGTTTTACGTTTATTTACAGTTTCTATTGTTAATAACAAAACTACGTCAACTTGGACAGGGCCAAATAACAAATACATAAAATTAACAATGTCCTGTGACTTAAAAATCGAGTCGTTGAGTTTCCTTTTGCCGCTTCCGTGAGGCCTGTAACAGAAAAAAAATTGTGTGAACAGTTTATAACTTTGGCATTTATGAGTTACTCGCTTGCTCACTAAAATCCAGGATTGGCAAATGGCATTCAACTCTCATAAAATGGGGCTATTTGTTAAATGGAGCTTGGAGATTGCTTGGAAAGCTAGATTATTCGACTGAATATTATAAATTCATGAAATTAATTGATACTTACAAATAGCTTTTTTGTAAGACGATCTATAGTGAAAGAGGAGGGCCTTGGAGTGGGACACACCAACCGCTTGAGGCTTCGTAAAAATATCCCACCCGGGTTACTTTTCATTAGTATCAGAATCAGAATCATTTTTTTTAATTCAATATGCCATTAATAAATTATTAACATTGAACGTCAAAATATTAAATTATCAAAATCTAAATTATACTCGTATAAATCAGATACTTATTACTATCTAATACTAAGTATCTAGCTCCTTTTATTTCTCCATTTTTACTAGCTCTGATCGTTCTTGGAGAAGAACGAAACTTATCAGCGAACTAAATAAATCCACTTACCCCCAGCGATGCTTATTTGATTGGTGAAATCTTCCGAATACGAGTTGAGCTTTATTTCTGAAACAAACACGTAAAAAAAAAAAAATGTTACTTTGTAAAATGGCGTGGCAAAATGGCAAAGTGGCAAGGACAATGGACATTTCATTGAACGACACCAGCATTCCAAATTTTAAAGAGCAGTAGTGTCTGAAAAGGTGGTAGGAAGTGGAGTGGAGGGGTACAAAAGCGCGCCGCGCAAGTAGGGTTGCCAGATGGTATCCAAAAGGAGGACCGTCTTTTCCATGTTTTGTCCTCCCGTCTTCCTTTACCTACTGTAAGTCCTCCTTTTTGAAAACGTTCAAAATTTACTTCAAAAGTGCTAAGAACATTGAATGTTTTTCAGAACTGCTCAAGATCTGAGAGTTTTATTTTTGTATAAGCGCACATAACGCAAATGTGGAAAGAGTTTTTTCTCTGATTAATACTCAATGGAGCAAAGACAGGAACAGACTAAATTTGCAGTCAGTTAAATATTTAATTCTTACCCATTACAACTTTAAAAACATGACTTTTGAAGATTTTCATATTTATTTGTTGAAAACTCAAGAACTTCTTGCAAAAAATGGCATCTTAGCTAAACTTGATTAAAATAAATTGAAAAAATATAAAATCGTTTAATTTGTGAATGTTCTCCTTTTCTACAGTAAATCCTCCTTTTTAGACCCATCTGCCCTCCTTTATCAAATTATCATCTGGCAACCCTACGCGCAGGCAGCGCTGAAATGGTACAAATGCACACTTTAAAATAATAAGAAACGTCCAATAATTATAAAGTATCGAGCTATTCGAAATATCGTAGAACAAAAACTTGTTGGAAATCATATTTGGGAGTTGACCTGTTTCAGGAATAAAGAGCTATTTAAAAAAGAGCTCCAAGATAAAACGAAGAAGAAAAATATGAATAAATACATAGATGTAAATCCTTAAGGCCCGTAAGATCAATCACAGTTTAAACCAAAAAGGCTAGTTTAAACCCTATCTGTCGATTAACTTTCATTCAAAATGCAAGGTTTCATCTATGGATTGAGTTTAAACTGTGATTGATCTTACAGGCCTAAGCAAGACTTACCATACAATCTAAGCGTGCCCTCGCTCTTTCCCAGCGAGTTGGTGCTGACACAGTTGTAGGTGCCGATGTCGCTTCTCGAGAACTGACGGATCGTCAGCCACATCGACACCTTGTAGGACGTCTTCTCTTCTCTTATCGTGTACTTTGGCCTGTTCGAATTAAAAAAAAAAACTGATTAGCCGGGTCCACAACGGACGATCCAGCCCGCTCCGATCGCGCGCGGCAGGATCGAAATCTATAAGCCAGGGGCTTAATTGTTTAACTGTTGAATCTATCGCGATCCCTTTTAATGGTATCGGGATCATGATCGTGATTTCGACTTTAGAATGGAGTTAATTATCAAAATTTTAAATCACAATCCCTAACAGAACGAATGAGTTTAAACGCCATACAAATTGAATGATATTGAGAGAACGATTTTGCCATTTTCTTCACTCAATATCCTTAAAAATCGAGTGACAATCCCTATCCCTATCTGAAACGCTTTTAATGACAGTTTATGTCAAATACATCAGTGTGAAGTTCGTCAGCGTCAGCCCCTTCAAACGTCAAATTGAAAGTTATCGCGATAGATTCAAAAGTTAGAGAATAAAGCCCCAGGTCTTTATCGAAAGATCCAGCACGCTCCGATCGCGCGCGGCAGGACCGAAATCCATACATTTCGCTCTTATACCGCGTGCGATCGGAGCGCGCTGGATCGTGCGGTGTGGACAAGGCTTTACATTTTGCTATTGCTGCACGTGATCGGAGCGCGTTTCATTATCCGGTATGGACAAAGCTTCAACTTGTCTCGAATTAATTCCTATGTTGTCCTGTAAACTTGTATTGGAGGTGTTCTGTCCTTCCAGCGTTTGAAACGTTTCAATGCACGCTCAGTACAATCCTCAAACGCTCTAAATTTTCTGCCTAGAGTCTTGTATATGCGCGAGCTTTCATTAAAACTTTATGTTAGTTTCGTTTCGATTTGAAAACGATTTGACAAAGATTCTATGTTAGTTTTTAGATTATAGATCAAATAATTCAGCCAAAAGTTTTAATATTAAGATTAAGACCTCCAAATGAGATCTAAAACTAGCGTTTACAACGGTTTATAAAAACGTGCGTTAGCATGACTGTGTTTGCCTTGAATAACATTCATAATAGATTGTAAACGCCTCTCATATAAACGTGGCCTAGACATGGACATTTATTTAATACAAATCATAGCTGTAAGTTTTGGGAGTTTTACCATGGTCTGGCCAAGTTGCGTGGTTCAATTAAGCATAAATAATGATGCAAAATCTACATTACTATTATGCAGCTATTTTCTGTGAAAACCTTTGCCTCTATAAATTCATGAAGTGAGATGAGAACATAATGATTCAAACATTAACGAAGTTCAGAATATCATGGCTCAGAGAATAATTAAATGGAAGTTAGTGAGAGATAATAGAACTATGGTAATGAATGGTCCATACTAAATAGTTCCCAGAACTAAGCTTTCCGCAGTGTTCTTACTATTATAGCATTGAATTTATGCTTCATTTACAATATTTCAGTTTTTTTTTTATTCTATAAAGTTTCAAGTATGTACTCTACCAGTTTTAATTTGTCCAATACTTCAACTCCACTCTACCAATGCTGTTTAAATTTGTATACAAGGTGTTACAAAAGGTCCTAACTTTTTTTTTTCAGTGTAATAAATAGCACTCGGTGATAGAGAGCACATCCCATTTTTTTGCTCTCTGACTTTCCGTTGATTTTTAAATTATTTTTAAAGTTTGGTTTTCATTTATTTTCACAATGTATTATGTATCAATTTGAAAGTATGAAAATGCACCTTCGCATACAATCATGTATTTTAATTTAAATTTAAATTAAGGATATAGTCTTATCTCTATTTAATTGAACGAGCGAGCGAAGCGAGCGAAGTTCTCCGAGTCTACTGGAACAATCCGGCGTTTGTATGTATGTATGTATGTATGTATGTATGTATGAATGTTCGTTCGACGATAACTTGAGTAAATTTAGTTGGATCGTGATGAAATTTGGTAGGCAGGTAAATGAGGCCAAGAGAATTTTTAAGTTCGAACATGAGCCAAATCGGTCGAGGGGTTACTGAGATATGGGGTCGCGAGTTCATAGTTCGGGGCGAACCACTAGTTTAAATTGTCATGTAAATGTTGTAAATATAAAAAATTTATCCAATAGCATCCAAAAACAAAATGGTTTTGATATTTTTTTTTATTTAGTGGGACATGTACAAGCTACATCTTACTTACTAAAGAACTATTCGGACTTCTGCAGATAAGACATGATATGTATATTTTTCAAATAAATAAGTAACCGCAGTCCCCGTAGCATGACTTTTATCGAGGCGGATTTATCCAACAAAATGGCGGTTTATCAGCATTTTTGACGTCTATAGTGGGTTATATATGGCTTTTGACGATATATAACCCACTATAGACGTCAAAAATTCTGATAAACTGCCATTTTGTTGGATAAATCCGCCTCGATAAAAGTCATGCTCCCCCCGCAGATCGGACTTTTAAAGTAACATAAACAAAATGAAGCAAAATTTCTCACATACCCATCTAGGAGCATCTCCCCTCGATTCTTGATCCAGTAGTTGATGGTGTTAGGGTACGCTTCCACGTAGCACTTGAGCTTGACGTCTGTGCCCAGTGGCGCACCCAGCAGCTGGTTTGGCACTTTCACTGTTGGCGCGACTGGGAAGAGTAGATACGAAATTAAGACCTGGAACCTGGGGCCAAGATTTTGGGCAACGATTTTTTATCATCCTTGACCCTAGATTCTAAGCTTTTGAAGTAAAATTATCAAACATTAAAAACCGACTTCAGTGGTATAGACGCTAGGTCTACATCTGAGCGGTTTTTGACCGTACAACTGGTCAAAAGGTACAATGTTACTAAACTATCCTGCACTGACTGTCCGTTCAGGAGTTCCGTTCTCCAACTCCGAAGTTCTTCATCAGATCTTCACCATTTTACTCATTTTATGGGACCATACGGGAAGTATTTTCAAACTAAACAAGAATCGTAGCAGAAGAATCGCGCTAGTTAGCCATAAGACGAAGTAGATAGAGTTCAAGACTTCCAGTTCCAACACAATGCGCTAGAGACTGGACCGTGCGATCGGAAAGTATAGTCAATGTAAGTATTTTTAAATGTTAAACGACAACATTTTCAAGGACCCGATCTTTTAGATAACAATTATCATTATCCAAAGACCATAAAGACTTAGGCCCGTAATATTAATCACAGTTTAAACCCAGACCATAGATTAAACCACGCATTTTGTATGAAAATTAATCAACAGATAGGGTTTAAGGTGGGAAGATAGTAACGTAGCGGGAAATTCAAAATTTTCAGTTTTTTACATTTTGCAGCTGAATTGAGCTACTTTTTTGTTCAGCTATTTTTCGTTTGCGGCAAAAACAAAGTATTCTTTACATTATTGTAAAAAACAAAACAACAATAATTCAGCCGATCATGTGTTCTGGTCTACGAAGCAGTGGCACTGCCCAAAAAACTTATTGAAGACCAGAACTCATAATCGGCTGAATTATTACAGTTAAGCCACAAAATGTAAAAAACTGTGAAAATTTTGAATCTCCCGCCACGTCGCTATCGTCCAACCTTAAACTAGCCTTTTTGCTTCACTTTGATTGATATTAGGCGGACTTCCGTCAGTCAGGGTTAGCCAACTAACACTGAGTTAATTTGACATTTCCATACATTCAACTGGCTTACTTCGGTTGACGCAAGTGGAACTTAAGAGTAAACTCACAATTGACGTTGAGTATGACGCGCTTGCTGACGGCCGGCGGCACGTCGTTTGACGCGATGCACAGGAACGCGCCCATCTGTCGCCGGTCCACGCGCCACAGGGGTAGAGAGCTGCCCACGTAGCTCTCCACTGGAACAACGTGGTAGACTTTAACAAGAGAGGCGTAGGGTTGGATTTGGTGTGATCAACACAAGAGCAGTAAGGTTGTGTTTAGTTTGACACAAACAGAAGGAAGTCTACGCGCTACAGCGGCAGCGAGCTGCCCACGTAGCTCTCCACAGAAACAACGGGGTAGACTTTAACACAAGAGGCGTAAGGTTGGATTTACACTGGAAACGCTACGAATCCTGCATCGCGCTAGCAAAATTTTTATCGTAGCTAAGTATAATATGGATGGTATTATGGATAACGTCCAACCATGTTCGATCGGACTTAGCAATCTGCATTTGAAATTATTTTCGGTTGAAGTTGGGGATTACCATAAGCAGCTCCTTAACTCTCCACTGGAATAACGGTACGGAGTTTAACACGAGATGCATAAGGTTGGATTTAGGGTGACTAACATTATTTATACCGTTTGTTTGGACTCGGTTGGTACCCGGATATAAGAACTGCTTGGCCAGAAGTTTCCCTTTGAGGACCACAATCACCCGCTTCTCCTAAATACCTACATATTACTTGGTACCTACGAAAAGAAGATAAAAACAACTAAAAACGACGATTCTAACAAATCTATATTAAAAGCTTGTGTGGTTGGGTCGTCTAGAACGTTTTTGTTGTAAAAATAAGAATGTGAATGTGATATTATCTATCCACAACCTATCTATCTATCAAATTATACCAAAGTTAATAAAAGGTCAAACAAAGGAATCACAAACTCAAGAAAAACTAAAACAAAATAAACTTTGCTTTTGTCTCCGTCTCAGAACACAAATACAAATTAAAGAAAGGTCAAATTCTAGTTGTTTTCAACTAAGTTTCTTTTACTTTTGAATAAATTATTCTTCCCACTCCACGTGACCTACGCAATTGTTGTAAAAAAACAAAAAAAAATCCGACCACAAGTTAAATTATTGTTGTTTTGGTAGCCAATCACTGGACGACATTGTTGTTTCTATAGTTATTATTGTTACTATGATGAACATTGAACAGCTCGTGTCTTCAATTCTTCATGGTAGGTTTAAAAAAACAATTAAATAATGAGCATTTATGTGAATCATTAGATGACCGCTACCTAAGCAATTTTTAAAAGGAAGACACTAAAGCCTTTGAGGAGGCTCGGCTTGAATACCTTGAAGTCAAACGCCAGCATCGCAAGACGTCTACATTTGTGTGGCAATACCACTCGTTAATGAAAAGAAACATCATGAGGAAACCTAAGTGTCTCGGACATATAATATAAGTACTGCCACCCACGCTTGTGAAACGACAGTTGTAAATACTGGGCTACCACTGCTCTAGCTCTAAATATTGATACAGGGCGTTCGATAAAACGACCCATTCGATGAAGTTTACCATCGACCATTCGGCGATTTGTTGTCGATGAAACGACATTCGGTGAAAAGACAATATTCGATAATACGATAGGAACCCCCCCTAAGCCACCTGACACCTGCGACCGAGTCTTCGAGACTAAACTTGACTTCTCCAGCCATATCCGAGCTCACGCAAAGCCGCGGTGCATATTAAATTAGCCCGCGCCCAAAGAAACATGCACAAAACGAATTCCTACTATAAATACATTTAAGTGGCGAGGCCGCAGCGAGCTTCCGCATCCATTTTGCCATGTTGTGGATAACCCTACCGAGCTCTCATTTTCCCCGCTCATATTTCGTCAAAAAAGCATAAACAAACCTCTCTTTGTCTCTTTTTGACCTATTTAAATGTATTGCCGATGAAACGAGACAGCTAGCAAGGTTCCAAGCTTTGATTCACAGTGGCAAACATCGGATAAATCGTCAGTTGCAAATCCGTGTTGCGTAATGGCGGTCGTCAAAATTTTATCGCCCGTGTTTCAAGTTTTGAGGTGAAAAAGTGCTTAAAAGGGGTGTAAATGTAAGTTAAATCTGTTTTTTTCTTCATAATCTTCCTAATTATATGCAGTTTGGGTGCTTATTTAATGATTTTCATCACAAAATCATTGTTTAAAAACTACCCCTTTTTGGGAAAAAAATACACCGAAATTTCAAAAAAACATTTTTTTTGTTTTTTTGAGAAAAACTTGAAAACAAAAGTGCATGTTTATTAGTAGTAAATTTTATCTAGAAATGAGTTTTGTCTCCGTCAAGGCTGTAATTTAGTCAAAAAAGAAGAAAACGCACTTTTAGTGTAGACGGGGAGAACGGGAAGGGCATGTTGAGCTTTCCACTACGCGCCATTTTGTTTTTTTCTTATCGCCACTGCTGAGGGGTTAACAAATCGAAAATGTTCACATACCAAACCCTAGAATTAGGCGAGACCTATCTAGCACAGCCAGTTTCATGGTGATATCCATAACAGATTGCAAGATATTTTCGCTGAAAAAAAGTGCGCCGCCTATTTTTTTTTTTCAGTCAAATTATCTTCAAAACGTTTATGAACGTCAACACGAAACTGGATGTTTTAGTTAGCTCTCACCTAATTCTAGTGTTTGATATGTGAACATTTTCGATTTGTTTATTGGATTTGATACAGGAATCGATTTTGTGCATTATTCTTTGCGCGCGGACTATACACTATGCACGGCGCCCGTCAATGATGTTCTTGATGACGATGTCCTTTTATTGCTTTTCGAAGAAATTGCTTGAAGAAGGGATCTGTATTTTTCGCAGTCTTCCGCGGCAACTTATAAGTAGCTCCATCCATCCAAGTCCAGGGGCCTTAGCCTGTAACGCAATGGCGTGTCGATAGCGTCCCAGTAGAAGGACAACACCGAGATTTCCTCGTTTTTCTCCTACAACCAGCGAACTAATCCTCTAGAATTATAATCAGAACATTCTTTGCTGTACTACAAAAACATTAAAAGGACCGACTAGCCACCCAATACTGAGTGTAGGTCTCTTCAATTGCACTCCATTCTTTACGGTCTTGGGCAATTCTCATCCAGTCTTTTCCTGCCACTTTGACCAGGTCGTCGGTCCATCTCATCGGTTGCCTGCCCAAGTGCCCACATTTCTAGGACTTGTTCTGGGTCTCCACTCCAGTACCCTTTTACCTCATCAGTGGTCTTGTCTACGACATAATATAATATGGCCCGCCCACTTCCACTTTCTTCGAGCCTTGGCTATATCAGTAAGTTTGGTTCCTCTCCGGATTTCTGTATTTCTAATTCGATCTCGGTGCGAAATAAATAACATTAATAAATCGTTATTAAAGCCGTCAACGGGAGCCCATTTTGGCACCATTGCGTTGCAGGCTAAGGGTCCTATTGACGCAGCCTCTTTTTCAACTGAACATCCGAAGTATAAACATGGCTACAGGTTTTCATTTTATAACCCTTAGCAACGATCATAAACGGCTCATGTGAGTACTAAAAGAGTACGTAACACGTTTGGCAAGCACTCAGCATTAATAATTCTGTTCAGTTGTCAATATTGTATGCTACTACAGGGTGCACTCTAAGTCGATAGCGGAACTTTAAGTAGGCTGTCTACTGACTTCAAACAACTTGTACTAGGTGGCGAAAAAAATGGAGCGAAAAAAATATCAGCTGTTCCATACAAAAGGTCGACTCAGTACTGCGCCAAATGTATGAAACAGCTGATATTTTTTTCGCTCAATTTTTTTCGCCACCTAGTACAAGTTGTTTATATTGATCAGTAGACAGCCTACTTAAAGTTCCGCTATCGACTTAGAGTGCACCCTGTATTATATTAGCCTTGCTAACAAAAATAAATGGCTTTGATGTGAACGTTTCCACCTAAAGGAATTATAAAAGCTAAGTTTTATTTATTTTGGTAGTCAAATAACATTATTTTTTTGTACCGCCATTCACTAAGGGTGGCATTAATAGTCGTCATCTCAAGCTCGAACTCAAGTAGCTGATCTCAGAAAAGTCATAAGTTAAGAACGCCCTGAAGCAGCGATTTCCCATACAAACGTAGTTCTGGCTGGATTTTATTGAAACTTGGTTTATATCAGTAGATGACCAATACGGAGGTTTGCAAATAGTTTTTATACTAAAAAAAATAGCTATAGAAAACAGTGTTTCACGCGCTTGGCCATCGCCGAGTTCCCACGGTCCTGAAGGGGGCTCTTAAATGTCAAAGTCAATCTCAAGTTGCATAGTGTCTATTAATATGCTGACAGCTACTCAAGATTGACATCAGCCAAGACTCGACATTAGCATTTTTACTTTTCTGAGTTCACCTAATTGAGATCGAGCTCAAGTAGGTGATCCCAGACGACTATTAATGCCAGCCAAATACACCCTCTATTTAGGTGGTCTGATGTATGAATACTTTCACTCTCGCCTTCGTCTGGCCTTAAATGTACTCAAGCATTTGCGAAAGGGAATATTTAATGCCGGATAAGTATAGGCACGTGAGTTTATAGCCACACCGTCAAAACACACCCATTATTCTGCGACGAAGGATAATAGATCAGAAAGTGCCAACTTAATTTGAGTGGGCCTTAATCGTTAAGGCAGCTGAGGTAAGACGTAGGTCGGGCCTACCTACACTTGTTCTATGACGGAGGTGGTGAAAATGTTAAGGTTGAACGATAGCAACGTGGCGAGAAATTCAAAATTTTCACAGTTTTTTATTTTTTTTTATTTTGAAGCCAAATTGAGCTATTTTTGTTCAGCAATTTTTCGTTCGCGGCAAAAATAAAGTATCCTTTTCATTATATTAAACTACAGAACAACAATAATTAAGCCGATTATTGTGTTCTGGTCGACAAAGCAGTGGCACTGCCCAAAAAACTAGTTTATTTGTTCTGGTCATAAACTAGTTTTTTGGGCAGTGGCACTGCTTTGTCGTCCACAATAGCTCAGTTTAGCTTCAAATTTTTAAAAACTGTGAAAATTTTGAATTTTTCGCCACGCTTCTATCGTCCAAAGTTGCCGGCATGTTATATTGTTATTTCAGCCCCTACCCCTGTCTACCCAAATAAAAAATATAAATACTAAAACTTAGAATAAGGCTTGTATTTTACTAACTCTATGGACTTAATTTAATTATGTACCTACATAATTATTAAGTCAATTTCAGTGCATCCTTTTATAAGGGACATGAAGTTCGCCGTGAAGTTGCTATTAGATACTCTTGTTGCTGTTTTGACAATGACACTCAATATTGGGCAGTGTTGCAGACAATGTTGACGAGATATACCTACATTGCCGAACTCCAAAAATGTTTTTATCTACTGCCGAAAATATTTCCCGTTTAGACGCCCCATAAATATTTCTCAACTTTTGATAATCCCGAATCTCTGGAAACTACAGAGACTAGGTGGGCAAAAAAAGGCAGGAATAAAAGCCTTGTTGTCAATGAAAACAAGAGGCAAGATACCTCGTCCCCATGACGACCAATTTGTGAGCACACCTGCACACCTGGGACTCAGCTCGAAGACCCACTACCTTTATGTTTCACTTTAACATGTAGGTACAAGCAACATAAGAGGTATACAACGTGTTACAAAATTTTCTTCAAACATTTGGAAGCTCATTTTTCAACTCAAATATCTTACAAGCTAGCTCTTACATAAAGTCAAATCAGATGATATAAAAATAAAAATAAACTCAGAAAATTTAAATAAATTCTTGCGGAAAGTCAAATAAAAATTAAATTAATATTACTATCCATTACTACCTACCTGACTATATAGCTATTTTTTTGTCAAGCTTTACTAGCTCTGATCGTTCTTGGAGAAGACGCATGGTAAGGAAATCCAAGCAAATTTTTTGCAGCACCATTTACCCGACTGACCCAGAAGGAGAGTTATGTTTTTTCTCGATTCATTTAGTGTTACTTCCATAAAATTAAATATGAATCTTATTTAGTTATTTTGAATTTGCTATTCTTCATTCGCAGCTGTTTCAGCGCTCATTTTGAAAATAAATGAATACAATTTTTTTGAATACTTTTTTCGAGGTAGAGCGTTTACTTAAAATTATTTTAAATCAACGGTACGACATAGAGCAAAAATCATAGTTCGGTTGTGATCCCGAGTGCTGTGCCCTGTAAAAAAAGTTTCGGACTTTTTGTAACACGTTGTATACACCAAGGATTGTTCTAAGGTAGAAACACTTTACGTGCGCCTTCGTTCACTTAGAGTGGAGTAGGAATTTAAGCTCTATTTCATGTTGTGTAAGAGTAATATTGTACGCGTAAGATTGTTGGTCCTTACGTGAAATATTAGTAACCTTGTATGTAGATTACTCGTGTTTGTAAAGGGCATGTTTGTTCAGGGGATAGTTCAGGTGACTTTGTTTAATTGTTTAGGCTGGAGTTTATGCTAGCAACTAAAGTGGTCGTAAACAGCGACTAAGATACACTATAACTAAGTGTAATAAAAATAATAAATGGTGATAAAAAGGATCACTGAGAGCCACGTGCAAACTACATTACTCAAGTACGGTCGGCCACAATCTCAGATACCCCATGGCAGCTCTTACCGCGCGCGGCATAAGGGCGCCAATCGAGCAAAAAGGGGTATCTGAGACTGTGGCCGACTGTACCACGTGCTATAATTTTGGTCATCACAATATAGAATTGGCACTTGGTAAAATTCTCAATTCAGAAACCGGGCCTAAGTCCTTTATCCACTAACAGTGGCGGATCCAGGATTTTGGTTTGGGGGGGGCTTGAACCCAATGAGCGTGGGTTTTCAAGATAAAAAATATACAAAATTTATTTTGATAGAGGGTCTCAGTTGCTTTTGGGGGGCTTGAGCCCCTTAGCCTTAGAGGGGGGGGGGGGGGGCTAAGGGGCTCAACCCCCCCCCCCCCCTAAATAGATAGATAGATAGATAGATATGTATTTTATTCAAAAGCCACAACACAATACAAAAATTAAATCAGAACAACCATATCAAACCATAACCATATAATCCACTACTGTCCACTAACCTTTGTCAAACTCCCTCGACTGCGGTTTCTTCAGCAGGATAGGTTCGTGGTCTTCCCGTCGCCATGTGATCTTCGGCGGAGGATGCCCTGTGGCTTTGCAGGTCAGAGTGGCGTTCTCCAGCTCCTGGACCGCCACGTCTGCTGAGGTGTCGTCGCTCACGATGTCCGGGGGCACTGTTGGAGGGAAGATATTTTGATTAACCAAATTAATAATAAAATTAAAATTAAAAATAATAATAATTATTATAATAAATATATTAAACATTTATAATAAGTTGAAAAAAATTCACTCGGGACAGGACTTGAACCCGCAACCTCCCAAAATAAAATAAAAATTAAAAATAGCAAATATTCCCTAGCACGGGTTAGTGCTTTAGAAAAAATAAAACTTAATAATTATAAATCGTTATTTTTTTCGATTTTTTTATTTTATTTTTTCTGCGATAGGTCCCGAGTTTTTGTATGTATACACATCAAAAGTGTCTAGGTATGAATTTTTAAATTTGTAGGGAAAAAATATTTTTAGGAGACTCAGCAAGAGGGGAAAAGAGATAGCGCTATAGACAATAATGTAGCGGGAATGAGGAGATGAGATACCGTCGTTTATCAGAAATTTACGACATTTTAAGATGGCGGAAATTTATTTTTAGTGGGACACTTTTGATATATGTATTTCAAGATGAAATGACTCGATTAAATCATATTATTAGGAACAGAAATAGCATTTTTTTTTTGTGAAAAAGAATTGCGCCAGTTCACCAGAAGTCGTACAACAAAAGTTGTTGGAAATCACATTTTGAAGTTGATTTGTTTTAGCTATTTAAAAATTACTGCATAGAAAACTTTTTATCGTTTCCGTCTTTCTTATAATAATCTGCCGGTCATTAAGGCTGGAAGATAGCAGCGTGGCGGGAAATTCAAAATTTTCACAGTTTTTTTACATTTTGTAGCTAAACTGAGCTGCGATTTTTCGTTCGATTGTTCAGCGATTTTTCGTTCGCGGCAATAACATAGTATTCTTTTCATTGATGTAAACAACAGAACAACAATAATTCAGCCGATTAGTGTTCTGGTCTACGACAAGTTTTTTGGGCAGTGCCACTGCTTCGTAGACCAGAACACATAATCGGCTGAATTATTGTTGTTCTGTTGTTTATAATAATGAAAAAAATACCGCGAACGAAAAATCGCTGAACAAAAGTAGCTCAGTGTAGCTACAAAATGTAAAAAACTGTGAAAATTTTGAATTTCCTGCCACGTTGCTATCGTCCACCCTTAATACCTTAGTTGATAAAGGTCCACCTTATGCGTAAAAATTGTATTTAAAAAAGTTGTGCGCTAGCCTTTCGCCGCGACTTCGTCCTCGCTACGTCCCAGTTTTGTAAGTGTTTACTTTGTATTTCCTCAGGACTAAACCAATTTAAAATGAATGGCGATTCCAAACAGGTTATTTACGACTAGTAGAAAACTACTTGATGCTTAAAACTTGGTCATTTGCAGTTCAATAATGCGTTTCAATTTGAATAAAATTCCTGATTTTGGTACAAAATATGAGCGACATTGTTAGAATGGTGAATCCCATTCAAATCAGTTTCGCTTTGAATTTTCGGTGTCAGTTTTCAATTAAATAGCAGTTTCATTAAACATCTAGGCAACAAATAAATAAACCATGTTGAGTTGCGTGTGATCACTGATTATGCTACATCTCCAACATGAATAACTCTGTGTTATCCGTGATACCTTTAAAAGTTTAGAATACATTTTTTATACCCAAAAATAAAGAGTGATTTCACAACGATATCTTGCAAAAAACGATAATTTTGCTAAGGATTAATCCAGCCACGTTCAACAAAACGATACGTACGAAACCAAGATTCTCCTGCTAGTAGAGATACTTAACTAACTTCTACAGTGATAAAATATATAATCCGTTCCGTTCACATAACAAAGACAAAAGGTTAAGTTTTGAAACTTTATAATAAATTAGACATCGAAAAAAAAGTCATATATCTTAGGCCACAACACAGAAAGATGTAAAAAGTTGTAAATACGCTCAGTGCAAAAAATATCGTCAATCCGATGCTTCATTGAAACGCGAATGAAAAACAAACAAACACATTTTCGCATTTATAAATATTAGGTTCTTAGAATAAAATGCTAACAAAAGAAAGACGCAAAAATTTAAATAAATATTCCTCTCAAAAAGGGCGCAAAGAAAATGGCCGCCAATTGTAAAAGAAACAAGCGTTATTTTTTACAAAACATGGCGAGAGAGAAAAAGGAAGATTTTTTTTGCAATATCTCAGTGATTTATCGTTCCTTAGCCTGAAATAACGTGAAAACTTCGGCACCTAAGCAGTTCACAAGATAACACTTTCAACAGAAAGGCGCTTTCACTTTTTGTACTGTCTATAATAAATTATCATGCAGGACAAGTTTTTTATCCACTTTTAGTACAGTCGGCCACACGGTAGGATACCCCTTTTTGTTCAATTGGCGCCCTTGTGAGTGTGGCCGACCGTACCTACTTATTTAGCCACAGTAGATGCAGTAGTTTTCTGACGACATTTTCTGACCAAGCGGGTGTAGGTAAAAGAATCAGTGCGATAACTTTAGTAACAGTGTATCTTATTGCAAATCTTAACCAGTCAATAATGCATCCTACTAAAAGCTGTGAAATATTTTTGTTTTAATTTGTTAAAATGATCATTATCGAGGAAATAAACATCGCCAGCATTCTGGGCACCGACCGCCAGTTTTTTTATTTGCACATCATAGGTTATTTTACCTCCAATTTATTTATTTCAATGTTCTGTTAGCCTGTAAATAATCAATAAGTAAATAACCGCCTGCCACGGAAAAAACAGTTGCATGTACCTACTAAGTCTGTTATTGGAAATTGCATTGACTCTGTTCGACATTTTGATATTCGGTAGAGGCAAGTCCATAATTAAATGGCGAAATTCGAAAATGCGTTTGGCGAGTAAAAAGCAAAAAGCAGCCGAAAAGCAGTATCAACAACTAGATAAAAATAATTTCATGATAGGTAAGTAGACCACCAATTAATATACGCAGGATAAAAAAAAACTACTTTTGTTCCTACTTGAAACCGATTATGAGGGGATTATCAATGGAAAGGACGACCGACCTGTAAGACTAAACAATAGTATCATTTTGATAAATAAATCTCTGTACGTGATATTGGAAAAGTACTAGCAGATTAGTGCGATTTTATCAAGGAAAAAATTAATTTATTATTAATCATGTAATTTAAATCAATTATTTTATTTCAATACACAAACTGAAGTTGGCCACAGTCTCAGATACCCCTCCACAGTCTCAGAGACCCCTTTTTGTTCGATTGGCATCCTTATGCCGCGCGCGGTAAGAGCTGCCATGGGGTATCTGAGATTGTGGCCGATCGTACGTACAAGTACCTACTGATACTGAAGCCTTCTGAAACGTACTTCCATTAGACAAGTACCTATTATGATGGAAGTAAGTTTTTTTTTTCATTCCTTGCCTTTCGTAAAACTCTTTCCAAGCTAAATCTAGGTATATTATGTTTTTTACTGCCTACGAGTGCCTATCTTTCTAAACACTTTGAAAGGGGAAGCCGAATTCAAAGCAGCTTTTCCTGACATTTTCCCTTTTAAAACACGCTCAATCACTAAGACAAAGTCCCAATTAAACGCATAAAAAAGTAGAATTAAACCCTTTTAAAAATAGCAGCACGTGGCTTCTCCTGAACAAACATGCAATCAAGGGGCGAATCGTCATCAAAGCACCATTGATATTTTCTCGGAATCGCCCTGGTACACACTGTTTATTCTGTGTTGACAACGGATGCAAAGCGAAAAAGCGAAGCTTAAGGTGGGACGATAGCAACGTGGCGGGTAATTCAAAATTTTCACAGTTTTTTTATTTTTGTAAACCGAGCTATTTTTGTTCAGCGATTTTTCGCGGCAATAACATAGTATTAAACAACAAAACAACAATAATTCAGCCGATTATGTGTTTTGCGGCAGTGCCACTGCTTCGTAGACCAGAACACATAATCGGCTGAATTATTGTTGTTTTGTTGTAGCTACAAAATATAAAAAACCGTAAAAATTTTGAATTTCCCGCCACGTTGCTATCGTCCAAACTTAAGGTGGGACGATAGCAAAATGGCGAAAAACTGTGAAAATTTTGAATTTCCCGCCACGTTTCTAGTGTTTAATTGGGACATTTGACAGAGTTAGGTATAAAAATATTTTTTCCTTTGTATTGCGAATTTGAAATAGTTTTTTTTTTAAGAATCCTAATGTAATTAGTGTGCTGGGCGAAATTATATTTTTGCATTGAATAATAATTTTACATACGGTAGGAAGCCAATTTTTTTTAATTTTATTTTGAAAACCCGTCAAAAAGAACCGCCAATTCATCATTGTGTACAGACGCCATCAATTCGAATAAATCTGAAGTTTTTTTATCTTTTAGTCGGTGTCCTTCCTCGATCAACGTGTCGTCCTTTCGTACTTTAGCCTTTTTTTATTTATGTAAACGTGTCATCCGCCCTGCGCCCGGCCCATCAATCATGGGCTCATGGCGGATTTCAACGAATAGAAAGAAATTAAGCCATCGTCGACAATCTGTCCAAACGCGACGCCTCCAATTTGCACACAAATTAAATTCGATGAAAAAAAAAACGAACGTCGGAGCACTTTTTTCAGTTGGCGATTAAAATATTATAGCTGGCCAGTGTTTTTTTTTGCTTGTCCCCGAATCGCGTACGCTTGATTTGATTGATGTTATTTTTCCGAAACTCTTTTTTTTTGCGGCCAGTTTCGAAAAAGAAAAGGCAGCTTGTCTGTGTTTAGTAAATACTAGTTTTTTTAATGAAAACTTCACAAATATTAAATGTCAGTGTCTACCTCAACATTTTTCTCGCCTTTCTGCACGTTTTACGTAAGTATTTACTCCTTCTTTTATTTGATGTCAAAAGGAAAAGCGACGTTGTAATAGTGAAAGGGAAAAAAAACTAAACTAATCGACTCTCCACCACCACCACCTCTCCGATAGCGTGAATATTGAGACGTTCAAATATGGAACAAGTTTGAAATTGGAATTGGAAAAGGAATTGCAGATTTGCTACAGTTGCGTTCAATTCATGCAAATGCTGGAGCAAATAAAAAGTTAATCGAGTACTTATTTGCACAAAAAAGACGACAACTTACAATTAAAAATAAAGAGTTACTGTTATTCATCACCTTAAATCTGTGAAATTACATCTCATTACCTCAAGTAGGTCTATTCTTCAGTATCAATTGAGCTCCTATAACATAAAGGCCAATTTAGCTAAAGACAGCTGTAAAACTACTCCACTGAGGTTCAGAATTAGTACCCATGTCCGTGGGAAATCGAAAAACGATTAATTTGCCTTGTTTTCAATTAAACACGAACAAAGGGAATAAAATAATGGACACGCCTACTACGGTAGATTTAGTACACGTATTAAGTTTGGTGGACACAATAGGTATTGTTTCTAAGCAGAGCTTAATAATGGAGCTATAAGGTGGTTTTTGTTTTATAAGAATTCAGAATGAAATAAAAGTAGGTAAACAGGAATTCAAGTCTGATGTAAAGTTGTTGTTGTTTGATATGAGGAAAATCGTCTATACAGGGATATTTATAAATAGCTTTATTCCTGAAACACGTCAACTTTAAAATATGATTTCCAACAACTTTTGTTCTACGTCTTCTCTCATAGCTTACTTTTTAATGACTGAACGTTTCTTATCCTTAAGGGTAGACGATAGCAACATGGCGGGAAATTCAAAATTTTTACAGTTTTTTAAATTTTGTAGCTAAACTGAGCTATTTTTGTTCAGCGTTAGCAAAAAGAACAACAATAATTCAGCCGATTACGTGTTCTGGTCTACGACAAGTTTTTTGGGCAGTGCCACTGCTTCGTAGACCAGAACACATAATCGGCTGAATTATTGTTGTTCTTTTGTTTACAATAATAAAAAGAATACTATGTAATTGCCGCGAACGAAAAATCGCTGAACAAAAATAGCTCAGTTTAGCTACAAAATTTAAAAAACAGTGAAAATTTTGTATTTCCCATCACGTTGCTATCTTTCCACCTTAAAAAGTTGGAATTTGTGCTATTTCAGCGCTGACTGCGTGGCGCGCTTTTGTGACCCTCTACTCTCTACCACCTTTCTAGCCTCTTCAAATCCTATTAGTTAGTGCAACAAAAAAAAAATGTATGAAAAGAAATTTTTACCTTTTAATTATAATTTTATTTTAATTTTTAGAAGGTTTTTACCAAAATAATTATAGAACAAAAGTTGTTAGAAATCACATTTAGAGGTTGGGATGTCTGAGGAATAAAGCCATTTAAGAATTGCTCTGTCTTAATCTCTTACTTAACTCTTGTTCTTTTGGTATTTGTTTGATACACTTTATTGCACACAAATATAAAAATTAACTTAAATAACATTATAGTTTATGAATGTGTAGCGCACTTCATTTTTTTTCCTAAATGGCACTTGTTTAAAGCCGGGGCGGGACTGTAGTTGAACAATAAATGCATTATATTTTTAAATTAATATATACAAGTGTTTTAAGACTTAAGGCCCGTAGCAAAGTAAAAATTCCACCTTGCTTAAAATTCATAAATTATTTAAGCTTGAAAGGTAATGAACGAAAATTCCCTCATTCCAATCTATTAATAAAATTTTGCATTTCCTTTTTAGCTCCAATGCTCTACAGGCCGACTGCAAAATAGAATTGGGTCAATGTTTGACTGAATAGAGCCTGGAACTTTTTTAGGGTTCCGTACACGAAGGTTACGAGGATATTTAGTTCTGTGGCAATACCCAACAAATAATAAAAGTTTTTGGGTCTTCAAAAACGGTAATACCTACATACAGGGCATAGGCATCAAATTATGACTTAAAAAAAATAGGCCAATTGCAATTCGGACTCACGCACTGGGAGTACATACAGACGGATTATTAAACATAGGATGATAGGAGGAACCTTTGATGCACGAGTCCTACTCGCTCTTGGCCGGTTTTTTTGGGAACACTAATTGGTGTAGCCTGTTTGGCCTTTTATGGCCTCTGCGGACTTGGCCCGGCTTTTGGTCTTTACGGTTTGGCGGTAAAAAGGAATTTAGCTCTTAAAAGATATTCGTTAGGTGCTGTGTGAAACGGAGCCTAGCTAAGGCTTAAGTTTGGGGAAAATTGAAGCCTCTTGTCGAAATGAGATACGAAAAAAAAAATACAGGGTAATTTTTAAATGGCTTCATTCCTGACACACGTCAACTCGTAAATGTGATTCTCAACAACTTTGGTTCTACGAATCGCGAGCGGAACGTTTTTTTTTTCTTTTATGCAGCTCTGAAAAGTCATTAGTATAACAAGTCAGTAATCATGGCAACGCCAATGGGCCTTTCTATAACACGCTGTATAATAGGAATAAAAACTGTTACTGTGGTTAGTTAAGTGTGGAAAAAAGAGATTTCAAATCCCGCAACATAAATTGACGTCAATGCACATCCCAGTAAGTCACACAAAGCGACACTGCATTGCATTTTCAAAATGAAAAAATCTTAAGTACAGAAAGAAAGAAACTTGGAATAGTGCTGGGCTCGTTTTCGTTCAATTTGGGTATGTACCGTGATAGGTTGGACCAGTTGCAGGCATTATTTAGCTACCTACTATTGATTTACAGTAATTTGACCTTTAGCATTTATTTGTTACTAGGTACTTGATTAATTGCGATGCCCAATGCCCATCCAATAATTTAAAAGAAATATTTTGAACTCCAACTCTCTCTAAGAGAGAAGGCCTTTGACCAGCTAGTGGGACATGCACAATTGTATAGGCCTCATCTTACTTTTTTTTTAAATAAAAGCTTATCCTGCAAACGTACTATTTTTTACCAAACTAATTATTATCCTTTTTGTCCCAGTAAAATTGTTTTTTATTGTATTTAACTGAATTCGAGGTTTTATCGATTTTTGACAAGGTTGCGCTCGGTGCTCGAGGTCACAAACTAGGATTATTCACTAGGCCAACATCATAAACAAGTCAGCAAAAAATCAGAACTACCGGATTTAACGCAAGTTCCGAAGTTAATTTTACTGGATAATCTATACTTTTTGGTAAAACTTCACTCTGACTCTACTTTCCGGCTATCAACTACGTGTCAAAATAATAATATGTCTTTTAAAGCAACAATGTCCTTTTGACATCAATATCCGTTTCAGCTTTTAAAATACTGCATTGTCCTTGGGTTTGAACCCGCGTCGCGGCACTTCTCTACTCAGGAGCAAAAGTCCCCGCGAACTAAAAAGAGCGCGGGCAGGAAATAAAAATAAAAATTGAACATTAAACATTTCCCCCGGGAGAGGAGCGCTGAAGAAATAAATAAACTCGCCTCTGTGCCTCCGCCTCCAAACTACGTATCTGCTGGCTACGTATGCGCAGACGTGGTATTGTATTCCCGGCATGACACTTACCAGGGGGCTAATACTCATATTTTTCAATTAATTCTCACACCTCGAAGGAAAAATCTAATTTTTCGGCAAATATCATATCTCATATTCTCACGAAGTCATCCTTGACATAAGGCACGAGATTTCTGCGAGATGTGTGCCTTTTTCGCTCGACATGGCCCGGGAGCAGTGGAGATCGAAATGACATGTGATTTTTCCTTCAAGATGTGTCGAATTCAAGATTCCCGAGGATTAGCCCCCTGTCCTGCCGAGGTATGACGGCTGCTGCGGACTCGGACCCATTTTTTCAGAATTCCGTAGCTACTAAAAACATAATGGCAAGATCTGTGTGCTTTCGCATAGTTGCTGGTCCTCAAAACCGGTTTTTTATCGTTTACACCCGACTCAGGGTGATTACTTACCTGATACTGAAGCAAAACAAACTAACACTTACGGCCGCACTTGCATTATCGGGCGCCACACACATCACGTGCCCGCTTTGAGCGGCCGGGGGTGTCCGCACGTCACAGTTAGTATAGAACAAATTGAACAAGGTAATTATTTGTAAATAAACAACATTTGGAATAAAAAAACTATTTTTTTTCTTTCAAGCGTTAAGTACTAAAACTATCTTCTCTGAGTCGGGTGTCACTTACCAAAACAACACCCTGTATATTTTTCCGCAAATAAAAACCGGTTTTGAGGACATTAAGCAACTGTGCACTTTTTTTTAGAATAAGCACTCTGATCACACTTACAAACATTGTTCAGTTGTAAAGAAAGTGACACTAAGATGTCATTTTTGTCAAGAGAAATCTATCTTCCAAATGTTCTAATACCAAGCAAGTTACGTATTTGCAGAGCCGATTCCCAAGTGTAAGGCACGGAACAGTTAGGAAATGCTAGTTTAATGCAATAAAAACGTTTTTTCTTTGTTGCTTTTGAATGGTTTTGTTGTTATTGTTGATGGGTTTTGAATATCAAATGTGATACAGTAGGTATAGGAAAAAAAGTGAGACTGAAAATCTATATTTTTCTTTTTCTTTCGACTCTAGTTTACTTACGTCTATAACTTACTCGATAGTTAGTATGTTGATTTATTTGGATCTTCCAATGGTGTGAAACTATGTCAGATCTTTTTGAAGTCCTCCAATTTTTTTCGCCAAATTCCATTTTGATCCAAATAATGAGATGACTAGGTACGGTCGGCCACAGTCACAGATACCCCATGGCATCTCTTACTGTGCGCGGCATTAGGGCGTCAATCGAACAAAAAGGGGTATCCTAGCGTGTTGCCGACTGTACTAAAGATTGTGCAAATTAATGAAAACCGACCGAAGATGGTACAAATTGCGATCCTTAACCACGATCGATCAAATACCCTCGACATTTTAGCTTCAAATCAGCATAATCTCATAAACTTCTAAATCGATTTTGATAAAACACTAAGAACTATCGCTAAGTTCCAAATAATAAAAAAAACCGCACCGAAATCGGTTCACCAGTTTAAGAACTACGTTCGGTGCCACAGTAAGACCGACACACACTCACAGCGGTCAAACTTATAATTCTTTTTGGATCGGGGTTTATTATAGAAGAAAGATGACGCAATCAACTCAAAGGTAAAAATAACCATCGCTTCATTTCCAAAAGACCTTTCGCCCGAATCTAAATTCAAACCGAGACGGAAACAGAAGTCATTCTCAAGATCCTTGGGGTGATAACAAAAACAAGCATTAAACATTTCCACATGGTAGAGTTGGCGAACTGACGAAACTTTGATTAGATATTTTAACGCCATGCTTGCGTTGCGTTCAGCTCCCTTCTAGCGCTTTCCATCGCTTGATCAGCCGCCAGCGCGGTTTTGCGAAAGTGCATTGGGTATATACAGGGTGTTGTTTTGGTCAATGACACCCGACTCAGTGACGAAAGTTTGAGTAACGCTTAAAAGAAAGAAAAGTTTTTTTTTTTTTTTTTTGTTGTACAAATTACCTTGTTAAAGTTGTTCTATAATAACCAAGACGTGCGTACAATGTGGCGCCCGTGCGGCCGCAAGCGATAGTACGGTCGGCCACAATCTCAGATACCCCATGGCAGCTCTTATCGCGCGCGGCATAAGGGCGCCAATTGAACAAAAAGGGGTATCTGATACTGTGGCCGACTGTACCTCTATAATAGTCAGGGAGGCCACAATGCGCATTGATCAGTGAGACATCGATTGTCGTAAATTGAAAACCATTTCGAGGAACAGGGATACTGATTACTATTAGGGGTTTAAATATAAGTAAAATTATTTTTCTTTCGATGACGTCATCATAGCCTCTAATGCGGTAGTTCCATTGCCTAGAAATATTTAAAAAAATACATTTGTCAACAACAACTGTCAAAAGTGTCAAATAACTGAGAGAATAACCTTCTTGTTGACTTGACACTGACATTAATTTGTCAAACGTCAACATATTTTTATTTTTTTAAAGCATGAATGAATGCAATGAACTTAGTACATAATGCCAGTGGTGACGTCATACACAAAACTTTTAGGAATTTAAAATAGTTTATAAAAAAATATTAACATAAAAGAGGCCCGTGGATGCGAGCAGCGAGAGACCGAGAAGGGTGGCGTGAAGGGGAAAAGGCCTATACCCAACAGTGGGCAAATGTGGGCTGAAAATGATGAATGATGAACATAAAAAAATAAGAAAATATTCAAATTAGTTTCTTATATTTGACTATATTTTCGATTTATAGAATAAAAAATAGGATTTGACGATGCCAATTGAATGATTTTTGGGTATTGTTCATTGACATATTTTTATTTTTTTAATCGTGTAAATAATTACCTCTGAGTCGGGTGTCACTTTACGAAACAAAACCTTGTATTATTGCGAATGGGTTGACTTATTTATTGACTTATTCCAAGCGCTCAGAGGGTAGACCAAAAGTTCGATGGGTCGATTAGATTGTCCATGTCGAGAGAGTGGGTGGACAATGGACCAGATTAACATTTGACCGAGGGAGCTGGCGTAAGAAGTAAGCCTATGCCCAAAAGTGGACTCTATTCATACGTTGCAAAGATAGATGTTTGCGATAACTTCACGAGATTTGATTGTCTTCATTGTTGAATTTTCTTAATTTCCGTAAATGCCATAGATAGAGTGACGATGACGATATTCATTTGAAGGGATATTAGAGATAGATATAGAGAGATAGAGATAATTTATTTATTTAACAAAATGCATGCACTGTATTTTAAAATACCCATTTATGTCTGAGAGGTTAACTTGACGCTATTGCGATCAAACTGATTTTTTTTTCAATTAAATTCTCTCTGAATTCGCATAGGCTGTTTTAGCCTTACCTTTGAATAAACATTACAAAGTATTTAAAATCAAAGTATTACTTTCAAAGGTAAGGCTGTTTTATTCAATAAAAACACAAAATGCGTCTTAATTAGTAACATATAAAATTTTGTAAATTGTGGCATATTGCGGCCGTATTGGAAAAATGCGACAAGGGTACCACTGTATTTTACTAATCTTAAAAGCTAACACCCTGCATGCAGCAATTAGCTGCTAGATCAAGCGGGATGTCGAACACAAGCTATGTGTTTTATAGGGCGGGCAAAACTTGGACAACTAAGTTGGGAATAAAGAGCGTCCAACTTTTCAGATTAGATAGGTGTATCGGAATGTGATTTTCGAGAACCGGGGTGGAATGAGGTGGGATATTTTGTACGTCGGATACAGAGAAAAACTCTTTTAGAAATAGACTGACCACAGTCCAGGATACCCCATGGCAGCTTTTGATTCAAGATATAATAATAAAACAATATCTCAAGAATTCGAGATATTGATTTATTATTATATTTTATTTTAATCTCGTTTGATTTATTTAAATGCGTGATTTTATTTTATTGAAATTAATGAATGCTTGTTATTTTTAAATTTTATTTTATTTTGTATTTGGCTTTACCCGCTAGTGTCTAAAATTATTGTGTGAATGGGACTGTTTTGAAAACCAGCGCTGTAGTTAGTCATGTAACTACAGCAACAGCTGAAACAGTCCCATTTGCCACAACCGCGGATGATAATTTATATTTGTATAAGTTCATTTTGTGGCAATAAACCCTTTCTAAATCTAAAAATCTAAAATCTAAAATCTTACCGCGCGCGGATAAAGGGCGCCAATCGAACAAATCTAGTGTGGCCGATTGTATCACAGTTTTGTTTTTACTTCTTAGTGCTTCTTCTTACTTCTTCTTGAAAATAGGTACATGCCTGCACCGGCAATCGAACCTGGGTCTCTTGCTTCCGACTACGGCTTCCGATTGCTCTATCACTAGGCCACTAGCGCCACATCATCAAATATCAGGTCAAATAAACATCATAATTATATTTCAAATGGAAATGTGAGCAAAAAAGAAGAGGCAAGAAACTCACATTAAACATTTCTACTGCATGAACTCTCTAGTGACTGAGCTAGACATCGAATATGGCAGAAGGATTCCTTTGGGGCATGTTGGTAAATTATTGTGCTTGGATAAAAGAACATACATACAAGGCGTGCCACGAAAGAAAAACACTCTTTCCACCGCCCCGATGACGCCCGGTCACTTCCTGCACCAGACATCATACCAATAAAGGCTGCCGTCCACTAGAGGCGGATCGGGCCGGGGCGCATCGCAAGATCGCAACGCAAAAATCGGCGGACTATTGCTCTGCAGCCCGCCCCGCCCCGATCCGCCGCTATAACCCGTGTCATTAAAGAAAACATTTAGGATGAACTTCAAAACACTCGCTCTCTCGCTCTAAGTAATACAGTCAAAGCGAGACATTGCTAGGTTTTCTTTAATGACACGGGTTATAGTGGATGCTGTTTCATATAAATACAGGCAGGCGGATTTTAAGGCTCAATTCACACTGGCGCAGAGTCGAAGCGAAGCGAACGTTTTTCTAACTGTTCTCCTGCGCGCGTCTTCGCTTGCAAGGGTCACTCGGGTATGCGCGTCAACGGGGCGTCGCTTCGCTTCGACTCTGCGCCAGTGTGAATTGAGCCTAAGTTGCGGCCCGCCCCGGCCCGATCCGCCGCTAATGGACGCCTAGCTTTAAAGAGACATACGAGTAAATCGTCACCGCGTATGTCAAGCCACGTAGTGTCTCAAGTACCTATCTTCTTTCGTGGTAAATTCCTGGAATCGCTGGTCAAATTCATTTTAATGATCCTTGGTTTAAGTAAACTGTTTCAAAGTAATTACATTTGTTGTAGTAGCTAACGCTGACGAAAAACTAATTACGGCCCGTAAGATCAATCACAGTTTAAACCAAAAAGGCTAGTTTAAACCCTATCTGTCGATTAACTTTCATACAAAATGCGAGGTTTAATCTATGGATTGAGTTTAAACTGTGATTGATCTTACGGGCCTAAGGCCCGGTTTCTGAGTTGAGAAATTCACTAAGATTATGAGTAAGTATCGTTCTATCACGCTCTTTTGTGAGAAATCTGTTGAGACAGGACGATACTTACCCATTTGCTTAGTGAATTTCTCAACTCAGAAACCGGGCCTAAGTCAAAGAAAGAGAAAGTTTCCCTTTCGAGACGGAGATCGTTATTCTAGCCGTACTCGCGCTGTGACCAAAGTTTGTAGTGCGAGAAATAAATAAAGTTGCTATTCGATTCCCGTCTGAGACCCTCAGCTGCCTCAAATAGAGAAAGAGAAAGAGAGAGAGACAGATAGAGAGAAAGAAAAAATGCGCCGGTGACAGTAATAGCAAACTTTGTTTATGATAGCATACTATGAAGAATGTTACAACCTTTTATATTTTCAGATATTAGAAGGAATCGTAATTTTAAAAAGTTAGCAATTTTCTGGCTATGTGATAAAATATTCTGCTTATGTTTGTTCAAAAGGCCTACGTCTTTTTATTAAAATACTAAAATCTTATGTCGATACGAAAATGTAATAGGAACTGCAACTTTTTATGTAATAGGAAGGTTCGAAAACTGCGTGCGTAAACATTACAGTAACAAAGACAGACTGGATTTGGCTCTTAGCATTCCATTTCCAAGTTTTATTTTTAAAGATACTGACAATTTCAGAGCGTCAGAACAAAAGAGGAATAGGAAAAAGGTCACGCAAACTAAACACTGGCCGCAAATCCGCATCCGCAATAGTGTCGAACGAACAGTCTGAAAAAGGAACGCTTCCGAACGCTACAAACTTGCGACTAACGCCAGCTTGTCGGCACGACTGACACTCGGTTTCAATAAAGAACCGAGCAAGTTCGAAATTGAAAAAGAAATCTCGGGGCCCGCTCCTTCGCATGTAAATACCGCCACCAAAAAAGGTTCTACAGAAAGACCATAAAACTGACAATGACAATGTATGACAATTTGATTTACACTAGTGGTTCGCCCCGAACTTTAAACTCGCGACCCTATATCTCAGCAACCCCTCGACCGATTTGGCTCATGTTCGAACTTAAAAATTCTCTTTGACTCGTTTACCCGTCTACCAAATTTCATGACGATCCGACTACATTTACTAAAGTTATCGTCGCACGAACATTCATACATACATACAAACATACATACATACATACATACATACATACATACATAAAAACATACAAACGCCGGATTGTTCCAGTAGACTCGGAGAACTTCAACCCGATGACATCAAAAAGGCGTCTGGAAAGCAGTGGATAAGACTAGTAAAGGGAGTTCGGCGGGCGTAACGATAAAAGAGGTGTATGCCCAATAGTGGGCATCATTCATGGGCTAGATGGAGTTAAAAATTGCACAAAATTATAACGGTGAAAAATAGGAACCTCATCAAAGGTAATAATGACTCAATCAAAGGCCTTATAAAATATCACAGATGCCAGTATCTTGCGGTCAAAAGATATTTAAATAAATCACGACTCTGTGGCAGCAAACAAATTATGAGGGCAGCCCGAGCAAACCTTCTGTATCTATAACCTTAGTGCCACCTCCTCTGTAAAGGAAAATTGCTAAACTCCGGCACCTTTGCATGTTGAAAGTGCCGGCACCAAAGTTGCGACGTAAACTAAAAATCTACGCCTGAAATTCGATAAACGGTATTAAGTATAACTACTTAATAGTTAATTTAAAATTTAAAATAACCTCGATATCAAGTTTCAAATTAGCATATCTCATAAACGGCTCAACCGATTTTGGTAAAACATCTAAGAACACTCGCTAGAAAACCTGATTTCAAATTTGAAAAAAACCGCATCCAAGTCGTTTCATCCGTTCAAGAGCTACGGTGCCATAAAAAGATACACACTTAAAAATATAGCGGTCAAACTTAAAACCCCTATTTTTAGGCCAGGGGTTAAACATATAACTTCTTTGTGTTATATCGGGTTAAGCTCAAAGAATGGGATTGAAAAGTTTATTATTAAAAGCACTAGTACAGAAATATTGAAAAATTCGTAGATAAATAACTAAACGAATCGAGAAAATGGCAAAATCTTGCAAGGTATTTAAGTTAAAACAAAAAGTAAGAAAAAAGTAAGATGTAGCATGTACAATTTTACATGTCCCACTAGCTGGGCAAAGGCCTTCTCTCAGAGAGAGAGTTCGAGCTTAATCACCACGCGTGCTCAATGCGGGTTGGCGATTTTTGCGTGAGGGAAAAAAAAAGATTAACGAAAATTCTTCAAAACTTTTATGAATGTCAACATGAAAGATATCACACAGTGGCGATAAGATGACAAATGAATGCTGTATGTAGTTTGACAATATCTTTCGATCGTCAAATTGGAAGACTCAAATGGAACTGGACTGGCCACGTCTGTCGCATGAGCCAAGACAGGTGGGCAAAGATCGCCACCGACTGGGTCCCACATGACGGACAACGAAGGCGCGGCAGGCCTAGGCGACGATGTCGAGGTGACCTGAATAAGTTCTTGCCCGGATGGCCAGAGGTGGCACAGGATAGAAATGTGCGGAAGACAGGAGGGGAGGCCTTTGCCCAGCAATGGGACACAAACAATCAGGCTAACTAAAAAAATGGAAGGGATAGTGATTGATCAAAAGTTCAACTATTAGTACCTAGGTAAATATTTTTCCGGAGGAATTTTCACGTTTCAAAAGTGAATTTTGCCCGTTCGAAAACTCAGTCAATCGTCAGACTGACGTTTCGGATGCGCTGGCATTGTCCACCGGCCGCTTGCATGGCTGACGCCGTTTCGCCGAAAAAAGCATATATCACTCGACGTAATCGAGCTCAGTGGGTGACGATCGATCAACCTCGTCTCACGTGGAACAAGGAGGTAATTTGTGGATAGGCATGGGTTATTTCAAAAGTTGACAAGCCCTCACTATCATCACTAGCACTATTATTATTTGTTTACTCTAATTTACTTAATTGAACGAGCGAGCGAAGCGAGCGAAGTTCTCCGAGTCTACTGGAACAATCCGGCGTTTGTATGTATGTATGTTTGTATGTTTGTATGTTTGTATGTTTGTATGTTTGTATGTTTGTATGTATGAATGTTCGTTCGACGATAACTTGAGTAAATTTGGTCGGATCGTTATGAAATTTGGTAGGCGGGTAAAAAAAAATAAAAGATTTTTTAAGTTCGAACATGAGCCAAATCGGTCGAGGGATTGCTGAGATATAGCGCTGAGTGCTGAGTGCGCCTGCGCGAATGGCGTTAGCAAAGTTACACGTCATATGTAACTGGGGTCGCGAGTTCATAGTTCGGGGCGAACCACTCGTTTTATTGCTCCGGAATATTTGTTTAAGGCGCGGTGCATAGTGAATTTGATACAGGAATCGATTTTGTGCATTTTTTTTTGCGCGCGGTCTAATTCACTATGCCCAGAGCCTTAATTTCTACTTATACTTAATATGTTTGTTTTCTTTTTGGCAATAAAGACCATTTTTTTTCTTTTTTTTCTTTCTTTTCAGTAACCTGTTAACACCCGCTGCTGAATAAAGGCCTCTTTATGCTCACGCCACCCCTCACGATCCTGTGCCAGACGTAACCACTGTTTTAACCACTGTTTTCCGGCTACTTGGGCTATGTCGTCGGACCATCTGGCTGGTATTCTGTAACGTGAGCGTTACAACAGCGCGCCGCCCGACAGTCGCCGCGCACCCACCAGCCAGGCAGCGTACACGCCGCATATAAACAAGCAACCACCGCTAACCGCCGCCACTCAGCGAGCAAGCACGCAGCGATCACGCGCGAAGCACGGACCGGTTACTCTGCGGGGCGCGGCGCGGCGCGAGGGACGAGGCACCCGGCCGGCTATATAAGCCGGTACAAGCGCTCAGACAGGCAGCTCTCTCCGGGCTGTCAACAGGGCATTCTAGGGCGAACCGTAACACGGTTGCTGCTTCGGAAACCCTGTGGTCGCCTGGATTTAGCTCCCTATAGCTTAGGCGTGGGTCTGACGGAAGTTTCCGCCGCGACGCCGTAACACTGGCGAAGTGGAGTTCATCGTCAGCCCCACTACCCCTTGTAGGACCGCAGATGGGCGTGAGCCAGGGTTGATACCTTTGTTCACCACCCGCGGCAACCGCCACCTAGTTTGGCTTTCACAGTACAGACAGGAGTCTCCCAGAGTTATGAGACTGTATAGGGGACAGTTACGGATAGGGAGCGTGTAGGGATTTGAGGCATAAAGCCACGTACTTAGGGACCATGTAAATAACAGAGTAGGTTAGTGATAAGAACAGCTCGATCCTAGATGTGTCAGGTTTAGGTTATGTTAAATAAATAGCAATCAGTTAGTTATCCTTATCGTGCGTTTCATTTAATAACACTCCCCGAGCAATCAAAGACGCATCTCCCGTAGGATAAATCCTTGAGATAGTAGCATAAGGTGACCGCCCTCAGCGGAATACCCTTACATTGGCGCCCAACGAAAAACTCACAGCTCGGAGTGTTCAAGTTTAAATTTCGCAAAAAAAAAAAAAAAACAGTCAGTCAATCAGTCTCAACAGTAGTGATCAGTCGAGCGATAGACCAGATTCAGTGGCAAAGATTCTCACGTGTGATTTTTACAGGTAAAAATCCTCTGACGGGGGGGGAGAATGTAACGTGAGCGTTACAACAGCGCGCCGCCCGACAGTCGCCGCGCACCCACCAGCCAGGCAGCGTACACGCCGCATATAAACAAGCAACCACCGCTAACCGCCGCCACTCAGCGAGCAAGCACGCAGCGATCACGCGCGAAGCACGGACCGGTTACTCTGCGGGGCGCGGCGCGGCGCGAGGGACGAGGCACCCGGCCGGCTATATAAGCCGGTACAAGCGCTCAGACAGGCAGCTCTCTCCGGGCTGTCAACAGGGCATTCTAGGGCGAACCGTAACACGGTTGCTGCTTCGGAAACCCTGTGGTCGCCTGGATTTAGCTCCCTATAGCTTAGGCGTGGGTCTGACGGAAGTTTCCGCCGCGACGCCGTAACACTGGCGAAGTGGAGTTCATCGTCAGCCCCACTACCCCTTGTAGGACCGCAGATGGGCGTGAGCCAGGGTTGATACCTTTGTTCACCACCCGCGGCAACCGCCACCTAGTTTGGCTTTCACAGTACAGACAGGAGTCTCCCAGAGTTATGAGACTGTGTAGGGGACAGTTACGGATAGGGAGCGTGTAGGGATTTGAGGCATAAAGCCACGTACTTAGGGACCATGTAAATAACAGAGTAGGTTAGTGATAAGAACAGCTCGATCCTAGATATGTCAGGTTTAGGTTATGTTAAATAAATAGCAATCAGTTAGTTATCCTTATCGTGCGTTTCATTTAATAACACTCCCCGAGCAATCAAAGACGCATCTCCCGTAGGATAAATCCTTGAGATAGTAGCATAAGGTGACCGCCCTCAGCGGAATACCCTTACAATTCTGCCAACCGATCTCTCCCCTCTTGAGGTCGGCATTCCACAAAAGACTTCAGCCAGCCAAGCCCTATTTTCTCTAAACTTAGCACCGTAAACATTCCGCATTGTTAAATTTATATTTTGAAATTTCGCGCAAATAAAACATTTTTGTCGGTTGACGCGTGAGTTTTTTTTTTTGAGAATAAAATCGCTAGAATTACGATCAGATCTCAGTGCGGACAAGAACCTATGAATTATATTCATTCCTATTTGTAATAGCAAGGCAACCTTCCGCTGCTTGATACATACAAGGGGTTTATAATCAGGAACGTATCTCAGCATATTAGTTCCCTGCATGAAGCTCCCCGGTACGTCGAATGGAAATCAAAGGGGTGTGCCTTATCGGAAAATATACGGACATTCGCGTAATGTATCGATGAGACGCCGCATCGTATCGAGTTACATTTCCTTTGCCTTCACAAACGGAAAATTCTCAATTCAGAAACCGGGCCATAGAGACTGATATAGAAGTCTTGTGCATTTTTTGGTATACCTAGTAACTGGAGCAAACATTAAGCTTCACAAAAATACATTGGCGTATCTTTACTGTAAAATTCGGCGGATAGAAAAGATGAGAACTTTTTTATTGCTCACATTTTTTATCTGCAGTTCCATTGTTCTGGACATAGTTTTATGGAGGGATCAATTTTTCTGAACATAGTTTCAAAGACATTCCTTATGTAACCCCTCTCCTGGGTCACCCCAGAGTTTTTGGACCGCCGAAACGGCCTCTAACACTTAACGATTGTTATGGATCAACAACAACCGGTGTCAACGGTTTTACATGCCTTTCCAACACCGAACTAAATCCATATTATTATAAAATCACAATAAAAACTTGTCCCCACAGAAACAAATGATATCAGCAATAGAACAATACGAAACAACATTTCGACCATACGTCTAATATTCGAATGTCAACCTTATTGCATTAGTGTACAGTTTTACTTTAATTGCATAGACTACGAGCAAATAAGCTCCCAAAGGCAGTTTGGACATCTATTTTTCCAGACACATTTCAGAGTTTTAGGTTGTATCTAGTTTTATCCTTGATCGAAGCTTTCCAAGCACGGAAGCGCTCAGATATTATTGCCTCTAGCGGTCACCCATCCAAGGACTGACCGCGCCCGATGTTAACTTTGCCAATCGATTAAGAATGGCTAGTCCAACTAGGTTGTGAGCACTGCTGCGTTTATAAAGCAACACTCACCGTATACGTCTATTCTGCCGATCTGCCGCTTGCTGCTGGGCTGTATGCTGATGTGTCACATGTAATGTAGCAGCCGAATCCTATCTGACATATGTAGCAGCCGCAATTCTAGTTTTAAAAGCCTTAATTAGAAAGCCATTCTTAACTGACTCGGCACTGGTCTGTTTATGGATGCCCTAAAAACTCTGACACCTGTGTTGGCTACTTCTTTTATACGATCGCATGCAGCAACACTCACCGTAGACATCGATGCAGCCGCTCTGCCACTTGCTTCTGGGCTGTGTGTTGATCTGACACATATGTAGCAGCCGAGGTCCTCTGTGCGCAGCGGCCGGATGCGCAGCTATCACGTGTAGAAGCCACAGTCCTAGCTCTCAAAGCCTTGCTTAGCTTGCTTAACTGATTTGGAAGTGCTCCGTTTATAGATGCCCTAAAACACTGACACCAGGGATGGCTACTACTTTATACGATCTGATGCAGCAACACTCACCGTAGACATCGATGCAGCCGATCTGCCACTTGCTGCTGGGCTGTGTGTTGATCTGACACATGTAGCAGCCGCGGTCCTCAGCGCGCAGCGGCCGGATGCGCAACTGCCACGTGCGCGGCGCGTCCAGGCTCACCGAGTAGCGCGCGCCCAGCACTGCGCGCTCGTGCATCGTCAGCACGGTCTGGTCTTCCGAGCGGAGCCAGCCGACCTGGGAAAGGAACCTGGAATTAATGCTTGCAAGAAACAGAGCTTCGAATCATCAGGATAAAGCGCTCGTAAGCCAGCTGTACGTAATTATAATGGGTAGAGTAAACGGGATAGTAACATGGTAGAGACTATTGCAAAGTTTGAGGGGTAGTGGAGCAATGCGGCAAGGGTGACATAATAATTATTATTGTCATTGTGAGGTCTCCTCTATACGAATGACAGCGATTCTTCCAAGTTATAGTTCCAAGCACTCTACCAATTTTAGTTGGTACTCTATACTCCAATTCTATTCTACCCACTCTGTCTACATTAATATACCCCTAGAGTGGGTAGAATAGAATTTGGAGTATTATAGAGTACCAACTAAAATTGATAGAGTGCTTGGAACTATAACTTGGAAGCATCGCTGTCACTCGTATAGGCGAGACGTCACACATGTCACCCTTCCCGCATCGCTCCACTACCCCCCAAACTTTGCAATATAATAGAGTAATATAAAACTGTAGTATTTTGTTTTACCAAAACTCTTAAGTGATATGAAAGAGATATCTTTGGAAAAAAATACTCAGTTAAAACTTTTCTGCATCGAATATTATAATATTGTATGGAAACAATATAGATTTGTAGTTGACTCTACCTACTGTTTACTCCGCTTGGGGGGTCTGCCGGTTACCATTGGCGAAAATCGAAGTTCGAATTTTGAAAAATGTACTGCCACCCAGTTTATTTTACTGCCACCCAGTTCATTTTTCATAAATCGAACTTAGATTTTCGCCAATGGTAATCGGCTTCGTCTTAGCCGGTAGACCCCCTGGTATACGTATGATAACGAAGAAAATGTCCAGGCATAAGATAATGAGTAGCCCTATTCGTACCACCTTTGTAAGAGGACAGCTGTTTCGTATTTTATGACGTCAATTCAGAAACATACGCCTGTTTACTTCTCCTATTTTCTGAACCTTAGATTTATATTCGGAATTTGAACACGCAAATGTTCTTTGAAATAGTATACGGTTTTACTTTATGTAGGTGGTTCAACCAGTTTTGTTCTATTTTACTTTGTGACTTGTTAGTATGAAGGTAGATACAAATAATTAGACATCAATGGAGAAAACAACCTTTGTGATAAAAGTGCCAACATAAATAAATAATTATCAACTTGTGAAATTTAGGTACCTTAGACCAATAAAAAATAGTATGGTAGGTACATCGTTTCAGTGCAAAATAATATACAGAACAAAGTTACTTGTTGTTGCCATGAACTAGATAAGTTCTGAAAAGGACAGTAGAGTGAAAGGAATAAAGTTATATACTCTACAAAGTACGCTAAACTGAACTTAACGCCCTGTTAACTCCTCATTTTTGCAAGAGCGATCAAATGTAACAGGCATGTTAAAATAATGTCAAACTTATTTCAGCCAATCATGTGCCGCTATTTTGAATTAATCACTTGATTAGTTTGATAGAGGAAGAGATGCGTTATAAAAATGAATTTGCTTCAAAGGTTTGTGATGTAAATTGTTAATCTACCAGTGATCTTTCAATATCTACTTATATATTTTGTTATGCAAGGTTGCAAAATTATTATTGTTTGCAACGAGTAAATAAACCGAGCTAGCGAAGGTTTCTAAGATGGAGCTACGAGCGTATATACAGGGTGCACTCTAAGTCGATAGCGGAACTTTAAGTAGGCTATCTACTGATCAATACAAACAACTTGTACTAAGTAACGAAAAAATTGGAGTGAAAAAAATATCAGCTGTTCCATACAAAAGGTCGACTCTGTACTGCGCCAAATGTATGAAACAGCTGATATTTTTGTCGCTCCATTTTTGTCGCCACCTTGTACAAGTTGTTTGTATTGATGAGTAGACAGCCTACTTAAAGTTCCGCTATCGACTTAGAGTGCAACCTTTAGTATGGTTAAAAAAAGAAACATGAGCGTAGCGCGGTATTCAGAAGCAGGAGAAGCAAATAATACTCCGTGCAATTTTAGTGGTTTTAAAGCCGAAGGTATTTTGTTGCACTGGTAATTCTGAGCCAAATTACAAAATTTCATTACAAAACGCGCGAAAAAAAAAATCTCTTCTCCATACAAATGGTGTCGATTGGCGATAGCCGTTTGTATTGGGATGTGTTTTTTTTTTGCTCGTTTTGAAGTAAAATTTTGGAATTTGGCTCAGAATCACGAGTGCAACTTAATACCTTCGGCTTTAAAACCACTAAAATTGCACGGTGTATTGCATCCGTGCGTAACACACAACTTTTTATCTCACAGAGCGAGGAAATGATTATGTTACATGCAAGCTAAATAATAGAAAAGTAGGTACAGAAAAGTAGGAAAAATGTTAGTGAAATGTGTTTCCTTATTCTTTGCTTTCACTGATAAGTAAAGAGAGTTCCTTTATTTACTTTTATACACCATAGGGCGTCGCGTTCAAATTTCGAAGCGCGCAAAAATGCAGATACTTTTAAAATTGATAGGCTATTCCGCGATCGTATGTATCTAGTAAGAGTATACTTTGCGAGCCTGGGAGATGAAAAGATAATATAAAGTCGTGTAAAGTCACAGTTCATATTAGGAATGGAAGATGCCACCTCTCACACAACACCCACCACTCAACCAACTGAACTGTGAATAATAAAATGTTGAGCAAAGAATAATGGAACCTCCATTTCTCCGCTCCAATTCTACCGTGCTGATAAAAGCAAACAAATGAGAAGAATTCCGAAAAGTAATAAATATTAAACATCAAGAAAAAGCCCAAAAATATGGCAATTTCAATGCTAAAAAGAGCCGGCCAAAAAGGTTTGTTACAAAAATTATTACCCAACAGCTAAAAATAAAATCGACCTTATTTTATATCATAATTTGAGAAACTGTGTAGTCGACAGTACCTTAGTATTTACCAACAGAACAAATTCTCGCACTATATCGTGGCTTGTATCTTGTTTTTTGATTAATAAGTAAAATAAAAGGGTATCGTTACATACCCTTTTATTTTCTTTACACCGTAGTCGGCTGAACGGAGAGTCAGCGTCGCACATTTTCCTTTCGGAACAACTTTGATCACTGACACCGAATTAAATTTTATTATAAGCAATAAGGGGAGCGGGACGACACACAAAAGGCAGCAAAAATGTAGCACAAAGGAGCGGCAAATCAGTGAATGAGAAGAAAAACAAAGGAGGTACGAAAATTGCGCCCCCCTGGTAGCAACGCGCCAAGGCACCGTTTTGCGGCTCTATGTGGGGCCATTAAAATTCAGAACGTATAAACACGGGACCAAAAAGGTTGCAGGCTGATTTTTGTGCATTGTTACGAAGCCGGCGCGAAGCCAAACCGCACAGCGCTGTGGCAAAAGGACAGCTTTGGCGCCTTTGAATTTTACAATAGGCGCTTGGCTTACCAATAGGCATACTAAACATCCTGCATTTGCATCTTGTACAAGATGATTGTATATATTACCTCTATACTCTATAAAGCCTTCCAGTGGCCCCGCCACTCACACTAGATGAGTGAAGCGACCGCTCAGACACTGCAGTGCCTGGGACACATTGTTTTAGATAGAGTAGGATATAGGTGTATAGGTGACCCGGAAGACCGTACGAGACGTGGAAGAGATACGTTCTCTCTGAGACGAAAGAGAAGGGAGTAACTTGGCCAGAGCTGCCCTCCCTAGCCATGAACAGAGACAAATGGAAAGCCCTTATGTGTCAGCCCCAGACTCCACGGAGGAGTAAAGGCATGACATAATAAGATAGGTGTGCTCGGCACCTGTTAAACCGATTGAAAGATCATGATTGAATTCCTAAACCAGATATCACGCCCCTTACCCTACAGGGTTCAATCGAATTCGATAGCGGAACTTTAAGTAGGCTGTCTACTACTGTACTAAATACATAAAATTTTACCAAAAATAATATCAGCTGTTCCATACTTTAGGTGCAGTACTGAGTGCAACTTATGTATGAAGAAGCTGATATATTTTTTGCAATATGCTTGCAATCTTGTTGCAAAAGGTTGCTCTACAAAAAAAAAACACTTCGATAAGAGTGGATTTTTTTACACCCATCGTCTCAAGATTTTAATAACGCCATTTGCATCCTAATCTTGTATTTGTCTATCTATCTATCTATCCAGCCCATAAGAAAAATCCCACTGCTGGGCGTTGGCTTTTCCTTTTTACGTCAACACACTCGGTCGAATGCCAATATCCTCTTTGTCGTCCCGCTGTCTTAACAATTATCGACCCATCGAACCTTAGATCTACCACTGACTGTTATTTTTTTATTTTTTATTGCAAAGTAGTCTCCAAAGAATGGACTCATGCCCGTTTTCACCAACCACCCCTAATTTTGGGGGACGTTTTAACGCAAATTATCTGCGCCTCTGTAATGCCCGTTTTCACCAACGACCCCTAATTTTAAAAGGCCTTTTAACGAAAGTTATTTGCACCTCTGCAAGTCTATGGGGCATGGATGAAGGATCATACACACTCAACTCATAACGCTTGTGAGTGGAATTCGTATGGTCTTTCATCCATGACCCCTAGACTTGCAGAGGCGCAGATAATTTTCGTGAAAAGGTCTTTTAAAATTAGGGGTGGTTGGTGAAAATGGGCATGAGTCTAGTGATCGTGGATGAGGGACCATAAAAACTCAACTCACAAGCGTTGCGAGTTAAGTTCATATGGTCCTTCCTCCGTGACCGCTAGACTTGCGGAGGTGCAGATGATTTTCGTTAAAAGGTCTTTTAAAGTTGGGGGTGGTTGGTGAAAACGGGTATCACTGTACTTTCTGTGGTCAAACGGGCCAAGAGAAGGCATTCACGGTACAGTGACAACGCCAGGAATGAAAGTTAATCGGCCAGAAGGTTTGCGGATGTGCTGATTAAACTCTACCGACGGTCAACAACACGCTTGGATATCTCTTGTAGCTCTTGTAGCGTGCGGCATAAGGCCGTCAATCGAACAAAAAGGGGTATCCTACCGTGGACGTAGGAATCGTTTAGTTGCCCTCCACACCTTTTGTTCTTGTACCTCGGTCTAATTGGCTGCCCCGTACATTGTATTCAAACTCGGGGAGGTAATTGAAACGGCTCTAGATCTTTTATTTTTAGGTTTTTAGTTAATCTCCAAAGAATAAAAGAGATTTGAAATGTTATGTTTGTTCACGTACAAATTAAAAAATTTCACTGGTGGTGTTAATAAGCTTGTGTAAACCTTCTAAATTTTATAAAAATAAATAATAAACTGCAGCTTGCGTGCACAGTTTTGGTACAAAAACAATTATTGTCTTTAAATAACTTTGTGGTATCTTGTTTGACGTACATCTTACCAAAGTAGCAACGCCTAAATTCGTAATCTAGGGCGCACATGCTTGGGTTCCCAGGTTACTTACTACCTTTATTTGATGTACCTACTTATAAGAACCTAGTTAGAACTATGTATTTTATACTTTCAGAACCTGAAGCCTGTAGCGTAGTTGTTTTTCGATAGGCGGCTTTTAAAAAAAGTAACCCTAATTATTTTCCAAGTAATAATTTTATGACAGCAATTTTTAATAATACTTTTATTACCCGACTACGCGAAGCAAAAAGGAGGGTTATGATTTTAGCAGCGTATGTATGTATGTATGTATGTATGTATGTATGTATGTATGTATGTATGTATGTATGTATGTATGTATGTATGTATGTATGTATGTTTGTGTGTTCATCTGTTCCCTCGCAGAGCCTAAACTACTTGGCCGATTTCAACAAGTGAGGTGTCGTTGAATTCGTCTTAATCACCCAGGTAACATAGGATAGTTAAATTTTGAAAAAAACCAAGATGGCGGCTGTGCTGCGCCCTAAAGTGGTGGACATAAAAATAAAAATTATTGCATACCATCGTCATGGGTATCAAATGAAAGGGCTTTAAAAGACCTTTTCAAAAATGTATAACACATGTAGCGTCAACATAACAAATAGAACAAAAAAATCCAAAATGTGTTTTTTTTTTGCCCTTCTTGGTTCTATTCTGGGTGATCGTCCAAAATGACTTACTAAAAAGCTCAAAAAAAAATAGAAGTTAAAAACTAAAACCCAACTACTAAAAGGCTTAAAACAAGACCTGTTTATCCTTAAAATAGACTCATAGATAATTAATCGTAGTCGGAGGACACCACATTCGCATTTGATAAACCGATGGCCTCCGACTACGATTAATTATCTATGAGTCTATTTTAAGGATAAACAGGTCTTGTTTTAAGCCTTTTAGTAGTCGGGTTTTAGTTTTTAACTTCTATTTTTTTTAATTATTTTCCAAGTAATAATTTTATGACAGCAATTTTTAATAATACTTTTATTTCTATGATATTTGAGGTGAAAGGCACGATAAAGACTAATTAAAGTCCCAATTTGAATCAAGAATGAAATATTTTACAACACGAGCAAACAAAAATATCGTTTTAATTACATACACGTACTATAATAATTAATACTCAGTTTTTTCAATACCCATAAAATCTGGTTTGTATAACTTACTAAAGAAATCAGAATATATTGTGACATTTTACCTGCGAATTTACTTTAAATGCTTTAAATAAATACTTTACTTTAAATCTGAGACAATCAGACCCTCTTAAGGGCTAGTGGCAGACCACCCTTATTTTCAGTTCTGCCATCCAAACGTTTTAAAGAGATCGCTTTAAAAAAAAATTAAAGTAAAATTCAACTCGGAGCCCATTTTGACACCATTGTGTTACAGGCTAAGGCCCCTGGCCCCTGCCTCATATGGTAACCTAAGTAATAGAACTTATTTTTCCATACACGCAGCGACCGCTCAGGGTCCGCGCGGACACCACGCGGTTGCCGCATCATTGCCGCGTGACACAATTTGTTTGTTTTTTTGTTTGTATTGAATAGGCTCCGAAACTACTGGGCCGATTTGAAAAAATATTTTACCATTGGAAGCCGACATTATCCCTGATGAACATAGGCTACTTTTTACCGCGGAAAAATGCTTCATTCTTACGGGACAACGGCTAGTAAAAAATATCCTTCTGTACTTATCTTTTTCACATAGGTACCTTCTAAACGGCTAAACCGATTGGGTTGAAATTTTATATGGGTATTCCGATGGTTTCCTGGATGATTAAAAAATTCAATTGGACCAGGTAGGTGGCACTGCTGTCGGTATGAAAACTACTAAACGGCTTGACCGAAATTTGCGGGGAAAAATAGATCTGCAACCTTTTATCTTAGTCACCGCGGACGAAGTCGCGGGCGAAAAGCTAGTGTCGAATAAATGCGCCCTAAAAAATCTGACACCGGGTACTACTTCATACGATTACCTATCTACCTGACACAATTCCAGGCGTCGTGGTAACGCCGAAACCGGAGCACACTCCAATTATCCTCAGACCGATATTTTTAATTACACGAATAAATTATTATTTCAGGACCGCGATAAAGTTATAATCGCTCTCGAAAATTGTGGAAACCTTTCGGGGTGATGGAAATTACTTTTCCTGTTACACTTCGAACCCTAATTACGTTATCGAGTGGTGTGTCATGGGGCTCCGTCTCAATATGATTACATTATAATAATGCATTATGATAGTAACTATGGATTTGTGCAAAATATTTTTGAATTTAATGGAATAAATAATTAAAAAAAAAAAAAAAATTCATTAATGGTGATCCTTAGAGGTTAATAAAAAAATGCATTCTGTATAGAAGCTGGCTGAATTGAAGCCTTAAAATGGTATCATGACGTTCAAATGCAAATTGTTTAACGGATATTGAATTAATGAATAAATAATATAAGTTTGACTTGACACTACGCTATTTTCGCGTGAGAATACATCTTACCCATGCAAATACTTCTCTCAAAACTAAAAATACAATGAGAATGAGTGTAAATAAAGGGCTTATTTCTATGTAACTTCTAGTTCTTTGGTTTAGGTGATGCAAGTCCTAGAGACTGCAGCGTTCGAGTGGTCACTACACCTATCCAGTGTGAATGGAGGTGCCACAGGACGACGTATAAATATCTACAGTAGTAATAGATGCAAATAGCTCACTTTTTTTTTCTTTTTATTGACGTCGAAGGCAACGCTATTACTGCGATGGCAGTTTGGTAGAATGACTATTATCGATTTCTTTTGTTTATTTATACCTGTATGTTACTTTCTACAGTTTTACCGTATCCTGTAAGCTGCTGGCATAAAAAGGTGAACATTCTGTGACAGTAGGTACATCGTGTAGGTGGGTGACAAATCATTTAAATCCTAGTCGTCACTTTACATTAGTATGTGTGATGTGTGTGTGTATGTGACTTATTTTTACCATCAATTTGAATTTGGATCCAAAGGTCTAAAATTGTGTGAGTAAAAATTTTTTTGACATTTTTATTTTAAGATGAAACTTATCGCCTATTTTAAGACATGACTTTATCAAACCAAAGGTATAAAGTATCTAACCTTTCACAAATGACCTCTTGAATGGCATTACGAACTATCTTATCAACAAATTGCCTTTTAAATTATTTTTCTGTGAGTCTTATCAGAAAATAAAAGACCTAAGTATAATCACAATGGTTCGTAGCACTGACTTCAGTCAGAACGTGACTACGATAGCCGACTTTTATCCTTATTAATTATTCAGAAAACACCAACCACTAAATAAGAATAAGCAAAGAAAGTCTCCTCATTACTGATTGCAAAAAATCTGACGCAATCTATATTAGGGCTTAGGTTGACTGACTCATCACGCTACAGCCCAAACGGCTGAACCTATAAGTATGAAATTTGGACAAAAGTTGCGTTATATGGTGGAGGGTTCATTTAAGAAGCGATTTTTTTTTATTTAACCCTTAAGTGGGTCAAAATAGGGCTGAAAGTGTGTATGGGAAAAATTTTTTTTTTGGTCTTTTGTTCTTAAATCTTGCTTTTTTGTACTTTTTTTTTAAAATGACTTGACACCTATTTCAGATTTTTTCTCATTTCTATGTTCTTAAGGGTTAAAATGGGTGCCAAAGTTTTTCGATTTTTTTCACCAGTTACGATCAATGCTGGAACAAAACCGCTAATGCCACAACAGTGAAAATTTGACAATAGTTGTAATTTGTAGACACGCTAAGGGTTAAGACAGATTTACTTCAAGTTTAACCCTTAAGGCGGTAAAAATGGGGTCCAAAGATTGTATGAAAAAAAAAAAAATTTTGTCCGGATTTACTTGCAACTAAGAATTCGTATATTAAATCAAAAATAATTAAATACCTGTTTTAGCTTTTTTCTCATTTTAGCCGTTTAAGGGTTAAACGAGGTTGAAACGTATGAATATTTTTCGTGATGTAGTGTAATCGTCGGGCCCAAACCATTTAAGCTACAACCATGAAATTGAAACTTCAGTAGCATTTTGTAGCAAAACTACCCACCATGAAGAAAAAAATATAATTTTAACCCTTCAAATGCCCAAACCGGGGTTCAAAGTTTGTATGAAATAAAATTTTTTTTTGGTCCGATTTACTTGAAACTTAGTATTTGTATATTAAATAAGAAACAAATAAACACGTGTTTCAGCGTTTTTCAAAATTCTGCCCACTAAAGGGTTAAAAGGGGTTGAAAAGTTTGAAGATTTTTCCTGATTTAGTATCAATGCCAGGCCTAAACCATTAAAGCTACAACTATGAAATTGAAACTGCAGTAGTGGTTTGTAGCAAAACTACCTACCATGAAGAAAAAAATATACTTTTAACCCTTCAAATGCCCAAACCGGGGTTCAAAGTTTGTATGAAAAAAATTTTTTTTTTGGTCCGATATACTTGAAACTTAGTATTTGTATATTAAATAAGAAACAATCAAACACGTGTTTCAGCGTTTTTAAAATTTCTGTCCACAAAAGGGTTAAAAGGGGTAGAAATGTTTGAAGATTTTTCCTGATGTAGTATCAATGTCAGGCCTAATCCATTAAAGCTACAACTTTGAAATTGAATGTGCAGTTGCGTTTTATAGCAAAACTACCCACCATGAAGAAAAAAATATAATTTTAACCCTTCAAATGCCCAAATCAGGGTTCAAAGTTTGTATGAAATAAAAATTTTTTTTGGTCCGATTTACTTGAAAGTTCGTATTTGTATATTACATAAGAAAAAATTAAACACGTGTTTCAGCGTTTTTCAAAATTCTGCCCACCAAAGGGTTAAAAGGGGTAGAAAAGTTTGAAGATTTTTCCTGATTTAGTATCAATGCCAGGCCTAAACCATTAAAGCTACAACTATGAAATTGAAACTGCAGTAGTGTTTTGTGGCAAAACTACCTACCATGAAGAAAAAAATATAATTTTAACCCTTCAAATGCCCAAACCAGGGTTCAAAGTTTGTATGAAATAAAATTTTTTTTTGGTCCGATTTACTTGAAATTAAGTATTAGTATACTAAATCAGAAAAAATCAAACACGTGTTTCAGCGTTTTTCTCATTTCAGCCAATAAAGGGTTAAAATGGGTGGAAACGTTGAAGTTTTTTTCCTGATGTAGTAGCAATACTGGGCCCAAACCATTGAAGCTACAACTTTGAAATTGAATGTGTAGTTGCATTTTATAGCATTACTACCCACCATAAAAAAAATATATAATTTTAACCCTTCAAATGCCCAAACCGGGGTTCAAAGTTTGTATGAAATAAAAAATTTTTTTGGTCCGATTTACTTGAAACTTAGTATTTGTATATTAAATAAGAAACCATTAAACACGTGTTTCAGCGTATTTCAAATTTCTGTCCACAAAAGGGTTAAAAGGGGTAGAAAAGTTTTAAGATTTTTCCTGATGTAGTATCAATGCCAGGCCTAAACCATTAAAGCTACAACTATGAAATTGAAACTGCAGTAGTGTTTTGTGGCAAAACTACCTACCATGAAAAAAAGAATATAATTTTAACCCTTCAAATGCCCAAACTGGGGTTCAAAGTTTGTATGAAATAAAATTTTTTTTTGGTCCGATTTACTTCAAACTAAGTATTCGTATACTAAATCAGAAATAATTAAACACATATTTCAGCATTTTTCTCATTTCAGCGAATGAAGGGTTAAAATGGGTGGAAACGTTGAAGATTTTTCCCTGATATAGTTGCAATGCTGGGTCCAAACCATTTAAGTAAGAACTTTGAAATTTGAACTACAGTTGCGTTTTATAACAAAACTACCAACCATGACGAAAAAAGTAATAATGTTAACCCTTGAAATGCCCAAACCGGGGTTAAAAGTTTGTATGAAATACATTTTTTTTTGTCTGATATACTTGAAACTAAGTATTCGTATGCTAAATCAGAAATAATCAAACACGTGTTTCAGCAATTTTCTCATTTCAGCAAATGAAGGGTTAAAATGGGTGGAAACGTTGAATATTTTTCTCTGATGTAGTAGCAATGCTGGGCCCAACCCATTTAAGTTACAACTTTGAAAAACTACAGTTGCGTTTTATAGCAAAACTACCAACCATGAAGAAAAAAGTAATAATGTGAACTCTAAAACGGCCAAAACGGGGTTCAAAATTTGTATGAAATTATCATTTTATTGGGTCAGATTAACTTGAAACTAAGTAGTCGTGTATATAATCAGAAATAATAATTAAACTCATGTTTCAGCATCAAAAAGGGTGGAAACATTTTAAGAGTTTTCCTGATGTAGTATCAATAACAATGCCGGAACCTTTAAAGCTACAACTATTCAATGAACATTTAACTACAGTTGCGTTTGATAGCAAATCTACTAAGCATGAAGAAAACAATAATAATGATAAACCTAAAACGGCCAAAAAGGTTCAAAGTATGTTTTTTTTTTTTTGTTGGATTCTTTTGATCTTTACCAATTTGGTCACATACATACACAACACATACACTTCCACGCTGAATCTGCACGACGGATTTGGATGACATTTGGAATAGAGATAGCTTACAAAAATACACACCCATGACTCTATTCATGCTAATTTGATAATGGTGAAAGATGTACCCAGGCAACTTCTTATAAGTCTTCGCGGACGAAGTCGCGGGCGAAAAGCTAGTATTACTATAAAAAATCTCAAAACTCTACTACGGAGGGAGCAGGATGACGTCACAACAAAATACAAGCCAGCCGGGCGCCTTTTTAGGTGCACTAAAAAATTGCTATAACTTCGTAATTTCTTAGACGATTTCAAGATTTTTTTCACACAAAATTTTGTTTTTTTTTGTTTTTATAAAACAGTTACTGTATACTTAATTCAAAACTTGAAACATCCTCATTCTGTCTCTCGGTTAAGTGCAATGAGTAACTAAATCTGCATATCAAGTCAACTAGAGTCGTGCAAAGCTAACTTTGCAGTAAAATAAAGCGGCAACCCGAAAAAAATGTATTACTGCAACACAGCACTCACTAGCTGTCAATTCAGTGGTACATGTTACGTCAGTTATTGTCTGTTACAATTTAGTTTTGTGGAATACATTGAAAATATGGTGAAAACATACAAAAGCAACGTACGGAAATTACTATTTCGGATGCTCCACTGCAAAGTTAGCTTTGCACGACTCTAAGTCAGTAAACTAAGAATATCATATTTCTTCTAACACATTGCTTGCAGACGACTTGACAGCCTAGAAAAAACTAGGTATAACGGGAAAGGTGGAGTAGACCACTTGCTAGATTAGTGTCTTTGTTTATTTTATTTTATACTTAATTTTGTTTCATTTCTTTAGGCGTCCGCTGAAGCTCAACCTTTTTGGTGAAACTGTTTGTTACAGTGAACGTGGAACGCAGAACTCTATCCCGCGGTGACCCATCGTGTGGGCAAATCAAACATAATGGCGATGTATGACAGCGTTTATGGAAGTGCGTTCGTTGGTCCCTGTTTCAGCTCTAAATATAATAAAGTCCGAGAGTACCATCTGTACTACTAAATATTTTGTCCCCTAACTTTATCAGAATACTAACGAGGTTGTCGAGGTTCTGTTTACTAAGGAGAACCTAATAAACAGTCATAGTAAGGTAATGTAATTATCTTTTTTCGGTCCCCTAATTAGAAAATGTAGCCAAATGGGGTTGCTTTGTGCTTAGCATCCCACGGTTAATGTTTATGTAAAGGAGACAATAAACTACCTTGATAATGAATATTTAATTAACATTAGTAATAAACAAAGCTTTGACGTAAAAAAAAACGTTTCTGTAGCTCGAAACTAGGGTAAGGAAGAGTCACTGATCTGTTTTGCGTTAGAGATACTCGTAGAGGTTAATAGTTGTGTTATATTTTCCCACGAATGGAAAAATCTGTTTGTATTGAATTCGTATAACGTTAAACTTCAGCTCCTACATACCGTATTACATTTCACAAACAAAACCATAAAGCAAGCGTGCTTCCCTAGACTATACATTCGTCATAAAACAAGAACTGTCCAACTAACCCACGCAACAAAACAATCTCTATTACACTAGAGAATAGAGTCCTTTCGGGTTTAACCGACCGTAACGGAACGGTCGTCGCGTCCCTTCGCACGTCACTGAAAGTTGAAACACCTTTGGCCATAGAATAATTATAAAAGAGAGAACAGAATGGCCAACTAGGGCAATACCAAATTCAGGGCGTTTTTCTGAGCTACTGAACGGACTTTCCGCGAACGAAATATCGCTGAATAAAAATAGCTCAGTTTAGCTACAAAATGTAAAAAACTGTGAAAACTTTTTAATTTCCCGCCACGTTGCTATCATCCCACCTTAATTGAACACCCGTATAAGCCAAATTTGATCGCAACGTAGCTGAAACATTAACGGAGCGTGTCGTTACCGGTTATTAAAGCCATTCGGTGAATTGGACAAGCGCTAATTTCAAAATCGATATTCGACCTTCCATCGTTCGTTAAGGGGATGAAAAAAAAAATCGTATTATTATTGTAATAAGTTGAAAAAATTCACTCGGGACAGGACTTGAACCCGCAACCTTCCGCATACCGTGCAGGCGCTCTACCAATTGAGCTACCGAGTCAAGTAACTGTCGATGCGAATTTCTTCAACTAGTCTCCGTCAACTGGTTCAAGTCCTGTCCCGAGTGAATTTTTTCAACTTATTATAAATGTTTAAATTATTCCCTAGCACGGGTTAGTGCTTTAGAAAAAACAAAAAAAAAAGTCGTATTATTATTGGATAACTATTTTCACTATTTTTTTTCACCCAGGATATCATGGATGTAAAATCTGCGCGAATGGTTCGGTTTGGTTCGGTTTTGTTCGGTTTGGTTCGGGCAGAGCACCGGCTCATTGTTTCGTTTGGCGGCTTCGAAGGACGAGATAGACAGACTGATCGCCAACCTCCGATAATAGACAGCAGGTTAAGAAGAACAATTTTCCAAACCAATTTTAGTATTTTCTAAAGATCTAACCCGTGCTAGGGCACATTATAACCATTGAGCTACCGAGTCAAGTAACTGTCGATGCGAATTTCCCAATTTCAATTGGTAGAGCGCCTAGGCCAAAAAGTAGACATGCGCGAAACAGTGCACTTCGAAGTCATGATATATTTCATGACATTTCATACCGCGTGATATTACCTTATATCATGGCACCAAACATGACACATGACATCATGGTATTTCTTCATTGCAGACTTGAAACATGACATCATGGTATTTCTTCATTGCAGACATGAAACATGACATCATGGTATTTCTTCATTGCAGACATGAAACATGACATCATGGTATTTTTTCATTGCAGACATGAAACATGACATCATGGTATTTCAGCACACTTTCATTGCAGTGTCATGTTTCATGTCATCTAGTGTAATGAAATGCTATGTGCCATGCTTTATTCTCTCGTGTAATGTGTAATATTTCATGACACCGTTGTGTAATATGTCTTTTGTAATATTACAAGCATTACCTACACATGTCTACCAAAAAGGTACTTTCAAGTTGTCAATCCAGTCAGAAGGTGGCTTACGCACACTAACGCAAAATGTTTCTGCCGTTTGTATAGGGGCGAGCGCGGTAATCAATATTCATACTAATTTTTAGGACCTAGATCCTAGATTTTAGAACCTAAATACTGCAGCAGCCAAAACTAGCTACTTTTGGCGGTAACACATGTTTTATTCATATTATATGTTTATGTTGTAGGGCCCTAAAACATGTTAGAAAAAAAAAATTTTTTTGACATCCAATATACTGTTTTTTTTTTCATATTTTTTTTTTATTTGATGTGATAAGGATTTTTTTTTTCATTGTTCGCACGCGCTAGTTTGCATACACCCTCACCTTAACGGGATATAATTGGTAGTTATTATATTCACGGTGAATTCTCCTTCCGACGACGTGATCATTAAATTAATCAGATTTGTGGCACGCCATAGTCAATTAAGGGTGTAAATAATAATACCCGATGCCTTCCACTAACCTCAATACCCAGCAAGCAATAATAATAGCAGTTGCAAGTTTACGCTACCTCATTCTTTATTTGCCTATTTCTTTATAACACGGTAATTTTTTAAATAGCTTTATTCCTGAAACACGTCAATTTCTAAATATTTTCAAAAGGAAATTTTATTATACCAACAGGAAATATTTTTTCGAGTAAGCACAGTTATTTTTTTTAAATATATTTTTTAACAAATAGGAAAAAATATTTCTTTTAAATTATTCTTTGTTTCTAAAATACAAGAAAAAACCTATTGGGGTCCACCAAACCCCAGGGTAGTACCTAATAGTGTTTCTCCAGGGATGGGTAGGGTTTAAGGGTTAATGTCATTTCCAACCAACAACTTTTGTTCTACCACGTTTCGAATAGCTCGATATTTTTTATTCTATGAACGTTTTTTATTCTTTAAAAAATTCTCTAAATATTATTAATCTCTTAATATTAAGAGACGCTGGATATTTGGTAAAAAGTGGAGGGGCACGAAAATGGGCCATCCAGGCAGCGCTGAAATGGAAAAAAAAGCAAACTTTTAAATAATAAAAAACGTTCATAGAATAAAAAATATCGAGCTATTCGAAAAGTGGTAGAAAAAAAGTTGTTGGTTGGAAATTACATTAAGAAGTTGATGTGTTTCGGGAATAAAGCTATACTTGTATTTCTGTAAATCCTGGATTCAACATCCTTCATTTATCAAGAAAAACATTTTTAATTGGAAATCTAACTAAGCAACCTGAACAATCCACGGCATAACATTCATATAGGTTTAATTAATAGAGTCCCTCCCAACTTAATCATGATTATCTCAAATCGGTCGAGTGTTTATTGTCCTTAACCAACCACTACCTCTAACGCACCATTTAAAGACCTATCTAGCAGAGCACTTTGTATGCATAAGGAGGTCACCAATGCAGGGTAGCAACAGCTAACTAGTTCAAATAACTAAATACGCCCCGAACAGACTTTGAAACTTTAACACTTATGCTTGATTTATGTACGGAACATAGTTACAGCATGTAGGACGTAGGTATTGTCCGGTGCTAAAGTTTTTCGACTGAATTAAACTATTCTGGATACCTAATGGCACTAGAGGAAACATTTTTGGTATGCTGGAACATCTCCACCCCTTAAAATTAAAAAATATTTCAAAGCGGCGGCAAAAGATGTCTGGTAAACCTATTTAACAACGATATATTAATTTTAAAAAAAACAAGACGGTCCGACATCAATATTTTTTTAATCGGACCAGTTTAGAGAGTAAAGTGGTGAATACGAAACCTCGACATTGTAGATTTTCTTCAGGTTGTCACTTTCGCTCAGTATTTGCGCACGCGAGACAGCAACAGATTTTTTAACAGATTTGTCTGTACTATGTTATCAGTCAATAGACTATCGGTCTATCAAAATTAAATATGTTACTTCCATGTGCGAAAGGCTGGAGTGAAGGTAAAATCAGGTGGACAATTTCAAAACCTAGTAAGGGACATTATACAAAATATCAGACCAAAGACAGAAGAACAAAAAAAAAACTAACAAAGTGACATCCCTTGCGACTTGAAATATTTTTTTTCATCTTTTAGCATTACAACTGCTACGACTGCTAGGTTTTTCCATTTTCAAAATCCAACTTCGTCTTTTTAGACCTTTGGCTATGCGGATCGATGCTTTGTAGGCTAGTAAGCTGCAAAATGGGAAAACTCGTTTTATCTCAGAGGTGTCCCTTGCAAGGTTTTGAAATTGTCCAGCCGAAATACAGGGAGCAGGACAATGAAGCAGGTATAAAAGCGAGCATTGTTTCGAATTCAGTCCCAAAATGACCCAGATTAATTCACCAGCCTAACAGTTAGGTACTTTGCAACGACGGTGTCCCAAAACTTTATCTTTCCGGGACGACTTTATTGAGGTGTCAAGTTTTTTAAACATTTAACAACTTTTCGCTTCATTTAGGGACAATCGGTGTGGAAACAGGTTGGCTTTAAGGATGGCATTAATATTCGTCGACTCAATATCGAACTCAAGTAGGTGATCGCAGAAAAGTCAAATGCTAATGTCAAGCCTTGGCTAATGTCAATGTCAATCTCAAGATAATGTCTATTAATATGCTGTCAGCTACTCAAGTTTGACTTTAGCCAAGGGATTTGATTTTTCTGAGTTCACCTACTTGAGATCGAGATTAAGTAGGTAGGTGATCTCAGACGACTATTAATACCACCCTAAATCTTACTTGAAGTTGCTGTTAAGAAATCATGCTCGATTGTGTTCATTGGATATGGTGGGCTAGCTCCTTGGCTTGTCAAGGTCACGAGAAGAATAAAATTACGGGAACAAATAGCGTAGACTCTACAGGGTGCAATCGAATTCGATAGCGGAACTTTAAGTAGGCTGTCTACTGATCACTACAATCAACTTGTATAGGTGGCAAAAACAATTGAGCGAAAAATATCAGTTGTTCCATACATTGGTGCTGTACTGAGTTTATCTCATGTATGGAACAACTCATATTAAATGTAATAACACCCTAAAAGTAATGTATCTTGCCCATCACTCTCAATATGTTTTTGGAGGTTTAAGCGCAAAGTGGGCCTTCTAGAATCATCTATTGGCGTACTCACCTTGTGTTTCGCCAGGTTAGTGACAGCGCACCCCAACACCGCCTCCCGTCCAAGGAAGAAAGTGTGGTTGCCGATCGGCCGCTCGAACTCCGGCTCTTCAGAGAACTTCTTCGTTGTCGTTTGCGAATCTGTGGACAATGAAAAAAAAAACTTTAAAAAAAGACCGATAAGAATGGAGTGCATTGGAAAAGACTCAGCATTAGAGTCTATAGATGCGGATGGCGAGGGACCGTAAGAGGTGGCGCGAGGGGAAAAAGGCCACCTAACTGGGCAGAGTCGAGCTAATGATGATGATGTTGATGATGATGATGATGATGGCTATAGGTTGAAGAAGAAGAAGTCTTAAAACATATCCTTTAAGGTTTGACGATAGCAACGTGGCGGAAACTTCAAAATTTTCACAGTTTTTTACATTTTGTAGCTAAACTGAGCTATTTTTGGTCAGCGATTTTTCGTTCGCGGCAAGCACATAGTATTCTTTTAATTATTGTAAACAACAGAACAACAATAATTTAGCCGATTATGTGTTCTGATCTACGAAGCAGTGGCACTGCCCAAAAAACTTGTAACTATTTATTGCCCAAAAACCTAAGCTCGGGCAAATCTCATAATCAGCTGAATTTTTGTTGTTTTTTTGCTTAGAATAATGAAAATAATACACATTTATGGTCGTGAAACAAACATCTTAGAACAAAAATTTTTCAGTTTAGTTACAAAATTGAAAAAAAAAAACTCCTAAAATTTGGGATTTTCCACCACGCTACTTTCTTTGACCCTAAAGATGCTTGTCCACGTTGCGGTCGACAATCAGCCTTTTGAAACATAACATTTTCAGATGAACGAGGCTTTCCTAGCATCAATACCTAGCTTAGTCGTTCTTAGGTTTAGGACGCAAACCGAAAGCATAGTTGGCTCCACGCGTATCGACACAGTATTTCCTATGAAAAGAAAAGAACACAAACAATTTATGCTTTTCCATCCACTCATAGTAATCCAATTATATCACAATACAAGAACCCTAGACCCATTGGGCGTGAAAGTAAAGCCACAAAGTACTAACTTTGAAAAGGTCCGACTACCCACCAAGCGACCCTTGTCCTCGGTTTAGTATTGAAAAGGGTAGGAATACCGTGAAAAAATTGAATATAACTTTTTTTCTTCAAATAGAACAAAAAAGACAAGGTAAGATGTCCACCAAGAAAACACAACAAATGTGGCTGCAACACAGCAGACTCTTCAGGATAAAAAGGAGCACTGCGAGAAATAAAGATACGGCACGTAACCATTTAAACTTCCACACGGGGTGTATACAATATCGCACTTTCCGATTCCAACGATTGTGCAAACCTATCTTAGAATTTCACGATCTTTTGCAAAATCTTGCACCATCAAAGCTTCAGGTATAAATTGTACCAAGTCATCAATACAAAAATAAACTTTTGGAAACCATCAACTTTTCGGATTATTACAGTAAAACTTGCTTTTGCTACTACGGATCTGAACCCTCTTATATTTAATACTTAATTAAGGTATTTTTTTCGAAAAGTTTCCCGCTGCAGGTTCACTTTTGATTCCACAATGAAACAGTTAGAGACTATAAAACAGTTAGGCCCGTAAGATCAATCACAGTTTAAACCAAAAAGGCCAGTTTAAACCCTATCTGTCGATTAATTTTCATACAAAATGCGAGGTTTAATCTAAGGTCTGTGAGCGCTGTCCAATATACTATACATGTGCCTGTACTTAACAAGAACGGCCCAGCAATTATAATGGCACACAGTGGCCTAAACAAACAAACAGATGTGCTAATTAATGCACACATAATACAGGACCCCAACAGCCGCCGGGACCTACGTAGATCTGGGGGGCTACCGTCAATATATGAGCCAGCCACACATTTTTAAGGGTGGTATTCTAGAACGCTACTTAAACTCAGTTCAAACTAGAACGCTACTTAAACTCTGTTTAAACTCAGTTTAAGTAGAGTTTAGTAGTGTCGACTGTCGATAAAACCGTGCATGTTTTGATTTGAATATCCCTCCCTTCATATCAAAACGTGCACTGTTTTATCGACAGTCTGAACTCTGTTTAAACTGAGTTTAAGTAGCGTTCTAGAATACCACCCTAAGTGCTGTAAATGACCAATGACACAAAGGGAACCAGAAAGGCTAGAAGCATTCGAGATGTGGTGTTGGAGGCGAATGGAAAGGATATCTTGGACTGAAAGGGTGACAAATGAGCAAGTCCTGGAAAGAGTGAAGGAGCGTAGAAAGGTAGTTGGGTCGATAGAAGACAGAGGAGGAAGATGTTGGGCCACTTGCTACATCACGACAAATTTATATTTAACATACTTGAAAAGAGGTAGAGGAAGGCCTCGAAGAAGCTACTTCGACCAAATTAAAGAGAAGGTGGTACCAGGAGGTAAAGGTACTGGCCTGTGACCGGAGTGCATGGGTGCTGCACCGACAAGAATCTAACTTCTAAAATAATGATGTAAATGACCTAGCGACCTGTAAATGATCAGTACTGGACGGCAAAAGAGCTAGGAAGTACAGACGATCCATCAACCTATATGCAATATCCCATGGCTTGTGTGCTTAATATACGGAAAGGCTTCAAAATCGGTCCGTACATTATAGCCACATGAAAAAAAAATGTTGTAACTGTCACTCAGTAAAATTTGGGCCTTTAAAGAAACTATTTTGTATTTTGTAAACTGCTAAACTTTATTTTATGGCGGTGTAGCCGAAGTTTCGGTTCTCAACCAGTTGTGCGAAATAAAAAAAAGTCTTTGCGCTCATAATATGAGCGACTGGGCGTGTCGCTCAAATCGCAAGTAGAGCCGCACCCAACTCCCCATACGCCTAATTTACATCAGTCAACCTGGATGCAAAGTTGTAGCCGCCAGACGGCTGGACTATTTCAAAACCTAGCAAGGGACACTTCTAAGACAAAAACTGGTTTTTGCATTTTGCTGCTTACTAAGTCACTCTTGATCCGCAGTGTCAATTCGGTATGCAAAGTTTTTTGTTCGAAAGTCCGTTATTGGCTTAAACTTATCTTTAGACAATATTGAGAAACTAATTTAAATATTTTTTAATTTGGTTCAGTAGTTTGGATTTTACAACGTTTCAAAGATACGATTTTATGACCTTCACGCGACGGTCTGCATACTGTTGGCGGTCATAGGAACAAAACATTTTAGTGCATAAAAACAAAACTACTGGACCAAAATAATAAATATTTAAATTAGTTTCTCAATATTGTCTAAAGATAAGTTTAAGCCAATAACGGACTTTCGAACAAAAAACTTTGCGTACCCAATTGGATTTTGAAAATTGAATAACCTAGCAAGTATGCAGTTGTGATGCCGAAAGACGCAAAAAATAAAACAAAAACCAAGCAAGTCCCAAGCGGAGTCTCTTACTAAAATCTATCCCTTAATCTTGGTCAGTAAAATGACAAAGGGCAGGCATTTTTCACTAACGTGACAGTTCAACTTGTCATTTTACTGACTAAGATGATGGAATAGAGTTTAGGTTTTTTTTTTTCTTTTGATTGCGGTAAATTTTTTCTGGTGTCCCTTACTAGGTTTTGAAATTGTCCAGCCGCAGTATGGCGAAACTTTCAAGCTAATGGGCCTTTGCCAAGTGCCCGCTTGTATCAAAATAGTCTGTCGTATCAGCGGGTCAGTGGGTCGAAGAAGATAGTATTTTGTTTAGGGTATGTTAGATGTATCCCCTCGCTAAAAGTAAGTAAGTAAGTAGTAAGTAAGTTATATTATAAAGGAGGTATCGCTAAAAAAAATGAAATAAAATGTTTACATTGAAAGTGTATAATGTTTGGGTTGAGTATAATCATGCCAAGTTTGATGCTTGCATATTTTACCGTTTTTGCGATAGAGCAAAAATTATAAAAACACGTTATTTGTATGGGGAACCTCCTTTATATTATTATTATTTATTTATTTGTTATTATTTGTCGGATATTTTGCCATAATAACACAGTCATAATCTGTAAAAAAAAAACAACTGACTACGGTTCGAAAGATACAGCCCAGACAGACAGACGGACAGACAGACATTCCAGCGGAGGCAGAGTAATAGGGTCCCGTTTGGCACCATTGGGATTTGGAACCCTAAAAATATAATTATGTCAGTCTACAGTCTACACGTTACCATGGAGCCTGCAACGCCTTGGAAATAAGTATACGGTGTTCAACCCAAAATAAAATCATGGTAATCCAGTTTTGCATACAATAATGTCTCAGTGGCAAATTCACTGGAAGTTTGCTGATTTAGTTTGCTACTGAAAACCAAATCTGTGACAAATAATGTTCACCCAAGTTGACTTGATTCAGCATCAAAATGTGTAGAACTCGAAGCGATACTTATAGCTGGAGAGCTGGCGACCATTCGACTTATTTTATCGTACAAGACTGGGAGTTGGAAGGCTGATAGAGTAAGGTTAGGCAGCGAGTCTGGGAAAAAATATTTTTTTGACCGCTCGCGGTTGAAAGTTCGATTCTATTGAATTTGAAAGTGTAAATGTATGGGTTTAGTCCTTTTTTTCTACAAGGCTTGGATACAGAAAATTATTTTTCCCGGTCTCAGCGAAGTCTATCAGCCTACCAACTCCCAGCCTTGTACGATAAAATACGTCGTATGATCACCAGCTCTCAAGCTATTAGATGGTACTAATAAAGGCCAAGTACACTACTAACTCTTAGATGAAGTCAGATACTAGGAATAGTGGGAGTGTGGTGTAACTCACGAGCCAAGTTTGTTAACTCCATACTACGTTATATTTTGGCTCGAGGGGGTGTAAGGAAACAGAGAATTTCATTCCAATAATGACACTAAGCTTTACCAACCAAAGGAATATTCAGAGTGAACTCAAACTCAAAATAAATATTTTTATGCACTACGTCATCAAAATATGATCTACAGTTCTTTGGTCGGCGGTCTAACCCACATAAGTCAGATACAATTCTTATAGGACTAATAATAGGGTTTATTTTCTAAATCTAGCAAAATTTTTTGCCCCTCTTTACTAGCTACGATTATTTTTCTTCGAAAATCCGTGAAATAGAAGCTCTGCTTGATACCCGGTGCTATATGTACCTAGGAAGACTTGAAGTACTTTCAAAGTTTTTGATCGAAGAACGCACATTTGAAAATTGGTGGTACCAATTATGACTAGCTAGTCGGTAAGGAAAACATGGTGGTAAAAACCACGGCTTTTTTGGGTATTCACTTATAGACCTTGTCTTTCCTATGGACGAGGCAAACTGTGTGCTTATTCTGAAAAAAAAAAAACAAAAGACAATAATTACATGGAACAAAAATATCTTTATTTAATTTATACGTATGGTATATGGCGTACGCGGTTTTAGTCTGGCCTTTTGCTATATATTTTTTATAAACATTTCGGGCTTATTACAAAAAGTTATATCTGTTGAGCTCGTGTTTACCAATATCGTAACCGTAAAACTGTCACTGTTACATAGACACGTATTAGCAGCGTTTTAGATATTGTTTAAAACCCGTTGAACACTTGTTTAACCCGTTTAGCACGTGTTTAGCAGATATAGCAGACATTATTTTGTTACCTAAATGCATGTTAGACCAGTGTTCATCAAGTTTTTATAGTAAGACGGTTAGTTTTTCGGAAAACTAATTAGATTCTTTATTTTTAGTTTCACAACTCATTATATTTCAGCTATTCAAAGGCATATTTTACAGTTTTGACGGAGAAACCCGTGTTGTTGTAGCATGTTCCAGATATTATCTCTACTTGCTGTAATTTGCGTCGACACAGAATTGTTGTGAATATAATATCTCATGTTATTCATGTTTCAGAGCATAGTTAGGTTAACCTCTTAATTAGAGAAGTAAGTAGTTGACTACGAGTATTCCCACTTGTTGATGTCAACTTGACTTACATCATCTACGTCAACCGATTTTGATCATTATTTTTTGTTTGAAAGGGTCAGATCTTTACCATAAAAATTGGTAAAGATCTGATCAAGAACTTCGAAGACAGAGACCAAAAATCCTCAACGGTCAGCAGCAAACACCGAACCAAATCCCATAGAATCCGCATTACGTATAAAATCACAATACAAACTTGTCTCCACAGAAACAAAAGATATCAGTAATAGAACAATACGAAACATCATTTCGACCATACGTCTAATATTCGAATGTCAACCTTATTGCATTCGTGTACAGTTTTACTTTAATTGCAGGGACTACGAGCAAATAAGCTCCCAAAGGCAGTTTGGGCATCTATTTTTCCAGACACATTTCAGAGTTCTATGTTGTATCTAGTTTTATCCTTGATCGAAGGCAGCAAATCACTCAGGATCAGTGCAATAGCTTAACAATGTACCAGTAAACTCGTTTTTTTAATTAAATTTTGTTAACATTGGTTTTTTTTCGTCTAATAACAAATAAAAGTTGGTCGAGCTATAAACAAACGAGTATATTGCATTCTGAGTCGAATAAAAGATACCTACCTAAAAACATACCATACATATGAAGGAGGGAAAGTCACAAAACCGTCACAACGAGGGTTCGAGCGGTGGCGGTTCGCACCTGTCACCGAATGCTAATGCGAACCAAAGAGGTTCACACAAAAACAGCGATTTTTCAGACACAATTTTACTAGTGGTTCGCCCCGAACAATGAACTCGCGAGTGTGTAACTTTTTGCTAACCCCAATTGCGCATTGCATTATAAACTTTGCAACCCCATATCTCGGCAACCCCTCCACCGATTTGGCTCAAGTTCGAACTTAAAAAATCTTTTAATTTAATTTACCCGCCTACCAAATTTCATGATGATCCGACCAAATTTACTCAAGTTATCGTCGAACGAACATACATACAAACATACATACGAACATACATACATACATACATACATACATACATACAAACATACAAACGCCAGATTGTTCCAGTAGACTCGAAGAATTTCGCTCGCTTCGCTCGCCCGCTCAATAAGGATAGCGCAATGGAATTATTCGCCCGTGGTCTTAAAAAAACCTATTCCCGCACTTAGGAATTGGGCAACTGGGCAATTAACAACAGTGTTAAATTCAATACGGTTTAAAATGGAAAAACAGTAATAAAATATCATCAAGCTTCGATTAAAGGGCAATTTTTTCCCAAATACATGACACGGTATGGTGGTACGGAAACCTCGGTGCGCAAGTCCAACTCACACTTGGCCGGTTTTTATTCATTGAAAAACTTCTTTTCAATCAAGAAAAACGTTGAAACCCTCTTTGTATGATACCTAATAAATGAACGATACATGTTAATTTCATGCATACATTTTATGTTATTGCGATTGTTTACCGATTGAACTATTTAATCTGAACATAATCTGGTTTTAATAAATGTGCAAAGATTTTCGGGTTTTCGCTATAACAGGAAATTGCGCCTATGGGATGCACCTTTGTATTTTTTATGTTATCGTAGAATATTTTTAAAGTAAAGTTAATAATACGCCGCTGAGGTTTTGTTTTGTAAACATTCAAACAACAAAAATGTGGCTTCAAGAGAACTTTAACAAACAATCGTTTTTTTGAGTAAAAAATAAACAATTATGCTCATTTATCAGTCACCATAAAAAAACGTAGTTGGTAACTTGTTAACTTTATTTGGTTTTCTTTGGTTAACAACAAGAAACAAAGATAGACAAAAATTCTTAGTTCTTGTAAAGTAAATTGTTACAAAGGTAGTATCTACCTCTATTTAGGTTATGGATTCGTGATTGATATTATGTCTCCTATCATCATTACGAAAACTTTTTTGTTTCAATGAAAACCCACAGTCTGCGGCTAGCCAGACGCCAGCTAAAGTAAGTGAAAAGTTATAAGATACAAAAGGATATGGATAGATACCAGCCTACTCCACCTAAACAATAACCCAGGTACTACAGCAACCGAGTGGTCATTTCGCCCATCTAGTAAGATTGAATGTGCCACTGGATGCTATAAAAATCATCTCATTGCGTAGATGTTATTCACCGTTAATATTTATTAAGTACCTACTTACAGTACACATTTTTTTTTTTTTGTGTTTCTTTACCATGATTCTTCTCCAGGAATGATCAGAGCTAGTGAAGCTGGACCAAAAAAGGTAGCTAGATTTTTAGCATTAGATAAAAGTAAGTAGGTACATATTTTTTTACTTTTGATAATATTTTGACGGTATTTATTTATGGCTTATTGAATATAACCTTTTGACTTTGAATTTGAGGCCTTAGTTTTAACAAGATTTGACGTTCTTACCTTTTAACGCCATTGTAGGCAACAAAGCCAACGCCTGTATTAGAGACCAAAAACAGGGCCACAAGTCCTTCATTCCGATCACCAAAAACTGTTCAAAGGGTCATCATCCAAACGGGCACATTCTTAATTAGAAACAGTCTTGGAGTACACACTACAATCCATTTCTCTGTTGCCAGTCACTTTTTTCTATTAAATATTTATTGTTTTTCAACATTTCTGAGTTGCCAGTCACTTTATTCTTTTTATTTGTTTGTTTTTAAGAGATAGAAATAAGAGTTCGATTTTCAATAAAAGGTCGAGATTAAAAACTAATTTGTGTGTTTTGAATTATTTATGACGTGTTTGTTTTTTTCTTCCGTTTATATTACGAAGAAAAGAATTCTACCGGCTTTAGTATGCAAATAACACAAACCAAATAACTGAGACACTATGTTTTTACGCGAAACGAGTCGCTGAGACTCTCTCCTCAATTAGGATAATTTCTTTTGTGAATAATGTAAAGCCAAGACTGCCGTACGTGGCTCGAATAGTTTCAATCCAGAATAAAATATTTAAGTCACCTCTTCCGTTTACCAAATATTTATTATCCAACAAAATTGGTCCTTCCAAGTCACTGTCGAGCCGCACATTTCACAGTTAAACGCTCAATTATTTCAAGAAACGTGATCGTAATCGAATGAGGACTCTAACGCGATTAATTTAAGTTACATTTTATTTCCCGCAACAAGTCGTCGTATCCTTGACGTCATTGTAGCGAACGCGGGCGCTCCCTACGCCGGTTCGTAGCACACTGATCGTTGTCGTAGCACACAGGCGTAGCGGGTCTACGAAAGGTCGTAGCGTTGCTACGTTTTATATGAAAGGCTAGGCTTACGCTGCCGTACGCCACATTTTGATGGCCTAATGCCCAGCTCCTAAATATTTTCGACTTAGCGTGAAGATAAAGTAACCGTATAGTTTTAGGCTTTTAGGCCGTTTTGCACCACTTCTTAAATGCCACTTAAGTCGCCATTTAAATCGACTTTTGTATGAAGATTTTAGTTAAATGCTGTTTAAACCATATTTAAGAAAGTGGTGCAAGACGGCCTTAGTTTTTAGGCTGCTTTTGCGCCCAGAAAAAATATTAGTGACCCTAAAATTATCAATCGTTTCGTAATTTAACACGAGACAGTAAAGGTATTAAGGTTTATTTAATCGTTTTTAACCTCGATTGATCTTTCTTCAAATCAAAGTTATTTTGGATCTATGTTTCGTTATTAATATAATCACCTACTATTTTTTATACATTTCAAGGACGAGGATAAAATGGTTAGAAAAAGCTTTACTATAGAATGTAAAACAGTTATTCCATATTTCCAGCAACAGTAAAGGTTGTTCATATCTTTTGACACGGCTAAAAGTTTTTGTTTAACCGCACCTTTCGAGAATTTTTCGTATCTAAAAAAATATGAATTTACCGTAATGTTGTCATAAAGACAAAATGGCGGCTTCAATATTGTTTTTTGTTTCTTTAAAGTGCTCTGGATTGCAAGTTTTTCCTTTTTCTACATTTTATTTATTTTGATATAAAGTTGGCCACATCTTAGGGTATATCTTATTGTTCGATTGGGGCCCTTATACCGCGCGCGGTAAGAGCTGCCATGGGGTATCTGTGACTGTGTCTGACGGTACAATAAAGAATATTTGAACGAGCAAGCGAAGCGAGCGAAGTTCTTCGAGTCTACTTGAACGATCCGGCGTTTGTATGTATGTATGTATGTTTGTATGTACGTATGTTTGTATGTATGAATGTTCGTTCGATGATAATTTGAGTAAATTTAGTTGAATCGTCCAGAAATTTGGTAGGCGAGTAAATGAGGCAAAGATAATTTTTAAGTTCGAACATGAGCCAAATCGGTCGAGGGGTTACTGAGATATGGGGTCGCGAGTTCGTAGTTCGGGGCGAACCACTAGTTTATCTTTATCTTGAGGTCACTATTCCTTACCACCTTACCTTACACCAGCTTGCATGCTGAATGGCACTGTGTAGCCGGACCTTTAGGTTAAGCTCACGTAGTAGGTTGACTCACTGGCTGAGAGTAGAGGTACCAAAATAATAGAAACAGAAGGAAAAGGAGAGGACGACGCTTTGATTTAGCTACTAAATAATGTTTCCTAGTTATAAAAGAGAAAGATGCAATAATTAAGTAGCCTATGCAGTTCGCTCCGTACTGTGAACTCGCGATGTGCGATGTGTAAAATTTTTCTAACACCCTTCGCGAGGGCAGCGCCCATTGCTATAAACTTTACAACCCTATATCTCGGCAACCCCTCGATTGATTTGGTTCATGTTCAAAATTGAAAATTCGGTAAATTTTAGTTACCCGCCTACCAAATTTCATAGCGATCCCAGCAAATTTACTTATGTTATCGTCGAACGAACATTCATACACATACAAACATACGCCGGATTGTTCTAGAAGACTAGGAAATCTTCTCTCGCTTCGCTCGCTCGTTCAAATAGGCATGACCCATTCTTCTGTGGTAGTAAAGCAAATATAGTTTGGTGGAGAGTGGACTATTTGTGTCCACCACTTTGATTCGCTGTCAACATGTCAATGGATAGTGTTTAGAGTAATAGTACAGTCGCACATAACGTTTTAATTGACTAAAAAGGTTACCAATTCCCCTTTTGATATGTTACGTACGTACGTAATTCCGCACAATATAAAAACGAGAAAACGATTCATTTCTATTAATTTCAACTGATCTTACAAGAGTTTACGGGCACATTTCATGGTATTTTTTCGTCGTTTGACAATTTAATGAGGCTGTAGAATATTTACTATAGCGATATTTTTAAATAATGCAAAAAAAAATTTTTTTTTGTATCTTTGCTGTGGTTTAGGTTAATTTAAAAACTTAGGTCTTTATATGTAGAATTACGTTATTTATAACATATCAAAAGTACCGATAACCTTTTCCTTTTTTACCTTGTCCTCTTTCGTGGATTGAGTGGTTAACTAATTTACGTTACGGGTCAACAATTCATGCAGGTAGCAGAAAATACTACCGGTCTACTACCGCCGATTGCCTCTTGTGATTAAGACAGTAAAGTTGCGCGCCGCGGTCAGTTCCCTAGCGTTTGGAGTTAAAAGAGCATCCACCGAACTAAATCCCATAGAATCCGCATTACGTATAAAATCACAATAAAAACTTGTCCCTACAGAAACAAAAGATATCAGCAATAGAACAATACGAAACATCATTTCGACCATACGTCTAATATTCGAATGTCAACCTTATCGCATTAGTGTACAGTTTTACTTTAATTGCATGGACTACCAGCAAATAAGCTCCCAAAGGCAATTTGGGCATCTATTTTTCCAGACACATTTCAGAGTTCTATGTTGCATCTAGTTTTATCCTTGATCGAAGAGAGCATCGCTTTTAAATAAAAGCACAATTTTGTTACAATGCAAATCGATCCAGAAGTATTAGGAAAGATGAAAGCATTGCGTCGCTCGGAATTGCATAATTTTTGGCTGATAATACCTAAAAATACTTAACAAAAATAATTACCGACTCACATCAACACAGATACAACCCTAAACACCGTGTCAAACTAAACCAAACTCCATCAACGGAAACTAATTCAAAGAATCATCGACAAGAACACCAATATAGATTTGCCGAACCATATCTATTGGCAGTAACGAGCGAACCCGGGATGCCATTACATAATACGGCGAGATATATACGTCGATACGACGCCAGTCATCTCATCAAAGAGGGTATATAAATGAGATCAATTCCCACCACAGGCTGGGGTACTAGGGATTCTGGATCGCGGTGGAAAAGTTGCGATCGAGAATTGCTCGCCTGGGGCCTTAGCCTGTAACACAATGGCGTATCAATGGCGTCCCAGGTAGAAGGACAAAACCGGGATTTTTTCCTTGCTCTCCTACAACCAGCGAACTAATCGTCTAGAATTAGACTCATAAAAATCTCTGCTGTACTACAAAAACATTATAAGGACCGACACTGTACCGGCAGCATTAATAAATCGTAATTGAAACTGTCAACCGGGAGCCCATTTTGGCACCATTATGTTACAGGCTAGGGGCCCTGGTTGTCTTCTACTGTAAAGGTCCAGCGGAGGTAGCATGACTTTTATCGAGGCGGATTTTTCCAACAAAATGGCGGCCATTTTGTTGATTGATAAATCCGCCTCGATAAAAGTCATGCTACCTCCGCTGGTTGCGGTTGGTAAAAGGTACCATTAAATCATTAGATACATTACAATAGATATTTTCAAAGCGTGGTACTTCCTTTGATTCATCTATCTTTAAAGCGCTTAAAACCCAATGGAAAAGCGCTCACAGCCCTATGGAACTAGCCATTAGCCATTCTTAATCGATTTGGAAAGTTAAGCAACTTCGGGTGCGGTCAGTCTGTGGATGGGTGACCGCTAGTGACAATAATATATGAACGCTTCGTGCTTCGGAAGGCACGTTAAACCGTTGGTCCCGGTTATTGTTGAATAATGGCCTAAAACCTCTGACACCAAGGGTGGCCACTACCTCATACGATTACCTACCAATCCATCTATATAAATGGATGAAAGCACCATTCGAACGCTGCGGGCTTACCCAGCACCTATACCATCCTCTTAGCTTAGTCAGACCAGTCCACAAGAAAGACAAGGTAACTAGTGGTTCGCCCCGAACTTCGAACTCGCGACCCCATATCTCAGCAAACCCTCGACCGATTTGGCTCATGTTCGAACTTAAAAATTCTCTTTACCTCCTTTACCCGCCTACCAAATTTCATGGAGATCCGACTAAATTTACTCAAGTTATCGTCGAACGAACATTCATACATACATACATACAAACGCCGGATTGTTCCAGTAGACTCGGAGAACTTCGCTCGCTTCGCTCGCTCGTTCAATTACGAGCAAGACAATTACTAAGCCATGGGTTACCATACGATGTTAATCTTTACGGTTGGTGAGTGGATAAGTACTCATACAAAAAAATATATTATGTTCCGTTTTCAATGTTTCTATGATCAATATAAATTAGCTATGCAAACAGTTGGGATAATTGCGCGATGTCGTGTGGCTTACAATCAAAAGAAGGAAGGAAGGCGATGTTTTATGAGTTTAATGTCAGTTCTAATTAATTTATGTTTGAAACAAATGCAAATTTATTCGGCTTCCTGACGCTATCACATAACAACGTTACAGTTAACGCAAAATTCTGTATTCATATTGACATCCAAAAGTATGTTGAACATTGTATAAACTTTTTCTATTAACTCATGTCTCAAACACATCAATGTCGTTGTGATAAGTTAATAGAAAAAGTTTCTTTATAAAAGTGATCAGTCAAGCGATTCGTTATCATTGTAAAAGCAACTTCATATTTTTTTTTTTCATTTTAGTTTTACTTGGAGCCTTGGTAGAACAATGGACTCGGAAACGAGAGACCCCGGTTCGGTTCCCGGTCCATTATAGCCTCAAACGCGAAAATCGCCAATCCGCAATGAGCACGCGTGATTACGCTCGGAATGCGTACGTACACAGATGTACGTTCAATACAGGTGTACGTCATAATCCTAAACGGAAGAGTCAAGCTTGAACTCTCTCACTGAGAGAAAGCCTTTGCCCGGCTAGTAACTACATCTTACTTTTTAGTTTTGCTTCACAGAGCCATCGAGGCGCAATCAATGGTTGATGTCGCGCGCTCTACGATACCTCGCCATTTTATATGTCAATCTAGACTTTATTGGACAAATAGTGTCCTTTCCCTTACCTACCACTGAACAGAGTTTCCATCTTGGATGGCTACATGAGAAAATCTGAATATGTGACACTTTACAGCGCTTGATAGAGACTGTTGGATGTCGAATTCTCAAATTATTTCGAATTCCAAAGCTATTAGCCGTTATAGCCTTTACCTAGCTATTTGCCTTTCCTGTGGGCTAGGCCGACAAAGCCGTCAGGATGGTACAGACAGATGCTGGGCAAGCCTACTCCATCTTAAACAATGTCCCAGGAACTGCAGCGCCGAGTGGTCTCTTCACCCATCTAATGTGAGTGAAAGTGTCTCTTGATGCTTTAAAGATTATGTCATTACGTACATGCAAAAATGCCACAAAAAGGCCTTTATTTCCATCATCGACCATCATCACTGCACGACAGAGCGAGAGAGAACACAGCCTCTTCTGCTCGCACACCTGTGTAGGTGAATCATGAATAGGAGGAGTTTCTCAACATCGCCAAGACAAATGATAGCGCAGTATCGGAGCAGAAAAAACCTACCTCGTTTCGTTCAGGCGAGAGAGGCATCAATTTGTTGCAAGAAAATTGATGATATAAAAATGTCGCAGATATTAAGCACTTCTATGTCTGTGTCTTGAAGATATTATTTTATCCGTTTCTGCTAAAGCGTGATGCATAGTTCAATTAAAGGTGTGTGTTCTCCAACCTTAAACATTTGAGGCCTTATAGAGCATACAATAATTGGGCTTATGAAAAACTCTACAAAGAAAATACACATAAATGGTCATTACTTTGAAATCTACTTTACATAAAATACAATTTTATTTCTTTTATAAGTAGGTAAGTAAGTTAATGAAATCTGTCTTTCTTAATGTAGCCTTGGTATAAATAGAAAAAAAAGTTTTACTTTCAAACTGAAGGTTTTTATTTGTATTTGTGAGCTGTGAACCTGTGACGTATCAATTGTTAAACCACTAACACTAACCTAGCCAACACAACATGCATCCTTGCATTCATATTCCTCCAAGTTCACTGTGTCAGCGTCAAACATAAATTAGCGAAAACCCCATAAATATAAATCGCGAAGCACCCATAAAACATTTACTTAAGGGCAAACTCTTGGGCACATAAAGCCTTGTATCATAACTGTTAAGTTAGTTTCGTATGTATTAAGTTAGCAACATTGTGCGAACTTTTGTCATTAGTAGGGGGCCACTCGCTAGGTGTGGAGGGGCCATTATATCTAGCGGCCAAGGCAGGTGGGACCTACTCATTTACTGATTCAAGCGATAAGCGGTAGCGGTCGAGTTTGCGTTTGACTTGAGCCTTAATTTGATAAGGCGTCAGTCAGGGTTAGCCAACTAATTGACATTTCCAAACAATTTTTGACGTTAACTCCTAGTTAACGGACTAACCTTGGTTCACGCAAGTGGACCTAACTCTAGTGAGAGGATATTTTAGTTGTTACCTCGTAGGCTAAATAATAACTCTAGTTTTGTATTTCGTAAACGGTTAAACTTACTTGTCGGTGTAGCCGACTAGTTTCGGTTCTCATTCGGAGACCTTAATCATGGAGCTGAGACGGCCCTCGCGACGCCGTGGCCAGTCTCAGACTGCATGTCACTAGGCGCCGCGCGCGCGCTGACAGTTCCGGTGCGGGGGGAAGGGGCGGGGGCGGCAGCGGGGGCGCGTCCGCCCGCCCACTCACACCGACATAATACAAGTAAGTTTAACCGTTTACGAAATACAAAATGTGCAGTGCTTACGAAAGTTAAGGTGTAAAAATAACTCTAGTGGTTAGATTCGTTCTAGTGGACTGCTGGCTTAGCGTGGGCAGCTATATCGAGGCTTATTACTCGATATAACTATGACTATACCGGTCTGTGTAGATCAAAGGCGTGAAAGAGACGGATACTGACGGAAGACCAGTGTTCGAGTGGTCCGTCTCTCCAGCACATGCTGAGTCAGAGCTCGTTTAATAATTCGTTTTTAATGTTTGTTTTTGTGCAGAGGCAGATAGAGATGTTGACTGTCTTTCTGGCGTACAAGGGATCCCTAATTGATATTTTCTTTGTTTTATTTGGTGCTCTCTGTATACACGTGTGTGTGGTTTTTGCAAATAAATGATATACAAATAAAAAAATACAAATACACGACCTAAGTGAGACAGATACGGTGCATTGATTTTTTACTATTTTTAAGTAATTCAACAAACCATGTTGTATTCATGATTTTCAAAATATCGACAATGGTGTATAATACCTAGTTATAATTTTTCAAAGTTCCGCTGCTTGGTTTTCTGCATTTCGCCTTTCCACCAAATCTACATAATTAAATTCCGGTGCTTAATCCCTTCTACCTGTTAATTATGAAGTTATAAAGAGTAGCGTTTAATATGTTTATTACCTTGAGGCGGAATAAGGTTGGTATGGAAACCGAATATCAAGGCTGAAGGGTTAAACTTTAATTCTGTAATCTGGATTTTACAATATCGTTCTAAATTCCCCACTGTAGAATGTAGATAGACAAAATTCATTTTAATTTGTATATTTTGCCTTATTCCTAGGCTTTTTTTGCTAGCCTGAATTTTTTATGTCCCACTACTGAGCAAAGGCCTCCCCTCTCGTCTTCCACACAACTATCTCCTGGGTTATGAGTCAATAATTATATTCAAGGCGTCAGCAAGGGGTTAAGATTTTGTAACAGCAATTGTGGCTCTTAAATTTCTGGTTTTCATCAAGCAAGCAGCAATTGGGACAAAAAGTAATGGTAGTTATTTATATGAGGTAGTGGCCACTCCTAGCGTCAGAATTTGTAGGCCACCCAAAATGTAATGCTTCACCAAAGTGGGATGTAAGTTTTTAAAATTTTTGCTCAATCAATGAAACAAAAACCTGCCCTGACAAGCAACGTTCACCCTCTAAATTCAAGTAACTTTTTTATATTCTACGAGGTATCAATTGTTGGGCGAAGAATGCACTAACTGTCCATTCAAAGTGAATTCCTGAAGTTTTCAGATTGATTGCCTGGCTCAATAGAGCAAGGAAATAATATAACAAAGAACAAACGTTGATATTTTCCATCGTAACATTCTCTAGTAAGATGTAACCTGTAAATTTTACATGCCCCGCTAGCTGGGCAAAGGCCTTCTCTCAGAGAGAGAGCTTGAGCTAAGACGAAATACGACGCATAACTAGCGCCGCCAATGAAAAAAAAAATTATACCTTTTTTTCATTGGCGGCTTCGAGTGTTGTGCTTCGTATTTTGTCTAAATCAACACGCGTGCTCAATGTGGATTAGCGATTTTCACTTTAAAGGTCTTTAATGCCGCATACGCTTAGGTTTCTTCACGATGTTTAACTTCACCGCTAGTGAGTGGTATTGCTACTACAAATTCACAAATGTACGTACCTTTGAAAATAAACAAAGTCATATGTACATGCCCGCACCGGGAATCGAACCTGGGTCTCTCGCTTCCGAGTCCATGGTTCTACAACTTTACTAGGCCACCACCGTTTCTCTCGCATTTTCTACTTATACAAATTTTGCGCACGTTTTCGGGGTACCTACAAGTACATAGGTTGATTACGCAAAGCGACTTATGTGCCCAGATCCCCAAAGTAAACAAAGTCGGGTAAACAGTAACATTTAAGTACGTTTCACTGTTGCGGTGCGGTATAGCGGTTAAGAATCCCCTTGCACCAAATGCTAGGCCTGCTAACTGCTCAACTTAGCCCTATTATGTCGAAACAAGTTCCATTGAAGCGTCTCACTACGTCGCGCGTATACATTTACGTATATTAGTCGCACGTAAAGACGGATTTCTACTCTTAAGATGAAATCTCCATTGTTACTAGTGCATACCTCCATTGTACCTATGTCGACTTTTTAAGTGATTAAGGGTGGTAATAATAGTCGTCAGCTCAAGCTCGAGCTCAAGTAGTTGATCTCAGTAAACAAAATCACCGAACAAAAGCTCGAGCTTGAGTAGCTGTCAGCGTATTAATAGACACTAGCTCGAGCTTGACATTAACATTAGCCAAGGTCTCAAGTCAGTGATATTTTTTTCTGAGATCACCTACTTGAACTCGAGCTTGAACTGACGACTGTTAATGCCACCCTTAGATGGGCAAGATGTCGTTGTTGTATGTTGATTAAAGGAAGAAGACGTAGGCTCTGAATCAGAATGTGGCCAGCATTTATGACAAATCCCGTAAGAAATTAAAAGAGCAAGAGCCATTTGGGCATTTTTCAAAGTAGAAAATCACGCCATATTTAAGAATGAAAAATCCTCACCAAGTCGTGACACTTTGGAAAGTTAATTCTCTATTTTAGCTTTCACTGTACATTGTACTGTACGTTTCTCGCAATCTTTGTTATGAGTCTGAAGTTTTCTGGTTAATTTGTATTGTATTGTTGTAGAAATCTATGACTGTTGTAGATTCTTATAAAAATAGGGTAATAATTATTGTCTCATTTTGTAATTTTGAACACCGACTTCTAAACAGATTTCTTCGGACGTCCAAATTTTGTCGAAAAGTGATCCGTTCTTAAGATAAGACTACATACAGCTAGAGTACCCGGATGAAAAGAATTTATGAGAATCTGCCTCAGCCGTTAGATAGAAATACTGTTTATACGTTACATAAAAAACTTACACTTACTTCAAACGAAATTGTATTCGATTACCTATTTGACGGAGTCAGAAAGAATAAAAAAAACAGCTTCTGACCAAGTATTATGTTAAGGCCCAAACCTAGGCATAACTAGCGCCGCCAATGGAAAACAAATCATATCTTATTTTTGGATGCGTTTTTTGCTAATAATTAGCCGTTTTCAACTGACAGTTAAAAGCTGATTTTAAAATGCTCGCTAGATGGCGCAGAAAATACGGCTACTTAACGGCAGTCAAATAACGCTTTTTCCCACAGATTCACAGATTAGAAAGTACTAATACTAAAGATACACAAACACCACAGATAAGAATCAGGCTAGCCATGTTCAATCGGTAAAAATGCAGTGTCATATATTTGCAATTTTTATTCTTAAAAGCAAAAACATAAATGGTTTTGGATAAATATAGAATAGGTAAGGTAGGATATTGACATCAACTACGTGATGCGATAAAATTTGCAAGCAATGAATTGTGTTTCTGGTTATGATTATTACAGTTTACGGTAATTTGTCATACCATTGGCAACACTGATGAAATTTCAACTGACTGCCGTTATAGTGCCGTATTTTAAGCGCCATCAGTGGAGAAAAAAATAACTACGTTTTTTTGTTTTGAAAACGGCTAATTCTTCATTAGGTTATCAACGCGAGACTTAACTATTTTTAGGACCTAAGGTTTAGATTCCATATTCTAGAACCTATGAATGAAATTCTTTATCGCCAAAAGTCCAAAAGGCCACACGCATCTAAAAAGAATATATGTTTTTTTCCATTGGCGGCGCTAATTGTGCCTATTAAATACTAAATCGTGTTATGAATCCCGTTGCCTTACTAACAAGAATACGATCGCTAGATTATTTATTTTCTTTACAACATTCGCTAACCGTGAAGGCAAACATCGTGAGGAAACCTGAGGGTATGAGGCTTATACTCTCAAACGCGAAAATCGCTAATCCACATTGTTGCATTGAGCAAGCGTGGTGATTAAGCTCGAAGTCTCTCTATGAGGGGAGGCCTTTGCCCTGCTAGTGGGACATGTACAATTGTACGCTACACCTTACCTTTTTTACAACAAAATAGATTTTTCCTCACATCCGGCCCTAAAATCGAAAATCCCTGAAATCTCTCCGATTGCCGTGACCCTACCCGTGAACCCTGCAAGACCTGAGTAAATAGAGCTAAGCAGTCTCAGGGAGTCGTAACAAATCGTCTACTTAACTGTGATCTACACTCCTTAACCCCAACTTGGGACCGGCGTGAATCAAAATCACCGCAAGCTCCTTGAGGGGATGTCCCATTATGGGCTACCACGCTCGCATTTGCCGCTAGAGGCGCTGGTGCAGAGCGAGGTCCAAAAATGTAACTGAATTTAGATAGATAGATAGATAGATAACTCTTTATTGCACACTAAAACTACAGGGTGCACTCTAAGTCGATAGCGAAACTTTAAGTAGGCTACTTTTACTAGGTGGCGAAAAAAATGGACTGAAAAATATCAGCTATGTTCCATACAAAAGGTCGACTCAGTACTGCGCCAAATGTTTGAAACAGCTGATATTTTCTTCGCTCCATTTTTTTCGCCACCTAGTAAAAGTAGTTTGTATTGATCAGTAGACAGCCTACTTAAAGTTCCGCTATCGACTTAGAGTGCACCCTGTATTTACAAGGGAAATTCTCAAAACTAATTAGTAAGCATACAATTTGCCTCCTTATCACTAAAAGCGATCTCTGCCAGGCAATCATTTTCTATGGGCTACTTAGGGTATATTTCTAAATTAAATAATGTTGTGAATATTCAGCAATACCTGAGATTAAGTATGGCAAATAGTTGTTCTCCCGCTACTAACTGCTGCTTTGAAACAATTTTATCTTTCAGAAAATTGTGTTACTTTTTTTTCGATCACTATCGCTTGCTCGATCTGTTTTATTAGTTTTAAATTTACACTTTCTAGTTTGTTATTTACAGATCAACGGAGTCTCAACAACTAAACTAGAAGTTCCCAGCCTTGTACGACAAAAAAGATATACTGAACACATACGTTTACACTTTCAAAGTCAAAAAAAGCTAACTTTCAACCGCGGGCCAAAAAAATTTTTTTCCCATACTCGGCGAAGTCTACTCTATCAGCTTACCAACTCTCAGCTTTGTACGTACAAATATCTCGATTGGTCACCAGCCCCTCTACCCTTGACGCATTTTTCCAATACGGCCGCAATATGGCGCAATTTACAAAATTTAATATTTTACAAATTAAGACGCATTTTGTGTTTTTATTGAATAAAACAGCTTTACCTTTGAATAAACATTACGAAGTATATAAAATCAAAGCATTACTATGCGAATTCAAAGAGAAATTAATTTTAAAACTTTTTCAATTTGATCGCAATAGCGTCAAGGGTAACCCCCCTCTCAACCTATAAGAGCTATCACCTTGTCAGCCTTACTCGACGGTGGCGCCAACTAGTAAGCACTAAAACGGTAGACTTCATTGGCTATCGATCGAAAAAACTTACGCCTTACATCTAGGAGAGGTTATTTTACACGAGGGGCGTTCAATAAGTAGTGAAAATCCTACTATCCTACTTCCTACTATCCTACTTTCCTACTTATACATATAAATCCCCGACGACTTGATCACCCTAACACCTAACGCTGCCAGATGGCTAAGAGAGCTGGATGTTCGCTTGTGATGTGTTTTAGTTTTGAATGTGTCTTATTTTATCTGTTGTATTAATATAATTTTGTGGCCATACGAATAAATAAATAAAAACTAATATAATATTATATTTGCGAAAGTTTGTAAGTGTGGATGGATGAATGGATGGATGGATGATTGTTATTCTTTCACGCTGAAACGGCTGAACGGATTTCGATGAAATTTGGAATATAGAAAGCTTAGACATCGGAGTAACACATAGGCTACATAATTATCACGCTTTTACACTTAGGAGTAAAGTAAAGCATATATCCTTTTTCTTTAGTCCACGCGGACGAAGTCGTGGGCAAATGCTAGTGAGATATAAATTCCTTGGAAAGAAAAAAATAAATAGCATGTTTTGTAGCGAGTGTTCTTAGATATTATGGTCTATCAAAGCAGCTGTTTATGCGATATGCTTTATTTTTATTTTTATGTAGCTTGTATTATAGTATAGATTATTATAGATCCTACTGCAGGGCAAAGGCCTGAGTTATGCTTATTAGAAGCTAAAATATGAGGGGTATTTTATATATTTTTTTAATTTAGCAGTTATTGTTTGATGAGATATCAGCCTTAGACTGTCTCTAAGGAAAAACTTCGAACCTAGAGCCACAACTATTTAATACTCGTAGGTAGTCCAGCTTTTGAAACGCCCTTTAGATAACTCTATGAAGTAAGTTCGGACTTCTTTAGGTATAAATAGAGACGACCCTTAGAGTTGTAAGAGATTTGTAAAGCTGATTGCCTATTTATTTTGAAAACACTGTAACGGCTAGACGAAATTCGTAGAAACTGGTATCATACTAAAAAAAATCTCACTTCGCTCGCTCCTTCAATAAGCGTCTAAAACATACCTTATTCCCTCAAAGTGAAAATCGTCATAATCTCTTTCTCCAAGATATGCCCTATTCCTAGCTTGTGTTGGTTACAGGCTACATTCTCTGTCTTTTTTAAGGCTCCCCCCACACAGGCGCGTTTTTATCGGTCGATGCGTTATTGCGATATCTGTTTTCAGTACATTTTGTATTAGGATGGCCATGGAGTTACACACTGCTGCTATAAGTAACGCCGCAATGGAAGAAAAACGTTCCTAATACAAAATGTACTGATAACAAATATCGCAATAACGCATGCGATATACCATCGAGCAATAAAACGCGCCTTTGTGAATAAACCCCCGACATAAAAATAGAGGTGTTATAAGTTTGACCGCTATGTGTGTCTGTGTGTCTGTCTGTGGCACCGTGTAGCTCTTAAACGGGTGAGGTGAACCGATTTCATTATCATCATCATCAGCCTATTGACACCCATTGCTGAGTAAAGGCCTCCGCCACCGCTCAAGATCCTGTGCCTGATGCAACCACAGCTTTCCGGCTACTTGGCCTGTGTCTGGCTGGTGGTCTCCCAACCGATCCAACCGAGACGGAACGAGACGGATGCGGTTATTTCATTTGAAAGCAGGTTTACTAGCGAGTATTCTTAGAATGTTTTATCAAAATCGGCTCAGCCGTTTATGAGATATGCTAATTTGAAGCTAAAATGTCGGGAGTTTTCCTTTTACTTATCTACTAAGTACATTATTCTGATCCGACCAAACGCCTCGCGCGGATTCACCCCGCTGTATCACAAATGCTAATGCCGTATTGAAATATCGCATAATGTGTATCGGAACCGTGAATTCCGGAGCGTAATATATTAGGCGACCAGCCTGTTGACCTCCCAGCCCTCCATGGATTTCTACTAAAAGCGACGCTGGCGGGGGCTCAGAATAAGGTTTGGAAGGTCTGAAAACATTGGTCGGTTGTCAGCCTTAGAAACCGGGGGCTGCTTAGGCATCTGAATATTTATAACGTATTAGTCGAACGTCGCTTCGGGTGGTATTTGTATTGAGATGCAGCGGTGGTTCAGGGAATTGTATCAATAGCACAGTGAAGTGTATTGAGTTATTGAATTGCGGGGGCACAGAGTATTACCATATTTAACTTAATGCTTGTAAGTAAGTGTACTCATTAATCTCCAAATCAAACTCTATAAGACTTAAGGCTGCGTATAAGGCTAACTAGCGCCACCAATGTTGAAAAAGTCATATCTTCCTTTTGAAGAAGTTTCTGAAAAAATCCTAAGATGAGCCCATGCGCCATGCTTTTCTAGATTTTTAAGTGTAGATACCCAACTCAATTTTTAGTCTTAAGCTAAAAAAATATCGATAACCGCCAAAAACGGCCGTTGTTGGCGGTTATCGATATTTTTTTAGCTTAAAAGTAAATTTCAAAGAGGGTATCTACACTTAAAATCTAGAAAAGCATGGCGCATGGGCTCATCTTAGGATTTTTTCAGAAACTTCTTCAAAAGGAAGATATGATTTTTTCAACAATGGTGGCGCTAGTTAGCCTTATACGCAGCCTTAAGGAGAGTTTAAAGGTCCCTTAAGTCCGGCTACACGCTTCGTTGTACTTGCAAACGTTTTCTCTTGATGCAGTATTTATTCACGAATTGATGAGTTTAAAACACGCGATACGCCAAAAATGTTGGAATTGGCCTTTTGCGTTTTTGGTCACATGCGTCGGACGGATTGTGTCGATCCATTGCCTTTATTTTAGTAATTTAGATCCATTCGTGGTTCATACTGCATGCTTTTATGATACAAAATAGCATTAGGTTTAAATAAAAAAATGGTTTTTGCTCATTGTTGTAAGGTTAAAAAAATCACGAGCGAATTTTTTCACCGTATATTTTTTTATATTAATGTACAGCATGGGTTAGTGCTTTAGAAATTACAAAAAAGGAGATTTTGCCGTTTTATTTAGGTAATAAATGCAGTCGATAGAGTCGCAATATTGAAAAATAGCGTCAAATCGTATAGGCTGAAATTTTGACAATCGTATTTTGCTGAAGTTTGACATGCGAGTTATCAGGCAATATTTGAGGAAAGATTGAAAATACATCTTTTTGACTTCTTCAATCTAATCAAGACGTCAGCTTTAGGTAAATAAATGGACAAAGATAAGTAAGTTTCAAAACATGATGTTTTATTGAATACCGATGATTCGTGATTCACATTATACTTATCTGCGTCTTTATCATACACCTGTGTTTTACCAGAGCAACTACCACGAGTGCTTTCTGTCACTGTCACTGAAAGTGATAAGTTGGATAAACAACCTTTCGCACTCGTGGTAGCTACTCAGATTATCTTTATTTGTGGCTCAATAAACCCCTTTGCTAAAACACGTTTTGTAAGTTTTTATCCAAATTCGGACTTATTATTAAAATGTTCATACATAGTATTCAGAACAATTTACAGCAGCGCGTTTATCAAAAGTATTTGAATACATTTTTGGGGTTCAACAATTCACTTCACACTCCATTTTAGAATATTTTTCACTTCTTCACATCTTTTAATTACAACACTTGGTGCTAAGTTTTCCTTAACATACGTGACGAATTTTAAATACACGCTAAAAAAATACCTACACTCTCAGAACAGTGTAAACCCTTATTTGTCAATAAATGAAGAGTGTGACTGTCTTAGTCATACGTGTATTCACCTCTGAAAAAAGTTCCATTTTCATTTTCAGATGTCTCCTCTGTAACCGGCGGCGTCGTCGTCGGCGGAACCGTCGAGTCAGTTGTAGTTTCTGGTATTAGCGTCGGCGGAATGGTAGTATCTTCAGTTCCCGTTGAGTCGGTGGTATTATCTGGCAGTAGCGTCGTGGTCTCAGCACCATCAAGTCTGCCGTTACAGTCGCTCAGTCTGTCCTGGAGCCTATTCCTTTGTCCAGCCATGGCCAGTGTTGAGACGAAAAGGCAGAAGGAGAGAAGGCTGAGGAGCACGATCACTTTGTTGTTCAGACACCATGTCAAACAGCTCTGGAAGAAGTATTTCCAATTCATGGTGGATTAGTGCGCGTTTGTTCCTCGGTTGGGTGCGGTACTGAATTGATGGTACGATGTCGATGTGTTTCCATTGAGCCACGCTATCGGCTCTCTAGAGATATTGAAATAGATAATGGCTTTATCTCCTTCGATAGCAGGACGGAGTTCTTTTTTATCATCGATTTATTGGATGTTTGTTTCGAGCTTGGATTTGATATAATGATTCCGGGAATAGCGAAAATTCTACTTCTATTTTGTAGGTTTATTTTTAGTATTTAATTATTGTGCAATAGACACAAAATAATGACGGATTACAATAATCGATCTTGATGATTAATTACCCCTTTGCTGCTTGTGCTTACGTTTCAATAATTACTCATTGAAATTAGTTGCAGTTATAGACAAAGAAAACAAACCGACGCAATCAATCATAAAACAAGCGTGATAGAAACATTACGTTGGTTTAATCGGATTTGATAAAATTGCTATAATTAGGGTTCATCGTCATCATAGCCTGCTGGGTAAAGGCCTCTTCAAGCTCACTCCACCTCTGGCTGGACCATCTGGATGCCAACCGATCTCTTCCCCTCTCGAGGTCGCCATAGCACAATGGACTTCATCTATCTGCCGTCGGTGCGTCTAGCCAGGGGCCTGTAATGCAATGATGCCAAAGTAGGCTCCCTTTGCTCAATAGGTTGTCAGGAGGCGATGCAAATAATAGTGCTCTTATCTCAAAAGTAGCGAGATACAAGAGCCCACTATCTTTCTCTATTAGGCACATAAAACAGAGGTAAGTTTAACTTCTGTAGTGAATGTTTCGTGGTACACACGAGAGCACGTCAGACTGTACACTGTTGTTGTAAAGTCGCCCGTAAAGTAACCGAGTAGAGTGCTAGCATCTAAGGGTTGACGTGCTGTCGTGTGTACCTGAATGGCACCCAGCCACTTCCCACAGCGGTAACAGAATCGGAGCTGAATAAAGTGGGCATTTTGTTGTTTATTTTCCATCTTGGGCGCGGTGGGTAAGATAGAGTTAGCAGGTTTATGAGGTCTTTGTGGTGGATGCCTAGGTTCGATTCGCGGAGGTTACATGTACTTAGGATGTTTGTATATTTAAAAGTTATGGGTTCTAAATATCTAGCAAAATGTTCACGCGTGCTCATTGCGGACTGGCGATTTTCGCGTTGAGGTTATAATGCCTCATACGCTCAGGTTTCCTCACGATGTTTTCCTTTACCGTTAACGAGTGGTACTGCTACTGCAAATTTACAAATGTACGTAACTTTGAAATGTATTATGGTGCATGCCCGCACCGGGAATCGAACCTGGGTCTCTCGCTTCCGAGTTCATTGTTCTACCCACTAGGCAACCACCGCAAAGGCGAGCGAACGAAGCGAGAGAAGTTCTCCGAGTCTTCTTGAACAATCCGGCGTTATATGTATGTATGAATGTTCGTTCGACCATAACTCGACTAAATTTAGTCGAAATTTGGTAGGCTGGTAAATTAATTTTTATGTTCGAATTTGAGCCAAATCGGTCGAGGGGTTGCTGAGATATGGGGTCGCGAGTTCAGAGTTCGGGGCGAACCACTAGTTATTATACTCAGCATGTCTCCGACCGTAAGCCCTTCAGCCCAAACTCAAAGTTGAAGGCGTGAACTGTCAGAGTGCGATTGCTCGGGCTCCACTTATAATCTCTAAAGCGCGAGCTCATCCGCCCCTGAATCAACAGATGTGGGCTTAACTCGGGGAACTCTCAAATGAGACTTTGATAACACTGAGTGATGTGAGATGAGCCTGTAATAAAGGTCCAAGGTTTTTTCTCTACGTCTTTTGTTTCCAAAATATGCTATACTTATTCAGAATCAGAATCAAAGTTTTTTATTCAATATGCCATAAATCAACTATTTACATTGAACGTCAAAATATTATCTAAAGTAAAATATATATGTATATAGGTATATATATATAAATCAGATACTTATTTATCATAACTACAATATTTGTTATTACTACTAAATTAAAAATGTACAATACTCCCGACATATTCACTTGTAATAAGTATATGTCATAAACGGGGGAAAATCAGATACTTATTTATCATAACTACAATTATTTGTTATTACTACTAAATTAAAAATGTACAATACTCCCGACATATTCGCTTGTAATAAGTATATGTCATAAACGGGGGACACCGATTTTGATAAAACATAATGTAAGGACAGTTGCTAGAAAACTTGCTTTCAAATAAAAATAACCGCATTCAAATCGGTTCATCCGTTTAAGGGCCACAGACCACAAACTTCTGTGTCTACAGCTCACTGAGCCACTAGTGGTGATTGCATAACCACAAACAAGTAAAAGCCGCATTTTATCATAATTCGCCTGCTGTGTTGACAGAAAACATCACAAAAGGTCTGTAAAGGCAACTTTTCACGAGTACATTTTAATACCTCAGCGACACATTTTAAAGCTCATTTTAACACCCAATAAAAAAAAGTTTAATCCGCATAAAGGCGAGAAAACAAAGGTATCCCATTTTCGTTTTATTCGGCGCCAATTTAAAAAGTGTACCTGTTTTTTTACGATCGTACAAATAATAGCTCACTAAGGTGTAATGTAATCAACGTTTACTGGACATGAAAAGGTGAAATGTTTTACTTTTTTATCTGCGCACGTGACAAATCAAAGCCTTTGATGCAAATTACATTGAAGGGGACTTTTATAGAAATAATAAATAATTGTTTTGGTTTTTTTAAGTGTAAGTAGGTATTTTGTGTTAATTCGTTTGGAATAAGTAACTTAATCAAACAAAAACTTAATCTAAAATAAAACTAAAATAACCTAAATTATTTACAAAAAGTCTAGACCGCTGCCACTGGGGAGAGTTCTGCATAAAATATTTTATTCCTAGGTCCGAGGATCTAGAATCTAAACCTTAGGTCCTCAAAATAGTTAAGTCTCGCGTTAATAACCTAATTAAGAGTTTTTAGCAAAAAACGCATCCCACAAAGAAGATATGTTTTTTTTCCATTGGCGGCGCTGGGTTGTGTTGTGCCTAGGTTTGGGCCTTAACATAATGTAAATTCATTCTCAATGAAGAAACAACTAAACACACGAAATTAACATAACATTTTTAGACCATCATTAATTTTGATCGCGAATAGGTACGTTAAGTAAACAGCAAAACAGACTGATTTCCCAAGGGTGTGTATTTGATTTGTTAAAAATATAAAACCGAGGCAATTGGATATAAAAATTTATTTAGACTCCGGTCAACTTGACGGTTTGATTCAATCATTCTATTGGGTTTGACAAAAAGACCCGGCTGCAGAAAAAAAGCTTATCAATACGTTAAATTCATTACTGACATTGCACATTGTGACTTTTACTATTACTGACATTGCAACTTTTACTAACAATAAGACGCAGTACGTCTCACAACTAGCGCCGCCAATGGAAAAAAAATCATATTTTTTTTTTCGATGCATTTTTTGCAAAAAACGCTCCTGCGATTTCTCAACGCGAGGCTTAACTATTTTTAGGACCTAAGGTTTGGATTGCAGGATAGGATTTCCTGCGAATGCAATCGATTTTCACCAAAAGTGGCCACTTTTGGCGGGAATCGATTGCATTCTTAAGTTCTAGGATCTGGAATCCAAATCTTAGGTCCTAAAAATAGTTAAGCCTCGCGTTGAGAAATCGCAGGAGCGTTTTTTGCAAAAAACGCATCGAAAAAAGATATGATTTTTTTTTTCATTGGCGGCGCTAGTTGTGAGACGTATTTCATCTTAATGTCTGTCATCCGTACTTTATGAAATTTCGATCCCTGCTCTGTAGGGTATTTTTTAAATAGCTTTATGCCTGAAACACCTAATTTGTAGAACAAAAGTTGTTGGAAATCACACTTAGAAGTTGACATGTTTCAGAAGAAACTATTTAAAAATTACCCTGTACATGCAGCTGATATTTGTTCGGAGATTTTGTAGTTGGCTCCATTTTATGACCCTCAGGACTTTTTTGTAGCACCCTGTATATTTTGTCTGTAAAAACCGCTACAGCTTCAATAGCTGTATCTCGATCAGTAGCCAATAACTACTTTCAGGCGAGCCTGCGCAATGGCTGCCGAGATAGCGCTCAGCTTAGAATAAGAAAGGCTACAGAAAGTCAGCTCCGTGTTTGCTAACGTCCTAAAATGTCCGCGGCGCACTCTTATTGGTACAGTAATAAGGTTGCACTTTATCCGCGTAATACCTCGCCTCGCCTGGCGGTATACGCAGACAAAGTGCAACCTCATTACTGTACTTATAAGATCGCGCCGCGGACAAAATGTCCGCCACTGTCCGTCGTTTGCGCAGGTCTTTATACAGATTAGCTACCGAGCTCACGCCCAACTTGTTAGTGGTGGTGGCATAGTTGTACAAAATTAGACTCGGAAGCGAGAGACACAGGTTCGATTCCCGGCGCAGGCATGTACCTATGATTGTATGAAGTTACAAACATTTGTGAATTTGAAGTAGCAAAACCACTCGCTAACTGTGAGGAAAAACATCGTGAGGAAACCCGTGGCTTAGTTGGCTTCACTTTATTATGTGCTTGAACTTTATTATGTTTCATTACATGTACGGTTGGCCACAGTCACAGATACCCCATGGCAGCTCTTACCGCGCGCGGCATAAGGGCGCCGATCGAACAAAAAGGGGTATCCTAGCGTATGGCTTACTGTACCTAATAATGGAAATATTTACGGTGGTTGTTTTGGGGCTGATGTTACCTTTCAAACCTTTTTGTTTGTTCAAGCTTAACGCCTCGGAGTGGTCCAATGGAGGATTGGAGGTATTTGTGGTCTTTTGTTTTGCAGCTTGGGGAAGCTTCATTATTGAGAGATTTGATTCGTGGGAAAGAAAGCTTTCAAGTTAAAAGGAGGGCAACCCCCACTAGCGCCACCAATGAAAACACTCCATTATCTTCTTTTTGTACGCCTTTAAATATATATTTTTTAATGCATTTTTTTTGCAAAAAACGGCCGTCATTTATGAGAATTGGCTTAACTTGTTTCAATACCTTGTTCCAGATCCTAGAACCTATATTCCAGATCCTAGAACCTACGGATAAATCCCGCAAAAGAAAAAAATGCCACTTGACTTGTGCGGGATTTATTCGTAGCAAAAAACGCGAAAAGTGCAACAGTAAATTTTTTTTTTTCACTGGCGGTCTGTTTTGACACTGCGATTGAGGAAAAGTAGTATAATTAGTAGATAAAATCTACCCATTTTACAATTTAAATTTTGGTAAGATAATATTGACGCTTCCTTTTTTAATCTGCGCGGACGAAGTCGCGGGAAAAACTAATAAACAAGTGACAATTAAAAAAATCAAGCAACCAGAAACTATGAATTCAAACTTGCAAGCTCCCAACTAGGAAGCTACCCCTGGGTAAGCACCAGTCTGTTCAAATTAGATTCACTAATAAAGAGTAACAATCTGTGAGCTCTCCCACAAAGAGAGGCTAACCGCATTCAGTTTCCGTGATTTTGTATTCGCCACCACAGAGTGGAAAATTACAGAGAGTCCGTTCATAAAAGCCAAAATTTTTCGCACAAACTTGCAGAACGCGTTTCAATTTCAGGTAAACCTTTATCTGTGTGTATCTACAAATTTCATACCTACCAAATTTCAACCTATTAAGGCCCAAAAGGGCGCACATTATCTTCTTAAACATATTATCTTCTTTTTGGATGCGTTTTTTGCTAAAAACTATCCTGCAATTTCTCAACGCGAGGCTTAACTATTTTTAGGACCTAAGTGGCCACTTTTAGGATCTGGAATCCAAACCTTAGGTCCTAAAAATAGTTAAGCCTCACGTTGAGAAATCGCAGTAGAGTTTTTAGAAGAACATATGATTATTTTTTCGTGCTTTTTACTATACGGACCTAATTACAACCAGGGAACCTGGTACACCACAACGTTTCTGTTTTAGTGGTTTGCGCTATACGTTGTCTATTACTCAGTACGATATTTTTTTCTGCACGTTGAATTTTTTGTGATTTTAGAGCCGAAGGGATTTTGACTTTTGTTCGGTCATAATTATGGATCTATACCATAATTATGATGTTGGCATCATCAAATATAACTTTCTATCTATATGAAATCTACTGTATTCCGCTCTTTAACATTTTCGGCCACAATTCGAAACGGTTAGGCTGTAGGTAAGCATAACTAATTTGAGAGGCTTTACCAATTTACTGGTAAGCCTACTTTTTGGTAAAAGACCCGCTAACGATTACCCTCTGGGAATAAAACATTTTAGTGACTAGGGTTGTTAAAATATTAAGACAAAATTTCATTATTTAGTAAGTACGGCGCCAATGGAAAAAAAACATATCTTTTTTTTGGATGCGTTTTTAGCAATAGGTAAACGCTCCTGCGATTTCCCAACGCGAGGCTTAACTATTTTTAGGACCTAAGGTTTGGATTCCAGATCCTAGAACTTAAGAATGCAATCAATTCACGCTAAAAGTGGCCACTTTTGGCGAGAATCGATTGCATTCCTAGGAAATCCAATCCAGGAATCCAACCCTGGTTTATATATTCTCTTTTGAAACTTCGTATACAGGTAGCATCACGAGTTATGAGCGCTCGACGAAGGTGGGGATGTCTGCGCAAGTGTGTACAAAATGACTAAACTTACAGATTGAAAGTATTTTTTGCGGATTTTGCACTCGTTATATTTTAAATGGTTTTCTATACAATTATTTTAACGGACATTACGATAAAACGGGTGTACGATCAATGATAAATAATCTTAATCTTATATGTATTAATTGTTCTCAATAACCTTTTTTTAATCTTTCTGAACTGTCTTTTTAAAACATTTTGTTTTGGTATTCTTTCTGCGACGAAACAAAAAAACGATGTGCGCGACTGTACCCAGAGGCTAGAGCGACTGATCTACCAATCACCGGCGATCGCTGCCTCTCCGTCGCCCCCTCGTAGCCCGTCAAACAGACCCAAAATAGTATATTTCATTACAAGTGTGGAAAGGCTGTCATTGCAACGAGTTCCGACAAATGGCTACCCGAGCCGAGGCGCAGCCGAAGGCGAGGGTTGACAGTCGGAACAAGTTGCAATGACGGTTCCGCACGTGTACTGAACGACTATTTTTAATACAGTTGCGAAAAAATTAAGCAATTTAATAAAATAATAAAAACACAATAAACTCAACTAACTTGACATTTTTGACTTTTCCGGTAAAACGTTCTCCGAAGCATTTTGTGCAATTATACTGAGTTCCGGTGGTGTTAATTAAAAAAAACTAGGGTCGAAATTACTCATTTTGTGCAAAAAACAACTAAACTCGCGAAGAAAATTTCTGAAAAATCAAAATGGTGCCAACCGTAGAATATAAGCAGAGTTTTTTTTTTCTTCACCCATTCTGGTAGGCAAAGGCAACTATGCCCATACAGCCAAGTCTTCAGTAGAAGTTTTTTATTGATATGGAATGAAAATGAAATTTAATGAGATGAAATGAAATGAAACCTAACCAAACTCATTCAATCAAATCATTAAATCTGATATTGAAACAAATTAGTAGCTTCTTTTTAGAAATATACTTGCACAAATATATTTGCATGAATCATAAAAACTTTTTTAGTAAAAACTTCATGGTTGGTTTTACTTTTTAATAGACATTATTTTGACAGTTGGGAAAGAGAACGCACGAGTGCGGGAAAGGTAAAAAAAAAGCACGCGTGTGTAATAGCCCACTTCCCGAACGCTATACGTCCCTGCAATACGCCACTTTTTGAGCAACTGTATTAAAAAATAAGTTCTGCGCATTCAAGGTCAGCGCTCATAACTTGTGACGCTACCTGTACCTCTCTTCAAGCCGTGATAGGACGCCGTACAAACAGGGTACACAATACACAACCAGAACATGACTAATTACCCGTAGTTGCATAGGCGGGCAAATTGCAGAGGCCTAATTTGAGGGGTTATTCAATACCACGCTTCCTGTCAAACTGTATTGAGTAAAATACGGCGCATTAAGCGTGTTGAAAACGAACCATCAACGTAAAGCCTGAACATTGTATGCTAATGCCACCTATTCACGGTGGCGGGCGTGGAGTAAGCCATTTATACTCATACATACAGAGTACACTGAATAAATTAATTGACATAAACATTTGCTCGGAGGGAGGAGATGTGAAGGTGTGAAGAACCGACTTTGAGAACGGAAGACCGATTTCGAAGCTGATATAACGCTTTGATATTTTTAACCCACGGCCAAATAGAGGGGTGCTATACATATCTAGTTTATGTAGATATGTATCTCTATCACAGGTATCGTGTTTACCAGACGTATGAACATTTTTTTTGGCGTAACTACGAAGGAGTGTTGATGATCTTGAAACCTAGATTTTCTTGAATAATTTGCTGATACAAAATATGTTTATTAATATAGATTTTCTTGTCGATGAAGGGTTGTGACCATTGGACATGCGTATCATCATCATCAGTTAATTTTATCCCTAATAAGGGACATAGGGCTCTCAAAACAGTTTTCCAATCTGGCCGATTTTGCGCCTTCGTCTCAAGCACGGATATGCTCATTCCAAGACTGATAGCCTCCTGTTGGACTATGCTTATAATAAGCAATAATTAATTATGCCGTTGTAGAATGGAGTTGTGTAACGGTACTGTTTTATAATTTACATTTAAGATGAAATACGTCTCACAACTAGCGCCGCCAATGAAAAAAAATTCATATCTTTTTTTTGGATGCATTTTTAGCAAAAAACGCTCCTGTGATTTCTCAACGCGAGCCTTAACAATTTTTAGGACCTAAGGTTTGTATTCCAGATCCTAGAACTTAAGAATGCAATCGATTTTCGCCAAAAGTGGTCACTTTTAGCGAGAATCGATTGCATTCGTAGGAAATCCAATCCTGGAATCCAAACCTTAGGTCCTAAAAATAGTTAAGCCTCGTGTTGAAAAATCGCAGGAGCGTTTTTTATTTTTGTTCAGCGATTTTTCGTTCGCGAGAATAAAACCGTATTCTTTTCATTATTGTAAACAACAGAACAACAATAATTCAGCCGATTATGTGTTCTGGTCTACGACAAGTTTTTTGGGCAATACCACTGCTTCGTAGACCAGAACACATAATCGGCTGAATTATTGTTGTTCTGTTGTTTACAATAATTAAAAGAATACGGTTTTATTCTCGCGAACGAAAAATCGCTGATCAAAAATAGTTCAGTTTAGCTACAAAATGTAAAAGTCTGTAAAAATGTTGAATTTCCCGACACCTTGCTATCGTCTACCCTTAAGCAAATAGAGATTTAAATGGGTCTGCACCTGACGATCCAGCGCGCTCCGATCGCGCGCGGCAGGAGTGAAATCCATGGATTTGTATGGAATTTGCTCCTGCGCTGGAGCGCGCTGGATCGTCCGGCGTGAACCGGGCTAATAGGTCGACGATTATACAGGGTAGATTTTTGAGACGGGGCAGTAAGGGGAGTTGGCTCAGTTGGCTCCTTAGACACTTTTGATCCTTACACGAAAGAGGATCAAATGGAATTATAAAATAAAAAAGTTTTTTTTTTCCATAGAAAATGTACGGGAAAAGATTTTGTACTGACATTTCTAGTATTCAAACCTTAGTTGGCTCCTTAGAGTGAAACCTTAGTTGGCAGTTGCGGTGGGAAGACAATAATTCATGAGTAAATTTTGTCCAAGGGGGTTGGAATAAAAATGAAGAGACCTTATACCAGACAATGGGTTTTCCTCATGCAGTGGATAGATTCGAACATTTATTAGATCAATTGCAAAAACTAAAGATTGGGGTGGTCTTACCTCCATGGAAATCGCAGTCGCTACTCTACGTTCCTCTTGCGAAAACGTCTCTCCTAATGCAAAGTGGTTTCGATTTTCATAAAAACGAAGCAAATTTCGTCTTTTCTATCGATGCAACGTTCTTTATGTAAATATCCAATCCCCTCTCCAAATTGCTCAAGCGAATATAAGCGTATCGTTATTTGTGTTACATATTATCTTTCCCTCATTCTCTCTCTCTCTCTCTCTCTCTCTTTTTGATTCATGAAGATAATATTTTATATTTTATCGTGAAGAAAGACTTAGCTTTAGATGCGCTCACAGCATAATTGGACTAGCTTAGCAACAACGGCCGCGGTCAGTCCATGGATGGCCGACCGCTAGTGGCAATAATATCTGAGCACTTCCATGCTTCGGAAGGCACGCTAAACCGTTGGTCGCGGTTGTTGTTTATGTTGTTGTTGTTTATTAAGCCATGTCAGAGGCCCTTTGGGCGGCCTAAAAACTCTGACACTAGGGGTGGCCACTACCTCATGCGATTACCTACCCTACTTAGCTTTCGTCTCAGCTTGCTGTAGATGTCTGGTACAGTAGCAATCCCTGCTGGGGGCACAGGAACCTGCTCCACACTCTTGCTATCAACGCTTCTCGCTTCAAATCCTGTATCACATCACTTTTAGGTCCGCTTGCAGCAACCAGGGTTAGCCAGTTAACTCTGAGTTAAGGAGCTGGGCTTCGATTTGTTTAGTGTATTTAATTTTGATACAGGACTCGATTTTGTGCATTTTTCTTGGCGCGCGGGCTATTCACTATGCACCGCGCCTTAACGTCAATAATGCATAAAAAATTCTAATTAACTCAGAGTTAGTTGGCTAACCCTGACTTACGTAAGTCCGCCTTAATTCACAGGCATAGTGCCGAACTCAAGCGTAGCGGAGCAGTACGGGGGTATTATTTTCATTGTTGCGTGACTTCAGTCGGACGTTAGCACCGCTGTCACTTGTATAAAAAGGATAAGTCCACCCCTTCCGCATTGCTCCACTATTGCGTGCTATGCTATCCCAGTACCTATACCATCCTGACAGCTGAGTCGGCCTAGCCCACAGGAAAGACAAGTCAATACGTGTGGACCTAACTACTCCATCTAAAACAGTGGTTCTTAACCTATGGTCCGCGGACCACTCGTGGTCCGCGAAGGCACCCGAAGTGGTCCGCGAAGCCATCCGAAAAATGTCTTAGTCATTTAGTTGTTTTGAAAGGCATAATTTAATGTTAAAAACACAGCAAAATTTTCGGGCGCGCTGCGCGCGTTTTCCCTATTTATAACCTTGGAAATCTCTATTATGGAAAAGGGTAGGGCAATCAGTTAATTTCCGAGCCCGCACGCGCATTTATCTTAATTACATAGTCTCGAATTTAAAGGCAGGTAAAAAAGTCAGTACATTTTCGCGTGCGCTACGCGCGCATTACTTTATCTTTCTTTGAGTTTACCCAAACTCAAAGAAAGTTAAAACATAATCTACTTATACATTTTCTGGCACACAAGGCGCGTTTGTCCAATTTACAATCAAGGAAATCTTTATTATAAAAAAGGGTAGATGTAATCGGTGCATATATCCTATAATAAAGCCGATGAATTTTCGGGCGAGCTGCGCGCATTTATTACATGTTAAGGATAAACTGAAAGAAGGTTTTAGGATAATCGTTAAATTTTCGGACACACTAGGCGTGATTTGCATATTTATAAACAAGCAAATCTCAAGGGTAAAATCGGTGAATTTTCGGAGCGCTGCGCGCACATTTAGCCCCCTTAATTGAACGAGCGAGCGAAGCGAGCCTACTGGAACAATCCGGCGTTTGTATGTATGTATGTATGTATGTATGTACGTATGTATGTATGTATGAATGTTCGTTCGACGATAACTTGAGTAAATTTAGTCGGATCGTCATGAAATTTGGTAGGCAGGTAAATGAGGCCAAGAGAATTTTTAAGTTCGAAGATGAGCCAAGTCGGTCGAGGGGTTGCTGAGATATGGGGTTGGTAATTTTATATGGGGTCGCGAGTTCATAGTTCGGGGCGAACCACTAGTAATTTAGATTTACATGTTTTACCCCCAAACACGTTGGTGGTCCGTGGCAAGACAGAAATATTGTCAAATGGTCCGCCATCACGAAAAGGTTAAGAACCACTGATCTAAAACAATGTCCCAGTCACTGTAGCGCCGAGTGGTCTCCTCACCCATCTAGTGTGAGTGAAGGTGCCACTGGACGCTGTATAAATCATCTCATTACGTAGATGCAAAGGCCTTAATGCCTGTAGCTAAGTTTACGTAATACATTATAACGTCATCTATGGTCAGTTGGACTCGGCCGGTCCCTAAGCACAATATCTGCTGCGGGAACTTGCCATTTATACTTGATGTGCAAAAAAACCCACAAGTTCTTCTTAAATTGTTGATCCCGAAAAGTGTAGACAAAAACCGAGTTTACGGCTCGCATCTTACCCCGACAGGAGTCCTCAAGTTCAAGTCCTGTAATGGCGCAACTTTTATTGATATTTTCTCGGAATGGGAAAGAATATCTTTTCATACATAACTGATCAGTTTGGGGAAAACGTTGAAAGAAAAAGTCAACACAGAATTTTATTATAATCGGTCGAAATCTCTCTGTTGCTTTGCCAATGGTTGCCTTGGTGATTGATTACTGATAGGAGTTAGACAACCCGGAAACAATGCTGTTTCGACTGTATTGAATAAACTTATATACAAGGTGTTGTGTTGTTGAGTGATTAGTGACTGAATTTATTGTAAATAAAAATCGGTTTGCAGAAATTTTATTTTTGTGGTTTTTGAGTGCTGCAAAGTTAGCACAGGTCTTTCGAAGCTGCAAACTTGGATATACGCTACTGGAAGTGGTCCGAACAACATATAAAAAAATCTGAACTAGCTGTTAGTTAGCGATTTTAGCGTACTTCTATTCTAGAGTTAAATTATGACCGTCATCTTAATAGACATCGGAATAGCACATAGACTACAAAATAAGACATTTTCTCGCGATTTTGTCCTTGGTGACATCGATAATGGGGTATAATAAAAATAACTTTTTCATCTCCCACGCTCGGAAAGTTTGCTGTTACTAGTAACTTACGATCGTGTAAAGGCCGGATTTAAACTATCTGCATTTTTGTGCGCTTCGAAATTTGAACGTGACGCCGGGACATTCTTTCCCGCGCCCTATGGTGTTGAAAAAGAAAAAAACACTGGCCGTTTAAGAAGATGCCAAGTCCTGGCAGAAAAAAGAGCCTCATTCATAGTTCGTTTACACGCGTACTTAAGCGAAAGTGATCGTTCGTGCCCATTCTCTATACAAAACTGTGAATGTAAATGGGGCATAAGCATCTTTTAAAAAGGTAAAGACACGGAATAGAACATTCAGAAACGCGGTTTCTTTTTATAGTCTTTCCAATATTTTGTACACATATTTTTTATAATACCTAATAAAAAAAATGCTTCGCTTCTGTTTTATCAAATAGATAATTATGTTTTGGTTTGTTAAATACATTTTTTCAAACTATATTACTAATTTCATTTTTTGTCTCCTAGAAAATTTTATATTATATGGTAAAAGTTCAGAATGCACCCGGAAAAAAAAACATTCTTTTATTTACATAATTTTTGTGTCTGGATAAATAAACTTCAGGAAATTATTAATAAAACGAATGGTTTTAATACCAACGAAGCTCAAAACTTTAGTGAGGCAGCCGTAACTACAGTAAAATATGCTTTTAAAAGGAACTTATTTGACTGACCTGTTTTGCCTGTAAGTAGTTGTCTATAGAGTTTTTCCCGCTTGGCTAACAAAGTCATTTCCTCGCTTCTGTGAGATGAAAAGTTTTGTGTTTCGCACGAATGCAATATTATTTGCGTCTCGTGCTTCTGAATACCTCGCTACGCTCAGGTTTCTTTTTTTGAACCACTCGCTACGCTCGTGGCTCAATTTTAGAAACCTTCGCTAGCTCGGTTTTCAATACAAGCACTCGCCGCAAACAATAATTTTGCATTCTTGCATAACAAATAACTATTAATCTAGCAACAAAAAAAAAAAAACACTAATGCCTTCGCATCTACGCAAGAGATGATTTATACAGCGTCCAGTGGCACCTTCACTCACACTAGATGGGTGAAGAGACCATTCGGCGCTACAGTGCCTGGGACATTGTTTTAGATGGAGTAGGCTTGCCCAGCACCTATACCATCCTGAAAGCTTAGTCGGCCTAGCCCACAGGAAAGACAAGTCAATACGCGTGGAGCCAACTAAGCCGCGGGTTACCTAAGTCTCAAAAAAAATTGGCAAGCAAAAGTAGTCTGATGTCGGTAAAAACTAATAAAAAAAAACATACTTTTACTATTAGTCAGCCAGTAATACAAGGTTTACAAAAGTACCTAACTCTTTTTACAGGGTAATTGCACCCGGTTATAGGGATCACAACCTATTTTTTTTTTTGTTCTATGTCGTTCCGTTGATTTTGTTAATTAATAAAATGAGAACGCTGTGGCGGGAGAAAAGTATTTTTTAAATATTGTTTTCATTGAGTTTCACAATGTTTTAACAACTCAAAGCTATGTAAATGCACCTACACACACAAACATATTTTAAAATTTGGACTAATACCAAAAACAAAAAAGTTATTTTTTTTTTCAATTTTGAGATTATAAAATAAAAATTGTTTTTTTCAACTTTTGTTTATAGATTTGACATCCTGTTGACCAGTAGGTTACACCCTGTAAAAAGAGTTAGGATGTTTTGTAACACGTTGTATAGGTAATCAACATGTAAATAACTTAGGCAAATAAAGCGTTATCCATATTAACATTCTAGAGGCACGCCCGAAGCTATTTGGGCCCACGAATTTCTAATAACTTTGTGTTATTAGGTTCGAGATCAAAGCTCTATCGCTTTTGATGTTCAGTCTAAATAAACTACCAATAAACTTGTAAATTGTATACAAGGTGTTACAAAAGCACCTAACTCTTTTTACACGGTGTAACCTACTGGTCAACAGGATGTCAAATCTGTAAAAAAAAAGTTGAAAAAAACAATTTTTATTTTATAGCCTCAAAATTTAAAAATGTATTTTTTTTTGTTTTTGTTATTAGCTCAAATTTAAACATATGTTTGTGCGTGTAGGTGTATTTACATAGCTTTGAGTTGTTAAAACATTGTGAAAGTCAATGAAAACAATATTTAAAAAATACTTTTCTCCCGCCACATCGTTCACATTTTATTAATTTAAAAATTAACGGAACATCATACAGCAAAAAATAATAATTAGTTATGATCCTTATCACCGGGTGCTATTACCCTGTAAAAAGAGTTAGGTACTTTTGTAACACCTTGTATGTTTACCCTTCACTTCCACTTGCCTAGATTTACTTATTACTAGGAAGCTACAGGTAGAAACGGTTTGGTAAAGGTTTATAGGGTGCCATCATACCCCAAAGGCGCCAATCTGCACCTTATTACTAAGGCAAGAACGAGTGTCCATTCAGCCGATCAGATACTTACAAAAGATCTTAACTCTTTTCACACGATAGCGATCACAACTAGAGATGGGCGGTGAGTAAATACTCAATAGTATTTACTCAGTCGGTAAAGAAAATATGAGTATTTACTGAGTATTTACTATTTCTGTGAGTATTTACTCAAAATCATGGGTAAATACTTTTGTATGCAGTAGATTGCATTTTAACAACGTTTACTAGTTATTGTATGCAGTGCATTGGCTTTTAATAGGGCTTTTAATAATATTTTTGTTAAGATAAGAAGCCTTTTATAAATATTCTTCCTTTGAGCAATAAATAAACATAGAATTTTACATAAAATGAAAAATTAAGTATGTACGGTATGTGCTATGTATGACTAATTGAATGTAAGTAGGTAGTATGAAGGTTTGTGGCATACCTACTGCAAAGAAGGGTTACGGTTATGTAATAACAAAAAATTAATATCCTTTGTAGTCACCGCTGCACCTTTTGTTGCTGTCGGCGGGTATGAACAAAGGGTTAGTAGGTACCTGACCGGGTTAGCACACTCGCGTCACAAATGAGGAAAAAATCAGATTATCTTTTGAAAGGATTGTGTTTATGAATAGAAACAATCGTCTTCTTCTTCTTTTGTCCCTTTACTTCTCCGTGGAGTCTGGGGCTGACACAAGGGCTTTCCATCTATCTCTGTTCATGGCAAGGGAGGGTAGCTGTGACCAAGTTGCTCCCTTCTCTTTCGTCTCAGAGATAACAGATCTCTTCCACGTCTGGTACGGTCTTCCGGGTCAACGTGAGCCTCCGGCGGGTTTCCAGTCGAGAGCCACCTTCGGGATGTGGTGATCGGGTCTTCGCAGGGTGTGCTCCAGCCAACTATTTGCACTCCCAGATGTCTTGGGTTAAGGGTTTTTGTTTAGTGATCTGCCACAGTTCGGCGTTTGAGATGTTGTTGGGCCAGTGTCTTCGTAAGATGCTTCTGAGACAGTTGATGACGAACACCTGGATCTTGTGTGAGACTGCTTTTGTGACCTTCCAGGTTTCGCAGCCGTACAGTAGGGCCGTTTTCACGTTGGAGTTGAATAAACGTATCTTCGTGGTTCTAGAAATGCTAAGGCTTTTCCAGATGTCCTTTAGTTGGGCAAAGGCTCCTCTAGCTTTGTTGATACGCCTTTCAGCATCCCATTCAGTCCCTCCTTGCGGTGTAATCACGCTGCCCAGGTAGCAGAACTCAAGAGTTTGAGTAATTGCCTGGCCTTCCAGCAGTAGGGGGGTGGTGTCATCACAGAAAACTCGCATCTCCTAGGTTTTCTTCTTGCTGATTATTAGCCCAGCCATCTTTGAGGTCTCTTGCAGGTCAGTGAGTTTGGTTTGCATATCGTAGAGAGACTCGCTTAGAAGGCACAAATCGTCTGTGAAGTCTAGATCTTCCAGAGGTGATGAAGCTGTCCACGGGATCCCTCTCTTTTCACCGTGGGTGACTTTCAGCATTATTGCATCATTGCCATTGTGGACTACTTTGCAACTAAACCCATCGTACGCATTCCTGATAATGCTAATGATTTTGTCAGGCACTCCTTTATGACGCAGGGCATCCCAAACAAACTGTCTGTTGATACTGTCGAACGCTTTCTCGAAGTTGACAAAAGTCATAAACAAGGGCTTCCTCCATTCGACTGACTCTTCAACAATAATTCGGAGGGAGTTTATCTGGTCAACACACGACGCACTTCTACGAAATCCAGCTTGCTCTCGTCGGATGGTGTCCTCTATCGCTGTTTGGATCCGGTAGAGTATAATCTTCGATAGTATCTTACTTATGGTATTTAAAAGGATTATTCCTCGCCAGTTGTTACAGTCTGCGCGGTTGCTATGTCCTTCTTAGGCAGTTTGATGAGGAGGCCCTCTTTCCAGTCATCTGGTAGTTGTTCTGATTGCCATATATTGACCAGTAGTGGGTGCAAAACTTGTGCGGCCGTCATGGGGTCAGCTTTAAGGAGTTCAGCTGGTATATTGTCGGGTTCAGGTGCTTTGTGGTTTTTAAGCTCTTTGACTGCTCTGACGATTTCCCCTGTAGTTGGCGCCTTGGAACTTATGCCATGTATAGTGCGCATGGAAAAGCCATGCCAATTGTTTTCTGAGTACCCCCTGCTAGTACAGGGTCTTTTGAGGATTTCGTGGAAATGCTCGCGCCATCTCTCTAGCTGTTCTTCTTCTGTGACCAGTAGCTTTCCATCTATGTCTTTGACGGGCTGTGCACATTGTTTATTGCACAGCTTTTTTGTGATGCAGTATAGCTGTCGGAGGTTACCCATCTTAGCTGCTGTTTCCGCTTCGGCTGCTAGGGCATTTGTCCAGTTGCTGAAGTCCTTTCGCATGGCTCTATTTACTTTCCTACAGTGGGCATTGTAAATTGAAAGCGCTTCAGGAGTTTGACCGGTCGTTAGGAATACTTTCGCCAGCCTTCTCGCTTCAATAGTTTGCCAGGTTTCCGCGGTGATCCACTCCCTGTTAGCTAGTTTTTTTATGCCCAAGTACCTCTTTTGCAGCTGTGTTGTAGGCGGTTTTAGGTGCGTTCCAATGCGCATTTATAGAGACGGGCTTTTCGAGCTGTGCCTCAGCTAGTATGTCGTGCGTGCAGTTTACACCGAAATTTGGATGCGCAATTTGGATACTGCATCTTCACAATATCAAGACCACGTTGGCTAGGTGAATTTTTCTTCGGAATTCGTGCTATTTTTATTATTAATTCAGCCATGACAAGGTGGTGAGAACTGCCAATATCTGTTCCGGTTTTGCTCCTGACATCAAGTAGGGTAATCTCCATCTGCGGCTGATTGCTAGATGGTCTATCTGGTTTCGCGTAACACCGTCTGGGGAAAACCACGTGACTTTGTGAGCGGTCTTATGTGGAAAGAGGGTGCCGCCGATGACCAGTTTGTGCTCCGAGCAAGTATCAACAAACCTTTCGCCGTCATCATTTCTGACACCAAGGCCGTGCAGTGCTCAGAATCACTGCGAATTTATAAAAACTACATAGCACAACCCTTAATTTAATTCTAAACAACTCTTTATCAATAATTCCTCACTATCTTCATTTCTTTTGCGTAAAAAATGTTTTCATTCTATCGCAATTGCAACTGAACACCCAACACTTCGTGTGATCACAGAACAACAGACGCCAAAAAACACTAACGTACACCACAGATCAAATTCACGACGGCATGAAGGTTCCACAACGAACAAATGATGGCGAGTTCTTAAAAAAAAACTCTAAATAACTTTTATTAATAGAGATTGCTAGTAATGAATGTACCCATTGGTCTTGAATGGCAAGTATCGCTTTGAAATATATTTATCTAATGCATTTTCAAATAATAATAATGCTTTAGAATTGATTTAGCTCGTGTGAAAACGGTTTCTGAACGTGTAAAAATGGCTGTCACTAATGTTCAAAATTAAATTATTGTCTTCTAAGGGTGGTATTAATGAACGATACTTAAACTGAGATCAAAATTGAACTCTGTTTAAACTTAGTTTAAAGTGAGATCAGTTTTGAACTTACTTTAAACAGAGTTCAAAACTGATCTCTGTTTAAACTAAGTTTAGTGATATCAATTAATTTTTGAACTTACTTATCAGTTTCGAGTTCAAAATTGATATTATTATTATTCGAATCGAATCAAACCAAATCGAATCGAATCGAATAGAAACGAAACGAAAATAATCGAATCGAAACGAATCGAATCGAATAGAATCGAATCGAATCGAATCGAAATTAATTGAATCGAGCCGAATCGAATCGAATCGAAACGAATCGAATTTAATTCAATAGAATCGAATCGAATCGAAATTAATTGAATCGAATCGAATTGAATCGAACCGAAACGAATCGAATCGAATCGAATCGAAACGAAACGAAACGAATCGAATCGAATCGAATCAAATCGAATCAAATCGAATCGAATCGGCTATTGCTAGACCCATGTTTATGGTACTCTAGTCCTATAGTCTAGCATTGGCCGTTTAGGAGATATGGGCAGTTAAAGTTTTGATACTTACTTTTTATTATTTTTGTTTTTTCATCAGGTACCTAGAGCTCATCGAGCCCTTTTTTTAGAGTACCATAAACATGGGTCTAGCATTAGCCGTTTAGGAGATATGGGCAGTTAAAGTTGTGATACTTGAATCAGTACATACGACAGTACGTCGACCCTTACACGCTAGCACTTTGCTCGGTTACGTTACGGGCGATTTTACAACAATAGTGTACAGTCTGACGTGCTGTCATACCATGTGTACCGTGAATCTAGCAATAGCCGATTCGATTCGAATCAATTAATTTCGATTCAATTCGATTCAATTCAATTAATTTCGATTCGATTCGATTCGATTCGTTTCGATTCGATTCGATTAGATTCGATTCGATTAGATTCGATTCGATTCGATTAGATTCGATTCGTTTCGATTCGATTCGATTCGATTCGAATCAATTCGTTTCGTTTCGATTCGATTCGATTCGATTCAATTCGATTCGATTCGATTCGATTCGATTCGATTCAATTCATTTCGATTCGATTCGATTCGATTGGATTCGATTCGAATAACAATAATATCAATTTTGAACTCGAAACTGATAAGTAAGTTCAAAAATTAATTGATATCACTAAACTTAGTTTAAACAGCGATCAGTTTTGAACTCTGTTTAAAGTAAGTTCAAAACTGATCTCACTTTAAACTAAGTTTAAACAGAGTTCAATTTTGATCTCAGTTTAAGTATCGTTCATACCACCCTAATGCCCGTTTTCACCAACCCCCCCTAATTTTAAAAGACCTTTTAACGAAAATTATCTGCGCTTCTGCAAGTCTAGGGGTCATGGATGAAGGACCATACGAATTCCACTCACAAGCGTTATGAGTTGAGCGTGTATGATCCTTCATCCATGCCCCATAGACTTGCAGAGGTGCAAATAACTTTCGTTAAAAGGCCTTTTAAAATTAGGGGTCGTTGGTGAAAACGGGCATAAGACACTTTTCCTGTAACTGTAACGGTCGTGGCGGTGCCCTTGCTACAAAACCTCAAAACTCTACCCTGTATAATACACCAAAAAATCACCCTACAGCTTCGATGACATGCTGTTTTTTTTGTAAAAGGAACGTTACAATTTATTCGTTTGGTTCGGTACTTTGAAAGAAAACCTTAAAAATGTATGGAGCAAACTTATCTCTTTTTCATTTTCAAGGTCATAAGTTACCCTATTACAAAAAAAGGTGCATTACTAACCCTTAAATACCGAATAGTTCAGTAAATCCACAATACCATTACAACAGATCATACTCAATCAACGAAAAAGTATTCACTCTCGATTTTGAGTAAATACTCAGTATAAACGAGTATTTATGAGTATTTACTCACCGGTGAGTATTTACTGAGTCCTTAACCCATCTCTAATCACAACATATTTTTTTTAAATGATCTTGCGTTGATTTTTAAATTAATAAAAATTCAATGTGAACGCCGCTGTAGTAAGTGAAAAGTACCTATTTTTTTTATATTTTTTTTATTGAGTTGTACAAATTTCTTAAAAACGCAAACGCACATACAAACATATTTTTAAATTTGAGCTTAGACCAAAAACAAGAAAAATAATACATGTTTTTTTACAGAATTGTCATCCTATTGACCAGTTGGTTACACCCAGTAAAAAGAGTTACGATATTTTGTAACACTTTTGTTTACGATTTGAACTTCAACTTAACACAACTTTAGCTCAGAAAAAAGGTGTTCCTCATTCACGTTCATTTAGCTAGATTCTTATCCGCAACTAAATGCGGGGCGACAGAAGTGTCACCTCGTATCTACAGGGTGCACTCTAAGTCGATAGCGGAACTTTAAGTAGGCTGTCTGCTGATCACTACCAACAACTTGTACTAGGTGGCGAAAAAAATGGAGCGAAAAAACATCAGCTGTTCCATACAAAAGGTCGACTCAGTACTGCGCCAAATGTATGAAACCGCTGATATTTTTTTCGCTCAATTTTTTTCGCCACCTAGTACAAGTTGTTTGTATTGATCAGTAGACAGCCTACTTAAAGTTCCGCTATCGACTTAGAGTGCACCCTGTAGTAGCATACAATCTTAGAGTGCACCCTGTAGATAAGGATCTAGAGTCTAGACTGCTCTCGCTTGGATGAGACGTCGACGTCCTAATCTACCCGGCGACCGACTGTATGCCTACAATGCACTAAAGGGGAGAAACGGCTTGGTCGGTTAGTATTAGGTACAAGGAATAAGAAAGTTGTGGATATAAAAAAAAATACCTAAAACACTTTAGTAAAATAAGGTAAAAATATGTAATGAAGGTAATTGATATAGTCAATTGTAGAAAATCTAAGCGGTACTTTTCATTCCGTGATAGAGTAAATATTAAAGTTTTCTTCTCAAAGAAAACTAGAGAAAACTATTTTTAAACTGACATAAATTACATATTCAAACTCTTTTTATTTCTAGAGTGCCAGTAGCACAACACCGCGACAAATATTGTAACTCCGATATCTTGTTTTATTTCACTGCGTATTTTGTCACTGTTTTGTATTTTTTAATACATTTTGTTTTGTATTAGGATGGCCATGGAGTTACACACTGCTGCGATAATAATGGCGCAACCTTCCTAATACAAAATGTACTGATAACAGATATTGCAATAACGCATGCGATATTATCGACCGATAAAACGCGCCTGTTTGGGGGAGCCTTAAAGAAAAGACGTAGTTACGTATACCGCATCCAGCCCCATCAAGTGAACACGTGCCACCTTCTCGCCTCGCCGACCGCTACGTTATGAAATTGTAAATCATACCAGCTTATTAAGTTGGCAACGTTGTTTGCCGGTGCTTTATGAAATGAATGCTTCCTTGCAGTTGCGCCACAAAGCAAACACCCGTAAAAGTACAACTCTGAGCTAGGGGGTTACCCTTGACGCTATTGCGTTCTTAATGACAAAGTTTTTAATTAATTTATCTTTGAATTCCCATCCAGTCAGGCTTTGATTTTACATACTTCGTAATGTTTATTCCAAGGTAATGCTATTTTGTACAATAAAAATATAAAATGTGTCTCAAATTCGTGCAATATTTAATTTTGTGAATTGCACCATATTGAAAAGATAGCGTCAAGGGTAGAGGAGCTGCTGTTGCGGATGCGAACTTTCGGTTTGAGCTTTGAATTTCGGCCCACAATGACCGTCTGTCTCTTTCACAGCGACTAAATATAAAATTTAAAATACCCCCGACATTTTAGCTTCAAATGAGTATATCTCATAAACGGCGCATCCGATTTTGATAAAACATTTCTAAGAACACTCGCTAGAAAACCTAGAAAAAATTTAAAGACACAGTCCGTTATGAACCAGCCCCGCTTTCTATAATAATCTTGGTATTTTTACTGCTCCTACATAACGAATGAAACGTTTGGAGTCTACTTTCTTTACGACTTATTTGTATTCATAGATCGCTAGTAAACTTTCTGTAGTTTTATTGTGAACTGCGGTTCCTTCAACAGGGCAAAATGGAATACAAACAAAATCAGAATCTTCTCAGAAAGACAATTAAAAGGGTGTCAACACCAATAGTAATAAAAATATTTGTTTGCCCTCTGCTGCACAAAAAGTAAGTATCACACGACATATTTTCTTAACGAACTCGAATTCACCCTGTATAGTTATTAAGTTAAGGGTCACCAGTTTGTTCAGCACTAAGTTCGCTTTTCGCAGTGAAAAATGACTTTTATTAAGTAGCGTTTCGTATTGTTCTTTTATTGCACGAAATCTCTCTTTAAACTTTTCGTTGGCAGCTGGTGATTTTGAGCAGTTTTTGTGGAACATTTGTTGCGTGCCCCGGTTTTTTACATCCTTTTATGAATGAATCACGTACATAGTTCCACAAATCAAAAGTAGTCGGACCCAAGTCGGCTGAAGCTAGGAGAATATGGCCAGGTAGGGATTCACTGATGGCGGCAATTTGGGATGCTTGTGTGGTACCGCCCAACGCCCAAACCATGATCCATCTTGCATCATGCCCTGCGTGGCCCAACAGGAAGACCTCATGACGGCTAGTGCCGTTGACGCTATTAAGGTTGCCGAATTCTGGGCTACAACCATTTACGGTGTCGGTCCACTGCGAATGACTCAAATGAATCAAGTGAAGTGAGGGTAGATTGCCAACCATCACATAACACTAAAAACACCCGCCGCTCGCTGCAGTCTGCCCGTGACCACGGTCGCTGCAATGCAGCCGAAACGTCGGGATAATAATAGTTATTTGTTATGCAAGAATGCAAAATTATTGTTTGCGGCGAGTGCTTGTATTGAAAACCGAGCTAGCGAAGGTTTCTAAAATTGAGCCACAAGCGTAGCGAGCGGTTCAAAAAAAGAAACCTGAGCGTAGCGATGTATTCAGAAGCACGAGACGCAAATAATATTGCATTCGTGCGAACCACAAAACTTTTCATCTCACAGAAGCGAGCAAAGGTAATTTATTTACCTGTAAAACGTACCGCGATTCGACCCGTTCCAAACTAAAATTATACAACCATTTAGATTTAAGTACCGTTTTTGACATCGATACCCTTAGAAGAAGCTAGAGCATTTGAACACTTTTCCAAGCGCCAAACAGAGGGCGCTACAGCTCTACCCGTTTACCCCAATAACTACGGATAAAGTAACGTTGATTTCCACCCAATAATTCATCGCAGGCCTCCTTGATATAAGTAAGATTTCGTCCAAGTAAATGGGACCACTGGCCCCTGACCCATTGTGTGGACTAAGGAATGGCCATCGTTAGTACTGCGGAAGGTTTTTGTGTTAGACGACCGTATTCGACCGTAGATTATGTGGGACGCGGGTTTTTTGCCCGTTGCTAGGGTGACCACAACTCCATTGAGCGCATTGTAATGCAGGGAACGGTGGAAGGCACTAGAACTCGGGGAAAATCACCGATGCGATGGTCTGATCAAATCAAGACCACTGTGGGGAAAACATTGTATGAATGCACCCGGGCAACCTCTGACCGAGATAAATGGCGTGGCATCGTAAGGCGCGCAACATCAGCCACTGATAATACTGCATGTGGACCACGACCGCTCTGACAAGAGCGTAACGACGAAGAAGAAGAAGAAGAAGGGTGACCATATGACGTTGTTGGTAGGGAGATGGTATTACCTACCCAATATTGCCATTGGGAAAATCTAAGTAGCTAATTTTACCAGTCAACCTTTGGGTCTGCAGTAAGAATGAACTGAGTAGTAGACTAGGAGGCACCAAGAGGTTTAAAAAAAATATTATCAATGCAAAAAAGAAAGTAAATAAATTTACTTATTTATATCCGTATTTTTTTTTTACAGTGGTTAACATTACAATACTGCGAACCCCACACTAGAAAACCCTGTGTTGTGGGATTCAGATAAATACATGCGAAATGTTACACAAATTCTAAATTGCGAGCTTGAATAATAATATCTCCTACGTATATCTCATTTAACCACATCACTTTTGAACGTTATGTGAGACTAATATGTGGAAATTGAAAAACTGTCTGTATTCATGAACTCCATGAGTTTTGTCTTCAGAGCATAGACCATTTTTAGCGCCTTTATGGTCACAAAAATCAATCGGTACGATTTCAGTTGTCAACTGAAAAATGTATACCTATTTGTATGAAATCGAGGTCGTTCTATTTCCATTTTGGTGCAATATAATCGGGCTTCGTGGTCACTCTACACTTGTTCAGTGCCGCGAAGACATTTCATTCAGTCGTGTCTTCATCAAATCGGCCATTTCCCATCGTTTGTTCGTCTTAATGGACGCTATTAGCTCACTAAAGTTTCAAAGGGTCAATTGAGAGGGGACGTTATACTAATACCGACTGTTACTGCAAAGGGCTACGTTAAATTGTCACGAAGTATACAACGTGTAAAAAAGTGTGCATTGCATTTAAGGATCAATTAAAGTAGCGTGGCGTGAAATGTACAATTTTCAGTTTTTTTATTTTATTTCGTGACCTGAGCAATTATTGTTTTACGAAAATAAAATATAATTGTTTTCGTAAACAACGAAACTACAACAATTCAGCTGATAATGAGATTTCCTCGAACTTCAAGTTTTTTGGGCAGTACCATTGGTTTGTTGGCCAGAAAAACAAATCAGCTTAATTTATTGTTGGTATGTTATTTAGAACTAGAAATAAATTATATTTTATTGTCATGAAACAAAAATCACTCAACCAATACTTATAATCTCAGTTTAGCTACAAAAACGAAAAAACAAAAAATTTGGGCTTTTCCACCACGCTACTTTCTTTGTAAAAAAGCCTGCATCCTACAAATATCAAAACAATCACATTTATCTCTATTAATTTGAAGGTTTTAAAGCCAATAACGATTTCAAGTTTTTTGTATTATCTTCAATTTATTAGGAGCAATCAAAAGCCAAAATATTTGATGTTGAAGTGGTAACCGCCAGGCTTCGTCAGGACCTACAAATTACAGAAGGAAACCTCGCTCAGGACAGTGGGAATTGAAGACGATGATAATCTAAGGATATCTAGATAGGTATTGAAGACCAAAGAGAAGACTTTTTCTCAGTAGAATTTTAAGGACCATACAAGTCATGCTGATTAAACCAAAAGCGCAGGTTGGCATCTCTAATTACTTACCTTTTCCATCCCTCTTATCTCCGTCCGCGTTTGTTTGTATCATCCTTTGTGGAACATTGTTTTCGGTTTCGCATCTCGCAAAGCCCATTCATTAACACTTATCACGGTGCCTTCGCTTAGCATTTTCAACTTGCGGTCGTAAAAAACGCAACCGCGCCCGCCGCTGGACTCTGGACAGAGCATGGGTTACGTGGCTACGTAAAACGTGGACTTGGAAAAACGTAAAAGTCACTGGCCAAAGAAAATTACCAAAACAGAACTGTGGAAAAGGACTAGCCAAAACCGAAGAAATTAAGTTGCGAAAGTGGCGTCGTTTAGGTCATACTATGCGAGGACCCGAAAACCACTCCTCTAAGAAATGGTGTCCAACTGGAACACGGAAGAGAAGATGCCCTAAAACTACCTGGCATCGATCAGTACAACAGGAGGCTGGCAGTCTCGGAATGAGCATATCTGAGCTTGAGATAAAGGCGCAAAATCAGTCAGATTGGAAAACTGTTTTGAGAGCCCTATGTCCCTGATTATGAATAATAGGAACTGATGATGATGATGAAAGTAAGTCACTGATCGAAAAAAAGAAAGACGAGCTTAATTTGATGATGAAGCTAAGATATTGACAGGTCCGCAACTGGAGAACAATTAATTTCTAGAAATATTTGCCGGAATGATCGTAGGTGGCTCAGGACCAAAAAATTTAGGCGACGACAGGGAAGCATTTTTCCTATAGAAGGATACCAGAAATATTTAAAAAACACCCCTTTTTGCGGTGCAGTGAAGATAAAACCAGTATGTAACAACCTCTACGAACTTCTTAGCTCGTAGAGGGCTCTACGGGAGAGGCGCTACGAAATCGTAGCAATCGGGTTAACATTTTTAACAATAGTTTTATGGCATCTAGGCTTTGAGCGGCAAAGAATTGGCTTAGAAAAGACCGCAGTCATGATGGACCGACCAAAACATGTTTTTTTGGGATTGGAACTGCTTGAAAGTACCCTACCAACCTCTGACCGATAAGTATAGTATATTATAGTATAGTATAGTATAGTATAGTATAGTATAGTATAGTATAGTATAGTATAGTATAGTATAGTATAGTATAGTATAGTATAGTATAGTATAGTATAGTATAGTATAGTATAGTATAGTATAGTATAGTGTTTTTATTAATGAACCAGAGTACTCAGTTTATAATATTAGGAAAGAGAAACTTACTTACTACATACTTATTTGCTACCCATAACATAAATTTCCTAACGTGTAATGGCCAATAATGGGTTCTGGCTCAGCATATGCTATGGGACGGATATAATCCCATGCCCATAGCGCTGGTATGCTGCCAGAACCCAGATTTACCTAAAAAAATAAAACTTAAATCCACCGAACTAAATCCCATAGAATCCGCATTACGTATAAAATCACAATAAAAACTTGTCCCCACAGAAACAAATTATATCAGCAATAGAACAATACGAAACATCATTTCGACCATACGTCTAATATTCGAATGTCAACCTTATTGCATTAGTGTACAGTTTTACTTTAATTGCATAGACTACGAGCAAATAAGCTCCCAAAGGCAGTTTGGACATGTATTTTTCCAGACACATTTCAGAGTTCTATGTTGTATCTAGTTTTATCCTTTATCGAAGCTTAAATCTAATAAAGAGGAGGTAAGGAGGTTTAAACACCATCACACAGATTTTTGGGCTCTACACGTCTTTGACTTTGACTTTCCTGCGGATTAGGCCAACTAAACTAAGATGATGATAAGCTTATGTGGTCTAACTATTTGTATAATATAACCAGACCACAGTGGCTCTCATTAAGGCGAGCAAAGGACTTTTTGCAAATTGCGCAGGCAAAACGTCGGAAAATTTTACACTTCAATTTTTAATTTAATGTTTGCGCAAAAGAGCGAGCAACAAAGATGCTGTTAAGAGGATTATTTCCGACTCTCAAAGTGAATCTTGTTGGGTACCTATTTTTCCATATAATTATAATATGTTGTTTGTTTTGTTCTGTTTTTTCGTATGTAGGAATTCAGAAAGGTCTAAAGGCCTCTAAGAAAACATTTGCTAGATTTCATGAGATAGAAGTATGATAATAAAAAAAAATACAAGGTGTTACAAAAGTACCTAACTCTTTTTACAGGGTAATAGCACCCGGTGATAGGGATCACAATCTAAATTTTTTTTTTTGCTCTATGACGTTCCGTTGATTTTTAAATTAATAAAATGTGAACGCTGTGGCAAGAGAAAAGATTTTTTTTAATATTGTTTTCATTGACTTTCACAATGTTTTAACAACTCAAAGCTATGTAAATGCACCTACACACACAAACATACTTTAATTTATTTTTTCAATTTTGACGTTATAAAATAAAAATAGATTTTTTTAACTTTTTTTACAGATTTGACATCCTGTTGACCACTAGGTTACACCGTGTAAAAAGAGTTAGGATGTTTTGTAACACGTTGTATGATGATATTATGTCGCTTCAAGTATGATGACACTGTTACAATGGGGATTTTTCCAAGCATCAAAAATAGTACGAATCACTGTCAAAATCAGTCTATTTTTCTGTGGTTTACATATAAACCACAGATTTAGTTGCGCGATTTATTACGAATCGCTGTCAAATTTGACACTTGGAAAAATCCCTATTCAAAAACTATAAAATATGGAACTGTTGCTTGTACATTTCAATACACTGATTCAAATACATTACTTCTACATTCATTCTTTATGTTTTGTCATAGAGGATTTTTCCATCAATATTGCAGTTGGCTTTTTCTGCACTTTTCCGTACACTAACATGGGATATCTCTAAAAAAAACTAAGGCCTTTGCATGATTTTCATCTACGTAATGAGATGATTTACACAGCGTCCAGCGACACCTTCATTCACACTAGATGGGTGAAGTGACCACTCAGCACTGCAGTGCCTGGGATATTGTTTTTAGATGGAGTAGGCTTGCCCAGCATACCATAGCTAAACCATACTGATAGCTCTTCAGAAAGCTTTATTAGCCCGGCAGGTAACTTTAACTGACAGTTTCAAATAAGTATGAAAATACGCACTTTATAGGAGGTACTCAATTCAATCCGTTTTTTTTTTGTGTGTAGATGCAGAACTTTTTTCTAGGAGAACCGATTTTGATGACTATTTTTTGGTTTGAAAGGGTGTCCTTCCCATGTAGTCCAAATTAACCGACTTTAAGGATGGCATTAATAGTCGTCGACTCAAGATCGAAATCAAGTAGGTGATCTAAGAAAAGTCAAATGCTAATGTCAAGCCTTGGCTAATGCCAATGTCAATCTCAAGATAGTGTCTATTAATATGCTGACAGCTACTCAAGTTTGGTATTAGCCAAGGCTTGACATTAGCATTTAACTTTTTTGAGTTCACCTACTTGAGATCGATCTCAAGTAAGTGAACTCAGACAACTATTAATACCACCCTAAGTTGCACTAACAAGGAGAAAATATTTATTTCTTTCTAAGTACGACCTCTCTATTTGCCAAGCTTATTAGAAAAGTGTGTAGACTTCTACAAGCTACATCTTACACATACTTTCCGTAGCTCGAACCAACTAAGTTCAACCCAAAAGCACACTAAAAAGAAAACACCAGCTAAAAAACAAAACAAAGGTAGCGGCCGCCGGACCAAAACGCACATGTTTAAACGGTATCCGGACAACTTCCGGCAAGGAGGCGTATGTTGAGTATACACTTCCGTACCCTTCCGGAACGCGCAGGAGTAGTCCGGATTCTTCCTCGGATCCGGCCGGAGGTGATAATTTTAACCGCCATTGTCTTGGAGTGACATTTTCGTTAGGTTTGTTTTGGAGCGTACTTGAGACGAGACTTTTCTACGAAATACCTCGACTGTACCCGTACCTTTAAAGTCTGCACCTACATAAAACTTCTCGAAAAATGTGCATAAATATTTTTAATTTAACGTGACAAATAAATCAAGATTCGAATTTAGTCCCTTTATTCGTGCACATCTCAGGTCAAAGCAAACAAACGATACAATTTAGGTAAGTGCGCGAAACAACGTTTAGGTATTTTATACCACAATCTAAAATATACTCTACCCATCCCGATCTATCAGATACCAATTTACTAAATGTATATTTGTCAATTTGTAGTAGCAATACCTCTCGCTAACTGTGAAGAAAAACATCATGAGGATATCTGAGCGTCTTAGGCATTATTAATACCAATCCGCATTTAGCACGCGTGGTGATTATGCTCGAACTTTCTCTCTGAGAGAAGGCCTTTGCCCAGCTAGTGGGACAATTACGGACATTTCAGGCAGAAAACTTCAAAATCCTTATCACAATTTCAATTCAAAAACATCCCGAAACTGGGCCTTGCAAGAATCCTCTCACGGCCTTAAAAGTCTGAATCAAACGGAAGTGCTGATAAAGTCCAATACAAGAAGGACAGAGGTCCTTCAGATTGGGTCGCATTTACTGCGGCTCTGAAGGGATTTGCCCATTGCGTTGATTTATTTGGATCGAGGGCATCACTCTGTTCGTTTTTGTCACAATCAGTAACGCCTAACAATATGTCTTCTCAGCCAATAGCTAATACGACTCTTCATAGTTAAAAAAAAAACATAGTTAAAATATAATAACATAGTTAAAAAAAGTTAAAAAATAAAACCCGAAAAGTGTTCTGTCAAACAATCACCCAAAGTCTTAAGCGTTATTTCTAATTTTATATATGTGGGTCATAATTAATATTTAATATGAATTGAATATTGAATATCTAAAAACACTCACCACAACACTCATACTTGAAGAAAATAACACACTTAACCTAGCCAATATGCATGTGTTATGAGATGATTTATACAGCGTCCAGTGGCACCTTCACTCACTCTAGATGGGTGAAGAGACCACTCGGCGCTGCAGTGCCTGGGATATTGTTTTAGATGGAGTGCCCAGTACCTATACCATCCTGACAGCTTAGTCAGCCTAACCCACAGGAAAGACTAGTCAATACGTGTGGAGCCAACTAAGCCGCGGGTTTCTTCACGATGTTTTCATCACCTACACTGGATGAAGTTTTAGTGGTTTTAAAAGGCCTAAGATATTTGGCTACTCTGGTAATTTTAAACCACATTCCAAAATTAAATTCCAAATAATGTCGATTAGCGATTTATTTCGTGTGTTAAAGTGATTTTTTTTTTCGCACATTTTTGAATCATCAGTTTATTTTACGTTCGGTTTCAAAACCACAAAAAATTCAGCGTGTAGGTACGAGTATTATAAGTTTGCAACATGTCCCACCTCAATTTATAGGTAATTTAATTATATTGATAACGCTGAGACTATTAAAAATCCTACCTATTTGACTAGCTACGAAAATTATCAAGTGTAGTCAATATACGAACTATCATTTTTAGGCCCCAATACCCCGCTCCTAAATGATTAATCCGTTCAAAATACTGCAATTTGTAATCTAATGAGTAATTCAGAAGATAAAATTTTCCAACCCGTTTCTCTGGCCAATTGCGTAATACCTTAAGACTCAGGGGGGCTACTCTGAAATATTACATTTTCATCTTAGTCGGTTCTTCATTGTCTGCAAAAAGTAACTAAATCGTAAATTAAAAAAAAATTGTTAGCAATAAATTCAGATCAACTCAGTTTTTTATGCTCTCTTGTATTGTCTGCGAAAACAGATTACGGCATACGTAGCGTAATGAGAAAACTAATTGTTCATACGATTTTAAGCTTTTTTCTCTGGTAAAACAGGAAAAAATCGTAACAATCTACCTGTGCCCGCCCTTCCGTTGAGACATAGGCGACATAACTTTTTGGAAAGGTTATGAGTAAACGAGTAAGAGTGTGAGGATGTGTGAGGTTGTGTGAGGTTGTGGGTTGTATGAATTTTAATGAAATGTTGAATGGGCAACGATAGCTGGCGCACCGAAACATAAAGTATGATAGCTTTTTCCCACTTTGTTCACGCTGACATTGATGAGAGGGAAAAATACAGGCAACTTTTACCAAGTCAAGCTGACAAAGTTGCGGGTAAAACAAATTTCCTGTACATTCATGGGCTGATATACAGGGCCCAAACAAAGACGTCAAGTGAAAAAATCTAGATAGCCGACACTTAGGGCTAACTGAATCACTCATGTGATCACTCCATGTGTTGAGCCACTTTTCTCTTATAAGTTTTTAAATAAAGGTTTTTTTTTCAAGTTGTACCTAGAATTGATTTTTATTTTTAACTTTTTTTTCCTGACTTTTCAGATATATTTTTTTCTTTTTAGGGTCATGATCTGAGACCCTAAAAAAGAAAAAAATATATCTGAAAAGTCAGGAAAAAATAGTTAAAAATAAAAATCAATTCTAGGTACCACTTTAAAAAAAAAACCTTAAAAACCTCATAACTTTAAAACGACAAAAAATGCTTGAACATGCGTGGGGGTGATTCGGGTAGCCCTCGGTGTCAGCTATCTAGATTTTCTCGCTTGACGCCTATGTTTGGGCCTATGTTTGGGCCTATGTTTGGGCTTATGTTATGGCTTATGTTTGGCCTATGTTTGGGCCACCTGAAGTAGGCCCCAAGACTAGTTGAGTAATGCTTACGAGGCAGCCAGAGGATAGGGGTCCCGATAAAGATGGATGCCAAGGTAAAATGGGCAGAGACAAAGCGGTGGAATACGCGTTCCGTTTAAATGTATTGGGGACGGACGGGTCGTTGGGTGTTGTGATTTTGCGAGAAGAAAAGATAGCTCAATTTGTATAAAAAGGCCAAGAGCATCCTGTCGGACGGGCCATGCTTAGCCTAGGATTCCGTAGGCATTGAATGTTTTTTTTTAAGGTGGGAGGTTTTTTTTTTTATAAAAGGATTCTCAGGATGATTCTACACTTGTTTCAACGATATCACACTCGATGGGATTAGTACTTCCTTTTAAATAATATTCATGCGTGTGGTATAGGTGCTGGGAAAACCTACTCCGTCTAAAACAATATCCCAAGGACTGCAGTGCCGAGTGGTCTCTTTACCCATATAAATAATCTCTTAACATAGATGCAAAAGGCTTTAGTTCCAATAATTAGTAGAGAGATAACCTAGAATAATAATGATTTTCCAAAACTTTTCGCAAATTATTATCTTTCCGAGACTACTGCTTCCTTATTTGGACCACCCTGTATACCTACCTACGGTGTGCCTGTGTGTCGCTTTGTGTGTCTGTCTGTGGCACTGTAGCTCTTAAATAGGTGAACCTATTTTGGATACGGTTTTTTAAATTTGTAAACGATTTTCTAGCGAGTGTGCATATTTTTTTTTCAATATTGGTTCTGCTGTTTATGATATGGTAGCTTATTTTAAGCTAAAATGGGGGTAGAAATATTTTTTATTTTATTTAGTAGTTAGGTATTTACCTGCCAAAAGCGAAACGAAAACTCTTAAATAATAAATGATGGCCAAAAAAAGCCTATTCAATTTCATAGCGCTACACAAAACACAGAACCCTGGGGAAATCTCAAAGCTCACGGGTGTAGAAACAAGTATTGGCAATTGTATAAATAAAAATTGACCAATAAATACCTGGGACCGAAAATAAATTTCGTTTATCGGGTACACTATCGACCTCCTAGTAACTTGTGGAAATGTGATTGTCTGTAGCTCTTCTTTTTACCTGACTCCATAATAATACCTCAATCTAAATACAGACACCAAAGATAAGATAAGATAAAAAGCGTTTATTACCAAAAGAATATCAAAAATGTATACAGTGTGTCTTGCCAATTCCACACTAGGTGAATCTGTATCGTAGGATCCATTCATTTAGAATTTACGAAATGTGTTGGACGATTCGAAAACATAGGCTAAATTGCAAAAATAATAATAAAAGACAATGAACATAAGGTGTGACAATGCTGTTAATAGTAAGACATGAGGTCAATCGATTCGATAATAGTTAAGATGTCTTTGCTTAGTAATGATAATGTAGTTGTGTTAATTATTTGAATAACATTTATTTAAATAATAAAAAAAGGAAAACATAGGGACATGGCAGAGGTACATATACATTGAATGGCATAAACATATTTTTTCTAAAATAATTAGCCAGGGAGGAAACAGGTCTCCCTTTTTGTATTTTTTGTATGGATCAGCGGCTACCCGCGTTTCATCTTAAATGATAATAGTTGTAGTGCTTTAGCATATTTGAATAAGTGAGTTAAACGACCCATTTCAGTGTCACAGGACCATTCTGAAACACCCTGTATAGGTAAACTAGCCTACTAAGTAGTGAAGGTATTTATTAGGTCTTATTGTAGAGTTTGTTAATTAATGGAATAATAAATATTCAAGTTAAACCGCTCAAAGTTCAGTTTTATTATTTCCTTTCGTGTAATTTCCGGGCGCAGTAGAATGCGTGCGGTTTTAATTAAAATTGAGGTCGGAATGAGTTTCATACTTCAGTTTGGAGGAAATTATAAAAACTACAAACAGGAAATTGTAAATTCAAGTCATACTTTTCATGCTTCATTAATATGGAATTTTCGTATTATGTATTATGTTGATAGAGAAACAAACAGAAATACAATTAATTTTCTGAAGCACACACATTATAATGTGCCATGTACATTATAAATTATAATACAAGGTGTTACAAAAGTACCTAACTCTTTTTACAGGGTAATAATATCACCCGGTGATAGGGATCACAACGTAAATATTTTTTTTGCACTACGACGTTCCGTTGATTTTTAAATTAATAAAATGTGAACGCTGTGGCGGGAAAAAAGTATTTTTTAAGTATTGTTATCATTGACTTTCACAATGTTTTAACAACTCAATGCTATGTAAATGCACCTACACACACAATGATATTTTAAAATTTGAGCTAATACCAAAAACAAAAAAAGTTTTTTTTTTTTCAATATTGAGGTTATAAAATAAAAATTGTTTTTTTCAACTTTTTTTTACAGATTTGACCTCCTGTTGACCACTAGGTTACACCCTGTAAAAAGAGTTAGGATGTTTTGTAACACGTTGTATAAACATCGACAGGTTACTTGGCTCGGCAGCTCAATTGGCAGAGCACCTGCTCGGTATGCAAGATGTTGCGGGTTCAAGTGTCTAGTGACGAATAAGTAGAGATACAGATTTTTTTCTCACATCGAATGGAATAGAATAGTACATTACTGCCGCACTCGTTAATGGGTGCGCTAATCCTGGCGCGCTTTTCATGGCGCAGCGTAGTTCAGCTCCAGGCCATCACAGCCCGGTCAGCATCAGCATGGCTGCAATGATGACCAAGCTTGAAGGCCGAGAGCGTAGCTAACTTAGCTAAGCTAAGCTAAGCTAGAGGCCATTCATTAAAGCGTCGCCAGCAGCGCAACGGGCGAAAACAATAATAATATGACAGCACTTGTTTTTTTTTTTACTAATCAGGCATCATAATCAGGTAACAGTACTTACTGCCTGTACCTATACATTTGAATAAAAACTTTTTGCACCTGACTATTTTTTAAAACAAAACTCGTCAACAAGGGGATTTACAACACAAGAACTATAAAATTCCATACAAGCAGCCGGCAAAGCCGACTTTGCTCAAAGAAGATGGTCAAAATAATCACCACATAACGAATGTTTTTGAGTTATAACCTTTTATCGTATTGTTTGACAGGACGTAATGTTAATGCGTTGCACAGGGTTTAGATGTTGATATTGTCGACAAAGGAGACCCGTATTTGTGTAAAGTTCTGTCAAACAAACCGAATGGACTTCCAGCTTAAGCAAACCCCTATAATATAAACCTTATTGTTTGAGTATTAGATATTCTGAAGGGCTACTTTGTATTGGAAAGTCATTGGGCTAACGTGGTGGGAGTGGTTGAATATTCTTCTTGTGGTACCTACTATTTTGTACAAATAACTTGGTAAAAGGTAATTGGGCACATTTGTATGGATATCTTACCCATGTACAGAAATAAAATAGGGTAGAATTTATAGATACGATATTATGGGTCGCATTAAGGTCGCATATGAATCAAGTTTTATTCTTGAGGATCTTTTTTTCTTCAGGTATTTCCTGGGTTATCTCACTATATCATAGGCCTCATCATCAATTTCCATTAAACAATATCGCGTCGTGAAAAAATAATAATATTGATTTCAACCAATATTGATTTTGTTACGTGCTGTAACTTTTTATTCCCATAGGTTAGCAAAAAACAAAAACAAACATACATAAAGTGAGTAAAGTTGTATCTTCACAATTTAAAACAAATTTCGTTTGTGTACGCATCGTTCACAAACTGTGTCGGATTTCGCCCAATGACCTTTGGGCACTTATCCCGACAAGACCACAACTCCATTGAACGCATTGTAATACAGGGAAGGGTGGAGCGGACTCTAGTTCTAACTCTGGAAAACCCATCGATGCGATGGACTGACCAAATTAAGACCACTGTGGGCAGAACATTCTTATACCTCCGATTTCTAAATTGAATACCCCAGGGAAAAAGACAAACTAGCCAAACAACAAACATTTGGGGATTTCGCATTTTGAAAGTGCGGAACCTTGTGCTAGGGAAACCCATAAGTTCCACAATAAGCGTCAATAACTCCGAAACTAAATCGTTTATTACCCTGTTCGGTCCACTATTTTAAAGTACCGGAAATTCCCCACAAAACTTAATTCAACGATTAGTTTCGAAAGGGACAAGTTCGTCTTTTTCCCTGCACCTGTACCACGAGTGCTTATATTGTCTGCCGGATGTCTGTCTGTGTCTGCCGGACGTCTCGTCAAAATATGGTATTGTAATGTTGGTTAAACTGCTTCACTAATTGATGTAAAATGCATCCTAATTCTTTAGTAGTAAGGTTGTTTATCCAACTTGTCACTTTCAGTGACGTGTTTCCTTGATTAACTAGTTTGATTTAGTAACCTTAATGTAAGCTAATAGGTATTATTTTACTTTGAATAGCGCTTTTGGATTTAAGTCACAGACTTGCAGTGAACAATTGGACAAGCTATTTGCGAGTACTTATAGTAAATCTGACAGCTCCTGAATTTATGAATCTTGGTGGTCGGTATTGATTAAAATGAGTTCTATAACATTACCATTGTATATCGCACATAGAAGCACTTTTGTATTTTTAGCACGTTTATACTTAAATTGGAACTTATTAGCATCGCGTTTTCTATACATTTTAAATGACACGTGAACATAATCTAATTTCAATCGATATACAACGTGTTACAAAATATCCTAACTCTTTTTACAGGGTGTAACCTCGTGGTCAACAGGATGTCAAAACATTTTTATTTAAAAAAGTTGAAAAAAAACATTTTTATTTTATAACCTCAAAATTAAAAAAAAACATATTTTTTTTATTTTTGGTATTAGCTCAAATTTTTGAACGAGCGAGCGAAGCGAGCGAAGTTCTCCGAGTCTACTGGAACAATCCGGCGTTTGTATGTATGTATGTATGTATGTATGTATGTATGTATGTATGTATGTATGTATGTATGTATGTATGTATGTATGTATGTATGTATGAATGTTCGTTCGACGATAACTTGAGTAAATGTAGTCGGATCGTCATGAAATTTGGTAGGCGGGTAATTCGGAAGGCAAAGTTTTTTGTTCGAAAGTCCGTTATTGGCTTAATCTTATCTTTAGACAATATTGAGAAACTAATTTCAATATTTTTTATTTTGCTTCAGTAGTTTTGTTTTTATGCGCTAAAATGTTTTGTTCCTATGACCGCCAAACAGCGCCAACAGTATGAAGACCGTCGCGTGAAGGTCATAAAACCGTATCTTTGAAACGTTGTAAAATCCAAACTACTGAACCAGAATAAAAAATATTGAAATTAGTTTCTCAATATTGTCTAAATATAAGATTAAGCCAATAACGGACTTTCGAACAAAAAACTGTGCGTACCGAATTGAGGCAAAGAGAATTTTTAAGTTCGAACATGAGCCAAATCGGTCAAGGGGTTGCTCAGATATAGGGTCGCGAGTTCAAAGTTCGGGGCGAACCACTAGTTTAACGAGCGAGCGAAGCGAGCGAAGTTCTCCGAGTCTACTGGAACAATCCGGCGTTTGTATGTATGTATGTATGTATGTATGTATGTATGTATGTATGTATGTATGAATGTTCGTTCGACGATAACTTGAGTAAATTTAGTCGGTTCGTCACGAAATTTAGTAGGCAGGTAAATAAGGTAAAGAGAATTTTTAAGTTCGAACATGAGCCAAATCGGTCGAGGGATTGCTGAGATATGGGGTAGCGAGTTCATAGTTCGGGGCGAACCACTAGTTAATTTAAAAATCAACGGAACGTCATAGAGCAAAAAAAAATTAGGTTGTGATCCCTAACACCGGGTGCTATTACCCTGTAAAAAGAGTTGGTACTTTTGTAACACCTTGTATTTGGCATAAAGGTTTCTGAAACTAATTGACTAATTGTATACTTAAAAAACTAGTGGTTCGCTCCGAACTATGACCTCGCGACCCCAGTTACATATGTGTAACTTTGCTTACGCCATTCGCGCAGGCGCGCGCGCGCTTTGCATATAAACTATACAACCCCATATCCCGGGAACCCCTCGACCGATTTGGCTCATGTTCAAACTTAAAAATTCTTTAAATATCATTTACCCGTTTATAAATTTTTAAGGCACTTGTAAAAAAGTTCTACCTCACTGGTGAACTGTGATACTGTTGTTATATTTTTATTATGCATGTTCATGTATATGTTATAAATGTATTTATGTAGTTCTTATTGTATATATAATATTAGATATATATTTTAGTCAATTATATAAGTAAACCTATTCGGATTTATCTATTAATAAATTATGTATTACTCGTAAGTACTTTATCTACGTAAATATACGTAATTGAAATTAAATTGTTTTCTTATTCTATCAAATATTTCTTATTGTGCATCTGCTGCTACTGTGTTTTCGCTCTCAGTCCTGTCCATCCAAAGGTTGTCTGGAAGAAATCGCTTTTAGCGATAAGACCGCCATTTGTACTGTTATTTTTAAATGTTTATTTGTAAAATGTTTTCGTTTGTGCAATAAAGAGTTACTTACTTACTTACTTACTTACTTACCCGCCTACCAAATTTCATAACGATCCGACTAAATTTACTCAAGTTATCGTCGAACGAACATTCATACATACATACATACATACATACATACATACAAACATACATAATACAAACATACAAACGCCGGATTGTTCAAGTAGACTCGGAGAACTTCGCTCGCTTCGCACGCTCGTTCAATCAATACTTCAATCCATTAACTTGTGTTCTCCAATTCCGGAGAAATCAACAATACATCATCCCACAGCCTGTCCAATGGTTACTTGGAAAATTGGTCAATGATTTTGCAACTTCCGGTGAGCAGCGTACCTACGACATATTATGATGCCGCTACACATAGGTCCGGCATGGTACGCGAGCCAAACACTCACGCTTGTCCTGATACCAAGGAGGTATATTATGTTGTAATACTTTTTAACAAAAACTCTATATCAGTCTGCAAGCTTAGCATAAGGACGGCAATGCACGTCCGATTTTTCCATTCGATTGTCTGATCAGACTACATTTCTATGGACAGGCAATACACGTCCGATCCGATAGTCGGATCGTACGTCCAACTCGGAAACAGCGTACGATTTTATGGCCGATCCGATTGTCTGAAGGCGCGGTCTGCATACTTCTGCATAGAGACACAATACACGTCCGATTTTTTTCGTCCGTATTGCCATTTTGGCTCTACAAGGTGTTACCAAAGATCCTAACTCTTTTTACAGGGCAATATCACCCGGTGATAGGGATCACAACCAAAATTACCAATACCAAAAACAAAAAAGGTATAACCCGTGTCATTAAAGAAAACATTTAGGATGGACTTCAAAACACTCGCCCTCTCGCTCTAATTAATACAGTCAAAGCGAGACAACGCTAGGTTTTTAACTCCGTCCTAAATGTTTTCTTTAATGACACGGGTTATATGCTAAATTTTCAATTTTGAGGTTATAAAATAAAGGTCGATTATTTCAACTTTTTTTTTATAGAATTCACATCCTGTTGACCAGTAGGTTACACCCTGTAAAAAGAGTTAGGATGTTTTGTAACTCGTTGTATATCGTTCGTGACACTGAACGGACACATGCACGGAATATTCAAATAATACTTATGCCTTTGAATTTAAAGTAATGATATGATTTATATAGCGTCAAGTAGCACCTTCACTCACACTAGATGCATGTAGTGACCACTCGGACTATGCAGTGCCTGGGACATTGTTACGATGTAGTAGGCTTGCCAAGCACCTACTTATACCATCCTGCCTGACATCTTAGTCAGAGCCAACGAATCCGCGGGTTTTGTCACGATGGTAAGCGAGTACCAACAGGGTGCAAACTAAGTCGATAGCGGAACTTTAAGTAGGCTGTCTACTGATCAATACAAACAACTTGTACTAGGTGGCGAAAAAAAATGAAGTGAAAAAAATATCAGCTGTTTCATGCATTTGGAGCAGTACTAAGTCGACCTTTTGTATGGAACAGCTGATATTTTTTTAGCTTCATTTTTTTCACCACCTAGTACAAGTTGTTTATATTGATCAGTAGACAGCCTACTTAAAGTTCCGCTATCGACTTAGAGTGCACCCTGTAGTATTGATACTACAAATTCACAAATTTACGTAGGTAACTTTGAAAATAGTCCGTCATTAGGTGTCTCAGTTTAAAGTCCAGTCCATTGCTACCTATGCTACCGCCGCTTATGCAATAAGTAACAGTTTCATCCTTCCGCTCCGTATTAGTCTTAGCAGCTATGAAAAAAAAGCTGCATTTTATGATGAAAGCAAGCCGCTTTGCACAGTGATAAAAGGGACAAAAATAAGCGATTTGACCCGCAGCAGCACAAGTTTCATCCCTTAGGAACACAGAGGGCGCCACTTCAAAAAATAAACTTTGAAAATTTCTAACAGCCTAACAGGTGAACCGATTTCAATGATTAATATCTTAATCGAAAGAAAATTACTTATTGTACAAACAAAAAAATAAGATTAAAAAAAAATACTATGATGGCTGCCGTAAATCCTACGTTTACAAATTTTTTATTTTTTATTTGTCAATTTTTATTGAACGATGCAAAAAACTTGTATGAAAAGGGTATATTTTTTGTAATTCATATCGTTACTAATATAATAATAAATTTAATTAAAAAAATTGCATGCCAATATCATTAGTAGTTTAGGAAATATTTAGGTTTACATGTGCTGGAAAAGCGGGGTATTGCCCTCGCGTCATAGTAACTAAGTAGAGAAAAAAACTTATTTTTGTGATGGAATCTAGCCATTTTGCACAGTGATAGTGGAGACTAAAATAAGCAATTTTACCCGCAGCAGCAACATTTTTATCCCTTAGAAACACAGATGGCGCCACTTATTTAACAAAACTTCAAAATTTTGTATAAAATAAACGGCTCAACCGATTTTCATGATTTAAACGCCCAATGGTTGGTTTTTATACCATAATAAATATAAATAAGTCAAAAAAGTATTGGAAATAAAAATAATAAAAAATATTTTGTAAAATAAAAGTGTTTTCATTGATGATGATGAATCTTGTATTTATTTTTTCTAGTTTTTGACAAATACTTACACATCATTTCTCGTTTGCCTTGTCACAGATGTGTACAACATTGTTAATGCCTAACAGTTCACGAGTTTCCTTATTTTATTTGGAATACTACATTGAATCCATTGAATACAGTTTACTCAGAATAAGCGACTAAAAATTTACGTATACCGAATAAAATAAGGAAAGTCGTGAACTGTTAGGCATTAACGTTATTGTACACATCTGTGACAAGGCAAACGAGAAATGATGTGTAAGTATTTGTCAAAAACTAAAAAGAATAGATAAGTGATTCATGATCCTCAATGAAAACACTTTTATTTTACAAAATATTTTTTATTATTTTTATTTCCAATATTTTTTTGACTTATTTATATTTTATTTGTATTATGGTATAAAAACCAACCATTGGGCGTTTAAATCATGAAAATCGGTTGAACCGTTTATTTTATACAATATTTTGAAGTTTTGTTAAATAAGTGGCGCCATCTGTGTCCCTAAGGGATGAAAATGTTGCTGCTGCGGGTAAAATTGCTTATTTTAGTCTCCACTATCACTGTGCAAAATGGCTAGCTTCCATCACAAATAGAAGTTTTTTTCTCTACATAGTTACTATGACGTGAGGGCAATGCCCCGCTTTTCCAGCACATGTAAACTTAAATATTTCCTAAACTACTAATTATATTGGCATGCAGTTTTTTTAAATTAAATTCATTATTAAATTAGTAACAATATGAATTATAAAAAATATACCCTCTTTATACAATTTCTTTGCATAATTGAGTAAAAACTGACAAATTAAAATAAAAAAATTACAAAACGTTGTATTTAGGGCAGCTATTATAGTTTTTATTTTTATTTTATTTTTTAGATTGTACAATAAGTGTTTTTCTTTCGATTAAGATATTAATCATTGAAATCGGTTCACCCGTTAGGCTGTTAGAATTTTTCAAAGTTATTTTTAGAAGTGTCGCCCTCTCTGTTTCTAAGGGATGAAACTTGTGCTGCTGCGGGTCAAATCGCTTATTTTTGTCCCTTCTATCACTGTGCAAAGCGGCTTGCTTTCATCATAAAAAGCAGCGTTTCGGCAAAAAATGGCCGTAGCTGCTATAGCTATATGCAACCATCGGGATGATAGCTCGAGAACGACTGAGGTCAGAAAAAGTCGGACGAAAAAATCGTACGTGTATTGCCGTCCATCCGATCCGATTGTCTGATCACTTTTGACCGACCCAGCCACGGTTCATAAAACTACAAATCCTCATAAATAGGTTTCGGTTCTTAAGAAAACTTTTTTTCAGAACTTCTTTTTTGCGTAAAGAAAAATTATTGATCTGTACTTTATGTCAATGTCAATGATAGGAAAATGGAAATTCTGACTCTCATAAGAGAAGAAAAACGACATAATATATATTATTTGGAAGATTTTCCTATACTTTATCCCGCGACCTAAAGTTATAGCATGGAAAAACGTGGCTGACCTTAGGCCTACTCCACAAAGACTGGAAGTCTTTGCGAGATACAGAAAAACTGGAAAAAAAGAACGACGGTAAGTACCTACTTACTTCCTAGTGAGAAACTAAGTATCTACCTACAGGTGGAATCATAGGTACAGTCAGCCACACGCTCGGATACCTACTCCTTTTTGTTTATTGGCGCCCTTAAGCCGCGCGCGGTAAGGGTATCTTAGACTGTGGCCGACCGTAAATCCTGTTCAAAGGTACTTGTTTAAAGGTACTCTCATTAGGTACACACGAGTGAGTGAGTGTTTCGTGACCTAAGCTGTCGGTAAAAGGGCCACTATAATAAAAATAGTAGTCTGGAGATGGTGCTGATGTTGGCTCATTGGCTGCAATAATTATTTTCGTTTCATGCCTGTCCCTTGCTATGCTTTGGTTCATCCTTCGCTTGCTCGGTTTTCTATACAATCACTCGCACCTAATAATAGTTTTACAGCCTTGCATAACGAATAACTACTTACCTACTGTTTCAGAAAAAAAGAGAATAGAAGACGGACGGTCTTCGGTGGGGGCACATCCTGCATATTTTATGAAGAAGACAAAATTATATTTCAAATTATTGGTGTAGTGTAGGCTCACCAAACCTAGGGTTGCCAGCCCCGGAGTCGAAGGTAATAACAATACCACAATAAAACCTTCCTCCACTACCACCACCTCTACCACCAAGTGTTCTCTCTCTCTCTCTCTCTCTCTCTCTCTCTCTCTCACCGCCACCAACCCTTTAAAACCACCAACCTTAAAAAAATATTAATTTGGTATACTTACCTATAAAAGCCATCCAACCTTAATGGTATAGTCAAATGTCCGCCATTTTAAAAAAATCGCATATTTGCGGCTAACTTTAAGGGTGGTATTCATGAACGATACTTAAACTGAGATCAAAATGGAACTCTGTTTAAACTTAATTTAAAGTGAGATCAGTTTTGAACTTACTTTAAACTGATTTCAAAACTGATCTCTGTTTAAACTAAGTTCAGCGAGATCAATTTTGAACTTACTTTAAATTGAGTTCAAAATTGATATTCGAATCGAATCGAATCCAATCCAATCGAATCGAATCGAATCGAATCGAAATGAGTTGAATCGAATCGAATCGAATCGAATCGAATTGAATCGAATCGAATCGAATCGAATCGAAACGAAACGAAACGAATCAAATCGAATCGAATCTAAACAAAACGAAACGAATCGAATCGAATCGAATCTAATCGAATTGAATCGAATCAAAACGAAACGAATCGAATCGAAATGAATTGAATCGAATCGAATCGAATCGAAACGAATCGAATCGAAATTAATTGAATCGAATAGAATCGAATTGAAACGACGCGAATCGAAATGAATTGAATTGAATCTAATCGAATCGAATCGAAATTAATTGAATCGAATCGAATCGAAATGAATTGAATCGAATCGAAACGAATCGAATCGAAACGAAACGAATGGAAAGGAATCGAATCGAATCGAATCGAATCAAATCGAATCGAATCGGCTATTGCTAGATTCATGGTACGGTCGGCCACAATCTCAGATACCCCATGGCAGCTCTTATCGCGCGCGGCATAAGGGCGCCAATCGAACAAAAAGGAGTATCTGAGACTGTGGCCGACTGTACACATGGTATGACAGCACGTCAGACTGTACACTTTTGTTGTAAAATCGCCCGTAACGTAACCCAGCAAAGTGCTAGCGTGTAAGGGTCGACGTGCTGTCGTATGTACTGATTCAAGTATCAAAACTTTAAGGCGCTGGGCATAGTGAATTAGCCCGCGCGCAAAGAAAAATGCACAAAATCGATTCCTGTATCAAATACACTAAAAAAATCAAAAATGTTCACATATCAAACCCTAGAATTAGATGAGACCTATCTAAAACAGCCAGTTTTGCGTTGATATCCATAACAGATTGCAAGATATTTTGCTTGAAAAAAGTGCGCCGCCTATTTTTTTTCAACCAAAATATCTTCAAGACGTTTATGAATGTCAACACGAAACTGGCTGTTTTAGATAGGTCTCAACTAATTCTAGGGTTTGATATGTGAACATTTTCGATTTTTTTAGTGTATTTGAAACAGGAATCGATTTTGTGCATTTATCGTTGCGCGCGGGCGATTCACTATGCACAGCGCAGCGCCTTAACTGCCCATATCTCCTAAACGGCTAATGCTAGACCCATGTTTATCGTACTCTAAAAAAAGGGCTCGACGAGTTCTACCTGATGAAAAAACAAAAATAATAAAAAAGAAGTATCAAAGAAGTATCAAAACTTTAACTGCCCATATCTCCTAAACGGCTAATGCTAGACTATAGGACTAGAGTACCATAAACATGGGTCTAGCATTAGCAGTTTAGGAGATATGGGCAGTTAAAGTTTTGATACTGGCTCCAACGGTATCCTGAGCACTGTAGCGAATAGGGTAGATGGCCCATTTATTAAACAATGGGTCGAAATACATATAAAAAGAAATAAATAGGCTACGTGGGTGTGTGCGTGCGTGCGTTATGTGTTACTCACAATAATGCACAGTTAAACTTTGCGAGCTTATTTATTTCTGAAATATTGCCTACTTATAAACTATTATTTATTTTAAACTAGTCTGTAATTCAATGGATCTCAGTTATCTGAATAAATAAAGATACTATTATTATTTGCAGTTTAGGAGATATGGGCAGTTAAAGTTTTGATACTTCTTTGATACTTCTTTTTTATTATTTTTGTTTTTTCATCAGGTAGAGCTCGTCGAGTCCTTTTTTTAGAGTACGATAAACATGGGTCTAGCATTAGCCGTTTAGGAGATATGGGCAGTTAAAGTTTAGATACTTATTTTTTATTATTTTTGTTTTTTCATCAGGTAGAGCTTGTCCAGCCCTTTTTTTAGAGTACCATTAACATGGGTCTAGCATTAGCAGTTTAAGAGATATGGGCAGTTAAAGTTTTGATACTTCTTTGATACTTCTTTTTTATTATTTTTGTTTTTTCATCAGGTAAAGCTCGTCGAGTCCTTTTTTTAGAGTACGATAAACATGGGTCTAGCATTAGCCGTTTAGGAGATAATATGGGCAGTTAAAGTTTTGATACTTGAATCAGTACATACGACAGCACGTCGACCCTTACACGCTAGCACTTTGCTGGGTTACGTTACGGGCGATTTTACAACAAAAGTGTACAGTCTGACGTGCAGTCATACCATGTGTACAGTCTGAGATACCCCTTTTTGTTCGATTGGCGCCCTTATGCCGCGCGCGATAAGAGCTACCATGGGGTATCTGAGATTGTGGCCGACCGTACCATGAATCTAGCAATAGCCGATTCGATTCGATTTGATTCGATTCGATTTGATTCGATTCGATTCGATTCGATTCGATTAGTTTCGTTTCGTTTCGAATCGATTCGATTCGATTCGATTCGATTCGATTCGTTTCGTTTCGTTTCAATTCGTTTCGATTCGATTCAATTAATTTCGATTCGATTCGATTCGTTTCAGTTCATTTCGATTCAATTCATTTCTATTCGATTCGTTTCGATTAGATTCGATTAGTTTCGTTTCGTTTCGTCTCGATTCATTTCGTTTCGTTTCGATTCGATTCGATTCAATTAAATTCGATTCGATTCGATTCGATTTTATTCATTTCAATTCGCGTCGTTTCGATTCGATTCGTTTTGTTTCGTTTCGATTCGATTCGATTCAATTAATTTCGATTCGATTTGTTTCGTTTCGTTTCGATTCGATTCAATTAGATTCGATTCGATTCGATTAGATTCGATTCGATTCGATTCGATTCGTTTCGTTTCGTTTCGTTTCGTTTAGATTCGATTCGATTTGATTCGTTTCGTTTCGATTCGATTCGAGTCATAGGTCCTAAGTCTTATGTCCTAGATCCTAAGTTCTAAGTCCTAGGTCCTAGGTCCTAAGTACTAGGTCTTAAACAACAATAATTCAGCCGATTATGTGTTCAGGTCTACGACAAGTTTTTTGGGCACTACCACTGCTTCGTAGACCAGAACACATAATCGGCTGAATTATTGTTGTTCTGTTGTTTACAATAATGAAAATAATACGGTTTTATTCTCGCGAACGAAAAATCGCTGAACAAAAATAGTTCAGTTTAGCTACAAAATGTAAAATACTGTGAAAATTTTGAATTTCCCGCCACCTTGCTATCGTCTACCCTTAATCTTTAAATTTAACACTCCTTTGTACTGCTGTTTGTTTTCCTTAATAAATAAAATAAAATAGTCAATCAGACGAGATAACTCAAAAATAATGAATCATCATTCGACAACGAAAAAATACTATTAAAAAAACCGGCCAAGTGCAACTGGCACTCGCGCACCGAGGGTTTCGTACCATCATTCTCTGCATTTAATTGGAAGAAAAAAAAACATCCATCGCGCTCTAGCTTTGATATTTGTAACTAATATAGAGGGCGCTAGTTTCTATGTCATGTTACATTTCTAGAGACCCCATTTTTTGTAGTATCTTTTGATTCAGTTGACTTAGAAGCTTGATTTTTTTAAGGCTCAAAGAGACTGCAGACCTGAGTATTTTGATATCAATTTTAACCTGATACCTCCACGCGTTCTTGAGAGAAAGGTCTTTACCGACAGACAGACCGACCACAAAGTGATCCTATAATGGTTCCGTTTTTACTTTTTAGGTCCGGAACCCTAAAAACGGTTGGGAAAAAAGAACACTTTGTTGGCCTGACAAGAACTATATATCATCATTGCTAACACGTGATAGAAAGAAGGGTAGAAGGTAAGAGAGGTAGAAGAAGGCCACGGCGAAGGTATTTTGATCAAATTTAAGAGAAGGCTGTGGTCTAGACGTACCAGGCTGCGAAGGAACTGGCCTGTAACTGAAGTTCATGGAGAATGATGCACCGACAAGAGGATAACTCTTAAATACGTTTATAATGATGATGACAAGCCCTATATGAAAGAGAACTGCGAAAAATGAACCTGGAAATATTGCTCTTAGAGTAGCAGGGGGCGAGACCCGAACAGACCGCTTGGATGGCCTCCATCAGCAGAATCAGTAAAATTGTTCAATTTACCAACAGTGGAAAGTGAAGTCAACGAAAACAGAGACGTTTAGTTTTAGAAAAACCAGTAGAAAGTGAAATAGTGATTAGCTTATTATTATTATTAGCTCTATTCCTAAAAATTGTTAAGAATAAAGTTCGTTTTGTGCAACAAATCACCTACCTATTTTTTTTTAGTGCAGCAGCACTTTCTCGATTAGTTTAGTGGATCCGTTACACTAATCTACACTTCTACACTAATATTGTAAAAAGGAAAAGTTTGTAAGTGCGTTGTTGTTGTTGTTGTTTTGTTGTGGTTCTAACTTCTCAACATAAGACCTTATTAGGTATCTATGAAGAAATAAAAGAATATTTTAAGTACAGATTCCTTTAATTTATTATATTTACAATAGGTACCTACAAAGTCACGAACGCAAGTCCCTGCATACGTTTTAGAAATCAAAAATACTGGAATCATGTTTTTCTCCAGGTTATCCAACGTGGTTTATAAGATTGGAATAATCAGCCACTGTCGAAGGCCGTTTCCACTGTCGCCCAAAATAATTGCGTCTGGAAATGGCCTCCATCCATTCTCCCATTGCGTGTACAATGAGAAAAACTATCATGCACAGAGCCTGGCCAGCGAGCACGTGCATTGACCTTGACGGACCAATTTCGGGATGCAGTAGTTAGTTGCAGGTCGCAGCGGCATCCAGTCGTTTGTTTCCTCATTGGAGTCTCCATTGAGTTCTGTCACTGCGGTATCACATCACGGCACTATCAAGTCATCGGAGGGTTGTGTGGCTCATGCGGGTGCTTTTGGATAGCTTTATTCATTTGGTAATTTAAGCTACAAGCCATAAAATATATTTGTAGCTTAATGACTTGCTTGACATTATTTGTAAGAGCCAGAGTAGATTATGCTTGTGTTTTTAGCCCCGCTTCTTAGCAGGGTTAGGTTTCCTTGTCTTCTCCCTCTATATTTAGCTGGATTTGTGCCATAAATTCATGCCCACAGCACTGCACTAAAGGCGCATTGTATGATCGACTCAATGGATTTGTTTGAGGTTGGATAATTATTATCAGCGTAAACTTGAACCTGAGTAACCATCTGCCGAGAAGTACTACGGCTGTAAATACATTATTTAGTTTGGTTTCATTTCCAAAAGATTTTCCAGGTTTTCTCTTGAGTGAAAGTGAGTGACGCATGACTTATGTCAATTCTGGCAAGTATATGGTCAAGTTGGCAGCACACTTTCATTTGTTTTCACGTCGCGTGGTCGTCTGCCGGACGTCTGCCGGACGTCTGTCCAAACGCACTCCTGGTAGACCCTCTGGAGTCTTCAATTGAGAATTTCACTAATCAAATACTTAAGTTTGTGAGGAAACCGCCAGATTGGTTGGCTCCTCACGTAGAATCCGCTTGTTGGTATTAAACTAAGGCCTTTGCATCTACGTAATGAGATGATTTATACAGCGTCCAGTGGCAACTTCACTCACACTAGATAGGTGAAGAGACCACTCGGCGCTGCAGTGCCTGGGACATTGTTTTAGATGGAGTAGGCTTGCCCAGCACCTATACCATCCTGACAGCTTAGTCGACCAATCCCACAGGAAAGACAGGTCAATACGTGTGGAGCCAACTGAGCCGCGGGTTACCTCACGATGTTTTCCTTCACAGTTGGTATTAAAGGCGTTATTATTATAGACGTATTCCGGGATTTTTAAGGGTAAAAATAAACTGTATTTCGAACTTGGGCGGCGTACAGCGCTCGTGTTTATCTTCCCGTAGCACAGTCTGCGCCGCGAGCTACTGGGCACTTCCTAAGCGCTTCTAAAATTATTGTACTACATCCTAAACGGTTCTAAAATTATAATCCTTGGAGTTTCTTTACCATGCTTCTTTTCAAAGTAAGATCAGAGTTAGTGAAGCTGGACAAAAAATAGTAGCTAAGCTAGGTACGTAATTGTAAATAGTACCTAATATTTTTAACTTTCAGCGTATACAGGGTGTCCTGTAATTCAACGTCAAGCGGGAACTGAGCGAAATAACGGTACTGGGAAAAATAATAAAAAAATCCTGGTCGCTTCGTTTAGAAATAATAAACTTTTTTTTTTTTATTTCGCCCAAGACTACTACAATATCATGTAATGTGATCACATATAGGTATTCTAATTTTGACATGATTTTTTTTTCACTTAATTCTTAATAACCATACTATAAAATCGCATTGATAAATCCAACAATTAATCCTTTCAGTTGACTAAAAATAAATAAAGTTTGATGGAGTCTGACTTTGAAAAAATAATTTTGCTAAGATTGACATACATCTTTAAAAATATACATGACACTACCCTTAGCAAGTTATCTGCAAAATTGGCGCATTTAGTCAAGATTTCAACACGGTAGGAACAACACTTGACACTTTTGATTCCACATCAAAAGTTAAAAATATTTCTTTGAAAAAAGACACCATTCGACCCGTATGTTTTTTTAAAATGTTATTTACCTCAGAACTTTTTTCTAGATAGACCGATTTTGATGATTTTTTTGTTTGAAAGAGTATGCCATGTAGTCCTATAAAATTATAACGATCGGATGAAGAACTTCTATTTTATCTTTAACTTCGGAGATGGAGAACGGAACTTTACGGACAGTATCAGATCACTCGAAATCGAGTGCAGTAGCTTAATAACAGTGTACCTTTCCCCAGTGCAGTCGTTAATTTTTTATTTTTGTTAATTCCATGTTATTTATCCATCTTGCAGATCGGTACTTCTTCGCTTGCCTTACGAGCCATTAGGACACTTCCCTCTCCAGACTACCTTTTTTTATTATAGTGGCCCTTTTACCGACAGCTTAGGTCATGAAAAGGGCACACTAAGTCCAACAAACGATCGAAACCGAGTGCCGGGACCTATGTGCGGTAGGTCTTGCCGCCTTAGCTTGTGCTTCGGTACTCTGCGAGTGGCTCGTGGATGCATGTTTCCACTTTCCACTACCTTCTGTCCAGGAAGGTGCCGGAGCAGCGAGTCTGCTCACAACTCGCAATTCGTAAAACTGCTAACGGTTCAATCCCCGCTCGGGACACCCGTTAAGCAGGCTACTTGCTCTCCTGGCAAGCACCGGAGCTGTAAGGCTCGCTCACTTCCCGATTCGCTAATGCTCGTCTGCCCTTGACTAGCAGCAGGGTTCCTGGAGAAGTGATCCAGCTATCATCTCTACAGCCATTAGGACAGAAGCAATATTCTGTTATCTCTTTTGAATATTGAAGTTATTCTGTTTATTTAGGAAAACGAGCCAAATAAAGGGTCGCTTCAGTCGCCCCCTATCCAGTCGCGATGACGCTTCACCGACAAACTCCTAAATAAATAAGGGCGCTTGTCGCTTGTCACGAAGATAAACACCATACGGCTTTGTGTAGTGGCAACTCAACTCTGCCTTGTGATGTCATGTTGCTACTGCAAAAGCGTTCTGCTGGAGAAATGATCTGCTAGCCTTGGGCTACTTGGTCCATAACACTTAGCGTTCAGCGGTGTATAGAATTTCTCGCCAAGCAGGGCCCTTAGCCTGTAACACAATGGTGCCAAAATGGGCTCCCGGTTGACGGTTTTAATTACGATTTACTAGTGGTTCGCCCCGAACTATGAACTCGCGACCCCATATAAACTTAACAACCCCATATCTCAGCAACCCCTTGACCGATTTGGCTCATGTTCGAACTTAAAAATTCTCTTGGCCTCATTTACCTGCCTACCAAATCACATGACGATCCGACTAAATTTACTCAAGTTATCGTCGAACGAACATTCATACATACATACATACATACATACATACATACATACATACATACAAACGCCGGATTGTTCCAGTAGACTCGGAGAACTTCGCTCGCTTCGCTCGCTCGTTCAATTAATGCTTTCGGTCCAGTGTCGGTCCTTTTAATGTTTTTGTAGTACAGCAATAGTACATTACTGCCGCGATCTGTAATGAGTGCGTTTCTGGCGCGCTTTTGATGGCCGACAGAGCGCAGCGTAGCGCAGCTCAAGGCCCTCACAGTGCGGTCAGCATTGCAGCCCTTGATGGACAAGCTGAAATGAAGGCCGAGACCGAAGGTCGAGGCCTTTATAGCGCGGCCAGCAAGGGCTGCAATGATGACCAAACTTGAGGGCCGAGAGCGTAGCTAAGCTAAGCTCGAGGCAATCATAGCGTGGCCAGAAGCGCACTCATTGCAGACCAAGGCTTGTATAGTGCTTTACTCAAACAATGCGAGTAATTAAAATATTAATTAGAATAGTAATTAACATAGTAATTTAATTAGCTTACCATTTGTCGTAGATTAAGTACTTTTTGTCGATTTTCCATTGCGCAAACTTTTTGTTGGTAAGCTTGCTTGTATTTTTCTTTTGACTTCGGTGGCAATAAATTTCCAATTACTAATTTCGCTTGATTTTGAATGTCCGGCGGTGTTAAACACATTAAATCCGAGGATTCGTCGCTTTGAGAGTTCACTTTTTCAACAAAAACACAGAAAAAAATCACTTCGAACAACGCGCGAAAAGTTGAAAACAATATGGCCGCGCTTTTTTTTTTTCTGTGCAATGTGTCGACTGCCAGTACCCATACAGCCTAATTCTAAATACATACTTTTTGCACCTGATGTTTGAGTTCTATTTATGAAACAAAACTCGACATTAATGTTTTTCTGGCCGCAAAACACAAGACATTAATGAAATTCCATACAACTTTTCTGGCGCCTAATCCAAGTAGCCCGCAAGTCCGACTTTGCTCAAAGAAGGTTGTCGAATTAATGTCCACATTACGAGCTTTTTTGAGTAAAGAATATTATGAGTCTAATTCTAGAGGATTAGTTCGCTGGTTGTAGGAGAGCAACGAAGAAATCTCGGTTTTGTCCTTCTACCTTCTACCTGGGACGCCATTGATACGCCATTGTGTTACAGGCTAAGGCCCCAGATGTTATGCTTGGGGATCGGTCGGGTCCAACCAATCTTGGTTGGAAGTTGTATTTACTAGCTACTTGAGATATTTTGCTGGCGCGATGCAGGATTAGTAGTAGCGTTGACAACTAGATAGCAGTTTCGTGAACGCCCGACAGAGGTCGCTACAAGTGCTTCCAAAGCATTGCCAAAGCAGTGATAGCCTTGTGTGTGGAACAACGGACTCGGAAGCGAGAAGTCCAGGTTCGATTCCCGGTGCCCGCGTGTAGTGTACCTATTTTTTTTATAATGAACAAATATACATTTGATTTTAATTTATCTCAAAGTCATGTCTGTTTGTGCATTTGTAGTAGCAGTACCTCTAACGCTAACTCGCTAACGGTGAAATAAATACAAAAATACTCTTTATTTAACTCTTATGGCGAACTACAGCTTGGAGAAACTTTAAATATAGGATGACTCCTGTGCGCGAGCAAAATACTTTTTCTTGATTGCATTAGTGAGACATTTAAATGTCAACTTAAATATGATATTTTTACGTGGATATTCCAGTGAAACTCAACATTTCCTGCGCGAAATAAGCTGCTTACGTCGTTCGTAGTTTTCTTTTCCATGTATTTTTCTGTCATCTCATCTAATTTTCAGTTCACCTGCAATGAGGTCAGCAGACACGGAAACATTTTCTCGTAGGTAATATTCAGATTATACTTTTTCTTGCTTATCTCCCCAGCGAATGACGAAATAAGTTGCGACGAAATGACCATTCAGTGATTTGATTCCATGGAATTTTGAGATAATAATTTTTGGGTCGACGCCCCGCAACCCGAACCATAGGAAGGTACCTACTCTATTCTATTTAATGCTCTATTGTAAAAATTTTTCATTTATTTGTATCGTAAACCTGTCTCAAATTATTGTACTCGTATTTAACTGAATTTGTTGTGTAAACACCGAAAGCTTTTCTATTTCTATTTTTTTCTATTATATTTTCTATTTTGGCGAGAAATGGAAATACTCAAAAATAATTCATTTGTGGCCTCCATATTCGCAATATCAGGCGCCACGTTGTGCGCGCGCCTTGAGAAGGCCGGGGGTGTCCGCACATCGCGGTTATTGGAGAACAAATTAAACAAGGTAATTTGTGAATCGATAAAATAAAAATAAATAACTTCTTCTAGTTTCAAGCGTTACTACAACTACCTTCCCCGAGTCGATTGTCACTAACCAAAACAACACCCTGTATACAGGGTGTTAAAAGACCGCCAACAAAGCGGGAAACCACGTATTGTCCTCATCATAAGGAACATTTTGCCCTAGGAACTATGCCTGGGAAATCAACGGTTGCCGAGATAATGAGGTTCAAAGTCGGACTTCTCAAAACCTTTTTTTTTGCAGAAATGTATTCAGTATCTAGTTCTAAACATACCTCCTCAAGAATCCATATCAAAATTATGACTATTTCTTACAAAAAACGACGATAAAATTGCAACCCGCAATGTATTCTAAACATCGGCACTTCAAGCTTAAGTAACATAAACTTATACCTAGGCATGCGCAATATGACTTCTGTGCGTTACACGTCCATTGCGTGATAAAATATTTTTCAAAATTATAACCTAAAAAAAACAAATCATTTCCCAGCAATAATTTATCGAAAAGTACTTTGTTCTGGTGTCTAGTATGCGTGGCTTTCGGGTCTGTTGGCGGTCTTTTAGCACCCTGTATTTTTGCTATACGAAACCCAAAGTCTACCGACCATCATTGTTGAGCTTTACTGATTACGTACTACAAACGGGCTTTCAAACAAAAATAGCTGCAATCTGCTGCCTATTCCAAACGGCCGTTTCGGTGTCCAAAAAGTTTTCGGCAAAATACAGTCACGGATCAGAGCTACGTAAAACTAGTTGTATGTAAATATATCGACGGGGCCAGCTGCATTTCCCGCTATGGCCCGTCAATTTAGGCAACGTTGATTTATAACACAAAACATACTGTGAAACAGAAAGTCTGTTTTGACTCCTTTCTCTGTAGGTATCTAGAATAACAACTAAATGAAAAAAAACGATCATTTTAGAATATCCCAGAAACGGTTGCATCGATTTTGATTAAACAAATATAAGAACACTCGCGTAAAACCGGGCTTTAATTTTTTTTATCGCATCCAAATCGGTTCACTCGTTTAAGAGCTACGTACTGTGACACAGGCTGTGTTAAAGGGTGTTTGGCTGTGAAAGCAGGTTTTCTAGCGAGAGTTCTCAGATATGTTTTATCAAAATCGGTTTAGCCGTTGATATGTAAATTTGAAGCTAAAATATCGCGGGTACATATTTGAACTTTTTAATTTAGTTCTATTTCCTTCCCACGTGTTGAACGGACCGCGTGAGCCAACCATCTGGGTGTGCCTACTGTGTGATTTATAGTGATACCGCATTTCGGATGCGCCGCGCCTCCCGGTGCGGCCTCCGTTTTACATCCAGCCGGCAAATTATGGTCACCAATTTCAAAATTCACATTACGCGCGTGACGCATCAAAATATTTTATGACGAGCGCGCGATGCGATCTCGTTTTGTTTCTAACTTTAAAATTATGCATAGGTACAGTCGGCCACACGCTAGGATAACCCTTTTTGTTCGATTGCAATTGGCGCCCTAATGGCGCACGTGGTAAGAGCTGCCATATACCCCATATATGACTGTAGCCGACCGTACCTGGGTCATTCTTTGAGAGGTCGATTTTTTTGGTCACACCCTAGTATCTACTAAACTATACATCACACAGTACTAAATTAGCACTTAATCGTCTACTTAACTAACGGTCCATTGAGGCATATCAAATAAAAACAATATTTTATAGAGGAAATTGCCTAAATATCCCTTTGAAGGTCAAAAAATGGGTGATTTTGCGAGTATTTTGCATGTCACACGCGTGTGGGCCTGGTATGTTTTTGTTTGTGGTTTTAGTCATGTGCCCACTACTATGCTAATTTATACCTTTCTAAATGCCCAATGAGTGCCTCTAACCAATCGTATATCCAGCATTCTATTAGAATGAAAACTCTTGTGTCTGTAGACATTCCTAGAAATGTCACGCGTCGAGCAAAGTTTAAATCGTGCAACGAAAGTATGTTTTTATACAAGCTTAAATACGCGGCAAGTTTCTAGTTACTGGTGCAAAATATCGTCAAATGGTCCTTGTCAACTATTATGGTTCGTATGTGTCGCTATCTTTCATGCCTAAACTTTTACGTAAGTTCTTGACTTTTTTTAAACTTTGGTTCGGTAAGGTAGCTGAAAGTGGTGGCACGTTTTGCTAGTATAGTAAACAAGACTACACTAAACTGTCCTAAGTACATGAATGCGTATATCCCTAAGTAGGTATTGTCGTAAAAATAAATACGTTTGCTTCTATAGTTTAAGAGAAATAGCTACATTTTAGTTATTTCTGAGATCGGTGGCACTGAGATCGGTGGATTTAAGCCACCGATCTCAGTTATTAGCCAAGGATATCAAAGAAGTTTTCAACATATTGTATCAATTTCACAGATTCTTTAGATACCACACCAAACGAGATGCTATGACTAATTCAAAATGTATCAGTTTGTTTCTATGGACTAAAGTTTAGACTTCATTTAAGCTATTAAGGTACTGTTTTTTGCAAGGAAATGTAATTTCACGCAAATAAAAAGCAAAATCCTTATAGACAGACAATTTTAGTGTATAATTATTACAGTCACACATATAATAGAGCATTGGTCGCCGATGCGAGAGAACCAGGTTCGATTCCCAACGCAGGCATGTAACATGACTTTGTTTCTTTTCAAAGTTACATAAATTTGTAAATTTGAAGTAGCTAAACCCCTCCCCAATGTGAGGAAAAACATCGTGATGAAACCCGCAACTTAGTTGGCTCCACACGTAATGACTTCTCTTGTGGGCTAGGCCGACCAAGCTGTCAGGATGGTATAGGTGCTGGGCAAGCCTACTACATCTAAAACAATGTCCCAGATACTGCACGCCGACTGGTCTCTTCACCCATCTAGTGTAAGTGAAGGTGCCACTGGACGCTGTATAAATAGATGCGAAGGCTTGTTGACTATAATTTTGCATGTTTAGCTTAGGAATTGATCTTTTACAATGATTTTATGAAAATAAAGATATGATTTTTTTGATAATTTTTATGATGTTTAATAGAAATGTTTTGCTTAATTTAGCCCCCTTTTATCTGTTTCAGTTCATGAGTGACGTTTAAATTTAGAAAAAACGTTTATTATTCACTGTAATTACTGTTTATAATAATTTTAGACACTATCTGAGATCGGTGGCCTTTTTGCTGAGATCGGTGGCTTGTCAAAAAAGAAGATTTTTTTTTCATTAACCTATAACGCCTACAGGTGTGCCTCATCGACAAATTGACTAGTTTTTAAGCCATCTTTTACGGTGTATTTTTAGTTTTCACCTATCTTGAAAAAAAATAAAAGCCACCGATCTCAGCGAAGAACGCTTTTCTCAGGAATGACCGACCTACCTTTTTGGAGGTCTTCATCAACTCTTCATCGAATAAATTTATTCGATGAAGGTTCTAGGATCTGGAATCTAAACCTGAGGTCCTAAAAATAGTTAAGCCTCGCGTTGAGAACCTAATGAAGAGTTTTTATCAAAAATACATCCAAAAAGAAGATCTTTTTTTTCATTGGTGGCGCTAGTTTTACCTATAGAATCACCTTAAGGGTGGACGATAGCAACGTGGGGGGAAATTCAAAATTTTTACAGTTTTTTACATTTTATAGCTAAATTGAGCTATTTTTGTTTAGCGATTTTTCAACAACAATAATTCAGCCGATTATGTGTTCTGGTCTACGAAGCAGTGGCACTGCCCAAAAACTTGTTGATGACCAGAACACGTAATCGGCTGAATTATTGTTGTTCTGTTGTTTACAATAATGAAAAGAATACTATGTTATTGCCGCGAACGAAAAATCGCTGAACAAACATAGCTCAGTTTAGCTACAAAATGTAAAAACCTGTGAAAATTTTGAATTTCCCGCCACGCTGCTATCTTCCAGCCTTAAGGCTCGGTATAAGGCTAACTAGCGCCACCAATGTTAAAAAAATCATATCTTCCTTTAGAAGAAGTTTCTGAAAAAATCCTAAGATGAGCCCATGCGCCATGCTTTTCCAGATTTTTAAGTGTAGATACCCTCTTCGAAATTTACTTTTAAGCTAAAAAAATATCGATAACCGCCAAAATCGGCCGTTTTTGGCGGTTATCGATATTTTTTAGCTTAAGACTAGAAATTGAGTTGGGTACCTACAATTAAAATCTAAAAAAGCATGGCGCATATCTTAGGATTTTTTCAGAAACTTATTCTGAAGGAAGATATGATGTTTTCAACATTGGTGGCGGTAGTTTGCCTTATACCCTTAATAAATGCAGGTATGCGTTTTCCTGATGTGGCCTCTATTAACTTCGGTTTGCTAAGTGCTTAGCGATCAGAGCTAGTGAAGCTGGAGAAAAAAAAAAAGCTAGATACTAAGTATTAGATAGTAATAATTATCTGATTTATATATTTTTTTACTTTAGATACCTATGTAATATTTTGACGTTCAATGTATTTTATTTATGGCATATTTCATTTTAAAAAATGATTCTGATTCTGATTTTGATTCTTAGCTTTTTGACGGTCCCAAAAACTAATTTCGGACTCCATATTGACCGTCCTTAGCTCGGCGAATGGACTGAACTTTCTTAGGGTTACTTTATTAACTTTGGAATTGTTTCTCTTTACAGTTTCTAAATTTAATTCCACGAATAAAGCCCTCGGAGCCCTTTGAAGACTTAAAAAGTAATGAAAAAATTAAGATTACCCTATTTATCTTTATTGTCCTTAGTGATGTTTGAGCTGAAAGTTAAAAGATGTTGGAGGATTATTGAGTCACTGAAAGCATATAAAAAAATATTAATTTAAGTTTTGAGAGCTAATATCATTGAGATAAGAACTACAATCAAACGCCTAATATTGTAGATTTTGCTTCAAAGGTTCTCTGATCTCGTCTTGTCTAGGATCGGATATTCTACGACATTGGCCTGTATCAGTCCAGCTCAAAATCCAATGATCTCATGTTCAGCGTTGAGTAAGTGAGCTTTTGACAGATGCAGTTTTTTTGTAATTTTTTATCTATAACTTTTTGATGGAATGCGATGGAACAACGTGGTAATATTGTTAGGTACTTGTTACTCTACTGGCGCTCTCTGTGATAAATAAACCCCATTATCTATCAGTCTTAGAGCAGTCCGCAAATTAAGGTCCCTATAAAGTTCCGCTACAGCCTCACCTCGCTCCGGAACATAAGTTCCTTGAAATAAAGAACCATTAATTCGGTTCCACGGAGCGAAGTTATTGCATCCCCTCCATATAAATGTGGGGCTGCGACCAAATCGACCCGTTTCAAATCTTTTAAAATAGAAATAGTTTATTTATCACACAAAGAAAAAATCACACGCAAGTCTGTACAAATTATACAAATTAAATAGATACATTTTGTGACAATAGCAGCTTATGGCTGGGTGTGCGAAAATCATCACAGCGCTGATTTTCAGCATAATATCCGTGTTCTCACAAGTGGGTTCATTGATGGCAATACAATTAGGTTAACTCATCATAAATATTCATACATAAAAAACTTGCAGGCAATAATAAAATAAAATAATCATATTAAAAACGACTAAATTAAATCATTACATACTATAGCGTGCATTCAGCATTTGGTGTTTTGTTTACGCGTTGTAGAAGAACGTCGAGTTGAGAAGCACCTTGTATGCGCCAGGAGTTACAGCAGCCATCGTAAAATCGTTTTACACTTGTCTGGAACTTAAGAAGAGTTCTAACAACTAACTAGTAGTGCATGTGTTCCGGTCTACAATCGTTCCTAGCGATTTATTTGCGATCTAAATGCTACTGGGTGGTAGGTTACGATCAACCGAAGGAAAATGTCGTAGAGAAACCCGTAGATTGGTTTACCCCTGTTTTTCCAGGGTAAGTTGAGAAACATGTAAACTCAGCTTTTATCTTAATTTTTGTCGAAACGTTTAATTTATCTCATCAGAAAAAGGTAGATAAACTCTTTAGTCTGCGGCTGTATAAGTTCTCTGAACTAATATAATATTAATAACAGCTATTTACTAGTGGTTCGCCCCGAACTATGAACTCGCGACCCCATATCTCAGCAACCCCTCGACCGATTTGGCTCATGTTCGAACTTAAAAATTCTCTTTACGTCATTTACCCGCCTACCAAGACTTTTTTCATGAAGCCAACTCCGAAATCTCGAGAAAATTGCTAATTTGAATCGCGAACAAAATTATGAAATCCCAGATTCAGACGGAAACAGAAATCTTCCAATTAAGGTCAAAATTATGAAATCCCAGATTCAGACAGAAACAGAAATCTTCCAATTAAGGTCCAACGTTAGCAGGGAATTTTTTTTTTTCTCAGTTTTAAAATTTTGAAGCTAAACTGAGCTATTTTTGTTCAGCGATTTTTGATTCACGGCAATAAAATTGCATTCTTTTCATTATTGTAAACAACACCTTTAACCAGAATCACAGTGTAAAAAAAACTTTCGGCTTACAAGCACTAAAATTTCAGCGTATTTCAAGATAAACATTACGCTACCAGAGGTTTCTGTAATTAAAGTTTAAATTGTAAACCATTAGGATCACCCCATACGAAAATAAATTACAAATCCGGCGTAGCCGACAAAAGTTCCCGCATAACACCTAAAATTTACCGAAAGGAGAAATCTCTATTTCCCATATAGTAAGGTCGGCTAAGAAGGTTACCTACACCGTTTTAAAAACTAAAAAAACCCCCAACATTTTATCTTCAAATCAGCATAAATTTGTCATAAACGGCTGAACCGATTTTGATAAAACATATCTACGAACACCCGCTAAAAAACCTGCTTTCAAATAAAAAAAATCGCATCCAAATCGGTTCACCCGTTTAATAGCAACGGGCCACAGATAGACATACAGACAGACCCACACACACATAGCGGTGAAACTCTTTTTGGGTCGGGGGGGGTAAAATACTCAGAGACCTCTTCTCTGAAAATTATTTTAAAGGAGATCGTCTAGCTGACATTTAGGTTTGTGACTTCTATAGATCTCAACAAAAAACACCAAATTTCACTATGCTGGCTGGAATCCATAGAAAAAGAGAAAATAAGCAAAACGTTTATCTTTTCATAAACTCAGTGATGGTCTCACCAGCTAGTAAAATAAAATCGCTAAAATGGGTATTATATTGACAATTTGTTAATTTATGTCTATTAAACCAAATGTTTTTGTTCACAAAACCTGAAAATACAATGACAGCATATTCATTGCAAGCCAGATCCACGGGGATTAAATAAAGGTCGATTCTTCCTAAAGACGGTTCGTAGCTGACCGTAGTGTAGTGAAGGTAGGACTGGCATAGTCACTAATTACCAGCGATCTAGCCGACCTAGCGGGTACATTAAAGGGTGCTACCATAGAGTTAAGAAGTAAGCTACATATGAATGCGTTTTTTTATAATAAAACATGGCTACCAAGCTTTGCTCGAATGCTACGAGATGGCTCCAGATTTTTTCTTTTGGTCGTGTTTTTTTTAGAACTAACCTACACAGATAAACAAAAAATAGTATCTACTAAATTTCATCCAAACCAACCGTTTCCGTTTAGAGCCGTTTTCTACCCCTATATAAGTACCCGGTTTAAATATACAAGAATGACCATCAATATTAAGGGATTTTTTCTCCAATAAACTCGTTTTTTCCACCATTTAGAGTGAAGAGCTAAGTCTGCCGTTCTTTATGACTATTGTTTCTTCACTCCCTACTCTTTTACTTTTATGCATTTTACTAGTTTTCATAAAATCGCTAGTTGGTTTTACGCTTCCCGTTGGCTCCATATCCTCAGCCTTAATGCGTCTTGAGCCAGCCGCAATGCGGTGAAGCCTTAACATTTTTATAATTACGTCCTTTTAAAGCGTGTTTTTCTTGTAAATTAAATAAAAAAGCGAAAGCGCTCTAATTGAGATTGGCGTTAAGTGTATTAACGTGTTGGAAAGCTGTCTAGTAAGAAACAATAAACATCGTATAAAGCGCCAACCTGCAGTGGGCAAAAGAAGGCCTGTGCCCAGCTGCCCAGCCTGTGCAAAAAAAATACAGCAGTTCGTGTCGAATTGGTGGCTATAAGTTGAAGAAGAAGTGTCGAATTTTAGTATGGAACAGCTGATATTTTTTCGAGATTTCGCACTTGGCCCCAGAGTAAAAGTTGCTTGTATTGATGAGTTAAGCGACCCTTTCAGTGTCACAGGACCTTTCTAAAACGACCTGTATACACAAAGGTTACAGAAGTTTGAAAGTAGGTCAGACTAATAAATGGCATACCTAGGACTAGTGGGTACCAAACCTGAAGAAATCAACAACATTAATTTGGAGTCTGCCAGTTACTCGACCCGAGGTTCCAACGTTTACCAAAATGCCGATACAAGATGAGTCCTCAAAAATATTTTCCTTCAGAGCCTTTTTTATTAAGGCCGGGGGCAACAGACAACAATGCCGCACAATATCTGAAAATCTCGGGATAATTCCATATTGGACCCGCTTTTTTTTATTAAATGCTCACTTATTTATTAAATTGCGAAAGCGACTTCGGATACTTTTGGCGGAGAAAGTTTTAGGTCATAACTTTGGGCAATAATTTTGTAAATAGGTAAGGTTATTGATATTTCCGTACATTTTTTAGGATTGATGTGTTTACCTTGTGCGGTTTTTAAGTTGTCCGGATTTCTTATAAACTTTTTAGTTGTAGTTGTATTATTTTTTTGTAAAAACGATGATTATTTGCACGACACTATAACAATAATACAAAAAAAAAAAACGAAAATTACCCATTAAAACCCATTAAGATTAGTGTCATTAAAATGTAGTGTGGTGGGAAAACCATTTATTTTTTCAATTTTGTAGCTAAACTGATCAATTTTCTAAACATTTATAATAAGTCGAAAAAATTCACTCGGGCCAGGACTTGAACCCGCAACCTCTCGCATACCGTGCAGCCCTATCCCAAGTGATTTTTTTTTAAATTTATTTTAAATGTTTAAATTATTCCCTAGCACGGGTTAGTGCTTTAGAAAAAACAAAAAGTGATCTATTTTCGTTTAGCGATTTTTGTTTCACGACGTTCAAATTATCTGCTGTTTTATCGTTGTTTTGTTGTTTAGAATAATGAAAACAATACAGTTTTAGGGTGGTATTCTAGAACGATACTTAAACTGAGTTTAAACAGAGTTCAGACTGTCGATAAAACAGTGCATGTTTTGTTAAGAAGGGAAAGATATTCAAATCAAAACATAAACTGTTTTATCGATAGTCGACACTACTAAACTCTACTTAAGCTGAGTTTAAACAGAGTTCAAGTCGCGTTCTAGTTTGAACTGAGTTTAAACACAGTTTAAGTAGCGTTCTAGAATACCACCCTTAATGTCGTGAAACAAAACTCGTTGGGAATAGGCATACTGGTGCAAGATTGAAACAACATTAGGAGCTGTTAGTGACATTATCACATAATAGATAGGCCACAATGAGGGGATGGGTGGGACAAAAACAGTACACAGCGTTACTATGGTTTAGGGATACCGATCTCTGTCCCACTTAAATAAATTTTGCAGTCATAAAATAATTAAAACATGTGAAATTATTTTGTACGATATTATGTTCCGATTATAAACCCATTTACCCAAAATTAATAGATTTAAATTAACTTAAATCGTGAATTACCTAATCCACGATTTAAGTTGATTAGACTCATTTCTGATCTGTCATTAGTCTGCCGATTAGACTAATCCCACAAAATGTGAACGACAACTTTTTTTCCTGTAGGCTAGGCCGACTAAGCTGTCGGGCTGGTATATGTGGCCGGAGTGGTCACTCCACCTACATCTAGTGTGAGTAAGAGGGCCACTAGACGATGCATATCATCCCATTACGTAAAGTCTAATTCTTCATTATGGTAGGACGATAGCAACGTGGCGGGAAATTCAAAATTTTCACAGTTTTTTACATTTTGTAGCTAAACTGAGCTATTTTTGTTCAGCGATTTTTCGTTCGCGGAAATAACAAAGTATTCTTTTCATTATTGTAACAACAATAATTCAGCCGATTATGTGTTCTGGTCTACGAAGCAGTGGCACTTCCCAAAAAACTTGTCGTAGACCAGAACACATAATCGGCCGAATTATTGTTGTTTTGTTGTTTACAATAATGAAAAGAATACTTTGTTATTTACGCGAACGAAAAATCGCTGAACAAAAATAGCTCAGCTTAGCTACAAAATGTCAAAATCAGTGAAAATTTTGAATTTCCCGCCACGTTGCTATCGTTTACCCTTAAAGATAGTACACAGACGTTTACGGTGTGACCAGTCTCTGGTGAAAATTAAATAGTGTGGTGACAAAAAGTTTGACATGAATCGAATTGCGTAATCGATATACAGGGTGTTAAAAGACCGCCAACAGACCCGAAAGGTACGCATACTAGACAACAAAACAAAGTACTTTTTCGATCAATTATTGCTGGGAAATGATTTTGGTTTTTTAGGTTATAATTTTGGAAAATATTTTATCACGCAATGGATGTGTACGCAGAGAAATCATATTGCGCAAGCGTTGACATAAACTTTTGTTACTTATGCTCGAGGTGCCGATGTTAAGAATACATTGCGGGTTGCAATTTTAACGTCGTTTTATGCAAGAAATATTCAAAATTTTGATATGGCTTCTCGAGAAGAAATGTTAAGTATAAGATACTGAGTACATTTCTGCAAAAAAAAAAAATAATAAAATCCGACTTTGAACCTCATTATTTCGGAAACCGTTGATTTCCCAGGCATAGTTCCTTGGGCAAAAATGTTCGATATGATGAGGACAATACGTGGTTTCCCGCTTTGTTGGCGGTCTTTTAACACCCTGTAGGTAATCGATTTATAGGCCGATTGAAGAAAGCTTATTATATGAAATTAACTAAAAACTTATTAATTAGTAATGAGAAAGTGTGTTTTGGTCCACTTTTTTGAGGAGTGTTAAATGCGTTAAAAATTGTGTTTTTTAAATGATCTATGGAAATATTGCGTTCCGAAGGTTTTTTTTCCGTCCGGAATTCCTGACGCACGGGCTACCATGCGGAATTTCGTATTTCGCTTTTTTTTTTGTGACCGAACTGAATCGCACAGCGAGTGGAATGCATCACTATTACAATAAATATGGCAACATTTTTTTGCAAAGTGAATAAAGAATTAGACTTAAGATGCAAATGCCTACTATTATCGAGTTTACTACTGTCACGTTTGGGCATCGTCCCACAAAACGCAACAGCGTCGAAAAGGAGCACCATAGTGCCAGCCAATACGAACTGATATCGAAAGCCTCTTGCCACTTGTGTGTAATCAATCAAAGTCCCTTATCATCACCCGCCTATCGCTCGATAAATAATATGCCCCTAACGGTGGACAAACATATTGTAGACGGATAATTTACTGCTTTGCTTGCCTACGTATGGTTTTCAGTAATTGTTTACGCTATTAATACTAGTGGTTCGCCCCGAACTACGACCCCATATCTCAGCAACCCCTCGACCGATTTGGCTCATCTTCGAACTCAAAAATTATCTTTGCCTGATTTACCCGCCTACCAAATTTCATAACGATCCGACTAAGTTTACTCAAGTTATCGTCGGACGAACATTCATACATACAAACATACATACATACAAACGCCGGATTATTCCAGTAGACTCGGAGAACTTCGCTCGCTCGTTCAATCATACAAAGAACAACATTTATGCTTATTATTGGATAAACACTAAAAACTACAAAGTAAGAAGCGGGTAAAACACATTACCTAACACATACCTACACGAAACACCGTCTATAATATTATGACAATCTGATGATGGAACAATAAACCACGTCCGATTTCCGTGAGTGTAACAAAAGAGTAAGAGTAAGATGTAGCCTGTACAATTGTACATGTCCCACTAGGTGGGCAAAGTCCTTATCTCAGAGAGAGAATTCGAGCTTAATCACCACGCGTGCTCAATGCGGGTTGGCGATTTTTGCGTTGAGGGTATAATGCCTCACACGCTCAGGTTTCCTCACGATGTTTTCCTTCACGGTCAGCGAGTGGTATTGCTACTACAAATTCACAAATGTACGTAACTTTGAAAACAAACAAAGTCATAGATAGGCACCGGGAATCGAACCTAGGACCTTTCGCTTCAGAGTTCACTGTTCTACCCACTAGACCACCACCGCCACAAAGCCGTAACAAAAGATTAGTTTTTTTTAACTTTGCTGGTCTAGCGTAACCAGATTATTTACAATATCGAAGTTCACACGCTTACATCATAAAGTTTGTGTAGGTACGGTCGGCCACGGTCACAGTTACCCCATGCCAGCTCTTACCGCGCACGGCATAAGGGCGCCAAAGAACAAAAAGGGGTATCCTAGCGTGTGGCATGTCCCACTTGATGGCCTTGAAGGCTTTCTCTCAGAAAGAGTTTTGTGCACGAACCCACTAAGGCCTTTGTCTACGTAATGAGATAATTTGTACAGCGTCCAGTGCCACCTTCACTCAGTTACGTACATTTGCGAATTTGAGGTAGCAATACCACTCGCTAACGGTGAAGGAAAACATCGTGAGGAAACCCGCGGCTTAGTTGGCTCCTCACGATCCCACTGCGGATTTGCAATTTACACGTTGAGGGTGTTATGCCTCGGATGCTCAGATTTCCACAAAATGCTTCATTTACAGTTAGCGAGCGATAATGGCACAAAAAAAAAATATCATAAATGTACGGTGAACAATTCAACTAAAACCCTGAAGCAACCCGCAGAAGAAAACTGTTGTGTGAGTAATTGTTAAGTTTAATTTAATTTATTACCATATATTTCTCAGTTAGGAGTACTATTTCTGGGGGTCTACTGGCTAAGACGAAGCCGATAACCATTGGCGAAAATCGAAGTTCGAATTTTGAAAAATGTACTGCCACCCAGTTCATTTTACTGCCAACCAGTTAATTTTTCATAAATCGAACTTCCATTTTCGCCAATGGTAATCGGCTTCGTTTTAGCCGGTAGACCCCCTGTTGCTGTTGTCTTGTTCAGTCTCTTATTAGGGCCACTGACAGAATACCAGCGTCACGGGCTGACAAACTGTCACCTGTTGACACATGCTGAGTCAGTGACCCTTTTGGACACTACCGTACACGCCGTCACCCGAACTATAGGTAGGTACCCTAATCTGTTTTATGTTTTGTCTGATATATTTTAAATTTAATGTGTTGCTACCTGTATCAATTATTGAATTTATGTGTGTGTTGTGGTGTCTAAATAAATGATTATTCTATTCTATTCTAAAACATGAAAGCAATAAAAACCATCCACAGTAATCTTCAAAACAACAAATGAACTTCGCCTTATTCACGTACAAGTAAGTACAAGTACAAATGACGTCACGCCCTTTGTTTCCATTATTTATCTCACACAAAGCGAACAATGAGAATCATTGCTTACTCTTGGGCGGATCGGATGACGTCATAAAGCTTATCGGAAAGGGAAACCACCATGCCCAGGGAAAGGCATATAAATGTGAACGGTATGTTTTGTTTGTGGACGAAGGCTTTTCTATCATAATCTACCAGGCGACTGATTGTTTAACTTAAACAATCACGATCTCTATCAATAAAAAAATAAAAAACTTCACTAACACAAGCTACTTGCTACTTCATTTCCGCATCCAGTCCTGTCCATCCAAAGGTTGCCTGGAAGAGATTGCTTTTAGAGATAAGGCCGCTATTTGTACTATATTTTTTTCAACATCTATCTAACACAAAGGAAGCCTTTGACCAGCTGAGGGACATGAAAGAGGCTACGTTAAAAATTATAAACTTCAGACAACGTTTATTAAATTCGATACTGGCGCTCATTTAAAGTGATTGCGATCATGATAGGAACTCGTTTTTAAAAGGATATGGTGTGGACGAGTTCGAAAATTCTCTAATAATAAAATACTTAAATAAAATATTTTTATTTCAGATTATTACAACATTATTAAAACATTATAAAATCCATAGTAAAATTAAAAGTAATCAAATTATAGAGTAAAAATTAAATAAAATTGTATTCAAATAAATCGGAACAAAAATTAAAATCTGTAGGATGTAAATTATAATAATAATAAATGGCCTTTTTGCATCTACGTAATGAGATGATTTAATGACGTAATATCATGATAGCATATGTAAAATCGCTTTAATTTGACATTGTCATGTATTGGCAATTTTTAACCGACTTCAAACAAGGGGAGGTAGGTACTCAATTTGACCGTTTTTTTTAAATAATGTTTGTTACATCAGAACTTTTTTCTACGTGAACAGATTTTTTTGTTTCAAAGGGTCGGTATACTTTCCATGTAGTGCCAAAATGGTGAAGACCTAATGAAGAACACCGGAGATGGAGAACGGAACTCCTCTACGGACAGCAGCAAATTACTCTGAATCCGTACAATAGCTTAATAACAGTGAACCACCATACCGTAGCAACCCCCAACTATAAGTCGGATATTACATATTGTTGCTAAACTGAGCTATTTTTGTTCAGCGATTTTTCGTTCGCGGCAATAAAACAGTATTCTCTTTATTATTGTAAACAACAGAACAACAACAATTCAGCCGATTATGTGTTCTGGTCTACGAAGCAGTGGCACTGCCCAAAAAACTTGTCGAAGACCAGAACACATAATCGGCTGAATTATTGTTGTTCTGTTGTTTACAATAATGAGAAGAATACTATATTATTGCCGCGAACGAAAAATCGCTGAGCAAAAATAGCTCAGTTTAGCAACAAAATGTAAATAACTGTGAAAATGTTGAATTTCCCGCCACGTTGCTATCGTCCACCTTTAAACAGAGTTCAGACTGTCGATAAAACAGTGCATGTTTTGATATGAAGGGAGGGATATATTCAAATCAAAACATTCACTGTTTTACCGACAGTTTAAGTGCAACAGTTTAAGTAGCGTTCTAGTTATAATAGCTCAGTTTAGCTACAAAATGTAAAAAACTGTGAAAATTTTGAATTTCCCGCCACGCTGCTATCTTCCAGCCTTAAACTGAGTTTAAGTAGCGTTCTAGAATACCACCCTAAGTGTGTCAACGTTTTCACATTTATATTTTGGGTCGGTTAATATAATTGAAAACTTCTAGACCTTCTAGTTATCATATCGTATGATTATAAGCTTCCTTTTCCTAGTAATAGCGTACGCAATTCAAAGGCGATACTTACGACGATGGTTCCTAAGTGGACACAATTATTTGCTTTGAAGACTCTAGATTTTTATTTGTATGTTTTATGCATGTACCTAGTAGGTAGTTAGTTCTGTGCCATAGTAGGATATTATAGTAGGTATGGTGTGTGTGTGTGTGTATTTAGCTTTATATAGTGACTGTGGCAGGGCATAAGTCGACCTGTCCATATCGAATCTGCCTTGTTAATGTTTATTGCAAAATGTCAAAAACTAAAACTACAGTTCAGTAAGTTTGTTTTTTGTCTTTAAAAAAACTCAGCCCCTCTACCCTTGACGCGCTTTTCCAATGCAGCCGCAATATGGCGCAATTTACAAAATTTAATATTTTACAAATTAAGACGAATTTTGTGTTTTTATTGAATAAAACAGCCTTACCTTTGAATAAACATTACAAAGTATTTAAAATCAAAGCATTACTATGCGAATTCAAAGAGAAATTAATTTTTAAACTTTTTCAATTGGATCGCAATAGCGTCAAGGGTAGAGGGGCTGGTCTTTGCAACAATTTTAGAACCCGTTAAAAAAACCTAACTATTTTTACAGGGTGATAGCACCCGGTGATAGGAATCACAACTAAACCTAATTTTTTTTTGCCCTATGACGTTCTGTTTTTTTTTTAGATTAATAAATTATGTGAATGCTGTGGCGGGAGAAAAGTATTAATTATTATTAAATATGGTTTTCATTGACTTTCACAATGTTACAACAACTCAAAGCTATGCAAATGCATCTACACACACAAACATATTTTTAAAGAGCTAATACCAAAAACAAATAAATAAATTAAGATTTTTTTTTCAACGTTTTTTTTACAGAATTGACAACAACAGGACCAACAAGAGTTAGGATGTAAATAAATTAAGATTTTTTTTTCAACTTTTTTTTACAGAATTGACATCAACAGGACCAGTAGCAAGAGTTAGGATGTTTTGTAACACGTTGTAGATATATAAGTAAATTCTCATTATTTACAGATTCATGTCACTGACGTACATGAAAATTCTCCGCGCCTGCTTGTTGTTAATCGGCGGTTGGTCTGATGAAGCGTTTGGTGGGAAAACACCCATTTTTGGCGTCTTACAGAAAAAGACCATAGCATTGCAAACGCTGGGTCTTTTCAGTGGCTCAGTGTACTTTTTATACCTGAACATCGAAAATATTACCTTCTTCGTCGCCGGTCACGTGATAATCACGCTAGCTTTGGGCATAATCATTATTGTAAGTCAAACGCTCCACCAACATAATATCAGCATCACACACAATATTATGTCGGTTTAGCTGGAGAAAGTGACTTATTTTGTTGTACACACGACAGCACGTCAGACTGTACACTTTTGTTGTAAATTCGCCCGTAACGTAACCGAGTAGAGTGCTAGCGTGTAAAGGTCGACGTGCTGTCGTATGTACAAGGCTGGGAGCTTCAAGGCTGGTTATTTAGACTCCGCTGATGATGAAAATAATTTTTTTTTTTGCTGGTCGTGGTTGAAGCGGCTAAGCCACATATTTTGACTAAGGTGTAGAGTTTGTGAAGTTAGGGCTTGTAGAGTTAGGAGCTTGGCTCTACGTGAGATCTGATAGGTTCTTGACAATGCGAGGTGTGAAAATGTTTTTGGTGGGATAATAATTTCCATTTGATACCTCCTCCACGCATTCCTCAGAAATTGTTCTTGACAGACAGTTAGAGAGAAGGACAATAAAGTGATCCTATACATATAGGCGAAGCAAATTAAACTCAAAAAAAAGCGTTTTGAAGAATTAATTTCCAGAAAGCTGGATATCATTTTAATACCTTAATTTGGTCCTAAATGCGTGTGATCCGAGTTTGCATTGTCCCAGGAGGTGAGCTTAACTTTTGGGGGTCAAAAAACCGCGGAAGGGTATATAGCAGGCTAAGGGAACAAGATTGGCCCACGAAAGCGATCTGGCTGATTTTTATGGTGGTGCACCGGTTTAAGCCAAGGTTACTGTGTGCCAAAAATTTGCCCCCAAAACTTGAGCTCACCTCCTGGGACGGTGCAAACTCTGATTACACGCATTTAGGACCAAATGAAGGTATTAAAATGATATCCAGCTTTATGGAAATTAATTCCTGGATTTTTTTTATTTGACTGACCTAATAATGGTTCAGTTTTTTTCCTTTTGAGGTATGGAACCTGAGCAAATTATATCTCGAAATGTAAAGAACTTCTTAGCAAATAGTGGACTGTATTTATCGGCTCGCTGAAAAAAAAGTTATCTAATAAGTACGTAAATCGCTTTCGTGACGAAGCCGCGTCGCCCCAATAACACTGATGAAGGAGCTGCACTAACCTTAACTTTCCTGAACCGGAGACGCTCACGGGTGCAGCGCAACTGGTGGTGTTGATGATCTTCCTTTCGTTGGGCCGGGCGAACTTTCACGGGTGTTTGTTTGGTTCAGTCTTTCAATGGGTTTTCACATAGATAAAATTATTATAGTTAATTCGTTTTAGAAAACATAAAATTATTGCGCACACAAAATCACATATTTTCATGAAGGACGAAAAATTAAGAGACAATTTTCATCTGTCACTTTCGGTCGCCGCCTCGCCCGACCGGCCAGCACGCGCACGGCGCGCACCTTCATGGAGACGCTCCAAGGAGGTCGGTCTCGGCGTGCAGTCCCGTACCAATATCATTAGAGCGACACGACTTATTGAACACCCCCCACCGAAAGCGACTTGACGCTTTCCCATCACTAAAGAAGTATTGTAAGAAAAAGCGAATGCAGAAAAAAAAAAATTAAATAATTTGACCGAACATCGTCATTAATTAAAGAAAATTAAATGTTAATTTACTATAATACATTCTTCCTAATGAACAAATGGTAAAATGCTTAACTTATTCGTAGGCCTCTGAAAGATCTGTCTTTTAGATCGTAATGTCACCTTCCGGACAATGCCGTCTGGCCCTGGGTGAACGTTTTTGATAATGGCAAGAGGCCAGTTGGATGAAGTCACTTGGTCATCTTTAACTAAAACTAAATCTCCTACTTTTAAGTTAGGCGGTGAAACGAACCATTTTGCTCTTTGTTGCAGAGTATTTAAATAGTCTTGGCTCCATTTCTTCCAAAACAGTTGTGAGCAACTTTGCAGATATTGCCAACGTGACAAATGACCTATAGGAACGTCCTTAAAGTTGAATTCTGGTACAGCAGTCAAACTCTTACCTACGAGGAAATGACCCGGAGTCAAGACATTGAAATCATTAGGGTTGTCGCTAGCAGGCAATGCACATAATGGACGCGAGTTCATTATGGCTTCAATTTTGCAGAATATAGTGGAGAGCTCTTCAAACGTTAAAGACTTTTCTCCAACAGTACGCACAAGATGGTACTTGGCAGACTTGACGCCAGCCTCCCATAGCCCGCCCATGTGAGGAGCACTGGGTGGGTTAAATTTCCATGTGATCAATCGCTGAGCGCAACCGTCCAAGATATCATCTTGGTTATGCTTATCTGACAGAAACTTTTGCACTTCTGCTAGATGTTTGCTAGAAGCGACAAAATTTGTGCCGCAGTCGGAGTAGAGACACGCGCATAGACCTCGCCGTGATACGAATCTATCTAAAGTGACCAGAAAGCAATCAGCTGATAAGGATGATAAGACCTCTAGATGAACCGCTTTTGTAGAAAAGCATACGAAGATTGCCAGATATGCCTTACTTATCTTTGAGTTACGACTAACGCTTTCTTTTATGTAAAATGGTCCGCCCAGATCTACGCCAACGTGTTCGAATACTTTATTCGGCAACAATCGCGTCGATGGTAAATTTTCCATTTCAGGCTGAAGCAGCACGGGCTTGCATTTGTAACACGTCCTACTTTTTGACAGAATCGACCGAATAATGCTACGAGCCGATAGTATCCAGTAATTCTGATTCAAAATATTTTGTAGGGTCCGTGGTCCAGAGTGCAAATATTTCTTATGGAAATATTCAATCATGAGTTTTGTCAACCTACTACGTTTCGGTAACAACAGCGGATGTTTAGCGTTGTACGGTAACTCTGAGTGAGTAATACGACCCCCCACCCTGAGGAAGCCTTGGCTATCGAGAAACGGTGATAATTTCCTTAACGAAGGAATGTATTTTGTCCCTTTCGACAAAGCATTGATTTCTTCACCAAAGTAGGCTTTCTGTGCTACTTTGATCAAGCAATCATGTGCTTGATTCAGCTCGTCAGTGGTTAGCACTTCACGGTTTTCAACAGAAGCTTTAGATCTCCGAAACAATCTTAAAATTCGTGCTATCGATCTTTGCATTCTCGAGTAGGACGAAAACTGATTACATATCCTTTCGAAAAAATCAACTTTACTCTCTTCAGCATCTGTCTGTTGAGTGAGAAGACTGAAAGCATTTGTGTTTGCTTTCAACTCAGGTATGTCAGCATCTGTTCTATTGAAAAAACGTGGAGACAGGCCAGGTATGAGCGGGATCATACAACCAAGCAGGGCCTTCAAACCATTGTGAACTGAGTTCAAGGAACTGTGTTGGAGACGCTCCACGAGAAGCAACGTCCGCCATATTATTCTCGCTACTAACGTGGCGCCATGCACTAGACGGAATCGCTTCTACAATCGCAGCAACACGGTTGCTGACGAATGTTTTTAGCTTGTAAGCGTCAGTTTGAATCCAAGCCAGGACAATTGTAGAGTCGGTTAGCGCAGTAACGCGTGTTATTTTAACTCGAGAGAGAATGTCATGCAAATACTTGATTTGTTTGCTCAACAGCGAAGCTGCCATAAGCTCCAACCTTGGGATTGTCACTGGTTTAACGGGAGCTACTTTCGACTTTGCGATAAGCAGTCTACACTTCACTTCATCTCCACTGCGTGAAATGGCATAGACCGCTGAAGCGTAACCACGGGAAGATGCGTCGCAAAAGCCTACTAATTCGCATTCTGACCGTCCCGAAAGTAAAGCATGCCGTTCGATCTGTATCTTAGATAACAGCGGTAACTCAGCTATAAAGGCTAGCCATTGCTCGCAGACATCCATGGGCAGTTGTTCATCCCAACCGATGCCCAATTTCCAGAGGTCCTGAAGAATGCACTTCGCTACAAAAGTGCATGGCGAAATATAACCCACGGGATCATAGATCGTAGCTAATATCTTTAGAACGGACCTTTTGGTAGTGACGACATCCTGTCTATTCACGGAAAAGCTGAATGCGTCAACCAACGGAGACCATTGCAAGCCTAATAGCTTTATAGAAACATCGTTTCTATCCTTCTCAAATGAGATGGTGCTTTCGCGGTGCTCCACGGGAACACGCTCAAGTAGATCGGGACTATTACTAGCCCACTTCTTCAGCGTTAAGCAACCACTTTCCATCAAACTTATGAGCTCATCTTGCAATTCGCAAGCTTGTGAAAACGTCTCACATGACCATAGGACGTCATCCATATAGATTCCTTCTCTTACGACCTGAGCTGCTGAAGGGAAACGTTCGCCTTCATCACTCGCCAGCTGATGCAAGGTACGAATCGCCAGAAAAGGAGAACTACGAAGACCGTATGTAATAGTCTTTAGTTCGAAAACTTTCACAGGTTCATCAGTAGATGACCTGTACAAGATGTGCTGGTATTTACGGTCACTATCACGTACTAAAATAGCGCGGTACATTTTGCAAATATCGCTCGCAAAACAGTACTGAAACAGCCTAAAATTGATTATTATTGCACCTATATCACGGTATAGGTTAGGCCCTGTTAACTGAATGTCATTGAGAGACACGTTGGTGCTTGTTTTTGCCGAGGCATTAAAAACTACGCGCAAAGGTGTCGAAGAACTGCTCGGTCTAAGAACCGCGTGATGAGGTATCAAGTATTCACTGGGCTCACTACCAGTATACAGTTCCATGTGACCGAGACTTTCGTACTCTACCATGAAACCGTCATACGCCTGCTGTAGTTCTGAAGCACGTGCGAGTTTTCGTTCAGTGGCCAGCAAACGACGCTCTGCGGCCGCGCGCGAATCGCCCAGCGGGGCACGGTCGGGAGCCAGCGGAAGAGGCACCACGTAACGCCCGTTCACGTCGCGACGATGTTCCTTGGCGTAAATACTCTCAGCTAACTCATCGGGGTCTACCAGGAGTGCGTTTGGACAGACGTCCGGCAGACGTCCGGCAGACGACCACGCGACGTGAAAACAAATGAAAGTGTGCTGCCAACTTGACCATATACTTGCCAGAATTGACATAAGTCATGCGTCACTCACTTTCACTCAAGAGAAAACCTGGAAAATCTTTTGGAAATGAAACCAAACTAAATTATGTATTTACAGCCGTAGTACTTCTCGGCAGATGGTTACTCAGGTTCAAGTTTACGCAGATAATAATTATCCAACCTCAAACAAATCCATTGAGTCGATCATACAATGCGCCTTTAGTGCAGTGCTGTGGGCATGAATATATGGCACAAATCCAGCTAAATATAGAGGGAGAAGACAAGGAAACCTAACCCTGCCAAGAAGCGGGGCTAAAAACACAAGCATAATCTACTCTGGCTCTTACAAATAATGTCAAGCAAGTCATTAAGCTACAAAGATATTTTATGGCTTGTAGCTTAAATTACCAAATGAATAAAGCTATCCAAAAGCACCCGCATGAGCCACACAACCCTCCGATGACTTGATAGTGCCGTGATGTGATACCGCAGTGACAGAACTCAATGGAGACTCCAATGAGGAAACAAACGACTGGATGCCGCTGCGACCTGCAACTAAGTACTGCATCCTGAAATTGGTCCGTCAAGGTCAATGCACGTGCTCGCTGGCCAGGCTCTGTGCATGATAGTTTTTCTCATTGTACACGCAATGGGAGAATGGATGGAGGCCATTTCCAGACGCGATTATTTTGGGCGACAGTGGAAACGGCCTTCGACAGTGGCTGATTATTCCAATCTTATAAACCACGTTGGATAACCTGGAGAAAAACATGATTCCAGTATTTTTGATTTCTAAAACGTATGCAGGGACTTGCGTTCGTGACTTTGTAGGTACCTATTGTAAGTATAATAAATTAAAGGAATCTGTACTTAAAATATGCTTTTATTTCTTCATAGATACCTAATAAGGTCTTATGTTGAGAAGTTAGAACCACAACAAAACAACAACAACAACAACGCACTTACAAACTTTTCCTTTTTACAATATTAGTGTAGAAGTGTAGATTAGTGTAACGGATCCACTAAACTAAGCGAGAAAGTGCTGCTGCACTAAAAAAAAAATTAGGTGATTTGTTGCACAAAACGAACTTTATTCTTAACTATTTTTAGGAATAGAGCTAATAATAATAATAAGCTAATCACTATTTCACTTTCTACTGGTTTTTCTAAAACTAAACGTCTCTGTTTTCGTTGACTTCACTTCCAATTGTTGGTAAATTGAACAATTTTACTGATTCTGCTGATGGAGGCCATCCAAGCGTTCTGTTCGGGTCTCGCCCCCTGCTACTCTAAGAGCAATATTTCCAGGTTTATTTTTCGCAGTTCTCTTTTTATATAGGGCTTGTCATCATCATTATAAACGTATTTAAGAGTTATCCTCTTGTCGGTGCATCATTCTCCATGAACTTCAGTTACAGGCCAGTTCCTTCGCAGCCTGGTACGTCTAGACCACAGCCTTCTCTTAAATTTGATCAAAATACCTTCGCCGTGGTCTTCTTCTACCTCTCTTACCTTCTACCCTTCTTTCTATCACGTGTTAGCAATGATGATATATAGTTCTTGTCAGGCCAACAAAGTGTTCTTGTTTCCGAACCGTTTTTAGGGTTCCGGACCTAAAAAGTAAAAACGGAACCATTATAGGATTACTTTGTGGTCGGTCTGTCTGTCGGTAAAGACCTTTCTCTCAAGAACGCGTGGAGGTATCAGGTTAAAATTGATATCAAAATACTCAGGCCTGCAGTCTCTTTAAGCCTTAAAAAAATCAAGCTTCTAAGTCACAGAACAGAATCAAAAGATACTACAAAAAATGGGGTCTCTAGAAATGTAACATGACATAGAAACTAGCGCCCTCTATATTAGTTACAAATATCAACGCTAGAGCGCGATGGATGTTTTTTTTTTTTTCCAATTATCCGTTTTCAACTGACAGTTAAAAGCTGATTTTAAAATGCTCGCTAGATGGCGCAGAAAATACGGCTACTTAACGGCAGTCAAATAACGCTTTTTCCCACAGATTCACAGATTAGAAAGTACTAATACTAAAGATACACAAACACCACAGATAAGAATCAGGCTTGCCATGTTCAATCGGTAAAAATGCCGTGTCATATATTTGCAATTTTTATTCTTAAAAGCAAAAACATAAATGGTTTTGGATAAATATAGAATAGGTAGGTAGGTAGGATATTGACATCAACTACGTGATGCGATAAAATTTGCAAGCAATGAATTGTGTTTCTGGTTATGATTATTACAGTTTACGGTAATTTGTCGTACCGTTGGCAACACTGATGAAATTTCAACTGACTGCCGTTATAGTGCCGTATTATAAGCGCCATCAGTGGAGAAAAAAAGAACTACGTTTTTTTTTTCTGAAAACGGCTAATTAAATGCAGAGAATGATGGTACGAAACCCTCGGTGCGCGAGTGCCAGTTGCACTTGGCCGGTTTTTTTAATAGTATTTTTTCGTCGTCGAATGATGATTCATTATTTTTGAGTTATCTCGTCTGATTGACTATTTTATTTTATTTATTAAGGAAAACAAACAGCAGTACAAAGGAGTGTTAAATTTAAAGATTAAGGGTAGACGATAGCAAGGTGGCGGGAAATTCAAAATTTTCACAGACTTTTACATTTTGTAGCTAAACTGAACTATTTTTGTTCAGCGATTTTTCGTTTTATTCTCATAAAACCGTATTATTTTCATTATTGTAAACAACAGTACAATAATAATTCAGCCGATTATGTGTTCTGGTCTACGAAGCAGTGGTAGTGCCCAAAAAACTTGTCGTAGACCAGAACACATAATCGGCTGAATTATTGTTGTTCTGTTGTTTACAATAATGAAAAGAATACGGTTTTATTCTCGCGAATGAAAAATCGCTGAACAAAAATAGCTCAGTTTTGCTACAAAATGTAAAAAACTGTGAAAATTTTGAATTTCCCGTAACACTACTATCTTCCAGCCTTAAATATTAAATACATACGTTGTCTTAATTAATTGTACAACCAGCATCGTAATCCACAGCATTTTATAGGTTGTTGTTGATTAATAACAATCGTTAAGCCATGTCAGTAGGGCATGCACCCGGTTCTACCCGGTTCCGAAATACCCGGGTATACCCGGTTCTGACGAGGTATCTGCAGAACCGGTTCCGAAGAAGTATACCCGGTTCCCCCGGTTCTTTATAAAAATCTTAAAAGTTACTTAATTCCGCATTAATAGCTGTATTTCCTCGGCCCAATTCCGATGATAAGTGCAGGGGTATTGTCAACCTCGTACAGCACTTATCAAGGAACGAAAATTATGATGTTATCAGCACAGAGGAGGTGGGAAATGCAGGCGAAAACGATGTTATTCTTGTCCCAGCCTCGACGAACTCAAGTTCGAGATCACGTAGACGTAGACATCAATCAGTATAGAAATGGCGATGTTTGAAAATGGTGGAATTGGTTTTAGCAACCTTTCGCTAGCATATTATGTATAGGTAACTATTTGATGATGTTCCATCCGACCGGATTCGGTCACGGTGACTGTTGCAGCTGGGGAAAGCGTCGGTCATGTGCCCTCATGTGACTTACGAGTATGTAGCCTATCTTGGCTGTAAAAGTGCGGTTGCACCTTCTTCTTCTTCTTTTATCCCTTTATTCCTCCGTGGAGTCTGGTGCTGACACAAGGGCTTTCCATTTGTCTCTATTCATGGCTAGAGAGGGTAGCTCTGGCCAAATTGATCCCTTCTCTTTCGTCTCAGAGAGAACGTATCTTTTCCACGTCTGGGACGGTCTTCCGGGTCGTCGAGAGCCACCTTCGGGATGTGGTGATCGGGTCTACGCAGGGTATGTCCCAACCAACGTGATTTGCGTTCCCTGATGTCTTGGGCTACGGGTTTTTGTTTGGTGATCTGCCACAGTTCAGTATTTGTGATGGTGTTGGACCAGTGTCTTCGTAAGATGCTTCTTAGACCGTTGTTGACGAAGACCTGGATCTTTTGTGATACAGCTTCTGTGACCTTCCACATTTCGCAGCCGTTCAGTAGGGCCGTTTTCACGTTGGAGTTGAATAAGCGGATCTTCGTGGTTCTAGATATGCAAGGACTTTTCCAGATGTCCTTTAGTTGGGCTAAGGCTCCTCTAGCTTTGTTGATACGCCTTTCAACATCCCGTTCAATCCCTCCTTGCGGTTGCACCTAAACGTTAAAATTCCATTGGAGTAGTTATATCTACTGTATGGCCGCTGGCGGTCTACATCTGAGTTCATCACGTCTGGCATCAAGAGCAGCTCTTCGTTTGGCCTCGAACTCGGAGATTTTTGGGTTGACTGTATGCCGCCACACGGCTCGGTCTTCAGCCTGCTCTTTCCATGTCAAATGGTCGATTTCACAGCTTTTCATGTGGCATTTCTGTACGTCCTTAAACCTAAGACCCGCCTTTCTTGAGTTCCCATTTCTATGAGCATAACTATTTATGAGCTATGCCGCTAACAAAGTGTGGTGCCTGAAAGGATTTATTCCTCAGCAGGCTACACTTGTAATCGTGTACGCAGCTCGCTAAGTGACAGGAGTTTAGAAGTGGTTATAGTTATTGATCCTGATTGTAAACAATACTACTGTGTATCTGCTTTGTATAAGATAATATTATTTTAGGAGTTCCTTTATTATTCCTGTTATATTTTAATGATACCAATGCCAGTTTTTATTTCATACCTGGTAATAATGTCGTATCCAGCGTATCCTTTCAGTTTTTGAGTGATTTATTTGATTATATGAAACTTACAGTTTTATCAGTTGGAACCGGGTAGAACCGGGTTACCCGGTTCCGACTGCTCCCAGAACCGGGTATCAAATATCTGGAACCGTAACCGGTTCTGCATGCCCTACATGTCAGAGACCCTTTGGGTGGCTTAAAAACTCTGACACCAGGGGTGGCCACTACCTCATACGATTACCTACCAGGTAAGTATACCAAATTAATATTTTTTTAAGGTTGGTGGTTTTAAAGGTTTTAAAGGTTGGTGGCGGTGAGAGAGAGAGAGAGAGAACACTTGGTGGTAGAGGTGGTGGTAGTGGAGGAAGGTTTTATTGTGGTATTGTTATTACCTTCGACTCCGGGGCTGGCAACCCTAGGTTTGGTGAGCCTACACTACACCAATAATTTTAAATATAATTTTGTCTTCTTCATAAAATATGCAGGATGTGACCCCACCGGAGACCGTCCGTCTTCTATTCTCTTTTTTTCTGAAACAGTAGGTAAGTAGTTATTCGTTATGCAAGGCTGTAAAACTATTATTAGGTGCAAGTGATTGTATAGAAAACCGAGCAAGCGAAGGATGAACCAAAGCATAGCAAGGGACAGGCATGAAACGAAAATAATTATTGAGCCAACATCAGCACCATCTCCAGACTACTATTTTTATTATAGTGGCCCTTTTACCGACAGCTTAGGTCACGAAACACTCACTCACTCGAGTGTACCTAATAAGAGAACCTTTAAACAAGTACCTTTGAACAGGATTAACCGTCGGCCACAGTCTAAGATACCCTTACCGCGCGCGGCTTAAGGGCGCCAATAAACAAAAAGGAGTAGGTATCCGAGCGTGTGGCTGACTGTACCTATGATTCCACCTGTAGGTAGATACTTAGTTTCTCACTAGGAAGTAAGTAGGTACTTACCGTCGTTCTTTTTTTCCAGTTTTTCTGTATCTCGCAAAGACTTCCAGTCTTTGTGGAGTAGGCCTAAGGTCAGCCACGTTTTTCCATGCTATAACTTTAGGTCGCGGGATAAAGTATAAGAAAATCTTCCAAATAATATATATTATGTCGTTTTTCTTCTCTTATGAGAGTCAGAATTTCCATTTTCCTATCATTGACATTGACATAAAGTACAGATCAATAATTTTTCGTTACGCAAAAAAGAAGTTCTGAAAAAAAGTTTTCTTAAGAACCGAAACCTATTTGTAGTTTTATGAACCGTGGCTGGGTCGGTCAAAAGTGATCAGACAATCGGATCGGATGGACGGCAATAATTATACACGTACGATTTTTTCGTCCGACTTTTTCTGACCTCAGTCGTTCTCGAGCTATCATCCCGATGGTTGCATACGGAGCGGAAGGATGAAACTGTTACTTATTGAATAAGCGGCGGTAGCATAGTTAGCAATTGACTGGACTTTAAACTGAGATACCTATGACGGACTATTTTCAAAGTTACCTACGTAAATTTGTGAATTTGTAGTATCAATACTACAGGGTGCACTCTAAGTCGATAGCGGAACTTTAAGTAGGCTGTCTACTGATGGAACAGCTGATATTTTTTTAGCTCCATTTTTTTCACCACCTAGTACAAGTTGTTTATATTGATCAGTAGACAGCCTACTTAAAGTTCCGCTATCGACGTAGAGTGCACCCTGTTGGTACTCGCTTACCATCGTGACAAAACCCGCGGATTCGTTGGCTCTGACTAAGATGTCAGGCAGGATGGTATAAGTAGTTGCTTGGCAAGCCTACTACATCGTAACAATGTCCCAGGCACTGCATAGTCCGAGTGGTCACTACATGCATCTAGTGTGAGTGAAGGTGCTACTTGACGCTATATAAATCATATCATTACTTTAAATTCAAAGGCATAAGTATTATTTGAATATTCCGTGCATGTGTCCGTTCAGTGTCACGAACGATATACAACGAGTTACAAAACATCCTAACTCTTTTTACAGGGTGTAACCTACTGGTCAGGCCTACTCAACAGGATGTGAATTCAATTAAAAAGAGTTGAAAAAATCGACCTTTATTTTATAACCTCAAAATTGAAAATTTAGCATATAACCCGTGTCATTAAAGAAAACATTTAGGACGGAGTTAAAAACCTAGCGTTGTCTCGCTTTGACTGTATTAATTAGAGCGAGAGGGCGAGTGTTTTGAAGTCCATCCTAAATGTTTTCTTTAATGACACGGGTTATACCTTTTTTGTTTTTGGTATTGGTAATTTTGGTTGTGATCCCTATCACCGGGTGCTATTGCCCTGTAAAAAGAGTTAGGATCTTTGGTAACACCTTGTAGAGCCAAAATGGCAAATCGGACGAAAAAAATCGGACGTGTATTGTGTCTCTATGCAGAAGTATGCAGACCGCGCCTTCAGACAATCGGATCGGCCATAAAATCGTACGCTGTTTCCGAGACGGACGTACGATCAGACTATCGGATCGGACGTGTATTGCCTGTCCATAGAAATGTAGTCTGATCAGACAATCGGATGGAAAAATCGGACATGCATTGCCGTCCTTATGCTAAGCTTGCAGACTGATATAGAGTTTTTGTTAAAAAGTATTACAACATAACATACCTCCTTGGTATCAGGACAAGCGTGAGTGTTTGGCTCGCGTACCATGCCGGACCTATGTGTAGCGGCATCATAATATGTCGTAGGTACGCTGCTCACCGGAAGTTGCAAAATCATTGACCAATTTTCCAAGTAACCATTGGACAGGCTGAGGGGTGATGGCGTGTTACTTTGTTGATTTCTCCGGAATTGAAGAACACAAGTCAATGGATTGAAGTATTGATTGAACGAGCGAGCGAAGCGAGCGAAGTTCTCCGAGTCTACTTGAACAATCCGGCGTTTGTATGTTTGTATGTATGTATGTATGTTTGTATGTATATATGTATGAATGTTCGTTCGACGATAACTTGAGTAAATTTAGTCGGATCGTTATGAAATTTGGTAGGCGGGTAAATGAAATTAAAAGAATTTTTAAGTTTGAACATGAGCCAAATCGATCGAGGGGTTGCCGAGATATGGGGTTGTATAGTTTATACAAGGTGTTGCAAAAGTACCTAACTCTTTTTACAGGGTAATAGCACCCGGTGATAGGGATCACAACCCAATTTTTTTTTGCTCTATGATGTTCCGTTAATTTTTAAATTAATAAAATGTGAACGATGTGGCGGGAGAAAAGTATTTTTTAAATATTGTTTAAATTGACTTTTACAATGTTTCAACAACTCAAAGCTATGTAAATTTGAGCTAATACCAAAAATAAAAAAGTATTGTTTTTTTTCAATATTGAGGTTGTAAAATAAAAATATTATTTTTCAACTTTTTTTACAGATTCGACATCCTGTTGACCACGAGGTTACACCCTGTAAAAAGAGTTAGGATGTTTTGTTACACGTTGTATATCGATTGAAATTAGATTATGTTTACGTGTCATTTAAAATGTATAGAAAACGCGATGCTAATAAGTTCCAATTTAAGTTTAAACGTGCTAAAAATACAAAAGTGCTTCTATGTGCGATATACAATGGTAATGTTATAGAGCTCATTTTAATCAATACCGACCACCAAGATTCATAAATTCAGGAGCTGTCAGATTTACTATAAGTACTCGCAAATAGCTTGTCCATTTGTTCACTGCAAGTCTGTGACTTAAATCCAAAAGCGCTATTCAATGTAAAATAATACCTATTAGCTTACATTAAGGTTACTAAATCAAACTAGTTAATCTAGGAAACACGTCACTGAAAGTGACAAGTTGGATAAACAACCTTACTACTAAAGAATTAGAATGCTTTCTACATCAATAAGTGAGGCAGTTTAACCAACATTACAATACCATATTTTGACCAGACGTCCGGCAGACCCAGGACCGACAATATTAGCACTCGTGGTAGCTATGAAGTACAGATTTGCACGGCAATTCCTCTACTTCCCAGAAATCTCGCAGGATCTTGTCTAGAGCTTGTTCTTGACAGATTGACAAGTGAAAATTCTGTGAATTTGACTGATTGTTGTGATACAACTTACCACTAACGATAAAACCAAATATCGTCTCAATAACATTCGGTATGTCGGGTTTGATGTTAATCGGTTTGTCCCTAATCAAATCAGATACAATGTCATTTCCTAAAAGAATATCAACCGGCAGACTCTCATGAAACAAGGGGTCAGCCAAATCAAAGCGTTGATATTCTTCCACCACGTTAGGCGGAAATGAAATGTTAGGCATTTCCGACGATACTTTTGCTACCACTACCATATCAACCGAGAAAGTCGGAACGTCCGAGTTACAAGGTTTTATTTCACAAGTGACCATACCAAAGTTTTGTACCACTTCACCGCCGAGCCCGAACACTGTGAACGGACATTTATTACGGCGTAGACCCAAACGTTGAGCACACTGTGAAGTGATGAAAGAGCTCTGAGCTCCAGAATCGAGAACAGCACGGCAGTTCTGACTCTGACCTGCGACATCATCAATGCTAATACGCGCTGTCCCTAGCACTACGCCATAGTTTGAATTTTCATTCACGGAATGAAGATTCTCTTTGACAGCAGCGGTCACCGAATCCACGGGATTACACGGTTTCCCTACTAGGGGCGCGGACGCTTGCGCCGGCACGGCCGACACACACACGTTCGCGTCACGATGCAGCAAGTAATGATGAGGCAAAGAGCACACACCACATGTCATATTACTTTTGCAACTTGATGAACTATGACCTGTTTTTAAGCAATTGTTGCAGAGGTTCAAAGTGTTGACACGGTCAACTCTGTCCTGAACCAACAGTTTACGAAACTGTTCGCATCGATAAATCATGTGATTTTGTTTGCAATGAGCGCAATTAAATTTTGATTCATTGTGAGATTGACTGTCGTCACGGGACGTAGCCAAACTCACTTTCGGCAAAGCCTGTGGCGCGCGAAGATGCTTGTTGTTATTATTATTAAACGGATTAGTTTTACTACTCTGTTGCATGACTTTAGGAGTAAAACTCGTTTGTGGCTTCGTCTTGCTTTGATTGCTAGACCAGGAGGTAGCTGCTGGAAACATGTGCTCGAGCACTTTGATTTGCTTGTTAACAAATTGAATGAGTTCCGTAAAAGTCGGCAGCTCGTTTCCCACTCGACTTTCCTCAAACAATTTTCGCGTGTGGCTATCAAGACCACGAAGAGCAATGTGACAGAACAAGTAGTCATCTAAATTATCTATTTCCAATGCGTGAATCGCTTTCAGAGAATGATCGAACGTCTCAATAAACGAAGTTAAGCCCGCCATACTATCTTTAGTCAAAGGTGTGAAACTCAGCATTTTGTCTAAATACCTGCCAGTCAATGCCCTCTTATCTTGGTATTTGTCTACTAAACTTTGCCAAACTACGGCATAATTTCGGGCAGTGATTGGAAGATTCTTAACCATGTTGAGTGCTGAACCTTTCACGCAAGACAGCAAGTAATGAAACTTATCTATGTCATCAAAGTTTCTGTTATGAACCAATGACAAAAAAGTGTCATAGAACGTGGTCCAATTCTCTATCTCGCCATCGAATTGAAACAGTGTTAGTTTAGGTAACGCAGGCCTGACCGAATAATCACGAGACCTACTCTCGATCGGCGGTTGCCGCTCCATCTTCTCGCAATTCAGTGCTACACGCTTGCATGCAAAGTACAAATCATCGAAGCTGCCTAGCGCGCTCGTCGACGGTTTACTCTCTGCACTCAACCGCAGCTCCAGGGTAACAATATCCATCACTATCCTCTCAAAATCACATCGTGCGTCATCAAGTTCTGAATACTGCACCAGAAACCTTTGAACTGAGTCTAAACTGTTTAAAGTAACTGTCTTGGACGATTCATAAGCCTTTTGCAATTTTGAAAATAAATATTCTTTTTTCAATGTTAATTTATTTAATTCCAACAATAATTCGCTATCGCCGCCTTCCTGACCCATTTTGTCGTCACGGACGCTAAAATGTTTGTGCCGAAAAAAACTTGAAATATGCGAAAACCTTGTGAAAACTTTAGTAAATACGATTTACTATGCTTTAAACTGCGTACTTTAGTAACTTTTAAAAAAAAACGATCCGGCTCGAAGGACCAAAAAATGAGCAAATTATATCTCGAAATGTAAAGAACTTCTTAGCAAATAGTGGACTGTATTTATCGGCTCGCTGAAAAAAAAGTTATCTAATAAGTACGTAAATCGCTTTCGTGACGAAGCCGCGTCGCCCCAATAACACTGATGAAGGAGCTGCACTAACCTTAACTTTCCTGAACCGGAGACGCTCACGGGTGCAGCGCAACTGGTGGTGTTGATGATCTTCCTTTCGTTGGGCCGGGCGAACTTTCACGGGTGTTTGTTTGGTTCAGTCTTTCAATGGGTTTTCACATAGATAAAATTATTATAGTTAATTCGTTTTAGAAAACAAAAAATTATTGCGCACACAAAATCACATATTTTCATGAAGGACGAAAAATTAAGAGACAATTTTCATCTGTCACTTTCGGTCTGTGCCTCGCCCGACCGGCCAGCACGCGCACGGCGCGCACCTTCATGGAGACGCTCCAAGGAGGTCGGTCTCGGCGTGCAGTCCCGTACCAATATCATTAGAGCGACACGACTTATTGAACAGAACCCTAAAAATAAACTATCAAGCGCGATTGGTCACCAGCTCTCCAGCTAGTAGCTTGGACTAGGTGTGCTATTAATAAATTGTCGTCTAAGATCACCTACTTGAGATCCGTCTCAAGTAGGCGAACTCAGAAAAGTCAAATGCTAATGTCAAGCGTTGGCTAATGACAAACTCGAGTAACTGTCAGCATATTAATAGACACTATATTGAGATTGACATTGACATTAGCCAAGTCTTGAAATTTCCATTTGACTTTTCTGAGATCACCTGCTTGAGTTCGATCTTGAGTCGACGACTATTAATGACAATGATTTGTTTATTTAATATCTATAAAATTTTCAGGCCAGATCAATCTTAACAAATTTAAAAGACTACAGCGCCATCTTGAAAGATTTTGGTGATTTTCATTTATTAAATCACAATCATAAGGGAGTCCACTACAAAAAGGTAAGACAAGACTATTCCAATTAAAATTATCTTACGATTTTATCAATCCAAATGGTCGGTCAGTCTGTACGCTCCCAATGAATACAGTTTCAAACAATTCAAAATAACAAATCCCCTGGAAGCATGGGAGGCCGCTGGTGTGGGACGCCACCTGCGTCGACACACTGGCGCCCTCCCATGTTTCCCAGAGTGGAAGAGCTGCTGGCTCAGCGGCGGGCGCGGCCGAAAGCCTCAAGCGGCGCAAATATGGTTCAATTGGAAACAATTACATATTTGCGCCGTTTGGGGACGAGACGATGGGCACATGGGGCCCAGAGGCGCGCCTGCTGTACAAAGACCTAGCGGCGCGCCTAGTCGACGCTTCGGGAGACCAGAGGGCTGGCGCGTACCTCGGCCAGAGGATAAGTCTGGCCATCCAAAGAGGCAACGTCGCCAGCGTTCTGGGCTCACTACCGCGGGACAGCGACCTGGGGCAGGTCTTTTATTTGTAAATATTATGTTTAGTTAGTTTAGTTTAATATAAGTTTTATTTTATTTTGCATAGGTATTTAGTTTTATTTTATTTTGTTTATAATGTTGTTTTTAGGTTAATTTTAGTTTTAATTTAGCTTTTAGTTTCAGCGATTATACAAATACTTGAATTCATAATAGAAAAAAAATACCCCGAGATTTTTATTAATTTCAAATAACAATATCTCATAAACGCCTAAACCAATATGAATAAAATACACTCTCGAATAAATCACCTTTCAAACCAAAAAACCAAAATTAAAACCCTCCATTTGGTGTTAAAAAAACAGAATCACAGACTTACACACCCCTCTTTTTGCGTCGGGCATTAATTAGCATGTCCTTGTTATTATTGGTCCACAGATGTACAAACTAACCGAGAAAGTATCCCACTACTTTACGCTGTTCCAACTGTGCGTCGTTGGGTTTGGAGCATTCTTGTTCAACGCCACACCTCTCTATGAAAGCTATAAGATGGGTGCTTTCAGACACCCTCCGCCAGCCAACATATCATTTGACTACGCGCTCTTTTTCGCCTATCCCGGTTACAATCAGGACGAACATTTTGTCGGATCTAGTATCTTTAATGTCTACATCTCTTTCGTCTGTGCTATTGTCGTCAGCGGCATCGATTTGCTTCTCACGCTCATTGTGATCCAGATCATCGGCCATATAAAAACACTAATGCTAAACCTTGAATCTATGGAGTTGCCTAAAGTAGTAACTGATGCTAAGGGGGAGTTTAAAGATGTCAAGTTTAGATCTGAAGGGTTTGGAAACCTTACTGCGGTAGCATTACGGTATGACGACGAGGAAAATAGAGCAGTTCATGAGCAATTGAAGGGGATGATTGATCACCACAGGTTCATATACAAGTACGTTAAAAAACTTTCCATTACTCCTAAAAAATTCATCTAATAAAAAGAAAAACACACTGCACTCATGAACCTAAACACCGAATAGTTCTCGGTAGATCCTTTAATTTTATGGTACGTGCTTAAAAAATGTGGTTCTTAAAATAATCAAAGGGATTTGGAAGAAGAATAGCTCTTACCTAATTATAAGGTTATGCATTATCTTTTTTAGTTTATCTTGCATGGGAAATGTTTTTGTATTTTTATTTTTGTTGCATTTTTTTCTCGCGAAGGCGTTTTACTGTACACAACGCCTTAAAGTAGTTTTTTTTTTGCAGATACGCTGATAGAATATCAACCTTCTTTGGACCAATGCTGGCTTTAAACTATCTCTTTCATTTATGCGCTGGCTGTATATTGCTCCTAGAGTGCTCACAAAAGGTAAAAAACTACGGCCTGTGTTTACATTATATTTGGAACAATCGGTCGCTCCACTGCCTTGGGTAGCACAGACCAGTGACGTCACAGGTATGCACAAAACACTTGCTCCGTCACGCACGACATACGGCCGACCACAGTCTAGGATACCAATCGAACAAAAAAGGGGAAAAGTGCTAAAAGACGCATATGTTTCGTGCCGATTTGCAGCCGCACAGACAACGTTGCATCACAGCCACAGTGCAGCTGGCTGAATCTCATAGAAGCCACCCCTAGCACGACCAAGTTGGGGCGTTTCTGGCAGAATGACTGGGATTTGGGGGATTCTGGGCAGGTTCAAAGAGATAGGTCGCCGATTGAGGAACCGTGGATTTGACTACCCCTCCGTGTATATTAAAGACCTAATATAGCCAATGTACAAGTTCGAATATAAAACTTTTTTATTTCAGGATCCTAAGGCATTAGCACGTTTTGGCCCCCTAACGTTTATCATCTTCGGGCAACTAATTGAACTATCTGTGGTTTTTGAAGTTGTCAGATACATGGTTAGTGAAAGCATTTCATTAGATTATTACAACTAAAAGGTAGAGTAGGGTAGGGTGGAGTAGCCCCACCTACCCTACCCTATCTTACCTAACCCTACCTTACCAGACTCTGCTCATCCCTACCCTATCTTACTTTATTCTACACCTCACTTTAAGCTTTTTTAATTCTTTCAGAGTGAGAAAGTGATTCCACACACTGCCTCATAGTCTATATCCTATCGTACTCTACCATATACGAGTACTAGGTAGAATATGATACTAGGCCCTATACCTACTACCCTACCATACCTTACACCACCCAAATACGCTTTAAGCATCCCGTATTCTTTCAAAATGAGAAGGTGATAGATTCCGTGTACCTTCTACTTATCCAATCTCATACTATCCTATCATATCCTACCGTACCATACCCTACCCTTCTCTTACTCGCTTTTACCATCTCAGAGTGTGAAGGTGATAGATTCCGTGTATTGCACCTGTTCTATACTATCCTACTCTACCCTAGCACCTCCTACCCTACTTTACCCTACCGTACTCTACCCTACCTCACTTTAAGGCCCAGGACAGTGCACACTAGCCCCGCCAATGAAAAAAAAAACATTCGTAAGCACTGCAGTTAAACTTACTTGTATTATGTCGGTGTAGCTGACTAGTTTCGGTTCTCATTCGGAGACCTTAATCATGGAGATGAGACGGCCCTCACGACGCCGTGACCAGTTTCAGAGTGCGTGTCACTAGGCGCCGCACAGTGGTCGATTTGTACGATTTAGGCGGCCAAAAGTCCATTTCTCAAAGTTAACTTATAACAAAACTAATTGATTCCCGGAAAAATAGACACCCCGACTGCCCAAACCCCACCCCTCCCCAGTTCCTAGAACTGCGTGCGCGCCCCCACAGGTAGTCGGAACTTGATCGTCGCGCAAGCTGTACGCGTTCGTTCTCGACACTCTTAGCGCAACCGATATTCTAAAGTGAATATTTCATTGGATATTATTCAGTTACAAGTGAAAGTGATGGAAGTCGAAAATTCAGGTAAGCTCCTTCAAATATAATTTAAATTAAGATAAGGAATATCAATATTTAGTGCAGTTACAACGTATCAAAGATCGCCCTTTTTCGTAGAAAATATTATCATTTTTTTATTTTCAATAGTAAAAATGTTGTACTTCCGAGACCGTCCCACAGTGGTCGATTTGTACGATTTAGGCGGCCAAAAGTCCATTTCTCAAAGTTAACTTATAACAAAACAAATTGATTCCCGGAAAAATAGACACCCCGACTGCCCAAACCCCACCCCTCCCCAGTTCCTAGAACTGCGTGCGCGCCCCCACAGGTAGTCGGAACTTGATCGTCGCGCAAGCTGTACGCGTTCGTTCTCGACACTCTTAGCGCAACCGATATTCTAAAGTGAATATTTCATTGGATATTATTCAGTTACAAGTGAAAGTGATGGAAGTCGAAAATTCAGGTAAGCTCCTTCAAATATAATTTAAATTAAGATAAGGAATATCAATATTTAGTGCAGTTACAACGTATCAAAGATCGCCCTTTTTCATAGAAAATATTATCATTTTTTTATTTTCAATAGTAAAAATGTTGTACTTCCGAGACCGTCCGAGTTAAATTCCTTATGGTTTCTAATAGTATAGCTCTTTGAGCAGATAACCACAAAAAAAATAGCCACCACCTTTGACCACTTCGCGAGAAAAATAATAATTCATTAACTTAGGCAGAAAGTGAGAAAAATTCCTTTTTTGTTTCTTTTGCGTTAAAATTCCTTTTCGTTGTTCTAGGTTCATCAAGTTACTCGGGCATGGAGGTAGTAACTCGCAGATATCTTTTTGATAAGATGATTGAGGAAAACTCTCCATCAATAAACGACAAATTGGAATACTTACAAAATTATTTGTTAATGTCTTACGGGGACTCCGACGAAGACAAAAAGTATATAAATCATAAATTTTCATATTTTAAAACAGAAATAAAAAAGAGATGGTCCAAAGCACGCAACACGCTAGAAAAATTTCTTATAAGCAATGATGCATGGTTAGCAGGAACGTTCGAGATGCCCATAAAAACGCATAATAAGTCAGGACGACCTAGCAAAACATTCAGTGAATGTAGTGAAAGAACTAAAAGGAGGAAAACAGAAGAAGTTCGCTCCTCTGTAGGCAAAGAAGTGATAGTTCACGCAGCGCTTTTTTTACAAAAAGAAGGAAAAAGAAACGCCTCGCAAGTCCTAAAAGATATAACAAATTCGCCTGCAGCCGCAAACGAATGTAAAAAAAGACATTCCAAATCAAAGGCACAAGATCCCCTTACGCCTCGGGAGGCACTGCGAATGTGCGTGGACGCTGATTTGACACGAAGTCAATATGAAATTGTGCGAGCAACCAACAGAAGCTTTTACCCGTGCTACGAATTAGTGTTGAAGGCTAAACAGGAATGTTACCCACCCAAAGAGACGCTACGAGTGACCGCTTCCTGTGCTGAAAGTGATCTACAATCTTTGTTAGATCACACCGTCACGCGATTATCAATTTTCCTCGAAGAAGTACTAATGACTCTTACAGAAACTGAGAGAAATTCCTTGCAGATTATCTGCAAATGGGGTTGTGATGGTTCACAACAAGCTCAATACAAACAAAAGTTAATGAATGACGCCGACTCGGATGCAAATATATTTTTGAGCTCATTCGTGCCTCTACAAATTGTTTGCGGCGAAGACAAAACAAAAATGGTTTGGCAAAACCCGACTCCTTCTTCACCACGATATTGCCGCCCGATACGATTCATATTTATAAAAGAGTCTACAGACATTACAAATGATGAAATAAATTACGTTCGGGACAGTGTGAAGTCCCTAAAAGCCACGGAATTGGAACTGAATGGGCAAAAATTCTCGGTTAGCCACAGTCTTAAAATGACCATGGTGGACGGCAAAGTTTGCAATGCGGCGACTGACACCAAATCAACGAGTAGATGCTACATATGCGGAGCCACTTCAAAAAACTTTAATGACTTAAGTAAATAAAACGAAATTCACCCAGAATCGCTTGAATTTGGCCTATCAACTTTACATGCCAGAATTCGATTATTCGAGAGTATTTTACATTTAGCTTATAAATTGCCCGTTGGGAAATACCGTGAAAAAAGAACCAAAGCAGAAAAGATGCTAGAACAACAAAAAAAAAAAGAGATTCAGCAAAGATTCAGAGAAGAAGTAGGTATCTTGGTAGATATGCCAAAATGTAATTTTGGTAACACAAATGACGGCAATACTAGTAGAAGATTTTTTGAAAACCCACATCTGGCTGCTGAAATAACGGGAATAGACTTTAATTTTATTTATAGAATTAAAGTTATTTTGGAAGCCATATCAAGCGGTCACAAAATAGATGTCCCGAAATTTGATGAATACGCCATGGAGACAGCAAAACTGTTTGTAGAGTTATATGGTTGGCATTCTATGACTCCTACCATGCATAAAATTTTGGTACATGGTGGAAAAGTTATAGAAAATTCTCTAGTGCCTATTGGTCAACTTTCGGAGGAAGCTGCAGAAGCTCGTAATAAGCACTTTCGCTCATACCGTCTAAACTTTGCTCGAAAGTTTTCACGCGAAGACTGTAACCTTGATATTTATCACAGGTTACTCTTGACATCAGATCCGCTCATCAGTTCAATGAGAAAAAAAAAGAAGATCCGATCAAAACCATTTTTGCAGGAAACTTTGGAGCTTTTGCTTCCTGCAGAGCCAAATACAAAAGGCACTTGTGATAAATGCATGGAAAGTGACGGTGAGGAAGAATTGTCTTTTAAAGAGTAACATAACAATTTGTATGTTAAACTTTCATAAAATATTGTCTTATTGTTTATGATTCGGTACCTAACATTGTAAGTAACATTTAGTATAATAATGTGGTAATAACTGTTGACCATTTAATTTTAGTGTATACTGTATTTTTTTGTCATCCATATTTTATTTTCAATTTCAATAGGCATGCAGACTGTAGAGAATAAACATTTTTTTTTTATGTACGGCCGTCTTTTACTTAACAAATTGTGATAATTCTTAACCCAAATATCAAAAACTACTAAGCCGATTTCGATAATTCAAATGAACTCAAAATATATATTTTACACCAAAGGGAGATTTAAAGAAAATTTAAAAACATTGGCGCTATTTACAAAAATATTTTCACAGAAATGTTTTTTTGTATAGAAAAATACGCTTTCAATGAAACGAATAGGGATAAACATATATATTCACTCTAAAATACCAGATTAGCATTTGTTGTCGTATTTATTACTGAAATAAAGCATAAAATAGTTTTGGCCGCCTAAATCGTACAAATCGACCACTGTGCGTCCGAGTTAAATTCCTTATGGTTTCTAATAGTATAGCTCTTTGAACAGATAACCACAAAAAAAATAGCCACCACCTTTGACCACTTCGCGAGAAAAATAATAATTCATTAACTTAGGCAGAAAGTGAGAAAAATTCATTTTTTGTTTCTTTTGCGTTAAAAATCCTTTTCGTTGTTCTAGGTTCATCAAGTTACTCGGGCATGGAGGTAGTAACTCGCAGATATCTTTTTGATAAGATGATTGAGGAAAACTCTCCATCAATAAACGACAAATTGGAATACTTACAAAATTATTTGTTAGTGTCTTACGGGGACTCCGACGAAGACAAAAAGTATATAAATCATAAATTTTCATATTTTAAAACAGAAATAAAAAAGAGATGGTCCAAAGCACGCAACACGCTAGAAAAATTTCTTATAAGCAATGATGCATGGTTAGCAGGAACGTTCGAGATGCCCATAAAAACGCATAATAAGTCAGGACGACCTAGCAAAACATTCAGTGAATGTAGTGAAAGAACTAAAAGGAGGAAAACAGAAGAAGTTCGCTCCTCTGTAGGCAAAGAAGTGATAGTTCACGCAGCGCAAGTAATTTTACAAAAAGAAGGAAAAAGAAACGCCTCGCAAGTCCTAAAAGATATTACAAATTCGCCTGCAGCCGCAAACGAATGTAAAAAAAGACATTCCAAATCAAAGGCACAAGATCCCCTTACGCCTCGGGACGCACTGCGAATGTGCGTGGACGCTGATTTGACACGAAGTCAATATGAAATTGTGCGAGCAACCAACAGAAGCTTTTACCCGTGCTACGAATTAGTGTTGAAGGCTAAACAGGAATGTTACCCACCCAAAGAGACGCTACGAGTGACCGCTTCCTGTGCTGAAAGTGATCTACAATCTTTGTTAGATCACACCGTCACGCGATTATCAATTTTCCTCGAAGAAGTACTAATGACTCTTACAGAAACTGAGAGAAATTCCTTGCAGATTATCTGCAAATGGGGTTGTGATGGTTCACAACAAGCTCAATACAAACAAAAGTTAATGAATGACGCCGACTTGGATGCAAATATATTTTTGAGCTCATTCGTGCCTCTACAAATTGTTTGCGGCGAAGACAAAACAAAAATGGTTTGGCAAAACCCGACTCCTTCTTCACCACGATATTGCCGCCCGATACGATTCAGATTTATAAAAGAGTCTACAGACATTACAAAAGATGAAATAAATTACGTTCGGGACAGTGTGAAGTCCCTAAAAGCCACGGAATTGGAACTGAATGGGCAAAAATTCTCGGTTAGCCACAGTCTTAAAATGACCATGGTGGACGGCAAAGTTTGCAATGCGGCGACTGACACCAAATCAACGAGTAGATGCTACATATGCGGAGCCACTTCAAAAAACTTTAATGACTTAAGTAAAAAAAACGAAATTCACCCAGAATCGCTTGAATTTGGCCTATCAACTTTACATGCCAGAATTCGATTATTCGAGAGTATTTTACATTTAGCTTATAAATTGCCCGTTGGGAAATACCGTGAAAAAAGAACCAAAGCAGAAAAGATGCTAGAACAACAAAAAAAAAAGAGATTCAGCAAAGATTCAGAGAAGAAGTAGGTATCTTGGTAGATATGCCAAAATGTAATTTTGGTAACACAAATGACGGCAATGCTAGTAGAAGATTTTTTGAAAACCCACATCTGGCTGCTGAAATAACGGGAATAGACTTTAATTTTATTTATAGAATTAAAGTTATTTTGGAAGCCATATCAAGCGGTCACAAAATAGATGTCCCGAAATTTGATGAATACGCCATGGAGACAGCAAAACTGTATGTAGAGTTATATGGTTGGCATTCTATGACTCCTACCATGCATAAAATTTTGGTACATGGTGGAAAAGTTATAGAAAATTCTCTAGTGCCTATTGGTCAACTTTCGGAGGAAGCTGCAGAAGCTCGTAATAAGCACTTTCGCTCATACCGTCTAAACTTTGCTCGAAAGTTTTCACGCGAAGACTGTAACCTTGATATTTATCACAGGTTACTCTTGACATCAGATCCACTCATCAGTTCAATGAGAAAAAAAAAGAAGATCCGATCAAAACCATTTTTGCAGGAAACTTTGGAGCTTTTGCTTCCTGCAGAACCAAATACAAAAGGCACTTGTGATAAATGCATGGAAAGTGACGGTGAGGAAGAATTGTCTTTTAAAGAGTAACATAACAATTTGTATGTTAAACTTTCATAAAATATTGTCTTATTGTTTATGATTCGGTACCTAACATTGTAAGTAACATTTAGTATAATAATGTGGTAATAACTGTTGACCATTTAATTTTAGTGTATACTGTATTTTTTTGTCATCCATATTTTATTTTCAATTTAAATAGGCATGCAGACTGTAGAGAATAAACATTTTTTTTTATGTACGGCCGTCTTTTACTTAACAAATTGTGATAATTCTTAACCCAAATATCAAAAACTACTAAGCCGATTTTGATAATTCAAATGAACTCAAAATATATATTTTACACCAAAGGGAGATTTAAAGAAAATTTAAAAACATTGGCGCTATTTACAAAAATATTTTCACAGAAATGTTTTTTTGTATAGAAAAATACGCTTTCAATGAAACGAATAGGGATAAACATATATATTCACTCTAAAATACCAGATTAGCATTTGTTGTCGTATTTATTACTGAAATAAAGCATAAAATAGTTTTGGCCGCCTAAATCGTACAAATCGACCACTGTGCGCCGCGCGCGCTGACAGTTCCGGTGCGGGGGGACGCGCCCCCGCTGCTGCCCCCGCCCCTTCCCCCCGCACCGGAACTGTCAGCGCGCGCGCGGCGCCTAGTGACACGCACTCTGAGACGGCCCTTCAGCTCCATGATTAAGGTCTCCGAATGAGAACCGAAACTAGTCGGCTACACCGACATAATACAAGTAAGTTTAACCGTTTACGAATTACAAAAAGAAAAAAACACTGCTTTTTGGATGTGTTTTTTGCTAATAACGAGCCGTTAAAATATGAGAATACCTAGGTTTTACTTTTTTTTAGAACCAAAGGGTTAGATTCTAGATCCAAGAACCTACGAATAAATCCCGCCGCCGCCTAAAACGGCCACTTCCTAGAAACTACGAATAAATCGCGCCGCCGCCGCCAAAAAAGAAGATTTTTTTTTTCATCGCCGGCTCTACAGGGTGCACTCTAAGTCAATAGCGGAACTTTAAGTAGGCTGTCTACTGATAAATACAAACAACTTGTACTAGGTGGCGAAAAAAATGGAGTGAAAAAAATATCAGCTGTTCCATACAAAAGGTCGCCTCAGTACTGCGCCAAACGTATGAAACAGCTGATATTTTTTTCGCTCCATTTTTGTCGCCACCTAGTACAAGTTGTTTGTATTGATCAGTAGACATCCTTATCGACTTAGAGTGCACCCTGTAGTTGTGCCTTTTACTTCGCGTTTAGCATCTCGTTTTATTCCAGAGTGAGAAAGTGATAGACTCCGTGTACTGCATGCCATGGGAATGTATGGATAACTGTAACCGACGTACGCTACTTTTCATGCTGAAGAAAGTCCAAACCCCTATTCAGATCACAGCCATTGGTATTGTGCCGGTTGGAGTGCGAACTATGCTACAGGTATATTGTCTATCATTCACAATGAAAATCTAGGTAAAAAGAAAAAGAAAAAAGGTAAAAAACGGTATCTTGCTGTGCATACCGGGCATTTTTTTCCTACATATTTTTGCATGCCGGCACTCTGTTCAGTTATGTTACGGGCGACTTTACAACAAAATTGTACATCTCACATGCTATAGAGTGTACCTACTCATATTATGTAATTAAATAATTATTATTGGTTCACAACCCTTTTATTAGTGGATGGCTTAGTAATTACCTACATTAAAATTATGTTTGTTACAGATTCTCAAGACCACCATGACCTACTTCGCGATGCTTCAATCACTGAGCAAATAATAACGCTCGTAATATCAAAGTGAATTATCAATTAGAACTACCCTTTACTTAGCGATTCCACCATTGTAATAAAAACAAATTAGAAAATAACTGCTGACAGTTAAAAAGTTAGTGGCAGAACTCACTGAGCGTATCTTGCGCGACGCATTTTACGTCGGCTTGCGCGTATGCATCAAGCTACTATACTATCTATCTATCCAGCCCATGAAAGTCACCCACTGTTGGGCATAGGCCTCACGCCAACACCCCCTGTCCCCTACATACAAATTATTCCGCGCGGTCATACTAGAGTTGCCACCTCTGCTGGATTTCCGTGCCCTTAAAATAAAAATCTGATACCAGAGATCAGAAACCAGAAACTAGAGACCAAAGATCACCAAATATTTTGAAATCAGAACGATAATACAAAAAAATATATAAATAAAAATAAAATTGAGATGTTTTATCTCCCGGAATGAGCCGTTTTCAAAGCACAACTCCAAAACACTTCTAGATGGCTCTTATAGGCGTGCCCATACAAAAACCGGGACGCGACTGTCTTTCGCTTGGCAGTCGTTTTCCGGTTCTTCTTTAGCCACGCCTGTAAGCATCTATGAACTGCTTTGAATTTGTTCTTTGAAAACGGCTCATTGAAGGTCCAAGAGGTGGCAACGCCGGTCGCACGCGTGCCATGTCTTGTTGCGCTGAGCATAATAGTTCCTGGAAGTCTTGCGTGTGTTATAAATTCCCAGAAATAATATGAAAATGAAAATTAATTCTAATAAATGAAATACTATTCAGACATTATAAAATCTAACCCCAAAAATAATAAGGAAAATGTTAATTATCCTGAAATCTAAAATTCTATTAAAATTTTATAAAATCTAACCCCAGAAATAATAAGGAAAAGAATAATAATTCTGGACCATTAAATAATTTTGAGTTACCTACCTATTGTAAGATAAAACCCCAGAGAGAAATAAAAGGAAATTCAGTTTAACAAAATCGAATCTATTCAATTCACCAGGTTTAAATCAAAGAATTATCAAATTATTACTTTATCAATAAATCAGTAAATACCTACAAGTTAATTTTATACTGGACTGGGATGTTATAAATTGATAGCCTACTAAAACAGGAAGGGCTTTGAAAATAAAAATATTTTTTAGCAAAAATAACCGTGACGTGGTGATTTTAATTTTAAAACTACCTATTGGAAACTCAATAGTAAGCAAATTGCAATTTTTCTTGGAAAACACTTAATTTAGCAATCATCAAACATTTTGGAAATAAAAATAATGGTTAGCAGAAATAACTGTCACGTGGTGGTTTTATTTCAAAACTATTGGTTCACGTGGTGGTTTTATTTCAAAACTATTGGTTCACCTACTTGAGATCGATCTCAAGTAGGTGATCTCAGACGACTATTAATACCACCCTAACTCTTACAAGTTCCTTCGTTCTATTGTTAGAAATACAGAATAAGTTGACAATAACAGACTTTTTCTTAGCATTTTATACAGCGTAGGAAGGTGTTATGTCGAGACAAAAATTGTGACTCCTACGCTCCTACACTCAACTGGTTCAGTGTGCTGGGTCATATCTTGGGATTGAACAGCTTGTTCACTTCGAAGAAAATTACCCCCGAAAGAGCTTCGAGTCATAGTAAAAGTTTTGTATTTTGTAAAGAGAAACACATAAGCCCGATTTCACCAAGTATACTTAATTTTTAAGAACTTCTTGACTTTTTTAAGAAGTCCTTAGCGTAATTTTTGCAAACAAAATTACGCTTAGTATTTCTTAAAAAATTTAAAGAAGTTCTTAAAAATTAAGTGAAGTTGGTGAAATCGGGCATTACGTACTTTCATTTTATGTCGAGATAATTATGCCGACTAGTTTCGGTTCATCTTCGGAGATCATAATCAACAAGACGGCTACCGTTTACAAAAGACAAAAGGTGCATTGCTTACGTAACTTATAGTTCAGAATTGGTAAAAGTGTTACGAAACAACTTTTTCTATTTTCATAGTGCTTACCGTGCAATGAGAACAATATTTAATCTTTTTAACAAAAAAAAACAGTGTTTAATTTCTATAAAACCATTGACACAACTCCAACTTACAAAAATAAGTATAACATAATGTAAACTATTATACTTGCACAGCGCTTAAGGGTAGACGATAGCAATGTGGTGGGAAAATCAAAATTTTCACAGTTTTTTACATGTTGTACATGTGTCTACGATAAGTTTCATATTCACTTTTAATGATTCGCGATATTACGACAAGTTTTATGGGCAGAACCACTGCTTCGTAGACCAAAACACATAATCGGCTGAATTATTGTTGTTCTGTTGTTTACAATAATGAAAAGAATACTATGTTATTGTCGCGAACGAAAAAACGCAGAACAATAATAGCTCAGTTTAGCTACAAAATGTAAAAACCTGTGAAAAATTTGTATTTCCCGCCATGCTGCTATCTTCCAGCCTTAAATAAGCCAACTGCGCGAAATTCGATTTCCTTAAAATAACTAATGAGATCGATCTAAATTGTCGATGTCATTCAAGCTATTAATATAAGTACAAAAGCTGTTCTCCTTACTCCGTGTTCAGACCCGCAGAATGCTCCTAAGCGTCCGTAATACATATTTCACCATTCTACTCACGCCGTGTGTGCGCAACATTTGGACAGCAAAATGAGTCTATTCAACTATACTATCATCATATACTAGCGCTATTTGTGATTCCGTACGTTTGTTTGTATCGCCACAACATGGGTGCGACAGAAGAATACTCGTAAGCCTTAGTCCTTTTTTCTTTTTTAGGTTTTTACAGCGTCCAGTGTCTCTTTTTAACTCTTCAGTTCAGGATTTTTGCGAGTGAAGTAACTATCTACTCAGATCCACCCGAACCCTCAGACTCTGTTATGCCTGCGACATTTTCAAGTAGAGTAAAGCTTCACCAGCACCACTCTCTCAGCTCAGCTCTTTTTCTCTCGTGTTGAAAGCGTCACACGTCGCGCTCCCAAAAACGTGTCAACTGGATCGCGCTGAGGAGATCCTGCCAGCTGCACTGTGGAGCATCAGGGCAGGAATGAAGATGCGACGTTGTCTGGGCGGCTCCACATCGGCACAAAATATCTGCATCTTCGGGCAGTATCCCCCAAGCGTCATCATGAGTCACTATACTCCGTGCAATTTTAGTGGTTTTAAAGCCGAAGGTATTTTGTTGCACTGGTACCTAATTCTGAGCCAAATTACAAAATTTCATTCCAAAACGCGCGAAAAAAAAATTCACTTCTCCATACAAATGGTGTCGATTGGCGATAGCCGTTTGTATTGGGAAGTGCTTTTTTTTTCGCTCACGAGTACAACTAAATACCTTCGGCTTTAAAACCACTAAAATTCCACGGTGTAGTGAACAATGGCCTTACAAAGGTGTTACAAAGCTAGCCTACTTCGGTCGTATTTGCTCTGTGCCATCGCCGAAACATGTCCAGACGTCGCGATGCACACAGATTTAACGCCGGGCCTGTCTCGGCGCGCGCTCCCTGATTTCCCCAGGGCCCGGAGTGAGTCGGACAGTAATGTGACGGACGACGTCCCGACGACGCTTCATTGGATCGCTGTGAGCCCGGTGACTGACGCATGGTGTGTGATTTGCTATGGCGCCGAATTCATCCAAATTTTGAGACTCGGAGCGATTCGAAGCCACGCGAGAAATCCTTATATGATTAAACAGTCGGTTAGGTCATGGCTAAGGAGATAGAAAAATAAATAAAAAACGCGGATCCTCCTGAATGAGCAACACTGAACTCTCCCGAGCATAGGTGGTCATAAAGATACCTGCGGAATAAGAAGAAAGGTTAGCCCTAAGGGTATTTCATCATAATCATCAGCCTGTTGACACCCACTGCTAAGTAAAGGCCTCTTCATGCTCACGCCAGCGCTCACGATCCTGTGCCAGACACAACCACTGCTTTCCGGCTACTAAGGCTATGTCATCGGACCATATGGCTGGTGGTCTCCCAACCTATCTCTTCCCCTCTCGAGGTCACCATTCCACTATTGACTTCGTCCATCTACTATCAGTGCGTCTCGCCTGGTATTAAAATGTACATCTTGCTAACTCTCAGTCTAGGACGTCAACAAACAAGATGGGAAGACGACCTACAACTCACGGCTGGACATCACTGGAGAAGGGTAGCACGGGATAGGTCCCAATGGAAAATGTTAGAGGAGGCCTATGCAAAGAGGCAAACTGAGCTTCGGGATATATTATAAAATAACACTACATGAACATAACTTGTATTTATACTCAACTGTGAAGTTCAGAATAAAAAGGCTTATTATTATATAAATATACCTACGTGAATTAAATAAAGTGCGTGTCAGTCCACTCGTACTCAGCAAGTCCACTGTCTTTCTCACTAGGCCACTACCCAGGGGACGTCGTAGAAATATTTAATTTCATCACTGACGACGCCGCGTCTCCGTGTGCACTTGTCAAATTACATTAGCGCGCGCTTGCGAGCCGCGTGATCCGTTTAACACGCGAAAAACCTGATTTTGGCCCCGTGCGCTTCGAGAAGTATGAAAGAAAATAATAAAGAAAGCTGACGCACGATGGGGAGTAAGGGGAGAATGGAGTTAACATCAGATCCAGCCCTAGTGTTAACCTCACCTGCACGTGGTGCTCCCTGCTAGACAACGGACGAGGCTCTGGCGACCGAGTCAGTGGCGGTATAACCATTCCCCTGTCCAGGCAACCGGACGGAAGAGGCTACAGAGGCCTAGGGACCCAAATAACCCCCAAAAGATCTGGTGCAGAAGGCAACGGGAAACCGCTGCACTATACCTCCCTAGTCTGTCAGCTCAGACATAAAAAACCATGGAAAAGTCTAAACAAACAATGGCCCCGAGTTTCCGGCGTCCCTTAAATAGGACAGGGGTGCGAAGAATCTCCGGGAGCAAAACACAACAAATGATAAAAATAGGAACTTGGAATCTAAGAAGTCTATTGAGCCCCGAAACAATCCATAATTTGTGCATGAAAATGAAGCGCTTGAACTTAGACATAATGGGTCTAAGTGAGGTCAGATGGAAGAATAGCGGCACAGAGAGAATAGATGTCGATAATACGTCTATATTACTCTGGATCCAATGAGTCATCTAATAAACATGGAGTGGGAATAGTCGTTAACACAAGAAAAGTGAATGCAACAATCAGTTCATTATGTCCCAATATCAGATCGTGCCATGATATTAGAACAATAAGTCTAATGAGCCAAGTTCTGAAACTGCTACTTAGTATAGTCCACGAGCGTATCCGAAGGAAATGCGACGATCAGCTTGCCGAAAATGCAAAGACATGCAGCAAGTCGTTTATATGTGCTTCATCGATTATGAAAAAGCCTTTGATAGAGTTAAGCATGACCATCTTATCGCTTTACTAAAAAACGTTGGGCTAGATGATAAGGACATTCGCAACATACACAATCTGTGCTGGAATCAGCACGCCTACATCAAGGTAGAAAAAGAAGAGTCAAATCCGGTGGAGATTAAAAGAGGTGTTCGACAAGGCTGTATTCTGTCTCCTACTCTATTCAACCTGTACTCAGAAGCGGTCATGACTGAGGCACTAGAAGATCTTGACTGTGGTATCCAAATGAACGGACGTATCATTAACAATCTACGTTACGCCGATGACACAGTACTGATGGCAGCTTCAGAGTCCGAACTACAGGAAGTAGTGGATAGGGTGAATGAATGTAGCAATAGGGCAGGCCTGAGCATGAACATCAGCAAAACCAAGGTCATGGTCGTTTCGGCAACATCCAACTTGGACGCAGTAATTAAAGTGTCAGGACAAAAGCTGGAAAAAGTCACAAAGTACAAATATCTGGGCACCTAGCTGACTGAAGACTGGGATTGCGACACCGAAATCAAAACCCGCATAGAGATCGCCAGGAGTACCTTTAACACCATGAAAAAAGTACTGACCAGCCGGAGCCTTAACATTACGTTGCGCAGTCGTCTGCTACAATGCTACATTTGGCCCATACTTCTATACGGATGCGAGGCTTGGACTATTAAAGAGGATCTCAGGAAACGTATAGAAGCATTCGAGATGTGGTGTTACAGATGGATGCTAAAAATTAGTTGGACTCAAAAGGTTACGAACGAGGAAGTCCTAACACGTGTCAACAAGAAGCGAAAGCTATGGAACACCATCAAAAGGAGAAAGATTGCATCTCTAGGACATTGTGTTCAGACACGATAGATACAGCCTCTTGCAACTTATAATGATGGGAAAAGTCGCTGGCAAGAGACGCGTCGGCCGAAGGAGAAAATCCTGGCTAAGAAACCTACGGGAGTAGACTGGGATCGCGAGTGCTGCCCAGCTATTTCGCCTCGCAAGAGACAAAGAGGGATATGCAGAGCTGACCGCCAACCTTCGCTGAACCCTAAGAAGAAAAAGAAGACGCACGATACAGGTCCATCTACACATCTCCTGAGTAGCTACCACGAGTGCGAAAAAGCTGTGCCGGACGTCTGCCGGACGTCCGTCATGTATCCTAATACTATAGTAGTAAGGTTATTTATCCACTGTTTATCCAACTTATCACTTTCAGTGACAGTGACAGTAAGCACTCGTGGTAGCTGCTCTGGACAAAAAGATGACGTACCTACCAACATAAAGTGCGCTATATTCAAGAAAGGTGCAAGGCCCTGATTCAAAGAGACTGTCCGATCGTAGGCATTGATCGCCAGTAGTCTGAAAGATCTAAAGATTTTAAATTCTACAGACTTTGAGTTCTAGCTTCCGATGGGAAATGATATTTGAGTCGGACCTCTGGCCGTTTAGGCTAGAATCTAGCCCAAAAATAGCTAAGCCTAGGGATTCCCATCTGACGGCCCGTTTTTAGTAAAAAACGCATCCAAAGATTTATGTTATTTTTTTTATTTAACGGCACTAGTGAAAGCGCTACCCAAGTAACATTTTAGGTTGTAGAAAGGTTTTGAACAGGTTCTAGAACCTTTGTATGGAAATCTGCTCGTAAGTCTTATAACTCTCAATTAAGTTATATTAACCTTGTAATTACCTTCTGAGTGCCAAAAGGGCCCCGGTTTTAGAACCTTTCTGAGAGCTACAGCACAACCTATAGCTCAAATCCAGAACCTTTCGAACTACTTGCATAGAACCTAAATATAACCTTCACAACCTTAATTTAACGTTATTATAACCTTGCAAGACAACTTATAAGTTCTAAATTAGTCTTGGATGTAACTCTATGACAACTTAGAACCTTTTTGATGGATATGAATAAATACCTTTCCAGGACTTACAAGTTTTAAATAGCTTCTGTTTAAGATTTTGTACACAGATTCAAATACTTATTTACAATGGCGTCATTCCTTTTTCGTTCGGCCATCTTTCAAAATGGCTAGATAAGCAAAGTGTTTATAAAAATAATAAGTAGCTTGGTAAAGTCAGGAAATAATCAAAATATAGTGCGATTGGCACTTCATCGTGAAACTTTACGATAATAGTGCTGTATACAAGACGGGCCTTTCATAAGTTAAACATTTCGGATATTTTTTAATAAAATAAAATAAAAAAAATTGGTGATCGGTGGTAAGTCACATCAGAAATCAAACTACTATTCATATGAAAAATATATATTATAAATCGTGTAGCGCATGGTATTTGATTACGCTTTATTTAATTAAAATATTGGTTTTGTTTCGTTTTTTTTTTCATTTTTTAATATTAAATATGGCTGACATTAGGAAATTACTTGAAAGTATTATGTTTTTCCTTTTCAGAACTGTAACAGCTAAGAGCTCTTAAGGTTTTCCAAAATAAGAGCTGAAGGTAATCTCGCGGAGCTACCTCAAACGACAAGGCTGTTTTCAACGCTTCAAGGTTATTACCAGGAGTTGTCCAAGACTTACCAGTTGCGAAAACCACCACTGAGCTAAATTTGTTGCTTTTAAGTTTTGGTTGTAGGGGGACATGCGTTTGACCTTCGTTCAACAAACAGCTACAGGCTGCTCTAAGGGTGGTCATGAACTGAGATCAAAATTGAACTCTGTTTAAACTTAGTATAAAGTGAGATCAATTTTGAACTAACTTTAAACTGAGTTCAAAATTGATCTCTGTTTATATTTAGTTTAGTGAGATCAATTTTGAAGTTACTTTAACCAACTGGTATTACTGAGTTAAAAATTCATATTATTATTATTCGAATCGAATCGAATCGAATCAAATCGAATCGAATCAAATCGAATCGAATCGAAACGAAACAAAACGAGTCGAATCGAATCGAATCGAATCGGCTATTGCTAGATTCATGGAACACACGACAGCACGTCAGTTGTTGTAAAATCGCCCGTAACGTAACCGAGCAAAGTGCTAGCGTGTAAGGGTCGACGTGCTGTCGTGTGTACTGATTCAAGTATCAAAACTTTAACTGCCTATATCTCCTAAACGGCTAACGCTAGACCCATGTTCATGGTACTCTAAAAAAGGGGCTCGACGAGCTCTATCTGATGAAAGAAACAAAAATAACTAGTAGTTCGCCCCGAACTGTGAACTCGTGACCCCATATAAACTTAACAACCCTCGGCAACCCCTTGACCGATTTGGCTCATGTTCGAACTTAAAAATTCTTTTAATTTCATTTACCCGCCTACCAAATTTCATAATCATCCGACCGAATTTACTCAAGTTATCGTCGAACGAACATACAGACAAACATACATACATACATACAAACATGCAAACGCCGGATTGTTCCAGTAGACTCGGAGAAATTCGCTCGCTCGTTCAATAAAAAAGAAGTATCAAAACTTTAACTGCCCATATTTGAACGAGCGAGCGAAGTTCTCCGAGTCTACTGGAACAATCCGGCGTTTGTATGTATGTATGTATGTATGAATGTTCGTTCGACGATAACTTGAGTAAATGTAGTCGGATCGTCATGAAATTTGGTAGGCGGGTAAATGAGGCAAATCGGTCGAGGGGTTACTGAGATAGAGGGTCGCGAGTTCAAAGTTCGGGGCGAACCACTAGTATCTCCTAAACGGCCAATGCTAGACCCAAATTAGTAATTTAATTTAAATTGATTCGATTCGATTCGAATCGCATAGAATCGAATCAAATAAATATCAAATCAAATCAAATCCAATTCAATCGATGTATGTATGTATGTATGAATGTTCGTTCTACGATAACTTGAGTAAATTTAGTCGGATCGTCAGGTGGGCAGGTAAATAAGGTAAAGATAATTTTTAAGTTCAAACATGAGCCAAATCAGTCGAGGGGTTGCTGAGATATGGGGTCGCGAGTTCAAAGTTCGGGGCGAACCACTAGTTAATAACATTTTATTATTTTTGTTGCTTTCATCAGGTAGAGCTCGTCGAACCCTTTTTTTGAGTACCATAAAAATGGGTCTAGCATTAGCCGTTTAGGAGATATGGGTGGTTAAAGTTTTGATACTTATTTTTTATTTTTATTTTTTTTTATATCAGGTAGAGCTCGTCATGCCCTTTTTTCAGAGTACCATAAACATGGGTCTAGCATTAGCCGTTTAGGAGTTATGGGCAGTTAAAGTTTTGATACTTATTTTTTATAAATTTTTAATAACTTTTTATTATTTTTGTTGCTTTTATCAGATAAAGCTCGTCAAGTCCTTTTTTGTTAAAGTACCATAAACATGGGTCTAGCATTAGCCGTTTCGGAGATATGAGCAGTTAAAATAATGATACTTGAATCAGTATGAATCTAGCAATAGCTGATTCGATTCGATTCTATCCGTTTCGATTCGATTCGATTCGATTCGATTCGATTACATTCGATTCGATTCGATTCGATTAGATTCCGTTGGATTCGATTCGATTCGAATAATAATAATATCAATTTAGAACTCAGTTTAAAGTAAGTTCAAAATTGATCTCACTAAACTAAGTTTAAACATAGATCAATTTTGAACTCAGTTTAAAGTAAGTTCAAAATTGAGCTCACTTTAAACTAAGTTTAAACTGAGTTCAATTTGGATCTCAGTTTAAGTATCGTTCATGAATACCACCCTAAGGCCCGGTTTCTGAATTGAGAATTTCACTAACCAAATGCTTAAGTATCGTTCTGTCACTGCAGATGTCACACAGGAGAATGTGACAGAACGATACTTAAGCATTTGGTTAGTGAAATTCTCAATTCAGAAACCGGGCCTAAGGCTGGTATTCTAAAAGTATAAAAACATGTTTGTGGTCCTCCCTTATTTTTCATTATTATTTGTTGTCGTATCCTCCATTATTACACATACATTCTGTAAAAATTGGTATTTGTATTTTTTTTAGTGTGAAAAATGTTTTAATACTTTCCAAAAAAACCTTCACCAAAACATCTATTTCATAAAAAAAAAACATATTAATTTAATGTGTACTTATTATCTTGAATACCCAGCTTTCCATTAGTGTCACTAAATGAAAAACAATGGCTTCATCGATTTAAAGGAACAACTGAAAATTACAAAAAAATAAATAGCGAAATTGAACTGATACGAAGTTTACAGAGAACAGAAGTTTACAACTAGTAAATAATAAAAATAATAAAACTTACCGTTGTATTAATCATTCATAACATTTTTACGCACTTTACGCTTAAAATTTCCACTCCTTTTTTTGTATCACCCTGTGTCGGTTCATTTTTCAAGACGCGTAATGCTTACAATGTATACCTATTCTTTGAAGTCGCGGAGACAACTGTCGGGTTTTGAGGATGCCTCTCAAGCTTTAAAATATTCCTGTAGGAATTGAATCATGCCTTCAGCTCAAAACAACAGCTTATTGGTTTTGTTTTTCACCACACAGTCCTAATTTGTTTGCCTAGACAACTCTGATCTAACCTCAAAGTTGTAGGTAGGCTTTAGAAACTACTTATAAGTAATTTCAACTTTTCAAAACCTTATGGTAATATCAAGGTTAAAAATTTAACCTTTAGATCACACATAAGTTAAATGACAGCCTTTCCAGAACCTTATCAGTAGCTTACGACAACTATAAGATCCTGAGGCTGTAAGCTCTTGAAACACAAGTCATAATAACGTTAACGTTAACTCTTGTCAGCAACTTCAAGGTTTTAACAATAAACTATTAGTTTTAGGACTTAGTAATCATTCTCAAATACTAAATTTAACCAACTAGCAAATCATTAACCTTTGTACAACCCTTCTAAAACCTAGAGGCAATTTTTACAACCTAGGCCCAAATGAAATGTTACTTGGGTAGTCCTCTTAAATAAAAATTACGTCTCATAGTGAATTTGTAGAAGCCGCTTATAATATTAGACTGAGCTAAGTTTTTTTCCCACCTGTAGGTAAATGGGGTAATCCAATTTAAACAACTATGTCGTCCTCTGACTGAGTGTTCCGTTTACCTGCGGGAAATCTCATTTTGGCTAGATGTACTTACTTCAATAAAACACGAGCAAGAAGGAAATCCAATATATGTGTACCATTCCTCAGACAAAGTACCTATATCCTGAAGTTACAAACGGAACATTGTCTCATAACTAACTGACAATGTACGGAGTATCTGAAAGAAATCATGCGTAACAATAACCATTGGCTGAGGAGCAAAAAACACCAGAGTGTTTTTTGAATCCTGGGGGTCTACCAGCTAAATCGAAGCCGATTATCATTGGCAAAAATCGAAGTTCGATTTATGAAAAATGTAGGTACTGCTACCCACTTCATTTTACTGCCACCAAGTTCATTTTTCATAAATCGAACTTCGATTTTCGCCAATGGTAATCGGCTTCGGCTTCTGGGTAGACCCCCAGAACCGAGCGAAGGACCCTATATAGTAGATTCTAAAAAGTAAATACAAACACTCTACTTTTTATAGAACTCTATGACAAAACAAGTGAGCGGAACTTGCGAATAAATTAGCGCCCGATATTTTTACTAACATAACTACATGACAAATTCAGATCACTTTCTGTCCCATGGAATTAAAAAGCTATTTTAATCCCCGTTTGCGGGGTAAGAACTAGCTCTTTCCGAATAGATGTGCTACAAAGAAACTTTAGAGCAGAGCCTCAGTTTCATGATTCTCAAATCTCCTATCTAGTCCTCCACTGTCACTTCGTAGTGAAAATGACGTTTCTAGCTGCAGCTTGTCGCCGGTCGCGGTGGAGTGTAAATGATGTGCCAGCGCGCTCCGAATATACGTCATCTGTCCTCCAGCATCCTTAGGAGCTAGGAAATGGGCTTTTAGTGGATAGGGCGTAATATTAGAAGAGGAGGGTACCCCATCCAGTAGCGGCCTAGCGCCCGCATTTGTCCACTTTTGACTAGTGCGGGATTTATTCGTTGGTTGTAGGATCTGGCCCTCTACCCTTGACGCATTTTTCCAATACGGCCGCAAAATTACGCAATTCACAAAATTAAATATTTGACAAATTAAGACGCATTTTGTGTTTTTATCGAATAAAACAGCCTTACCTTTGAATAAACATAACAAAGTATTTAAAATCAAAGCATTACTATGCGAATTACTATGTGGATGTCGTGAAGTACCAGGCTGCAAAGGAACTGGCCTGTGATCGAAGTGCATGGAGAATGCTGCACCGACAAGAGGATAACTCTTAAATATAATGATGATGTTGGAGGAAAATGCTCAGAATCCCGTGGACCGACTTCAGAACCAATATTTCCATCCTAAACGAGCTCAGAATAACGAAGCGACTGTCAACAGTCTGTCGTCAGAGGGCCCTCAGATTTTTTGGGCATATGATGCGATCGCCAAGTCATACTGTGGAAAAACAGATAATTTTGGGCCAGATGGAAGGCAGACGGGCGAGAGGCAGCCAATGCGCTGGTCCGATGCCCTAAAGAGGGCAGCAGGTGGATCCATTCAGCACGCATCCCCTCGCGAGTAAGACCGTGATGAGTGGAGAACCATTGTATATGGTCACGATCCTCAGAATTGAGGGACCGATCCAGAAGAAGGATCTGGAACAGAACAACAGCTGATTATGTGTTCTGGTCATAAAATTAGTTTTTTTGGGCAGTGCCACTGGTTTGTCGACCACAAAACAAAAGCAGCGTAATTATTGTTGTTCTGTTGTTTACAATAATGAAAATAGTACTAGGTATTTTATTGCTGTGAAACAAAAATAGCTGAAAAATAAGCTCAGTTTAGCTTAAAATTTAAAAAATTGTGAAAAAATTAGCTTTCCCGCCATGCTGCTATCGTTGGACCTTATGAATAGTGTACACACGACAGCACGTCAACCTTTACACGCTAGCACTCTACTCGGTTACGTTACGGGCGACTTTACAACAAAAGTGTACAGTCTGACGAGCTGTCGTGTGTACCTTTTCACTAGTGAAGTTATTTTAAAACTTTTTGTAAACTATGACTTATACCCCACAGCCTACTCCGTAAGCCACCCTTAGTACCTCCGCAATCCTTTAAACTCATAGTCAATTTAAACCCAGCACTTACATTTGGAGCGACCTCAATCATCGAAGCACTCTGTGACTCTAGACAGGCAGTTGAAACGATGACCGTAAGGCTTCACCAGCCTCTGAAGACCTCCCAGTCCTCCCCATTAAACTACGCAGAGATACGAGAAAGGGGTGGCGACTAAGGGTTCAGGGCAAAGTGGTTATGTTCGAGGAAGGACGGCTAGGAAGTTGTCGGCGTCACTCTTTGAAATATGCGGTTTCGGGGATGACGTCACAGCAGTATTCGCGCTCGAGACTCGTGGTTTAACATTTTTTTACATTACTGTTTTTAACTTAGAATAGCACCGACGTGATTTAAATAGGACCATTTGGACTTTAGAGGTTTTTTAGCTCATCGCCATTCGGTTGTACGAACTTTTAGGCCCTGTGAAGTGACTCTGACTGACCGGACGACGCACAGTCGAAACCATTGCAGATAAAGTTAAGTATATTTATAGTCAAAAAAAATATCACGACGCGGCCATCTGGCAACACAGTGCCTTTGGTGCAAAGTTGAGATTACGAGTATGACAATCAATAATTAAATTCAACCTTGATAAAGGCGCGGTGTATAGTGAATAGCCAGCGGGCCAAATGATAAATGTATCTTTCGCTGCCTGTACCAGCTGATTGTAGAAGATCCCATCACAAATCCATAAAGCTTTGACTTCTTCAGGCTAAATGAAATCCTGGTTTCCAATTCCAACCGTCACAAAAAGTTTCTCCAACAAAAAAATAAGATTAACTATTCAAGATGCGCTTTGCATACCATAGAATATTGCAACGTATCCCTAACCTATTTAAACATGCAAATTTCAAATGAGATTAGTGAGTCCAGACTCACAATGACCCTAGGTCCGTGAAAAGGAGTGAAAATAAAAAGTGACTTTGCATAAGATTAAAGCTTTTAACCGCAGCGGAATTAAAACCATTTCGCCCTGAAATTCCAAAACTCGACAGTCCAAATCTGCTGTGGACGTAATTTTCGACGGAATATAAACCGACCGAGTAATATGCGGATAAAAAGTATTGAGCTAGTTATTCGCAAATATTTGCGAATAATTTGAATAAAGCTATTTAAAAAAAACACCCTATATTTGCGGATAAAAAAAATAAACCTGTCAAGAAATAAACAAAACTATGCCTTTTTCGGGTTACGGGTGATCCCCAAATCCACTTTGGCTAAGTAACAAGCTTAAGTACGGCCTAACCTTCTCTGTTCCAAGAAGTAAACCTAACCTTGCAAACTCGCTTTATCCAAATCGCTTGTAAATACAACATTTAGTAGATCTATCCGAGAAATGCTTGCCTAATCCTGCACTAAGTAATTCACTTTGTGAGCAAATTAATAGCCTTACTTTAACTTCGCCTTGTGTTTGTATTGGGTCGATTCGGGACCCTAATCATTATTGACTGCTTTGACCAATAAGCTACTTTGACTGGTGTTCAATCAAGAATTACTAGTGGTTCGCCCCGAACTATGAACTCGCGAACCCATATCTCAACAACCCCTCGACCGATTTGGCTCATGTTCGAACTTAAAAATTATCTTTGCCTCATTTACTTGCCTACCAAATTTCAGGACGATCCGGCCATTTACTCAAGTTATCGTCGAACGAACATACATACATACATACATACAAACGCCGGATTGTTCCAGTAGACTCGAAGAACTTCGCTCGCTTCGCTCGCTTGTTCAACTATATTTAACCTGAATGTTTTTCCTTTACAATAAATCCGTACGTGAAGTAAAACCATCAGTTTACTAAAAGGTAAAAAGCTTTAGAAACAATATTTTTAACAAAAAAAAAAAACATGAAAACCACTCAATGCTGAAATTCTCAACAAAGAAGAAAGTATCGTGATATTTCATAGTTTACTATGTAGGGGCCAGGAAACATACTATGCAACTTACTCGTATTTGTAAGACTCGAGTATAAGCCACCCACGGCCAAAAAATAAACCACAAAGTGCATCCCCAAAAACAGGATGAAACCAAAAAACATCTAGTTTCTACGCTTGCGTCACCAAAAAGACAAGCGTGAACAAATTTTTTACGGGTTCCGTACCTTATATGCCAAAAATGTGTTCAGCCTTTTGAAGATCATCTGCTCTTTTCTAGTTTTTGAAAGGATAATTATGAGCAACAGAAGAGGCTATACTATAAATTAAAATAGGTTTTTGTAGAAAGGTATATTTTTTTGTAGATGATAAGTTAAATTATTGTACAATTTTTCTACTTCTTCGTCGTTACAGTCTTGTCCGAGCGGTCCTGGTCCACGTGACTTATGAACATTTACTTATGAACAATTCCTTGAAATTCACTTTTTTCGATGTGGCACGGAACCCTAAAACCGAGCAGTAACAAAAGAGCACTCTGCAATCACGCTGTTTGTAAATCGTCCACGTAGGGACGTGAGTTGGAATATTGAGTATTAAGACACCCCGCCGAATACTAAATAATAACCCTAGATTCGGGATTTAGACTGGGGAGCACGGGATTTTGGTCCTAGGGAGTAAATTCAAATTCAAATCGAATTGTTTATTTCTAATTTAAATACGTATCAGTAGGCATTCCGAGCGATGGTAGCGATCTGGCTCAAATATTTTATTTCAATTAGATTACGAGATTTCCTATTATGTATGATTTCCTATTTAGTATGACAATAAAAGTAGAATACCAAATTAAATAGTATGATGTCTGTACAAAATCTTCGGTACATGTCCCACAAGCTATCAGAGAGAAAGAAAGCAATAATGTTGATTTAACAACTATGGATACGAAAATATTATTTTTTTGAGGTGACTTAGGTAGCTCTTGGTTTTAGGTATCTAAGTATCTACATATTGTCTCTTGACGTATACAGGGTAAATATTGATAGCTTTATTCCTGAAACAAGTCAAATTCTAAATGTTTTTACCAATAACGGTATAATAAATAGAAGCATTCATCGCGCTATTCGAAAAGTCGTATAAGAAAAGTTGTTGAAAATCACATTCAGAAGTTGATGTGTTTCAGAAATAAAGCTAATTAAAAATAGCCCTTTAGTTTTTGGCTTACCCCCTAGGGTTCAACACAAGCGTCTTAGGCTGGACAAACCCCTATATTTGTGTAAATAGGCGGAGAAATGCGTACGTATTGCTTAATAAGGTGCGAGCAGGCTCGTTATATCGGGTCGCGTCGCTTATACCGCTTTTATTTGGCGACACATGTTATAACTAGTGCGTACATGGTTATAACGTTGTATTGTGAGAAACGTGACGTCGACTTTTTGTGGGGTACTATATTATTATAGGACTTAGCTCTTAGGTACTCCGCAACCAAAAGACGCCAACCACCTAGAACACGCAAACTCTCAATAGACAAATCACTGAACAACCAGCCAATGTGTTACACTAACTCTTTTTGCAGGGTGTACTTCTGGTCAACAAGGTGACATTTCAGCAGAAATTATTCGGAAAAAACTATTTTTATTGGGTTTTCCGCCTTTTTTTTAATATAAAAAAATATATGCAAAAGATTTTTGGTTTTGGATTTGTTGTGGCTCGAAAGAGTTTTTGTTGCTCGTGTTGAACCTCACCTACGAGATTTTGCCATGATGACTTTTCTCGGTAGCCTTTTTCGGTGTCTCTGTATTTCGTAGGTGCTCGCACATGATTTGTGACCAAATTATTGTGATTTTTTTCATTCCATGATCTTCAGGAGCACTTTTGTTCGTTGCTTGCACAATTGTGTTTTTTATTCGTTTCGTCTATGATTTTTCAGCATTCTTCCATGGCTACAAATACGGCTAACTTATTATTCGCTCCCCCGGGAAACGTTGCCAAACTTAGCACCAACTTTCCATAACTCAGTATTGACTCGCAGCGGAAATTGTTTGAGTTTTAATTGTTAATGAGTCCTTCTGACTGGGTACTCGAGTTTACTAACTTTTGCCACTTTCTTATAAGTTGGGAGTTGGACGACTGGAATCGTTGGCAAGGAGGTTATTTTTGTCCCACTTAATGTTTTTTGTAATGGGGTAAAGAAAGGTTTTATTTCTCTAACCACCTGAGATATAAGATGAAATATACAGGGCCTGTACATTGATACAAGTTTTTTTTACCTATTCTTTGATTGTTGAGGTTGAGGTGGTAGCTCAGTGAGACGTTACGTAGATGAATTTGTAGTAGCAATACCTACTTGTAAACCGTAAAGGAAAATATCATATGGAAACCTGCGCTACAGGCATTTGCATAATACAAGGTGTTACAAAAGTATTTAACTCTTTTTACAGGGTGTAACCTACTGGTCAACAGAATGACAAATCTGTAAAAAAAAAGTTGGCAAAAACAAATTTAATTTTATAACCTCAAAATCGAAAAAAAATCATAACTTTTTTGTTTTTGTTATTAGCTCAAATTTAAAAATATGCTTGTGCGTGTAGGTGCATTTACATAGCTTTGAATTGTTAAAACATTTTGAAAGTCAATGAAAACAATATTTAAAAAATACTTTTCTCCCGCCACATCGTTCATATTTTATTAATTTAAAAATTAACGGAACGTCATAGAGCAAACAAAATATTTAGGTTGTGATCCCTATCACCGGGTGCTATTACCCTGCAAAAAAAGTTAGGTACTTTTGTAACACCTTGTATACTTAACGCGAAAATCGCCAATTTAAATTATCGTGGTGATTAAAACCTAAACTACCTCTCTTTCTTTCTGAGAAATTACTTCTACCTAGAGGATAAGTCTCACTTTTTTCTTACATAATTATGTAAATACAAAATGACACATAGCGAAACCCCTATCTTCTACACACAAGCTGGCAACCGCACTCTCGGTTCAAAACGAACAAGTCAAATTGGTTGTCTCAACGCAGTCCCATATATCACTGAGGACTAGCCGATTAATCAATTAGAGTCCAAACTTGACACGGGATGAACGCGGAATCCAATCGTTGAGTTGGGTACTATATCGCAATTTTAGTGAAGAGTGTTCTCGATCGTATGTGACAATAAAATTGCTGTCGACAATTTTCAATCTTCTACACTAATATTATAAAGGGAAAAAGTTTGTAAGTATGTATGTATGTAGGTTTGTAGGGGGTAATCTCCAAAACTACTCATCCGATTTTAAAAATTCTTTCACTAATGGGTAGCTACGTTATCGCTGAGTGCTATAGGCTATTTTTTATTGTGATAACGAGAAAAACACTAAGCCTGCGCGGATGAAGTCGCGGGCAAAGGCTAGTTTACAATAAATGTGACTGTTTTTGTTTCAAATTTTTTACAGAATTGACATCCTGTTGACCAATAGGTTACAACCTATAAAAAGAGTTAATATGTTTTGTAACACGTTGTAGAACCTGAAAACGATAGGTGAAGTTAGCCAACGAATTTCCGCTGACAATGACTGGAAGATATTAACCCCATTTTAAATTACCCTCTGAGGAATCCAAGGAATCTGCCAATGGCGAACCCTTTGTTTCGAAACTGTCATTGCTTATTTACTGTTCATGGCAACAAGGGTATGGTATGTGTAACAGTTTTCTTATTTCCGTGCATTTGTGGATAATTAGATTGATAAACCCGCGGCTCAGTTGGCTCCACACGTATTGACCTGTCTTTCCTGTGGGCTAGGTCGACTAAGCTGTCAGGATGGTATAGGTGCTGGGCAAGCCTTACTCCATCTAAAACAATGTCCCAGGCACTGCAGCGCCGAGTGGTCTCTTCACCCATCTAATGTGAGTGAAGGTGCCACTGGACTCTGTATAAATCATCTCATTACGTAGATGCAGAGGCCTTAGTAGTAGATTGATAAGGGGTGTCTTAAGGTTAGTGTTGCCGAAAAATCGATAGTTTTGCAATCGATTGTCGGACCCCAAAAACATGTACCCCATCGATAGGACAATTAATAGTATCGGTAGTATCGATACTATCGATGGTATCGATATCTCTTCTACAGGCAATACTATCGGTAAACAACAATACTATCGATAATATCGAGTAAGAAGGTGATTTCAGAAAAAAAAAATAACTCGAGTATGAGTAGCTGTCAGCGTATTAATATTTTAGCTTGAACTTGACATTGACATTAGCCAAGGTCTCAAGTCGGTGATTTTGTTTTCTAAGATCACCTTCTTACTTGAGCTTGAGCTGAAGACTATTAATGCCACCCCTTGACTACCTGAAGTAGTGTTGCCGCTCGATAGTCCAATATCGATTGTCTATCGATAGTTCAAGAAAACACGATAGTATCGATAGTCCATCAATACTATCGATAGTATCGATATTTCTTGGGATCAATAATTGGACCGCTTTTATTTATTATCTATACGGCTGACATAACAAAGTGCATAAAGCACTGCCAGTACCATATATATGCTGACGATTTACAGGTATATACTAAGATCCTCCCTTCTGAACCTGATACGTGTGTTGCGCACCTAAATGAAGATCTAAATAATATAGCGAGCTGGGCAAAACATAATTGTTTAGTACTAAACCCTTTAAAGTCCAAGCATATGATCCTAGGTTCGAGGCAGCAGATACAAAAGGTAGAAGCTTTTAATTTGCGTGTTCAAATTATGGGCAATCGGATTGAGCGTGTTATGGAGGCCCGAAACTTAGGGGTACTCATGGACGGTGAACTCAAATTTGAAAAACATGTCCGTGAGTTGGTGAGCAATTGTTTTTACCGTCTGAAGATGCTGTATCGCATTAGAGAATTTCTTAGTGCTGAGCTCCGCCTAAGTCTGTGCGAGGCTTTAGTCTTATCGAAACTTAATTATTGTGCCACTGTGTACGGCCCCTGTCTGTATATGAAAACTCAAAAACTTGTACAAAGAGTACAGAACGCCTGCGCTCGTTTCTGTATGCATATACCTCCTCGTACTCATGTTACTCCTTTCATTAATGGCGCGAACATTCTGAAAATGGAGGCGAGACAAAAACTACAGTTAGCAACTCTTCTATTCGGGGTAATAAAAACAACCAGTCCGTCCTATTTATATCTAAAACTTACTTGGCGTCAATCGCGACATGCTGAGGGTATTAGAGAGGGGTCGATACCTCTATTGTTGCCCGAACACACTTCGGCAGCATTCCGAGGCAGTTTTAGGTACGCGGCAACAAAATGTTGGAATAACCTGCCGCCACCACTAAGACTCTGCAAAAATAAAATTCAGTTCAAGGCTTTGTACAAAGCCTTGCTTCTACAAACTCAGAAAACTGAATTGTGATGTGGGTAATTTGTTGCGTACCTAAACGCGATGGTTTTCTGGTTTGTTTACTTTTATTTTTATTTTATTTGTTCTCCCACTCCCACTGCCCGTTCTGGTTTGTTTACTTTTCGCAGCAGCCTCACTTTTGGTTATTACTTTATTTTATGTATTTCATGAATGCCTATTTTTATTATAATATTTACACATCAACATTACAACACTACACTGATCTTCTCTTGGACACACTCAACGAACACACTAATTTACTTTTCATCTCCCTCGCTCGGAAAGTTTGCTGTTACTAGTAACTTACGATCGTGTAAAGGCCGGATTTAAACTATCTGCATTTTGTTGCGCTTCGAAATTTGAACGCGACGCCGGGACAGCCTTTCCCGCGCCCTATGGTGTTGAAAAAGAAAAAAACACTGGCCGTTTAAGAAGATGCCAAGTCCTGAGAGAAAAAAGAGCCTCATTCATAGTTCATTTACACGCGTACTTCAGCGAAAGTGATTGTTCGTGCCCATTCTCTATACAAAACTGTGAATGTAAATGGGGCATAAGCATCTTTTAAAAAGGTAAAGTCACGGAATAGAACATTCAGAAACGCGGTTTCTTCTTATAGTCTTTTCAATATTTTGTACACAATATTTATTTTATAATACCAGTAAATAAAAAAAATGCTTCGCTTCTGTTTTATCAAATAGATAATTATGTTTTGGTTTGTTAAATACATTTTTTCAAACGATATTACTAATTAAATTTTTTATCTCCTAGAATTTTTTATATTATATGGTAAAAGTTCAGAATGCACCCGGAAAAAAAAACATTCTTTTAATTACATTATTTTTGTGTCTGGATAAATAAACTTCAGGAAATTATTAATAAAACGAATGGTTTTAATACCAACGAAGCTCAAAAATTTAGTGTGGCAGCCGTAACTACAGTAAAATATGCTTTTAAAAGGAACTTATTTGATTCACCTGTTCTGCCTGTAAGTAGTTGTCTATAGAGTTTTTCCCGCTTGGCTAACAAAGTCATTTCCTCGCTTCTGTGAGATGAAAAGTTTTGTGTTTCGCACGAATGCAATATTATTTGCGTTTCGTGCTTCTGAATACCTCGCTACGCTCAGGTTTCTTTTTTTGAACCACTCGCTACGCTCGTGGCTCAATTTTAGAAACCTTCGCTAGCTCGGTATTCAATACAAGCACTCGCCGCAAACAATAATTTTGCATTCTTGCATAACAAATAACTATTTTTTTTCGCACAATCATATTATTATTTTTTAACGCGCACATAATTATTATCTCACTAGGTATACCGTTTCCGACCGCAGTATGGTCCCGACTGAAAATCAGGTTGTAAGGAGCCTGCTTCTTGCAACACTACTGAGCTCGGGATAATTTTAGGGGCTCAATACTTAAAACAAATTATAATTATAATATGAATGTATGTCTTGTCTAGTTTTAGTCGTTTTGATTTTTATGTTTTGTTTTTTTTTTTTTTGTTGTTCTGAATGTTATGTTTTGAGTATTGTGTCGTTAATAAATGTCTTTTCTTTCTTTCTTTCTTTCTTTTCTTCTACTCGGCCTTGAGCTACCCTACGCTGTGCTCTGTCGGCCATCAAAAGCCCGCCAGAAACGCACCTTTTACAGATCGCGGCAGTAATGTACTATTGATGATTGTAAGAAAACATGAAACTTGAGAAAAATGTGACCCTAAGAAATAAAACCTACGCACATTTTGGAAACCCTTTTGTTTTACACTAAAGCCGCGTTTTCACAGTCAAATTACAATAAAACGAAGAGTACAATTTACTCTATGACGAGATTGACGAGCACCGTCCAAGAGTGCCGGGGCTTCTGATTGGTCGGTTCTTCAGATATTTTGCCTATGGGCGCAAAAACGTCAACTAGGACGGAGCTCTAATCGTCAAAATTGCCTTGGATGGAAATAAAACAAAATGTCCGGCCAATCAGAAGCCTTGTCTTACTTGGACGGTACTCTCGTTATAAGTAATTTTACTGTGAAAACGTGGCTTTAATATTACATTGTTGACCTTTTTTACATGCGCAAAGAGTTTTCTTAGAACCAAGTTGTTTTATGCTCAAACTAATGTTTAAACCCTTATATATTCCAAAGTATAACACTTTCGTATTTTTTACAAAGAATAGTTAATTTTTATAATTGTTTTCTCTGTCGATTGAGACATGTTTAAACTTAGCCGCAAAAATGCGATTTTTTTAAATGGCGGATATTTGACTATACCATTAAGGTTGGATGGCTTTTTGAAGAAAAATTAAAAGTGGCCAGCACTCGGCAATGAAGTGAGGTCGCATTACCGAACACTTTGTTACAACATTTACCGACCCAGCAGTCTCTTGAAGAGTAAGAACTTCATAAAATCCAATCCGATCCCAACCAAAAACCAATACAGACAGAGTTTGCACGAGTTTTTTTGTCGACGTAAAAATGGTGTGGAAATAGAATGCTACGTAAGCGTCTCGCGTGCCCGATTGCTCCAAATGAAATTTCAATTTGAACCGTTCGCACATAGGTACGTGGTTGGCCGCTACCTACTCTGTTTTTTGAAGAATTTTACATGAGAGTTGCTAAAAGATAAGATATAAAAACGCTGCAAGGATACCTTATTCGGCTGGCTACCGGTAATAGTTGAGAAATATTAAGTGTTACGTAGTACTTTTAAATTATTACAAAAAATGTGCTACCGTGACCCTAAAAACGCTCTTCCGAGGGTCTACCGGCTAAGACGAAGCCGATTACCATTGGCGAAAATCGAAGTTCGATTTCTGAAAAATTAACTGGGTCGCAGTTCTTTTTTCATAAATCGAACTTTGATTTTCGCCAATGGTAATCGGCTTGGTCTTAGCCGGTAGACCCCCAGATAGCACCAAAAACTATGGCAGATAAATAATATTTAAGTACGTGTCTTAATAATTATCTTCAGCAAGGCAAGCATCGCTTAAATTGTAAAAAATGCTAACTTTAACAAGTAGTTATCGAGCCAAAAGTTGAAAAGTCGAAGACCAAAAGTTGTCGGACACCACATTATTATAAGTTGACTTTTTTCAGGAATAAAGCTATTTAAAAGTTACCTTTTTCCGCTATGTGTCAGTGCGTCTGTCTGCCTGTGGCACCGTAGCTCTTAACCGGGTGAACCGATTTGGATGGGGTTTCTATTTGAAAGAAGGTTTTCTAGAGAGTGTTCTTAGATTATGTTTTATCAAAATCGGTTCAGCCGTTTATGATTTAAGCTAATTTGAAAATAAAATATCGGTGGTAATTTAATTTATGTAATGTAATGTAGTTATTCGATAGAAGGTAAGGTTTCGGCCTTCCTGTAAAAATTACGTAACGCACGTGTGCGCGTTTGTCGGCGTTTGCCGGCGTTTTATTTGCAGTTTCCCGCTCTCAATTTAACTTTCAACATAATCTGGGCTGGCTGGAAGAAATTTCTATAAAAATAAGTCCGCCCTTGTACATAATGTCATCTCTGTTATTTAAGTACATCTTTTTTAGTATTTTTTTTTTGTGCAATAAAAATGTAACAAACACGTGTACATTCTCGACTGTAACCATATTCCGAGTAGGTCCCACGCTATACCTACGGTAGAGTTATAAAATCTTCCGTCGATTCCACACTATTCAACATTCACAACTTGTTTTACTTGGTTGGCGGGGCGATATTGATTTGTTTTCATACAAAGGTTTTTTGTAGCATATTCGATTGTACGGTTTAGTGAAGATAGACATCTTTTGGCGGGAAATATTGAAGATATATTCACGCAATGTAGGGGCATATTGAGTGCCAAGGGAAACTACTCGTAGGTATATGAGGTCTGATTTGAATGTTTTTTTAACTTTCGATCTAAAAAGAGGGGTGTTATAAGTTTGACCACTATGTGTGTGTGTGTCTGTATGTGGCACCGTAGCTTTTGAAAACGGGTGGAACGATTTCGATGCAGTTTTTTTTTATATTTGACAGCAGTTTTTCTAGAGAGTAGCTATATTTTATTAATTTATTTATTTTATTTATTTATTTAATATAAACATTTATAATCAGTTGAAAAAATTCACTCGGGACAGGACTTGAACCCGCAACCTCTCGCATACCGTGCAGGCGCTCTACCAATTGAGCTACCGAGTCAAGTAACAAGGGTTCAAGACCTGTCCCGAGTGAATTTTTTCAACTTATTATAAATGTTTAAATTATTCCCTAGCACGGGTTAGTGCTTTAGTAAAAACAATAGTTATTTGTTATGCAAGAATGCAAAATTATTGTTTGCGGCGAGTGCTTGTATTGAATACCGAGCTAGCGAAGGTTTCTAAAATTGAGCCACGAGCGTAGCGAGTAGAAGCAAGAAACGCAAAAGTGCCAACTTTTGGCGAGAATCGATTGCATTCTTAAGTTCTAGGATCTGGAATCCAAACCTTAGGTCCTAAAAATAGTTAAGCCTCGCGTTGAGGAATCGCAGGAGCGTTTTTTGCTAAAAACGCATCGAAAAAAAAGTAATGATTTTTTTCCATTGCCGGCGCTAGTTGTGAGACGTATTTCACCTTAAATAGAGTTCAAGGAGCTTTCTAGTCTGAACTGAGTTTAAACAGAGTTTAAGTAGCGTTCTAGTTTGAACTGAGTTTAAGTAGCGTTCTAGAATACCACCCTTAATCACTAATTTTGAGGAATTGCTCCGCTCAATGAGTATGACACTTAAAGACGAACCAATCAGAGCACACAGGCCCCATAACAACATAGTGTACTCTCGTATCATAGACTACTACTAAATATTTAGCACGGGAACGACGAAACTCCATGTCGTAACAAATGACAATAAAAGTAACGGAGGCGACACAATAGAACAAAGTTTTATTCCACTCGTAACGGAGCGGGACGTCGACAGAATAGTATTGGACCTGTAAGACCCTTGAGAGTTACCTCCAACCATAACAAGTGGTTCGCCCCGAACTGTGAACTCGCGACCCCATATAAAGTTACTACCCCATATCTCGGCAAACCCTCGACCGATTTGGCTCATGATCGAACTTAAAAATTCTTTTAATTTCCATAAGTTCATTTACCCGCTTCGCAAGCTTGTTCAATAATTGAACAGACCAGATGAGAATCCCTAGGCTTAACTATTTTTGTGCCTAAGGCTTAGATTCCAGATCCTAGAACCTACGAATAAATCCCGCACAAGCCAAGAGTGGTAGTTTTTTTATTGTGTTGGATTTATTCCTAGGATCTGAACAACTCTAGGACTTAGGTCCTCAAAATAGTTAAGTTAGTTAGAATCCGTTCATGTGACGGCCCGTTTTAGCAAAAAACGCATCCAAAAAGAAAATATAATTTCTTTTCATTGGTGCCGCTAGTGGATGGGGTACCCTCCTCGTAATCAAGTTAGGGGGAAGAAAAGGGTGGGCCCCCCAAGAGAAGAATGGAGGGTGCGCCCCCCCCAATAGAAGAATGGTTAAGTGGGTCCAAACCCAGCGGAACTGGAAACTTCTCGATTGTGCGCGAAGGGAAGTATTCGAGATGCTCTCGGTTCATTATTCGCAACATTGACGTACACAGTCGTCGAACTAAGTGAAGACGGGGGAAGCGAATAGAAGAGCCTATTGAAAATGACGTACTTATTTAATTTATTTAGAAACTTGCTTCTTATTGACTCTTCTAAGAGCCAGGATACCGTATGTACCGTAGATAGGCACCTACTCAGTAAGTTGAGTATCCACTCCCAAGTTGAGAATATATCCTACGAATACGTGATTATAGAATTAACTGCGGGAAATTAAATAAAGGATGTACTTATCTTTGCATTATTTTGAGGAGCCACTGAATCGGTCCATAACCTCTGTCTTTGGGTATTCTATCAAATGTAGATATCCCGGGCACAAACTTTTAATCAGAGAAGGAGTTCAAGCATAATAATCACCAGTGCGTACAATGGCTCAGATACTATGTCCCTAACATCCCACTTCTGTGTTTGTGAGTGTGTGTGTTTGTTACTCTTTCACGCTGAAATGGCTTGACTGATTTGGATATAATTTGGGATGGAGATAGTTTAAAAATCTGAATAACACATATGCTACATATTGCCAAGCTTTTAGTTCGTAGGTACATTTAGTAGGAAATCAAAAAACCTAAAGAGCAATATCACTCTTGTATCCTTTTGCTGGAGTCCATGTGAACGAAGTCGTGGGAAAACGCTAGTAAACCACAAGTTATTACAAGTACAATTTATTTGTTGGCAGATCACTGAATTTCAATCCGAAACCTCTTGCTTAAGAGGTGAGCCCCGTCCACTAGCGCTCCCAATGAAATAATCAATCATATCTTCTTTTTGTATGCGTTTTTTGCTAAAAACGGGCCGTCAAATGAGAATCTCTAGGCTTAACTATTTTTAGGACCTAAGGCCTAGATTCAAGATCCTAGAACCTACGAATAAAGCTCGCACAGGAAAAAAACTGCTACTTTTGACTTGTGCAGGATTTTTTCGTAGGATCCTGAAAGCTAGGCCTTTAGGACAGACCCTCGCACTTGGTCTATTGTTCTATTTATACAGGCAATGTGACCGGGCCAAACGTTCTGCCGTTTTAACAAAAAAAAAAGGTATGACACACGTAATGTACACACAGACACAGAACAGAACATACCTACAAGCAACATTCACAAGGAAAACCCAAATAAAATAACAAAAGACTCAACAAATTACTGAGAGAAAATAATAAAGGACCCTCGGGAATATGAGATATTTATATCTGCTTGCTACGTCTAAATAGAAACGTTTAATGTATCGGTATATTGTGTTCGGGGCAATAACGGGGGCTAAACAAAATATACGTAGAAGAAGTACCAGGTAGATACCCTGGTTCACCATAGTTACAGTTTAGCTAACCAATCGTAAAGTATCAATTTACACCTTTGATAAAGAATAAACTGGATCTACAACTTAGGATTTGCCAAAATTAGACTTTCTTTGTCACTTATGTTGATGTTATTAGCCTTGCCCACACTGGGCGATCCAGCGCGCTCCGAATATTTAAAAATGCCTAAAATGTTTTTCATGAAATTCCAATAAATTGTACAGGGGGTCTACCGGCTAAGACGAAGCCGATTACCATTGGCAAAAATCGAAGTTCGATTTATGAAAAATGTACTGCCAGCCAGTTCATTTTACTGCCAAGCAGTAAATTTTTCATAAATCGAACTTCGATTTTCGCCAATGGTAATGGGCTTCATCTTAGCCGGTAGACCCCCAGTTTCAAATTAGACAAAATAATCACAAGCAATATTTTCAGCCGGACCTTCTATTGTAATTATTTTATACAAGGTACAGGGCAATAACAACGTCCAATAACGCACCCTATGATTTACTATTCATTCGGTAACGTATTAAGTGGAATGGACCGCGTTTCGGATGCGGTATTCCGAATGGCTTTCGAGATTGAGCGGCCACTCCACAATGCTCTCTTGCTGCATAATAGAGTCCTATTTGCAGATGTACAACATCATTGGTAGACAAGAAGAGGTCTATTGTAGTAGTGAAAGTGGCTTCCGGGTTTGAGGGCTCACTCTACATTTTTTTTTTCTGCAATAACGTGTAACTAGATTATTTATCTACGCATAAAAATGAATGTAGCCATCACAATTGTTGACAGGTTAGTAAAATTTGTTACTTTTAAAACAATATTTTGTATGAAAATACCTGCTTATGACGTCACAATTAAGTAGTACTTTTAAATGTTTCATTGATTCAAAAGCTAGTAGTACTTTTTAAGTGTTTTATTGATTCAAAATTATTCATTACCAATTTATAGAAACCTGATGTGTTAGAATTTTGATGTTTTGCGGCATTACGCCTCAGACCTTTAGATTTCCTCACGATATTTTCCTGCACCGCAGATCACCAAGTAGGTACACACAATATTATTATGTACCATTTGTAACATCTGTGTGACAATTTGTTTTTATTGATGACCAGTTTTCTTCAATCTAGAGCTCAAATTAAAATGTAGAACCGGAGCCATTTTCACACGCCTTGAAAAATGTCTGCTGAAGCTGGAGAAAAAAAAGTAGCTAGATACTTAGTATTAGATAGTAATAAGTATCTGATTTATATATTTTTTTTACTTTAGATAATATTTTGACGTTCAATGTAAATAATTTATTTATGGAATATTGAATAAAAACATTTGAATCTTGAATCTTGAATCTTGAAAAATGTCCTCGCAACAGAAGTGGCTACTGACTTCCATGTTCGTGGATAAACACGGACTTAAGGGGAAACGCGGGTAACCTCAACTCAATACAAAAGGGGAGACCTGTTTTTTCCCTGGATAATAGTTTTTAGAAAAAATATGTTTATGCCATTCAATCTATATTTACCTCTGCCATGTCCCTGTTTTCCTTTTTTTCTTATTTTAATTATTTAAACAAATTTTATTAAAATAATTAAAATAATCAAAAAGGAAAAAAAAATGTCTAACATAATTTATACAGAGAGGAAACAGGTCTCCCTTTTTGTTTTTTTTTGTATGGAGCAGCCGGCTACCCGCGTTTCGTCTTAACAAGTATATAAATAGGCAGAACAGGCAGGGACCCTTTATAGGTCGATCCGGCGATAAACCCTCGTACTCTCATTATGAGATTTGGAAGAGTTTTACATGATACGACAAAGAAAAAAAGCAAGATACGCTACACGAAATTATTATGCTTAGGTGTGGCTATAAGTACTAAAAATACTCAAACTGTGATCGAGACTTCATAGTGATGTCAGTTAGTTAAAAAAACAGACACGCTGGATAGAGACACCAAACCTTTTCTAGGTAGTAAAGTTAGGCTTTAAACTTTTGATTGAAACCATATCCTCAATCGGCCATCTTGGATTTTATAGCTACTATTACTAAATATAAAATATCTTATCAATATTTCAGCATCTAAATTAAATCGCTTAGGACCACAAACTTGGAAAATATGCTAACTAAAGGTTCTGGTTTCTTGGATTATCAACAATTCGATTCAACAACCGGCATATTTTGATGACGCATCACCGCATTATAAAACTCTTAATTATTTTCACAATTATTTTAACCGATATCGTATCGGAACCGTGTCGTCCGGTGTGAAAAGTCTCATTATGAGATTTAAGCTAACTGTCGCGGGGAAAAAATTGTATTAGGTGATTAAAAGGGACCGAACGTTTCGTAACGGTCTAAAAAAGCTTTTTGTGTTATTAACGGCATGGCTGGTTTTTTTTTATAATTTCATCTTTTTTGCAATAATAGTGAGTAGCCTAGGGAAGAGAATCTTTAAGGTTCTTTTAGGACTTTGGTACGGAAATTATTGTTGTGCTTTTTATGCTTAGGTAATTTTTTTGCAGATTTAATGTGTTCAATATTGAGTACTCAACATTTCTTTTCAAGATGCCATATCAACATTTTTAATATTTGTTTAAAAAAACGACGTTAACATTGCAACCCGCAATGTATTCTAAACATCGGTATGTAGAGCATGCCTACGCTTGCACAACATGACTTCTCTGCATTACACGTCCATTGCGTGACAACATTTTTACAAAAATAAAAGAAACCAAAATCATTTCCCAGCAACAATTTATCGCAAAAGTACTTTGTTTTGGTGTCTAGTATGCATGCCTTTCGGATCTGTCGGCGGTCTTTTAACACTTTATATGTATAGTAAATAAACCGACATAGAACCAAAGATCCTATTATACACTTTTAATGACTCGCGATATTCACACATTATTGTATTCGAACGGGTCGAATCGCGGTTGGTTTTAGGCAAATTTAAATCCCTTAATCCATCTATTCATACACTTAGTTCTACCTTGTTTATCCCGACGTTTCGGACGCGTTACAGCTGCCAGCAGCATACTCGTTTTTAAAAACCTTAAAATAGTTCAAACATAAAGCGCAACGCAAATAAAGCGTGCCCAAAAAGCTTGTAAAATCAAATAATCCCAAACCTTTTAACGGATTATATCCGAATTGGAATTGTAACCAATTACAAAAACATTGTATCCGGTATATCCGAACACTTTGTCTCGGCCTCTAGGCCGTAATTCTTCGCATTCCACCGTTAATTTAAAACTAAAAGCCCATTCCTTTGGTGGAATAGATTGCAGTATAAATAACTTAAAAGAAAAAAAAGTTGTAAGGGAGGGGAGGATTTATGTTCCTCCAAGTTTATTGTCCCGTTTCGTTTTTCGGGAGTAAAGTAATAAGAAGAAGTATTTGTGTTTCTGTAAAGAAAAAGAGCCTTTACATCTTTGATACCAGAGTTGATTTAATTTTTATAAAGCGACTTGTCATCATAACGACTCAGAAAATAACATTTTCTTGAATTATGTAAAGGAAAATATCGTACAAGTAGCGCATTCTTCAAACTGAACTTTGACCCTTCTTTCTCCGAAGTCCCTTTGTAACTTCAACGTCAAATCATTGTAGTGAAAAACTAAAAAACAAAGTTATACTATACTGTCTGTCATACCTCTAAGAGAATCGCTGCTAGATACGACTATGAAAATAGTTTATTACTTAAGGGTGGACGATAGCAACGTGGCGCAAAATTCAAAATTTTCACAGTTTTTTAGAGATTGTTCTTTTCATTTTTGTAAACAACATAATAACAATAATTAAGCCGATTATGTGTTCTGATTTACGAAGCAGTGGCACTGCCCAAAAAACTTGTCGTAGACCAGAACACATAATCGGCTGAATTATTGTTGTTCTGTTGTTTACAATAATGAAAAGAATACTATGTTATTGCCGCGAACGAAAAATCGCTGAACAAAAATTGCTCAGTTTAGCTACAAAATGTAAAAAACTGTGAAAATATTGAATTTCCTGCCACGCTGCTATCTTCCAGCCAAGTTTAGTTCGTAATATAAATTTTTACTAACTTTTGATAACGTCAACACAGTAACATTTATCATCTATGATCAAGGTCATCCAGCACACACAAAATACATCCAACACACGTATTGTAACAGTATTTTAATATCTTCATTCCTTTATCATTTTCAGATCTCCACATTTAACGATTCTATTATGGCGATACCATCATACACATCCACGGGCGAGACCATTATATGTTTCTTTTCATGCCATGTGAATGGGTGTAGTAATAACAGAAATGGGCGCATTAGTGAAGGAGTATAGTCCGTCAAAAAGTTAGTTACAAAAAATATAAACAAACCATCGTTCCATCTCTCCATAGTCACAAATAATACACACTATTATACGTATATACTGTTACTAGTATATGTTACTGTTGATCGTTTTGATTCAAATTTGCTTATAAAAAAATTACTTATTTGTCTTGTACGCATAACTGTATCCACCACTTATAACAAATATGTAGGAATTCACAAAAAGGATTGTGATACTAATTAATACATTGATTGACTTTGTATTTTGTATTCTTATTGGCTCCTAGGTATTTTTTGTTTTTGAAACCTCTTGATAAATCATTTTTTGTACAAAAAGCGATATCGCTACTGCTCTCGTATTTACACATTTTCTCACCCACTTTTGGACAGAGTCTACCACTCAGATCCACCTCTTTCATTTAGCCTGACCATGAGGTTGTATAATGGATATTTATTCGCTTATTCAATAAACGACCAACGCTGTAAGGGACCATGATTGCTAAGTGTATTAGGACCTTTAGTAACCTAAGTTAAGCTTAAGATAATTAGGGTTAGACTCTCTTAGGCAAGTATTATCTTTTCAGCGTATTTGGTCAATTCTACAAGAAAGACAAAACGAATACGCACATAGCCAAATAAGGGTGGCATTAATAGTCGTCAGCTCAAGCTCGAGCTCAAGTAGGTGATCTCAGGAAACAAAATCAGTCGACTTGAGCCGACTTGAGACCTTGGCTAAAGTCAATGTCAAGCTCAAGCTAGTGTCTATTAATATGCGGACAATCTCGATTGATTTAGTTTTCTGAGATCACCTACTTGAGCTTGAGCTGACGACTATTAATGCCACCCTAACTGCCGATTTCTAAATTGAGAAATTCACTAAGCAAATGGGTAACTTCTGTCCCTGCAGATTTCTCACAAAAGAGCGTGACAGAACGATAGTTAAGTATTTTTCTTAGTAAAATTCTCAATTCGAAAACCGGGCCTAATTCACGGATATAGTAATATCTACGATTTATTTACGGTTGGAACTTTTAACCGGTTCATAAACGAACATTTTAAAACAATAGAAGAATTTTAAAAGATCTCGGTCGTATGACCGGCGTTGCTCAATAAATACAACCATGATAAACATGAAAATACCTTCTTATTTACCACAAACGTTATCCTGCATCGTCCTTGTAATTTTTTGAAAAAGGAACTCTTTTGAAAACACTGTCTGGTACAGCTTACAAATGAATAACACATTTTAGTTACACTTCTTTTAGCGTGTCCACTTGGCAGTATTTTTTCACCACTTTTCTAATATCCTCAGAAATTCACAAAATATTATGAGGATCACATTGAGCAAAGGAAAACCATGTAAAGGTGGGCGTAATATGTTTTCTTTTCAATCAAAAGAGCAATCTAAGGTAAGTGCTTCGCCATTGTACTGCGAATATTTTCTCTAATAAAATGTTTCGCTCCATATAGGAAGAAGATGAACTTACGAATGTTTGGAGTCTTTATTTTCTTTTTACTCTACTTTATAAAAAGTTTTAGCAATTTTTGTTGGGCGCTTTTTCTTTCATGACAGAAAAACAATATTCTTTTCATTATTCTAAATCTCGATTATGAGATTGGCTCGAACTAGTTTTTCGACAAAAAAAATAAAATCAACTTAATTATTTGTATTTAGATTTTTTAGATAATAAAAATATATACTGATACATTGCCCTAAAATAAATCGGCCGACAAAAAATATCTCAGTTTAGCTACAAAATTATTCAAAATTGTTATTATTCACCTTTATAACTAACTTGAATAATAATATTTTCAGTTGTGTAACGTACTTTCGTTTTAAAACCCTTTTGCACAATAGTTAGTATTTTTTTTATGAAAAACTTTATCTAGTAACGGAACAAAAACTATAAAAATCCATTCGGCCTCGATTAGTCTATGTGCTACGCAGGTGCTACGAGTTTCGTAGCACGTAATCGTAGCAAGGGTAAAGAGCAAGCCAATGCTCTACGAGATTTGTAGCACTAACTGCCAGTTTCTGAGTTGAGAAATTCGCTAAGCAAATGGGTAAGTATCGTCCTGTCTCTGCAGATTTCTCACAATCTTTTGTGAGAAACGCGTGACAGAACGATAGTTAAGTATTTGCTTAGCAAAATTCTCAATTCAGAAACCGGGCCTAACATTGGCATTGACAGCCTACAGCTCAAGTTTGAGCTCAAGTAGGTGATCTCAGAAAACAAAATCACCGAACAGAACGCTCGAGCTTGAGTAGCTGTCAGCATAATTATTAATAGACACTAGCTTGAGCTTGACATTGACATTAGCCAAGGTCTCAAGTCGGTGATTTTGTTTTCTGGGATCACCTACTTGAGTTCGAGCTTGAGCTGACGACTATTAATGCCTTTTTTTCTATTAAATCATGGTTTTACTGACTACAGGGTGCACTCTAAGTCGATAGCGGAACTTTAAGTAGGCTGTCTACTGATAAATACAAACAACTTGTACTAGGTGGCGAAAAAAATGGAGCGAAAAAAATATCAGCTGTTCCATACAAAAGGTCGACTCAGTACTGCGCCAAATGTATGAAGCAGCTGATATTTTTTTCGGTCCATTTTTTTCGCCACCTAGTATAAGTTGTTTGTATTGATCAGTAGACATCCTACTTAATGTTTCGCTATCGACTTAGAGTGCACCCTGTAGTAATTTGTCGGTGTAGCCGACTAGTTTCGGTTCTCATTCGGAGACCTTCTTCGACCGATAAATTACTAGTGAGTAAAACCGTGATTTAATAGAAAATTGTGCAGTGCTCACGAAAGTTTAAGTTTAGAAACTATTACCTAATGCCACCCTTAATCCAGCAAGATTTATTTATGACCCCCTCAAGCATAATTTAATAAGACGATTCTGTAACAACCAGTATGTAATCATGTGGTATGGGGAAAAGTATGGAGATAATGGAACACATGGGAAAGCCATCCGGGATGTTGATGGCAAACTAAAAACTAAAATATATGGGTAGTTATATTATTAGTAACTTCACGTATCTAAAAATATGATTCTCGGACTAGACTCGGCACGGCATTCGTCACGCGGACTGAGTAAAATGTAATATTTTACGTCTACCTACAATTATAGAGTTGAACGGAATACAGGTCCAGCTCCAATGTATTCCAGGCAGCAAAAAATAGTTGTGCTTTTACAAAAATATGGTCTTGATGATTTTATATTGTCCAGTGGCACCTCCACTCACTCTGTTCCATTCATAGGGTAGACTCAGTACTGCACCAAATGGAATAGCTGATATTTTTTGCACTGGGAAAACCATGCTATGACCGTGAAAACGCGGTTTTAAGGCTGGAAGATAGCAGCGTGGCGGGAAATTCAAAATGTTCACAGTTTTTTACATTTTGTAGCTAAACTGAGCTATTTTTGTTCAGCGATTTTTCGTTCGCGGCGATAACATAGTATTATTTTCATTATTGTAAACAACAGAACAACAAAAGTTCATCCGATTATGTGTTCTGGTCTACGACAAGTTTTTTGGGCAGTGCCACTGCTTCGTAGACCAGAACACATAATCGGCTGAATTATTATTGTTCTGTTGTTTACAATAATGAAGAGAATACTCTTTTATTGCCGCGAACGAAAAATCGCAGAACAAAAATAGCTCAATTTAGCTTCAAAATGTACAATATTTTTGAATTTCCCGCCACGTTGATAGCGTCCACCCTTAAACATGCTACCGCCAAAATGACTGTTTAGGGTCCTTCTGTCAAATTAATGTTCTTACTACGTGGAAAGGAACGCGTGGAATTCAATAAGATATGTTTTACCTATGTGTTATATTATTATGGAATGAAATATTTAATATTGCTGAAAACCTGCCTGCGTTGTGTAACAATATATTGGAATGTCATTGTCGTTCTATTCTTGGATGTTTATAACATGTAGGTACGAACTTCACTAGCTTTAGTTTGCTGGTGGGAAATGGTAAAGAAAAACCTATAAAATATGTGAGATCTATTGTTACTATATCAAAATAAATTTTGGATCGAAACGGGTCGAATTGCGGTTAGTTTAGTAGGTAAATGAATCACGAATTATAAAAACTTACTATTATAAAATTATACGGATTTTCATACTGAATTTTAATGTTAGGAATGACTGAGTTTTTTTACAGATTTGAGTTACTTGTATAAAGTTCAACTGGATCGTTTAAACTTTACATAATTAATTAAAACGTTTAATGTGGTCAAGTATCTCTTTTACTAAGGCCTTTGCATCTACGTAATGAGATGATTTATACAGTGTCCAGTGGCACCTTCACTCACACTAGATGGGTGAAGAGACCACTCGGCGCTGCAGTGCCTGGGACATTGTTTTAGATGGAGTAGGCTTGCCCAGCACCTATACCATCCTGACAGCTTAGTCGGCCTAGCCTACAGGAAAGACGGGTCAATACGTGCGGAACCAACTAAGCCGCACGTATCTCTTTTATAACACCATTAAACGTTTTCCAACTTTTCTGAAACAAAACACACACACTTGAGGCGCAAAAACAAAAAAAACTGCGAAACGAAAAGAAGAAGAGTTCAGAAATCCCGTGAAACAATCGCTTTCTCTTTTTAACCGACGTCAAAATGGATGTTCTTATTTTGGTGTACCTATGTTGTTAAAGTTATTTTAAAAATAATAAGTGGTTTGCCCCGAACTATGAACTCGCGACCCTATATCTCAGCAACCCCTCGACCGATTTGGCTCATGTTCGAACTTCAAAATTCTCCTTGCCTCATTTACCTGCCTACCAAATTTCATGACGATCCAACTAAATTTACTCAAGTTATCGTCGAACGAACATTCATACATACATACATACAAACAAACATACATGAATACATACATACACACAAACATACAAACGCCGGATTGTTCCAGTAGACTCGGAGAACTTCGCTCGCTCGTTCAAAATACCAGAAATCACGCTTTTATATCAGTGCGGTGGGAAGAGACAATAGTTGCCCACTGGCCACGATCCTGACCTACATTATTCGATTCATGATAACTGATAACTTAGCTAAAGAAAAAGATAGCACACTAGTGGTTCGCCCCGAACTGTGAACTCGCGACCCCATATAAACTTATCAACTCTATATCTCGGCAACCCCGATTTGGCTCATGTTCGATTTGGCATGTTCGAACTTAAAAATTCTTTTAATTTAATTTACCCGCCTGCCAAATTTCATAACGATCCGACCAAATTTACTCAAGTTATCGTCGAACGAACATTCATACATACATAAATACATACAAACATACATACAAACGCCGGATTGTTCCAGTAGACTCGGAGAACTTCGCTCGGTCAATAATTTTATTGTGAAAATTGAGACGTGGGCCAAATTTTGAAAATCGTTTCATCCTGATTACAATGAAGAAAATATCAACATGACATTTTGGAGAAAACATCACCGAATAAGTTAGTATAAGGAGAAAAAAAAGTAGAGGTCTAAAGGATTTTTTATTGTTTTCAAAAACTTTCCTGAGACCTGAGTATGCCTGACCTTCAGAATGTCACTTTATGGGCCTTTTATTCGAGTAATTAGCGGTCAAAGTTGGAAAACCGGAACAATTACAATAATAAAACAATGTCATAATATAAGGTATCGCGCGGTATGCCGTTCAGATAATAGTATCACGGGCTTTTGCAGTCGGTTAACATTCTTAAAACGTTTTTTTTTTTCTCTTTTTTCTTCATCCTTTCTTGGACAAAGGTTTACTCGCTGCAGGCGACAGAGACAACTCACTGTCTAAAGTAACACGCCTTACAAGGCCACCAACATTTGAAGACCCACCCCACCCCCCGACACCGATACTTTTGTAGGAGGTTGCAACGTAGTGCGGAGGAAAATTGGGGGTCAAGTTAAGTTGGTTATTATTCCTAGAGACCACAGAATAAAAACTGGCCAAGAGCGTTGAGGGCTGACGCTCGCTTTTCGGTGTTTCTTAGCGGCAGTTTTTCCCGATTTTAGAGATTATCTAAACTTAAGTTGCCACCTCTTTGTCGCACATCACTTGTTGTGATAAGAGCTACTATGGCGTATAGAACATAAAGTTTTTTGGCCTCGGTGACGTTCTGAAGCTTATGACCTCGGTCTTTGGACGTCCTGAGTAGTAATAAGGATGGTGTGACACTACGGCGGCGTTACAATTCAGTTTGTCTTTACCATACCATAATATCACTATGTAGTGGTTCGCCCCGAACTTTGAACTCGCGACCCCATGTCTCAGCAACCCCTCGACCGATTTGGCTCATGTTCGAACTTAAAAATTCTCTTTACCTTATTTACCTGCCTACCAAATTTCGTGACGATCCGACTAAATTTACTCAAGTTATCGTCGAACGAACATTCATACATACATACATACATACATACCAACGCCGGATTGTTCCAGTAGACTCGGAGAACTTCGCTCGCTTCGCTCACTCGTTCAATAATACTTTCTAGTAGGTAGGTAATCGTATGAGGTAGTGGCCACCCCTGGTGTCAGAGTTTTTAGGCCACCCAAAGGGTCTCTGACATGGCTTAACGATGTTTTCTAGTACAAAATAAAGAGTAATTCTATTCCAATAATCTCTAAAACTGTAACCACGCTTAGAACTGTCACCTGCCTACACTAACGATACTTTTACAACGTAAAAAGAGATGTGGACAGGGGTTGTTAGATGAGTTACTTTTGAAACGATATTTCGTATGAAAATTCTAGCCCGTGATGTAGAGTTTCTTATTAGCCTGCGTGACCCTAAAAACTAAGAGAGCATTTTATAAAAATCCTCTTTCGTTTGTCATCACTGGCCTTTATATGAGGGAGTGAAATCTTTTGATCGTACAAACTAGTTCAAGTTTTCTGAGCGCTCGTGGCGACGACTTATCTTTGTCAGACAGGTTTTTTTTTCCTTAAAGAGGATGTCAGAAGGAATAATATTCTCAATAAGTTAGTCTAGAGAGTATGTTTGAGGTATAATGGGCTTTTCGATTTGCGCTGTCAGCGAGAGAAGAGCGGCTATGTCGTCTTTGACAATATTCGTTTTTGCGCGTGGTTTTTGTAACTAGAAAATCGTTCGTTTCTTTCGTAACTAATACTTTTATTCGGACTGTTTTTGTATGTATGAATCATGACGTATTATTAAGTCCATTCTGTAAGTAGGTAGCAACTAACTTCACTAACATCTCTACATGTGAATACAATACATAGATACTACAATAGCTCCTATCCATTGCCCACCTCTGTCATCCACGAAGCTTAGTCGGCCTAGTCTGCAGAAAAGACAACCTCCATACTCCATCTAAAAACCGTTCAGGCAAAATTGTCACTTCGCCCATCTAGTGTGAGTACAGGTGCTACTTATGCTGTATTTCATTACGTAGATCCAAAGCCCTTAATTTTTTTCCATGCTTTAGAAATTTGGTCAGCAGCCGTTTCCAAAAACCAAACTATCCCCAAATTAGCCTCACTGGCAATAGAATTTGGCATTAAGCTTTATCAAAGTTCTGTCAAATTATAATCCACAGTGGGGGACTAAACCGTGAATAGTTCGGTTATTGGAAACGGTTGTTAATGAGTGATCAAATTAGTATCGAAGGCTGTCATATTTTAGTGGGGTATTTTAGAAGCTTTACAGCCTAAAGGCTTATAGTATATCTAAATTACTATGTCGTTGACGTAAAATGGATTAATGAGGGCTTTTTAAAGGGACGTCATTTACAAAAATAAAATCTATCAATTACACAAAAATAAAGTCTAATAAGTAAGTTATTTGTATGTTCAAACCTATTTGGCTTTGCTAATTATACTCCTTGTACATGACAACTAACTAAGCTGCAGCTCCATCTAGTTCGTTTTGGCTTTTTCGTTTCTTTTCGTAACAACTATGGACTTATCATAAATTTACTGCCTTACAAAGTAGCTAAGGCCTTTGATTCTAGGTAATTAGATTATTTATACAGCATCTAGTGGCTTCTTCACTCAGATTAGATGGGTGAAGAGACTATTAAGAAAGTAAGTAATAAGTAAGTTAGTAAAGGTTTATTCAGGCCAAAAAACTTATACTATTTTGATATAGATAATATTTTGTCGTTCAATGTAAATAATTTATTTATGGCATATTAAATAAAAACAATTGATTCTGGTTCTGATTCTATACTAATACAGTAATTCCGCCAAACTACTAATAATACTGTATATTCGAATGTTGCATTGCCTGGAGGCAGGTTTTCGTAGATCGCCCAGGCTTGCCCAGCACCTATACCATCCTCTCAGTAGAAAAAAGGCAAAGAAAAAAGGTATCCTTCGATTACTTGATATATCTCAGTGAAATCAAGTACCAAGTAGTAGTATAAACCTACAAATAAATCTCATTTACCCTTGCTCGCTCAAAACTACAAATCTCTCTAGCTCCCATTTGCTGCAAACCTCCTAAATCAAAAATACCCAATTACACACCTTCCCGCAAAGAAACTGCACAAAAACTCCTCGAGAAATAAATCCAGCAGGAAAAACTCCAAAGGCAAAAGCAGTCGAAACTTTAGCCATCTGGTCCACCGCTATATGGCAATAGTTGCGAGCAATTTTTCAGCTTTGATTTATGCCTCTAGTTACGGACATTGGTTTTTATAAACTTGGCTTTTCCTTGCGAGAATGTGACGCAGTTGTGGCTCCCCTAAAAAGAGGAGAAAATTTGCTTTTATTGTGATCGACACAATTTCAAAACAGCATCAAACAGCATAAAACCATCAATACGAAGAGAAGAACAATAATTTTATTATTATCACTGTTTGATAAAAACAAATTTTATTGAAACATTACAGAAAAATGCATAAAAATAGAGTGGACGAAAACTCACATGTCACCCGGTGTCTATTGCTCAACAAAAAACTAAATACGATCATGAAAATAACATTACTAATGTTGGCAAAATATACACCGCCTCTTTACTGGTAACCTTTTTATTGTATACTCGGACGATTCTTTTTCTTTTATGCTATCGTCTTTTGTTTTTTATATTGATTTTCTGTTAGCCTCCAACTGTCACGCAATACATATTTACTACAGCAATTTTATTTATTTTTAATGAGAAATTTCAACCAAATTCTCTTCAACTAAAAATTCCAGCCGCTCGCCTTCTCAACGACACGAATTTACCAGAATAACGACGACACAAAACAAAAGACCACGACACAGGCCTAAAAAGAAGATATTTGTAAGATGGGCAAACACACTGATTGGTAAAGAGAGGCAAGAGCCAGAGACAAATGAAAAAAAATATGTAGAGGAGGCTAAATCTCACAAAGGGTTGTAGCGACGAAGAAAGTACTTAAGACCAAATACGACGCACAACTAGCGCCGCCAATGAAAAAAAAACATATCTTCTTTTTGGATGCGTTTTTAGGAAAGAACTCTCCTGCCTTTTTTCAACGCGTGGTTTAACAATTTTTAGGACCTAAGGTTTGGATTCCAAATCCTAGAACTTAAGAATGCAATCGATTCTTGCCAAAAGTGGCCACTCAATCCAAACCTTAGGTCCTAAAAATTGTTAAGCCTCGCGTTGAGAAATCGCAGGAGTTTTTAGCAAAAATCGCATCCGAAAAGAAGATATGTTTTTTTTTCATTAGCGGCCCTAGTTGTGAGACCTATTGCGTCTTAACTGTGGTCGTATTTAGATCTGAATCTAGCACCACTACATGTCCGTTAGTGACCCATCTTCAGTACGTTATTGACCCAAATGAGGGCTACCGAGCATTATATTGTTGTTCTTTAGAGCATTATATTGTTGTTCTGTTGTTTACAATAATGAAAAGAATACTATGTTATTGCCGCGAACGAAGAATCGCTAAACAAAAATAGCTCAGTTTAGCTACAAAATGTACAAACTGAATTGTTTTAATTTCCCGCCACGCTGCTATCTTCCAGCCTTAAACTCGCTATTTCTGGGAAGAGAATTCCTTCTTTTCTTTTAAGTTTCAGGTCGAACACTTCGTCCCCTGTGCAGTGTGCGAATATAATCCGGCTAGTTTTAAGCTAATGGACCACTGTGCAGTAACTGGCGAGCATAATTCTTTTTGAAGTCCAATAAGAGAAAATTGTTGTATCTTCCTTTTATTTACTTGAAAATTCACTTCGACCACAAAGAGTGAAGGAAATGAAGTCATTTTCGCCATAATGAAGAAATCAGAAAATCAGGCCCTGCACCTGCAAGGTGTGGTTTTCGCAATTTTGTGTCCACCCTCGAACACAAGGCACTCGACCGTGGTAACCGAGCGACCGCGACTGAAGGCGGACGAAATTTGAATTTGAAAAACATTTGGTGGATTGCTCCTTTTGTACGGGCCCTGCGGCTTCTTCCGGCGAATGCAAAGATACGAAGGAGCTAGCTAGTAAGTACAACAATGCAACACTCACGAAAGCAGGCACGGCGGACGCTTAGTAAAATAATATGCAGCAGTATATTTTTCGAGATTTCGCACTTTTTAAAAGTTGATTTTATTGGCAACCCCTTCCAGTGTCACAGGACCTTTCTAAAACACCCTGTATAAATCACCTAAAATTGATGCAAAGACGTAAGTTTTCGTGCCACAATGCCACTGAACCTCCCTGTAACTTTAATGTAACTCTCAATTTACTGAAACCGCGACAGTGTTGCCATACTAAGGGTGGCATTAATAGTCCTCAGCTCAAGCTCGAGCTCAAGTAGGTGATCTCAAAATATAAAATCAATTTCAATCAAAATAAATGGCTAATTTCAATGTCAAGCTCAAGCTCGAGCTTGAGTAGCTATCAGCATATTAATAGACACTATAGTGCGTTTCACGAAAGAGTTTCCTTGACGAAACTCTTATTACAATGGTATAGGGACAATTTTTGTTCATCTCAGGGGAATTCTTTTGTGAAACGCACTTGAGCTTGACATCGACATTACCCAAGGTCTCAAATCGGTGAATTTGTTTTGTGAGATCACCTACTTAAGCTCAATCTTGAGCTGACGACTATTTATGCCACCCTTAGAGCGTAGATATGTATGTTATGTGTTTATTTATTAAAACTTCGGCTCGGGCGTACGTTAAGAACTTTTAATGCAACCTCGTCGCCGGCCGAAAGCCGAAATGTTTAGAATTTCGCAAATTAGAACGCGGTACTGGGAGAACCGGTCGGGAATCCGGCGCTAGGTTTGGAGGGGTCCTAATTGACATCCCATCATATCAATGCTATATAAAAACTGGGGTATGGAGAAATTTATAGGTCTTGCTTTTACCTGTGACTTTGTCCGCGCAGACTTCAAAACTTTTGGGCAATAAACTGAGACCTTTGCATCTACGTAATAAGATAATTTACTGCAGCGTCCAGTGGCACTTTATTGCAGCGTCCAGTGGCACCTTCACTCACACTAGAGGGTGAAGAGACCACTCGGCGCCGCAATGCCTGTGAAACTTAAGTGGGAACTCCCGTTTTCTTACAATAATTTTATTATGTCTGAAAACCACGAACGTTTAAAAAAGGAAACTTAATTATCGTTTTTCAGATCGTCATGAAATTTGGCACAAGGGTAAATGAAAGAAACAGATTTGTTAAGTCCGAACATTAGCCAAATCGGTCGAGGGATTGCAGAGATTGGGGTCACGAGTTCACAGTTCGGGGTGGACTAGTAGTTTACCTTTAGCACCAAGCACGCTTTTGCTTCAGTTAGGGCGACAGCTTAGCTTTTAAGGCTTTAAAAAACTAGCTGGAACTATCATTAATCTTGTGTTTTTGTTGTTGTTCTCTTTTTCGTTTTGTTGTTATCCGTGGACTGGATTTCTGGTAATGGTTTTGCTTGTTTTGTTTTTTTTTTTCGTTCACATCACATATTTTTCTAGTTTTTGTAACGAAAATACTGAAAATATGTGGTTTATTATGTTTATTAGGTTTTACAAAATTACCTCACTCGTTTTCATTTCTATGAATTTACGCGGGTTAATTAAATCTAATTTCGTTTTATCATAGAATTAGCCAATTTTTATCAATCAAATGCTGAATCAAAGTAAACTGGTCTTAATGCTATGATGACTTATAAAGAAAAACACTATAGAAGTGCATAATTTCAGCGCTACGTCGCCGCTCTACGCTCGTAGGCCATACAATGACGTAGCGGAATGTGCTACGCGTTTCGTAGCAGACCATGCTACGAGTGTAGCAAATCCGCTAGTCACTTTGGGACGGAATATTTGTAAAATATTGGTGCCTCTGCATACTATTTGGCGTGACGGCTGCTTCACTGCCCTGAAAAAGTATGCAAGACGCTTTCAAAGATCGTAAGTGTCAAAAACGTGAAAAACAAAACACCCTCCGATTTCTGATGTTATTATTAAGATGAAATACCTCTCACAACTAGCGCCGCCAATGAAAAAAAAAAACTTATCTTTTTGTTCGATGCGTTTTTTGCAAAAAACGCGCCTGCAATTTCTCAACGCGAGGCTTAACTATTTTTAGGACCTAAGGTTTGGATTCCAGATCCTGCAATCGATTCTCGCCAAAAGTGGCCACTTTTAGAATCTATTGCATTCGTAGGAAATCCAATCCTGGAATCCAAACCTTAGGTCCTAAAAATAGTTAAGCCTCGCGTTGAGAAATCGCAGGAGCGTTTTTTCCAAAAAACGCATCGAAAAAAAGATATGATTTTTTTTCCATTGGCGGCGCTAGTTGTGAGACTTACTGCGTCTTAATACATACTTTCTTATTACTCCTTAACTGTCAAAGAAAACATCACAAGGAAACCTTAGTAAATGATAGCTCCACATTAATTATTGATGTTACCATTTCTGCGCCCAGAAAAAGTGTAAAGAACCCGAAACGCCTTATTTCACCTCAGAGTCCTGAAGTTCGATAACAGGGCGAACCTATAGCATCACCGTCTAATATATCACCAGGGATTGTGGCCCGTTATTTCTACAAAAATGTCCGACTCGACATTGCAGCGTATATCACACCAGCCCCGTGGGACAACGCGGCCCGAGGTACGAAGAAAATTGGCCTAAGAAGGTGTTCTCTTTCGGAAAACTATTAGCTCAGTCATTCTATGTTTTCAATGTATGGGGCGGTTAAACAAATTAATAAAGTTTTCAAACTTGTGTGACATGATACCTTTGGGTGTAGTGATGAAAACCCACAACTCTCCCCCCCTCTCCACCTGACGCTTCACCCCCCCCTCACCATAAAATAGGTCCCATTTTTTAGTTTTTTCAATTTTGTGGGAAAACTAAAGAAGATACGGCAAAAGTGTCAAAGGCAGACATAATCCTTATTAAATTTCACACAGAAAAGATTCTATACCTTTTTTTGATAGGCTTGATGGTATTCGAGCTATAGCTAGTTCCATTATGCAAAAATGTGAGTACGAGCAAAAAAATATCGTAACCAGCATATTTGTTTCAAAATATTATAAGTTAGGTACGGAATTTTGCTCAGGGAGCCTATGTTAATTAGTTGTCAGTACTTTAGCCTACTAAATGAGCTTTCATTTATTTCATTACGCATAATACTTTTGGAGTTAAACCTATCAGAGGTCTGGCGGGCACAAGTAGCCGACGGCTCCCCGTTAATAGTTTTTTATTTTTTTTGGAAAAACTATAAGAGATACGAAAAAGATGTCAAAGGCAAACATTATCCTTATTAAATTTCACATAAAACAGTTCTACATCTTTTTTTGATAAACATGACGGTATTCAAGCTATAGCCAGATATAGGGGAAAAAATATGCCAAAAAACAACAAAAATAAGTAGCATTTTTTTTATAATTACGTACGAAATAGTGCTCAAGGTGACTACGTTTATAAATTATTGTAAGTAATTTAGACTACCGAACAAGCTTTCATCTATATAATTATGTACAATAGTTCTCGAGTTATTAGTTCTGGAACTATAGTACAGTTAAAAAAAATTGTTTATTAATTATTAAAGATAACGAGTAATGTACGAATCTATCGCCAGAAGGACGTCAAAGGGAGGTAATTTATTGAAACGTTATTAATAGTGAGCCATAACATCAGTTACAACCATTTAATAACAGGAAAAATAAAATAAGAACACTAATCACAAAGACTCCCTCAATATGATGATTTTTGTTAAAACAGCTTTTGCCTCGGCAACCGCTGCATTGCATTTTTCCGCAGCCTAGATGGAAGAAGACTGAGACGTATTATCAACAGAAAATGTCCTGAGATTCAATTCAATGAAAGAACACAACTTTCTTAACCGAAACATTCTGTTGAGTAATTTGAGCGATAAGAAAAGACTCATTGCTCCACTGGCCAACAGACTGAAAGACGAAGGAATAACTCTAATAAGTACTTGCTAATGATGACGCAAATGTTCTCCTCATTCATCATCTGCGGAAAATGATGCAATGCAGCGGTTGCCAAGGCAAAACCAGTTTTAACAAAAATCATGATATTGAGGGAGATGTAGAGTCTTTGTGACTAGAGTTTTTATTTCATATTTCCTGTTATTAAAAAGTTGTAACTGATGTTATGGCTCATTATTAATACCGTTTCAATAAACTAACTCCCTTTGACGTCCTTTTGGCGATAGATTCGTATATAAGGTATCGAACCTTAAATAATTAATAAGCAATATTTTTAACTGTCTAATAATTCCAGAACGTATAACTCCAGAACTAATGTACGTAATGATATGGATGAAAGCTTGTTCGGTAGTCTAAATTACTTACAATTATTGGCGTAGTCTCCCTGAGCACTACTTTGTACGTAATTATTAAGATTTTAAAAGAAATTCGACTTATGTAATTTTTTACATATTTTTCGGTGTATCTGGCTATAGCTTGAATACAGTTAAGTTTATCAAAAAATATGCTGTACTGTTTTATGTGAAATTTAATAAGGATAATGTTTGCCTTTTACATCTTTTTCGTATCTCTTATGGTTTTCCCAAAAAAAGGAAAAAACCATTAACGGGGAGCCGTGCGTAACTGGTGACCGCCAGACCTCTGATAGTTATAACTCCATAAGTATTATGCGTAATGAAATTAATGAAAGCTCATTTTGTAGGCTAAAGTACTAACCACTAATTAACATAGGCTACCTGGCACAATTCCGTACCTAACTTTTAATATTTTGAAACAAAAAGGCTGGTTACGATATTTTTTTGCTCATAGCCAAGTTTTTGGATAATAGAACTAGCTATAGCTCGAATACCATCAAGCCTATCAAAAAAATGTGTAAGATCATTTGTGTGTTAAATTTTATAAGGATTATGTTTGCCTTTGACACTTTTGCCGTATCTTCTATAGTTTTCCCACAAAATTTAAAAAACAAAAAAATGGGACCTATTTCATGGTGAGAGGGGGTGAAGCGTCAGGTGGAGAGGGGGGGAGAGTTGTGGGTTTTCATCACTACACCCAAAGGTATAATGTAACATAAGTTTGAAAACTTTATTAATTAGTTTAGGTGAAAAACATAAAATGACTGAACTATATACACGCCGACAGGGTTGGTTTTGTGTATCAAAATGAAACGATTGTTTATTTTAAGGTCATTAAGGGTGGTATTCTAGAACGCTACTTAATCTCAGTTCAAACTAGAACGCTACTTAAACTCTGTTTAAACTGAGTTCAAACTAGAACGCTCCTTGAACTCTGTTTAAACTCAGTTAAGGTAGAGTTTAGTAGTGTCGACTGTCGATAAAACAGTGCATGTTTTGATTTGAATATCCCTCCCTTCATATCAAAACATGCTCTGTTTTATCGACAGTCTGAACTCTGTTTAAACTGAGTTTAAGTAGCGTTCTAGAATACCACCCTAAGAGTGGCCTAGTCGTCGTCGACTCAAGATAGAACTCAAGTAGGTGGTCTCAGTAAAGTCAAATGCTAAGGTCAAGCTACTCAAGTATGACATAGCCAAGGCTTGACATTAGCATTTGACTTTTCTACGTTCATCTACTTGAGATCGAGCTCAAGTAGGTGATCTCAGACGACTATTAATACCACCCTTAATGTCCTTTCCATTGATACTTAATATTTGCCTCAGAATGGTTTCAAATAGGAACAAAACTTGTATTTTTTGCGCTACCAGCCCTTGTATTTTATAAAATCATCATCATCATCATCATCATCGGTTCCTGATATCCCTAATCAGGGACATAGGGCTCTCAAAACAGTTTTCCAATCTGGCCGATTTTGCACCTTTATCTCAAGCTCGGATATGCTCATCCCGATATACTGTTAGAGTCGTGCAAAGCTAACTTTGCAGTGGAGCATCCGAAATAGTAATTTCCGTACGTTGCTTTTGTACGTTTTCACCATTTTTCAATGGTACATGTTACGTCAGTTATTGTCTGTTACAATTTTGTTTTGTGGAATACATTGAAAATATGGTGAAAACATACAAAAGCAACGTACGGAAATTACTATTTCGGATGCTCCACTGCAAAGTTAGCTTTGCACGACTCTAGCCTCCTGTTGTACTGATCATCGCCAGGCATTTTTAGGGCGCCGTCTCTTCCGTATTCCAGTTGGACACCATTTTAGTGCTATACTGGAGTTGTGGTTTTCGGGTCTTCGCATAGTATGACCTTTCCAACGCCACTTTCGCTCCTTTATTCCTTCGTCTATTCGTTTTTGGCTAGTCCTTCTCCAAAGTTCTGTGGATTCTATAAAATAAGCACCGTAAATAATTCATATTATTTAATGTATAAAAGATTATTTATTTCCATAAAGTGATATTTTACCGCAAATGCACCAGTTTTGACGGTTGACGCATGTGTGTATTTTTTTGAGAACAAACGCGCTGTTAACCCATCTCTCCGTGGCAAGATAAAACCACATTTTCTCTTACCAATGGGTTAGGAGATTTCTTACTACCTTTATGAATAACGTCACAGTTATGTCATTCTTTTGTCCGGATAACTTCGGGTTGGGTTAGGTTACGGCCGAGGTATGTAGGAAAATATTTTGCGAGTCTGTTACGATGTTTCTCGGGTTCTTGACATTATTAGTTGGACGGAATAAGTGGATAAGAGAGATATTTTTGATTACATTGGCTGAATTGATCTACGGTAAGTACCGATCTTATAGTTTTTAACCATAGACGTAAATTTTCGCCACTTTTTGTATTTTCGGAAGGTCCTAGCTCCTGTTAACAATAAGTTTTAGAACAAGTCTAAACGGTCCGATATGCCAGGGCTGGACATATTCCAGTTTTGAAAATGTATGCTCTAGTGCCATTGAGATGTGGAACGTAGCAATATTAATTATTAGCGTAGTTACCGCGTCACACCGATGAATAGTGTTAAGTTAGCATTATGTTGTATTTAAAACTAGTTGTGCCCGCGACTTCGTATGCGTTTTTACACATTTGACATTTAATTTAAATTCGACTGTGGAGTAAAACTCAAAAGGAAGGTTTTTTTAACCCCCGACCAAAAAAGAGGGGTGTTATAAGTTTGACAGCTTTCTTAGTGTGTCTGTATAGGTGTGTGTTTATGAGGGTGGGTCTGTCTATGGCACCGTAACTCTTAAAATATGGGTGAACGATTTGGAAGCTTTAGGTTTTTTTTATAAATTTGAAAAAAGGTTTTCTAGCGAATGTTCTTAGTTATGTTTTGTCAAAATTGGTTCAGCTATTTATTAAATATGCTTATTTGAAGCTAAAATGTCGGGGGTATTTTAATTTAATAGTTATTATTTCTTAACTTGCGGTAGCAGGGCTCAAAAGAAAGCAATAGAATAAAATAGAATAAAAACCCTAATCTAAAAATACATTTATAAATTTAATAATAAATATGTATTGTTTACATTAAGGTATCGAGGTGATAAGATACCAGGAAACTTAGCATAAGAATTGCTTAGGAAGTAAAGGGGTTTATATGTATCTCCCTCGACGTAGAGTGGGATAGATAAAGTTATAAGCCCATAGATAAGGTCTTACTCATTCTCATGCTAAGCCAGCAAGCAAAGCATACGGCTAATAATTCTTTCTATCCCGCTCAACGGTAAACAATAGTTATATGTTATGCAAGAATGCAAAATTATTGTTTGCGGCGAGTGCTTGTATTGAATACCGAGCGGTGTTAAAAGACCGCCAACAAAGTGGGAGACCACATATAGTCCTCATCATAACGAACATTTTTGCCCAAGAAACTATGCCTAGGAAATCAACGGTTTCCGAGATAATGAGGTTCCAAATTAGACTTATTTTTCGGTTTTTTTTTCAGAAATGTGTTCAGTATCACGTTATTAACATATCTTCTCAAGAAGCTATATCAAAATTATGAATATTTCTTACAAAAAACGAAGTTAAAATTGTGCCCAGAACCAGGACTTATCACGGTCCTAAAGGACCACGGGCACATTAGTATGAAGTCTGGGCCCACTGACAGTTGACACTTGATGAAAAAGTTTACATTGCCGGACCTCAATAAAATTCATGTCGAATGAAAGCTCTTGAAGCGCACTTCATTTTATTCCATGGCAGCTTGGTCGAAATCTAGCGCGAAAGTGGTGTTTTGGGGATGGGCATATTGGGCCCACTGACAGTTGACACTGTCGGACCTCAATAAACTTCATGTCGAATAATAGCTCTTGAAGCGCACTTCATTTTATTCCATGGCAGCTTAGTCGAAATCTAGCGCGAAAGTGGTGTTTTGGGCACATTTGTCCCATTTTATAAAGATGGTCGGACCTCAATAAACTTCATGTCAAATGAAAGCTCTTGAAGAGTACTTCAATTTATTCTATGGCAGCTTAGTCGAAATCTAGCGCAAAAGTGGTGTTTTGGGGATGGGCATATTGGGCCCACTGACAGTTGACACTGTCGGACCTCAATAAACTTCATGTCGCATGAAAGCTCTTGAAGCGCACTTCATTTTATTCCATGGCAGCTTAGTCGAAATCTAGCGCGAAAGTGGTGTTTTGGGGATGGGCATATTGGGCCCACTGACAGTTGACACTGTCGGACCTCAATAAACTTCATGTCGAATGAAAGCTCTTGAAGAGTACTTCAATTTATTCTAAGGCAGCTTAGTCAAAATCGAAACAAAACACCACTTCCCCAAAACACCACTTGCGCGCTAGATTCTGACTAAGCTGCAGTAGAATAAATTAAAGTACTCTTCAAGAGCTTTCATTTGACATGAAGTTTATTGAGGTCCGACAGTGTCAACTGTCAGTGGGCCCAATATGTCCATCCCTAAAACACCACTTTCGCGCTGGATTTCGAGTAAGCTGCCATAGAATAAAATGAAGCGCGCTTCAAGAGCTTTCATTCGACATGAAGTTTATTGAGGTCTGACAGTGTCAACTGTCAGTGGGCCCAATATGCCCATCCCCAAAACACCACTTGCGCGCTAGATTTCGACTAAGCTGCCATAGAATAAATTAAAGTACTCTTCAAGAGCTTTCATTTGACATGAAGTTTATTGAGATCCGACAGTGTCAACTGTCAGCGGGCCAAATATGTCCATCCCTAAAACACCACTTTCGCGCTGGATTTCGACTAAGCTGCCATAGAATAAAATGAAGCACGCTTCAAGAGCTTTCATTTGACATGAAGTTTATTGAGGTCTGATAATCTTTATAAAATGGGTCAAATATGCCCAAAATACCATTTTTGCGCTCGATTTTGACTAAGCTCCCATAGAATAAATTGAAGTACTCTTCAAGAGCTTTCATTTGACATGAATTTTATTGAGGTCCGACAATCTTTATAAAATGGGACAAATGAGCCCAAAACACCACTTTCGCGCTCGATTTTGACTACGTCGCCATAGAATAAATTGAAGTACTCTTCAAGAGCTTTCATTTGACATGAAGTTTATTGAGGTCCGACAATCTTTATAAAATGGGGCAAATGTGCCCAAAACACCACTTTCGCGCTCGATTTTGACTACGTCGCCATAGAATAAATTGAAGTACTCTTCAAGAGCTTTCATTTGACATGAAGTTTTTTGAGGTCCGACAATGTAAAATTTTTAATCAAATGTCAACTGTCAGTGGGCCCAATGTGCCCATGGTCCTTTGACTAAAAACTATTCAGTGGTATTCGCGTGATGAGGTAATACACAGACAGACAGACAGACAGACAGACAGACAGACAGATAGACAAACAGACAGACATAGACCGATTTTTTTGCATTTTTGTATTCAGTATAGTTTACTTAGTAACCCCTGCTAGTTTTTTTCTAAAAATATTTAATGTACAGAATTGACTTCGCTAGAGTTTTATTATAAGTATAGATAAGTGGTTTGATGTAAATTAGTTGCACTCTATACCCGACTACACCAAAATAAACATGTAAATCTTATCCTGCACTAGCTGACCCGGTGAACTTCGTATCACCTGAAATAGTTTAAATCTCCGCGTCCAAAATGGCGATTCCAACACAAAATAACCAATTTTTATTTCTTCCGTATTTCAGCTAATCCTATAGTTTTTCCCATATTTCTTTGCTTTTAAACCTACCCTGAACTATGGTGAACTAAACAAAACAGTAAATATGCAAATCGGTCAAGCCGTTTCTTAGTTTTAGCGAGACTAATGCACGGCGATTCATTTTTATATATTTGAACGAGCGAGCGAAGCGAGCGAAGTTCTCCGAGTCTACTGGAACAATCCGGCGTTTGTATGTATGTATGTATGTATGTATGTATGTATGTATGTATGTATGTATGTATGTATGTATGTATGAATGTTCGTTCGACGATAACTTGAGTAAATGTAGTCGGATCGTCATGAAATTTGGTAGGCGGGTAAATGAGGCCAAGAGAATTTTTAAGTTCGAACATGAGCCAAATCGGTCGAGGGGTTACTGAGATAGAGGGTCGCGAGTTCAAAGTTCGGGGCGAACCACTAGTTAGATTTTAACATCAACGACCCTCAACCTCAACATACTTCACCATTATCCAGGGAGGACTACATTAGTATGGAGAAAACACTACTGTTCAACCTTTTAAGATATGCCATGTTCGTCCTTGTACACGTAATAAACTAGTGGTTCGCCCCGAACTACGAACTCGCGACCCCATATCTCAGCAACCCCTCGACCGATTTGGCTCATCTTCGAACTTAAAAATTCTCTTTGCCTGATTTACCCGCCTACCAAATTTCGTAATGATCCGACTAAGTTTACTCAAGTTATCGTCGAACGAACATTCATACATACAAACATACAAACATACATACATACATACATACATACAAACGCCGGATTGTTCCAGTAGACTCGGAGAACTTCGCTCGCTTCGCTCGCTCGTTCAACAATTTCATGCATTATTCGCAGAACCCCAGGTGCTGCTACCTGCAGTTGACTACATTTTTGCGCTGCAATCTGCATCGAAGACGTTCGGTGCGCGTTCGATTCATCACTGTCACTTTAGTAGTAAGATATGAAGGTTCAGAAGATTCAGCCGACTGTTTTAAGGTGATCCCGCATACACTAGTGGTTCGCCCCGAACTACGAACTCGCGACCCCATATCTCAGCAACCCCTCGACCGATTTGGCTCATCTTCGAACTTAAAAATTCTCTTTGCCTGATTTACCCGCCTACCAAATTTCATAACGATCCGACTAAGTTTACTCAAGTTATCGTCGAACGAACATTCATACATACAAACATACAAACATACAAACATACAAACATACAAACATACAAACATACAAACATACATACATACATACATACATACAAACGCCGGATTGTTCCAGTAGACTCGGAGAACTTCGCTCGCTTCGCTCGCTCGTTCAATAAATTCCACAAAGGTGCGGGATTTATTTGTAGGTTCTAGGATCAGGAATATATAGGTCCTAAAAATCAGTTTTTATCAAAAAAAGAACTCATCCAAAAAGAAGATGATAAGTTATAGATTTTTTCATCGGCGGTGCTACTTGACGGTATCATATTGAACGAGCGAGCGAAGTTCTCCGAGTCTACTGGAACAATCCGGCGTTTGTATGTATGTATGTATGTATGTATGTATGTATGTATGTATGTATGTATGAATGTTCGTTCGACGATAACTTGAGTAAATTTAGTCGGATCTTCATGAAATTTGGTAGGCAGGTAAATGAATCCAAGAGAATTTTTAAGTTCGAACATGAGCCAAATTGGTCGAGGGGTTGCTGAGATATGGGGTCGCGAGTTCATAGTTCGGGGCGAACCACTAGTAATATGTTTTTTTCATTGGCGGCGCTAGTGGACGGTGGTTTTAAAAGTTGCACTCTTATCGGTGCAGCGCTCTCCATGCACTCCGGTCACGGGGTACCCTCCTCTTAATACAAACTTTTGAATGCGCTGCTCATACTATCATTTAAACAATGACATCTGCACCTGGTTTGAAGTACTCACAGTAAATAATATCCATCGTGTTTTGGTTTTTAATCGGATTGATTAAACTTACAGGGGGTATCATAATGTTTATTACTACTTCTACTTTCAGCTGCTTTGTATTACCTCGATTCTTTGACGAGGATAGAAATGCTGAGCAAGCCCGTCAAACCCTAGAATTAGGTGAGACCTATCTAAAACAACCAGTTTCGTGTTGACATTCATAAACGTTTTGAAGATATTTTGCTTGAAAACAAATAGGCGGAGCACTTTTTTTAAGCAAAATAAGTATTTTGCAATCTGATATGGATATCAACACAAAACTGTATTTTTTAGATAGGTCTCACCTAATTCTAGGGTTTGATGTGTGAACATTATCGATTTTTTTTGTGTATTTGATACAGGAATCGAATTTGTGCATTTTTCTTTGCGCGCGGGCTAATTCACTATTCCCAGCGCTTTAAGCTGACTAGAGTGAGATATGGTGCCACTGAACGTTGCATAAATCATCTCTTAACATAGATGCACAATACTCTCAATGCGAAAACGCGTGGTGATTTAGCCAGAACTCTCTCTCTCTCTCTCTCTCTCTCTCTCTATCTCTCTCTCTCTCTGTGCGTATAAAGGCTACTGCTTAATTTTTGCAAAATCTCGTGAGCTGACGTTCTGAATCCTCCTGTGTTGCACTTTGGGAATGCACCTGCGCGGAATGATGTCATTTTATACTTACTTCACTACATTTCGCGCGAATATTATTCTATTTCGCTACGGAACAACACTTTGTATGCATTCAGGTAAAATTGATAAAAATACAAATAACAATAATGAGTGCCAACATACTGTCTTTTTCATATACTATCTTTTCCATTTATTCGTACAAAAAAACGAGAAAAAAAACTACTAGTACTAGTGGTTCGCCCCGAACTATGAACTCGCGACCCCATATCTCAGCAACCCCTCGACCGATTTGGCTCATGTTCGAACTTAAAAATTCTCTTGGCCTCATTTACCTGCCTACTAAATTTCATGACGATCCGACTAAATTTACTCAAGTTATCGTCGAACGAACATTCATACATACATACATACATACATACATACATACTTACATACATACATACATACAAACGCCGGATTGTTCCAATAGACTCGGAGAATTTCGCTCGCTTCGCTCGCTCGTTCAATTAGCAGGACTGAGTATTGTGCGCTAAGTATTAAGTCAGCGGATATTACCATTTTTTTATATTCTAGCTAAACTGACTTTACTTTCTGACTGATATTGACGTCCTCTCGGCCTTAGGAAAAGTACTCGATACTTGAAGTATCAATACTGTCTTTTGTCTCGATACTTTTATGACTAGTGGTTCGCCCCTAACTATGAACTCGCGACCCCATATCTCAGTAACCCCTCGACCGATTTAGCTCATGTTCGAACTTAAAAATTCTCTTGGTCTCATTTACCTGCCTACCAAATTTCATGACGATCCGACTTAATTTACTCAAGTTATCGTCGAACGAACATTCATACATACATACATACATACATACATACATACATACTTACATACATACATACATACAAACGCCGGATTGTTCCAGTAGACTCGGAGAATTTCGCTCGCTTCGCTCGCTTGTTCAATTAGCAGGACTGAGTATTGTGCGCTAAGTATTAAGTCAGCGGATATTACATTTTTTTAATATTCTAGCTAAACTGACTTTACTTTACTGACTAATATTGACGTCCTCTCGGCCTTAGGAAAAGTACTCGATACTTAAAGTATCAATACTGTCTTTTGTCTCGATACTTTTATGATTACGATATTTTTTTTCGATACTACTCATGAGTACAGCATCGATACTTTCTATTCGATATGGTGTCCCCACACAATGCACGCACACTATCGCTAAGTGCATGTATACGAACAAACACAACTATAGCCCAGTTGCATTCGTGAGTTGTAAGATTTGTACCTGCGGATGTACTCAGATGAGATTGGCATACCTAAATGGTACTCCATTTAGGTAGCCCAGCTTCTATGCTATTTTTATTTTTATTTGAAAGCAGGTTTCCTAGCAAGTCAGCTACAGCATTATGGTCTCCGAATGAGAACCGAAACTAGTTGGCTACACCGACATAATACAAGTAAGTTTAACCGTTTACGAAATACAAAATTCCTGTAAAGTGTTCTTAGATAATTATGTTTTATCAAAATCGGTTCTGTCGTTTATGCGATATGCTAATTTGAAGCTAAAATGTCGGGTACTGCAGGTATTATTTTTTTTTTAATTTAGTAGTTATTATCTGTGGGCTAGTCTCACTAACCTAAGAGGATGTTAAGTCATATTATTATGATAAATTAATTTAAATAAGCCGTAGACTTTCAGTGTAAACACTTTATTCGAATTACATACTGTCAGCTCATAATTTTAAATACCCTAAACCACACTTGACCGCCGAAACCTTCCAAAGAATGTAATGAATTCCGATAGATAAAACGATTAATCTATTAAAGGCCATTGGATTATACGCTGGGTTGCCCCAAATATGTACCTAACTATTAAAAAGTGAACACTTTAAAGGTCGGTGTAGACGCTGCGCAAAATTGTATAATTTGTTAAGAAAAAATACGCTTTGCACTAAACAAATAAAATACGTATGTATTTGTACGCATATTCATATATTTTATTTTATCACGTGCAATGTTCTGTATTACTTTCTGGTTAGACTCTACGAGTCCGACGCATGTGACCAAAATCGCAAAAGGCCAATAAACGCCAAAGACCTTACTCGCTAAGTACCAAATACGCAACATACCAAATACGTGAATTACCAAAGCTATATTACGCATAATGCCTAAAACGCAGATGCCCCTTATATCTTAGTAAGCTACCCAAGTAACATTTCATTTGGGCCTAGGTTGTAAAAATTGCCTTTAGGTTTTAGAAGGGTTGTACAAAGGTTAATGATTTGCTAGTTGGTTAAATTTAGTATTTGAGAATGATTACTAAGTCCTAAAACTAATAGTTTATTGTTAAAACCTTGAAGTTGCTGACAAGAGTTAACGTTAACGTTATTATGACTTGTGTTTCAAGAGCTTACAGCCTCAGGATCTTATAGTTGTCGTAAGCTACTGATAAGGTTCTGGAAAGGCTGTCATTTAACTTATGTGTGATCTAAAGGTTAAATTTTTAACCTTGATATTACCATAAGGTTTTGAAAAGTTGAAATTGCTTATAAGTAGTTTCTAAAACCTACCTACAACTTTGAGGTTAGATCAGAGTTGTCTAGGCAAACAAATTAGGACTGTGTGGTGAAAAACAAAACCAATAAGCTGTTGTTTTGCGCTGAAGGCATGATTCAATTCCTACAGGAATATTTTAAAGCTTGAGAGGCATCCTCAAAACCCGACAGTTGTCTCCACGACTTCAAAGAATAGGTATACATTGTAAGCATTACGCGTCTTGAAAAATGAACCGACACAGGGTGATACAAAAAAAGGAGTGGAAATTTTAAGCGTAAAGTGCGTAAAAATGTTATGAATGATTAATACAACGGTAAGTTTTATTATTTTTATTATTTACTAGTTGTAAACTTCTGTTCTCTGTAAACTTCGTATCAGTTCGATTTCGCTATTTTTTTTTTTGTAATTTTCAGCTGTTCCTTTAAATCGATGAAGCCATTTTTTTCATTTAGTGACACTAATGGAAAGCTGGGTATTCAAGATAATAAGTACACATTAAATTAATATGTATTTTTTTTAATGAAATAGTTTTTTTGGTGAAGGTTTTTTTGGAAAGTATTAAAACATTTTTCACACTAAAAAAATTACAAATACCAATTTTTACAGAATGTATGTGTAATAATGGAGGATACGACAACAAAATAATAATAATGAAAAATAAGGGAGGACCATATACCACAAACATGTTTTTATACTTTTAGAATACCACCCTTAGGCCCGGTTTCTGAATTGAGAATTTCACTAACCAAATGCTTAGGTATCGTTCTGTCACTGCAGATGTCACACAAGAGAATGTGACACGCGATACTTAAGCATTTGGTTAGTGAAATTCTCAATTCAGAAACCGGGCCTTAGGGTGGTATTCATGAACGATACTTAAACTGAGATCAAAATTGAACTCAGTTTAAACTTAGTTTAAAGTGAGCTCAATTTTGAACTTACTTTAAACTGAGTTCAAAATTCTAGGGTCGGCAGACTTAACCACATGACTTATGTGGTTATGTCCGCCGACCGTAGAATTGATCTATGTTTAAACTTAGTTTAGTGAGATCAATTTTGAACTTACTATAAACTGAGTTCTAAATTGATATTATTATTATTCGAATCGAATCGAATCCAACGGAATCTAATCGAATCGAATCGAATCGAATGTAATCGAATCGAATCGAATCGAATGTAATCGAATCGAATCGAATCGAATCGAAACGGATAGAATCGAATCGAATCAGATATTGCTAGATTCATACTGATTCAAGTATCAAAATTTTAACTGCTCATATCTCCGAAACGGCTAATGCTAGACCCATGTTTATGGTACTCTAAAAAAAGGACTTCACGAGCTTTATCTGATGAAAGCAACAAAAATAATAAAAAGTTATTAAAAATTTATAAAAAATAAGTATCAAAACTTTAACTGCCTTTAACTCCTAAACGGCTAATGCTAGACCCATGTTTATGGTACTCTGAAAAAAGGGCATGACGAGCTCTACCTGATAAAAGAAAAAAATAAAAATAAAAAAGAAGTATCAAAACTTTAACTACCCATATCTCCTAAACGGCTAATGCTACACCCATTTTTATGGTACTCAAAAAAAGGGTTCGACGAGCTCTACCTGATGAAAGCAACAAAAATAATAAAATGTTATTAACTAGTGGTTCGCCCCGAACTTTGAACTCGCGACCCCATATCTCAGCAACCCCTCGACCGATTTGGCTCATGTTTGAACTTAAAAATTCTCTTTACCTTATTTACCTGCCCACCTGACGATCCGATTAAATTTACTCAAGTTATCGTCGAACGAACATTCATACATACATACATACATCGATTGAATTGGATTTGATTTGATTTGATATTGATTTAATTCGATTCTATGCGACTCGAATCGAATCGAATCAATTTAAATTAAATTACTAATTTGGGTCTAGCATTGGCCGTTTAGGAGATACTAGTGGTTCGCCCCGAACTTTGAACTCGCGACCCTCTATCTCAGTAACCCCTCGACCGATTTGCCTTATTTACCCGCCTACCAAATTTCATGACGATCCAACTACATTTACTCAAGTTATCGTCGAACGAAACACACAAGGATGGATCTGGACGACCATTTGGACAGGTTGATGATGATGAGTTGTGACAAAGTCCTCCCCAAATTCATTTTCGACCGAAGATATGAAGTCCATCTTCCTACAAGAGAAGACTGGAAACAGGGACTGCCCCGACCCGAAGGTGGCAGCCTCGTTTGGTTCACCGATGGCTTAAAAATGTCGTCGGGAACTGGGGCAGGCATTTATTGCGATGAATTCGGGCTGAGCCAAAGCATGGGTCAGTTCCCGACGGTGTTTCAGACTGAAATCTACGCAATAAGTGCCTGCGCACAAGTGAATATAGATAGAAAATCCATCTATATTCTAAGCGACAGCCAAGCCTCTCTCAAAGCCCTTATGGCCTGTAGGGTGGACTCCGGACTAGTCGAGGGCTGCGTCAGCGCGCTCAACAGGCTCGGCAGACGCAACAGACTCCATCTGGTGTGGGTGCCCGGACATGCAGGAATCCATGGTAATGAGAAGGCGGACGAGCTGGCGAGAATGGGGTCTGAACAAGATTTTATCGGGCCAGAACCCTTCATAGGCCTCTCAATAGGTACTATTAAAATGGCCCTAGCGGCAAATGCCAAACAGAAACACCTTTCTGAATGGTCTAGTGTGCCAGAACTGGCACATTCAAAGGCCTTCATTGGCACATCAGGTACAGGTATCCAAAATCTGTAGATATAGTAGGTGTAAGGTCCGACTAATTGTTGGGGCATTTACGGGCCACTTTGGTACCAACAAACACCTACTCAAAATGGGGCTGTCTAATGACTCCCACTGCAGGGCCTGTAAAGAGGCGCCAGAGTCCATGGAAGACGTTCTGTGTGACTGCGATGCTCTAGCAAGTAAACGCATGAGTCTTCTCGGGGTAGCATATCCTAGACCGGAAGAATATAAGTTCCTCAACCTCGGTGACGTTCTAAAGCTTATGACCTCGGTCTTTCTTTGCACGTCCTGAGCAGGAATAAGGACGGGGGTGACACAAAAGATCCCACTGGGTCGAAGTGTCCCGGGCTCTCAGCCTGGCCCCATACTAATAAGATAAGATAAGATATCGTCGAACGAACATTCATACATACATACATACAAACGCCAGATTGTTCCAGTAGACTCGGAGAACTTCGCTCGCTCGTTCAAATATGGGCAGTTAAAGTTTTGATACTTCTTTTTTATTGAACGAGCGAGCGAAGCGAGCGAAGTTCTCCGAGTCTACTGGAACAATCCGGCATTTGCATGTTTGTATGTATGTATGTATGTATGTATGTTCGTTCGACGATAACTTGAGTAAATTCGGTCGGATCATTATGAAATTTGGTAGGCGGGTAAATGAAATTAAAATAATTTTTAAGTTCGAACATGAGCCAAATCGGTCGAGGGGTTGCCGAGGGTTGTTAAGTTTATATGGGGTCGCGAGTTCACAGTTCGGGGCGAACTACTAGTTATTTTTGTTTCTTTCATATGGTAGAGCTCGTCGAGCCCCTTTTTTAGAGTACATGGGTCTAGCGTTAGCCGTTTAGGAGATATGGGCAGTTAAAGTTTTGATACATCTTTTTATTATTTTTGTTGCGTTCATCAGGTAGAGCTCGTTGGACCCTTTTTTTGAGTACCATAAACATGGGTCTAGCATTAGCCGTTTAGGAGATATAGGCAGTTAAAGTTTTGATACTTGAATCAGTACACACGACAGCACGTCGATCCTTACACCCTAGCACTTTGCTCGGTTACGTTACGGGCGATTTTACAACAACTGACGTGTTGTCGTGTGTACCATGAATCTAGCAATAGCCGATTCGATTCGATTCGATTCGTTTCGTTTCGATTCGATTCGATTCGATTCGACTCGTTTTGTTTCGTTTCGTTTCGATTCGATTCGATTCGATTCGATTCGATTTGATTCGATTCGATTCGAATAATAATAATATCAATTTTGAACTCAGTAATACCAGTTGGTTAAAGTAACTTCAAAATTGATCTCACTAAACTAAATATAAACAGAGATCAATTTTGAACTCAGTTTAAAGTTAGTTCAAAATTGATCTCACTTTATACTAAGTTTAAACAGAGTTCAATTTTGATCTCAGTTCATGACCACCCTTAGAGCAGCCTGTAGCTGTTTGTTGAACGAAGGTCAAACGCATGTCCCCCTACAACCAAAACTTAAAAGCAACAAATTTAGCTCAGTGGTGGTTTTCGCAACTGGTAAGTCTTGGACAACTCCTGGTAATAACCTTGAAGCGTTGAAAACAGCCTTGTCGTTTGAGGTAGCTCCGCGAGATTACCTTCAGCTCTTATTTTGGAAAACCTTAAGAGCTCTTAGCTGTTACAGTTCTGAAAAGGAAAAACATAATACTTTCAAGTAATTTCCTAACGTCAGCCATATTTAATATTAAAAAAAAAAAAAAAAAAAAACGAAACAAAACCAATATTTTAATTAAATAAAGCGTAATAAATACCATGTGCTACACGATTTATAATATATATTTTTCATATGAATAGTAGTTTGATTTCTGATGTGACTTACCACCGATCACCAATTTATTTTATTTTATTTTATTAAAAAATATCCGAAATGTTTAACTTATGAAAGGCCCGTCTTGTATACAGCACTATTATCGTAAAGTTTCACGATGAAGTGCCAATCGCACTATATTTTGATTATTTCCTGACTTTACCAAGCTACTTATTATTTTTATAAACACTTTGCTTATCTAGCCATTTTGAAAGATGGCCGAACGAAAAAGGAATGACGCCATTGTAAATAAGTATTTGAATCTGTGTAAAAAATCTTAAACAGAAGCTATTTAAAACTTATAAGTCCTGGAAAGGTATATTCATATCCATCAAAAAGGTTCTAAGTTGTCATAGAGTTACATCCAAGACTAATTTAGAACTTATAAGTTGTCTTGCAAGGTTATAATAACGTTAAATTAAGGTTGTGAAGGTTATATTTAGGTTCTATGCAAGTATTGGAAAGGTTCTGGATTTGAGCTATAGGTTGTGCTGTAGCTCTCAGAAAGGTTCTAAAACCGGGGCCCTTTTGGCACTCAGAAGGTAATAACAAGGTTAATATAACTTTATTGAGAGTTATAAGACTTACGAGCAGATTTCCATACAAAGGTTCTAGAACCTGTTCAAAACCTTTATACAACCTAAAATGTTACTTGGGTATACTGTGCATCTAGACCTAGAGTTAGCAGTCAATTATAGTAGCCATAGAGAGGTATATAAAAAAGCCTAATTAACTTAAAACATGCCCTCATAGAACCTCGCTACATATGCCCCCGCCCTGCGGGGCTAAAGGAATTGTTTCGAGAAATTGGGATTGAGGAATTTAATATAAATCCGCGGTGAAAAGGGGTTCGCCCTCCACCACCAATTATTAGTTTTTGGACATTGCCGGAGCTCCATCAAAATATTTTCTAGCTAAACCCTCTTGGCGCAAACTCGATAGTAACGTGGTTATTAAATGTTTGCGGATATATCTCGATTAATTCATCACTAACCCCTGGTTTTCCGGAAAATAATAACCATAGTAGCAAGTGTGTAGAGGGAAATGCCGTTTATTACAGTTTTGTTGTGTTACTATTAATTGTTGAACCTTAAAAAATAACGGTTGTCAATGTAACTATTTTATACTTATGCCAAAATATGGTGACTGACAATAATTGTCAATCAATGGCTTATTAGAAGCTAGTTTTTTTGAGGAAACGAGGATACATAATAAGTCACTGTTTACGACCTTATAAAATGTTATTTTTACTAATTTAATTTAATTTCATATTTAGTGAATGTTTACTGTCAGGAATATTACTAAATATTACTAAACGAAACCCCACAACCCTAAAAAGTAATCATGTTTTGATCTTAAAAATATTATAAGGCATCGTCCTCGGGCAATAAGTGAAAATCCAATTAAATTGATGAAAATAAGGACATTTATTGGCTTTTCTCTAGAAATGGTGACACCAAAAATAAGGAATCCAACTTTGTAAAAATTAAGGCCTTGACTTTGAACCCAATTTACAACAAGTTTAGAACAGTGCCGATAGAAATATAGATAACATAATAGTGTTTTTCCTTTGGACCGAATAAACTGAAAGGATAGGATAGGTGCTGGGCAAGCCTACTCCATTCAAACAATGTCCCGGGCACTGCATAATGTCGCTACACACATTAATTTGTGTGAGGAGGTGTCATTTGACGCTAGATAAATGTGACACCGACAAAAAGATCCATAAAATTAGGTTTCACGTTTTTTTTAAACAGTTGTCAAATACCGCATTAAAAGTTTCCAGCAACAAGCTGGGGCATCAGTGACAGTGGAGCCAAACTGAAGAGTTCGTGAATAAATTGGGAGGAACTCTTGACGAGTTGCGAAGTGTGTTGCTACGAGATAAATACTAACTTTTACAGGCTTTTAAAGGCGTTTATTTCCCTCAAATTTCGACCTACAAAATGAATAGAGCTAGAAGGACGCAAGCACCGCTAAGGGTGGTATTCATGAACGATACTTAAACTAAGATCGAAATGGAACTCTGTTTAAATTTAATTTAAAGTGAGATCAGTTTTGAACTTACTTTAAACTGATTTCAAAACTGATCTCTGTTTAAACTAAGTTCAGCGAGATCAATTTTGATATTCGAATCGAATCGAATCCAATCCAATCGAATCGAATCGAATCGAAATGAATTGAATCGAATCGAATTGAATCGAATCTAATCGAATCGAAACGAAACGAAACGAATCAAATCGAATCGAATCTAAACGAAACGAAACGAATCGAATCAAATCGAATCGAATCTAATCGAATCGAATCGAAACGATACGAAACAAATCGAATCGAAATTAATTGAATCGAATCGAATCGAAACGAAACAAAATGAATCGAATCGAAACGACGCGAATCGAAATGAATTGAATCGAATCGAATCGAATCGAAATTAATTGAATCGAATCGAATCGAAATGAATTGAATCGAATCGAATCGAATCAAATTGAATTGAATCGAATCGAATCGAATAGAATCGAATCGAATCGAATCGAATCGAATCGAATCGAATCGAATCAAATCAAATCAAATCGAATCGAAACGAAACGAAACGAATCGAGACGAAACGAAAAGACACGAAACTAATCGAATCTAATCGAAACGAATCGAATAGAAATGAATTGAATCGAAATGAACTGAATCGAATCGAATCGAATCGAAATTAATTGATTCGAATCGAAACGAATCGAAACGAAACAAAACGAATCGAATCGAATCGAATCGAATCGAATCGAATCAAATCGAATCGAATCAAATCGAATCGAATCGGCTATTGCTAGATTCATGGTACTGTCGGCCACAATCTCAGATGGCCCCATGGCAGCTCTTATCGCGCGCGGCATAAGGGCGCCAATCGAACAAAAAGGGGTATCTGAGACTGTACACATGGTATTACAGCACGTCAGACTGTACACTTTTGTTGTAAAATCACCCGTAACGTAAACCAGCAAAGTGCTAGCGTGTAAGGGTCGACGTGCTGTCGTATGTACTGATTCAAGTATCAAAACTTTAACTGCCCATATCTCCTAAACGGCTAATGCTAGACCCATGTTTATCGTACTCTAAAAAAAGGACTCGACGAGCTCTACCTGATGAAAGAAACATAAATAATAAAAAAGAAGTATCAAAGAAGTATCAAAACTTTAACTGCCCATATCTCCTAAACGGCTAATGCTAGACCCATGTTTATCGTACTCTAAAAAAGGACTCGACGAGCTCTACCTGATGAAAAAACTAAAATAATAAAAAAGAAGTATCAAAGAAGCATCAAAACTTTAACTGCCCATATCTCCTAAACTGCTAATGCTAGACCCATGTTTATGGTACTCTAGTCCTATAGTCTAGCATTAGCCGTTTAGGAGATATGGACAGTTAAAGTTTTGATACTTACTTTTTATTATTTTTGTTTTTTCATCAGGTAGAGCTTGTCGAGCCCTTTTTAGAGTACCTTAAACATGGGTGTAGCATTAGCAGTTTAGGAGATATGGACAGTTAAAGTTTTGATACTTCTTTGATACTTCTTTTTTATTATTTTTGTTTTTTCATCAGGTAGAGCTCGTTGAGCCCTTTTTTTAGAGTACACACGACAGCACGTCGAACTTTACACGCTAGCACTCTACTCAGTTACGTTACGGGCGACTTTACAACAAAAGTGTACACTCTGACGTGCCGTCGTGTGTACCATAAACATGGGTCTAGCATTAGCCGTTTAGGAGATATGGGCAGTTAAAGTTTTGATTCTTGAATCAGTACACACGACAGCACGTCGACCCTTACACGCTAGCACTTTGCTGGGTTACGTTACGGGCGATTTTACAACAAAAGTGTACAGTCTGACGTGCTGTCATACCATGTGTACAGTCGGCCACAGTCTCAGATACCCCTTTTTGTTCGATTGGCGCCCTTATGCCGCGCGCGATAAGAGCTGCCATGGGGTATCTGAGATTGTGGCCGAACGTACCATGAATCTAGCAATAGCCGATTCGATTCGATTTGATTCGATTCGATTCGATTCGATTCGATTCGTTTCGTTTCGTTTCGAATCGATTCGATTCGATTCGATTCGTTTCGTTTCGTTTCGATTCGATTCGTTTCGATTCGATTAAATTAATTTCGATTCGATTCAATTAATTTCGATTCAATTCATTTCGATTCGATTCGTTTCGATTAGATTCTGTTAGTTTCGTTTCATTCGTTTCGTTTCGATTCGTTTCGTTTCGTTTCGTTTCGATTCGATTTGATTCGATTAGATTCGATTCAATTCGATTCGATTCGATTCGATTTGATTCGATTCGATTCGATTTCGATTTGATTCGATTCGATTCAATTAATTTCGATTCGATTCGTTTCGTTTCGTTTCGTTTTGATTCGATTAGATTCGATTCGATTCTATTCGTTTCGTTTCGTTTAGATTCGATTCGATTTGATTCGTTTCGTTTCGTTTCGATTCAATTCAATTCGATTCGATTCGATTCGATTCAATTCATTTCGATTCGATTCGATTCGATTCGATTCGATTGGATTGGATTCGATTCGATTCGAATATCAATTTTGAACTCAATTTAAAGTAAGTTCAAAATTGATCTCGCTGAACTTAGTTTAAACAGAGATCAGTTTTGAAATCAGTTTAAAGTAAGTTCAAAACTGATCTCACTTTAAATTAAGTTTAAACAGAGTTCCATTTTGATCTCAGTTTAAGTATCGTTCATGAATACCACCCTAAGATACTCATGGTATGCAACGAACAAAAAAGGTTACCTTGCTTAACAGTGGCGTTTTCTCCATCCAAACATAGTCCCCGATTTCCTCCCTGGATAATGGCACTAGAGCATACATTTTTGGTATTCTGGGTCATGTCTACCACTGGCGTGTCGGACCATTTAGATTTTTTCCGATAAATTCTTTTTAACTGGAGCTAGGACCTTCCAAAAATACAAAAATGGCGTATTTAAAAGTGGCGGCAAAAGACGTCTGGTAAACTGATATAACAATTATTTATTTTTGTAGTTGTATGTACCTAGTTTCTTGTGATATCAATGATGAAAAAAATTTCGAAGTCGGACCAGTTTTGAGAGAGGAAAATGGGGAATATGAAACCTCGATTTCGTAGATTTCCTTCAGGTTGTCACTTTTGCTCAGTGTTTGAGGGGTAGAGCGCACGCAAGACAGCGACATATTTGTCGACTATCGATTCTCTGTACTATACTCTATCTACGGAGACAAGTACAGACTAAAATGTACAAGTACTCTGTACACTACGAACAGACTAAAATGTACACGTACTCTGTACACTGCATTAACCGTCATCGCTGACGTTTCCCTATTAACTTGTCTCGGTGGATAGAGTAAACGCTCTTAATTGAAGACGATTCTTTAGAGCTCCACGCAAGTACGTTAACCTAATTTCAAAGATATTACATACGATTATTGCAAAAAAAATTAAGCTGAAATTTAAAACCACGAAAATTTATGTAAGCCTTATCCAATTAAAATAACCTTTTTTCGAGCTTTCATTTTAAATAACTTGTAATTATAGGAAAAAAGTTGTGATAGAAATTTTTTTTTTTTATGTTACGTTTTAATTTCCAGTCATAAAATACTCTGATGTGAATTAACTGTATTATGCCGATACGTTCTTCCCTATTATTTATATTCAGTGAAGCCCCGAAGAGTTTCCTAATTCGCCTTAACAAAGTATTAAATTCGTTCTTAAAGTTAGAATATTGAATCATGGTGATTGAAATTGAGACGGCCATGTTAAATTGTTGGCTCACGACGATTTAACACGATGCACGAGTCAGTTATCAAAAAATTGTTTCCGGAAATTTAGTTTCCACACTAGCGCCGCCAATAAAAAAAACATAAAATCGTCTTTTTGGATAAGTACGCTTTTTGCTGAAAACGAGCCGTCAAATGAAAATTTTCTTGTGCGGGATTTATTCGTAGGTTCTAGGAACCGAAACCTAGGCCTTAGGTCCTAAAACAGTAAAGCCAAGGGATTTGCGAGCCAGCGCCAACAGTATCCTGGCCATGATAGCCAATAGGCTATCAAAGCGAGCAAATCCACATCGATTAATGTAAAGGTGGAAGTGTAGCTATAAAATGTGTCTGTTTTGTAAATAATGTACCTACTGTGTCTATGTTTTTATTTATATGTTTGGTTGGGCCTTTGTTGCCAAAATAAAGAGGTTTTAATTAAAATATTAATTAATTCTCATTTGACGGCCCGTGTTTAGCAAAAAAACGCATCCAAAAAGAAGATGGTTTTTTTTTCGATGGCGGCGCTAAAATCTTTTGACTATCACCTTAAGATGAAGTAGGCTTGCCCAGCACCTATACCATCCAGACAGCTTAGTCGGCCTAGCCCACCGGAAAGACAAGTGAGAACCTCTTAACTCTTAACCTCCTCTTAACTCGTCCCAGGCACTGCAACGTCCGGAGTTTCACTCTCTTAAGGTTGGACGATAGCAGCGTAGCGGGAAATTCAAATTTATTACAGTTTTTTTAAATTTTGAAGCTAAACTGAGCTATTTTTGTTCTGTCTGGTCATCAACAAGTTTTTTGGGCAGTGCTTCGTAGACCAGAATACATAATCGGCTGAATTATTGTTGTTCTGTTGTTTACAATAATGAAAATAATACTGTGTTATTGCCGTGAACGAAAAATCGCTGAACAAAAATAGCTCATAGCGCTTTTTTTATTTTCCGCCACGCTGCTATCGTCCAACCTTAAATTCACTCATCTTGTGTGAGTGGAATGGAGATAACACTGGAGATACTGTAAAAAAACACCTGTTCTAGATGCAAAGGCGAAAGGTACAATGAGCGAGATGCGCTTCGTACGGTTATAGCTTTTATGCCACTCGCGATAAGAGCTACCATGGCGTATCATAACTTGTCACTGACTGTACTTAACTCTCGCATGACTGAAGTGAATGTATAAAAAAACAACATTCAATAAAACAAAAAGAATACTCGCGTACAAAATCCAATTTACATAATCCGAAAACGAAAAGCAATTACACACACATTTCTCTACAAAAAACGCAATATAAAAACGAATGTTTCTTTTTAGCAAAAACTAGAACATTTCACGGTTTGTGTCTTCCGACTTGACATTAGGACAGAAGAAAAAATACAGAAAGTATTTTTTTGCTGACTTTCTTTTTATTTTTGTTATACGAGGTCGTACTTCAGAGGTGATATTGGTGAAGATCTAAAGAAGAACTTCGGAGATGGAGAACGGAACTCCTCAACGGATGGCAACAAACCGGTGCTTAATCAGTGTACCTTTTCACCATGATTGCAAATCTTAACTAGTATAATGCAAATCACAGATTTTTTTTTACAATTTTATTTTTCTAGTTCGCTTATTTTAGATCCACTTGAATCAACCAGGGTTAGCAAGTTAACTCTGAGTTAACGTCAATTGTATGGAAATGTCAAATTAACTCAGAGTTAGACTAACCCTGACTCAAGTCCGCCTTAGTCAAAAATAATTTAATGTTTCTTTCGGTTACAAGATTACATTACAAAGGTATGATTGTAAGTATGCGTTTCGAATATACTCCGTGCAATTTTAGTGGTTTTTAAGCCGAAGGTATTTTGTTGCACTGGTGATTCTGAGCCAAATTAGATTCATTCCAAAACGCGCGAAAAAAATATTCACTTCTCCATACAAATAGTGTCGATTGGCGATAGCTGTTTGTATTGGAAAGTGTTTTTTTTTTCGCTCGTTTTGAAGTAATATTTTGGAATTTGGCTCAGAATCACGAGTGCAACTAAATACCTTCGGCTTTAAAACCACTAAAATTCCACGGTGTATATCTAATAGGTAGAAAATCAAAGCTAACCTTCGGTGCCTTCCCACGTTTAGACTTTACCCAGTGGGCTGCGAGTACATTGCTTTGGACATCGGAATGCGCGGCGGCGTCCCACTGTGCGCTTTATTAAACTTTCATGAGACCCGACCGCGCACTGGTTCTTATTATACGAGTAGTAACCGTTTTTGAAATTATTTCCCCTTATCTTATTAGTTTTTAACTCAGTTTTAGACTGTATTGCGGAACGGTGAGTTTGGGTTCTCATAATAAAATTCTGCGCAAAAATACTGAAGGATATTTTTGTTTTGTTAGGACGTTTTCCTTCAACTCTGTGGCAGCTTACTTAAGACGCCGAGCGAGGTGCGCTAAAAAAGCGCTGTCAAGATTTTTTTACCGAAATAATTATTGAAGATTGAAACTTTTATGAATGTCAACACCAAATTGGCTATTTTAGATAGCTCTCAGCTATTTCTTTCTCACTTTCTCGATTCGTTTGGTGTATTATATCTGATATAGGAATTTCTTTTGTGAATTTTTCTTTGCGGCGCGCGGGCTATTCACTTCGCAAATGCAAAATATGCTATCGTTCATATTTAAACTACATCTCACTTACTTTTTTTAACTTAGGAGAACTTTATAAGCTGTGATAGTTAAGCCAACACTGATTTAGTAATATTTTTTTCAACTTTTATGAAAATAAACACAGATGTTACACAACATTGAATATTTTTTTTGTTGCAAAGGAATCTTATACAAATACTCCATAATATTTTAGATGGACTTGCTCTAAAACTGGCACAAAAGAAAACCATTATGCAAATATTAAATATGCTTTAGCGTATTTAATCAACACCACACATTTTATACAAAACGTAACTGACGTCTAACAAAAGCTTCATACAAAACAAAATGGTGGCCCTGTATAATGTACAAACCATAGATACATGGTGTTTAAAACGTGGGTTTCTCTTCCAATCGTAAGAATGCTGACTGCATTACTTACCGCATTTCAACTTAATTTTCTAACCGTGGCTTAGTTGACTCCAGACATATTTTCTAAGAAAATACGTGGCTTAGGCGAACTTGCGTCAGTCAGGGTTAGCAAATTTCCATACTATTATTACTTTACTTAACTTTTTTGCACGCATGAAAGATTAAAACATACATCACATAAAATAAAATTATTATCGACGTTAACTTATAGTTAACTGGCTAACCCTGGTCGACGCAAGTGGACCTTAGTTGGCTCCAAACGTGTTGCCTAAGGACTAGCCCGACATTATGAGATGATGCAGCCTAATTTGCTATTTTGACGTCACCTATCGACCACCAGTCCAAAAATTGTATAAATCTGCCTACCGTCCCCTGCGATACGGGCTGAGCCTAGTGTAGGGGACTCTGGACCGGTTTCTGAGTTGAGAATTTTACTAGGCACATACTTACGTATCGCTCTGTCACGCTCTTTTGTGAGAAATCTGCAGAGACAGGACGATACTTACCCATTTGCTTAGCAAAATTCTCAACTCAGAAACCGGGCCACTGTATATCTTAGAAGTAAATGTACCACCAAATGTCAATTATTCATAGCCATACTAATTGTACTTGTTTAACGGGTGTCAATAAATACTTTTCTTTTTTTTTTTTTTTCAGTTAATAGGCAACGCGACCGCATTATTTTTTTATTGCATGGCGGTACCTACGGAACCCTCAGTGCGCGACTCCGACTCGCACATAAGTAAGTAAGATGTAGCCTGTACAAATGTACATGTCCCACTAGCTGGGCAAAGGCCTTCTCTCAGAGAGAGAGAGAGAGAGAGCTTAATCACCACGCGTGCTCAATGCGGGTTGCACATGGGCGGTTTTTTTTTAATGGTGAGGGGTTCAAATCGAGTTAAGACAAAATTACATCAATAAATAGTACGTCTAAAATATATAATTTTTGGTAAGAAAATACCTCTTTCCTCTCCCCTATCCAATACACAAAGCCTAGACGGAAGATCGCGGCAGCCCTCCCCCTAATGAGGGTTTCGGTCATTTTTCGCTAATTCACATGCAAATCTAAGGGTCGGAGTGTTTAAAGGGCAATTCCGATGCAGCCGCGGCTTTCGGCCTCAAAGAAAGGCTTTCGAGGTATAGGTAGTTTTCCGAGAAGCGTGTTATCTACGGGTGGCTTAATAGTTGTTAGCTGAAGCTCAAACTCAAGCAGGTGATCTCAGAAAACAAAATCAATCGTGCTTGAGTATTATTGCCACCCGGAGTAAACGCCCTCGCTCACGGCGACTTTTTGTATCGATACAGTCGCGGTGCTGTTAGTAGCGCGTTGGTATTGCTTTTGTAGCGCGTTGCAAATACTACTAAAGCGCGTTAGTAGCGAAGCTGTTGCGGGATTACGAAACGCGAAAAATTCGCCGTGGGCGAGGGCTCTAATTGTGTGGAAGAGTGGCCATCATCGGCGATTAAATTGAATTGACTATCCGGACTTCCCTTTATTAAAACGCATGTGAAATCAGCATTGAATGCCTATTTGAACCCACTCAGACGTAATCTACTACTAAGTAGGTAATCGTATGAGGTATTAGCTACCTTGGTGTAAGAGTTTTTAGGCCGCCCAAAGGGCCTCTGACAAGGCTTAACGATTGTTATTAATTTTAAAAAAAACCGGGACCAATGGTTTAACGTGCCATCTTCTACTATAACAATCTGTCACTGCGTTGAATGTTGTATCTTTTACGTCCTTACGTGAGTCAAAAGCGCAAAGCTGCCTCCTAAGCAACAGATGTATAAAGATTTTGATGAAATTCGCGCCCAAAAAGGACGTTCGAAATGACTTCCCAAGTGTCGGGCTAGATTAAATGGAAATTGGTAGAAAGTTTGAGCTTGAATGGCGATAAATACTGTCAACGCTTTAGCTGAAAGAGACCAAACTAAATATAACCCTTATAGCTTTTTTCCTAGAGTCTTAGGCAGTGATATAAAGTTGTTGAATGCGATTTACATTTCCAAACTAATAGAAAATATAACAATTTATAAGGTTAAAAAATTCGCTCGGGACAGGACTTGAAACCTCAACCTCAATCTTTATAAAGTTCCGACGGGTTAGTGCTTTAGAATATACAAAATTAAATACAAAATGTAAGTAACAGAAAAAAAAAATTGTCTTTATCTAAGCGCTATTTTTCAGTTTGGATTATTTTTTTGAATTAAGAATTGCTCATCAATAAAGTGTAAACAGACAAAGAGTACTTCCAACACTTCACAAAATTAATTTCGTGAGCTAGGGTTGACCGCGTATAATTGATTTGCGCTCAACGAAATAGTTGTCAGTGTTAGATACGATATTATTAAGGCGGTTACTCACCGCGAGTATGGTTGAGTAACTATGAGCATTCGCACATACATAGAAAGAATGAACAATGGCTTAGAGTTCATTTTCTTGCTCATGAACTGCCTGCAGACCATAAAATGAAGGAAGTTATAATATTTTGGCCACATCATGCGCAATGCAAAATATAGCTGTCTGCAACTAATCCTGCAGGGAAAAATACAGGGCCACCGAAGACCCTGACCGCCCAAAAAGATCATGGCTTCAAAATACTGGGCCACCAAAGACCCTGGCCGCCCAAAAAGATCACGGTCTCAAAATACAGGACCACCAAAGACCCTGACCGCCCAAAAAGATCACGGTCTCAAAATACAGGGCCACCAAAGACTCTGGCCGCCCAAAAAGATCACGGTCTCAAAATACAGGGCCACCAAAGACCCTGGCCGCCCAAAACTAACACGGTTTCAAAATACAGGGCCACCAAAGACCCTGGCCGTACAAAAAGATCACGGTCTCAAAATACAGGGCCACCAAAGACCCTGGCCGCCTAAAAAGATCACGGTCTCAAAATACAGGGCCACCAAAGACCCTGGCCGCCCAAAAAGATCACGGTCTCAAAATACAGGGCCACCAAATACCCTGGCCACCCAAAACTAACACGGTTTCAAAATACAGGGCCACCAAAGACCCTGGCCGTACAAAAAGATCACGGCTTCAAAATACAGGGCCACCAAAGACCCTGGCCGCCCAAAAAGATCACGGCTCCAAAATACAGGGCCACCAAAGACCCTGGCCGCCCAAAGAAATCACGGCTTCAAAATCTCGTATATAAGTTATAAGTAAGTGTGCAACCGCGACTGTGTCGTGTGTGTATGTACTGTATTTAAAGTTAAGTTAAATAAAGAATTTCGAAAAACAAAACAACCAAATGAAGAAGAATATTCGGTATATTGCACGCGAATCATCGCAGTGAGTGACATCATATTACTAACAAAAACACTGTCATATAATCTAGTTGTTAAGCACGTAGAACAACACATAAATTCTATACCGTTATTTGTTTGTTTACACCAGTCGATTCGTTTACAGAATCTCCAATTTCATAGATAATGTGACTCCTAACGACAAACATTTTGTCGACTTCAATTTCGTTCGAGTCTGTTTATTTGGCTGGCTGTTGTTTTGATAACAACATTAGATTTAATTCCCCTTTGTTTACAATAACTATGCAGTGGGAGCTTTGTAACGTGATAATTTAATAAAATAATAATATAAACAAGGAACAATCAATCGTCTAGGTACAGTATTTACTATCGGTTCACCCCGAACTATGAACTTGCGACCCCATAAATCAGCAACCCCTCGACTGATTTGGCTCATGTTCGAACTTAAAAATTCTATTTGCCTCATTTACCTACCAAATTTCATAACAATACGATCAAAATTACTCAAGTTATCTTCGAACGAAGGTTCATACATTCAAACATACAAACGCCGTATTCTTCAGGTAGATGCGGAAAACTTCTCTCTCGCTTCGCTCGTTCGTTTAATAAAAAGTTGTATTTTTTCCTTTTCTTTGAATAGTGTGAAAGAGTAACAATTATACTAAAACACCTTCGATCAAAAATAAAACTAGATACAACATAGAACTCTGAAATGTGTCTGGAAAAATAGATGCCCAAATTGCCTTTGGGAGCTTATTTGCTCGTAGTCCATGCAATTAAAGTAAAACTGTACACTAATGCAATAAGGTTGACATTCGAATATTAGACGTATGGTCGAAATGATGTTTCGTATTGTTCTATTGCTGATATCTTTTGTTTCTGTGGGGACAAGTTTTTATTGTGATTTTATACGTAATGCGGATTCTATGGGATTTAGTTCGGTGTAAAACACACACTCACACACATACACATTACAAAACCATTTCCGTTTTGTAGTTTTAGTGAAATACAAAATTTTCTGGGCTTACTTATATCATTTCGTAGCTTTCTCCTCGCATTGTCGCAGTACGCTCGTAGCACTACTACAACTTAGCACTCAGTCGTAGCACGTAGAAGTTTCGTAGACGGCTACTTTCAATATCTTTTTATCGATGCATTAAATGTATCATCTTATTCTATTAGTGTGAGTAAAGGTACCACTGGACATCTCATTACGTAGATGCAAAGCCCTTTATTTTTTTAAAGGAATCCTAATGTAATATAATATCTTTGCTCGATATTGTCACACACAACAATTTCTAATTATTTATATAAAGTAAAAAAAATAAACATTTTATGCATTTACAGTTACACACATTTAGTGGTAAAACCATTCGCTAGCCCAAAAAGTATTGAATACCTCCTCCTTTTTTTAAGTTCGGTCAAAATCAAAAAAATCTTGGAGCGTCTGAGTTTTAATATTGATGATATTACGAGGCAAAATTGTTCAAGTTTGTTCTCGAAAATCGCTAATCGAAATTGAGCACGCGTAGTGATTCAGAATAACTGCCCACTGGGGGTCTACTGACTAAGACGAAGCCGATTACCATTGGCGAAAATCTAAGTTAAATTTTTGAAAAATGTACTGCCACCCATTTTATTTTACTGCCACCCAGTTCATTTTTCATAAATCGAACTTCGATTATCGCCAATGGTAATCCGCTTCGTCTTAGCCGGTAGATCCCCAGATTTCTATCGCTCTCTCTCTCTGAGAAATAAGGCTTATGCCCAGGTAGTAGGATGTGTATGACTGTGTACAGTATTAGGCAAAATCATAATATGTATATTTTTATTAGTTCTTACGTAATCATCCTTCAGCCAAAAACCGATATTAATGGGAAGTGTGCTCTTAAGGCCCGCCCTTAGACAAAGATTAAGAATAGATATGACACTCGCGAACACCCAACAAGGACAGAATTGTCCTTTCCATCCAATTAATTACCGATCAGGTTTGAACATGAGCCAAATCGGTTGAGGGGTTGCCGAGATATGGGGTCGCGAGTTCAAAATAACGTAAAAAGCTATGATTTATGTCAAAGTTTGTATTTTTATAGCCATGGAGGAACTTCGATTCCTTGACACTTTTAAAAAGTGGGTAAATAAAACCACAATTGGGTACGCAAAGTTTTTTGTTCGAAAGTCCGTTATTGGCTTAAACTTATCTTTAGGTAGACAATATTGAGAAACTAATTTAAATATTTTTTATTTTGGTCCAGTAGTTTTGTTTTTATGCGCTAAAATGTTTTGTTCCTATGACCGCCAACAGTATGCAGACCGTCGCGTGAAGGTCATAAAACCGTATCGATGAAACGTTGTAAAATCCAATCTTCTGAACCAAAATAAAAAATATTGAAATTAGTTTCTCAATATTTACTAAAGATAAGAATAAGCCAATAACGGACTTTCGAACAAAAAACTTTGCGTACCGAATTTGACCAAAAAATGTGATGTCCGCTCCATTAAATAGTTCCTCCAAGGCCCGCCCGATGCACTAGCCACAATTAAGTTAGCAGTGGTTGCAAGCGCCCCCCACTCGAGTATTTCGGAAATTCCGATAATATTAGCAAACCCGGCACGATGAAGCACTTAGTACTTAAGGGTAGACGATAGCAAGGTGGCGGGAAATTCAAAATTTTCACAGACTTTTACATTTTGTAGCTAAACTGAACTATTTTTGTTCAGCGATTTTTCGTTCGCGAGAATAAAACCGTATTCTTTTCATTATTGTAAACAACAGACCAACAATAATTCAGCGGATTATGTGTTCTGGTCTACGAAGCAGTGGTAGTGCCCAAAAAACTTGTCGTAGACCAGAACACATAATCGGCTGAATTATTGTTGTTCTGTGGTTTACAATAATGAAAAGGATACGGTTTTATTCTCGCGAACGAAAAATCGCTGAACAAAAATAGCTCAATTTAGCTACAAAATCTGTGAAAATTTTGAATTTCCCGCCACACTACTATTTTCCAGCCTTAAGTTGTAGCAGTTTGGTTGATTATTGATCGAAACTGATGTTAGAGTTTTATTTTATAAATTAAAAATTCTAATTTTAGAGGATCAATCTACCAAATAGGAGTTGTACACAAAAACTTAAAAATACTATGGCGTTAACAGTGATTAAGCGCGCACTCTCTCTCTCTCTGAGAGAAGGCCTTTGCCCAGCTAGTGGGACATGTACAATTGTACAGAGAAAACATGTAAATGTAGTTTTTTTTAAAGGTGCATAATTTTATTTTGGATAAGTTACTTTTATTGATGTGTTATCTACCCTCACAAGAAGGACCATGTTTCACCCTGAAAGTATAAAATGTTCAGTAAGGTCCAGCCTTTTTGTCAAAAAGTTACGTAACTCAATATTGTAGCTCTCACAAAATGACTTAACAGTAATTAAATTAGACCCGCGCCTGAATTTTCAATTTTAAAACAAAAGACCATAGTAAATTTAAGATGAAGGGCCTTAAAAAGGTTGAATAGAGGGTTAAGGGTCTCATTTAGTTCAAATTCAAATAAGGGTACTGGGCAGTAAACTTTATTGATCTAGGATAGGGTTAAACTAAGTCCTCGCTTGGGTCCCTCTCAATTGCCAAGACTCCGTCCACACGGCAGCTTCTCGGAGAAAAAGGAAAAAAAAATACACTCTCGTGTAGAAAAAATCTCAAGCTATCATCAAAAGAAGCAAATAACATTTCTGAAGATAATTTTATGAGAATTCATGACGCTAATAACAAAAAACCGGCCATGTGCGAGTCGGACTCGCGCACTAAGAGCTCCGTAGCGCCATACAATAAACTAGTGGTTCACTCCGAAGTGTGAACTCGCGAATTACAACTTTTTGCTAACACCATTCGCGCAGGCGCGCGCGCATTGCCTATAAACTCCAACCCCATAATATATCGGCAACCCCTCGACCGATTTGGCTCATGTTCGAACCTAAAAATTCTTTTAATTTCATTTAACCACCTACCAAACGTTACGATCCGATCTTTACTAAAGTTATCGTTGAATGAACATCTAGACAAACAGTATATTTTATACATAGCGGTGGAATGTTTGCCAAGATGGTTTTAAGAAGATACTGCAAATACTGGACAAGACGAAATACTATAATACCTACATACATATTTCAGAAAATACCTAAATCATTAAAAAACATACATGTTTAACAGTCCTTGACTTGCCATTTAAAAAAAAATTGCCAACGCTCTTTCCACGCCAAACAGCCGTGTGAACGGTGTCTAAGGAACGCGTTTCTTCCGAAATTCATTTTGTTTCCTTGACGATTTATTCACTTTTTCCGTCTCTTCGAGGGTCTTGAGAGACAGACAGTTCCCTTTCAATTGGCAAAGAAAGTTGATGGGACAGACGGCTGTATTATTCTTACGTTTTCTGTGCGATTATTTTGTTGGAGTTATTTTCCGTGACTGTTTGTTGTAGCGTAGAAACGCTTTATTTTTTTTTTATTAATTTGGTTTGCAGTTTTTTTTTAAACAAACGGTTTATTTTCTTAATTTTTTCTGCTTTAACTGGCTGTAACCTTTTCTTCTGTTTAAAAAAAATACTTGAGGATTGGCATCCACAGCAGTTTTCAATGTGAGACGGTTACAAAATCTGAGTACATCTTTGAATACAAAAATATAAGAAAAAATAAAACTAACCTTTTTTTTATTTTAGGGGTAATTACAGTTGAATAAAAAGTCGGTTAAAAGAAAGGAAAAAAATGTCTTCTTCAAAACATCCTAACTTTTTTTACAGGGTGTAAAAAAAGTAACCTAGTGGTCAACAGGATGTCAAATCTGTAAAAAAAGGTTTAAAAAAAAACTACTTTTATTTTATAACCACAAAAAAAAAAAAAACATAACTTTTTTGTTTTTGGTATTAGCTCAAATTTTTAAATATGTTTGTGTGTGTAGGTGCATTTACATAGCTTTGAGTTGTTAAAACATTGTGAAATTCAATGAAAACAATATTTAAAAAATACTTTTCTCCCGCCAGAGTGTTCACATTTGATTAATTTAAAAATCAACGGAACGTCACAGAGCTAAACAAATATTTAGGTTGTGATCCCTATCACCGGGTGCTATTACCCTGTAAAAAGGGTTAGTTACTTTTGTAACACCTTGCATATTTAACCGGAATTGCATTTTCGTATCAAAGTGCACTAGGTACCTCAACGAATAATCTGATCCAGATTGAACTATCAGTGTCGTCACACATGAAAATAAAAAAAGGTGATAAAATATTCACCACCTATAACGCAATTTGCGGACAGTCCGAGTGGTGTGACGTCATAAAACACGATTTTTATTAGCATTCATCTCTTCACGCAAACATTTTCTGTATACAAACCGAAACTCAGCCAGCGCCCTTAGCGCACAAGAAATAAGGTTCAAAATACAACCGCACATGTTACATCACCACGTGGGACCACGTACATTAATGTCATTCAAATAAGGATTCATGACGTCATAAAGAGGAGATCCCAGTAGTGTAGTCAGCGATGAATCGATATTTTCTTCTGCATTTGTGAGGTATATTTTTCCATCACATATTATACAAGGTGTTACAAAAGATGCTAACTCTTTTTACAGGGTCATGGTACCTGATGATAGGGATCACAACCAAAATATTTTTTTAGCTCTATGACGTTCCGTTGATTTATAAATAATTAATGTAAGCGCTGTGACGGGAGAAAGATAAAGATAGAGATAAAATATTCTTTATTGTACACCAATATAAATACAGGCTAGGAAAAAAACTTAACTAAACAAGGTACAATTGGCGGCCTTATTGCTAACAGCAATTTCTTCCAGGCAACCACTGATGGAAAAAAGTGCTAGGGAATTGAGAGAAAAATAAAAATACTGTTTCCATAGAATTTCACTATGTTTTAACAGTCTGAAGCTATTAAAATACCGCTAAGCAAACAACCATTTTTTTTAATTGGAGCTAAGTCAAAAAACAAAAAAGGTTTGAAAATTTTACAATTTTGAGGTTATAAAAAAAAGTAGTGTTTTCCAACTTTTTTTTTGCAGATTTGTCAGTATGTTGACCATTAGGTTACACCCTGTAAAAAGAGTTAGTATCTTTTGTAACACGTTGTATATAGCGTTTATATCTCTTTACGTTTTTAATATAAAATATTATGCTCTGCTTACTAAAATTGGTTGTATGGTAGATAACTACCTTAGATTTCTGGTTGGATAATTTCACTAAGCAAATGCATTGTATTTTAAGTAACTTTATGATGTCACAAAAAATAACGTGACAGAATGATACCTACTTACCTAAGTATCAACCGGCTGTAAAAGACAAAATAGCTAAAATTTTGTCTGCAAAATTTCAGTTATTTAAAGTAAAATTGCAAAGTGCTTTCTTACGAACATGCAAGTAGATTTCATTGTATTTTGAAGCCTCGTGTAGGTTTGAAGATTTGACTGAAAATTTTTGATTTAATTATCGAAAGTAATAGGTATTTTAGGCAAACGAGCAACCCATTCGCAACTCAAAACGAAAACTTTTATCCATTTAGTTCGAATCCATCCAATAAGCCCAATAGACTGTGGAAAAAATACACTAACAAAACATGAAATACCAGTTCGTATAGTACGTAAGGTACTATTTTTTTATATTCTTATTATCATCATCATCAGCTCTGCTGTTGTCAGCCCTAATCATGAACGCGTTTTTCTATTTCGGTACATTTTGCGTCTTTGGCGCAAGCTTGGATCGTATCATGACAGTTGCGAAGAAGACCCTTTGCTTCCTATTGAACTGACAAACTGAGAAGAGAAAAGAGGACGTCCTAAAACTACTTGTTTTAGGACATCTTCTTTTCCGTGGTAGCCGAGCCTTCTAGGCATCCCTATTAAGCATTAAGGGCCATCCAATAACTCCTTACTTAGGTGTACTATAGGATAGATAGACTTTCGCCTAACCAAATGAATATAATTGACGTCGTGAACTCAGCCTCTCTCTGCCACTTCAGACAAATTGGTCTGCGGTCTGAGAAAGCACTTCAATTGGTATCGGCCGATCTTGACTATACATTTCTCTCTCTTTCCAATATTGTCACTGCATCAATAATTCTTCTTCTTCTTCGGCCCGTGATGAGTTATGTGTAGCTGGTGTTTAACAATTCTCCATGATTTTGAAGCCATAATGTTTTTCAGCGGCCAGGGTGTTCGGGCGGTCATGTGTTTTTCCTTGCAGGATTATCAATTAATCATAATCATTTATGAAATACTAGTTGTGCCCGCGACTTCGTATGCGTTTTTACACATTTGACATTTAATTTAAATTGGACTGTGGAGGAAAACTCAAAAGGAAGGTTTTTTTTTAACCCCCGACCAACAAAGAGGGGTGTCATAAGTTTGATAGCTTTGTGTGTGTGTCTGTTTATGTGTTTATGAGGGTGTGCCTGTCTGTGTGTCTGTCTGTGTGTGTGTGCCCTAATCTAAACAATACATTTATGATAAAATATGTTTTGTTTAGATTAGGTATCGCCCGTGTAAGATACCAGGAAGCTTAGCATAAGAATTGCCTGGGAAGTTGGGGGTTTATTATTATGTATCTCCCTCGACGTAGAGTGGGATAGATAAAGTTATAAGCCCATAGATAAGGTATTACCCATTCTCATGCTAAGCCAGCAAGCAAAGCATAAGGTTGGGTTAGAGCGTATCTACCGCAAATAACTCTGTCTATCCCCCTCTACGGCAAACAAAATATTTTTTTTAAATATCAAGTTGGGCTCAGTAGAGTAAATATTTTAAAAAAGGCACAAAAAAAATGTCAACCTCACGTGGGTTCAAACCCAGACCATTTCGACCGCGACGCAACAGTACTACATTTCTAACATCGATAAACTTTGTCCGACCTCCACCGAAAACCACTCACAATTCCCTCCAGCAAGCATCATAAGGCTGGGTTAGAGCGTATCTATGGCTCTGTCCATCCCGCTCTACAAATGCCGATTTTTCATTTACAATATGCGCCCCAAATGCCAAAAGTCGTAGCGTGCTATTATACAGAGTGTTAAAAGACCGCCAACAAAGCGGGAGACCACGTATACGTATAGTCCTCATCATAACGAACATTTTTGCCCAAGGAACTATGCCTGGGAAATCAACGGTTTCCGAGATAATAAAGTCGAACTTTAATTTTTTTTTTTTTTTACAAAAATGTGTTTAGTATCACGTTCTTAACATACTTTCTTAAGAAGCCATATCAAAATTATGGATATTTCTTACAAAAAATCAATGTTAATATTGCAACCCGCAATGTAGGTTTTCGAGAAAATGTGGTTCAAAGTCGGACTTTAAATTTTTTTTTTGCAGAAATATGTTCAGTATCACGTTCTAAACATACCTTCTCAAGAAGCCATATCCAAATTATGAATATTTCTTACAAAAAACGAAGTTAAAATTGCAACCCGCAATGTATTTTAAACATCGGATAGCCTAAGTTACTCCCAGAAACGTGAGTTACGACTATGTTAAGTTTGGTTGAAAACTATTGAGCGGTGTTCGCGTTTATCGTGTTCATACAGACAGACAGACAGACAGACAGACAGACAGACATAAACCGTTTTTTTTGCATTTTTGGATTCAGTATAGTTTACTTAGTAACCCTTGCTAGTTTTTTTCTAAAAATATTCAATGTACAGAATTGACTTCGCTAGAGTTTTATTATAAGTATAGATTTGTTTTGCGACTGGTGCGGCAAGACCTACCGCACATTGGTCCTGGCACTCGGTTTCGATCGTTTGCTGGATTTAGTGTGCCCTAGTGTGCTCTAAGCTGTCGATAAAAGGGCCACTATAATAAAAAGGTAGTTCTGGAGAGGGGGGTGGTGCGTCTAACAATTGCAGATGACGGGGAGATTTTATATACTATGGTATTTGGAGTCCAGCGTGAACAGTTGTGAAAACTAGTTTTAGTCTATTGAATATTAAATGATTCACCAAAAAAACACAATCACTCACAAAATACCATGATAAAGCGTTTATTTACCATTTATAGCTTGGTAAAGTCATTGCGGATCATAAGATTTAGGAAGGAAAAAGTACTTTCCGATAGTTAGTCTTCTGGTTATGTTGTCTTTTAAGGTGCTGGGCATAGTGAATTAGCCCGAGCGCAAAGAAAAATGCACAAAATCGATTCTTGTATCAAATACACTAAAAAAATCGAAAATTTTCACATATCAAACCCTAGAATTAGTTGAGACCTATCGAATACAGCCAGTTTCATGTTGATATCCATAACAGATTGCAAGATATTTTGCTTTAAAAAAAGTGCGCCGCCTATTTTTTTTCAAGCAAAATATCTTCAAAACGTTTATGAATGTCAACACAAAAATGGCTGTTTTAGATAGGTCTCACGGGCCCATTCACTATGCCCAGCGCCTTAAGGCGCTGTACATAGTGAATAGCCCGCGCGCCAAGAAAAATGCACAAAATCGAGTCCTGTATCAAATACACTAAAAAAATCGTAAATTGTCACATATCAAACCCTAGAATTAGGTGAGACCTATCTAAAACGCCAGTTTCGAGTTGACATTCATAAACGTTTTGAAGATATTTTTGATGAAAAAAAATAGGCGGCGCACTTTTTTTCAAACAAAATATCTTGCAATCTGTTATGGGTATCGACACAAAACTGGCTGTTTTAGATAGCTCTAACCTAATTCTAGGGTTTGATATGTGAACATTTTAGATTTTTTTAGTGTATTTGATACAGGAATCGTTTTTGTGCATTTTTTTTGCGCGCGGTTTAATTCACTATGCCCAGCGCCTTAAGCTATAATGGCTGTGGGCAGTATGTGGATGGATGTTTTGGATCAATATGGCACAACACAACGAGCGCTTCCATGTTGTTATTAATAGAACTTGAGCAGCCTATTACTGTGACACTTGAAAAGGTCCAACCTCATACCAATATACCTGCATGCCCATACTAAAAACACGTCGCAAGCTCTGTATCGAGTTGGGTCGACACCGCCCAATTGAATGCCAAGTAATTGCGGTGAGACAGATCGCGGTACTAGTGATATGGGTTTGATGCGCTGGGGTTAATGACACTGCACTTAGTTAAATATTTAACACCTGTGTAGGTACCGTTGAATTTCACATCTAATATTCATGTGACATCTTGATAGAGCTACCAGTGTTAAGATAATAAGGCCCGTCGCAGCCAACAAGATACTTTTTCGTCAATAAATAATACAAAGTTAAACAAAATTTTAAAAAATACCGACTTCACTGGTGACAATGTACACCCGAGTGATTTGCTGAGGAGTTCCGTTCTCCATCTCTGAAGTTCTTCATCAGATCTTTTTCATGACCATTTTCAAATGAAAGAAGTATATACCCTTTCAAAAAACAAAAAACATCAAAATCGGAATACGTAAAAAAAAGTTCTGAGGTAACAAACATTTAAAAAAAACTTGTCTTACGAAAATATGAGTATTAAAATGGAGTGAGCCTTGCTATGAGACTCTTGGATTTAGTAAGTATCAAAATATGTCGTCATGCGACGTCAATGGAAATCAGTGGGAAGACTAGCAGCCCAATGCAATGGTGAGACTACATCGTTGTGTTGACAGAAGGTCCATGGATGCAGATGGCGAGAGACCGTGAGACGTGGGAAAAAGGTCTATACAACACTGTGAACACAGGAGGATAGATAGCAGAACATACGTTTATCGGATAACTGTACATAGAAATATTATTACACAGCACGTCAGAGTGTTCACTTTCGCCCGTAACGTAACTGAGTAGAATCCTAGCGTGTAAGGGTCGACGTGCTGTTGTGTGTACTATCGAACGGGCGGCCACTCGTAAAACAGATTTTTCGAAGAATCGTTCATTAGAAACAGCGATGTACGTAAAAACATTTTTTTGAAGAATCGTGCATCGAACATGTGACATTCGAACCATACTCGAAGCCTCAAAATAGTGGGTCCGCTAGGATACCCCGTTGAGTCAAACCTCAAGTACGACAGGCAGGACTGATGACAACGGAAAGCTGGGGGTCTACCAGCTAAGACGAAGCCGATTACCATTGGAGAAAATCGAAGTTCGATTTATGAAAAATGAACTGGGTGGCAGAAAAATAAACTGGGTGGCCGTATATTTTTCAAAAATCGAACTTCGATTTTCGCCAATGGTAATCAGCTTTGTCTTAGCCGGTAGTCCCCCTGCTCTTTTCAGAGCAAAAACCAGAGTGAACTGGTTCAAACCAGACTAATTATAACTCGCGCTTCTTCGTATTTGCTGCGCTCATTATAACAATAACACTTCGTCAGTGTTCGTGCGCTCTTCGGTAACTTTCCGGCGGCAATCTCAGTCTGCTTATAGACGTACTTCGAATAGGGACTCTGCTTTAGACACTTTTACCTTCATTGACTTCTTTCTAAAGTACTAACCCAAATCATGTGCGACAAACGCTTCTGTGACAGTACGTGTAAGCAATAAGGCCGCCAATTGTACACACGACAGCACGTCAGACTGTACATTTTTGTTGTAAAGTCGCCCGTAACGAAACCGAGTAGAGTGCTAGCGTGTAAGGGTCGACGTGCTGTCGTGTGTACCTTGCTTTAGTTAAGTAACTTTTTCTTGTCTGTATAAGTTTCTTGGTGTTCAATAAAAAATATTTTATCTTTATCTTACGTTTGTGGGACAAACTGGTGTGCGAATAAACGCTTGTGCTAAATGGTGTCTCCCTACATGTTGCACTTCTTGTCGCACGTCTGTTTATCGCACTATACAAGGTGTTACAAAAGTACCTAACTCTTTTTACAGGGTAATAGCACCCGGTGATAGGGATCACAACCTAAATATTTTTTTTGCTCTATGACGTTCCGTTAATTTTTAAATTAATAAAATGTGAACGATGTGGCGGGAGAAAAGTATTTTTTAAATATTGTTTTCATAGACTTTCACAATGTTTTAACAACTCAAAGCTATGTAAATCCACCTACACGCACAAACATATTTTTAAATTTGAGCTAATAACAAAAACAAAAAAGTTATGAAAAATTTTCAATTTTGAGGTTATAAAACAATTTTTTTTTTCTACTTTTTTTTTCAGATTTGACAACCTGTTGACCAGTAGGTTACACCCTGTAAAAAGAGTTAGGTACTTTTGTAACACCTTGTATGTAGAGCGTCGCACTACAGTGCGTCGCACTACAGTGCGTCGCACAAGCGTTCATTCATAGGCCCCTGGGGCCTGAGTTTGTAACGCAATGGTACCAAAATGGCCTCCCAGTTGACGGCTTCAACTAAGTTTTATTAATGCTGTCGGTCCTTTTAATGTTTTTGCAGTACAGCAAACAAATTCATTCGCTGGTTGTAGGAGAAAAACGAGGATATCCCGGTTTTGTCCTTCTTCTGGGACGCCATCGACACGGCATTGCGTTACAGACTTAAGTTTGTCAAACAAGCGTACGATAACATACAATACCATATCTGCATTAATTTGATCTTATACCTCGAACTATTTACGCGAAATCATAGAGGCTTCCATACAAACAAAGATCAATACTGCAAGCCTTAAATTGCATTTAATTTGTGGACATCCACTTAGCCGCAAAAAGGTTTAAAATCAATCAATGCACGACCACAGAACAATGAGCCGCACACAACCACGAATTACTCTGTGGCCAGTCGTACGTGTTTGCTTTCTACTGCTGTGCAGTAGTTTAAGGTATCCTCTTCCGATTAAACATTGTAAATACCGAAATATTCGATTAAACATGTAAATACCGAAATATTTCACCCGCTCTATGGTGCGGGCGAAAATTTTTGCGCCTTGTACTCACGAGTACGTATTCCGAGGAATGTGTATATTTACACAATAATATTGCAGTTTGAATTTTAATTAATCCCGTTAAAGTATTTACGTAGAGCTCAAAGCCCTTATGGCCAGATCACACTCTCCTTCTTGCCTGCCCAAAACAAAAAAATAGTAGCCTCATGTGTAGGTAAGCGTGTGCAAAGTTGTGTAAATCACAGGCAAAACCGTGCAAATCGACGATTGAACATGCGCAAGCCGAGCTTTTGGGAAAGGCAAACCGATCTCAAGCAATGGAACTATAAACCACGAGTTTCGTCCACTGCGATGTCAACTTGGTATGTACAGAGTTTTCATAACAAATCACATTTATTTCAGGCAACATCTATAGCAAAATAGTGTTAGTAACAAAGGTGACCTAAGATGAAATGAGTCTCACAACTAGCGCCGACAATGAAAAAAAAAATCATATCTTTTTTTTGGATGCGTTATTAGCAAAAAACGCTCCTGCGATTTCTCAACGCGAGGCTTAACTATTATTAGGACCTATGATTTGGATTCCAGATCCTAGAACATAAGAATGCAATCGATTCTCGCCAAAACTGCCATTCGTAGGAAATCCAATCCTGGAATCCAAACCTTAGGTCTTAAAAATAGTTAGGCTTTGCGTTAAGAAATCGCAGGAGCGTTTTTTGCTAAAAACGCATCCAAAAAAAAAGATTTGTTTTTTTTTCATTGGCGGCGCTAGCTGTGAGACGTATTGCGTCTTAAGCTATGTTAGTACCAGCAATTGACACAAATTATGGTAGGTAGGCTTAGATGAAAACAAAAAAGGGAAGATACGGCACTCACCCATTACGCGTGGTCCTGCAAAACTGAGTCCATGGGCTCACTTTCATTCAGTCGCCGCCGGTTGGACACTGTTCTTGTCTCGCTCGGGCTTGTTGGTTTAGCGTATCGCTTATTCACCGAGTTAAAGCTGTGTGAGTTTATGTGCATGAGTGCGTTCGAGCCCATTTTTTCACGGCTGCTAGTAAGAATGTGCCGTATCTTCCCTTTTTTGTTTTCATCTAAGTAGGTAGGTAATTATGGTACATGCACAGTCAGTACAAGGCAGGTACTAACTTTGCTCAGTCCCAGCCAGCCCTACTTGCCGTCGACCTAACATGCATCTTGACCCAGTGACGCTGGATGGGAATGTCCATCCTATCTGCCAACCCCGGCAGGAGACTGCTGGAACTAGCCCACCCGTTTTGAAGTGTCAATAAAATTTGAAGAAGAGAAGTCCCGGTTATCTCTTCGAGCTTTTAGGTAGGTACTACCAAGCAAATACAGTGTCATTAACGCGAATGCATTACCAGGAAACAATTGTGAAAAGCCAACTTCACGAATGCTAACAATCGGGGTGGCAAGTTTGTGCAAAATATGTGGTGTTACACTTTTATCCCAAGACTGATAATGTGACATTATTAAAAGTAAGTGACATTATTATTGTACTTATATTTCGATGGTAATTAGCTTTTTGTCGCACTTAACCAAACATTTGATAAAAATGCAAAGTTGCTGCGATTGCTCAAACATGGTCAAATTTGATAAAACAATTTATGAATATGAAAATTTTATTTGCACTATTTTTTGCGCAGTCGGTTAGGATATCTAGTTTAGGATTAATCTTCTTCTTCCTTTCGTGTCTTTGGTTTTCTCCTTATTGGCTACGAGTTTTTGTAATAAACCCGTTAATTATACCTCTAGATTTCTTAAAAGGCCCATTCTGGGACGACATTTCAGAGTCAAACTTTTACATTTTACATATAGTTTTTATTTAAATATAATTTTGACAAAATTTTTAATAATATAAAACTAACTAATAATTTTATCTCTTATCTAGGTACTTAATATTTTCTTAGGTTTGCACGAGCACTATACATAATTTAAACACAATTAAAAATGTGTTAAATCCGTTAAAAATTGTGTTTAAATTATGTTATCTACTCTTCGATCAAGGATAAAACTAGATACAACATAGAACTCTGAAATGTGTCTGGAAAAATAGATGCCCAAATTACCCTTGGGAGCTTATTTGCTCGTAGTCCATGCAATTAAAGTAAAACTGTACACTAATGCAATAAGGTTGACATTCGAATATTAGACGTATGGTCGAAATGATGTTTCATATTGTTCTATTGCTGATATCTTTTGTTTCTGTGGGGACAAGTTTTTATTGTGATTTTATACGTAATGCGGATTCTATGGGATTTAGTTCGGTGTATCTACTTAAGGCGCTGTGCATAGTGAATTGCCCGCGCGCATCGAAAAATGCACAAAATCGATTCCTGTATCAAATATACTAAAAAAATCGAAAATGTTCACATATCAAACCCTAGAATTGGTTGAGACCTATCTAAAACAGCCAGTTTCGTGTTGACATTCATAAACGTTTTGAAGATATTTTGCTTGAAAAAAAATAGGCGGCGCACTTTTTTTCAACCAAAATATCTTGCAATCTGTTATGGATATCAACACAAAACTGGCTGTGTTCGAAAGGTCTCAACTAATTCTAGGGTTTGATATGTGAACATTTTCGATTTTTTTAGTATATTTGATACAGGAATCGATTTTGTGCATTTTTCTTTGCGCGCGGGCTAATTCACTATGCCCAGCGCCTTAACTGACGTGAATTCGGTATAAAAAAAAATTCGGATAAGTATCAAACTGCAAGATGCAAAGGTAAACACTTTCAAGTTCATACAAAATTTCATGTTACGGCTAAACGCGAGGTTTCCGGGCACACGTGTAAAGTTTCACAGCTACATTGTTTCTTGACAACTCCGTTCACGCTAACTCTGTTGAGCATGCATGACTGCATAATATTAAATTACTTGTTATTATTAAACACCATGTTGCGGGGTTAAGTAATTTTACCTTAACTTAAATGGATAAGTAGAACAATTAATTAGATGACTTAGAGGTAGGTCAGAGTTCAAGGCACTGTCGTCATAATTTTATCTGCCCATCTAGTCCATGAGTAAAGCCCACTGCTGGGCATAGGCTCCTCATTTTTACGCCAACCCCCTGGGTCGAATGCCTATCTCGTCCATTGTACTCCCGCTGTCTTAACAATAATATCATCGATCCATGGAGCCTTAGGTCTACCTACTGACCGTCGACCCATCAGTTGGTAGTGTGCAGAGATGGGCACTGGCAGTGGGCACATACCCTTAACCCTTAATCGGCCAGAGGACATACAGGTCCCACTTTAAATTGAACTCTATTGCTTCGGAATAGAGTCCAAAACCAATGAAAATTAAGCAACCGAAAATGGGATAACTGGATATACCTAGCTATACCCTTACCTAGCTATCGGGTTCAGCATTACGAGCTGAACACGATGGCATTGTCAGTTAAAATTGTGTAAAAATGGACTTGAGGACTTTTAGAATTCGGCCCTTCATTTATATTATTAAAAAATGTATGGTTATTTGTTTTTTTTTTTCTTAAAATTCTAACAAAACTTAGGTTTTTCACACCCTTTAACCGCATTGTTTGTGTGGGTGTTCCACATTCCTCCTTAACGTCTAGATAAACTTACGTAGATCGAGTTAGCCTAGCTAGTGTTAGAATACTCTTATTTTATTGTGTTTATAAAATACTATTGCTCGCAAACAACTTGGTAGTAAAATTCGGTTGGTAGCGTGTGATTCGCATGCAACCCGTGTTCCGGCGGCGGGTGCGCGCTGCGGTAGCAAGCAAGTGTACCGGAGCCTATTACAGAGTAGGATAGGTTGTGGTTCAGAAAAGAGGAGCCCTTGGCCGAGCTAGTACTGTGTTCACTAGGCAAAAAAGCAATGAGGACTACAGTTTTAGTGATCAGTAGTTGGCGCCACTGTCGTGTAAAGTCATGAGTTATTTTTAAGTTTGAACATGAGCCAAATCGGTCGAGGGGTTGCCGAGAAATGTGGATGTAAAGTTTATTACATTACAGGTTATTATGCAAAAAAACGATTTATCAAATCATCCTACGACATAATATGCAATGCGCGCGCGCCTGCGCGGACGGTGTTAGCAAAAAGTTACACTCGCGTGTTCATAGTTCGGGACGAACCACTACAGGGTACACTCTAAGTCGATAGCGGAACTTTAAGTAGGCTGTCTACTGATCACTACGAGCAACTTGTACTAGGTGGCGAAAAAAATGGAGCGAAAAAAATACCAGCTGTTCCATACAAAAGGTCGACTCAGTACTGTGCCAAATGTATGAAACAGCAGATATTTTTTTCGCTCTATTTTTTTCGCCACCTAGTATAAGTTGTTTATAGTGATCAGTAGACAGCCTGCTTAAAGTTTCGCTATCGACTTAGAGTGCACCCTGTAGTAATTACTAGCGATGACTCAGTCAATGGTTGCTCAAAATCCGTGCGCTTTTGAGAATCGCATCATATCCGCGCACCACCCGACGCATCCAGGGAAAATATAATTTTCTCCGGTCGAACCGCATTCTGTGTCATACATAAATATCCTCGCGTACTCTGTGAATGCAGAAATTGTTACCGACTTCTCGTGTGTGCATGATTGGAGTTCAAATATGCCCTCCAGGGGCCTTAGCCTGTAACGCAATAGCGTGTCGATGGCGTCCCAGCAGAAGGTCAAAACTGGGGCCTTAGCCTGTAACACAATGGCGTATCAATGGCGTCCTAGGTAGAAGGACAAAACCGGGATTTTGTCGTGGTTCTCCTACAACCAGCGAACTAATCCTCTAGGATTAGACTCATAATATTCTTAGCTGTACTACAATAACATTAAAAGGACCTACACTGGACCGACAGCGTTAATAAATCGTAATTAAAACCGTCAACCGGAAGCCCATTTTGTCACCATTGTGTTACAGGCTAAGGGCCCTGGGGTTTCCTCGTTTTTCTCCAACAACCAGAGAACTAATCTTCTAGAATTTGAATCAGAATATTCTTTGCTGTGCTACAAAAACATTAAAAGGAACGACAGTATTAATAAATCGTAATTGAAGCCGTCAACTGGGAGCCCATTTTGGCACCATTGCGTTACAGGCTAAGGCCCCTGCGCGAGTTACGACTGTGATCTACATGACAGAGAAATCAAAGAAGCTCTCTTTCATATAAGTCGAAACAATAACTTTGTATGAGTTCGCTCAGGACAGGATTTGAACCCGCAATCGTGAAATTGGCATCTATAGTTTGGCTTAGTAGCTCAAATGGCTAGAGCACCGGGTGCTACACTTGACGCTATTGCGTTCATATTGACGGAGTTTTATTTTATTTCTCTTTGAAATCGCATAGTCATGCTTTGATTTTATATACTTTGTAATGTGTATTCAAAGATAAGGCTATTCTAAACAATAAAAAAATTAAATGAGACTTAATTCGTGAAATATAGAAAATTTTGAATTGCCCCATATTGGCGTCAAGGGTAGAGGAGCTGCACGGTTTAAATGAGGTTGCAGGTTCAATTCTGAGCATTTTTTTTGCCATAATTACCTATAATAAGGTGGCGGGATAAGAAAAAGGCCTGCAGTGTGTGTGCATGATGAAATCATACAATTGTTCACAAAGTAACCTGTGAATATAGAACTTATAGCTACTTTACTGATTACAAAAACTACGCATATCGATTGAAAATCATCAATTATTCAAAGCTATTTATTTTAAGTAAACTACTTATATTTTGGCCACGGCCATGATTCATACCAAATACATGACAGCAGTGTATAAGTCCCAAAAACTACACGCTTCACTTATGTTTATCATAACATCAATACCCCAAACCGTGGTGTCGACGAAGAAAGTAATCTCTTGCGATAGTAACATTTTGCGATCACTACTATCGCAACCCGTTAGTAAGTCAGTCGGAAAGAGTTTATAAAAGGTCTGTTCGGTTCTTGCCCCCTTTCTGCTTTTGCCCCCTTAGTGTGATTCCTATAGTATTTGTAGATATTTGCCCCCTTTTTTAAGAACCCTACTTTTTATTGGACCTTCGCCTACTTTCTGAGTTTGCCCCCTATTTTGACTAATCGACCTTTCATTCCAGGTGGGGCAGGTAATCGTATGAGTTTGTTGCCACCCCTGGTGTCAGAGTTTTTAGACCGCCCAAAGGGCCTCTGACAATTCTGACATCGACAACAACCGGGACCAACAGTTTAACGTGACAATAAAACAGGTACCTAAGCTCTTGCGATAGTATCAAATTGCCCGTTAGGAGTTTTAGGAACTCATGTTACCTATTTGAAAAGTCAGATTTTGCAAATTAAAAGACTCATCTACGGTGTTTCAAAAAGGTAATATCATACTGAACGGGGTCCGTTAACTCATCAACACTGGTAACTTTTAAATCTCAAAAAAACTATCAGCTGCTCCATACGTAGATATCCTCCTATTCAGTAGATATCGAAACAATCTGGAGCAAAAGAACGAGGAGAGCCGACCCGAAATAATGGATTAGAGACAAAGTAGATATAGAAAAAAATAGAACTAAAACCCGACTACTAAAAGGCTTAAAACAAGACCTGCTTATCGTTAAAATTGACTCATAGATAAATTAATCGTAGTCGGAGGCCATCGGTTTATCAAATGCGAATGTGGTGTCCTCCGACTACGATTAATTTATCTATGAGTCAATTTTAATGATAAGCAGGTCTTGTTTTAAGCCTTTTAGTAGTCGGGTTTTAGTTTTTAACTTCTATTTTTTTTTGAGCTTTTTAGTAAGTCATTTTGGATGATCACCTAGAATAGAACCAAGAAGGGCAAAAAAACACATTTTGGAATTTTTTGTTCTATTTGTTATGTTGACGCTAAATGTGTTATACATTTTTTTAAAAGGTCTTTTAAAGCCCTTTCAGTTGATACCCATGACGATGGTATCCGACAATTTTTATTTTTAGGTCCACCACTTTAGGGCGCAGCACGGCCGCCGTGCTGCGCCCTAAAGTGGTGGACCTAAAAATAAAAATTATCGGATACCATCGTCATGGGCGCAGCACAGCCGCCATCTTGGTTTTTTACAAAATAAAACTATCCTATGTTACTTGGGTGATTAAGACGAATCCAACGACACCTCAGTTGTTGAAATCGGCTGAGTAGTTTAGGCTCTGCGAGGGAACAGATGAACACACAAACATACATACCCACATACATACATACATACATACGCTGCTAAAATCATAACCCTCCTTTTTGCTTCGCGTAGTCGGGTAAAGAGCTAACCATCACAAATTCTGTGCAAGTAGCGACTTGTTCAAGTGATCATGACCGGAAGAGGCGTGCTGGTAGAAAAGAAAGTCGTGGCTCTAAGCGTCGAACGTCTTTTTCGCTTAGCAAGGAACGGAAAAGAATATGAAGAGGCGGCCAACCTCCATTAGTGGAGAGGCATGCTAAGAAGAACAATGTGTATATATATTTATCACCTTTAGGGTGGTATTCTAGAGCGCTACTCAAACTCAGTTTAAACAGAGTTCAGACTGTCTATAAAGCAGTGCATGTTTTGATATGAAGGGAGGGATATTCAAATCAAAACATGCACTGTTTTATCGACAGTCGACACTACTAAACTCTACTTAAACTGAGTTTAATCAGAGTTCAAGAAGCTTTCTAGTTTGAACTGAGTTTAAACAGAGTTTAAGTAGCGTTCTAGTTTGAACTGAGTTTAAGTTGCGTTCTAGAATACCACCCTTAGTATCGTACAAGGCTAGGAGTTGGTACCTAGGCTGATAGAGCTTCGCAGAGTCTGCTCAAACATTTAAACTTTTTTAAGTTAAAAAAAAGAACGCGACCGGCAAAAAATTTTTTTTTTCTCAGACCCAGCGAAGCCTACTTTATCGGCTTACCAACTTCCAGCCTTGTACGATAAAATAAGTCGAATGGTCACCAGCTCTCCAGCTAGGAAGGAATCCTCCATTTCTTTCCCTCGTCGCGCCAAAGACCGTCAGAAGACTCGTTCCCGAAATTCCTTCAGGAAAGGTAAATATTATGATGATCGGGGTCGGGCGGTATGTGAAATCGAGCGCAGGGAGGGTGAATAAATCAACATTAATTCGGGCGACGCCCCGTGCGGGCCAGGCTTTAGTGGGCGAACGAGCGGATCCTTAGTTTTAAACGGCTTTTTGGTATTTATCGTACGGTCGACCACAGTCTCAAATACCCCATGGCAGCTCTTACCATGCGCTTCACGCATGCATGCATCCATCATGCGCTGCATAATCGAAAAAAAAGGGGTAACCTAGCGTGTGGCCGACTTTACGTTGGCGGATATCATTGTGAGAAAACCTAAGCAGCGTCCGAGTGTAGTAGTAGTAGTAAGTAGTAAAAGCATTTATTTGTTACCACAGTCACACATACATAATACATACAATCTTTAGATAAAACACAAATACACGAAAGAAAAATTTTGGTAGGTAGGAACAATATTATAAATATGTGTGCTGCAGTATCGCAAAAAGGCCATAGCTCAGCGTACAATATTTGCTACAGCCAGACAGGCAGAGGCAAATCGCTGATTTTCAGCTATAGCCTTGAGGTGTGGGCGCGATCACGGTGCCCCGTAGCTAACGTGCCAGGAAATGTGAAATTAACAAAACAAAAACAAAAATTCTAAATTACTTAATACTAAATTAAAAATACCTGAGTGAGATACTTAGAAATAAACTATTATACCCCTACTATCATCAATAAAATATAATAAAAAAACACCATAACAATATTGCAACGAGCTTAATAAACACAATTTCAGATTTTAATTAATTAGGCGGTTATGTAGCAAGACTAGTAGGTAATCCTATACTATACTAATAGAACATAGAAAATAGAAAATTGTTGGCCGAAATCCTTATACCCCTATTACAAATCGAGTCGCCAAAAGGATCTATACTTTATCCGCCAAGAGCAGTTACATCAGTCTTGAGCTTTTTGTTTTTCAAGAAGAAAGAGTTTAAGTTTTTTCTTAAATAAATCTTTAGATTTTAAATGTCTCAGAGGTGGAGGTATATTATTCCAACATTTTGTTGCACTATAGCGGAAACCGAGTGGTCGTGAACTTTGAACTCATTTCGTAAGTGGTGGTGCTATTGATCTGGATTCGCCTGCTAAGTCTCATGTAGTCGGCTTTTTTTTTTTAATGAACAGATTTTTCTTTTTAGTTAAATTTGAGACCCACATACTGTCGGTTTACCATGTTTTTATTCGTTTGGCAGCTCTATAGGTTTTTTGGTGATGTCATAATTTATCCTGACACTTGCAGCGGCAAGACCAATCCAACGACCCCTTTTTTTTCAAATCGGTCCAAGCGTTTAGGCTGTAGGTGGGAACTTAGGAACGGATATACATTCAAACATACATGACGGTGAAAAACATAACCCTCCTTTGGACAGTCCAGTAATCACTTCATCAGTATGTAAAAATTTCACTCAACCTCCGAGCGTCAAAACACACGAAAATAGCCCTTATTGAAATGAACAATCTATTTTTTGACATATAAAAACAGTCTGTTTTACGGTGGATATTTTAGATAATACAGAGGCTGTCCTACGGTCGCCCTATTGTTAAATCGATAATTATTCCTATGTTGTATTGTAATATTGTTGTAGGTTCTTGATGAGGTCGTAGAAATTAATTTAGTTCTTTCGCCGACCCGCATTGAGCACGCGTGGTGATTAAGCTCGAACTCTCTCTCTCGCTCGCCTTTGCCCAGCTAGTGGGACATGTACATGCAATTGTACAGGCTACATCTTACTTTTTTTACTTACTTTCTAGGCGACTTGATATGCGGCTGGAAGGCTTCAGATAACAACAATGTTGTCAGTCACTACCTTGACGTTGACAAAGAAAGAATTATGAAGATTAGAAAGTATGGAAGTAAGTATGGTAAGACTCTGGTCACTCTCACGTACATTGTCAGGAGGTAAGTGCGAAAACTTCTAAGCCGTAATGCGCTCGCAGAATAATTTGCATGTAGCACAATAATTCAATGAAACAGAAACAATATGATTTGGTAGTTGCTTTAGTGCTCAACACACACTATGACCTCAGGCTAACCTCTCAGGCGTAAAGCCTGAGCTTTGTTCGGCTGAGAACTAAGCGCGGTGCAGCGTGCCTTATTTGACTCTCGCGAGACAGGAGTGTAATGCTGTACCCGCTTCATTTGTTACTAAGGGCGAGATTGCCATAAATCGTTGACTTTCACGACTGAGAAAACATAGTAAAACAAACTGGCCACAAAGTGTTGTCATTATAAATACCGCCAATTAAACGCTAAATTTAACTGAAAAACTAAACGTAGTTTAAGGAGCAATAGTAGGCACAACTTGCGCGGCCAATGAAAAAAAATCATATCTTCTTTTTGGATGCGTTTTATGCTAAAACTCTCCTAAAAAACTAAAACTCTCCTTTTGCTGCAAAATTGGATTCCAGATCCTAGAACCTGCGAATGCAATCAGTTATCGCCATAAGTTCTAAGATCTGGAATCCAAACCTTAGGTCCTAAAAATAGTTAATAGCCTCGCGTTAAGATTTTTCAGAAGAGTTTTTAGCAAAAAACGCATCAAAAAACAATATAATACTTATTATGATTTTTTTTTCATTGGCGGCGCTAGTTGTGAGTCCTGTCTACTGGACCTTAACTGTTTAACTGAAAGGTAAGTACATAATGTAAGTACCTACATATTCTGCAGAAGCAGGCCACTTATAATAATACAGAATGTCAGAATCTATCGAGCAATTATCGAGCAATACGCAAGAGCGTAGGTATAATATTTTTAAGCAAAGCTCATTATAAAACCCGTAACCTATTCAGCAAAGTCAAACAACAGAGAAATTGTCAAATTAACTTTGCCCTTCCATTGTTGAGGGACCAAATTAGACATTTATTCTGGCACTCAACTATTTTATAAAGGTCCAATTTCAGTCCCTCTTGACACCAAACAAAGGCAGCAGAAGTCTTTCTTAGCATTGTTTGAGTTTATTTGTACGCCAACTACACTTATATTAAAACTTGAGTATAGGGGTACCTAGATCTTTTACAGATTAACAGCCTTTTCTCACACAGTTTTAATTTGATGAATGAGCCAACAGCCATGTCTGAACAATTAAGCTATCAACAAGCTTTTTCTGGAACGCAGATCATTGAACAATTTTGTTTTCTTCTGTAAACAGTCGTATGATTTTTTTTTTTCAAACTAAAGCTGGTATACTTTACAACGTGTGCAAGTCCTGTCCCAAGCGAATTTTTTCAACTATCGCTAGTTAGAAACTTCTACCTCGTATCTATCAAACACTACAGTGTCACCTTAAAACTCAAGTAACGTTTTATAAAGTGTTAATTTTCAGTTAGGGTTAATGTTTTATGTGTTCTGTCTAGCCAAGGAAAATTAAGTGTCGCCTGGCGGTGTCTGGGGTCTGAGTTTTATCAAGTTACGCGATTTCTTAAAAGTTACGTTCCCCTAAGAGGACATAAGCACCGAACGTGGTTTTTAGTTGCTGGGAGAATGGTGAGCGGTAGGTAAGATATGATAAAGGTCGCGTCATGTAAAATGCGCATTAGGCGATTTTTCGGTCTAAACACCGTGCTATTTTTGTGGTTTTAAAGCCGAAGGTATTTTGTTGCACTGGTGATTCTGAGCCAAATTCCAAAATTATACTCCAAAATGAACGAAAAAAAATAATTCCCAATATGTCTATCGCCAATCGACACCATTTGTATGATTGAATGACTTTTGGGTATTTATTACAGTTTTTTTTTCTGTAAATCACCCCTGAGTCGGGTGTCTCTTTATTTTTATACCTTGCATAACTCTTATTCTAGCCATTTCTGTGGAGCGACACCCTTCCTAGAAATAAGCGTGGGTAATCCCCTTCAGAAACTTCACAATTCCCAAAATTTCCCCTACACGGTGATTAAAACATAGCACGTGACTCCAATTTGGAAACAAATGAATTTCGTGAGTCACTCCGAAACCACAGTAGAGGCAGTAGTTTGTCTCCATAGAAACGGCCAAACGCGTTTTGTATCTACGCAACTCGAGCCTGGGTACGTCGTGCAATGCAGGTAGGCTACATTTGTATGGACGGCCGTAAGTATAACCCGCGTTTTGCCGAGTAGGTATACCTTTAACGTATAAGGTAGTGGACACCGCTAGTGTCAGAGTTTTTAGGCCGCCAAAGTGGCCTATAACATGGCTTAAAGATTGTTATTTATCAACAACAACCGGGACCGGTTTTAACGTGCCTTCCGAAGCACGGAAGCGCTCATTATGATATGGTCGGTCACTCATAGACTGACCGCGCCCGATGTCAGCCCCGGATCTAGGGGGGGGGCAAACCGGGGCACCCGCCTCGGGTGGCAGTTTCAGGGACCCTAAAATTATGAAAAATCATGGCCGTCTAGATGTCTGTTTTATCAATATAGCGCGATCTCGCCCGTAAAACTTCGAGAAACTATCGAGCAATATCACGAAAAATTAAAACCATTCACGAAAAATGTTTTTTTTTTTTTTATTGATCTCAAACGCTGGAGAGAGGGGGCGCCACTATCACGTCTCTGCCCCGGTTCAAAAAAATCGTAGATCCGGGGCTGCCCGATGTTGCTTAACTTTGATGGCTATGTTCTAGGCCTTGAGACTAGTTGAGACCTACTGCTCCTTCCCTATGTTGTGCCAGACGCAAGTCTTGTTAAATATTATGCCTCGGAGCAGACTGCTTTATTACTTTGCTGATAGCTCTTTATTTGAAGAACTTACTTGCCTATTTTATTTAACTACGTACTTGTACTTCGAAACTATGTACAAGTAATCGTGTACGGTCGGCCACAATCTCAGATACCCCATGGCAGCTCTTACCGCGCGCGGCATAAGGGCGCCAATCGAACAAAAAGGGGTATCTGAGACTGTGGCCGACTGTACGTCAGTGTAGGCACCTAGCATAGAATTTACATACTTGAGACATCTCCTGAGAAACGCAAGCCGATTTAACAGTTCCTTCTATCAGAGTTACGTACTTAAATTCCTTGTGTAGAAAAATACTTCGTGTCCCGGTTCTTGAATGGGCACGCCTATAAGCGCCATCTATGAAGTGCATTGAGTTTTTGCTTTGAAAACGGGCCATTGTTTACACTTTACCTCAATGTAAAACAGCCATCAGTTGATTTCAGAGTCTCCCTTTGTAGTTGGAGAGCTGGTGACCAATCGAGATATTTTTTCGTACAAGGCTGGGAGTTGGTAGGCTGATAGAGTAGACTTCGCTGAGTCTGGGAAAAATATTTTTTTGGTCCGGTCGCGGTTGAAAGTTAGATTTTTTCGACTTTGAAAGTTTAAATGTATGAGTTGAGTCATTTCATTTTTGTTTACAAGGCTGGAAGTTATTAGGCTGCCTTTTTAGTCTCCTCTGATCACGAAATCACTATTTATTACTAGCCGAACGCGGTAGAAATATTGTTTTTTATAACCTAGAAAGTGTTAATTTTTGGGTTATAAAATTAAAACTTTCAACCACGCTCGGCCAAAAAAACAAATATTTTCTTGTTCAATGGAGTCTCAACAACTAACCTAGAAGTTTCTAGCCTTGTATGACAAAAAAAATATACTGAACCCAAACATTTAAACTTTCAAACTCGAAAAAATCTAACTTTCAACCGCGACCGCGCCAAAAAAATATTTTTCCCAGACTCAGCGAAGTCTACTCTATCAGCCTACCAACTCCTAGCCTTGTACGAAAAAATATCTCGATTGGTCACCAGCTCTCTAACTATTGTTGCTGGTAGGTACTTGCTTGACTGAAGTTGGTACCAAATTCACATTTTACTTACTTACAGGTACTTACTGTACTTTGTATTTTCTTGCGCTAATCTTGGCAGCAAATACACACAAACAAACTTGCAAAGGTGCAAAGCTCGCGCCTCGAAAAAGGCCTTGAGGAGAGACAAAACCCGTGCATAACTTGAGAAGTCCAATTTAGAACAAATGTAAAGGTCCCATCCTGAAATCGATGGGGGCGAGCAAATTTAAATTCAAGACCGTGAGGTGGCAGGTATTCTGGCACGACTTTAAACGATACAAAAAGTATACAACGTGTTACAAAAGGTCCTTACTCTTTTTCCTAGCAGTTTTTGGTCGCAACATCGAACACCGTATACGCAGGTAATCTGGGGGCACGGCAGTGCCCCCGCCAGGTCGAGCGCGAAGCAAACACTGCCGTACCATCCTTTACTGGAACCATTTCGCCGCATTTTCAGGCCCCTATTTGAGAACCTCTGGATAAGACCAGAACGCAGAAATTTTCGTCATCTAGTAAGCTATAATCACATACTTAAAATCCAAAATTTCAAGTCTGTAAGTCATTTAGTTCCGAAGTTAAGCGAAAGCAAAGTTTCGCATTTATGACACACACTCACTCATGATCATCATAATAGAACTAGTACTTCCCATAAACTCAGAGAGCTGAAATTTGGTACAGAGTTAGGGTTTAATGGCCACATAAAGGGAAAATTATAAAAACTAGGATAATCGAAGATCTGGAGCACCTGGTGACCCTGATTAGAAAACACAAGAGCCCTAATAGAACTAGTACTTCCCATAAACTCAGAGAGCTGAAATTTGGTACATAGTTAGGGTTTAATTGCCACATAAAGGGAAAACTATAAAAACTAGGATAATCGAAGATCTGGAGTACCTGGTGACCCTGATTAGAAAACACAAGAGCCCTAATAGAACTAGTACTTCCCATAAACTCAGAGAGCTGAAATTTGGTACAGACTTAGGGTTTAATGGCCATATAAAGGGAAAACTATAAAAACTAGGATAATCAAAGATCTGGAGTACCTGGTGACCCTGATTATAAAACACAAGAGCCCAACCAAACTATTATAGATCGACATATACCGCCCTTACAAAAAATATTCAACTTGGTGGGCCGCTTCATTTGATGTCAAAAATCGAAGGTCTGAAGTATCTGATGAAGAACCCTCAGCTGCCCGGGAAGCACAACTTCAAGATAAACGTTTTATCCCACTATCGGTTAGCGGCATCTCGCTTTACGCGGTGAAATAAAGCAAGATGGCGATAGCCGATAATGGGATAAAACTTTTATCGTGACATTGTGCTCCCCTAGCTGGTCTCAGCTGTATTATGGTAATGCCCCCTTCTACTATTGGTACATAAAAATATCGACTGTCATTGCAGAAATCCAGCGTAGTGGGACACATCTTCTAATTTAATCTAGCCTATAGCGTCCTACTGCTTGGCGAATGCCTCCCCTTCTGCTTTTAATACGCATATAAATAAAATTAAAGGAAATCTCTGGATAAGACTAGACTGGCTTTTATACTTATGCTTACAATTTAACAAAAACAAATAGTCGAACGATTAACTTTATTCTACTCGAACATTACTCAAATTAAAAAACGGTTTCAAATAAGAAAATCTAATGAAATAAATCAATATGCCCACGTTTCTACAAAAAGAAGTGAAATCCCACCAAAAACATTCTGTAAAAACTAGCCAGGTCTCGATGGAGCTGCTTGTTTATCTCTAAAAAGTTATGAAATCTAGACAAGGTCGTGCCAAGTCTAAGGTTCCTTACTGCGATTTCTTTATTATTATAGTTAATGTTGTATGACTTGGCCGTTGAAGGGTATACAAGGGTACAAAACCAGGTGCTCCATGACACCATTACACCAATCTGACCCAGGTTGGCCAAAACCGCTTGTGTACCCTTCAACGGCCAAGTCACACAACATTAACTATAATAATAAAGAAATCGCAGTAAGGAACCTTAGACTTGGCACGACCTTGTCTAGATTTCATAACTTTTTAGAGATAAACAAGCAGCTCCATCGAGACCTGGCTAGTTTTTACAGAATGTTTTTGGTGGGATAAATGTTTCTATCTCTCTAGACCATAAATGTAGGTCCCCAAAATCGCTACCACAAGGATTGCAATTTCTACATATAAGACGCAATAGGACGCACAACTAGCGCCGCCAATGAAAAAAAAAATCATTTCTTCTTTTTGGATTCGGTTTTTTACTAAAAACGCTCTTGCGATTTCTCAACGCGAGGCTTAAGTGTCTATTTTTAGGACCAATGGTTTGGATTCCAAATCCTAGAACTTAAGAATGCAATCGATTCTCGCCAAAAGTGGCCACTTTTAGTAAAAAACCTTCGATCAAGGATAAAACTAGATAGTACATAGAACTCTGAAATGTGTCCGGAAAAATATATGCCCAAATTGCCTATGGGAGCTTATTTGCTCGTAGTCTATGCAATTGAAGTAAAACTGTACAGTACACTAATGCAGTAAGGTTGACATTCGAATATTAGACGTATGGTCGAAATGATGTTTCGTGTTGTTCTATTGCTGATATCATTTGTTTCTGTGGGGACAAGTTTTTATTGAGATTTTGTACGTAATGCGGATTCTATGGGATTTAGTTCGGTGTAAAAAACGCATCCAAAAAAAAGATCATAATGATTTTTTTTCATTGGCGGCGCTAATTGTGCGTCCTTTTGTGCCTTTAATCTCCTCTCTCTCGTCTCAACCCCTCTTTATTTCAATCTTATTAAATTTCACTACCTCTCGATACTCTCGATCTCACGGAACGTATCGAGCAGTTGCTAAGGAACCAGAGTAGCAGCGCAACCGTGGCTATTAGGCGGAGGGGCGACCCGGGAATCTCCGGAAGGATTAAAAGCGCGTGCCAACTGCCACTGTAAATTTATTAAACCTGTCTCGAGAATCGCGAGCGAAATTCCAAGGGAAAGGCCCGTTTAGGTGCTGCATAGGATTTAGTAAATAGCCAAGTACTTAATCCGAGGGTTTCCTCACGATATTTTACTTCACAATAGTGAAAAACTGATTTTCACTGGATACGAATAGCGAATAGCGACCTAGAGGAAGATGCCCGATACGTTGGACCGACCAAGTCCGCTTCATACGCAACACCACAGTTTACGATGCCATAATACACCTAGCCGCAGATAGGAACAACTGGCGATGACGCATCGTACGAAAAAGATCCGATCGAATGACCACGACCCTCAGTGATGAGGATACCAATGTAAGGAGGAGAGAAACATGGTCTAGACGTGGTTACTTCACCCCTGGATGATAAATCATCGTATATCCTAAAAACTCATCTCAACTGCATATGCGTGTGTTAGAAGATGAGATACCGAGCATCAGCAGGAGAGCTATTTCAAGAGTATAAGGGAGGCTGTCAGGACGTTAATACTAATTTACTAGATATTGTAGGTCTAACGTGGGACATTCTAGGTAGCAAAGGAATAAAACACAAATGTTTGTGCCACATTTCTTAATGGTATTTATTTAGCAATGGGCAGCACTGAATCTACGTTGCTTCTAACATACACAGACCGGGAAAGAAGACAACAAGAAAACCCGTCCGGACATTTCTTTCTTTTGATCTTTAGAGGCAGTTACAATAATAATTAGGTAATAAAATATAGTACTTGAATTTTGATATCAGGTGGAATATACAAGAAACAAGAAAATATACTTTGCTTTAGATAATTCTTTAAATAAAGATTCTTAGATTTAAGTAACAAGTGAAAATTACAACAAAACAACAAAGAGATGCTTGGCTTTAGATTTCTATTGTAATAAAATATAGTACTTGAATTTTGATATCAGGTGGAAATTACAAGACACAAGAAAATATACTTCGCTTTAGATAATTCTTTAAATAAAGATTCTTAGCTTTAAGTAACAAGTGAAAATTACAACAAAACAACAAAGAGATGCTTGGCTTTAGATTTCACTTGAAATTTAGAAATAACAAATGTACTTAGCTTTGAATATCCAAAAATGTATTCACAAGGAGACGTCGATACTGGTAGATATCTCCACGCGAAGGTCCACCTAAAGGGACAGCGGTTTTTGGGGCGATCAACGCCAGTAACAATCCACGTAAATAAACGACTGACGACACGCGTTACGAACGACCAGTCAAGGCGACGGCGAACGAAAGACTTGAGTCATTTTAGTCGATACAGCTGCTTTTATACTGTTTTACCGGAAATGCGTTGAAAGGAAGTTCGTTGTACGTGTTTACAAAATGTTAGAAAAAGCTAATAATAAAATAGAAACTAATAGTTCCGTAAACTAATAACATTATTTGTTTATTGTTTGATATTTAATTCATCGTAATTTTATTCTTTGACGACAATCTTCATTCAGCGGAAATGCCACAAAAACACATGGTAACAAAAACTGTTTCTTTAATAAATCGTTATAATCATGAATCAATAAATCGATAATGTTTTACAACATTAATTAACTTTATTTGTAAGCGAATTTGATTATTATTATTTATCTAGGTTTAGCGGAAATGCCGCAATACGAGTATGGAAACGGAAACGATTCCAATAGGTAAATAAATTGTTCTGTTATTATAAAAGAAGGTACTTAAACTTAATTAAATAGCAGCTTGATTTGGTTTGTGGTTAAGTAAGTAAGAAACTCTTTATTGCACAATAGCAAACATCATCATGATAATTTAAGTCGTATCATCGTTTCCCATAATATAACACGTGCAAGAATACCTTAGGCTTTTGCATTGTGTTAGATGATTTAGAAGTCATCTATTGGCGCCTGCACTTACACTAGATGCGTGAAAGACTACTCGGATACTGCAGTGCAGTGTAATGTCACACATCGAAATTTTTCTGGGGCCTAATTCTCGGAAATCTCGCATTCGACACAATCTCGAAGGAAAAAACACCATGTCGTTTCGATCTCGACTGCTCCCGATCACTCGAGTCATGTCGAGCGAAAAAGGCAAACATCTCGCAGAAATCTCTTGCTAATTATGTCGAGGATGACTTCGTGAGAATAGCAGATGTGACATTTGCCGCAAAATTCATTTTCAATTAGCCCCCTGGGTCATAAAATGTCGCAGCACGAAGCGAAACCTCACAGCAAAACGTTCCCTAATCGTTAAACAGTAAGGATACTTTTGGTGCAAGCCAGGGATCTACCGGCTAAAGCCTCCTCTACACGTCAGCAGATGCGTCTGCGGACGTCATCTTCGGAAACGTCTGCCAACGTATAGAGGGGGTAATTTGCGCGTCTGTTGTAGGTATTGAACATCCGCAGATGCGTTCGACTTGCATCCGATTGTTGTCGGTTTTTTGGCACGGATCAAAGGGTTATGGCGCGGACGTCCGGCGCGAGTCCACACGTCTGCCGACGCATCATTTTGATCGGAGTTGCGGTTGAGAGTGCACGCGTGCCTGCGGTATAATTTACTTTGCGCCTGCGGTTTTTATTTGAGAAATGACTAACAATATGAGCTCTGAGGAAACTTTTAAGTTTCTTGAGCTCTATCAAACAGAAAACTGTTTGTGAAACCCTAAAAATAAATACCACAAAATTAAAAATGTTCTAAGTAAACTATTAGTATAATTTAATAATCTATGTATGTACAGTCAAGTACAGCGATGTACATTCAAGTAGTAGTTAAAAGTACTAAATAAGTAAATAGCTACGATCTCAATATCCATATTTAAACGTTGCGTCTGTCGAGAATGAACATAGACTGATCGACCTACAGACGTGTGGACGGCTCTAGGAAATCCATCTGCGGATGCATCTGCCCGCGTCCGCGGACGCATCTGCTGACGTGTAGAGGAGGCTTAAGACGAAGCCGATTACCATTGGCGAAAATCGAAGTTCGATTAATGAAAAATTAACTGGGTGGCAGTAAAATGAACTGGATGGAGGTACATTTTTCAAAAATCGAACTTCAATTTTCGCCAATGGTAATCGGCTTCGTCTTAGCCGGTAGACCCCCAGGTAAGTGAATACGCAAGTCTGTAAGTGGACCAAACGGTCTACAATGTTTAGGTGATTCCGAAATAAGGCACGAAACTTTTTAAACGTTTTATCGTTCTTCTTCTCAGCCGTTGTGTTTGGGAATTAAGTTTGTTTTTTTATTTATTTCATTGCGCGCTGTTTTGTAATGCGATAAGGGAATTGTTTCTTGGATTTGTTCTTCTGTGAGTTTGGGAATTATGTTTTTTTACGGCTAACAACTTTGTAAGTAATTATTGTGGTGGAGACACAAAAATATTAATTTTGTGGCTTTTTTCACGCAAAAATCACGAGCGTTTTTCTTTAAAACACGATCGTAATTATGTCGGCTGAAGTAAGGTTTTAAGGTTGGTATATTAAATACTAGCTTTTGCCCGCGACTTTGTCCGCACAAACTTTGTTTTTTCTCGTGAGTTTTTCCATTTTTTTATGGTTATTCTGCTATTCGGGGTGGAGAGAAATCCCGTTCTCGAGTTATAAGAGGTGTAACTAACACGACTTTGTTTTATATGTAGGTATATTAAGATGGTTTTTTGAAACTTTTTTTGATGTAGATACCTACTAACTTTAAGAAACATCTAACATACTGGCCTCACTCGACAGTGGCGCCAACTAGTGAGCAGTAAAACAATAAGATGACAATAGCTTATGATCCGAGCGGAAGGGTAACATAGTTACCAAATATAATAAATTCTCCCAATATTGTTGTCTGTCGGTTGCGAACACGCCAATCACGTCCGAAACGTTAACCCGCAGTTGACCGTCGGACTTTTAATCTAACGCTAAAATGGGCCACTCCATAACTGGCACGAATCCATTTAGGAGTCCAACTCGCAACCAACGAACCAACATGTTGCGAGCTGCGCGACACATTTGCGATTGATATGTGACACTGCAGGCTGAGCTCAGTGTTATTAAAAAACTGACTAAGTGCGAGTCGGACTCGCGCACCGAGGGTTCCGTACAAACTTGTAAGGGGGAAATGGTAAAAATTTAAAACTGCTCATTCAGATGACCTGACTTTAGATGTTAGCCTACTGCCAGTGGCAGTGGCGACATAACCTTATTATACCTCGTTCGAAACGCTCACAGTCAAGTTGGACTAGACGTTCTTAATAGATTTGCAAAGTTAAGAATCAACTACCGTGGCCATGCCATCCATGCCGCCACCGCCTTCCCGCCATCTTCCCACCACCGGTGACCTTATGAGCTATAATTAATTGAAAATTAGATAAAAAACCAGATAAAAGGTAAATTTACGTGATAAAATTCGCAGGTAATTAGTCGGTACAACTCAGTGGGAAAATCCAGAGTTCTAGACTAATAGGCTTCTAATGTCCTTCTTTATTTTTTCTCAAGACCCCGGGGAGAAAAAGAGCCTTATTTAGCAACCAATTAACTAATTAATTTATGAAGTACCTGGAGTAAGGTTGCGCCGCTTGCCAGGCGGAAAAAAAAACCCCGGTCTCTGTTACGTAGAAGTGATCCAATACCATGATTATTTACATGATTCTGTACTATCAGGCATAGAGCTCTGACCTCAGTAGGTGTGACTTCAGTCGAACATCAGCTTCGCTGTCACTTGTATACGTCACAATGTCACCTCTCCCGTAACGCTTCTCTACCGCAAGGACCTACTAAGATAAGTGCTACTTACGCCTATAGATCATCATCATTCTCGTTCTCCATTATTAAGGTCTCCGAATGAGAACCGAAACAAGTCGGCCACACCGACAAAACACAAGTGAGTTAAACCGTTGATTTAATAAATTAATACAGTATTTTTTCCAAAAATGGGCACTTTTGGCGGCGGCGGCGGAATTTGTTCGTAGGTTCTAGGATCTGGAATCTAAATTTTAGGTCCTAAAAATAGTTTAGCCTAGGGATTATCATTTGACGCTTTGTTTTTAGTAAAAAACGCATCCAAAAAGAAGATATGTTTTTTTTTCATTGGCGGCGCTAGTTATACCTCTATAACGCCTTAAAAAAAGTTCTCAAAATATTCCTACAGTTTTTTGGGTATTGGCTGACTCACGCATGATATCATCCAAACGGGCCCTTCTCAAAGTGAAGTTCTTAAAACTTTTAGCCTTCTTTGTGTCTCGATAAATTAATTTATGCAAAAACGCCTCATTTGACCAACTTTGGTCGATAAAGCTGCGGGCTAATGCCAAAGTGCTGTCGGGTTAAGAATTTGAAATCATACTAAAGTCAATTCATTAGTCAAATACCTGCCTTTATGAAATCCAGCCATGTAAGGGTGGTATTAATAGTCTTCCGAGATCACCTACTTAAGCTCGATCTCAAGTAGGTGAACTCAGAAAAGTCAAATAATAATGTCAAGCCTTGGCTAATGTCAAACTTGAGTAGCTGTCAGTATATTAATAGACACTATCTTGAGATTGACATTGACATTAGCCAAGGCTTGACATTAGCATTTGACTTTTCTGAGATCACCTACTTGAGTTCGAGCTTGCGTCGACAATTATTCATGCCACCCTAAGAAAAAGAGAGTTTTTTGAGAAAATTATAATTTCAGAAGTCTTGTAGATTATTTTCTGTGGATATAAATCAATACAATCTACAAGACTTCTCAGTCATTTACTTAACAATTTGCCGAATTCATTTACAACTAGTTACTAAGTCTAGAAAAGTCAATTAAAACTTTGATTAATTTGTTGATGATAATTGATCGTTTAGAAGTATTATGTCTTAGGTATTCTTTATTAGAGATTATTGCAAAGAAGAACAACTTAAAAGGATCTAATTTGACCGCAAAAATAATAATATATTACGGGTCTGATTGCTATATATTTTATTCCAATGATATTTGTCCATATATTTTTTTAATAATCTATATTCAATGCGGCGGTAGAACAATAGACTCGGAAGCAAAAGACCCAGGTTCGATTCCCTGCGGCCATTTACTTAAGACTTTAATTTATTTAAGTTACGGACATTTGTGAATTTGAACTCGCTAACTGTGAAGGAAAACATCGTGAGGAAACCTGAGCGTATGAAGATCCGCATTGAGCACGTGTGGAGATTAGATCTCTCTCTCTCTCTCTCTCTCTCTCTCTCTCTAAGAGAAGGCTTTTGCCCAGCTATTGTGACACTACATCTAACTATATTAAATGCAGTACGTAGTGTGTAAAATTAAAGGAAAATAACTACAAAATTTAAAATACTCCGAAATTTTCATTTAAAATTAGCATAAAATCTCATAAACAACTGAACCGGTTTTGATGAAAGCTGTGTAAGAACCATTGTTAAAAGACCAGCTGCTTTCAAATAAAAAAAACGCATCCAACTCGGTTCACCTGATGCCACAGACAGACACACAGGCGGACACACCGTCACACACACAACAGTCAAACATAAAACACCCTTTTTTGGGTTGGGGGTTAACAAAAAATACTCTCATTTTTTTACTTTGTCGCAGTGGAGTAAAAATAACGCAACCCACTGACCTGGACAAAGTAAAAAAAATCCTTCTGAATTGCGAAAGCCAACTAAATAAAGAAGTAAAGCCGCATCGCAAAATTCGAAATGCAATGAAAGTACCATTGTATTGTTGCAGTATTGTAATGCTCTCATATTTGAAGCACCAAGCTTCAAACAATAGATCGTTGTGAACGTGAGCGTACTGGATTTATTCTAGGGTTTAAAGGTGCAGAATACACCAGCTCAATCGATAGCTATGCCTGTTTTTAACCCCCGAACAAAAAATATGAGTGTTTTAAGTTTGAACGCTATGTGTATGTGTGTCTATATGTGTCTGTGTTTGTGTGCGTCTGTCTGTGGCTCTTATACTCACTTATTAACTAGTCTGAAATAAATTATTTGAATTGAATTATACGTGTAAACCAATTTGGATGCAGTTTTTTTATTTGTATATAATTTTGAGCTAGGGTGCCACGACATAGAGGTCAAACTTATAAAATCCCCCTTTTTTGGTCGGGGTTTAAAAAAAATATAATGGTATGCTACATGAATCATGGAACTACGAAAAATATCCCATAGGTAAAAAATAAATAAAAAGTAAGGTAATATGGTAGCAAGGCGCTCACTGCACTACCCAAGGGTTCAAAATAACCACCTGTGTTTCAGTGCGGTACAAATTGAAAACTGCACAAAACATTTCGTTTTCTGTTATTTATTCGACAACTTCATGGAAGTTCAATTTGTTCGGGAAACGTTCGCAAATGTAGAAAGCAAAATTGTGTCTGGTGCTTTATTTTCCAAAGGATGCAGTTGCGTTTTTGCCTCCCCCTAGAGGTGACTTTTTGATTGATTAATGTGGAGCTTCCTTGCGTTATGCTACTACTCCACTCGCGCTCGTAGATGTAGCCAAGAAAATGAGTGCGCTAAACTATCGCTAACTCTTAGCCATATTAGCGCTGACTTAGCAACAAGTAGAGCAGTATCACTACGGTTACTAACTACCAAAAAACGTTCTTTACAAACATTTACAAAAGATTTTAACTGTCTCGTAAATAGACTATTCTAGAGATTACATAGACATTGTATAGATATCGAATCATAAGCCTAAGCCCCTCGTAGCACATTCCAGTCACCTTTCTTCATTTGTCACTTATTTTAAAGCTTACTAGTGCGCGCGCTGTACCATTAAAAAATATGCGCGCAACTTTTTGAGGCTTAATTTGGCAATTTGACGCGCCATTTATATCAACGACTCCCGAGACCGCAACCAGCACAGCGAGTAGATTTTGCTTATTACTTCTAAATCAAGAGCTATTTTGTCACTGAATTGATGGCAAAGATTTGGGTCGCGCATAAACTCATGCTCGCATTTGTGACTCAAAGTCGCGTACATGGCGGCGCCACGAAAAAGGCGCGCGACTGGGATGTGCTACGGGGGCAGGGCAATATTTATCTCCACTCGACTGACAATGTTGTTTTATAATGTCACAGCCGGAGGTCATTCCACGAGGTTTATTTCTATGCCACCGCTGTAAAAAACAGTGTCGCCTATGAGATAGTTCCGTACTATTCTCTTATTGTGGGACATAAAGTTCAATGCTGTGACGTGTTTATATGCACCTCGTGAACAGTTTCGTATGGTCCAAAAAGTAAAGAGCTAAAGCCTTTGCATCTACGTAATAAGATTGTTTATACAGCGTCCAGTGGCACCTTCACTATATTGTTTTTAGACGGACTAGGCTTGCCCAGCGCCTATACCATACTGACAGCTTAGTCAGCCTAGCACACAGGAAAGACAAGTCAATACGTGTGGAGCCAACTAAACCACGTTTCATCGCGATGTTTTCTCAGGAACACGAAAAGGTATCAAGTTCAAATGAATATGAAATAATCAGATCTGAACAAATCAGATCTGATCTGAATTGAACGAGCGGGCGAAGTTCTCCGAGTCTACTGGAACAAACCGGCGTGTGTATGTTTGTATGCATGTAATTATGTATGTTTGTATGTATGTATTCATTCGACGATAACTTGAGTAAATTTCGTCGGATCGTCATGAAATTTGGTAGACAGGTAAATGAGGCAAAGATAATTTTTAAGTTAGAACATGAGCTAAATCAGTCGAGGAGTCGCTGAGATATGGGGTCGCGAGTTCATAGTTCGGGGAGAACCACTAGTTAAAACTTTGCTTCTATGCCCGCCTACCCTCCATAGGAAGAATATCACCTTATCTTTCAATACCACCTTGTCGCATCAAACGCACCCGATTGACAAGTTTTATTTGAACGTTAGCCGGTCGAATGTGGCTTTCATTTTACAACTGTTCTCTCTTTGTTGTTTTTTATATTGTGTGAAATTGTGGTTTGGAATGAAAAACGTTGCCTTTTAGTCTCTCTATACTCAAAAGTACCTAGTTGTTTGGGACTGAGGATCCCCACTACATAGAGGCTTTGCAAATATACCTAACTTTAGATAACTGTGCTGTTTATAAGCTAATGAAACTTTGCTAGAAATGTTATAAAGTTAAAATTCTGGTTGTAATTTTCAAAAATTAACGTCACAAAAAACATCGTTTCTTATGCTTCTGAGCCTTGACTTCTTCCAACAACGCTTACCCGCCCTTCACTTCAATGTTGTCAATATATCACTGTACCGTATTGGAGCACATAATCTTCTCTAGCTACTACCACCACGCACCACTTCGTAGCTCTTCGTAGAGATGCTACGTCGTAGCACTTCGTAGAGATGCTACGTCGTAGCACTTCGTAGAGATGCTACGTCAAAGCACTTTGTAGAGATGCTACGTCGTAGAACGTTGTTGTTTAAATACAGTGCGGAGACGCTCTTATTACATTGTCTGTATCATTGTCCTCATTACTTAGACTAGCTATCCGAAAGGTTAGACCGCCATCGTCCCGGTAGGTTGTTTTGTTTTGTTTTTGTTTTTCAAAATTCTTTATTTAACAGAAAAACACACATTAAAGCATAACATTAACACACTATTACACTTACAGACAAGAAACATTTATATGAGAAAAAACAGAAACAGTAGATTAGGGTACCTACCTATTTATAACGTGATAAGCTATTATTTTCTAAGAAACACTATACATTTATAATTACTATGAGCTCATTAGGAAGTGAGTCTCACGTCCCAGTAGGTAGTTGTACCAGTAAATCCCCAAACCACTTAAATATCAGCAATAATACTTTATTCCTAGCTTACCGATAAACAATGTTTTATCGCGCAATATCGCTGGTTTATTTGTAGCAGATTCGACGTACATACGACCGTTAGGCGAGGCCTTTGTATTTGTTACACTCGTTAATCCTGGCTCAAACTGGCGTTGATAAAGCGGTTTTAGACCGCTTTTTGACGAACTTTTCTGAAGTGAAATAAACGTAACTTTTAGCCTAAACCGACTAGAAAATTATGATGGCGATAGCACGTACTCCTAGCACGTCCACCACGTTACTCCGAAGAACATTATTCCGAATAACGCTACTGCGAATGAACTTTATTCCGAAACACGGAACTACGAACGAACTTTAAGATGAAATACGTCTCACAACTAGCGCCGCCACTGAAAAAAAATCATACCTATCTTTTTTACATGCGTTTTTAGCAAAAAACGCTCCTGCGATTTCTCAATGCGAGGCTTAACTATTTTTAAGACCTAAGGTTTGGATTTCAGATCCTAGAACTTAAGAATCCAATCGATTCTCGCCAAAAGTGGCCACTAGGAAATCCAATCCTGGAATCCAAACCCTAGGTCCTAAAAATAGTTGAGCCTCGCGTTGAGAAATCGCAGGAGCGTTTTTTGCTAAAAACGCATCCAAAAAAAAGATATGATTTTTTATTTCATTGGCGGCGCTAGTTGTGACACGTATTGCGCCTTAAACTCCGAAGTATGCTACTCCGAAAAGGTAAAAATACCAAGGTCGAGTGTATGACTGACCAATATTGGTCAAGGTTGGATGGCTCGATAAATTGCTCTCATATTTTTTTTCAGCAATTTTCTCACGAGCGAATTTTTCTTTCGCTTATCCTTGGCCTGTGTGAAACAGGCTCAACATTTTGGCGTCGTATTTGTTGCGCCAGTTATTGTCGGTAATTATGACTGATTTACTGAGTCGCGTCGCTACCCGGTATGTCGATAGGGCTTGTAATTGGGCGCCTAAATCATTTTGTTATTAGGGGACACAGATTTGGCTCGATTTATAATACAATAGGCCATTATTGTACAGAAAAATATATTCCATTATTAATTACTATTTATTGGTATTTTTGTACAGACAGTCGTAGGGTATTTTTGTACAGACAGTCGTAGAGTAGTACTTTTGATTCAATGTTATTTCTATTATGACGGATAATACCTCAAATTTAACTACAAGACCCTAGGAAATTTAATGAGCTGATTTAAGAATATTTATCAGATTTAAAACTCACCTCAACTAGCTTCATTTTGCAAGGAAATTCGTTTTTGCTTTAGCACAAAATAAACTTAGGTTGGCATTAATAGTCGTCATCCCTAGCTCAAGCTCAAGTAGGTTATCTCAGAAAACAAAATCAATAGAGCTGGAGTAGCTGTCAGCATATTAATAGACAGAACATTGAGCTTGCCATTGACATTAGCAGACTTGAATTTGGCTAAACAAGGTGTTACAAAAGTACCTACCTAACTCTTTTTACAGGGTAATACCACCCGGTGATAGGGATCACAACCTAAATATTTGTTTTACATTCCGTTAATTTTTAAATTAATAAAATGTGAACGATGTGGCGGGAGAAAAGTATTCTTTAAATATTGTTTTCATTGACTTTCACAATGTTTTAACAACTCAAAGCTATTTAAATGCCCCTACACGCACAAACATATTTTTAAATTTGAGCTAATAACAAAAACAAACAAAAATATGAAAATGTTTTTTCAACTTTTTCAACAGATCCTGTTGTACACCCTGTAATAGGAGATAGGTACTTTTGTAACACCTTGTATACGCTAAAAAACTACATATCAGACCCTACGCTACGTGATATCTCAGGTAACTTACGTTAAAGTAAAGTAAAGGTATTACAGACAACTTCAGATATAAACGTCAAGCTAAGCAATTAATATTTATGTAGATGTAAAGCTAAATATTTGATATCAGTGTAAACATTTCACGTTTTGAAGGAGCAATTTTATTAGACAGTTATAATTACCGTTCAGTTACGAATGTTTAGAGTAAGCTCGTGTTTTACGTAGGTATATTATACAAGGTGTTACAAAATGTCCTAACTCTTTTTACAGGGTAAAAGCATCCGCTGATCACAACCCATTTTTTTTTTGTTCTATGACGTTCCGTTGATTTTAAATGAATACAATGTAAGTGCAGTGGTGGAAAAAAAGTATTTTAAAAATATAGTTTTCATTATTTTCATAATGTTTAATCAACTCAAAACTACGCAAATGCACATACGCACACAATCATGTGTTTGGATTTGAACTAAATAAAATATGATATTAAATATGCTGACAGCTACTCAAGCTTGACTTAGCCAAGGCTTGACATAAGCATTGTGGTTTTCTGAGATTTAAAACTCACCTCAACTAGCTTTATTTTGCAAGGAAATTCGTTTTTGCTCCTCAAAATAAACTTAGGTTGGCATTAATAGTCGTCATCTCTAGCTCGAGCTCAAATAGGTGATCTCAGACGACTATTGATACGACCCTCAGTGCTTTTCAGTTTCCTATCTCAGGCTACAGTTTGAGAGTCGCAACTCGCAGAAGACGCGTCTGGCAAACAGACGCTCTGCGTGGCAATAATTTTCAAACGCGCCCTGATTTGTGTTGACACACGAATAGGGCATATCTGGAACCTTACGTAAGATTAACGTTGATACGGATACCTAACTGCGTATGCGTATATAGGTAGTTCATAGAAATAAATGCTACTTACACCAAACAAGAGCATAGCTATCTTGGCTGACAAGTTATAGTTTCTACCTACGTATGGGGCCGAGTCTGGAATTTTGGTGCCGGGTGTGAGGCAATTTGGCTTTGTAAAACCAGAGAAGGCATACTAACTAAGTATAATAGAAATTAGCTGAAAGTTCGAAAGGTGACCTAGCCTAAGAAATATTGTTTTGACCAGTCATTGTGCAACCCTGACTGTGTCTTGTGTATGTATCTAAACTGAGTGATTTAAGACTTTTGAAAAAAAAAAAAAACAACCGGATATATTAGGGGTCATATGCCTCGAGGAAAACCAGTCGACATGCGGCTTTTTAGCCGCAACCCATTCAGATGCACACTTGAGGTGCAACAGGCTAACAATACATCTAGCAATCCCAATACCATTTTACCTATTTTTGGTGGCACTTTTTAACAGTGGGTTTTCAGAGAAACTTTTTTTTTTAAGTTCTACAGTGTATTAAGTTATTACTCCAATACATAAATGCACACAATAAGAACAACTATTTTTAATTTTAAGCGTTACTAAAACTACATAATATCTTCCCTGAGTCGGGTGTAACTGACCAAACCAACACCCTGTATTAACCACCTTGTCGTGAACTTCGCGGTAGACCATCGGATTTGTGTTAAAACGCGAACGCCTGGCGCAAGAACGTCGCGAAATTAATAAACGTCACTGTGACAGATGAATATCGCGGGTGCGACTGCGCTCGTTCGCTGGTCTTTGGAACACGAGATAATTGTTTGTTTTTAATTAATTATTGCTGTTGAATTAAATTACCGTTTTTAGGGTTCCGTACCGAAGGGTAAAACGGCACCCTATTACTAAGACTCTGCTGTCCGTCTGTCACCAGACTGGATAGTAAAATAACGAATATTTTCGATTGATTTCGACAAGGTTCTATCCCATTCTCATCCCGCGCGTATTATATCAAGGGTCATTAAAATCTCTCACTAGCCAGACGGGTTTAAGGTTAGACGATATCAGCATGGCGGGAAATTCAAAATCTTCACACTTTTTTCAATTTTGAAGCTAAACTGAGCTATTTTTAAACATTTGTACGAAGCACTGCCCAAAAAACTAGTTGATGACCAGAACACTATCTAATCGGCTGAATTATTGTTGTTCTGTTATTTACAATAATGAAAAGAATACTATGTTATTGCCGTGAATGAAAAATCGCTGAACAAAAATAGCTCAGTTTAGCTTCAACATTAAAAAAACTGTGAAAAAATTGATTTTCCCGCCACGCTGCTATCGTCCAACATTAAAAAAAAACAAAAAAGTCTCCTCTAATAATCTGAAAGAGTCAAAATGGCGGGCGGCGCCCATTTAGTCAGAGAATATAAACATAACCGTAAAACGCGTAATGAAGTGGCGAGATACGGTAAACTTGGCCACGGAGTAGGTAGCACGAGAAGGTTTAGGCCTCAAGTCCGTAAGCCAGTTTTTTTTTAGAGGTTGAAGAAACACGGGACCATGGTGCCTGCAACGGTGCCGAAGTATCGGGAACTCCAACAAAATAAATCGTGGTAAGAATCCCGTTTTCTTACAATAATTAGGTTAGAAGAAAGTTTTTGCTAGATTATGTATCTTGAGATGTATTGAAGGACTAGCTTTTGCCCGCGACTTCATCCACGCCGACAGTATATACAGTTGTTTTGGTCAGTGATGACTCAAGGACGATAGTCTTAGAAACGCTTGAAACTATTTTTTTCTCCTAACACGCGAAAAAAGGATCTTTCCTCTCGTCGCCTGCAGTCAGGATTTTTCAGCCACCGATGGTTGGAAAACTATTATTATGGAGCCAAAAACACGTAGCTGCAAAGAAAGCAAGTGATGTTTCGAGTGCTTTGAAACGTGACTTCTGCTGGTAGGTCATCCGACGACGACGCCGGCACCACTGCCACCAGTAATTTTTAATACAATTAGAACTGTTATGGCTCTGTAGACTTTCTGCTCCTATTATTGCTTTTACCATAACGCCCGTTTCGGAATTGTGATTAAAACCTTTATATTATGGGTGGTAAGAAGTCTGTGATTTTTCTTCATCATCAGCTCACCTCTGTTGGTTATAGGCCTTTCTCCCTTCGCACCACCTCTCATGGTCCCTAGCCATCCGCATCCATGGATCCTCCGCCGCTGTGAAAATTTCGTCTGACTATCGGGCTGCTAGTCTTCCGACTGATCACAGTTCTTGGCCGCCACTCTGTTACTGCCTTTGTTCACCGGCCATCTTCCGTCTTTCTATCAATCCGAAAAGTCGTAGAACAAAAATTGTTGGAAATAATATTTAGAACTTGACGTATTTCAGGAATAAAGCTATTTAAGAAGTGCTCTGAAGGTTGACTAACAGAATATCACAAACAATGGGCATTGATCAGGGAGATTGTCGTAAATTGAAAACCATTTCGAGGAATCTGATAAAATTAAAACGGATTATTAATATTTATAGCAAAAAATGTTAACTTCATTTTTCTTTAGATGACGTCATCATTGGCTCTAATGCGGTAGTTCCATTGCCTACCAATATTTTAAAAAATACATTCGTCAACAACAACAACTGTCAAAAGTGTCAAATAACTGAGAAAATAACCTTCGCAAACCATTTCGCATCAAATAAATATCCGATTAATACTAAACATTATCATCACTCGTTACAGGCCGCGTATTATACTGAATATACTAAATATATTTATACTGAATCATAAACACACAACTCTTGTTGACTTGACACTGACTTTTGTCAAACGTCAACACATTTTTATTTTTTAAAAGCATGAATGAATGCTATGAACTTAGTACATAATGCCAGTGGTGACGTCATACACAAAACTTTTAGAAATTTTAAATAATTAATAAAAAAAACAGTTACATTAAAAATTAAGAAAATATTCAAATTAGTTTCTTATATTTGTCTATATTTTCGATTTATAGAATAAAAAATAGGATTTGACAATGCCCATTCAGTGGGTTGCGATATAGGTACCTTCCTATCTGTAAACGGCTGGAATAACGACGAAGCATATTTCCATGCATTTAGACGCAGCCAAAGTAGCAATACGACCGATAACATCCCACAAAACACGGCTAGCTCCTAGATTGCACCAGATAGCATCACGGCGCCGCCGGTGCCAAAGTCATTGCGGTCAGGAAATTATGTTAAAAAACCGGCCAAGTGCGAGTCGGACTCGCGCACGGGGGTTCCGTACCGTACTGCAATTTAAAAAATCTGGTTGTACGGACCATTGGTGAGTGAGTCCGACTGTTATCACAGCAAGTTTAACGCCGTTTTTACAATAGAGCAAAACTAATAAAAACTCGTTTGCTGTATGGGGACTGGTGTTTAGTGTTTTTTTAATTATTTTATTAATATAATATAGACTATTTAATTTTAACTTCCTATTATAAAAATATTCGTGACAATTTCAACTGGCTAACTATACCGGTTCCAAAGTTACAGGCTTTTAAAGGTAGAAAAGGCGGACAGACAGACAGACAGACAGTGTAGACTTGATACACCACGTGCGCAGTATACGATTTATACATTTTTTGCGGTATGAGGTCAGGGGGCTTATTAACGGAAATCTCGCATTCGACACATCTCGAAGCAAAAATCTTATTTTGCGGCAAATGTCACATCTCCTATTCTCACGAAGTCACCCTCGACATAAAGGCACGAGATTTCTGCGAGATGTTTGCCTTTTTTGCTCGACATGACTCGAGTGATCGGGAGCACTCGAGATAGAAATGACATAAGATTTTTCCTTCGAGACGTGTCGAATGCGAGATTCCCGAGAATAGGGGATTTTCTGACAGTTCATAAGTTGCAGTTCCAAATTTGTAACTAGATGTCGCTGACGAGACATTTTTTTTTTTTATGCAAGTTCGCGCTCGTTGACCATCGTAGATATAATGCGTGCGGGATGAGAATGGGATGGAACCTTGTCAAAGTCAATCGAAAACATACTGTATTCTACTTTGACAAGGTTGCATCGACGTGAGTTTGCTTACTGCGCGCGTCTCAGTTCCAAAAGGTCGCATCCCATTCTCATTCCGCGCGGATTATACGTCCAAACATATTTAGGTATTAGTGGTGAAGCAAAATGTAGTGTTTCTGGTTCTACAATACACTCATACAAGAACATTATCAAATTCGTGCACAATTTTTCATGTACCAAAATGGAATGACGTCTACGACGATGAAAGATGAAGTCACAGAGCTATGAAGTGAAGAAGTATGTTCGCTGTAATAAGCACTACTTTACTCTGTGATAGATAACATGTCGTATCAACGCCATTTGTCACAGCTTTTAGAACAGTTTTTTTTATTTTGACGTGATAACGTCTTTAAAATCGTTTTAGTCGGGTGACATGTTCAGAAACTTGTGTCACACCAAAACCTCACGAGCGCGATCGCAGGTATAACGAGAGAGAGACGGACCGATCTCCCGTCTCATCTCGAGCGCTGCCAGTCATTCCGTGAAACTTGTCACGCGGAATCCTCACGAGCGGAGGCTGGCATAGCGTTCGAGTGAGTGGACCGATCTTCCGTCTCTCTCACTCTAGCGGCATACAAACGAATGGAGATCTTCCCAAAAACTTATATCACCAATAAGACGTTATCAAGTAAACATCTCGATCGTAAACCTACTTTACAAACAACCAATTTTTTTATAGCTGTCAGAAAATCCCTTATTAGCCCCCTGAGCGCGGGACGGTACGGGACCGGGCGTCATTGGGGCGGTGGAAAGAGTACGGGAGGCGCGGTAAAGTCTCATCTCATCTCTCGTGGCGAGTATTGTAATAGATAGGCTCCCGTTTGGGACCTTTCGGGTTCGGAACCCTAAAAACACAACCCCGCTGCTCTGTGGACGTTTTGGCACGTGTTCTGCACAGATAAGATCGTTATCTGCGGACGTGGGTGGTGGAAATGCGAGACGTGGAAGTTTCGGTTCGGTTTCGCTTGGATTCAATTAGGCTTACATCAAACAACTTTATTTCGGTAGGCACAGTCAGCCACACGCGGCTAGGATACCCCTTTTTGTTTGATTGGTGACCTTATGTCACGCGTGGTCAGAGCTATCATGGGGTATCCTAGACTGTAGCCGACCGACCGTATATTCCGTTTTTTTCGTTCGCTGGTTTATTCTCTAAAAAAAACCACGCATCAACCGTCAAAACCGGTTTAGTTACAGGAAAATAGATCTCATTCTGGTCTCACTGAAATTAATGACGTGCTTATTTTTGATAAACCAGGGGCAAGTGCTTCCATTCTGGATGGTCTATTTCTGCCACTGTTTACCGTGAGAGACGCCAATTTATGAGTTAAGGTCAGGTAAATCTGGCGCACTTTTTTTGCCCTGCGAAAATTTAAAAGGATTTTGCGCCGTACGTGGTGCCTACGTGCGATTCGTCCAATTGATGAAATTGACAGCACGTAGACGCTTACACTTTCGTTGCAAAGTCGCCCGTAACGTAAGTAAATAGAGTGCACGCGTGTAAGCGTCTACGTACTGTCTTGTGTACAAGTAATTTTTATTTTCTATAAACTTAATTTAAACTCTTTAATGCGTTTATACTTTTATTTTGTTTTTTTTTTACTTTTACCTAGGTAATCATTACCGATATGTTGATCACGATCTTCAGACATGCAGGACCGAATACAACGAAAGAAGAAGAGTGTGGAAAAGTTTAACGTACGGTTTAAGGTTGTACGTTCACTGCTAGGTATACCTACGTTTACCTACTGGTGCAATAATCGCTCCAATAAGCGATATACCTAGCTAGATAGACATCTCGCTATTACCTGTCCATATCTATAAAGCTAGATCGATCGAGCTACGAAATATTATAAATTCCGCGCAAAGCCCGGAAATCGGCATATTTCATGTCCGTAAAGCGTGACGTAGAATATGCAAGCGGAGGATTTTATATTTTTAAAATATCCCAGTATAACCCGTTTTGTATCTACGTGAGTATATTGCGCAAAATCTTCGGCGGAGTAAAACGAAATGAGTAGGTAAACCATTATCGTATAAGTACTCCGGTAAATAGGCTGCCAATAAGTGTAAGTTCCTACAACTAATCAATCGTTTTTTTTTATATCCTTGGCAACCGCACCTTCAGAAACAAGATTGGCTACCAAAGGGGAAGGAGTCGTCACGTACGACGACGTTGAACTAGTCTTTGTGACCATATTCATTCCGCCGGGCAGTATCAAAACACGCTAGGGTAGATGCTATAGTAATTGGCCACGCGATAGTAATTGGCCCCTTCAACTTCAATAATTTAAAATAAGAAAACTACAACGTTCACAAGCGCGAGAGTGAGACGAGTGGATTCTTCGTATTTCGTTTAATCAAATAGTTTTCAGTTCTTACACTAGGAGGCGTTAGTTTTTTTCCCGCCGAGATAGTCCTAATGTTGGTGTAAAAAGTGATGATTTTGCCGGTGATTTTAGCAGAAAATTAAGGTAAGACCTTCATGTAAATAATCATAAGGGCATTGTTTTTTGTCTTTTCTTTCATAACACATATTGAATATGTAGAACATAAGCTGCAATATCGTTTTCCGGCAGTTTCAAGTCCAATATCTTGATGTAACCTCAAAATTACACCCTGGCTAATTACTACAACCGAAATGTATCAGTTTTAGTTATTGGCCTCCCTGGCCAATTACTGTGACATTTTTTTTTGTCATTTTCGTGCTGCTAACTTTATAGTCATCTTTGTTACGTGTGGAGGAGATCATAAATTCGTTTAATACAGTTCTATGACAAGTGGTTCAGTATTTGGCCGGGGGGCCAATTACTATTGCATGCCATGCCAATTACTATAACTGCCATGTCAATAACTATAACATGCCATGCCAAGTACTAGTACATGGCATGCCAACTACTAGATCATAATATAAAACAATTATTTTATTTTTAGACAATATTTCAACATGCCGAATTCCCAGTTTACTCAAAAGATATGCTTGAAAAAGCATTAAATGAAATAGCCAAGGTGCAGCTTCCAAGAACTATGCCACTTAAAGTTCATTTAGCCCTCAACCCTACCTCACAGAAAAAGAGGAACCAGATATAGAACACTTATTTTAATGCTATTAGGATGCGGTTTTCTTTATTTGAAAGCGGGTTTTCTAGCGAGTCTTCCTAGATATGTTTTATCAAAATCGGTTTAGCCGTTTATGAGATATGCTAATTTGAAGCTAAAATGTCGGTGGTATTTTTAATGTTTAATTTTGTAGTTATTCTGACGCAGTTATACTTTCCGAAAAACTTAGCGAAAATGAATCTGAAGATGTTTCTGTGGTTTAGAAAGCCATTAGATAAAGTAGAGGCATTGAAACATATTATAAGTATTGCTTTTCCGCTATAAAAAAAGGTGGCCAATAACTATAACAAGGCTATGCCAATAACTATGACAAGGGGGCCAATTACTGTATCTTCGCTCATTTTTTAAATATTATTTTCAAATAACTAGTAAACGTGCTCCTAAATGATAGTTATTTACATTTTTATAAATATTATTAAATGCTCTATTCACAAAAAAATAACTAATTTTTATGCGAGTGTTCAAAGTATTTTTTTTCTAATTTTGAAAATTTCTAAATCCTTAAGTGGCCAATTACTATAGCATCTACCCTAGATATTTTAGCTTCCTTAGGAGTGCCGACAAAATTAATCGAGACGAAAATGTTCGTGTTTCGCCTCGCTCTGGTGTTCAGTGATGGCAAGAGTGAACTTTGTTTACAAGGTAGCCACGTTTAAATTTTTCGCGATCCGTCGATCCCCTAAACGCGTTGCCTCTAAGTGGAGGCCGCTCTGCGTTGCAACATCGTAAACAAAGTTGTGCCGTGGGGTAGCCGCGTGACATACCTAATTCGTGTCGAATAAATGCGCTCTAAAGAAGAACCTAACATGGCAGCAGTAGACTGCTTTTGTCTATGGTTGATGAAGAGATAATGTAGACGAATGCTGAGATTATTGCCGCTGAATTGGGATAACATACTACACTGCTAAAACCATAGGTAACCCTCCTTTTTGCATCGCGTAGTCGGGGTAGTCGCGCGTGTAAATTATAGGCAGCGATGCGTGAGATGCGCGTAGGTTTACCTACTATGTCTTGCATAAAGGCCAGTTGAATTACTGCATTCTTTTACTCTATCTTGGGGCTCCTCAGTAAATGCCTTTCCGTTTCAGAAACAATGTTAAAAAGCGTTATTCTCCGACCGGAAACTTTGCACCTGGAAGGTTTTCATTAAAAATCTACTGACTTGACTTGTAGTATCCACTACCTATATCTTAGGGACACAATCATGAGTGCTTTTCAAAAACGCACAACTGTCCCAGTAGAAGGACAAAACCTTACTGAGCGAGAGGAAATGATTATGTTAGATGCATCAAAAACAATAGACGACTAAGTAGGAGCATAAAGGTTATTGAAATGAGTTTCCTTCTTCTTGCTTTGACAGACTAGTCAAGGAGTTTCTTTATTTCTTTGTCGCGTTCAAATTTCGAAGCGCGCAAAAATGCAAATAGTTTAAAGTAGACTTTTCCACGATTATATGTAACTAGTAACAGCATACTTTCCGAGCCTGGGAGATGAACTTACTGCCAATTTCTGAATTGAGAAATTCACTAAGCAAATACATAAGTATCGTTCTGTCTCTGCAGATTTCTTACAAAAGAGAGTGACTTACGACTTAGTAAAAATCTCAATTCAGAAACCGGGCCTTAGTAACGGAACTTTTTCCCTTGAACGCAACTCCGAAGGGGAGCTTTGTTGGAAGGAAGGCCCACTTGTTTACTTCCCTTACACGGTAAACGGCGCAATGTTAACAATGTGCCTAACTCCGCCAGGTATCTGGGAAGTTGTATAAATTTAGTTCGCAACTTAAATTGACTGTACCATCTTACGGACAAGGAGAACGGTGGAGCCGATACACACCTTGATTTTAAACCTCGACCCAAAAAGAGGGGTGTTGTAAGTTTGAACACTATGTGTGTGAGGTGTGTGTGTGTGTTTCTGTCTGTCTATGAGGGTGTCTGTATGTGTGTCTGTCTGTGGCACTGTAGCTCTTAAACTGGTGAACCGATTTAAATGCGGTTTTTATTTACCTATTTAAAAGCCGGTTTTCTAGTGAGTATTCTTAGATATGTTTCGGTTAAGAACTTCGGAGATGGAGAACGAAACTCCTCAACAGGCATTAACAAATCACACGGTGTAGGTACCTTTTCACCAGTGAATTTGTTTTTTTGTATTATTTTTACAGAATTACCAATGTTCTTCACACACACAAACTGTTGCTTTGCTGATTGATATATGAGTAGATTTTCAGAGAACAGATGCTTTGGACGGTCTGTATAATAATAAAGCATCTAACAAAGATTCAAAGATCTAAATATACTTAATCTAAACAGCAACAGCTTGCCTTCCTCTCTGCTCCATTCGCTAGGTGTGCACTAGGTGGGACAAAGTTCGATATTAGACGGAACAAACATTGCCTTGCCGGGCCGTGAGACGATGTTAATTAAGGTACCTACCGACCTGGCTCTGGGTAAATAGAACAATCACAATCATCAAGTACAGTTTAAACATGGTTTAAACTTTCACAGATGGATGAATGACTAGGTGAATTATATACAGTTTCCAGTTTGCACCTTCACTCACACTAGATGGGGGAAGGAACCACTCGGACGCTGTCTGGGACATTATTCAAATTGTAGATAAATCACCCACAAAAGATGTAAGAGCCAGTATAAAATAATACACGTAAAAGTTTTAAAAAATATGCACTAAGACGCCGTCCTTTATCTCGCCGGCCATTTTTCAACTAGCTCACACACAACGCCTGCGACAAAAGACGTGGCAATAAATCAGCGAACGTGGACGCGAGCATATTTGTCCTTTTCGTAGCACCAGGCGCTTGTGAGATGCGGCCCGTTGGCTGTGCATGTGGGTGGGACGTTCGTAACGTTTCGGTGTTGAAAATTCGCACATTGTATAGGAGAAAAACAATACAAGGTGTTACAATGAACGTTACGCAGGAAAAAAAGGCCCTCGCGAAAAACGTCCCAAAAAGCACAAGAAAAGACTAAACTCTCCTCGAACGCAAGACACTTTTACTAACAGGAAGTTGGGCACAGGGGCGGATTCACCGGGGGGATCAAGGGGGGTCATTTGACCGAGTGCAGCGTCAAAGTCAGCTAGGCATAGTCGTTTTCATCAAGTGCACTTTTATGGGATGAAAACGACAACTAGGTCAGTGCTGTAGGTACTCATCAAACTCAACAATGTTAGCACACGAAGGCGGGGGAAAAAGGCTAGTACAGTCGGCCACACGCTCGGATACCCCTTTTTGTTCGATTGGCGCCCTTATGCCGTGCGCGGTAAGAGCTGCCATGAGGTATCTGTGACTGTTGCCGACCGTACCTACCTAATTTTGCGTAAGCTAAATTGTACCAAATTCTTTTAGTAGTTTCAACGTGAAAGGGTAACAAAAAAAATCCAAACATCCTACAGGGCTCACCGTACAAGGATACGTAGGTAAAGTCGGCCACACGCTAGGATACCCCTTTTTAATCGATTGGCGCCCTTACGCCTCGCGCGGTAAGAGCTGCCATGGGATATTTGTGACTGGCCGAAGTGGCCGACCGTACGTCAGCTCTTTCCGCGACCGATAGTTGGTTGTTAGCAAATGGGTAAGTAAGTATCGTCCCGTCTCTGCAGATTTCTCACAAAAGAGCGTGAGTCTGCGTGACAGAACGATAGTAAAGTATTTACTTAGCAAAATTCTCAATTCAGAAACCGGGCCTTAGTTTACTTCACTTACCTATCTTCAGTTCACACTCAACCATCGTAAGCATTTAACACGTAGGTATTAGCAAATCGGCCGAATATCAATATTAATTCGCGTGCTATCAAACAAATTAACTATACCTAGTGTCTATCAAGTTCTATCCTTTATCAATCAAGCAAATCAAATCACTTTTGGTGCACGAGGAAACCCTTAAAATAATATCAATAGGACTTACATACCGAAACGCAGTCTGTGACTACGCATACTCTGCTCGCAATTAACATGATGCCTTGATCCAACCCTGGCTGCGAAGCGACTTCCAGAGGCCAAGTGGATATTAGGAGGGTACTTCCGGTGAGGGTCCCCGTCAAAGCCTCTACCGGAAGTATCAATTTGATGCCCGCCGCTACCGCCATCTTGAATTTCTTTGCGAAGAAATGCTGGAGACGGGTTGGAGTTGGAGTGCGTGTGATTTTTGGCAAGAAATATTAAGGAGTTTGGTGAGACTTTTTTGATAGGTGAACCGAAGGATGTAAGTACACACGACAGCACGTCAGAGTGTACACTTTTGTTGTAAAGTCGCCCGTAAAACGTAACCGAGTAGAGTGCTAGCGTGTAAGGGTCGACGTACAAGATTTATAATAAAAATATAACACATTTTATATTCGGTGCACTATTCATCCGTAAAAAATAACTAGTTAGGTTAGGTTAGGTTCGGTTAGGTTAAGCCCCTGTTGCATAAAACTTTTTTGCCAAAATTGCAATTAACTTGTATCGGTAGGTATAGGTACCTAGGTAGGTAGGTAGGTAGTAGGTACAACCTCTTCCGACTGTTGTTGAGACTGATACGTGGAAGATTCAGCAAAAACAGTACTAGGTACAATCGCCGCCGTACACTTTTAGATACCTATGTGGAAATGAATAAAACCCGACTTCTGGCTACATATTTCAATTTCAATAATTTAATTTCAATTAGCATAAAAGCTGTCTGGCTAGGCGAGACCCACATAATTTTAGCAGTTGCCTTGCGCTTCAATGAATCCTTAATTTTCATTATTACGAACATAACTTTCGAGATGGCATTTGCTCCCCATTTTCAATGTAATTAGTCTCAGTTATTTGGTTTCATAGGCTTGAAAGAAATTGCAAAGGGGACTTAGAGAAGATATTATGTAGGTGGGTGCTTATACAACGTGTTACAAAACATCCTAACTCTTTTTACAGGGTGTAACATACTGGTCAACAGAATGACAAGTTGGAAAGAAACAATAATTATTTTATAATATCAAAATTGAAAAAAAAAAACAAAATATTTTTTTGTATTAGTCCCATTTTAAAAATATTCTTGTATGAAGGTGCATTAAATTTTTCATAGCTTTGAGTTGTTAAAACATTGTGAAAGTCAATTGAAACAATATTAAAAAAATACTTTTCTCCCGTCACAGCGTTCACATATTTTTATTAATTTAAAAATCAACGGAACGTCATTGAGGAAAAAAATATAATAAGGTTGTGATGTGATCCCTATCACCGGGTGCTATTACCCTGTAAAAAAAAGTTAGGATCTTTTGTAACACCTTGTATATCTTATTCACCCGTATTGTAAGTAGATATGAGCAAGCGTGTACAGAATTGTAAAGCAGCGTTTTCACGATCTTAGAACCTACATTAGTGCACTATTTCGGAATGCAAAGTTTTTTGCTCAAAAGTCCGTTATTGGCTTAATCTTATCTTTAGACAATATTGAGAAACTAATTTCAATATTCTTTATTTTGGTTCAGTAGTTTGGATTAAACAACGTTTCAAAGATACGGTTTTATGACGTCATGCGACGGTCTGCATACTGTTGGCGGTCATAGGAACAAAACATTTTAGCGCATAAAAACAAAACTACTGGACCAAAATAAAAAATATTTAAATTAGTTTCTCAATATTGTCTAAAGATAAGATTAAGCCAATAACGGACTTTCGAACAAAAAACTTTGCCTTCCGAATTGAGCCGTCATAGTCTAAGCTATGGCTTCTGATTGACCATTTTATTGACTGACGTAGCGCTGTACTGTACCTAATGAAAACAACTAATCAGAAGCCTTAGCCTACTTTCACGACGCGCTTCATCAAAGTGTACCTTCTAAAACCGTGAAAACGCGCCTTTAGTAAAGTTATTATTATTAACCAATTTAAAACCCCATAAAATAGACAATGACAAAGCGATGTAGGTAAGTACCTACGTACATTGCGTAATGTAATGCGTAGCCGAGTAGCCAATAATAAAATTGTGCCAAGATCAATACTTTCCGGCTAGGTAAGTATGCAATGTAGGTAGGTAAGTAGGAACCTACATCGAACTGTCACTGTAAATTGTCATTGAATTTTGTGCAAACCAGCCCTAAAAAGTTTTGAACGACAGCCTCTCACTGTGGTTTTATTTTTCTTTTTTCGGAGTTAGGGTGGTAAGTCCTGAAAATAAATTGTTGACCTTTAAGCTAATCCAAATGAAGAGTCAAGAAAGACGCTTCTGAGCCGGCCTCTATTTCTTTTTAATCTTAGACAGTGACGGATTTAAAAGTAGAAAATGTAGGTTAGTATTTAGGTAAAATGTTGGCGCCTACTTCTACAGGGTGCAATCGAATTCGATAGGCTGTCTACTGATCACTTACAACTTGATGGCAAAAAAGGAACGAAAAAAATATCAGCTGTTCCATGCTTAAAGTACGAGCAGCTGATAATTAGATATTATTTCGACATTTCGCACATGGCCTCATAGTAAAAGTTGCTTGGTATTGATGATTTAAGCGATCCATTTCAGTGTTACAGGATATTCCTGAAACACCCTGTATAACGATGCCAGTTAGCATAATGTTAAATTTTTAATTTTAATTGTGTTTAATTTCATTTAGAATAGTTTAAATTTAATTTAGAATTTAGAATAGGTGTCCGCTGAAAATCAGCGTCTTTGTTGGTTGCACCGACCAAGGCATAATGCTGAGCGGAGGCCATTTTGGTGCCAAGACCACATTGTTATTTTAATTTTAATTTTAGCTTGTAAGAACAATAATTTGGTAGCAAATAAACATTTTACTTACTTACTTACTAAGAAATAATAAGTACGTAAGTAAATCTGCAGAATAATAAGTACGTAGACTGTTCCTAGACCCAGTAGTAAAAAAAGATAAGTCTATAATATTATTCAGTCGCCGTTTCCTCTGCCCTCACGTTTCCAGGTGGCGGATGCCGGACCGTGGTTTATTCAATTTTTTACGTGACTTCTTTCAGAAGCTACCACTTGCCGCGGCCTCTACTCTCTGGATGCCTGAAAATACCTACGGCATTTTCAGGAATGCGTATTTGTGAGCTTTTGTACTAGGTACACACGACAGCACGTCGACCCTTACACGCTAGCACACTACTCTGTTACGTTACGGGCGACTTTACAACAAAAGTGTACAGTCTGACGTGCTGTCGTGTGTACTATTTTGATGATACGTGTGGCGGAAGAGTTCAATGCTTAAGTTTATGACAGTTCGGTGTAGCACCTACATTGTGAAGACGGTTCTAGGTATGTTGGTAAGTACCTGTAAATTGTCAATAATACCTACTGTACAGTCAACAGCACATAAACCTTTAACTACATTTTCGTTGCAAAGTCGCCTGTACCTGTAACGTAACCGAATAGACGCACGCGTGTAACGCACATAACTAAAGGGTCGACGCGACGACCGAACGTGGCTTCGACTGTACACAAGACAGTACGTCGACGCTTACACGCTAGCACTCTACTCCGTTACGTTACGGGCGACTTTACAACAAAAGTTTACACTCAGACGAGCTGTCGTGTGTAGGTTTATGCAACCTACCTACTTAGTTTTATGCAACGCGCCCGAAAATAAAAGTATTAGTATTAGTTACATAGTATTTTATCTTCCGTGGTATTAGTTCTTTACCTGAGTTTTTGTCCTGCCTGGCAGGTGTTGGGCATCGTTAAATTGTGATTAAGGAGACCCAGGTATTTGAGGGGTTCAAAATGTAATACGACTACACACATAATCTTCATAGCTCTTTCTCCCACATTTAAAAGCAATAGACCAAAAAGGGTATCCTAGCGTGTCACTGATGTCACTTTAATCATCATCATCATCGTGTATGAAACCATTAGAACGATTGTAGAGCTTTCCGACCACATAAAAGGAACAAAGCAGTACGATAACTCAGCCGTGCCCTCCAAATAATTAGTTGTACCAACGCTCGCCCGTGCCCGCTCCTTATTACCCTAAGTAACGATTGTCGGTATAAAAATTAACTGCAAGTATCTACATCCTGAGTCGTTCTCCCATTCGTAGCAAGTAGGTATGAATCTGAGTACGTCTCGCGCATAAGGCCGGAAATACTTGTCCGAGTCGGCCAATTTTTGTCTGATCCGATAGTCTGAAACTCTGAACAGACTATCCGAAGGCGTCCGCGCCATACATGTGTGTATGTACACACGACAGCACGTAGACGCTTACACGCTAGCACTCTGCTCGGTTACGTTACGGGCTCAGCCCATGTTACGGGCGACATTACAATAAAAGTGTACAATCTGACTTGCTGTCGACCTGTCATGTGTACATTTAGTACACGCCCGATTTATATCGGATCCGATGTTCATACAAATGACGGGTCAGACTATCGGATGAAAACATACGCGTATTCCCGGCCTAGGGCGTTTTTCGGCCATTTTTTTGGAGATTAAATACTGCCTTTAATGTGACTGTGCCCCGCCTGTTAATTTATTATTTTAATAAAATTTATTTCAAGTAGGCCTCCTTAACATTTTGCGTCTCAGTGCGAAATTAAACCAACTTGAGTGGATAGTTTTCTGTTTTTACTTACAAAAAGCCATCCGGACTTTACTGCCTAATTAGCCAGGAAGTTTATGGCTGCGAAATTATTAATTTTAGCTTGCTTTATTTATGTTCATGAAGTTGAAAACGAACGAGGGATAAACTTCTGTTTATTAGTAACTTTGCAATTTTGCATAGCATTTTCTGTTTATGTTGTGTCTCTATCAATATTATTATCTCGTGCGTGGTGGGTGGTGTTGGCCTAGTGCTAGTGAATAGAACATTGGACTCGGAAGTGAGAGACTCGATTCCCGGCGCAGGCATTTGTATAGATAGGTACCTGCTATGATTTTGTTTCTTTTCAAAGTAACGGTACGTACATTTGTGAATTTGAAGTAGCAAAACCACTCGCTAACGGTGAAGGAAATCCCAATCGACAAAGTGAGAACTCTAAAAGTCTAAACTAAACCACTAAGTAATAGAAACACTTCGACTACGGTGGATCCGCGCCTGATGCTCATAAGCAGCTGCATTCTGCCGCTCCATAACTTACAGCGGCACTTCCCAAGCAATAGATTAAGCTATTCATCCTATACCTACACTGCAACAGAGTGTTTTATGGACCACCTCGAGACCCTACTCTGAGACAACTGCTTGATTCTCTCATAATGAGCCGTTTTCAGCAAAAAATCAGGCGGCGGGCGTGGCCACAGAAGAACAACCGGAATACGGCTGTCAAAATTAATCTGTGCTAAGCGAAATTTGATAGCCGAAATTCAATATTTCTAGCCACGTTGCTATCGTCCACCCTTAAAATGATTGGTTAAAGGAAAGAACTTTTTATTTAGGTATTTACAGCGAATGATTCGCTTGGTATTTATTATTATTAATAATAATTTAAATAAAACACGAATTAATCACTCATCAAACCAAAATTAATTACATTTCATGAAATTATAAATATAATATACTTATGTAGGACTTAAAAGTACAGGTTGGTTGGTATAATAAGTACACACGCGACAGCACGTCAGAGAGTGTACGTACAATTTTGTTGTGAAGTCGCCCGTACGTAACGTAACAGAGTAGAGCTAGCTGTAAGGGTCGACGTGCTGTCGTGTGTACGTAGGTATGGTAGATTTTAGAAGAATGTGAGTAGTCTACCGTTACGAAATAAAAGCCTCTGTTCTATCGGACCCGTAACGTGTGCCTTAGAATAGAACCCCTGAATTTTGGTTATTTCAAGTTATTTCCACGCCATAACGCGTGTGTTCTCTGTGGTGGTGGCGTAGCATTCATATATCACGTCAGAGCGGTTCATACATGAAATGTTTCACAATTTACTCCGCGGACGTAATGTAGGGATACGTACTGTGAACGGAACGCAGACTGCTGCCGAGGCCGTTCCACTGATTGTGGTGCGCGCAGTGCGCGCTAGAGTCCGCGCCAGATAAGTCTGCGCGCGACGGGTGGCGTATTTCATTTGCGAGCGAAAAATTATGTCCTAAAAAAATGTAATCGAAGAAGCTCTATTATAGAGCTTCTTCGATTACATTTCATAAAATTAAATAATGTGTCGAAACTCCCAAAAGATCCTAAATCCTAACCCTTTCTGCAGGGTGTACCTAACCTACTGATAAACAGGAACACATTTTTTGTAAAAAAAAAAGGTGAAAAAAAAAACATTCAAATCAAATCCTGTCCCGAGCGAATATTTTAACCCTATATAAAAATCTTTATAAAAAATCATTTATTTTATAATTACAAAATGTTTTTTTTTTCAAGAGTTGATTGTTTCTCGATTTACCTAGTTCAAATTCAAACACATGATTGTGTGCGTTAGTGCATTGGCATAGTTTTATGCTGATAAAACACGGTGAAAATAATATTTTAAAAATACTTTTCTCCTGCCGCAGCTCTTACATTTTATTAATTTATAAATCAACGGAACGTCACAGAGCAAAAAAAGCTCTATACGAAGTTAGTTAATTATTAAACTTTATTGCACACAAAACATAGATAGCACAATAATTCAGTAAAAGTTTTGCCCACGCGCAGAGTTAGATATCTGGCGTAGACTCGACTTTGTGCATCGCGTTAAAATAGCTTGAATCGTTTCGTGCAAATCAACAATGAATCGCCGGTTCGCTTTGATCGACCTATTTTTGTTGCCTCACTTGATTCAACTGAAAAAAAAAGAAATGGGATAAACTTCAAAAGCGTCAAACAGGATAGATATCTATCTACTCACAGTTTCCCGTCCAATAACAAGCTATTAATCTACAGCTAGTTATTTTACTTTAGTTATTTTACGGAAGGCTACCTAAGTACGTAAGTAGGTGCCTAGTACACAAGACAGCACGTCGACCCTTACACGCTAGCACTCTACTCGGTTACTACTACTCGATTACTACTACTCGGAGTGCTAGCGTGTAAAGGTCGACGTGCTGTCGTGTGTACCTGGATAAATACCATTAAAAATGTGCGATGTAAAACGTACCTGGATATTCAGATAACGGAACGTAATTTTTTCTCCTTTTGTTTTTGTTGAGTCTTCTTTTATTTCTTCTGTGAAACTTGGCTAGGTGCCTTGAGCCCAAAGTATCTGATAGTTCAAAATGGTTTAGTCTGATTCGTAATTTCTTATTGGTCAATATTATCCATTTCCATTTGTAACTAACTAAGGTCGCTGTGCGAAGAGAAAAGTCATCTAAGTAACTGAAACAATTGTATTAAAAATGTAGACAGCAAAATGTTTACATATTATTTTTTTACGATTAAAAATAAACTAATAATATCTAGACTTCACCAACACCCCAAAACAATTTTATTATACACAGCTTGGAGTCGGTGCTCAATATTTGCGGGTAGTTACCTAAGTTTCATCAGAAAAAGTGCACAAAGACTTTTCTGCTTGCACCTGAATTCATTGAACGAACCATCCAGCACTGGCGTAAAAGCACTCGCCATTCCGAGTATTTTCTCCTCGGAGCTTATAAAAAAAACCCACCTAATCAGATTAGTTAAAAATATGTCCTTCTCCCCCCAACATTCTTAGTAAAAGAGGAAAAACTTACGAGAAAATTGTCCAAGTTAGTTCCAGCGGAAGGGAAGACAAGGCGTCGCGCTTTTCTTCGGGAAATATTTTTGTTCCAAAAACGAATACGTCGCGACCACTGTGCATGTTGTCGACTTGGAAGTGTTGCGTGAACGCAATAAATTGCTGCAAAAGTGTTGCCTTTGTTTTGGTTTGCCTTCTTGTTGTGGGTAGATAGGTTTATTTATACATTCGAAAGCAGGCGTCATTAGAAGGGTTGAGGTTTTATGGCAACCAAGATTCTCGGAAGATGAGAGGTGGATGAGAGAGTATCTATGTATAACCCGTGCCATTAAAGAAAACATTTAGGACGGAGCTAAAAACCTAGCGTTGTCTCGCTTTGACTGTATTCATTAGAGCGAGAGGGCGAGTGTTTTGAAGTCCATCCTAAATGTTTTCTTTAATGGCACGGGTTATACATAAAGTTCAAAATAAAACCTTTAGAAGGTAAACCAATGTGTAGGTATCTAAAATAATGGTATAGGACCTAAGTTGATATACCTACACTACACACGAGCACTGAATTCAAGAGTGCATATAATAGGTATCTATTGCAGGAGGGTACATTCGTTTAGATAAACAAAGGTATATTAGACATTATGGTCGGAATAGCTGACTAGTTTCGGTTTTCATGACAGTGAGTTCTCTTTTCAGTGCTTAGGTACGAAAGTTTAAGTTAAAAAAACAAATATAACTAGCTGTACCTAAGGCCTGTAAGTAGGTAATTAGATACTTACTTAATAAGATACTTTCTAGACCACGTTCTTTCAATATCTCATAGATGGCGGTAAACAACGGTACAGTGTAAAGAGTCTACTGATAGCATAGAGATATTTTTTTTTTATATGCATGGATATGAACAGATCGAGCCATTAAGGTTTACACAAAAAAGTTTACAATGTAAGCCAATGTATTGGCGTTGACAACCTAGTTGGACCACAGAGGGAAGAAGGTTGGACTAGCCATTGTTAACCGATTGGCAAAGTTGAGATAGTTAGGTTATTATAAGTTACAAAAAATCCAGCCAAAAGTATTGACAAGCTACACTCAGCATGAGAAAAATTGCACCTTTTGAAATAATGACTGAAAAACTTTCATTCCTTCAAATTAAACCAAAGGGTGATTTTTTGACAGCTCATAAGTTGTAGTTCCAAATTTGTAACTATAGATGTCGCTGACAAGACGTGTTTTTTTTTATGGCAGTTCGCGCTCGTTGCCTTCGTACCTTACGTCCAAACACATTAAGGGTATTAGTGGTGGAGCAAAATGTAGTGTTTCCGCTTTTACCATCCACTCAATCCATTGATACCTAATAATCCCCTCACAATAGGTTTCAAATAGGAACAAAAGTTGTTTGAAGTATTTTTCAATAGGGCAGATTTTTTCGATGGTGAATGTAGGTATGTTTGTGCATATCCGTTTTCACGCCTTCAAAATATTACTTTTATGTTCAAAATTATTTCACAAACAATATAGCTTTTCAACAGTTTTGGCTTGATTTTAGTTACCTAGCTCCTCAACCAATCGGTTAACAATCAAATAGTTAGTCCAACATTTTTTCCCTCTGTGGTCGAACAAGGCTGTCAACGCCGATACAGTGGTCTATATTGTAAACTTTTTTGTGTAAACCTTAATGGCTCGATCTGTTCATATCCTTGCCTATAAAAAATAATATGTCTATGCTATCAGTAGACTCTTTATACTGTACCGTTGTTTACCGCCATCTATGAGATATCGAAAGAACGTAGCCTAGAAAGTATCTCATTATTCATGCTTCGCATCAACACAAAATCGAACAAAAATCCTATCATGTGGTCGAGCTGCACCTAAAATATTTCCCCAAAACGCTTTGCATTTAGTAGATACCTTAGAGGCCCGGTTTCTGAATTGAGAATTTTGCTAAGCAAATACTTAGCCATCGTTATGTCACGCTGTTTTGTGAGAAATCTGCAGAGACAGGGCGATACTTACCCATTTGCTTAGCGAATTTCTCAATTCAGAAACCGGGCCATAGTAAGTTTTGCCAGAGTATTATGTCACTACACTAATAGGTACAAACTTAAAATTTTACCGTCTTACACGAAATCTACTAAATGATATACTAGTAAGTCTATGCTAGGTACCTATACTTATTCATACTTCGCATCAACATCAAACCCCAAGATCTCCTTAGCTCCTTGCTGGAACTTGTCACTCCCCGCCTGGAAGCTGGTCACTCCCTTGGCGATGACGGCGCCCGCGTCACTGGTCAGCGTCACCTCCATGGACGAAGACTTCGGTGACGTCATCAGTGGCGTCACCTCCACAGTCACTTGGTCGCCTTTGAAGGCGGCTTTGAGGAATCTGCAAAGGAGGATTGATTTAGTTTATCAGAACCAATATTTACATCATAAACGAGCTCAGAATAACGAAGCTACTGTCAACAGTAGGCAGTGGCTTAGCTACATAGGGGCAAGGGGGGCAATGTCCCAGGGCCCCCAAGCTCAGGGGGCCCCCTCGGCTTAGATAAAAATGTTAAATCGGTGAATTTTGGGGCGCGCTGCGCGCATTTTTTTACTTAGAACAAATAAAGTGGTTTTGAAATGATTATTATAGAGATTTCTCCGTTTTAGTCTGAACTTTTAGGGGCCCTTTACTTAAGTATTCAATTGTATTTTCAATCTAAATTTTGACTTGATAAAACCTAAACAGTTTAGTTGGGGCCACAGTTTAGTTGGGGCCACAGTTTAGTTGGGGCCCAAGTTTGTTTTTTGCCCCAGGGCTCCCGGTTTCCTAGTTACGCCACTGAAGTAGGTAGGTATGTCGCCAGAGGGCCCTCAGCTTTTTTCGGCATAGGTATTATGCGGTCACCACGTCATACGCTGGAAAAAAAATATCATTTTGGGCTAGACGGAAGGCAGACGGGCGAGAAGAGAGAGACCAACACGTTGGTCCGATGTCCTAAAGAGGGCAGCAGGTGGATCCATCCACCATCCAGCTTAGGTAAAGGAAGCTTAGGTAGTCCTCTGAACCAAAGCTTGTTTGGTGGGAATGTCGGTGGTAACAGTCTAGGATACCCCATGGCAGCTCTTACCGCGCGCGGCATAGGGGCGCCAATCGAACAAAAAGGGGTATCCTAGCGTGTGGCCGACTGTTCCTACCTACCTATACATAAATATAAGTTAAGTGACCCCTTCGGTGTCACAGAAACTTTCTAAAACACCCTGTTTACCTATATCATCATCATTACTTCACCGCTTTTATTTGTTTCCGCCTTATCTCCTGATCGCAACGTTAAAATCACATTAGGGATTTTTTTTTCTTACGATCACATCTTACCCTATAATCTACACTATGAAGAAGGAAAGTTTGTGACTATGTACGGATGTAGGGGGTAATCACCAAATCTACTCATCCGATTTTAAAAATTCCTTCAATGGGGAGCTACGTTATTTTGTTTTTTGTTATTTTGTTTTATTGTGATAAAGGGAAAAAAAACTAAGTAAGGCCCGGTTTCTGAGTTGAGAATTTTGCTAAGCAAATGAGTAAGTATCGTCTGTCTCTGCAGATTTCTCACAAAAGAGCGTGACAGAGCGATACGTAAGTAGGTATGTGCTTAGTAAAATTCTCAACTCAGAAACCGGGCCTAAGTCTGCGCGGACGAAGTCGCGGGCAAAAACGTGGGACCCAATTTAGGTAATACTCACACCACATTCAAATTAGTCGTCCAAGCCAGCTTTCCCTTATCGTGACTCATCTGTCCGAACATAGAGAGGACATCGATGATAGTGGAGACGTACCCCCCATGCAGTGTGTCCAGAGCATTGCACATACAAGGCTCGACTTTGAATGTTCCACGGAGGTGACCATTGCCCATGGAGATGACTTTTACCTGCACAAAAAGAGCAAGAATCTCAATGCTGGTTTTACCAACGAGCGGCAAAGAGGCTGCTTTGCTAGCATGGTGTAGCAAAAGAGCCTCTTCGCTTACAAACGTGTAGGTACACCTAATTCCTGGAGCCTTAGTCTGTAAAGCAATGCAAAGATCATGGATCAAGGTACAAGCTTGGTCGAAAAGATCCAAAAAGGCTGCGAAGATGATAATATTGTTTTACTAGCATCTCGCAGCGAAATACCTAGCCTTACTTAATTTTCGCAGTGTGTTTGTGTCTTGTTTGCCATGAGTCCACACCCTTCAACCAACGGTGATCACCACAAATTTTTCGCAAAACAAAGAAGCATCGTCAGTGCAAAAAAATCTGTGCACGGGCCGAGGCGCCCGAACCGTTTTTCGAGAAGAGATTTCTATTATTTCCGAGAAATAAATTGAGTTTTAAAACTTAAACTTTCGTTAGAACTGCACATTTTTATAAGTGAAACCGTTAAAGCGATATAAAAATAAATTCAGTTAGATAGTCTTACTAACGTGCTAGCTGTCTATGTATAGAACCCTCTGTCTCTGTGTGAGAGACCGACTTGCACCTGACCGGCCTTCGCGGTTTTAAGTTAAAATAGAGAACTCTTTCATATAAAATGATATGGTAAACAAGTAATAAATTATAGTAAAATTGTGATCTTATCGCTAAAAGTAATTTCTTCCAGAAAACCAAGTTCTCACCTTGCTGAAAACTGTACTTGTATCCCACTGGGTTGGCTTTTTCTTTGTGTAGGCTTCGACGCATTTCAAGAGACGAACACCTCGAGCTGTACTTGATGCCATGTTGCAGTAAGAGTAAGAGACGAGGAGAGGACGAGAGTTCGAAAACAAATAAAATGCACTTGGCTCAATTTCGGTTTTTGTACGCCCCGCGCGCGGTATAAATAGTGTTGCCAGAGAATAAAAACTACCAATTAGGTAGACTAACGTTCTAAAACCCTACAAAATATTTTTTTCGTATAGTTTTTTTTCCAAACCAATTTTTAACCGAGAAGGAATGAAAAATTAAATATTCGCTATAGGTAACTTTTGTTGCTGACATAGCTTGATGTGTTTGAATGTGTTTTGCCAAAGTATGTAGATTCTACGTTTTTAATTTGGTAGTTTTTCAGTCGCAGAGTGGCAACCCCAGCCAAATCAACAAGCGGCTCTTTCTATTTTGTCGCGAAATAATTTGAAAATTAGTGTTTATGTGACAGTGGTTTTATAGCGACAAACACGGAGAAATGGAGGATATTGGGAATGAATCTGATAATATAGAAACTGGTACGTATTCCACAAAATGATCAAAACCGAGCGCATTTTGACGTCCCAATTTTTATAACCCTACCAAATAATGCGGACGTCGCCGCCTCGATGACATGAACGTATTTTTCACTGTTATTGTTGGTTTCCAAGCCTAATTTGTTACAGTCTAGTTAATAGCGTCACAAGACCGTGATAATTTAGCTTATTTAACGTTCTGATGATGTAGTCCTTGACTACATTACGGTGCCCTACGGTAAAATGCCGCTCTAGTAAAAGACAACTCTATTTTGCCGCGTAACATCGACTACAATATCAATAAAGTTGCACAGCGATTATTTCGCACAATATGCAGCCATTTGTGCTCTCTGAAGCTATACTTGACTATTATTTACATTGGAACAGTGTAGGGAGCCGATAAATAGTATTTTGTAAACACGATAAATCAATATTTTAGTTTGCTCATAGTTATTTTATTGTAGACCGTAACGCCTACGCAATAAAGCCTATCAATGGCGGTACTGCATAGGTTATACAGTAAGGGGAAAGTATTGCCTACAAAAGGCTTTCTATTTACCATCTTTCTGCTTTTGAAGTCTAGGCTTGGCTTGTTTGCCTAACCTAGGCTATGGAATTTTCTATTTTGATTGACATCAATTCTGTTTAAACTGTACAGATACAAACCAACAATCATACAGATAGTTGGGTCTATGGTTGGGTCATTATCAGCAGAGAAATACAAAGGGCCGAATTCTAAAAGTCCTCAAGTCCATTTTTTTACATTTTTTACTGACAACACCATCGTGTTTAGCACTAAGAGCTTGTCAGTAAAAACAACACCGGGCATTAGCCCGATTTACATTATTCCAGCGCTGGAATGCTACTGGAATAATGTAAACCGGTACTGGAATGAGTCCAGTGCATTCCAGTACCGTTTTAAATTATTCCAGTACCATTCCACCCCCTAAGAAAATCATCTTTTCTGAAAAACAATACATTAAAAATGTTGAACTTAAGCCCGGTTTACATTACTCCAGTGCTGAAATGCTACTGGAATAATGTAAACCGGTACTGGAATGCACTCAAATGAGTCGTAAGTAAAGGAAGAACAAAAAAAAATTGCTAAATAAAGTACAAAAATCTTAAATAATAATATTTATTTATAGTAGCCCCTCGATAGTTTAGTCACCACAGGCCAGTCAAATGCACAAAATTGTTACAAATCTCACTTGTGAGAAAGGGAGGCAGAGAGCCAAATCTCACGTTATCTCACCAAGGGGGAGGAGGGGTGGACAAATTATTGTTCCTTCTTGAGGAGAACCTACTTAAAACACCACTCCTTATTTTATTTCAGTAGCCGCCCATCCACCCTCCATCCTTGAGACCCCGAAGCTTCACACCAATGGCAACACATCGGCCAACCTCTTTCCCGAGAGTCCTGTCTATGAACCCGAAGAATTCAACATGATGGACTTGAAAGATGAGGTTTGTATGTCAAAAAGCCCTCAGTCAGAAGTATTATAAAACAATTCATTGGACTGTTATTTTGACCGTTATGTGTGGGGGTGTGTGTGTCTGTCTGAGGTAGCATAGCTCTTAAATGAGTGAACCGATTTGGAGGCGGTTTTTTTTATAGCATTTTCCAGCGATTGTTCTTAGACAAGTTTCATCAAAATTGGTTTAGCAGTTTATGAGATATTCTAATAATACCAATTGGTTAAAATAAAAATGTAGGGGGTTTTTTAAATTTTGTATTGACTGATTTTATTATGGATGGAGTCCATAAAATATGGTTTTATAGTAAACTTCATAATATTGTGATAATCTAGGTGGCTAGGCCGATTAATAAAAAAAACTCTTTATTTTCTAGAATGTCATCTGCATCAGCGATGAGATCAGTCAAGGAGTTGAGAGCACCATTGGTAAGAAGATTTTGTGTCATTCTAATAGGAAATATTTTGCCAATAAGACTCATGACACGGTGGCCACTGCCTTATAATTATGATTCAATCAATCAACCAGACTATACTACTATGACTATGACGTTCTGTGACAATTTTTTGTGACATTATAATAAATTATTTTTTATCGGCATATGGTACTTGTACCTTGTACACGAGTCATTGCTAAGTTTTAGGCCTCAATGGGAAGCTAAGTAAACGAGGATATTATTTACATGTTTTGCACATTTTATTACCAGGAGTTTTTTCAAATGAAATAGCTGTACTATCTAATTGGTTTGTTATCAATACTTTAATTAAATAGATATACTTTTTATTCACTGGCTTACTGGGTGACAGGCGACAGCGTAAACCACTAAAGATAGAAACATGAAGCTTGGAACATAAGGTGAAAAATAAAAATGTTATCCAATTTCAGAACCACCACTCCTCCAGAGCAAACGCAAACTAAGCAACGAAAGCGGCGACGACAACCCCGGAAAGATGCCGAAACTCGACCCGTTAGACCAACCCGTAAACTCTGAACAACTTGACAAAGAAGTCAGCGAAATCACTAGTGCTACTAAACGGAAGCTCTACACTGAGTTGGCTTTCCCATCTACGTCCCGTGTAAGGACTCCGGTAAAGGGCAGTCCGAGGAAAATCACCAAGCGGAGCAACAGTACTGAGGTTACCACTCCGAAGACAATTAAAACACCCAAGTCGAGACCAGCTAGTGCGGATATCACCCGACAACGTAAGACTCCTGGGAAAACTCCCAAAGGGAAAATGGCACTGTTCAGCGAAAACATTCCTGAAGAGACCGTTGAAAGCTCTGAAAAGTCTTCAAGGCCCAGTGTCGAGTTTGTCAAAGAAATCCCAGCGCCAAAACCAGCGATTTGTAGCACTATTTCAGAAGAACCCAATACCAGTGATTTTAACGATTCGCAAAACTTCCACCTGGTACTTTCACCGACTCCTGACGATGAAAACAACTTGGAAAACCCAAAAATGTACAGCAGCGAGCCAGTCGTAGCTAAAGACCGCAAAGAAGTATTAATTCCTGATAAGATTAACCCTACTAGAAGCGAAGGCTATAATTACTCAGATCAGAGTTCAAACTTGTCCCAACCGTTAAGGCCTAAGGATTTCGGTCCAACCACAGATCAGGAAAGCACGGACAGTGTGTGCTCAATAAGTATTGACAGTCCAGACACTATACCAACGGTGGCTTCTAAGATGATCACAAAGTTGTCAAACGGGAACTCGTCAACGCCAACCGAACAGGCAACTGAGAATAAACATGAAGTGATTACTCTGAGTGACAATGAAAGCGATGCTACGCCGGACATGATAAGGCTAAACGGCAAGAAAGGAAAGCGTGGCAAACTCGAATCTTTCCAAATAAGCAATGCTACCACCCCGTCAACAATCTCTCCGTTCCAAAATGGACATTCTTCTTTGCCTATACCGCACATTCCAACGTTTGATGTCCACATGTCCACGAATGAAGACGGCGAGTTCCTTTCGGTTTACATCGTTAAAACCGACAGCGACTTAGGCATGGATATGTGCAAAGAATACCAGAGATTCTCCAAACGTTTTACCATGGATCCTTACTTGGGTGATGTGTCAGTTTCCACCTCGCCATCGAGCGTAACGAGTACTGGGATGATTAATCTGCCGAACAGAACATCTTTTGCATCAACAACTACAAGCTCAACATCAAGCAACAGGACAAGCGATGGTAACTTTGTCGTCCCACAACCTCCAAGGAAGTCCGTCTCACACCCAGCCACAACTACTGTCAAAGGATGTGATGCCTTAGCCAAGAAACTTCTAGAAATAGTTTCGCATATCCGCGAAACTTCTGATGAACAGAACCGCTCCACTGGCGAAGAGAAAGTCTCAGTTGGAATACAAGCTTCTCCGTCAAGTGAAGCCACATTGAGCAATGGTAATGCTAGCCCTGAAGAGGTAAGCAAATGTGACAAGGCTACACCGAAAAGCTCTTTGAAAAAGACCCGTGTTAGAGGCCGCAGACCACTGGCCGGCAAAACTAAACGGGCCATCCTACCCACTCAAACCGAAGAGCCGGAATACATGCACGGTATGAATTCTCCTGAAATGGTGCCAAGTAACTCAGACAATGGTAAGACTTCACCGAAAACTGAGGATAAACCTTTAGCATCTTTAGTTGCCACACCGAAATCCGTTGGCAGACTAAAAGGGAAAGTTGGTCGTCCAAAATCACCGAGACCAGCAACTCCGGTGGAAAAATCTGTCCCTAAGCAGGAATACCCAGGGTATCCCCCCAATACGGTTGTCCTAGCCAAATGGGTTGACAAACGGTACTATTCAGGCCGTGTCTTAGAGATAATAGAGCCCAATAAATATTTGATCAAGTTCGACGACTCGCAAACTAAAGCTATATTGGATGAATTTATCATCTTTGGTAATCAGACATCTTTGCCGTTGGAAGGAGAGTCGGTCTATGCAATGGTTGACGAAGAGCAAAACTATGAGCCTGGTCTGGTATTGGGCGTGGAGGAAAATAAAAGCGGGACAGTTACATACCGATGTACTACATACGGGTAAGAAGAATTTCTTTTGCTTTCAAACTTACATTTGATTGTTAAAATAGTAATCGAAAATCTCGCGGTTACGACTGATTCGGCGAAGGGAGCGTAACAAGTTGACGAGCGTTTTCGTCACGCGTCGCGTAGCGCCATCTTGCTTTAGGCAATGGAACAAAGCAAGATGGCGGTACTCGACGCGTGGTGAAAACACTCGTCGTTGCATTACGCAGCCAGCAATGACCGCGAGATTCCCAATCCCTAATTGATGTCTTCTTCTTCTTCTTCTTAGATCCCTTTACTCCTCCGTGGAGTCTGGGGCTGACACAAGGGCTTTCCATCTATCTCTGTTCATGGCTAGGGAGGGTAGTTCTGGCCAAGTCGCTCCCTTCTTCTTCGCCTGATTGATTTATTCTGTTATCCCTCAGGATCCCGACATAGGGCTAGAAGAAACTTTCTCCACTTAGCACGATCTTGCGCAACTGATTCGAGGTATTTCCAAGAAAACTTATATTTTGTTTTATACTTTAACTTAAAGTATAAAACAAAAATTAAGTTTTCTTGTTAAAGTTTAAAGTACCAGTGGTTCGCTCCGAACTATGAACTCGCGACCCCAGTTACAGATGTGTAACTTTGCTTACGCCATTCGCGCAGGCGCGCGCGCGTTTTGCATATAAACTATACAACCCCATATCTCGGCAACCCATCAACCGATTTGACTCATGTTCGTCGAACGAACATTCATACATACAAACATACAAACATACATACATACAAACGCCGGATTGTTCCAGTAGACTCGTTCTACCTACCGTTCTCTCAAAGAAAAGTGCAACTGCTACCTACCAATCCATTTAGGTAATATGCTCTCGTCAATACAATATTTTTGCTTAAAATTTTTGCTAGGCAACATATTTAATTACCTAACAAGGACTCGCGAAAGCATCCTACACGGGCTGTAGGCCTAAGGATGCTATTCGCTCACTACCTACAGTACTGCAGCACCCTTGTCCACCACTGCAACTTTTGTCATCTTTTTTTTCTACCGTCAATGCAGTATTGTAATAATTTAAGAATCGTCACTATTATGCCTAATAAAAACTTATAAACTTAACTCGGAGAACTTCGCTCGCTCGTTCAATTATATTTACCATTTATCATTCTACCTTTCAGTGACACAACAGTAAGCGTGACAGCGAGTGAGCTTTACATGACCGAAGACCAAGCCCGTTCGATCAAGGAGCATCCGAAGTCACCCTCCTCAGCCCCCTCCACTCCACGACGGAGAGGCCTCAGGGAACTGGACTTGGACAACATTATACACGTGAGAAACTGCTTTTTGTTCTTCTTTACTAACAAATTCCACAGGTGTGACCAGATGTGTTATCCTAAAATTAAAATTATGAACACAACAAAAAAGCAAAAAATCGTTCGAGCTGGTGTCAAGTGATGATTTTACATAAATGCGGTTAGTTAGCTTACCATAATGAGGTAGTGGCCACCTCTGGTGTTAGAGTTTTTAGGCCACCCAAAAGGTATATTCTGTCATGGCTTCAGATATTATTGCCACTAGCGGTCACCCATCCATGGACTGACCGCGCCCAATGTTGCTTAACTTTGCCAATCGTTTAACTGCCGATTTCTGAATTGAGAAATTCACTAAGCAAATACGTAAGTATCGTCCTGTCTCTGCAGATTTCTCACAAAAGAGCGTGACGGGACGATAGTTAACTATTTGCTTAGCAAAATTCTCAATTCAGAAACCGAGCCTTAGAATGGCTAGTTCAACTAGGCTGTGAGCGCTTCGTACATAAATGCGGTAAATTATGTTTATTTATGTTCTTTTCAGGGACCCCGCAGCGCAAGAAACAAAGGCAGCAACAGCGCCCGGAAACGAGTCCCGTCACCGAAAAGCCCAAAGGCGTCTACGTCAGGTTCGTTCTTGACTCATTAGCCTTTTCCCCTTCGCTACACGACTTCGCCGTCCCTCTGTCGATTGACCATCGGGCTCCAGGGGCTTAACTGTCTAACTTTTAAATCTATCGCGATCCCTTTCAAAGGTATCGGCATCATGATTGCGACTTTAGAATGGAAATGTCCAAGTTTTAAATCACAATCGCTAAAAGAAAGAATGAGTCAAACGCCATAAAAATTGTATGATACTGAGTGAACGATTTTGCTATTTTCTTCACTCAGTATCCTTCAAAATCGAGTTGCAAGCCCTATCCCTATCTCAGTCACGTTTAATGAGGGATTGTGTCAAATAGATGCACTGTGAAGTTCGTCAGCACCCTTCAAACGTCAAATTGAAAGGGATCGCGATAGATTCAAAAGTTAGACAATTAAGCCCCTGGTCTGCCCACTGACCGCCGCCGTTCTATTCTCCTTTTCTTTTTTACACCTTAAGAATCATTACGCCACAAAAATACAAGAGTACACTCCTCAGTTATCCCCTTGACTGGCAAGAGCGCCTTTTATTTTAGTGGTCGAAAAACGTTAGCAACGGTAGAAACGTTGGCAAATTTTGTCGTTCAGCCACCAAGGGGGTTATGTCTTTAACCTCTTCAATGTTCCACAGGTCTCAAGACAAAGACCGTGCCAGTGAACCGCAAGCGCGTAGCGAGCGAAAGTAGCGAGCTAAGCGAAAGTAGCAACTCTGCTCCGCCTGTGAGACTTGACGAGGTGGCCGGCGTGGAACCAGAGGTGCAACGGACGCCGCGCAAGATCGATGGCGTTAAAGGTGAGCTAGCGAACGGAGCGAGCGAAAGTAGCGAGCTGAGCGAAAGTAGCAACTCTGCTCCGCCTGTGAGACTTGACGAGGTGGCCGGCGTGGAACCAGAGGTGCAACGGACGCCGCGCAAGATCGATGGCGTTAAAGGTGAGCTAGCGAACGGAGCGAGCGAAAGTAGCGAGCTGAGCGAAAGTAGCAACTCTGCTCCGCCTGTGAGACTTGACGAGGTGGCCGGCGTGGAACCAGAGGTGCAACGGACGCCGCGCAAGATCGATGGCGTTAAAGGTGAGCTAGCGAACGGAGCGAGTGAAACTAGCGAGCTGAGCGAAAGTAGCAACTCTCGCTTTGAGACTTTAGCCGGCGTGGAACCAAAGGTGGGACGCCGCGCAAGATCGATGGCGTTAAAGGTAAGCTAGTGAATTTGGCGAGCCGAGCATATTGCAAATTATAGGAGTCATTCCTTGGCGATCACTGCAAAATCGCGAATCAAGGCTTACTGCTAGATTGTGAGGCAATGCTAGTCATCGCAATAACTTGTGATGATCGCATCGCTTATAACATCTGTAGTTACGTTCTATTAGGACATAGATTAGGACATAGGACATGTAAAGATAGAGATTTCAGTCGCTGAAAGCTACTTGTACTTTTCATGAAGTGCGAAAGCTTTGGTTCTCTATACACATTGTGACGTTAACTAGTTATAAATCGTGTTTACACCTTGTGGCTTTGTAGTTTTTAGTTTTCTCGCATTTTGAAAGGTGTCAGAACAAAAGTTGATCAAAATCACCAGTACGCCTACAGACCACCACTTGTCGGTAAGTATAGCGCGTCAAATAGGCAATGGTTAGATTATGGTATGAGGTGGTGACCAGGCGGTGTCAGTGTTTTTAGGGGCCTCTGATATGGCTTAACGATATTATCATTAATTAACAAACACCGGGACCAACAGCTTAACGTGCCTTCCGAAGCACGGAACCGCCGTAAAAAGCAATATGGCGGACGCGTTTTAACTCACACTCGTTTCTACAGCGGGCCCCCTCCATCTAAAAGGCGCGGCGAAACAGACCATCGGCAAGAAGAACTCGAAGCTGGCCAAGTTTGAAAACGACGAGGATACGATATCGCAGCTGGGGCCCATACCGACCGGGGAGGAAAAACTGTTCAGCGGTCTGCACTTCTTGCTGACATCTACGGAGCAACCGAAACGGGCCAATAATAACTCTGAGAAGGTCAGTAGACTATTATTTTTAACCACCGACCCAAAAAGAAGTGTTTTATAAGTTTGACCGCTATATGTCTGTATGTCTGCCTGTCTATCTGTCTGTATGTCTGTCTGTCTGCCTGTCTGTCGGTCTGTCTTTCTGTCTGTGTGTCTGTCTGTCTGTCTGTCTGTCTGTCTGTCTGTCTGTCTGCATGTCTGTCTGTCTGTCTGTGGCACCGTAGCTCTTAAACGGGTGAACCAATTTGGATGCGGTTTTTGTTGTTTGAAAGCAGGTTTTCTAGCGAGTGTCCTTAGATATGTTTTATCAAAATCGCTTCAGCCGTTTATGAGATAATATGCTTATTTGAAGCTAAAATGTCGGGGGTATTTTTATATTAGTTATTTTAAAGACCGATTCATACTTTTTCGTGGCTGAGAAGTTAGCGGTGCGTGTAGGGATATTGTTTTTGGCGTGCACGCTGGGCTACGGAACGTATAGACTTGTATTGAACAGTCTATAGAGGCGTTTAAAGCATTTCAATGCACAATATATGCTAGATTCAAACTTTTGTTTGGTTCTGAGAAGTAAATCAGAAGGTTGCGAAACCAACAGTCACAGATTTGTTGTATACCATTATTTTCCATTGCGTTTTTTCCCAAGATTAACGGGATGCGATGTGTGTCCATTGTTATTAGTAATTCCTTTTATTTTGCTTTTAGAAAATCTCCATACTGGCTGGTGTCAACAGCGCGAATAGCACTGCAGAAATGGAGGGAGCCCAGGTAATATTCAAAGAAAAGAAAAAAAAATACAGATTTTTCCGCAACTCCATGTTATTTGAAAATGATCAACCAGCCCACCGTCTTTTTACCGACAACAACTATTATTTTGGGAAGAGACTACACTCAAACAAATAATACAAATTAAATAAGCATGTGAACATCCAGTCTTGAGTAAAGACCAAGCGCCTGAGTCTGTAACGCAATGGTGCCAAAATGGGCTCCAAGTGGACGGCTTTAATTACGATTTATGAATGCTGTCGGTCCTTTTAATGTTATGCAGTCTCTTCCCTAAAAGTGGAACAGTACAGGTACCGTCACGAGTTATGAGCGCTGACCTTGAATGCGCAGAACTCATTTTTTGGGTCTGTTTGGCGGGGTACGCGGGGGGCGACGGAGAGGCGCGATCGCCGGCGAGCGCGGGCGCGTGATTGGTAGATCAGTCTCTCTAGCCTCGGGGTACAGTCGCACACATCGTTTTTTTATTTCCTCGCAGAAAGAATGCCGAAACAAAATGTTTTAAAAAGATAGTTCAGAAAGATTCAAAAAAGTTATTGAGAACAATACTTAGATTGAGATTATTTTTCATTGATTGTACACCCGTTTTATCGTAATGTCCGAATAATTGTATAGAAAACCATTTAAAATATAACGAGTGCAAAATCCGCAAAGAATACTTTCAATCGTTAAGTTTAGTCAGTTTCTCCGATTTTTATAGTAGGTATCTCACTCAACTATAGTTCAGCGCAGCGTCAGTCTTAGATCCCGCGTGGATATTAGATATTTTGCGCGCGATTGTACACACTTGCGCAGACATCCCCACCAGTTTCGTCGAGCGCTCATAACTCGTGACGCTACCTGTAGGTAGGTATTAACATGGTAGGTAATAACATAGTCTGTTTCAGGAAACCCGTCACTATTCTTCGGAAGAAGACGGCGAGACTGCTTCCACAAGAGCCGGCACAGATACAGAAGACCTGGAGTTCAGCGACAAGCCTTTCAACAAAGACCGGCTGAGGGAGCAGTTAGAAGCTGGAGGGGGCATTGTTTACAGGTAATGTTCTTCTTCATTCTCGCGTCTTCAAGATCTCCTGTTAAATACAAATACAAATCACTTTATTGATGCCAACTTAAAAATAGAGCTTTATATTAAAGTAATATTTAATACTTAAACAATAAGTAATATTACAATGTAGAGTATGCTTTGGCATCAAAGGGAGCAGGCTCAGCATTAAGCTAAGCTTGTAGGCACATGCAAAGCGCTGTTAGTACAGTCGCCCGTAACGGTTTAATTCGGCATAGGGTGGCGAACCATTTCATCAGTATTTTTGTATCATATTCGTCTTCGTTTCACTTTTGTCAAAGTGGTCGTGACCAGTGGCCGATGTCTCGGCATTCCATTCGCCCAGAGGGTTGTTAAAAAACAACACAAATTTGAGTATTTTGGCCATATAATGCGCAACACCCAATATGGACTCCTTTAACTTATCATCCAATGGAATATACCAAGCAGGAGACCTGGAAGACGCAAGATGTAATGGTTTGAGAATTTACGGCATTAGTTCCAACAATCCACGAGCTCCTTGTTGTTTTGTGCAGCCTAAAAGAAGAAATAGCCAAGACGATTGTCAACATCCGATAGGAGACGGTATACAAGAAGAAGAGGGTTGTTGCCTTTATTTGAATGAGCGAGCGAAGTTCTAAGACTGGAATAATCCGGCATTTGTATGATTGTATGTTTGTATGAATGTTCGTACGACGATAACTTGAGCAAATTTAGTCGGATCGTCATGTTTGGTAGGCAGGTAAATGAGGCAAAGATAATTTTTAAGTTGGAACATGAGCCAATTCGGTCGAGGGGTTGCTGAGATATGGGGTCGCGAGTTCATAGTTCGGGGCGAACCATTAGTTAATTTACGCCTGTTAAACCTTCCAGCCACTTCGACGACGTGCCTCTGAGTGCTTACTCGACGTGCAAGCTGATCGCGCCGCGCCCCTGCCTCACCGCCAAGTACATCCAGTGCCTCGCCGCAGACATACGCGCCGTCTCGCACGCCTGGGTCATCGCGTGCTGCGGACACGGACGACTGCTCGACGTCGACGCCTTCGCGCTGCCCGCCGGCTGGTCGCTCGCGCACCAGCGGTTCGTCAACTGGGTGAGGATTGTGCACTCTATTGACCTAGGTGTAATTACTACATCCGCGCGGCTGGTTCCTAGATGTAAGGGCTGAAATGCTGTGCGAGAACAATCTATTATAGGCAGCCTATCGCGGCCTTCGCGCTGCAAACCGGCTAGTCGCTCGCGCACCAGCGGTTCGTCAACTGGGTGAGGATTGTACACTACATTTACCGAGATATAAGGACAAAGATTGTCTACTGCTAATGTAAATGTTGCGAAAGAACTAGTGAGTACTGCATAGGAACCTCACTAGAGATAGAGACCGCACTAGTTAGAGAATACTTGGCCCCGGCTTCGCTCCATTGGATATAGAGAAAGCCTCACTAGAGAATTTACCAGCCCTATATCCGTTCTATAAGTACTCGGCCTGCGGCCTCGTAAGAGACTGAACATAGATTCACACTATTAGAGCTCGGCCTACGGCCTCACTAGAGAATGCCCAGCCCAGCATTCGCTCTATTAGTGCTCGGCCTACGGCCTCGCTAGAGAATGCCCAGCCCAGAATTCGCTCTGTTAGTGCTCGGCCTACGGCCTCGCTAGAGAATGCCCAGCCCAGGATTCGCTCTGTCAGTGCTCGGCCTACGGCCTCGCTAGAGAATGCCCAACTCAGGATTCGCTCTATTCTACTCGGCCTACGGCCTCGCTAGTGAATGCCCAGCTCAGGATTTGCTCTATTAGTGCTCGGCCTAAGGCCTCGCTAGAGAATGCCCATCCCAGGATTCGCTCTATTAGTGCTCGGCCTACGGCCTCGCTAGAGAATGCCCAGCCCAGCATTCGCTCTGTTAGTGCTCGGCCTACGGCCTCGCTAGAGAATACCTAGCCCAGTGCTCGACCTACGGTCGTACTACAGAATACTCAGCCTGGGATTCTGGCCTACGGCCTCATAAGTTTGACTGCGTTGGGAAAACAGTCAAACTGACGAGGCCGTAGGCACTAATAAAGCTAAAATGTGACCCCTAAACCTTTTTGAACGCCAATATCGTTCCTCAGGTCCCGCCATCAGGCCGTCGCAACACGTCATTCCTAAAGGACAAGACCATCCTGCTCTGCAGCGATCAAGACACCTTTGTCAAGTTCTGGGAGCGCGTGTGCTCGCTCGCCGGCGCTAACACGCGTGTGGTCAATGAAGAGGAGTTAGACATGGCGGGGGCGCAGGCTTGCGTCGCTGAGTGGGATTGCCCGCACGAGGTAAGCTTACTAACAAAGTTTAACGACCCAAAAGTGTATATTGGCCGCCGCCATCTTGGATTTGATGCTCAACGCTACTGGAGGTCATCACGGAGGCGCAAGATTGCGACGCTGAGTTTGCTTGTTCACATGACTTATGAAATTTTACTTGATCCCTTACTTTCTACACTGGTTTTGTGTTCCGAAGCCGCCGTCATGTATTCACATAACATTCGCAATTTGGTATATTTCGAGGTCGCCATCTTGAAATTCTTAAACAGTATTTTCTCAGTTTACCTTGAATCCTCCCGGGATCGGTGGATACAACTCTCCTTTACTGGCCCTTTTAAAAATTTAACTACTCGTTTTCCTGTTTTCCATTCCTTTACTACACTGGTTTAGTGTTCCGAAGCCGCCTCCATTCGGTCATATAACATTCGCAATTTCATCCGCATATTTCTCGGTCGCTATCTTGATATTCAAAAAGTTTTTCTCCAACGATCTTAAATCCTTTAATCACACTTTGCCTTGAATCATTTACTTACCCTTTGTTTCACTTCCAGGTACAGAACAAAGCGAACCAAGACAACATTCCCCTGGTGTCAACGACGTGGGTGGTACAATGCCTTATAGAGGCGCGCCTGATCACACCGACCAGTCACGAGCGGTTTTCATTCATGTGGGCGGAGCCTGAATGATATGACTTCAAAAAAGTGATCATAATACGCGAGAAATGACACTCGGTGCGGTTTCGTGTAGTTTGACACTTTTTCTCGGGACGATTGACACTGTGGTTTTGTGAGTAAGTAACAAGAAGGCTAGTTTCTACGGTGAGTGAGCTGCGACTGCGACGAAATGCACTAAGGATAATGGAAAATGACGTCACACGCTCCTTAAAACTTACCTATTTTCTAAACCTGACCTATTTTTAGGTTCCTTTTTCCTTGTGTATTATGTCAGATATTGGCCTTGTCTGTCTACTAGACTAGGTTGAATAAGCTGAGAGTATGACTGACCTAATCTGACCACTTTACTGTGGATTCCCACAGGGTTGTATCTTGGGGCCGGTCTTTTTCCTTGTGTATTATGTCAGGTATCGGCTTTGTTCGAATAAGCTGGACGAATGACTGACCTACTCAGACCATTTTATTGTGGATCTTCTAAACCTGACAATCTTTGGGTTCCAGGACAAAGAGTTCCACATACAGGGTGTTAAAAGACCGCCAACAAAGCGAGAAACTTAGTATTGTCCTCATCATAATGAACATTTTTGCCCAAGGAACTTTTTCCTTGTGTATTATGACTTTGTCTTTCTTGTGGACGAGGTTGAATAGGCTTAAAGGATATCAGAATCAGAATCAATTTGTTTTATTCAAAATGCCATAAATAAATTATTTACATTGAACGTCAAAATATTATCTAAAGTAAAAAAAAGGTATATAAATCAGATACTTATTACTATCTAATACTAAGTATCTAGCTACTTTTTTTTCTCCAGCTTCACTAGCTCTGATCGTTCTTGGAGCTAGGCAAGCCTTCTCCATCCAAACATGTCTGTGGCATTGTAGCGTCTGAGTCACTTCACCCAACTAGTGTGAGTGTAGGTGCCACTGGACGCTGAATAAATCACCTAAAACAGATGAGGGTTTTGGGAAATAGGCTTTAGTAGGGTATACGTTACGTATGTGACTTTTTATTGACATTGTATTGATTAGGGAAGAAATGACTTCGGGTTTCTATTGACAATGACGGATTATGTTATATCTGTCAAATATTCTAAGTAAATGTTCAAAGTGGCACTGTAATTTCGTAGTCCGATAATTTCGATAAAAGAAAAGGTTTCAAATTTAACCGCAATAACGTTGAATTTGACTTCTCTCTCGGTCGACGTACAAGTTCAGTCATTGGACGTTTTGAAATGTGTCTTGATGTGTAACATTTAAGGTTATATTTTCCTTGACGATTGGATCTCGTTGACGTTGTGTTTTATTTTTATGTTGCTGTGACTATAATATTGTGTACAGTTCTCGGTAAGTAAAACTTGACGCTTTTTAGACCTTATGGTGGTAATTATAAGGGTTGTAATTTTTTTGTTTCCTTGATAGTAATTGTGATTTGGTCTCATAATTAGCTAGTTAGTCTCGCCAAGTTTGGCGCTAAACTGTTATTGCGATTATTCTGAAAATCATGCCGACATCGAGTTCCCTGCGTACCATTGAAAGTCCTATATACCGAATGTGTTAGGTCTAAAATTGATTCTATTTGATAATAATTGTTTTTTCTCCACAGTCTGAGCATTTCAGTTTTCAACCTTATGGCATTCGTTATAAAGACTTTCGCCAATACTCACGCCTTTCCCATAGACAGATGACATGCTTCTATCCGTTTATGAAGGTTTTACAACTATTACAGAAAAAATCTTACACTTTGTCGGGAACTCTGTCATTCTAGACGCAATGGTGTTTTTATTGACTTGATATTCATAATATTTTTTATTTTATTTTTGTCTCCTTTTTATCATGTATTTTGGTAAGTATGTAATACCTTCATTTCGTGACATTATCAGTATTTTTCTAAGAAGAGCACTTACAGTGTTATGTCTAGCCAAATAGTAAGTTTATTCTCAAAGGCAGCTCTTGTCAGAATAACATAGTTATGACTAAAATTGTGTATATAAATGGGTGTAAATGGTAGGATACCTTTCAAAGTGTTGACTAATCTTAAGCTGTTTGAGGTTGCAGAAAGGTCATTTGTACAATGTTCATTTTATTTATCTAGCACAAAATAATAACTTATACATTTATTTTTCTTCCGACAAATTTCTTAAAGTAGGGTAACATGGACGAGCACATAGCTGAGAAAAAGTGGAAAGACGTGCCTAAACTACAGGGTGCGCTCTAAGTCGACAGCGGAACTTTAAGTAGGCTGTCTAGTGATAACTACAAACAACTTGTACAGTCGGCCGCAGTCTCAGATACCCCTTTTTGTTCGATTGGCGCCCTTATACCGCGCGCGATAAGAGCTGCCATGGGGTATCTGAGATTGTGGCCGACCGTACCAAGTGGCGAAAAAAATGGAGCGAAAAAAATATCAGCTGTTTCATACATATGGCGCAGTACTGAGTCGACTTTTGGTATGGAACAGCTGATATTTTTTCGCCCCTTTTTTTTCGTTCCCTGGTACAATTTGTTTGTATTGATCACTAGACAGGCTCATTAAAGTTCCGCTATCGACTTAGAGTGCACCCTGTAGATCAAAAGATCCAGGCCACCCATTTACAGGCAATAGTTTAGCTATTTTGCGGGGCAAACTTGTAATTGTATGAAACATCTAGAGATGTAGCCTGTACAAGCGTACATGTCGCCAACTAGCTGGGCAAAGGACTTCGCTCAGAAAGAGAGTTCGGGCTTAATCACCACGTGTGTCCACTGCGTATGGGTGATTTTCTCGTTGAGTGTATTTTGCCTTAGACACTAACGTTTCCTCAAGAGGTTTTCCTTCTCAGTTAGCGAGTAAGGATGCTACAAAAAAAATTTACTAACGTATGAAAAAAGTTGCATCTTTCTGTCCTATAATAAAACGTGTTTGTATTTTCTACACAGAGAGACTTACAAAATATGACATATGGCCTTTCTGCAATGACTTAAGGTGCCGCACACACCGCCCGGAGTTCTGCGTTCCGCATTCAGAGTTCTGCGTTCCACGTTCAGAGTTCTGCGTTCCGCGTTCTTTCTAAGCATGGGGTTGCTAAGAACCGTACACACTGAGGAGGTCAGAACGCGGAGTTTTCGTGAAACAAATCTAAGAACTCTGAAGTCGGAACGCGGCACTAAGAGGCAGTGTGTCCGGCGCCTTAGAATTAGATACTTACCTATCTTACTGTCAAAATGTACCGGAAAATGCATATTGAAATTGTAGTTACCCCCGTTTTCGACTGTTCACAACTGACAGTTGCGTTTTGTATGCACTTTTGATAACTGACAGCTGTTAACATTGGATTAATAGCCCGTTAGTGTACCAGAAATCGGGGGTACCATAAAACAAATCGGCACATTCTTTTGTGTGATGCTTAGGCCCAATGTTTTGTGTGTCAAATGGAATTATACGATTATGTATCATGTTACTATAGAGTTAAGGTGCATTGTTATAAATTAAGACTGTTATTAGTGGAAACAAATGAGAAACAAAACTATAATGTAGCTTATTACAAAGCAAGGAAGAGCGTAGGTAGTTTAGAAAATACACTATATGGTGTGTTACTAATAATCATGGATTAAATAACAGAATGAAAATTTATTGGCGTCTATCCAGGCATCTAAAATTACAAATTAAATTAAAATGGAATTGGATAATGAAATCGCCCCCATGTTCAAGCTTCGTTTTGTAAAGAAAGAATACTTACTGTTTTGTTTCCACTGTGAAAGTTTACTCAACTCACTGCAATTATCATGTAGTTACAACTTTTTTGTGGCTAAAAACTCGTTAGTTAACTACATTCCGATTCAAACTCAATGAAGTCGGTGAAGTGAGCTGCGAGAGCGCAAGTACAGTCAAGGCGATAATGTTTAGGAATTGTGTAAGGAAACTTATACGTCCCTTACGTTTTACTAAATATTTTCTTTTCAAAGTGGACTTACACCTTCTATAAAAACTTCCTTGCTTGTGGATGGAAGGTGGCTTCCTTGGAAGAGATGATCTAATTCAGAGTCTGTGTCAGATAAATTTTCACTGACATGAATAAATTATTTCCTCCGTTAATTCGATAAAATTTAACGTAGCTATAACAGAGTCAACAGCAGCAAAAAAAAAAAAACGAAAGAAAACCAATACAAGGACACCGAACTCCGATCTATTATGAGCTTCTCTGTACTTTGACAGAACGCCCCGCTGATACCCAAAATTTGATGCTGCGACGCGACTTGTAGCTAGCTTCACAGACTTCATAAAATTTGATTCGGACTATACTTGATGTTCAATCTAATCATATTTTCACAGACTTAAAAGCTGGGCCGAAATTGTGTAAATAATAGGCTAATAGGTTGAGTACAATTAATTTGTAGAATTTCCTTTTGCAAAGTATGACTTTGTTTTGACGATAACTTGCAATTATTATTCGTGCATTTATTACTATTATTATTTTGAATTCTATTCGAAAATATGCTTAATTCTTTAATTTGTTAGGGACAAGATTGTTTTCAATTATTTGGTTATTTTAATCATGGTATCGTTTTACTTAGTTCTAAGGTGATACCTAGTGAATGTAATTTGTGTATCTAAGGAATAAATTAATTGTAAAATAAAACAGTTTTTTTCTTTGCCAGGACCATGTCGTCAAATTTCACTGTGATTTTGTTGCTTTCTGAAAAGTAAGAAAACTGGAAGCGTTTTTCAACAAAGCGCCATCTTTTTCTAAAAACCTGAACTAGTTCAGAGTTGTTGTTTTGATCAGTTCGTTTCCATAGACGTAAGTTTAGTTAGCGTATTGTAATATAGATGTCGCAAGCAGCCAATTTAGGCTTTTTTACATTGATAGTACTGATAGCACAAAAGACCATTTTTTATGTTTGTTAATTTTTACCGAATTTTAAGTATTTTGTACCAAAAACTCCACTGCTATACCAATCTACAAAGGCAAGCATCCTAAATACTCGGTAGGTACTTGATTGTACGCACACAAATAGGTACCTGATTATATTCGAAAACAATGGACTCACATTCAACAGTTGACCCTGAGGGTAAGTTATGATACGCTGACATGTCTTCCATATCACGTCGAGCTCCGTACTGGCCATCCGCCAGTCATACTTTCAACTTTATATCCCTTTCCTTCAAAACTGGCACTTATGCCGTAGCGGACAAGAGTTATAGTGGAATAGCAGCGGTATAGTTGACTGTAAGAAAATAGGGGTCACAAAGGAGTTTTGTTTGTGATACTACGGGCTGTAGTTTAAAAGTGTATCGGGGTAACCCTAGGTTCCCGGGCATAGGGCCAGGTTACCAATATAAAAGAGGATTGCTGTATTGTGGTAGTGACATTACGACTGGAAGACCAAGTTGTGAGGTTGTTCAGGATTGCGCTGTTTTGGATGTTTCGCGGCGGTTTTCGTGTGTATTTTTTTAAATATTTTGTACCCTAGTCTTCGGAGTTCTGTCTGAGAGATGCTTTGTGTGCGACGCGAAACTGGATTATTTTGTGGAACGAGGATAACCTTATAACACCATGGTTCGTAGGTGGCATAACTAGTCGATGCTATGATGCATCTTTTTTAGGGTTCCGTACCAAACGGGACCCAATTACTCTGCTTCCGCTGTCTGTCTGTTTGTCCTAACTGTAAAAATTTGTATCTTTTTGGAACCGTAATAGGTAGCCAATTGAAACCGTGTTGGCACGTCGCGGTTATTATAGAACAACTTGAACAAGGTAATACGTGTATCAAGAAAATTTTAGAAAAAAATTAAACTTATTTTTAGTTTCAAGCGTTACTCAAGCTATTGTCCCTGAGTCGGGTGTCGCTGACCAAAACAACACCCTGTATATAAACATCAACTTGGATTATATAGGGCTTACTTTATGATAATACTAGTTGTGCCCGCGACTTCGTATGCGTTTTTACACATTTGACATTTAATTTAAATTCGACTGTGGAGGACAACTCAAAAGGAAGGTTTTTTTTAACCCCCGACCAACAAAGAGGGGTGTCATAAGTTTGATAGCTTTGTGTGTGTGTCTGTTTATGTGTTTATGAGGGTGTGCCTGTCTGTGTGTCTGTCTGTGTGTGTGTGCCCTAATCTAAACAATACATTTATGATAAAATATGTTTTGTTTAGATTAGGTATCGCCCGTGTAAGATACCAGGAAGCTTAGCATAAGAATTGCCTGGGAAGTATGGGGGTTTATATGTATCTCCCTCGACGTAGAGTGGGATAGATAAAGTTATAAGCCCATAGATAAGGACTTACCCATTCTCATGCTAAGCCAGCAAGCAAAGCATAAGATTGGGTTAGAGCGTATCTACCGCAAATAACTCTGTCTATCCCGCTCTACGGCAAACAAAGTATATGTTTTTCATATCAAGTTGGGCTCAGTAGAGTAAATATTTTAAATAAGGCACAAAAAAAAATTTCAACCTCGCGTGGGTTCAAACCCAGAACATTTCGACCGCGACGCAACAGTACTACATTTCTAACATCGATAAACTTTGTCCGACCTCCACCGAAAACCACTCACAATTCCCTCCAGCAAGCATCATAAGGCTGGGCTAGAGCGTATCTATGGCTCTGTCCATCCCGCTCTACGTCATACAAAAGAGTGAGATACCTATTGTTTAAACCCATAGATAACCCGGCCTTATGCTACGCTTGTAGAACTAACATTTTCCGCTAAAATAAAATAAAAACAAAATAAAATATACGTATAGTCCTCATCATAACGAACATTTTTGCCCAAGGAACTATGCCTGGGAAATCAACGGTTTCCGAGATAATAAAGTCTGACTTTTCAATTTTTTTTTTTCAGAAATGTGATCATTATCACGTTCTTAACATACCTTCTCAAGAAGCCATATCAAAATTATGGATATTTCTTACAAAAAATCAAGTTAAAATTGCAACCCGCAATGTAGGTTTTCGAGAGAATGTGGTTCAAAGTCGGACTTAATTTTTTTTTTTGCAGAAATATGTTCAGTATCACGTTCTTAACATACCTTCTCAAGAAGCCATATCCAAATTATGAATATTTCTTACAAAAAACAAAGTTAAAATTGCAACCTGCAATGTATTCTAAACATCGGATAGCCTAAGTTACTCCCAGAAACGTGAGTTACGACCATGTTAAGTTTGGTTGAAAACTATTCAGCGGTGTTCGCGTTTATCGTGTTCATACAGACAGACAGACAGACAGACAGACAGACAGACAGACAGACAGACAGACAGACAGACAGACAGACAGACAGACAGACAGACAGACATAAACCGTTTTTTTTGCATTTTTGGATTTAGTATAGTTTACTTAGTAACCCCTGCTAGTTTTTTTCTAAAAATATTCAATGTACAGAATTGACTTCGCTAGAGTTTTATTATAAGTATAGATAACAAAAAAATATATAAAAAACTGTCAAGCGCTAGTCGGACTAACACACCGAGGGTCTGTAGGTACAACAAGATTCTTTTTAATAGTCCGACACGCAATTGGCCCGTTTTTTAAATTGTTTGCATACCTACCACAAAATGAAAAGAAACAGTGATGTTTTGGTTATATAAATCCGTGGTTGAAATACCTATTTAGGTAGGTAGGTACTTAGGTACCTACCTAAGAATTCTGCTGGCCCCTAACCTGCCTAAATTATTTGCTGTTTCATACCTACTAAAAAATAGTGAGGTAAAGTTAAGAGGATCCACGAACACACCTTATAGTGTCTAGAAAGCATTGCAGCTGAAAACAGTAGTTTCAGGAAAATAGACGTAGAGAATATTTGGGACCATTAGGATTCCTACCTGCGACATTGATGGAGAACCATCTATTCAAAGCTCCGCTCTAGGTACAGTCGGTCACAGACTCAGATACCCCTTTTTGTTCGATTGGCGCCCTTATGCCGCGCGCGATAAGAGCTGCCATGGGGTATCTGAGATTGTGACCGACCGTACCTAGGTCTGGTAGGTACGGTCGGCCACAGTCTAGGATACCCTCTGGGAGCTCTTACCGCGCGCGGCATAAGGGCGCCAATCGAATAAAAAGTGGTATGCTAGCGTGTGGCTGCCTGTCGATATTATGGGACGGTAGGTACGGTCGACCACAGTCACAGATACCCCATCGCAGGCCTTACCATACGCGGCGTAAGGGCGCTAATCGAACAAAAATGGGTATCCTAGCGTGTGGCCGACTTACATTATGCTCACTAGCGGATTTAGTGCAAAAGAATCTTAGACCGTCTATAAAAAAAAATTTGTATGCTTTTTTATCTTGAAAACCTACGCTCAATTCAAATACAAATACAAATCACTTTATTGATGCCAACTTAAAAATAGAGCTTAATATTAAGGTAATATTTAATACTTAAAAAATAAGTAATATTACAATGTAGAGTATGCTTTGGCATCAAAGGGAGCAGGCTTAGCATTAAGCTAAGCATGTGGGCACATGCAAAGCGCTGTTTTTCAGCAAGCCCCTATTTTAATCTTGTAGATACTTGTTGCTTGCCTGTTGAGGTAACAATATTATTCTAAACTAAATTAGAGGGACTTATTTAAACTTTAAACTTATTCCAATAGGTACCTACTTAAAAGAAGCAAAGATATTGACAGCTGAAACCAGTGGCGTACCGTGGGTAAATGGCGCCTAGGGCAAGCATCGTAATTGCGCCCCTTCGTATATCTTTTTTCAGTGGCGGTGCAAGACTAAAATGGGACGTTAACTATTCTGCTTTGGTAATTTAAAAAAATCACACGCCTCGCAAAAACTCACAAGCAGTCGGCATTAAACGCGCGCGTAGTGCGCCCGAGATTTCACCGAATTTACCCATTTTGTAAGCCGCGATATGGAGCAAATCACTATGCTTGAACGACATTTTACCGATTTTATCCTTAAATTACGCGATCGAAATTTACCATAGTTCGTAAATAGGACGAACGCACGTTGCACGCAGCGCCCACGAAAATGTAACAATTTTACCTTTTATCTTCATTGTTCATAAGTGGGACTACGCGCAGTGAGCCCGAAAATTCACCGGTTTTACCTTTTAAAATGATAAATTTATGTCACCTCGCGCGTAGCGCGCTTGAAATTCACCAATTTACAAGCGCGGCCAAAAATTTATCGATTTTACCCTAAAATAATTAAGATAATGATTTTTTTTTCGTATGTAAATTCAACAATTTTATAGTTCGATTTTATTGTTCGTTAATGGAACAAAAGAGCTAATTTGAAGTAAATTGTGTTATTTTGATTTTACGAGTTGCGGTTTTGCGCCCCTCTTGAAATGGCGCCCAGGGCACGTGCCCTGGCTGCCCCACCCTAGTTACGCCACTGGCTGAAACGAATTTTCATTGGGTTCAAGCCCTCCCCAAACCAAAATCCTGGATCCGACACTGGTTATGCTAGACATGCTGCTGTTGTTATGAATACCTACTTTATACCTACTTACATAGGTACTTACAGTTAAATACTGTAAGTACCAATGTAAGTAATACTGAGAATAATACCTAATTGATGTAGCTACTTTAAATAAGTAGCTACATTAATTATTATTCTCAACCGATATTATAACTCAACGCAGCTAAAAAGATAAAGACTCGTAATTAATGGTCTTCTGTTTATGTCTCGAGCTTCTTATCGCCAAGTGATAAGGGACGATGGGGCACAAATCTAGAAGATAGAGAAGATCACTTTTTACAATGTTTGCTTCTCCTATAAGTCGGACAGACGGATGAGGAAAATGCTGGTCCTACCTACTAGGAGGGAAGTTGGTAGTTGGAGACTGAGAAATAACCAGGAAATCAAAGACCTCCCATCACATTTATTTTTTTAAAAAAATGTCGGGAACAGTGAACGTGAGCAGTGATAAAATAAGCATTGATAAAGACAGTAAACAAAATAAATGGCATTGCATTGTAATGTAGGAAACAAAAGTCGCCCGTAACGTAACCGAGTAGTGTTAGCGTGTAAGGGTCGACGTGCTGTCTTGTGTAGGTACCAGCGAAAATACGCACCGCACCAGCGTATTTTCGGCTCAAAAGATTTTCATAGTTTATTGTCAGCGACAGTTACCAACTTATAATTTGCCACATTGAAGACTTGGCAGAGTGCTCCTGTGAAAAACTAAAAACTAAGGCCTTTGCATCTACGTAGGTAATGAGATTATTTATGCAGCGTCCAGTGGCACCTTCACTCAGACTAGATGGGTGAAGAGACCACTCGGCGCTGCAGTGCCTGGGACATTGTTTTAGATGGTATAGGTGTTGGGCAAGCCTACTCCTGTGAAAGGGACCTTTAAATCCTAATTAGGTACTTTTTGTAGCATCTGTCGAGTAGGCCTTCTGTTTTCTTGTCTTGTTTAAAAGTTACTTACCCAAACACTGAAAGATGTGGTCGCCTATTTTCCATATGAAAAGGGAGGTGGCCAAGTTTGCTACATTAAAGATTTTGCTTTAGATAGGTACCTATAGCTAGCTGTTATTGAGATCATGCAATAATTATTGTAGAGTGAATCGTCGTTGTTATAAAATGATACGCCTTGTTTATAAACTACTGAACCCACTCTATAGGTACCTACAGGATGTTTCAGAAAGTTCCTTATCTTATCTATCTTTATATTATCTCGATGTAATGCTTTAGGCACTTATTTCAGAGTCAGACTCTGGTCGGTAAAGCACCTTCCACTCCGGTCACAGGCCAAAGGGGCTTTGAATGGGCAATATGTGGCCAAAAACTAAAATTGTCGTTTATTATACTCAATATTACGATTATAGAAACTTTTTAATTTTAGCGACCTTGTACATAGTAATGTAAGTCTTGTTATGATGTTATGTCAATAGCTACCTAATAATTTTTGTCCAGACAATGAACACCATGACAAGATACTTTTTAGACCCATGAACAAATTACTTGACAAGTAATGTGGTACTAACTTTTTTTTTTCAACTAATAGAGAAATTCACAAAACTTATAAAAAAACATAGCTCCTAAACTATAAATTATTGTCAAGTTTCTTCTATACGGTTAGTTACGATACCCTCTGCTTCATTCATCATTCATTATATTTAAGAGTTATCCTCTTGTCGGTGCAGCATTCTCCATGCACTTCTATCACAGGCCAGTTCCTTTGCAGCCTGGTACGTCACGACATCCACCTTCTCTTTAATTTGGTCAAAGTAGCTTCTTTGTGGCCTTCCTCTACCTCTCTTTCCTTCTAACTTTTCTTCTATAATGTTGGATATGAATTTGTCGTGACGTAGCAAGTGGCCTAGCATCTTTCCTCTTCTGCATTCTATTGTCTTCATCAACGTTCTCCTCTCCCCTACTCTTTCCAGGACTTGCTCATTTGACACTCTTTCCGTTACTAAAAGTAACTTACTAAAATTAAATATGGGCCACCTCTATGAGGTCAATATAATAATATTTTATTAAATAAGCAATTAAGTACAAAATATTTAGGTCAGATTTAGGTAGGTACTAACATTGAAAGTCGCGATACTTACGACCGGAAACGACCAAGTAGGTTAACACCGCTCCATCTAGTCTGCTAAGTATTTCATAACAGCTAATAAAAGAGCTATCTAAAAAAACGCTTCCCATAAAAACAAAGATAGTGAACCTCACACTTTACCATCGGGCCCAAAATACGTCATAATCGTTCCATAAAAAGCTCCTAGTGAGGGAAAGAGTCCCAGGACGGTCGTCATTCCTTATCGAAAGGAGATAGGGGCCGCGACGACGACAAGTGGGTTGTCTCGTGGAGTTATGGAGCTGTTTATGATATTGAGAAAGATTGGATTGATAGAATATATTTCTGTTATTTATTAAAGGTAAGTACGCCAAACAAAAAAAGTACAAACGTTAGCTCTGTCTCTTCTGAAGTCTTCCGACTGAAGCTGAAAATAGTCGGCATCCAACCCGACATTAATAAAAGTCTCGTAAGTGAAACTTATTTATTGATAAGATCGAAGTTGTAAAGATAAATGACAAAGTTAACAAAAATATGGCAGCTCTTTGGGTTTTCTACTTCAAAAGTTTTATTACTTTTCAAACTCGATCATTGACCCGTGACTCCTATTCACATTATTTTATAAACGGTAAACTTCTACGAAACGGAAAAAGGTAGAGAAACAAAAATTATCTAAAAAAAAACTAAGGCCTTTGCATCTACGTAATGAGATGATTTATACAGCACCCAGTGGCACCTTCACTTAGACTAGATGCGTGAAGAGACCACACGGCGTTGCAGTGCCTGGATATTATTTTTAAGACGGAGCAGGCTTGCCCAGCACCTATACTAACCTGACAGCTTAGTTGGCCTAGCCAACAGGAAAGACAAGTCAATACGGGTAGAGCCAACTAATCCGCGGGTTTCCTCACGATGTTTTCCCTCACGGTTAGCGAGTGGTTTTGCTATTTAAACTTCACAAATGTACAATTTTGAAAAGAAATAAAGTCATAGGTGCATGCATGCCTGCGCCGGGAATCGAACCTGGGTCGCTTCCGGGTCCAATGTTCTACCACTAGGCAACCGCCGCTCTACAATACAAAAAAAACGATGCATCATTCTCCTAGCTGCATTTGCCGACCTGGAGGTCTACCGGCTAGGACGAAGCCGATTACCATTGGCGAAAATCGAAGTTCGATTTTTGAAAAATGTGCTGCCACCCAGTTCTGTTTACTGCCACCCAGTTAATTTTTTCATAAATCGAACTACGATTTTCGCCAATGATAATCGGCTTCGTCCTAGCCGGTAGACCCCCTGTTAGACAGAATGAATAGAAAAACGCGGGTTTTTCTTTTTCTCTAAGCCTCAGCTCAGTAGCTGAGTAGCTACGCGCGGTGGGTGTATCCAAGCAGCCAATCATATCGGCGAGGTCACGACCCCGTCGCACCAATGACGGCGCACCAACCGAGTAATTACTTACTGGCGGCTTCGCGATGCTATGTATTGTGTTGTGCCTGAAAAAAATATACGCAGAGGAAGCGTTAGACAGTGAGAATACGCTAGCATAGATTGTATTTCTGGAACACCATTAAGTATTAGTATTTAATAAGGCGAAGGGAAAAACGGCCAATTTTGGGGGCGGCAGGATTTATTCGTACGTTCTAAGCACTGGAATCTAGACCTTAGGTTCGAAAAAAAATTATGCCTAGGGATTCTCATTTAACAAAGACGCGTCAGGAAGCAACGAGAGTCATAAGACTCCGTCAAAAGGAGAAAGGTTGCATATCTAGGACGTAATGCTCCAACATGAAATATACCTACAGCCTCCTATAACCTATAATGGTAGGAAAGCCACTGGCAAGAGACGCTTCTGCCGCAAGACGAAATTTAGGTAAAGAAACCTATGAGAGCGGAGTGGACCGGAACCGCTACCGAACTATTTCGCCTCGCGAAAAACCAATATAATTATGAAGAGCTAACCGCCTACCTTCACTGAGTCAGAGAAGCATCATAAGAAGAAGAACAATACCTATATTGTTGCAGAATTTATCACATTCTTCGCTCGCGGGCCAGACCAAAGTCTTGTTTAGTTGGCAGTGTTTTGTTACGAAAAGATGCGACAGCCGTAGATTTCGTAGACCCATACCGTAGCTGCGTAGACCCTCCGTAGCACAGGGTAAAATTAAACCATAGCTCTTGATACTTATTTCCTGTGTTAATGACATTAAGACCTTATAGTGAGACAAAGAAATTATTAAATTGCAGGCCAATTTACATAATGAAGCGACCTTGAAACTCTGTCTTTGTTTTGACTCATTCTTTTGTTCGATGTTCACGCGCAATAATTTTGTAAATAAATAGTAAGTAAGTAAATCTTTATTGTACAACAGAAATCATGTAACATATTAGTTCTTAGGAATAAAAGTACAAATGGCGGTCTTATCGCTAAAATAGATTTCCTCCAGAAAACCTTCCAGTGTGCTGCTAAAAGATGATAAAACTCTATTTTTTTGAGAAAGTTCTACATGTCCAACGTAAATCAGGTCCTAAGCGCTACAGCATCCAATAGTGGTCTCTTCACCATATAGTGTGAAGAGACCGCAGAATTCACATCACCATCAACATGGTGGTTTTTTAGACCAACTTCTAAAAAACTACTGCGATTCGACCCGCTTAGCGAATCATTTAAAGTTAGTGAAGACTCTCAGCTAGGACGCTGCATAAATCATCTAACATCTACAGTAAAGTTTTAATCTTGTATCATAGCTATCCATAGCAAAGTAATTCCCTCCTACATTGATTAGCCCCGAAAACCGTAACAAAGAACTGTCCTTCATGTGTAATCTCAGCCTCACACGTAATATAGCGCACAAAAACACACAGCATCTCCCGGTCGTGGATGGGTGTGAGGCGAGGGAAGGCACAGGGTAGTAACAGAAGCTTAGGCCCGTATTAAACCACATCTTAGCATGGTTGCTATTAGAACGCGTGTCTATTTTCTGAAAGATGTAGTCTTTCATCTATAACAATGTCCCACGCAATGCAACGTTAGAGTGGTCCCTTTCGCATTCGTTTCTCAACTCAGCCAATAGATGGCCCTCTACAGTCGCGTAGATCGCGCTATGGTTTGGTGTGGTTTCTCAACATTTGTGCGTCAATGAACTTCGGATGAACGGAATCCTCTCCACGCAAGTTTAACTCGCACTTGCGCCGTTTTTGAACGAGCGAGCGAAGCGAGAGAAGTTCTCCGGGTCTACTTGAACAATCCGGCGTTTGTATGTTTGTAGTTATGTATGAATGTTCGTTCGACGATAACTTGAGTAAATTTAATCGGATCGTCATGAAATTTGGTAGGCGGGTAAATGAAGCAAAGAAAAATTGTAAGTTCGAACATGAGCCAAATCGGTTGAGGGGTTGCTGAGATAATGGGTCGCGAGTTCAAAGTTCGAGGCGAACCACTAGTTAATTTAGATTATATTTCCTTTCCGAGCGAGACTTCTACTACCTTTCCAGTCGCTGACATCTCCCGGGCGACGGCGGGCGTGCGGGGCGAGGGCGGCGCGGGACGAAGCCTCCTGTGGTATTGATTTTCAGTGCGCACAAGACGCGCCTTCTTATGTCTGGCCAGACTCAGGATCTGGAAGATGTGGAGGGATTTTTAACTATCATTGACCTAGTTATAGGTCAACATCCACGGAAGCGATGGGTGTCCAAACTGGAGTTGAAGTCGCATAATCGGCGGCGTAGGGAATGTCTTTGTCCTTGATTTAAGATAATCTCAGGAACCATGATGTTGACAAAACAAGTTAGTAGTTAGTGGATTTTTTAATATTATGGCATGTTATTGAAGTCTTCGATTTCATCGTTTTTTGTGTACTTGCGAGCAATTAGGACACTGTAAAGAGGCTTGTTTTTAACCTCGATCATTTCAATCGAGCGACGAAATCGTTTCGCATTCGTACTACGGGGTCTTTGGTCGAAAACTTTATGAAACAAAACATGAATAAAAAAAGGTTAGATGTGAAAAAAGGAAACAGAAAGGCAGTCAGTATCTAAACTATCAGTATTTGTCGCCCCGATTTATGTGCTCTGAAAAAGCTTTATACCTATGTAGGTATGAACTAAACATCTATTTCAACCCTACAACATCCACTGGACATAAATCCCATAGCAAACTGTACACTAGACCGCCAGTTAATTAGCACGATTGCCTGCCATCAGTCAGGCTGGTACAGTGCGCACAACGCGCCACCCTAGCTCTTAGGTCCCGCTACATAAGTGTGAAAGTCAAACAAAAGGGGAGTTTCCAAGTGCTTCCCACTGTACAGTGCACTGTGTGTGCACAACGAAGCCGAATTATATGACACGCACGGCAAACAGCGTTGTGGTTGCATCGGTGTTTTAACACGGCCACTGCTGGTAGTGTGAACTTGGGACATTATAACATACTATGGTCGAGGACACTAAAAAAGGCTGACCACGAACGCATGAACGCCATTGAAATGTGGTGCTGGAGGAGGATGTTGGACATACATTGGACAGCACACCGCACCAACGTGTCGATATTGGATGAGCTTAAAATAACTGGTGGTTCGCCCCGAACTGTGAACTCGCGACCACATATAAACTTAACAACCCCATATCTCGGTTACCCCTCGACCGATTTGGCTCATGTTCGAACTTAAAAATTCTCTTTGTTTCATTTACCCGCCTTCCAAATTTCATGACGATCCGACTAAATTTACTCAAGTTATCGTCGAACGAACATTCATACATACAAACATAAAAAACGCCGGATTGTTCCAGTAGACTAGGAGAACTTCGCTCGCTTCGCTCGCTCGTTCAAAAAACGTGACTCCGCCATCTGCACACGTAGAATCCTCGAATACTTTGGTCACATTGCCAGGAAAGACAGTGACACCTTAAAAAAACTCAAATTGGACCACAATAGCCTGAAAAGACTTGAAAGGGCATACGTCCAGCAGTGGACGATATAAATGCTGAAGAAGAAGAGAAGAAGAAGAACATTAGATAGATAGAAACATTATGAAACTTTACACCAAGTCCTCACGCCACCCATTGCCAGCGCTACACCGACCGTACACCGCGCACTAATTGAAAGGGACGTGTATTAATTAGGGGCTCGTATAGCAGTCGAGAGCACACCCCGTGATTAGTTGATCAGTTAGTTTTCATCATCTGTTGACATTGTTATTGGTCTACAGATATTCTACACGGGTTTTCGGCGGCAATATTAATTTTCTACGTAGGAATTACAGAGGTTTAGTTGGCTCCGCATGTACCTACTAAACTTGAATGTCCTGTACTAGGCCGACTAAGCTAAGAGGGTGTTATACTTCAACCAAATATATCCGTGTGGATCCGTGTATAAATGGAGGTGCTGGTTAAATCTTTGTAATGTACGAGCACAACACATTAGTACATAGGCAGGTACATACTTATTAATTTTATGACTGACCACGAGGTCAGTCATAAAATTAATAAGTCGTCCGTAAAGGACTCAAAACATTGAATGAATATAAAAAGAAATAGTACAGTAAAATATTCATTATAGTTACTCGTCTTACATACGAAGGGCGCCACCTGGTGTAATAGTTTCTGTAAAGGTCCCCTAAGACGTGTAACAATGAGGTTTGGGAAATTCGCATCGACAGTTACGAATACTTGGCTTAGTAGCTCAGTTGGTAGAGTGCCTGCAAGATATGCAAGAGGTTGCGTGTTCAAGTCCTGTCCCGAGCGAATAATTTTTAACCACAAAAAAATCTTTATTCGCCATTTTCCAACCTGTGAATCAAAGCAAAAGTAAAGTTAGGGTACACACACACCACATGCTGTGTAAACACCCTTAATTTGAGTGGGTCGGCGAGATCAAAGTATCTTGGATGTCAAAGCGCGCCGCGGTGTTCTTTCAGACCCTCGCATAATGAGGCCTACCCTTAAACTGTGCCTAGAGTGAGTGTGAACCTTTACTTAGTTAATTGTTTACGTAGGTGTTACTGAAATTTTCACAAGCTAGTAAGAAGAGTCATCAAGGCATTGCTTTTGTCGCGCGTTTTTTCCGTTTTCCGCGGCACTGGCATCACAGATGTGTCCTCCCTCATACATTCCGTTAACTAATGAATGATATATCCTTAAAAGGTTAAACTTCGAAAAAGTTAAACTTCAAAAATTACAAAGTTTTGTTAAAGTGGAGGCTATTGATTGAAAAAGTGAATATAAGTAATATGTGCCTTTTCTATTTATGGCCGAAGCATCTTTGATATTTAAGTTTTATTTTGTGCAATAAAGTGTAGGTACTATAACATGTTATATTTTCCTTACCTAATACCAATATTTTGTTAAATCTATATATCCGTGCGACCTTGTGGACGTTAACTACTCGAAACACCTTTGTAACGCTACGTAAAACATTGAAGTTTACAGCAAAAACATGATCAGACCAAACCATAAAACACACTTAAACCCTCGTCTGTTGCAAATGGGCTGTGATACCCGCAGTACCTACCTACCTACCTATCCCCGATATCCCTGGGATAAACCGATCTGGCGATATCCCCGCTTATCCCAGATCGGCACACGTAAAGCGATCAGGAGCAACCTGCGAGGTAGAGAGGTAGAGATATAAAGCACGTTTGGATTTCGATTGTTGGAGAGTGGATTCAACCCTGAATAATATAGTGCTAATAAAAATTAAACAAAGAAAAAAAAGGAAATATTTTTTCTGGTTCTACAAGGTGTTACAAAAGTACCTAACTCTTTTTACAGGGTAATAGCACCCGGTGATAAGGATCACAACCTTAATTTTTTTTTTGCTCTATTTCGTTCCGTTAATTTTTAAATTAATAAAATGTGAACGATGTGGCGGGAGAAAAGTATTTTTCAAATATTGTTTTCATTTACTTTTAAATTTTTTAACAACTCAAAGCTATGTAAATGCACCTACACGCTCAAACATATTTTTAAATTTGAGCTAATAAGAAACACAAAAAAGTTATGAAAAATTTTCAATTTTGAGGTTATAAAATAAAAATTGCTTTTTTCAACTTCTTTTTACAGATTTGACATCCTGTTGACCAGTTACAGTAGGTTACACCCTGTAAAAAGAGTTAGGTACTTTTGTTACACCTTTTATAATATCTTACCTATTATTCATTAGAAAAGTATCACACAAGCATAAAATTTGTCAATGTTTCACAACCGTGGTCCAAACCATTGTGTCCTCCTTAAAACAACCCCTGCTGTCAACTCACACCTGGGGCCTTAGCCTGTAACGCAATGGCGTGTCGATGGCGTCAAAGCAGAAGCACAAAACCGGGGTTTCCTCGTTTTTCTCCTACAAGAGAGAACTATTCCTCTAGGATTAGAATCAAAATATTCTTTGCTGTACTACAAACACATTAAAATGACCGACAGAATTAATAAATCGCAATTGAAGCCGTCTACATGGAGCCCATTTTGGCACCATTGCGTTACAGGCTAAGGCCCCTGATTGCCTAGGCTGCGCTCCAGAAAAAGTTAACTTTTTACTCCAGGCAAGACATAAAACAGCCCTAAAATCGCGCAAGTATCAATCCACAAAAAATGTGTAGGTAATGCTCGTAATATTACAAAAGTCATATTGCACCACGGTGTCATGAAATATTACCCATTACACGAGAGAATAAAGCATGGCACAAACCATTTCATTACATCAGATGACATGAAACATGACATCATGGTAAATACCATGATGTTATGTTTCATGGTATTTACCATGATGTCATGTTTCATGTCAATGCAATGAAACATGACATCATGGTATTTCCAGCACACTTTCATTGCAGACATGAAACATGACATCATGGTATTTAAGCACACTTTCATTGCAGTACAGTTATTCATTTCATGACACGGGATAATTCTCGGGCATCTCGCATTCGACACATCTCGAAGGATAAAAGAATGTTTGCGGCAAATGTCACATCTATTCTCACAAAATCATAAAAAAATAAAATTACGAAACAATGAAAGAAAGTGTGCTGAAATACCATGATGTCATGTTTCATGTCATCTGGTGCAATGAAATTAATAACTGTACTGCAATAAAAGTGTCCTGAAATGCCATGTTTCATGACGTGTCATGTTTCATGACGTGTCATATTTCATGACAAGTCATGTTTCATGACGTGTCATATTTCATGACGTGTCATATTTCATGACGTGTCATGTTTCATTACGTGTCATGTTTCGTTTCATGACGTGTGCTGAATTTAATTGTCATGTGTCATGTATGGTGCCATGATATAAGGTAATAAGGTATAAGGTGATATAAGGTAATAAGGTAATATCACGCGGTATGAAATATCATGAAATATATCATGACTTCGAAGTGCACTGTTTCGCGGATGTCTACAATCCACCCTTTGATCAGTCAATCACACACGATCCGTCGCGCGGTGATGCGATTTCACAGCACTTGAAGAGTCGATAGCTCGCCTCGTAATCGACACATCTGTTTACTTACAGCTAACACCCCTTCGGAAGCCGTTGAATTAAATTGAGCCCGGATTACAGTGGCTTGAAGCAATTTTACAAAACCAAAAGGCTTAATAATATGAGTATAACCTAGGGATTCCATAAAAATTTGACCATTGGATTCCCTAAATATGCAACCTTTAAAAATTTTACCTAGCTATTCCTTAAAAATATAACCTAGGGATTCTTTAAAAATGTAACCTAGGGACGCCTTAAAAATTTTACCTAGTAAGTAATTCGGAAGGCAAAGTTTTTTGTTCGAAAGTCCGTAAGTAAGTTTAAGCCAATGCTTAAACTTATCTTTAGACAATATTGAGAAACTAATTTAAAATTTTTTTATTTTGGTCCAGTAGTTTTGTTTTTATGCGCTAAAATGTTTTGTTCCTTGACCGCCAACAGTATGCAGACCGTCGCGTGACGTCATAAAACCGTATCTTTGAAACGTTGTAAAATCCAAACTACTGAACCAAAATAAAAAATATTGAAATAGGTTTCTCAATATTGTCTAAAGATAAGATTAAGCCAATAACGGACTTTCGAACAAAAAACTTTGCGTACCGAATTCCTTGAACATCTTTAAGCACATTGGTTGGTAGGTGCCGTCGCTTAGCATGTGAAGTATATTAGTTTTAAGTCGCCTTTACAGACACTCAAATTTTCTTTTTTTCTCTACTTGGTTACTCTTCAACTAAGGCCTTTGCTTTATGAGATGGTTTATACAGCGTCCAGTGGCACCTTCACTCACACTAGATGGGTAAAGAGACCACTCGGCGCTGCAGTGCCTGGGACATTGTTTTTTATAGATCGAGTATGCTTACTTCACCGTTAGCAAGTGGTTTTTTGTTACTTCAAATTCACAAATGTATGTAATTTTGAAAAGAAACAAAGTACGGTCGGCCACATTCTAGGATACCCCATCCTAGCGTTTAGCCGACCGTACATGCCTACACCGGGAAACGAACCTGGGTCTCTCACTTCAGAGTCCAATGTCCTACCACTTAGCCACCACCACTGACAAATGCTAAGTGCTAACCGTTCTCCGAAGAAAAGCGGCAAAATATCAAAATGGCAAATTAATAACACCACCATCCCAGCACGCATAAACAAGAGAATTAATTTATTTCGCCTCGAGCGGTGGCACAGCTGATAAGGCAACGTCAACTTAATAATTTATTGCCCTAAGCCTGTGCCTTCATTTTCATACACCCTCGTTAACAGGACGCGTCAAGACAATAGTCTTGCAACCCCAAGAGGCGAAAAAAATAAAATTAGTTCCAAAATTTTAAAACAACTGCCATAAATTTTGTATTTTGTAAACGGTTAAACTTACTGATAGGTATTATGTCGGTGTAGCCGGCTAGTTTCGGTTCTCATTCGGAGACCTTAATCATGGAGCCTTACCTAAACTAACATACATAGCCGATCTGACTGACTTTAAAGTAAGTAAACGTACCTAGTGTTGTAAAATCGTCGCATTAGATTTAATCTGTAATGACATTGTTTAATATATTATGATAATAAAAATAATATATAAAAATAAATAAAAAGAGGAGATTTGATCTGAACTAAAGGTGGCTGCACACCATAGTCTGGAATTCTGGATACTATTATAAGTATACCCAAGGACACGGAGTACCGAAATAAAAAAAATATTCCTTGGCTCTTCAACATCTCGAGACTAACAATTAGCTAACAATATCTTATAGAGACAGATCTGTCTGTGTCCCGAGCAAGATGTTATTTAGGTTGCCTTATTGTGAACCATGTGAAATAGGTATTGATAACCTAAATCATGCAATAACTGAAATATTTTAACCCGCAAAACCGGTTTTTTCATGCCATTAAAAATAAGGTCTAAACTACACAATAACGCGACTTTTGTATATTTTTGTTGAAGCATTGTTGACACAGATCTGCCACAAATCTAGTACAGTTGGAAAACGTAACACGCGTGCACTCTATTCGTTACGTTACGGACTGAATCGACTTTGCAACGAAAGTGATCTACGTTTTGTTGAATGTACAACAAAACTGTTAAATCCTACGCCTAATCAACAATCACCAAAACCCACAATTAGGAAAGGAATCAAAGGCTCCCTTTAGAATTGTTCATTCGAAGCAAATAAGTCTTAAATCTTCAGGGAGGTAAGCTGAAGATTAGCGCCTTAATAAAATACGCTTGCAAAGGGGAACCACCCTTTAACTTGACGTGTAAAACCATCGGCGAAAATAACCCAGAATATTGAACCTTATTTTCTCCCTCATAAAGTGGATAGTTTGAGCCACTTTTGCATCTGTTCGATAGATCCTTAAGTTAACCCTTCCTGAAATAATCTGTCGACGAGATTGAGTTACACAATGAATTATGTTGTTAAGAGATTTATTTGAAAAAAAAATCACCGAAATAAAGAAAAAGCAAGAATTACTTATAGAAAAAAATATCGCAGTCTGGATCAAAATAATGCACAAAAGGTAGAAAAACTAATTAAAAAGTGGGGGATAATCATAGGTCTTGTAAGGGAAAAAACGATGCCCCAGGCACTCCAGCGCCGAGTGTTCTCTTCACCCATCTAGTGTCAGTGAAGGTGCCACTGGACGCTGAATAAATAATCTCATTACGTAGATGCATAGGCCTTAGTTTTTTAGTTCCATTACTTCCCTTAGAGGACCAATGATTATTATCCTCAACACTGCGCTTAAAGATGGAAGTTTTTGTTTACCTACAAGCATTTTACCAACCCATGAAGTTGCCGGGGGAACATAAACACCTGCGTCAAAATAATTAACTCCGAGGTGACAATCAAAACAGGAACCTCTAATGGCATTCCCACATACAACTGGCCACAAAACTTTTTGTTCCATTGCACCCCTCGCTGCCTCGCGTGATTTGTTCGCGGTGAGCGAAAACAGTGGGTGGGATATAGCGCGAGTTTGACTTTTCGATGGCGATAATAGCTGCTATGTTTGAAAATTTCAATCCGCATCCTCAAGATGTGGCTCTCATAGTTCCTCTTCCTCATCCTCTTCCTCAAAACCACTTCCTCATCAACCCTACTTGAAATCACACGGTGACCAGGGGGGTTACCCTTGACGCTATTGCGATCAAATTGAAAAAGTTTTAAAATTAATTTCTCTTTTAATTAGCATAGTTATGCTTTGATTTTAAATACTTTGTAATGTTTATTCAAAGGTAAGGCTGTTTTGTTCAAATAAAAACACAAAATGCGTCTTAATTTGTAAAATATAAAATTTTGTAAATTGCGCCATATTGCGGCCGTATTGGAAAAATGCGTCAAGGGTAGAGGGGCTGTTGTATTTGAGAATTAAACACTTGGAGTTAAATAACAAATTTTGTAAGGCGGACTTACGTCAGTCAGGGTTAACATGGTAGCCCACGTTATAGTCTCTAATCGCTTATTTATTAATGTATCAAATAAAGATGTGCGTGTTTAACCAAAAACGGCCAAAGAAGTGAAGCAAAAGAATATCCTAACTGTTACTGTTAGGTAAGTTGATATTACTTTTATGTTACTAATGCCCGTTTTCACCAACTACCCCTAACTTTAAAAGACCTTTTAACGAAAGTTATCTGGACATCTCCAAGTCTAGGGGTAATGGATGAAGGACCATACAAACTCAACTCATAAAGCTTGTGAGTGGAATTCGTATGGTCCTTCATCCATAACCCCTAGACTTGCAGAAGTCCAGATAATTTTTGTTAAAAGGTCTTTTAAAATTAGAGGTGGTTGGTGAAAACGGGCATAAGGCCCGGTTTCTGAGTTGAGAAATTCACTAAGGAAATGGGTAAGTATCGTTCTGTCACGCTCTTTTGTGAGAAATATGCTGAGACAGGACGATATTTACCCATTTGCTTAGTGAATTTCTCAACTCAGAAACCGAGCCTATAGATAGATAGAGATAGAGAACTATTTATTCCACAACAGAAAGATCCCTAAAGCCGGGATGATATAAGCTTTCACTCCAGATTTCCGTACAACTCGCAATGAGGTTACAGAGAACATTTGGCGTTTCCGAACGACACCTGTTCAGCAGTTCCCACGCGCAGGAATCGGCGTGTCTGCCGGGACTCGGAGTGCGCTCTCGGACGCACCACGTGTGGCGCTTGAGGATCGTTCGGCTTTTATTGGACTGTTGGGACTTCCGCGTGGCTAATATTAAAATCACCCTATATTAGCTGCTATACTTTTAGTATAGGCGACATAAATGTTACCCGGAACTTATTCCCACAAGGACGGGGTTTGATTTTTTTTGTTGCTTGTTTTTCTAGACTTTTTGTATGTCTTGATACAAGCACTAAAAAGGAACTAAACAATTATTGTCTAATTCAATAATGGCTATTTTCCGATGTTTAACGCGACCGTTAAACATCGGAAAATAGAAAAACCACTCACGCGTCGGCACGCGTGAGTGGTATTTTTATAAAATAGACGCACTGTTTTTCGTAACCTAGGATGCTTTTTTTTTAATTTATATTAGGTAGTATATCTTGCCACATAAGGCATTGGATTTGTCTGTATGTCCAAACCAAACGCATAGAAGCGTTTGAGATGTGGGTGTACAGACGAATGCTCAAAATCTCGTGGGTCCAAAAAGTCCGCAATACCACCGTGCTCCAGAGGATGAGAAAAAACGTTGAAGTAATGAAGACCATCAAAAAACGCAAACTTGAGTATTTTGGCCATATAATCCGCAATACCCAATATGGACTCCTTCAACTAATCATCCAAGGGAAGATACCAGGCAGGAGGAAACCTGGAAGACCCAAGATATCATGGCTGGAGAACTTACGCCATTGGTACCAACAATCCACGAGCTCCTTGTTCCGTTTGGCAGCCTCAAAGGAAGAAATAGCCAAGATGATTGCCAACCTCCGATAGGAGACGGCACTACAAGAAGAAGAAGGCATTGGATTTAGTTCAAGTGTAAAGTCAATAATTATTTCCTGGTTAAAAGTCGGAATGTTGTGAGAGATGCGGCTGACTCCCACGGGGTCACACGACTCACATATACAGGGTGACCTGGGTGATAAGGAAAAAATAAATTCATGCATGATGCTCAAAACAAGACACAATTCGAGTACAGTTTATTTTGGCGTTTAAGGCCCCGTATAAGGCTAACTAGCGCCACCAATGTTGAAAAAATCATATCTTCCTTTGGAAGAAGTTTCTGGAAAAATCCTAAGATGAGCCTATGCGCCATGCTTTTCTAGATTTTTAAGTGTAGATACCCTCTTCGAAATTTACTTTTAAGGGTCCGTATAAGGCTAACTAGCGCCACCAATGTTGAAAAAATCATATCTCGCTTCAGAAGAAGTTTCTGACAAAATCCTAAGATGAGCTCATGCGCCATGCTTTTCTAGATTTTTAAGTGTGGGTACCCAACTCAATTTCTAGTCTTAAGCTAAAAAATTTTCGATAACCGCCAAAAACGGCCGTTTTTGGCGGTTATCGAAATTTTTTTAGCTTAAGACTAGAAATTGAGTTGGGTACCCACACTTAAAAATCTAGAAAAGCATGGCGCATGAGCTCATCTTAGGATTTTGTCAGAAACTTCTTCTGAAGCGAGATATGATTTTTTCAACATTGGTGGCGCTAGTTAGCCTTATACGGACCCTTAAATGGTTTGATAAATTATAATAAAGAAAATAAATATTTATCTAGTAGAAAGGTCTGTTCCTTTATTCGGTTTTTTGCTATTAAACTCGGGACTAAACGAGCTTATTACGGCCGTAACTAGCCCTAGATACGGCCATAATCTCAAACCTTACCTTACCGTAATACCCTGTATAATAATATTAGGTATGCGGAATGCTCGCTTCAGTTCCGCCCCTCCAGATACCGCTGTTTTTGTCCACATTTCTTGCACAACTTTCTCATAGTGTCACCCGATGGAGTAGAACGGAGGATTTCCTATATGAATCCATTTGGGACATTTTTTTTGCGTCAAATCCAAACTCCACTGATTGTATTTTTAGAACTCAAATCTCATTTGGCAGTTATCGAGTTTAATTCTTCAATCAGACCAATAGGAAAGACTACTAAATAAAAAATTTAAAATACCCCCGACATTTGAACCAAATTATGTGTGAATATCGCGAATTACTAAAAGTTATTAGGAAATAAAATACAAGTAAGTTTAACCGTTTACTAAATTTATACAAAATGTGCAGTGCTTACGAAAGTTTTGTCTTCGTTCGGTGAGTTTTGTTCGAATCAGAATCAATAATAATCATACATAAGTGATTCTGATCCAAAGGTCGCACCTTAGCTTCACTTATGATTATGGAGATAAGTTTAGGCCCAAAAGTACCTTAAGTATTCGAAATCCAAAGTAACTAGCAGGAAAGTTCCCACCCAAACGTTTCATCGTTGCCGCAAGATAGATAGATAGAGTACACTTTAAAACATTGCAAGCAAAACATTGCGTAAAAACAATATTTTCCCGCTTCCATTGAGTAGAATTCTGGCAACCACAGTGTGGAGCAAGGCCGGACCAGGTGTAATAAATCAAGAGCTCACTCTACCCCGGGACATACTGTACATGGGCGATTCCAAAACGATCCTTTTTAGCTTGAGAACTGCAAAATTCTTCAAACACTCAAGCGGGGCCAAAACTGTATCACCGTCTCTACTAGCTCAATCAATAAACCTATGATTAAAATATACCTACTAAGAGCAAATAACCACCAAACATAACCACCTTCTTGAAGTTTTCGTTTTTTAAATCACAAATCTAAGGAACATAAGTAAAAAAAACCTGCGATGTTTGCGGTAAGTGCTTGCATAGGTTTACATTTACACGTTTTTTTGTACTCTTGCCATAGATTGCCAAGCGTGACAATAATTGTACCTAACCTACACTGATACAAGGGGGTGAAGAGTTTTTATTTACCGTTAGCGATGCATTGCTACTACTACTACCTAGTATAGATAGATAAATAGTATAGATAGATACCATACATAGAGCTAAGAATGGAAATCGAACGAAGTCAAACGAGTAAATCCAGCATGAAGGGTTATTTGGGAGCGACCCATCCCGGATTAATTTCAGTCGTCAGCGCTTTGCCTCAAAACTTTACCATACTAATTTGAATCCCGGTGAATGTCGTTAGCGGTAAGTCGAAAAACCAATCTCGTTGCTAGCAAACCAATGTGAATCTTACTCACTTGTGTTTGTGGACAAATTCCACTGAAGATTGTTGGGAAATTAGCCAATAAGGTTTGAAGGAAAGTCTTTTTAGTTCTAATTAGAATAAGGTCGATTATGATTGGTTTTGGCGAGTTTTATACACGAAAGATTGTCCCCATAATAATGATTGCATCTGTAATAAATTGTTTGTAGAGATTCTTACAGTGACATTGTTGTATAAGAAATATTTTAGTTTCCGCCTCTAAATTATGGTTGTAATGATTCATAAAGAATTTGTTAGGTGTACAATTCGAAAAAAAATATGTGACTTAATATGTCAATCATTCCATGCCTACTTTCTAGGCCCTAACCACAGAAAAACTTTGTGAAACAGAGCGAAGTGCACTAGGTAGGTACCCATCGACAACAATGTGATAGATACCTATCTCTAACTTTGAATGCAGGGGGCCTACCGGTTAAGACGAAGCCGATTACCATTGGCGAAAATCGAAGTTCGATTTATGAAAAATGAACTGGGTGGCAGTAAAATAAACTGGGTGACAGTACATTTTTCAAAAATCGAACTTCGATTTTCGCCAATGGTAATCGGCTTCGTCTTAGCCGGTAGACCCCCAGTTGACAGATGTTCTACAAATCAAACTAGGCTGTATGTATGTAACCAACCGTCCACGTATACGTTAGAGAAACATTTTTCGGTCGTAAAACTAATTGTAGGTACGACAATGTATCACAATATTTCTTTAGGAGCGTATCATTGCTCCAGATTACCAGCGAATTGAGATGTAATGACCAACATCGGTGACCATTAATGTCTTTTTACTAGCCACGATATTTGTTCACTTGCTTTCAACCTTAGGTTCTAAGTTTTACAGTCTAATTTACGTTAAAAAAATGTAGATGTAGCTTGGTTTGTACTTCAATTGACAGCTGCATCACTGTTACATAATGGTTTTATATTACAACAAAAAGACCTCGTAACGCCAGACCTTTGTAGGTCTTATGTGCTATGGAATAGAGGATAATTACGGTTGAATTTTGTTCGTCATGTGGTCAGATTTATCGATTGTCCACCCACATTGGTTTGACACGCGCCGACCGGTAGCATTTTGAGAACTAATTGTTTTTTTTGGTCCGACTGCAAAAAGAGCGGTGGTTTCCTTTGATGAGGTTTGTGTGTTAATTTCATGGTTAAACTAAGCTATAGCCATTTCCAGATTCAATTCAATTTATTTATCTATCTAAATATTTAGCCCATGAATCTGCATGCATGATCCATAATTCAATGCTTAGCCATAATTCAATTCTACTAGATAATACCTACTAAATTTTTTCATCTATCTACATATTCAGTCCACGAATATCATAGAGTCAACCTTCCCAAATATACATGGAAGAAATGAGTTTTTTTACTATAATTAAATTCAAATAGTTAATATAATTAATTTAAATCACCATATCCGGTTTAAAAGGAAAATAGGTAGGTATGCATATTATACCCACCTTGTAGGTATGCAACCAACCCAATAATTATTATAATAATAGGAAAGTACAATTCGTCTTTATCCTTCCTTCTTTCATGTCTTGGCTTCCGTTTTTCCGTTCTAGTTGGCTTCATTTGTTGGGGTGACCATGCATAATTAGTTTTTACGATTTTCAGACGGAAAGGTCGTGTAGGATTGCGTTTGGCACATGGACCCACGAAATCTATGGTTCCAGGAAATAGACCTGTGATATAAATAAAATTAAAACAAATCGTCAATACGAACCTATGGTGACAATTCCGAAATTGAGATAATAAATAGCTGATCCACACGGAAATTCGACAACAAACTGGAGCATCTAAAAATGATCCTTGATTTATTTTTAAGCCTTAAAAACAGCAGAAAATTTGCGCAGTAAGTATGGTTTCATTGAAATAGTTACGAAATAGTATGATTATTCAGTATTCTACTACGTCTCTACATTTCCAACATAACTATCCCCGACTACCTACTACATGTATTTTTACAAAACTCGGCCATAATATAATACATTTTAATTATTTTAAAAGTAAGATGTACTTAGCTTATGATAGTATGCACCCACTCGCTGGATGGACACGGACCTTCTCTTTTAGAGAGTTCAGGTGATTTTTGTGTCGATGATGTTAGTCCCAACTCCCTACTGCCATCGAACCTCATTGACATCCTACAATAAACCACCTACTGTCTTCAAAATCGTATTACATGTCAAATGGAATCCTCTTACGACCACACGACAGACACCCCTCTGTATCTACTAGGTTGTAGGTTAGAGATGTACCTAATTGTTGCCATATACTTACCGACACGGATTTGTCCGTATTTGTGCAGATGTGGGATGTCCAATACGGAAGACCCATACTTATGGATTTTTATATAAACTTGTAGAATTGTGCCGATTTATCTATCTAATTTAGACCCACATTTTCGTTCATTTAGAGGAAAATTCGATATGTTTTCCGCCATAACAGTATTTTTTGGCGATTTCCTGAAGAAAAAAACCTCAATGGTCAATGGCCCTAAGATCTAGACGCTAGGTCTCAAAACAGCTACTACCAGAATATGCTTATGTATTCGGATTTTGCAAAAAAAAAAGGAAAATACTTACTTTGTCATTAATAATTGCGATAAACTAGTTGCGATAAAAAGTAGTAGGTAGGTATTTTTTGTACGGAAAAAAACATGTGTTTTAGAGAAACTTTACGTCACTTTTACATAAAAATAAAAAAAAATACATTTTGTATAGATCATTTTGTTCGGATTTTATACAGATTTCATAAATCTAAATACCGATTTCATGCCATGTCCATGTGGCAACACTGGTTGTAAGAGGTATGGCGAGTAGAGTATTTAACCGCAATCCAAGCAGTATGGCTTCTGAGGAAAGAAATGGAAGTAAAGGCAGAATGTCTTTTGTTACGTAAGCCCTCGTAGCACGTGGGCCCTTATGTAAACCTGTAAGGTGCTCCAAAAATACGAGACTTTGGCTATAATTTAGTTATTTTGATATCCATTGAGCATCTTCTGCTTCTGCCCCCCTCCACTTCTTTAACACTGTCTACATCCGTCCAATCTCTGATGTTTCTGAGCCACGACTTTCTTCTTGTACACACGACAGCACGTAGACGCTTACACGCGTGCACTCTATTCAATTATGTTACGGGCGACTTTCCAACGAAAGTGTAAGCGTCCACGTGCTGTCGTCTGTACTATAACGCCTCTTCTCCTAAATCTTGCCGATCATAATTACTTGAAGAAATCGGTACCTCTTGTAACAAAACATTGCACACTGTCAACAAAGTGGTAAGTGTAAGTTGCAGTAAGACTTACTACCCATCAAAATAACTATACAATCGGTCATATAGTAAAGGTTGCAACCTAAAGTTTTGGAGTTCTTTATCTAAAATTGTATAGGTTTTTTTTTCCCGAAAACAGCCAAATATAATTGTAAACCTTCGATCAAGGATAAAACTAGATATAAACTGCCTTGGGGAGCTTATTTGCTCGTAGTCTATGCAATTAAAGTAAAACTGTACACTAATGCAATAAGGTTGACATTCGAATATTAGACGTACGGTCGAAATGATGTTTCGTATTGTTCTATTGCTGATATCATTTGTTTCTGTGAGGACAAGTTTTTATTGTGATTTTATACGTAATGCGGATTCTATGGGATTTAGTTCGGTGTTGTAAACACATAATTTAATTTCGCAAGAAACAGCCATCCTAAGCTGGCTGCTTTTTATAAGCCGTGCCAATAGAGAAACGATATGAAAATGGCGGCGGGTACCTATGGTAAGGTCTGAAAAAGGGAGTTGTATCCACCGATCCCGGGATCAGATGTATGTCTCCACGGATCACGCCGAGTTGTCTCCACCGATACCGGGATCGGTGGAAACATAAAAATTAAGTTAACGTTTGTATCCTGTGATCCCGGGATCGGTGGAGACAACAAAATAAAAATATTTTTGTGGAAACTGATCACGCTGTACAGAAAGAAAAAAAAATCACGGATGAACAAATTTTCTTCCGCGAGTTTTTTCCCGAGTTTTGCAAGAAAATAATATATTTGATGGAAAAGTACTAGGCTTGCATAAAGTCATAGGCGTTTAAGTCTCTTACATTTCACATCATTCATTCGTATGATGTGAGCAGTGTAGGCACCTACGTCTTTATGTAGGTAGGCCTTGTACTTTACAACTTAATATAAAAATTAAGTGTGGACCATGGGAATCGAAGATATATAGGTAGGCGAACAAAAATTACATACAAAATTAAAATTAAAACATAACTTCATCCAGATCGTGTACACACGACAGCACGTCAGACTGTACACTTTTGCTAGCATGTAAGCGTCGGCTTGCTGTCGTGTGTACATAATCTATCTACTTATTTTCTAAATTTTTCGAGGCAGCGTCCAACAGTGATAGTGTTATTTTATAACTCATGTAGCACGCATGATATCCATCTGTCACGAGAAATATATTTTTCATCTCCCATGCTCGGAAAGTACGCTGTTACTTTAAACATGCGATCGTAGAAAATTATTTTTTAAACCATTTTGCATTTTTGTGCGCTTTGAAATTTGAACTCGACGCCCTAATAAAAAGAAAATATAAGGAACTCCTTCAACTTGTAGCGTTGCCTAGCAACGGGTTGTTGATTTTATGACACTTCAAGAAGACACGATTTGTAATCAACAACCCGTTGCTAGGCAACGCCACATACTCCTTTGTGAAGAAGCAAAGAAGAAGGAAACTCATTTCACTAACCTCTATGTAGGTACCTATGTCTATTATTTGTCTCGCATGGCTAACAAAATTTCGTGCTTCTGAATACCTCGCTACGCTCAGGTTTCTTTTTTTTGAACCACTTGCTACGCTCGTGGCTCAATTTTAGAAACCTTCGCTAGCTCGGTATTCAATACAAGCACTCGCCGTAAACAATAATTTTGCATTCTTGCATAACAAATAACTATTCTTGCAAAACTCCGGAAAAAACTCGCGGAAGAAAATTTGTCCATCCGTGATCTTTTTTCTTTCTGTACAGCGTGATCAGTTTCCACAAAAATATTTTTATTTTGTTGTCTCCACCGATCCCGGGATCACAGGATACAAACATTAACTTAATTTTGATGTTTCCACTGATCCCGGGATCCGTGGAGACAACTCGGCGGGATCCGTGGAGACATCCATCTGATCCCGGGATCGGTGGATACAACTCCTGAAAAAGAGGTTACGAAAATACGATTTCGGTTCATACCTAAAACTTTCTTACATTTTTGGTTAGGAAATATTGTTTTACGATGCTTTCTTTAATGATTAGGTAAGTGTTCTACGTTGGGTTTGTGATTAAACAACAATCTTTATGAAAATAAGATCAAAAATATTAAAACGTAGTAAATAATACAAACCTCAACAAATAACAACACTTAACGTAAACTACAATATTGAAATAACTCCACAAACATTAAAAAATCAATAAGAGGCGAACGTATTTTGGCGTGTTTTATTAGCCAAGCGTAGGTGACTAATCAGGACTGCCTAAAATGACTTTGCTAACGTTACGTGTGAGTATAGACCGAGATATGATTAAAGCGAGAGGGCGCAAGAGTGTCCGCCATTTATATATCGTTTCTTTAATGGCACGGGTTATACGTAATTCGAGCTTCCAACCTCCGATCATTCTGAATTTTGTAAAAAAACAGCCATGTAAGATGGCTGAGTTCTGCAAAATAGGTTTTTCGCATAATGTCGAAATTTATTACCAAAATTAAAAAACCCGACTTCACTGATGAAAAGGTACATGATAATTAATACGCTACTGTACTGCTTCCGAGTGATCTGCTGGTATCCGTTGAGGATTTTCGTTCTCATCTTCGAAGTTCTTCCTCAGATCTTCACCAATTTATGGGACTCTTCACTGGAAAGCTTCATCAAATCTTCATCAAATGCATTTATGGAACTACATGAAAAGTATACCCCTTCAAACAAAAAAAGAATCATCAAATTCGGTTCACCTAAAAAAAAGTTCTGAGGAAAAAACTGGCCTCCTCCTTTTTTTAAGTCTGTTAAAAAAGTACGTAATTTCATACATTTGAAATCAGGCTCTACCTTTAAAAACTTAGATAACTAACCTATGGAAATACATCTCTTTTTCCATTTCGGTTTTGAATCAGAATCAAAATCAGAATCATTTTTTAAAATTCAATATGCCACGAAACGTCAAAATATTGTCTAAAGTAAAAAAAAGTGTATAAATCAGATACTTATTGATGGATTTTAAAGGCTGTCTACCGATAAAGAATAGGTGCAACATCACTTAAAACCTTCAAAATAAAACTTCAAAGTCATCTAATTACAATCCAAACAAAAATATTTCCAGAAACGCGAAGAAAATGGAATTCCAAAGTAAATGATGGCGGAACCACTGACCCCGACCTTCCTTCCGTTATCATTACAAATGCACTCTGCGGTACCCTAAAAATAAAACCAGTCAAGAGCGAGACGGGCTCGCGCACTTAAAGTTCCGTAGGTAGTGTTCATAATATTTTGTGAACTCTACCTATAAAAAAATTACATTGTAACGTCGAAGTCATTAATGTCAATGTCTTTCTGTCTTTAAGTTGTGTTATGCAGAAGTGTGCAAAAAAAATGAGATATAAAACTGAAAATTAAATGAGATAATTCAATTTACATTGCTTGGCCGATTAGGCATTAGAAAGGTTACAAAACTTAAAACGTTTTTTGTGCAAACACTTAAGTAAAAATTTTCTGAGAAATTATTCTTTATTCTTATTCTTTATCTTCGATGAGTATGTTTTTATTTGCTTTTGTAACCTAGGTAGGTACAGTCGGCCACACGCTAGGATACCCCTTTTTGTTCGATTCGTGCCCTTAGGCCGCGCGCAGTAAGAGCTGCCATGGGGTATCTGTGACTATGGCCGACCGTACCTACTTTAGGAGATAATTTTATCATCTAGCAAACAAAATGTTGCCAAATAAAGCTTTGTTTAAGTTCTTACCTGAGTAAACATAATGATAAAATGGTCCCTTTTTCCATTTAGGGTACGGAACCCCAATAACAAAAAGTTAAGATTTATGGTCGGTCTTAAAGTCTAACTAAAATGTATGGGCAGAGAGTTCAACATTAAATGGTGGATTAATTGTGAAGGGACTAGGTTGTAGTTAGTGCGGTTTATTAATAAATCAAAGATTCTTCCGTAACATTTTTACATAAATCACTGTAAAAGTTCCATATTGGACTTTGGACTTTATTTTCACCAGTTACATTCGATATTGCGTTGTATTCTACGTGTTTCCGGGTGTTTGAAGCGAAAAGCGACTCTCTTATTGTAGGAATAAGAGTTAAATTCTAATTTTTTACTGAGATAGTATTTTTTTGGAATCTGTCACTAATTTGAGCATGTAAATCATACGCTATGAAAAAAAACTACACATCTGTTGAGGGGTAGACTTAATCGCTAAGGACATGGGTTTAATTTTCTTCCTGGTATTGTATGATGAGTAGGTAGCAAAATATTGATAGCGTATTTTTAGGGCCATGGTCAGATTGGTCAGATTGTTTTTAGGGCCATGGTCAGATTGGTCAGATTGTTTTTAGGGCCATGGTCAGATTGGTCAGATTGTTTTAGGGCCATGGTCAGATTGGTCAGATTGTTTTTAGGGCCATGATCAGATTGGTCAGTTATTATTCGTTGAGTTCATGGTGCATGGTGGTCATTTTCTAAGCACAAAATTATCCTTTTAAAAGATATATCTTATCATATCTGTGCAGTGCAGGGAATGAACAAGTAAGATTTTGTTTACGTACAATGTTTTCTTTGTTTTATTTTGTGCTCTCTGTTGTATACAGGGTGTCCCAAAAAATTGTGTCAAGCGGGAGTCCAGAGATAGAGCACCCCAAGGGTACCTGAATCACCCCCATGTATGTTCAGCGTTTTTTTGACGTTTAGAAGTTATGAGTCTTTAAGAGTTTTTTTGGAAAGAATTACCTATTTTTATATTAATTTAACGGTTTCACTTACTTTTTTTATATGTCGGAATAGCTGACATGTTTTGACCTCGTCCGGAAGTTTTAGTCATGGAAAAAAAAAGAAAAACCTTTGATTTATATTTTTTACTTTTTTAATAAATTTTTTCTACTATATTTTCTTCTTTCTTGGGGTCTCAGATAGATAACTACTCTATCACCAAAAAAATAACGACTAGCTTTAAACTTACCGCACTTTTGATCCTAAGTTCAAAAATGCCGTTTCAGAGAATTCATTTTAGAGACCTTCACTTACGCTAGTTGGGTGAAGTGACCACTTATGTACTTGTCATATCAGTCAAGGGACAGCGAAAAAGGTTTGCGTAAGGCGAAAACAAACACTAAAACCAAATCACGAGCGTGAGGAAACTCGACACCCGCCGTAGGGTGTTTGTGTCTTTGTACACGTGCGACTTCCTTACGGAAACCACTTCCACTTGAGAACTTGAGGGTTAGCTAGTGGAATCGCTACCTACAATTCACCAAGAGTACCTATACAACGTGTTACAAAAGATACTAACTCTTTTTACAGGGTGTAACCAGCAGGTCAACATAATGACAAATCTGCAAAAAAAAGTTGAAAAACACAACTTTTTTTATAACCTCAAAATTGTAAAATTTTCAAAACTTTTTTGTTTTTGGATTTAACTCCAATTAAAAAAAATGGTTGTTTGCTTTGCTGTATTTTAATAGCTTCAGGCTATTAAAACATAGTGAAAGTATATGGAAACAGTATTTTAAAAATACTTTTCTCCCGTCACAGCGCTTACATTGTAATTATTTAAAAATCTACGGAACGTCATAGAGCTAAAAAAATATTTTGGTTGTGATCCCTACCATCAGGTACCCTGAAAAAGAGTTAGCATCTTTTGTAACACCTTGTATGTACGTATAGGTACCTATTTAACATTGAAACAATCTACAGGGTGCACGTGGAGTGAAAAAAATATCAGCTGTTCCATACAAAAGGTCGACTCAGTACTGCGCCAAATGTATGAAACAGCTGATATTTTTTTCGCTCCATTTTTGTCGCCACCTAGTACAAGTTGTTTGTATTGATCAGTAGACAGCCTACTTAAAGTTCCGCTATCGACTTAGAGTGCACCCTGTAGTCTTAGGCCCGATTTCTTTCTCTCTTCCGAGCTTTAGTCCCACATGGTGGTGGGGTCAGGTTTCCTTATTTTCTCTCTCCACTTCGCCCTGTTCTTGGTGTCGTCTTCGGAGCCTCCGCATTCTATGAGGTCTTTGTTGACCACATCCATCCACCTGATTTTCGGTCTTCCTCTGGATCTCCGCCCGTATGGATGGTAGTCAGATCGCTTCCGCTTTACGTGCCAAAACCTCTCCCCGAAAGCCCGATTTCTGAATTGAAAAATTCGCTAAGCAAATACGTACCTAAGTATCGTTCCGTCTCTGCAGATATCTCACAAAAGAACGTAACAAAACGATACTTAAGTATTAACTTAGTAAAATCCTCAATTCAGAAACCAAAGTTAAGCAACATCGGGCGCGGTCAGCAATTTTGGCATTTATGCGTCTCAGATAAGAGCTACTACGGGACTCTCGATGACTGGGTTCTACAATCTTACTTTCTAGAGTAGGTTAGTTAGAGTAATTAAGTAGCTTGAGATAAAACTGAAATAGATTTGATTTATGATTATGACTCTTTTGTATTAAAGTAGGTAGAGATGGCCTAAACTGTATTCGTTTTTTTTTCGTTTAGTTTCACAATAAAACAGGAAGTATGTACTTACATAGAGGGTATCAGATACATTGATTATTGTGGGAGATGGTGCCTGCACTAGGGAGACCTGTTACTCTGAATGAACTGAATCTGCAGTGATCAGTAGACAGCCTCTATCGAATTTGATTGCACCCTGCACACTTCTATACCAAAGCTCATCCAAATCCGTCCAGCCGTTGCAGCGTGAAAGAGTAACAAACATCCATCCATTTAAATATTAGTGAGCTCAAAAGCACCACATCCTCAAATCATCATTGTAAGTATTTTAAGTAGCCATTAAAATTCAGTGGCTCTAAACATTTTTCCTTAGCCTCGTAGTTTTTTTAAGCAGACCATTCGCAAGCAAACTATGGCCATAATATTTCCATACTTGTAGTTCGGAAAAACCATCTAGAATTTTCAGCTGATGTTTTTGAAAACTGACCCTTAGGTCTTAGAAAATAGAGATAAAAAATAGGTGAACGAAATGTGTCATTTTATAATGGCATTGTTTGGGGGTGCAAAACGTAGGGGGTGAAATCGTACATTTTATTTTTATTCATTGATCGTTTATATCATGCCAGTCAATAATATTCCTTCATTGCTTTTGTATTAATTTTGTACTGGATATAGGTATTATTATTAATTTTATTCTAGAGTGACATATTTTTGAAGCTTAGGCCCGGTTTCTGAATTGAGAATTTCACTGAGTAAATGCTTAAGCATCGTTCTGTCACGTTCTTTTGCGATAAATCTGTAGAGACAGAACGATACTTAAGTGCTTACTTAGCGAATTTCCCAATTCAGAAATCGGCAGTTAGTAACTGTATTGTATCCACCTAATTTCTTTTTATTTCTTGGGTAGGAATATCTTCCACGGAGCAAAGATTGTATTTCTATTCAGCCTTCCCGGTTTTCATGCGCAATATAATCTGGAACCCGCACCTAATGTCGCGAAACGCATCGAATCATACGTCCCAGCGTTCCATTTTTGAAAAATATTACAATTTATCGTTTTTATTCGGGCATGTGATATGATTTCGGTACTGACCCTAACCGTGACTAATGGGGTTTTATATTTTTAGTTGATTTATACCTAGCTACCGTTATTTTTGCTACTTCTTACTACTGGCCAGACATAATAAGGAAAATCATAATAATATTTGTACTGGTCTCTTTTTTCGAAAAAAAAAAGTTGCTGGGTGGTTTTTTTTTGCTGCTTCCCGTAAAACTGGCCAGTCTCAAATTCAATCTAGTAAATAATAAAGAACAGTTTTTGTTATTCGACAGTTTTTAATTTTCATTTATTATTTTTTTAAGTATCATTAGGTAGGTCTAGGTATCCTTGTTTTTGAAAACGATGGCATTTCCCTTGAACTATTTGCACACTAAAGTGTGAGCAAACTATCTCGTGCAAATGCATAGTTTTCTAACTAGGTATTTGGTTATCAAAAATACTGGCCACTTTCCTTCCCGCCGAAAAAAGAAAACTTTCCTCCTTTTGCGTTCCGTTTTAAACTGCTTTTTACCAACCTCCTTTTAGTGCTGTGCACTAAAAGCGCTCAGTAAGATAAGACCAAGTCCACGTTAACGGCTCTCTCGAGGCACTATCGTGTCTGAAAGCGGATCTTTCAGTGTAATGGGCGATATTTTTTGTTCATGGGTGGGGTTAGAGGTTAGCGCAGAGTGGAACCGACCAATGGGGAGGCGTCTTGCTCCGATAAAGAAGTTAAAGACGCGTCTGAGAGGGATGGCCGAGTCTATTTTGGAATTGACGGCTCAGTTTGGGATTCTTCTGGGTATTTCAAGTACTGTCTTAGTGAAAAGTGGTATAGAAACATTCATGGTTTAAAAGTAGCTTCAAATTATTTTTAGGTTTTTAGTCAAACGCAAGGGTGACTACAACAAGGACTGACCCCCTATCCTTGACGCATTTTTTCAATACGGCCGCAATATGGCGCAATTTACAAATATTTTACAAATTAAGACGCATTACTATGCGAATTCAAAGAGAAATTAATTTTTAAACTTTTTCAATTTGATCGCTATAGCGTCAAGGGTAACCCCCCTGTTACCGATATTGAGATTATAAAAATACATAATTTGACTTGACAATTTTCCTATACCTAGGAATTCACTATATTAGGAGACTTTTAGACGAATCAAGTTTTAATTGAATGGACGGTCAGAATAAAACTAAGCTATCAAACAAAACGAAGTAATTTTTTTTATTTTTTTTACACGAAACACTTTAGTGCGCGACTGCACATCACTGTTTTATTCCTGAACGTGCGCGTGAGTCGAATAAATCCACATCGGGATTGCGCACGAGTTTGGGATTACAGGAATATTTGTGGCTTGCAGTTTAGTTTGCTGGCCTTTTAGGTGGAAAATAGGCAGAGCCAGAGAAGCTCGCGAGCAAAAGCATATTCTTGATTTTTTGTCTTGAAAAGCGTAAATGTACTTAACCCGTCCATACGGAATAAGTAGCTCCTAATTCGGAAGGCAAAGTTTTTTGTTCGAAAGTCCGTTATTGGCTTAATCTTATCTTTAGACAATATTGAGAAACTAATTTCAATATTTTTTATTTTGGTTCAGGAGTTTGGATTTTACAACGTTTCAAAGATACGGTTTTATGACGTCACGCGACGGTCTGCATACTGTTGGCGGTCATAGGAACAAAACATTTTAGCGCATAAAAACAAAACTACTGGACCAAAATAAAAAATATTTAAATTAGTTTCTCAATATTGTCTAAAGATAAGATTAAGCCAATAACGGACTTTCGAACAAAAAACTTTGCCTTCCGAATTCCATTATTCAACGTATACCTGTGTACAATTTCCATGCCAAAGATTTTTTTAAATAAACTTAATAATTAAACTACACCTTTTAAAAGATGTAACTCTAGTTTTTACTATTATTTAACATGTAGAGGAAGTATTTAGATACTCAAGAAAAAATATTTCTCTTTACTAATTAAGTGGCAGGCAGCTTTGTATTAGGAACATACTTAGTTTTATTCCTCGCGCATGTCAAAAAGTGTCAGAACAAAAATGTAGAGTCTACAATTTCAACTTTTCAGCGACTAAAAAAATTATCATTGACAGGTAAGTCGCAAAAGTGTCAACGAACAAAATCGATTTACACTCAATGACATTCTGGCCTAACTACGAAATCTCAAAAAACATAAAACTCCATAAAAGAAGCACCGAAACGGGCAATCCATGACGTCTAATGCTCTTCACTACATTTCACTCGCGACACTCGAAAATTTACCGCCGAACAAATCACCCGGCACCGAAATAACAAAATTTCGGGTTATTCCTCTTTCCACCACCAGTATTTCCACCGAAAATATTTAGCTATTTTGACCGTATCTTATTCAACACTTATGTACTTCTTACTTCCTTCCTTTTGTGGGTCTTGGCGTCCTCCACAGTAGATTTCCATTTGTCTCTGGCCCTTGCTCTTTGCCAATTGGTGTAGTTGCCCATCTTTCTGAAGTCTTCTTCGATGCAGTCAATACAACGCTCAATAAATTTTCATCATAAGAAAAAGACGCTACAATATTATGCTAATGCTATAGCACCCTTTCATAGCATTACGCAATATTGACAGTAGGTATTAAGTAATAGTAAGAAAACAGTTGGACAACGAGACAAAACGCAATTAGAATTCAGCAACTTATTTCTTTATGTGCACCTACTAAGATTTTTCTTCCTTTTAATTTTTACTTCGTATTGCTTAAATTTTCTGATATTAGGAACATTAGTAAGAATGTTCTTTATTTCTAAAAATAATAATTAACGTTCTTTTTCAGGTAGAAACTTAGTAGTTCAACTAGGAATAACCCAACGAAATTTCATTAACAAAAAACTCATTAGGTAAAAAACACTGTCAGTTGTTTGGATTACCATAAATACTCGGCTGGCGTTGTGAGATATTCCTTCCTCTTTTGACTGTTTTTAGGGTATTTGGGGATGTGCTAGGAATGCCTTTTTGGAAATCATAAAACGATCAAGCTTACGAGGTGTCCTTCTAATATGTATAATACGTCGATTTGGACAATCAATTGCTTGTAAGATTGTAGTTGCATTAATTTCTTATTAATAAGCGGACATCCTTCAATTAATGTGGGTTGTTATCTTAATGCAAATTTTAAATTCAAGTCTTATACTTAAATAGTGACGATATGATGACGCTATTTTGGATAGATACTAATAAATGACTAAAATCAATTTAATCGTTCTTTAAATATTTCATCCAATATTTGAAGTTTTGAGTATGTATTTTCTTGTTGCTATTTTGTTTCTGCAAAGATAAAGTTTACAGATTCTGAAATAATTATGTCCAAGTTTTGTATTGCGCTTCGCAACCAATCAAATCAAACAGAAAAGGTAGCAAAATCACGATTGTTTTGACGAATTTAATTCTGTTTGTATTCGACCAAGACGGCACACCTGCTTCTGAATTTAAATAATAATGGTCGCAAGAGTGCGCCCGCCAAACATGCGCCAAAATAAATTATTTGCACACAAAAGCTGACCAAACCGGACGCTGACAATGAAACTGTTTTCTTAGGGGATATTCAAATTTTAGGGTCGCGCCAATTTTTGAATATCGAATCTTTTATTTCTTCTTTTTTCTAAGCGGCCAGTTCTCACGGGTCAAGAAGTGACCTTTGCCGGACAATGCTCGATAGATCATAAGGCCGCGTCCAGAATTTATAATTAATGTACTTTATACCCAGCCTATGGCATTGTGAGAATTCGCGGATCTTTGTCATTATTTATGGTTGCACTGCAGTTGAATTGAACTAGTTTGTCGTAAGTTGAATTTCTTGAATATTGATGAATAGATGCAGTGATTTGAATGTTCTTGAGAACTGGATATTTTCGCGTTTTTGTGTTCGCAAGGACACTTGTTAGGGCATTAATCTTTTGTGCTTGGCTTGACCTTATGCTTGGTCGTGGACTCTATAAAAAAATGCTTGATTTATGTAGGTAGACTCAGTCTTTATTATAACTTGTTACGAAATTACATTGGGTATGAATTTAAAATCGCACTAAAAACTTATCCCTAACCACTGGCTGAAACACCAATTTCACTGTAGCTGAAAAAAAAAACATTACCTCTTTGGTCATGCAAAGCGAGGAACAAAAAATAAACTCAAAATAATAAAAAAAACAAATTAGTTCAATTTTGAACTTTTAATATTGGAATTGAAAACAAAAACAGACTCTTACTGCCATAGAAATAAAGCAATTGCGCTACGAAGTAGTTTCGCTGCGAAACTCTGTCAGATAGAGGATAATGATTAAAGCAAAGTCCGCTATCGGTGGCGTGTAATCCTCTTATTGATGGATGACCGCCCTTTGAGGGGATTCCCTTTTTTGTGGAAAATGCCCCTTTTTGTGTGCAGGTTTCGTGTGCAAATATCCGGAGGCTAGATTCACGTAGATCGATCAAATATTTTGTCACAACCCTGATATTATTATGAGTTTTTTTTTTCAAATTTGAAGGTGAAGATTGCTTCGAGTATTAGGTAAATTCATACCGATTTTTGACTGAGCGAGGCGTCGTTTCAGCTTGAGCAAAAATGCTTTATTACGAGTACCTATGTCCGGACGTCCAGCTGTTCTCGACTGCCGGTCGCATTTCTCAGCCGATTCTCGTGAAATTTAGTTAGCAGGTTCGATAATAACTTAAAAATTTTGTCGATTTAGTTTTTTTTTTTCCAAAATCACGTAGTGAGTATAGGGGTTGAAAACTTAATAAAGACGTATATCAGCCATTTCAAAAAACTGTTTTATCTTTCAAGGAATAGATGATAACGCTGTTCTCAACATTTCGATGGCCAATTTCAAACGTGGAACGCAACTAACACTGTAAACAGTGCAATATCGGAAGCTACGCGAGCGTGGAGTATGCGCTTTTGATTTATATCGGCTGGTGGCGAGGGACGCTGGCCCATTGGCGAGGCGGTCGCGAAGTATTGCGGTTGGCAGGTGTGGCGAAGGACTTTCACTGCAAAATTGGTTTAGATCAGCTGATCGATGGTCTTAAAAATATTTGTACTTGAGAGATCGAACGAAATCAGATGAAAGCCAGACGGAGTCGCAGTGGAAAAAATACTAAATTTAAAATTTTAAAAATACCTACTACATTTTAGCTTAAAATTAGCATATCTCATAAACGTCTGAACAGATTTTAATAAAACATATATAAAAAAAAACTAGCAAAAAATCTGCTTTCAAATGAAAAAATCGCATCCAAATCAGTTCACGCGTTTAAGAGCTACAGTGCCACTGACAGACAGACACACATAGCGGTCAAACTTATAACACTCCTCTTTTTATCAAAAGAGCCATCTCCACACCAGCCGCGCGCGCCGACCACTGCCGTGCAGTCCAAGAATTTTAAAGCAGAATTTTATTTATAGTAAAATTATACGGTAGTCCGTGAGAATACGTTGCTTCCGCACTGCCGATGCTAGTGGTTTTAGGACAGGGAATAAAAATGTAGCTACAGGGATTACGGGGGACCGGCCAGGGATTATTATTGTCCAATCTTCCTGCTGATATGGGAATATTATGATCGAATCACTTTCGGTTGAAATAGGTTGAAACTAGGGTCTCAAATCTGTGAGGCAGTTTGTATTTGATAGGATAAGTGTAAGAAAAAAAAAATCATTGCCTCAAAAAATATATGTCGAGAGTAATGACAGTGCAATGTCATTGGTCGAGATAAGACAAATTAATACTAATAAAAACCGCCTTTTTATCTAAAACTATCAAATTACAACGGACTATTAATACAACCTTGAGGCCCATTTTTTTAGCTGTCAGGATGGTATTAGGTGCTGGGCAAGCCTAGTCCATCTAAAACAATGTCCCAGGCACTGCAGCGCCGAGTGGTCTCTTCACCCATCTAGTGTGAGTGAAGGTGCCACTGGACGCTGTATAAATCATCTCATTACGTAGATGCAAAGGCCTTAGCTTATTCTACATTGCATAAATCGCATGCCTTCGAACATTCTGATAAAGAAAATACTCATCTACAAAATCCCATAGATAGTTAGGTGGGTGGCTCACAACAAAAAGATCTTTTACCACCACCAGTGGCGAAAAGAGAGCTGTATAAAAATCGCCTAACATAAATCTGGCGGCATATTTAAGCGAGCCATTTTGCGGCTTTACTTCAGACGGAGCGATAAAATTTTACGAGCCTGGAGTAAAGGGTGAGAATCAGTCAACTGAGGATGCGGTTCCATTGGACCTAGTCGGGAGAATCAACTTGGCGACACTCCTTCATAGAGTAGAACATGAAAAAACTTAGCTGTTCAGGAAAACTGCATTTTGAATTTAAAATTTGCCCTGTAGGTATATATAAGTGCCGAAAACAGTATATCGGGGCATGTATTTATCGCTTGTGAACAACCTTCTTAGCTGTGTACCAAACGCGTTAAATAAATGGCAATGGCGTTAATAAAGCGTAAGTACTTGTTGCCAAAGAGTTCGATATCGTTTGCGGAAGAGGTAGCAAAACTGTGGTCCATTTCATAAAACTACAATTCAGTTTATTGAACGAGCGAGCGAAGCGAGCGAAGTTCTCCGAGTCCACTTGAACAATCCGGCGTTTGTATGTTTGTATGTATGTATGTATGTATGTTTGAATGTATGTATGTATAACGACGATAACTTGAGTAAATTTAGTCGGATCGTTATGAAATTTGGTAGGCGGGTAAATGAAATAAAAGAATTTTTAAATTCGAACATGAGCCAAATCGGTCTAGGGGTTGCCGAGATATGGGGTTGTTAAGTTTATATGGGGTCGCGAGTTCACAGTTCGGGCGATCCACTAGTTATGAAAATTCGATGTACATTGAGTAGTTGGTTAGTAACCTAAACTTTTTAGTAACCTTTCAATTGTCTAATCGGCTACTCAATGTGCATCGAATTGTAGATTTATGAAACTGGCACCTGATCGCCAAAGTCCGATAGGAGACGGTACACAAACAAGAAAAATAATATACCTGGTACTTTTTCTGCCTCTACTCGAAACAGTCGTTACCTATACCTACGTTGTTAATCCAAATAATTTGCCATCGTCGAAAGAAGAACTTGTAACCTCTTGCAGACTCTTGATTGGTGCTAAGCTCTGGTTTTTCACTTTCTTTTTCCGCGTTGAAAACTAAGGCTACTTCTCCATGCAAACTGAATCGGAACAAAATATCAGCTTTAAGGTAGGGAATATATGAACTGAATAAAGAACTTTGTGTTTGTCTTTTCACCTTCATTACGGTCTTTTTTTGTACTAACCCGTGCTAGAGCGCCTGCACGGAATGCAAAAGGTTGGTTCAAATAAGAGAGTTCAAGAGGATAAGAGGGTTCAAATCCTGTCCCGAGTCCCGAGCGATTTTTTTAACCTTATAAAAATCTTCATTACGTTCAGCCACAGTCTAGGATACCCCATGTTAACTCTTACCTCGTGTGGCATAAGGGCGCCAATCGAACAAAAAGGTGTATCCTAGCGTACACGCTGTAGAGTGTAGCTACAGCTGACTATGAGCTTTCCAAAATCTACATCGTCGCAGAGGCAATGGAAACGCGCCCAAGCTCGTAAATCGGACTCGGCAAGGGTTAGCCAGTTATCCCTTGAGCCGGCCACCTCTTATCACGGAGGAAGAAGGGCTGAAATATGCCCCAAGCTTGTGTTTACAGTAACGTACGTTATTGCACCCTTCTTAATGGTGGTGATTCACACTTAGATGTATCGCTTGGTGTCATTTATAGTTTTTGGTGGGTAGAAAAATGCTAAATACTATACAGGGTGTTAAAAGACCGCCAACAGACCCGAAAGCCACGCATACTAGACATCAAAACAAAGTACTTTTTTGATAAATTATTGCTGGGAAATTATTTTGGTTTTTTAGGTTATAATTTTGGAAAATATTTTATCACGCAATGGATGTGTAAGGCAGAGAACTCATATTGCGCAAGCGTTGATATAAACTTTTGTTACTTACGCTCGAGGTGCCGATGTTAAGAATACATTGCGGGTTGCAATTTTAACGTCGTTTTATGCAAGAAATATTCAATATTTTGATATGGTTCCTTGAGAAGAAATGTTAAGCACTTGATACTGAGTACATTTAAGCAAAAAAAAATTTTTGAAAAGTCCGACTTTGAACCTCATTATCTCGGAAACCGTTAATTTCCCAGGCATAGTTCCTTGGGCAAAAATGTTCGATATGATGAGGACAATATGTGGTTTCCCGCTTTGTTGGCGGTCTTTTAACACCCAGTATACTATACTTGAGGCCCTTAGCCCTCCCCCCCTCCCTAAATCCACTACTACTTGTATGTATGCATGTATGTATGTATGTTCGTTCGACGATAACTTGAGTAAATTTGGTCGGATCGTCATGAAATTCGGTGGGCGGAGAAATAAAATTAAAAGATATTTAAATATGAGTCAAATCGGTCGAGAGGTTGCCGAGATATGGGGTTGTACACCCTACTACAGGGTGCACTCTAAGTCGATAGCGGAACTTTAAGTAGGCTGTCTACTAATCAATACAAACAACTGGTACTAAGTGGCGAAAAAAATGGAGCGAAAAAAATATCAGCTGTTTCATACATTTGGCGACGTACTGAGTCGACCTTTTGTATGGAACAGCTGATATTTTTTTCACTCCATTTTTTTCGCCACCTGGTAAAAGTTGTTTGTAGTGATCAGTAGACAGCCTACTTAAAGTTCCGCTATTGACTTAGAGTGCACCCTGTAGGGTATATAAAACGTCAGATTTTGGAGGTATTCTCTAAAAATAAATTTACATTGGACCTCAGGGAAGCCCCTGTGTAAATATTAATCTCGTAAATTTCATGTCAATAGTTGGCCCTCCCCGGTAGTTGATGGATAGGGCTATTTGAGGGTTATTGATGCCATTTTGTACAAGAGAAAATATCACGTTCTTTAAATGGAAATTGCTTGGGCAATACATTTTAGGACAAAGAGATTCAAATTCATTAGAAATATGACTTGAATATAGACCTTTTTACCTTTTCCAATGCTTTAAATTTCGATTTCAACAGATATTAGAGTACCTAATACTGAAAATCAGGCCATGTAATTTTTTTATTATTTGTTGTTATACTACAAAATAAGCCCTATAATCATACGCAGTTTGATGCTTGTATATTTTACCATTTTTGCGATAGCGCAAAAAGTATAGAAACACGTTCGCTGATGGGGACCCCACATTTTTTTTATTACCTAGTTGTTAGAAAATACATAATCTGTGAAAATTTCAACTGGCCTTCTATATCTATAACGGTTCCAAAGATACAGACAGACAGACATGTAATAGGGTCCCGTTTGGCACTTTTCGGGTACGAAATCCTAAAAAGGATTTTTTGACATTATCGAAAAGCAACTGTTCAATGCACATGTCTTTTTTTTTAGAGACTGGTCCAGATCGCGGAAGGTCACGGTGAGTTTTTTAATGGACCCCTTAGTAAAAAAACGGTTTTCTCAGCCACTCACTGTGAGTGTTAAACAAATTCTAATGTCCATTGTTGAGGAAGAAAAAAAAATAGGAGTGACCGGCCACTAACAAGCTCTATTTTTGCGGACACAAAAAAAAAAGTGTCTCACGCCCTGGTTTTTTGTATGTTTTTTAACGAGCTATGGACGGTTTCTTGCATGAATAAGTAAAGATTTTAAAAAAATACCTCGGTACTTAGCAGATGCTTGTGTCAGTTTTTTATTTGAATATTATATATGAAAAAAAAATGGGATGATATGAAACGATTAAGAAAAGAAGTTGTCCAATACAATATTAGCACTTATTCAACTTAACTGTTTAACTAATTATTGCAACACTTTTATATTAGTAGCTTAAGTGGTAAGAATTTGAATCTTCCTCAGAATCTTCTCAATGTTATTATTTTATAAATATTTCTAAGTTATCTGACTGATTTCTATTTGATTTCTATCTGATTTCACTATTTATTTATTATTTATTTTAGCGCAAAATATTTAAAACTGTAAAGCACAGTCAGCCAGAAATGGCAAGTAAACAACATCTCATTTCAGCGGCAAATGATCCCAACATCAAATAAAGCCACACACACGAATCTACTATCCTCCATCCCCTGCCATTGTCCAGCCATGCTGTCAGCTCTACAAACTTTCTTTATGCTCGGACAAAAATATAATTGCCTTGGCCCCTTCCTTCATTCTTATTCAACGACTTTATGGCATAAGGGAATCATGCCGCTGCAAAAAAAAGCACTAGGGTTGCAAAAAAAAATGAAGACTGCATTCGGTATTCAAAACATATGTCACTTTCTGTATCGATTTATCGCGTCACGAATTGCGACTGGCCGCTTCTATTGTCCGAGAATTCAAAATTCGAACGGAATCCCTTATTAGTTAAACCGTGAACGTGGTGACAGTTTCCCATGACGGTACCGTAATGGAATATTTTTACGATTTCGGAAGACATTCTGTCGGTGCCCTTTTGTACGTATTTCGGAAGTGAAACGGATTACTTCACGTCCGATGAATATTTATTTTGTTGGAAAAAAATGTGATTTACATTTTCGAACCATTTCGATTTGACCCCCCGATATGAAATTGAACGTATAGGCATTAAATCTGCGATGTATGAGACATCTAATTCTCTAATCTAAAGTCAGTCAAAAGGATATCAGTCTCATAGCAACAATATTTAAGTTTCTGAACTTGTATGTATAAGAAGGAAAAGTTTGACTGCACGCTTAGATTTAAGAACATAGGTTCCTGAATATATGCGTTCATTGTTGGGTTGACTACGAATTTTATTGGTATGTAGATACTTTGCAAGTTGACCTTTTATTCTATTTTATTTTCGACACCCATACATCTACACATCCTACTTCCTACTACTATTATAAACGCAAAAGTTTGTAAGTGTGGATGGATGGATGGATGGATGTTAGTTACTCTTTCACGCTGAAACGGCTTGACGGATTTGGATGAACTTTGTAATGGAGATAGCTAAGACATCAGAATAACACATAGGCTACATATTATCACGCTATTAAACTTAGGGGCAATGTTAACCACATATTTTTTTCTGTAGTTCACGCGGACGAAGTCGAGGGCAAAAGCTATTTCTTCATAACTACTTCTCCAATAATCTGGAGCCGAAATTTCACAATCACGGATAGCGAATATAAATGAAATGGTGAAGCTGCTACTTCCCGCCCTCACACAAAAACCAGCGGAGCCGCGGGCTCGGGTTGTTAATATGCATATTATAACCCTGATTGACAACACAAAAAAGTGGAGTACTCAGATATCAGAGTCACCCCCAGTCGGGGTGAAACCGAGATCCGTTGCCAGTGATTAGCGTTACAAAAGTGGAGAGAGTAACAAAAGTCTAGATCTGTATGACGGATAACCCGCGGCTGCCACGGTGGCGGGTGGTTAAGGGTTGAACACGAAAAGATGAAATTGATGACATTTCTTTCTGCACACAAAATTGTTCAAGCGCGATACAAAAAAAAAAAGACTTGTACAAAAATACCTTGAATAGATACCATACCACATAATTATTAAGGCTGAAAATATTTCTTATAAAAAAATTTAGGACAAAATATATCACAAGGATAGTCTGGCATTTTTTTACCGAATGCAGAAGAACAAGGAGATATTGTACCTAACGCACCTCTAAATGGCCAATTCATATGACTTAATCAAAAGTTGATAGTATAATGTTAAGCGTCCTAAATGATTTTTGTTATTTTTAAAATCAATGTGTAAAAAATAAAATTGTGCCAACCCTAATCGCAGAACAAAATGCAAACTACCTATGACCTCATCTAATGGTTTAATCACGGGGTTTAATAATAAGCCAAAGATCCCAGATAAGCTATTAATTTGGCACAAGCACCACGAAATTGATACGAGCCTCAATTGTTCAATGAGCATAAAACCCATATTGTTTTTCACATGTTTCTAAAGATTTCGATTGAGTGAGTGAATGAATGGTTGATTGAATGTTCCATTCCATCAACCCTAAAGCTCGGTTTCTGAATTGAGAATATTGCTAAGCAAATACTTTACTATCGTTCTGTCACGCTCTTTTGTGAGAAATCTGCAGAGACAGGACGATACTTACCCATTTGCTTAGCGAATTTCTCAATTCAGAAACCGGCAGTAAGGCTCTAGAGAATATATAAAAAATATATTTCTGCCTGGCGTAGCGGCTTATTTACATGGATATCTATCCCACTCTTTTGACCAACATAAAGTGCTACAGACAGACAACCATTAGGTGTAACGAGCTAATTAACCTCGATATGGAGATGTAAGGCTAAGGTAGAGACAATGTAAAATCACTAAGTTCTCGTATTCCTTTGAATTCCAAGTATACCAACAATATTGGCTCACGATTCTAGCCTCAATGACAGAAAAAACGTCATATCGACGGCGTGATGTGAAGGCGGGGTGGATTGACAAATTTACGACAAGTTTTTGCCACGGTTTTGTTTGCCTCTTTAGTTTTTGCCGCACCAACGGGTCTATTTTATGCGTTCCGTAAGGTGGCAAATAGTTTTTGAGTGTATTTTTTTTTGACACAAGATTATCGACTTGACAGAGAGTTGTGGTGTCCATTTGTCTATCGTAACCCTGAGGAATCGAATGTAACCATGATATTGAACAGATTAAAACTGTCACTTCCTTCGTGAGTTGACTTTTTAGACCCGGAATCTACGACAGGTGCATCTTTACATTCTAAACCTGTACAGTCAACAGCACGTAGACGCTTACACTTTCGTTGCGAAGTCGCCCGTAACGTAACTGAATAGAGTGTAGGGGTCCACGTGCTGTCCACTGCATCAAACATTTTGTAGAATAGAATTAGACAGTTGATAGACTGTAAATTTAAAAGCCTGTAAGGGTGCTGTAAGGCAATACAAAATTTGTACATGATTTATAAATAAGATAACGGCCAATGAGCAGTTTTCACGGCTGTCAAATTTCGCTTTTTCTGAAGATATTATTAATCTGTGTAAGCGAAATTTTACAACAGCTACTTACATCCCGGTTCTTGTATGGCCAAGCCGATGAGCGCGATCTACCAAGGCCTTTGAATTCAGCTTTTAACTGTCAGTTGAAAACGGGCCATTAAATGATGATGATATTCTATGAAGATGTATATTTCGTAAATACGTAAATTACGTAATATAAGTTTAGGAAGCAGGGGACGGATTTGACGGAAAGCTCATTTAGGGAGCAAAATATTGAAAAAGAATATTTTATGACTTCCAGGCAGATTTCGAATAATATGCAACATCTGCGTTGGTCTATTTTGACGACACGGAAATAGGTAAACGGTAAGTTAAATAAATGCAAAATTTGTATGAAAGTAATCTACTGTTTTGGAAATCAAGTAGGCATAGCATTTAAATAGACCGTCTGGAAATGCGCATTTTTTACATGAATTTATTTCTGGTTGAGTCATAGCAGGATGCAGATTATGCACTGGATTGCAAATACCAAACCGGGCGGCTACCCTTGACGCTATTGCGTTCGTATTGACAGGAAACAGGAATACAAATCCCACGAAAAATCTTTATTACTTAAAAAAATACGACGTCCATACACTTCGTACAGTCAAAAAGCTATCAGATCTCATGTAGAGCCAAGCTTCTAACTTCACAAACTCTACACCTTAGTCAAAAATATTTGGCTTTGGGACCGGTCTTCCGTCATTTATGAACTGCCCGGTGAATGCTTCCTCCACTGTTTTCTGCCCTTTATCTTGCGCGTTTGCCATTCATCTGGCCAAAGGTTATAAGCTACTACATAGTACCTGGGTGACCGAGCTTTGCTCAAATTCTAGGAGATGGCGCTACATTTTATTGATTTGCTTTGCTCCTAAGTATACCAGCGTAATGATATATATCCTATGTAAGTTTTATCTCTGTTACTAATTTCATCCAAATCGTTAGAGCCGTTTCCGAGATCCCCCGATTAAATATATAAAAATACAAGATTAGCTCGTTTAAAGTAATAGGAGGATAATAAGTAACAATCTATCTAAAAGGACAAACCCAAGGTGGTAGGTAATGCCCACCTTTCGTCACCACAGAGTTTCACACAATGTAAATAGGCAAAAGTAGGTGTCCATTTATTTCGTTAAGCAACTGCTTAATTATGCACCAAAGTTCATTTGCAAACAATGGTGGTGTTTCATTATTTATTTTAATGGGTAGCTGTATAATTTACGTAGTACTTATTGGATACGAGGTAACGTTGAAAAAATACGGGATTGGGTAAAAAATAATGTGTTCGTATGTTTTGAAATAAATCGTAATTAATTTATTGAATCTATAATGAGGGTTGGTCACAGAGTATCCAAGATTTCTCAAACTAGGTATGGCACTAAAAATTAAGTTGTAGAATTAACAATTTACACAACAATCTATTAAAGACTATTAGTAAAGCTTCTGGACCATTGTTTTTTTTATTTTTTTTAGTTAGCCTGGAAGTTAGTGTCCCACGGCTGGGCAAAGGCCTCCCCTCTTGTCTTCCACACATCTCTATCATGTGCCACCTCCGGCCATCCGGGCAAGGACTTGTTTAGGTCGTCCCGCCATTGTCGCCTAGGCCTGCCGCGCCTTCGTTGTCCGTCATGGGACCCAGTCGGTGGCGATCTTTGCCCACTTGTCTTGGCTCATGCGGCAGACGTGGCCAGCCCAATTACAATTCCAAATTGCCCAATTTCTGGACAATTAAGATCTTATTTTCCATAACCTCTACAAAAACTCAATAAACTATCACGTCAACTCTGGAAATATTTTCAACCCTTGATTTTATAATATTAACCCTAAAATACCAGTTTTTAACAACTTATCGCCGCACGCGCAGTATCCCATATTCCCAACCCTTGCGTTGGAATTTCAAAAACTGTTAACCCGTAAACGCGTGCCGAGCTTAATCAGACCCACCTTCGAGATTTCTTCTCCTCTCCCCTTTTTACTCGTTTAGTGACAATGTGACAATCTCTTTCATCCCTTTCGGGGCTAAAGGGTACACGAATCGTGCGCAAGGAGTCTGTGTATGTACCACGTGCCTTTTGTTGAGATTAAACTGGATCTCAACCCTTATTTTCTGAATTTTATTGTGGCCTTTTATGACATCTTTTGACGTTGTGCTTAGGTTTAAAAAAAGGTTTGTATTTATGTGCTGATAACATAGACCACCTGAATACGTTATACAAATACATAGGTAAAGTTTCTGAATAACGATTAATCTATTCCTCCATGTATTACATTCTGTGGGGAGGTACTTAGTTACGATTTTTATCTGTGTTTCTTAGACAGATATTTCAAGAGTGACGCGATTATGTTTTTATAACAGTAACTGTAGATGGGACCAAAATCAAGTTTCTTTCCAATTCAAAGAAACTTCTAGCAATCCGAAGGTACCAGTTTTGATTCTCAGAAGCCCTCAAGTCGTGAGACCACACACATGTGGTGTGAAATAAAAATCGTTTCGAGCAAAACCAGATTCCTTTCTTCATCAATATTCACAATATTCGAAGCCCTTTGGTATAGGTAGCTTTTTTCTAAAGCCAGTTTTTTTCAAGGGGGTGTCGTAACGACTTTTTTCATGGGTTAGAAAAAGACGATGGTGACCCATGACCCCGCGTTTTGAAAGACATCGTAGCATATTTTTGGGGCCGCAAAAGTACGGGTTTGGATTTGTCTGAATCGAATAACGTAAACTTACCATCGTATTGTCTGGCTTCTTTCAATAATTAGTATCTACTTATCCTGCCTGCATATCTAGAGTAAAGTTAGTTTTGCTTCCATACGTAGTTCTGTTTCAAGTGAAGATAGTTAAAAAAAGTCTAAAATAGAATAGAATAGAATAATCATTTATTTAGACACCACAACACACACATAATTTCAATAATTAAATAATGTTATTCTGTTGAATAAACTCAATGACGGACGGTTAAAAATTCTCGTTTTGAATTTCTAAAAAGCGTGCTGTCTTATCTGTCTATGTTAGAACTTTTGTGTTCACGTTCTTGACTATCTATTTGTAAGAACTAGTTTCTCAAAAGCTTTATGTATTTGAAGGATGTGATTTGATTGATGTTATGTGCCTTTATAATTTGTTATTCCGTTAGGCATTAGACTGTTGGAAAAGCGGTATATGGTTTTGAGAGCTGTTACAAAATGGGAGGATTCAATGACATTGATGGCAGTCGTTGCCAATGGAAATCTATTATACGTATAGAAGCCTAAATATTCTCTTTTAAATGGATTACACAGTCAATGACAGTCATAGACAAAGTTTTTTATGTGAAGAATTTAATAAAATTAACAATGTAAAACCTATCATAAATTACTTTAGTTGATAAGCAATATTTCAAGATATGATTTCATAATCATCAATAACTCCTAACCATGTGTAAACTATCATTAGCAGCTGATATTTTAAAAAAGTATCATACAAGATAGTCGGCCTCATTTCGGCCAAACGGTTTTTGAAAACTTTCCGCCCCTTAGGTTTTTTATTACTCCTTTCAAGAATACACAATGGTCGACTCGCTCCCGTTAAGTAACCCAATTTTTACACCATAAATAAAGGCCGGCAAAAAACTGCGTAAATCGTAAAAGCTAACGGACTTCTGTGTATTCTAAGGGTGCAGTTTTTTTTATTGAAGAAAAAAACGTAAAGACGACGTATGAATTAATTTGTGCTACGCCTCAATGCTTATGTAGAATGCGGGTATTGAGAGCGAAAATTAGGCCACATTCATGTCGTATCACTTTTTTTTTCTTTTTTAGGGGTTTTATGCCATTTTTGTGCCATGTTTTGCGATAATATTGACAGATCCGCCCCAGATACGACGGAAAGAGCTTTTTGACGTCAGCTTCGAGGATTTGTAAATAAATAATCAAATTCAAAATTAACGCAGTTTGTGAAGACGTTTTTGAACTGATTGCCTGCATTGTTGTGAGTTTTTTGGCTAGAAGAAGCTGTGAAACTGTAAAGGAAATTTTCGGAAACGGATTTGCGTTTGGAATTTGGAATTAGATCATACATAAACAAACATTAAACTTCACAATGAGTAATTTAAGATTATACCTACAATGAGCTACTTATTTGCATAAGGAAGTTTGTTAGGTGACCTAAGTAAAGTACCGATAAGAAAAATATTTAAAAAGTAAACTTATATAATTTATTTAAAAAAACACCTCAAGGTAAGCCTGAATTATAAAATAGTATAATTAAAATAGTACAAGATGAGTTCAAAAGACCCTTTTTCATCTTAACAGACACACAGACTCTCTCACCTTTCAAGGGTTAAGTAACGCTCTCCTAACCATAACCCCATTACCACGTGCCAGTAGGGTTAAAAACTTACTATAAAAAAAAAGTAAAAGGAAGCTGATGTTTTTTACTTTTCATTGAAAAGCGGTGAACGGATCGATAGATGAGCTTTCAAATAAAACTGTCTTTCATGTTTATTATTATTATTTTTGTCTTTTGTTTTTCATTAGCGCTTTACATTTTCTGCACAAATAAGTACTTACATGCGGATGTTTATTTTCCTGGATCTAGTTTCTCAACGTGCATCAATCTACCAAGAATTACTAAGGCCCGGTTTCCGAATTGAGATTACTAAATAAATACTTAAGTATCGTTCTGTCACGGTTTTTTGTAATAAATCTGCAGAGACAGAACGATACTTACGTATTTTTCCAATTCAGAAATTGGCAGTTACTTACTGTGTATTTTTTTAAATCAGACAGGTCTATCACAACGTTTTCCTTCACGGTTAGCGAGTGTTTCTACGAAATACGAAGAGGTAGTCAGTGAACAGTATTTAATCGATTTTCGACATCGGCTGACCAAATTGACCGGAGGACAGATTAAATATCATTGACCAAACCTCTCTTGGGAAATAAGAGGTTGTCAAGACGAAAGCCCTTGAATCATAATATCGATTTCAATGGAGGGTGGTACTAACCTACGGTATTGATAGAAGCCCACTAAGCTAAGACTGTGGCAGATGCTGTTGGTAAATCTATCTATCTAGGTAGGTAAATCTAGGTTGCAGCGTCCAAATGGTCACTTCAGCCATCAAGTAGTGCCACGTGACGTTGTGCAAGTCAGATGTATCTATAGACCTCAATTTGTTTATTGTAAGGATCTCCCGATATCTTATTTAAATATTACAATGTCTCCTTCAGGATAGGCCTTGCCTAGTGAGGGCCTAGAGACTAATATCAGAGATTAGGTACCTTCTTCTTCTTCTTAGCTTGCCGTCTCCTATCGGTGGTTGGCGATCAGTTTGGCTATCTCGTCCTTCGAAGCCGCCAAACCAATTAATGAACCGGTGTTTTGCCCGAACCATTCGCGCTGATTTTGCATCCATGATGTCTTGGGTCTACCGGGTCTCCTTCTACCTGGTATCTTGTCTTGTATGATAAGTTGAAGAAGGCTGTAATTGTTATAGTTGTTTCTTAAAATGTGGCCGAAATACTCTAGCTTCCTCTTTTCTGCTTACCACTTGCCTATACACTTTAAACTTAATCCTTTCAGTATCTGTATTTAATAGCTTATTACACTAAATAGCACTTGGACAACAAAACCGATAAGCTCGCCTCGTTCGAACGCTTCGGAAAAACGTAGCGTGGTTACAAATCTGATTATTGTGGCTTTAATCCTTTGCCATCGGATAAGAGATCAACCCCTGCCTCTATAGTGCGTGGTGGTGCGGAAACATTGCTATGCAAGGGCGCGAGTCTGTAACGCAATGGTGCCTCGATAGGCTCTCTGTCGTAGGATTAAATTACGATTTCTGTCCTTTTAAAGTTTTTCTAGCACAGCAAATAATATTCTGATTCTAATTCTAAAGGGTTAGTTCGCTGGTTGTAGGAGAAAAACGAGGAAACCCGGTTTTGCCTTCTACTGGGAACCTATCGACACGCCATTGCATTACAGACTTAAGCCCCAGTTTGTAAAAAACGTGGTACAGTCGGCCACACGCTAGGATACATATTTTTGTTCGATTGGCGCCCTTATACCGCGCGCAGTAAGAGCTGCCATGGGGTATTTGTGGCTGTGGCCGACCGTTCCTTGTAAAAAAGGAAATTAGGTTAAAGTGCCGTGTACACACGACAGCACGTCGACCATTACACGCTAGCACTGTACTTGGTAACGTTACGGGCGACTTTACAACAATAGTGTATCTGACATGCTGCCGTGTGTACTACATCAAAGTTTATTCGATATGCAGATATTGAAAATATCGCCTAGGTTTTAAGCCTATTAACACGCCTAGATACGAGTAGCACGGCAAACCTAATGAAATCTCCCAGCCGCACCAAAGCAGTCAATTAAGTGATCAGCCAGGGGGGGCGAACAATCGGACGCGTTTTCACAAAGCGCCGCTTTCCACTCCACAGCCAACAAAAGAGACACCGCTAATAAAACTTCGCGACCAAGTTGATGGCGTGATTGCTCAATGCGGAGGCATTGAAGGTATTGGATTGCACTGGACTTGTATTTTGGTAGCTTTACCTAACAGTTTAATTGAGGCTAGGCACGAAAGATGAGAGAGATAGAAATCAAACTAAAATTTCACTGTTGCATTGTTTTTTTTAATGTGATAAGTACTTTTAAATTTTTATAGGTTATTTCGTCGTGATACGTATCTTTTTTGCTTCCGTCAAGAACACAGCCTCTTTGACATCTTCTCTGAAGTAGCTTATCTTTCAGCTTCATCGTCGTTTAAACGACCGTCTCAAATTCTCAATAGGCATGACAGGTTATTCAAAACCTAGTTGTGTGTGACGTCACGTCTCAGTATTCGAATAGTGTTCTTTAACATGTTTGAAAAAATTTGATGTAGGTATTTAGATTTTAGAAGATTTATCGAGATATTTTCGTTTATTTTAAATTTAATTTTGAGCAGCCATCATCGCTATTTCCAATACCAAAATTCACTAGCTGACACCAGAAAACAGCATTTGCAGCAGTCTAACGTAGAAATAAGAGTAGGTAGGTACGGACTGGCCGTGTCAATAGCGGGGCTCGCGGCACGGGTAACAGTGCGCGTAATCGGATCAGCCGGCGAGGCAGTTGTTGGACCGTGCCCGATGGTTGCGCGCCTCTGAACCGGCCAGTTCCTCTCGCGACATATTTTCAGAAATATCTCGTTGGTTTTTGAACGAGCGAGCGAAGCGGGAGAAGTTCTCCGACTCTACTGGAACAATTAGGCGCTTAAACTCTATCTATCGATTATCCCCTTGACTGGCAAGAGCGCCTTTTAGTGGTCGAAAAACGTTAGGCAAGCTTAGACATAGATACAAATCTAAAAAATTATTGACACAAAAATGAACAAAATCGAATAATATTTAGAGGTACAAAAACAACTTCTACGTTTGTATGGGAGCGAGCGCGATAAACCACCGAACTAAATCCCATAAATCTCATAGAATCCGCATTACGTATAAATATAAAATCACAATAAACATTGTCCCCACAGAAACAAATGGTAGAAGCAATAGAACAATACGAAACATAATTTCGACCATACGTCTTATATTCGAATGTTAACCTTATTGCATTAGTGTACAGTTTTACTTAAATTGCGTCGACTACAAGCAAGTATAATCTAGGATCTAATCAAGGATGCGACCTTTTGGAACTGAGACGCGCGTGGTAAGCAAACTCGCGACGAAAAAACCTTGTCAAGGCAAAATAAAGTATATTTTCGATTGACTTCGACAAGGTTCCATCCCATTCTCATCGCGCGCGGATTATAAGTGCCCAGAGAGAATTTGGGCACTTAATGGTCCAGATACGTTTTGAGCATTGCCGCTTTATCTTGTTTTATCCTTTATCGAAGCGGTGAACACTTTTTTCCTCTGTGACACTAGTCTAGGGTGGTATTCTAGAACGATCCTTAAACTCAGTTCAAACTTGAACGCTTCCTAAACTCTGTTTGAACTGAGTTCAAACTAGAACGCGACTTGAACTCTGTTTAAACTCAGTTTAAGTAGAGTTTAGTAGTGTCGACTGTCGATAAAACAGTGCATGTTTTGATTTGAATACTTATCCCTCCCTTCATATCAAAACATGCACTGTTTTATCGACAGTCTGAACTCTGTTTAAACTCAGTTTAAGTATCGTTCTAGAATGCCACCCAGTGTATCAGGAAACGCCCGCTTAACTGTATCGCCCAGTGGTCCAGAGCCTGCTCCCGGATTACGAGCGATCCGATCCGATGGAAATCTTTTTGTCTAGAGGGAAATTTCGCACGGGGAAATATTGCTGACGAGATTACTGTTACAGGGGGGTTACCCTTGACGCCATTGCGTTCATATTAAAATGTACAAAGTTTGCAATTATTTTTTCTATTTTACATCGCATAGTCATCCTTTGATTTTATATACTTCGTAAAGTTTATTCAAAGGTAATGTTATTTTTCGTAATGTTTATTTTGTACCAATATAAAATGAGTCTTAATTCGTGAAATATTGAATTTTGTAAATTCCGCCATATTGAAAATAATGCGTCAAGGGTAGAGGGGCAGTTCGCTGTCAGCGGTGAGGCTTTGTTGGATTTTGCATTTCATCACAAAGAGACCAACACGATTTGAAAGCGAAGTCCGATGAATGAAAGAAAATAAAGCAAATTCTCACACACTCATACGTTGGAATTAGAATTGGATTAGATTGTACCAGAATTGTATTCTTTATTGTACTAAAAAACTTCTAAGGACAGACAGTATTAAAGGAACCTACATTTTGGCGACCTTATTGCTAATAGCAAATTCTTCTTCTTTCTTGTCGAAACCATGATAATCAACGCTCCCAGAAACATGTCAATTTAATCGCGCTGGAAAATATTTCTCTTTCTATCTCTCTGTCTTTGGTACGTACGTCAGGGTTAGTGCTTTGGAAAAAAAGTATACAGTATGAAAGATTAAAAAGTCTCTACATCCCATTATCTACTCGCTAATGCTGTAAGTACCCCTATTTATACTTTATTCAACAACACAAACTCTGGGCTTCTATCTTGAAGACCCAGCCACTAGTTAGGCAGGGAATAAGACGACATGTGTAAGATAACCTCCGTAACCTCTCAGTCCATAGTTTCTCGTTTATCTCGAATGGAAATAGGTTATTTACCGTATGTATTGGTACTGTATGTACGTGAGGATTGTGTCTGCAGTTAGATACTTGGGTATGTGGACTTGTCGTTTGCTCTACATTTGTTTCGATAAAATACTTATTTTTGGAGATACCGAGTGTATTTTAAGCTTGGTAGTCAGTTCTTTGTTTTTGGAAGAGGAAGTCAAACATAGGGTCTCTTTGATGACTTCATCATGCATTTGTCTTTTTAGAAAGACCCTGTTCTTATCAAAAAATCTTATTATGAGAATTTTAATTTATGAATGGATCGTAGGGCATCATACATAACACTTCCATAACGAACAATTTTAATTTTAGGCGCGAACTTTGTCAATTTAAATGATCCTTTTGGGGTTAATTAACAAACGTGGTGAAACTGTACTGGAATGATGATTCAATATCAAATATCTGTTCAGTTTAAGTTTTGTAGTAGAAACGTATGGTAACATTATTAATATGGCCATTAATACCGAAATAATTTCCAACCGCAGCCATTTTCCAGACTTCTTTGATCGAAAGTGCTCTGCCAACGCTCTGAACTGAAACGCTTTACACGTATTCTTAGCTCACTTCACTGACTGAATCGAGGCAGGTCCTAAATAACCCGCCACGTCTAGGGCTGCCGCAAATAAAAGCCAAAACCGGCCACTGAGTGATTTAGGGTTGACATGTTCCGAGTTCTTTTGTTCAATGGATCGATCTCCCTGCAAATTGTGATGGAGCCGGAGTGATTTATTAAGTGATTTGTGGTGTTAAAGTTTCAGTAAGTAGGTGTGCCGAGATGTGGCTTTCTGTAGGGCTGTTGAATGGTTTAATGTTTTGTGAAACTTGCAGGTTTTGTAAGGTATTTTTTGTTTTCTTTTCATCGTCAGCCATCGGTAGGTTTATGTCTCTTCCTTACTAACAGGCGTTAGAATTGATCACCGACTTGGTTCGTAATTCCTATTAATTTCAATAAAAACTTAGAATGTCAAAAAATTATAAAAATGTTTATATTTTATTTGCCCTGAAAAATCCACCCACACCTTCCGAAGCCAACACATCTCAGAATAAAATTATTTTACCAAGCCTACTTAAGTCCGCACTACATACCACCTACCTCCACCTATACATGCAATACCGTACATAATATAAAGCCACCCACACACGTAGCGAGGTATAAATCCCGGGCCAGATCTTCATCCGTGAGGTGTACGTGGGGCGGGGCGACCTTTGACCCCACCCCTCGCCCCCGCTCACCTCGGGCGAAGGGGGTGGCAGGGTGGGAAAAGCTGCTCCAGAAAAGTGATGGGAACGCAAGCCTTGCGGGCTGAAAAATGGCGATAATTCAGCCACGGTTCAGCGATAGAAATCGCGAAGCAAAAGTTTCTTGTTACGTTGTGTTTTATGCGCTCTCTCTCCCTCATAGAGAGATGAGTTCAAGCTCACGGAGGCTTGGAGTCTACAAGCATAAGATATAGTCGTGCATTCTGCGCCTTTGCATAATATGACATTTCATTTTGGACGCTTAGTAATAGTATTATACTACTTGTCATACTTTAAAAATATAGCTATACGCAGTGAATGCTTTGAAAAGCTGATCATCATCGGACCGTTTGAAGATAAAAGACCATGTACGGTCGGCCACAGTCACAGATACCCCATGGCAGCCCTCACCGCGCGCGGCATAAGGGCGTCAATCGAACAAAAAGGGGTATTCTAGCGTGTGGCCGACTGTACCTCACTGATTACGATCAGAGATGGGCACGTACCCGGGTATATACCCACCTGTGGGTATTTACCCGATATGTACCCGGTAAATACCCGTATGCACCCATTTGCTGGGTACATTCAATTTGTGATTTCAAGTATAATGAAAATTATTAATATGAAAAACAAAGTATGCCAATCAATTCTAAACCATATTCCCTATGTAAAGTACGTCTTAGTAATTTTTCGTTGAACGCATATTTACAAAGTTATGCATGTTTTTGTGATTTCTTTGTATGAAAACGAATATTCATAAAGACATTTTTTCTTATATTTTTATAGAATTAACAACCGGTATGTGTTAAAAGTACTTTGTCATACTTTGTATGACTAATAAAATAGTTTTTAATATGAATTTAACAATAATTATTATTGATTAGGAACCAAGTGTCAATAATTTATATTTACATTGAAACGGTAAACAATACACTGATGAAGTCAGGTTATTTCGGTCTAATTAAAATGCGAAGACGGGTTAAGTGTTGCAAATAACAAAAAAATTTAATCACAAAGTATGGTTTTATGTTTGTTCTTACCGAACAAAGAATAACTAAAACTTATTAAATTCGATATTTTATTTATTTTATTTTGCAAATGGCATTGTGCTCAAAATGCTATACGGTGAAATGTAAGTCGTCCAGCTACCTCATTACTTCCGAGTCAGCCTCATCGACACCGCCGCCTTGGATGGCGAACAGCGGGTAGTCGTAGTTGATGTGGGACATCGTCTGAACCCGCCCGCACACGCAACTCGGGTTCGACCCACAGTTACATTTTGTGTATTTAGCTCCGCACACCTTCCCCGTAAGACCCGGAATCAATTCATTTGAGTCCAGTGCTTTCTGGGAAGATGGAAACCTGGCACACGGATATCTGGCTCGGACTCGAAAAGCTTGTTAGGCAGGTCCACAGATGTCCACTGATCCCGCCATTTCTCCATCAGCGTTCTGTGGTCCTGCAAGAGTTCGTGGGCCTGCATGGCATGGCAAAAGATCTCTCTGATAGTAGGCGAAGATCACTGTAGGTTGCCTGAAGATAAGGTTCTAGTGGCAGGTGCGGCATATTGTTGATCTTATCATACTCCATTCTGATCATTAATTATCTTTAGAGACGTGACGGGAATATGTAGGAAATGACGGGAAGCCAATTGGTGTTTGTGGGTCTGACGGTTCCGGATATGTTCCTAATGGCGCTGTTCAGTTCAACGTCAACCAGGTCAGTATGATGGCCGGCCTACACTGGCTCGGGCCGCACTATGGACAAGGGCTAGTGTTGATATGCGCAGTGTATCCGCTTTGCAGCCCCATCTTATCGCTGCCAGTTTCCGTATCAGGTTGCAGCTGTTTGATACCGTTTTCTTTACTTTCATGAGGGGGGCTTTAAGAGTGGAAGTTCTGTCTAGAGTTACACCAAGGTAGCCTGGGTTAGGGTCGTGTTTCATTGCAGAAACTGCGTTCAACATCTTCACTTACTAGCTTGCCTATTGTTGAGGTAAAAGAAGCAGCCCAGTTTTACATGGGTTAGGTTAAAGTCCCCAGTCGATGAAATAGCGCTCAAACTTTGCAACGGCTTCCTGAACCAGTGTTGTCGCTTTGTCCAGTGTCGAAGCTTGTGCTGTGATGGCAATGTCGTCGCCTACTTAAATGATCACCCGGAGACTGACGTAAATTGTCGTAGTTTTGGTATGTAACTGACGTAGACGTTGATAAGCATAGGCGCCAGGACTAAGCCCTGCGTAACACTATTGTTCAGAGTTTGGCGTTTGAAAGGAGGGCGTCATAAAGACGATACGTGCCTTGCATTTAAAAAAAATTACGAGCTCGTAGGGTATTCCCTGACTGTTCCTGTTTCCAGACATGTTCCAGAGAGTTTTAAATGCTGAGCTGAGATCCACCAATACCGCCACTGTTTTGAGTTTCTTTTGGAATCCTGCTTCGACGTTAGAAGTTAATACAAGCACTTGGTCAAAGCAACCCTCAATTTTGGTGGGATTTTGACCGAACCGGGTTTGCATCAGAGAATTGCAACCATCTTGCCATACCATGCAGGCCCATGAACTCTTGCAGGACGACAGAACGCTGATGGAGAAATGGCGAGATCGGTGGACATCTGTGGACCTGCCTAACAAGCATCTCGAGTCCGAGCCAGATATCCGTGTGCCAGGTTTCCATCTTCCCAGAAAGCACTGGACTCAAATAAAATAGATTTCGGGTCTTACGGGGAAGGTGTGCGGAGCTAAATACACAAAATGTAACTGTGGGTCGGACCGGAGTTGCGTATGCGGGCGGGTTCAGACGATGTTCCACATCAACTACGATTACCCGCTGTTCGCCATCCAAGGCGGCGGTGAAGATGAGGTCGACTCGGACGTAATGAGGTGGCTGGACGGCTTACATTTCACCGTATAGCATTTTGAGCACAATGCCATTTGCAAAATAAAATAAACGAATGTAATAAGTTTTAGTTATTCTTTGTTCGGGAAGAACAAACGTAAAACCATACTTTATTATTAGAATTTTTTGTTATTTGCAACACTTAACTCGTCTTCGCATTTTAATTAGACCGAAATGACCTGACTTCATCAGTGTATTGTCTACCGTTTCAATGTAAATATAAATTTTTGACACTTTGTTCCTAATCAATAATATTTTTTGTTAAATTCATATTAAAAACTATTATATTAGTCACACAAAGTATGACACAGTACTTTGTAAACATACCGGTTGTTAATTCTATAAAAATATAAGACAAATGTCCTTATGAATAATCGTTTTCATACAAAGAAATCACAAAAACATGAATAACTTTGTAAATATGCGTTCAACGAAAAATTACTAAGACGTACTTTGTGAAGGGAACATGATGCAGAACTGATTAGCATACTTTGTTGTTAATTTTAAGTCACAAATTGTATATACCCAGCAAATGGGTGCATACGGGTATTTACCGGGTATATACCCAATGTACCCGGTAAATACCCAAATGGGTAGATTGGGTATATACCCACCGCCCATCTCTGATTACGATAGATTGAACAGAATAGAACCACCAAATCCGAAAGCTTGGTGAGAGCGGCTACTGACAGAAATCAATGAACAAAAAAATCCATTCCCAAAATACCACGACAGGAGTTCATTGTTTCTTCAGTCCAACCGTGAAGAGAATCTCTCTGGGTACTTATGTAAGACAGCACGTCGACCCTTTCACGCTAGCACTCTACTCGGTTACGTTACGGGCGACTTTACAACAAAAGTGTACACTTTGGCGTGTTGTCGTGTGTACACAAGACAGCACGTCGACCCCTACACGCTAGCACTCTACTCGGTGACGTTACTGGCGACTTTACGACAAAAGTGTACACTCTGACGTGCTGCCGTGTGTACTACATCAAAGTTTATTCGATATACAAGGTGTCCCGTAATTCAACGTCAAGCGGGAACTGGGTGAAAGGGCAGGTCATAACGGTACCGGAAAAAATAAAGTTCTTTTGTGTGTATACCAAGAAACACCTTTTTCAGTTCCCATCTCTATCGACAACAAAAACTCGGAGCCCCCCCTTTGCCCGGGTAGAGCCACAGATGGGTACTGAGACATCTACTCTGATAAAGATAAAGATAAAGATAAAAAGGTGTTTATTGCCTCACAAAGAATTTTTTACAATAGGATGAAACTTATAACTAATGAGATCAGTGAGGCAAAAGGAGGTGTCTCAGCTTTTGCTGCCCCGGAACCTCATTGTGACCCCGGGGAGCGCTGGTTTTCAGATACCTCCTTTCCCCCTAAGATGATAGGCGGGGGCTAACAAGTTGACATAGTAATTATGCTTATATTAAATTAAAGAAATAACATAAACAATTAAATTCTTCAAAGAAAGAGAACAAAAATAAACATTTGAAACAAGTTAAAAAACTTCTGGCAGGTGAGTTGTGAGAAAGGTGTGTTTGTAAGGTAGGGTGTGCGTGAGAGTGTGTGTGTGAGGGTGTGTATATGTGTATATGTGAGGGTACATATATGTGATGTGTGAGTGCATGAATGGTTAAGAGTTAGGTAGGAGAGCATTATTATTATTTATTTATTTTTTAGTCTAAAAATATTTTATTAATGGTATATTTTTTCTGTACGTATTGATGAGATTTTCCAAATCGATTTGTCTTTTTAGTAGTGCTGACTTATATTTTATTTTGAATAGTTTTGGGGTAATTTTCCGCCTCAATGGAGGAGGGAGATCATTCCATATCTTTGCTGCATTAAATTTGAAAGACCCTTGGTAACGTGCAGATTTATGGGAAGGTTTTATCAATAAATTTTGTGTAGCAGACCGGAGACTTTTTAGAGTTGAGTCGGTTACCCAGGTTAATTTTTCAAAGAGATATTCTGGTTTTTTATTCCAGACTAGTTGTGCCCGCGACTTCGTATGCGTTTTTACACATTTGACATTTAATTTAAATTCGACTGTGGAGGAAAACTCAAAAGGGAGGTTTTTTTAACCCCCGACCAACAAAGAGGGGTGTCATAAGTTTGATAGCTTTGTGTGTGTGTCTGTTTATGTGTTTATGAGGGTGTGCCTGTCTGTGTGTCTGTCTGTGTGTGTGTGCCCTAATCTAAACAATACATTTATGATAAAATATGTTTTGTTTAGATTAGGTATCGCCCGTGTAAGATACCAGGAAGCTTAGCATAAGAATTGCCTGGGAAGTTGGGGGTTTATTATGTATCTCCCTCGACGTAGAGTGGGATAGATAAAGTTATAAGCCCATAGATAAGGTCTTACCCATTCTCATGCTAAGCCAGCAAGCAAAGCATAAGGTTGGGTTAGAGCGTATCTACCGCAAATAACTCTGTCTATCCCGCTCTACGGCAAACAAAATATTTTTTTTTAATATCAAGTTGGGCTCAGTAGAGTAAATATTTTTAAAAAGGCACAAAAAAAAATTTCAACCTCACGTGGGTTAAAACCCAGAACATTTCGACCGCGACGCAACAGTACTACATTTCTAACATCGATAAACTTTGTCCGACCTCCACCGAAAACCACTCACAATTCCCTCCAGCAAGCATCATAAGGCTGGATTAGAGCGTATCTATGGCTCTGTCCATCCCGCTCTACGTCAAACAAAAGAGTGAGATACCTATTGTTTTAAACCCATAGATACGCTCTAACCCGGCCTTATGCTACGCTTGTATAACTAACATTTTCCGCCAAAATAAAATAAAAACAAATGCCGATTTTTCATTTACAATATGCGCCCCAAATGCCAAAAGTCGTAGCGTGCTATTATACAGAGTGTTAAAAGACCGCCAACAAAGCGGGAGACCACGTATACGTATAGTCCTCATCATAACGAACATTTTTGCCCAAGGAACTATGCCTGGGAAATCAACGGTTTCCGAGATAATAAAGTCGAACTTAAATTTTTTTTTTTTTCAAAAATGTGTTCAGTATCACTTTCTTAACATACCTTCTTAAGAAGCCATATCAAAATTATGGATATTTATTACAAAAAATCAAGTTAAAATTGCAACCCGCAATGTAGGTTTTCGAGAGAATGTGGTTCAAAGTCGGTTTTTTTTTTTTGCAGAAATATGTTCAGAATCACGTTCTTAACATACCTTCTCAAGAAGCCATATCCAAATTATGAATATTTCTTACAAAAAACGAAGTTAAAATTGAAACCCGCAATGTATTCTAAACATCGGATAGCCTAAGTTACTCCCAGAAACGTGAGTTACGACCATGTTAAGTTTGGTTGAAAACTATTCAGCGGTGTTCGCGTTTATCGTGTTCATACAGACAGACAGACAGACAGACAGACAGACAGACAGACAGACAGACAGACAGACATAAACAGATTTTTTTGAATTTTTGGATTCAGTATAGTTTACTTAGTAACCCCTGCTAGTTTTTTTCTAAAAATATTCAATGTACAGAATTGACTTCGCTAGAGTTTTATTATAAGTATAGATTATCTTTTGTACGGTGCAAGCATATTGGAGATCTCTTCTAGCACTCATATTTAGGATTCCTTTCCTGTTGAGATAGGGGGTGATGCGTTCTCTTCTAGGCACATTAAAACTAAACCGGATGCAAGCATTTTGCACTCGTTGTATTGCTCTTTCAGTGTTGGCGTTCAATCTGCGACCAAAGACGGAGCTGCAGTAGTTGAATGGTGATAAAACGAGCAAATCTGTCAGAAGCAAACGCAACTCCTCTTTTAAATATGGTCTGATTTTGTATAAAGTTTTTAATTTAAAGAAGGCGTTCTTAATTTTTTCGTTTACGTGACCTATATATTTTTGCTGTCCATCTAAAATGACTCCTAGATTACGTGCTACTGGAACTTGCTCTAGTGCAATATTGTTGATTTTAATTTTCTCATCACAGTCTAGAACTGATTTTATTTGGTGTTTTGTACCTAGTATTAGTAACTGTGATTTCACTGGATTTAAAATCAAAGAGTTTTTCTGTGACCACTGAAAGACGCTTTTTAGATCATCATTTATCTGTTTAATAGCTTCTGTTGTGTTTTTGCTTTCAAATGAATAATATAATTGCGTGTCATCTGCGTATAAATGATATTTAGATGTATGTAAACATTTGGGTAAATCTGCTGTAAATATTGAAAAAAGAATTGGACTTAATAGAGAGCCCTGGGGAACTCCTCGACTCAGTGTCCCTAGTGCAGAAAATTTCCTATCACCTTGTAAATCATCAGTAATAACCATTTGTTCCCTACCAGTTAAAAATGTTTGGAACCATTTGCAAGTGTCAGTTGAAAATCCATAATAGTTCAACTTCGATAGGAGGAGATCTGTGTGCAAGCAATCAAATGCTCGCGAGTAATCGAGTAATATCATTATACTGCTTAGACCTCCGTCCGAAGCCTCTGTCAGATCGTCCGTAACTTGGAGAAGTGCAGTTTCAGTGCCATAGCCTCTACGAAAGCCCGACTGGAACTTAGGTATTACATTAACTTTTTCTAGGTACATTTTCATCTGTTCTAAAACCACTTTTTCAATTACTTTTGAAAGTACGGGTAAGATTGAAATGGGACGTAGATCTTTTAATTGCTCAACTGTGTTTTTTTTAGGGGTGGGTCTGACTAATGCTCTCTTCCAACAGGATGGAAAGGTATTGGTTTGTATTGACTTGTTTACTATTGCCGTAATAATAGGAAGAGTTTGGTCGATAGTTAGTTTAATCATTTCTATATTTATATCGTCATGACCAGTTGCCATTTTCTTAATATTATTAATAATTTTTAGGACCTCTGTTTCTGTTGTAAGTTTAAGCTCAAATAGAGTATGGATTTCTGGTTTATTTTCTTCTAAACACGTTTTTTCTAAATCTTGTGCGTTGTACGATGGCAAGGACAAGAAATGATCATTTATTTTATTTGGATCATTTAAGTGGTTTGGAATCAGGTCTTTGCATGCATTGTCAAATATGGTAGTGTTTCTTATATTTTTCCAAAGCAAGTTAGGCTTATTCAGATTTTTGTTTACAAAATGGTTAAAGTAGGCTTTTTTCTCTCTTTCAATTGATGCCGTCACTAGGTTTTTAAGACTCTTATAATAATTATTTGAGCTTTCTGTTTTACTTGCTTGAGATCGTATTAAGGCTTCGTCGCGTAATGACATCATAAATTTAATCATATCTGTGATCCAGGGTTTGGGTTTATCTTTAACAGTTAACTTTCTTACCGGTGCATGTATATCAAACAGGGTCAAAATGTAATTGTTAAATGTATGAACCATTGCATCTACGTTTTCTAAGCTAGTAATGGAATTCCAGGGAATAGAGAAGAGATCTGCAGAGAAGAGGTCTAGGTCAATATTTTTAAGGGATCTTTTGTATTTTATTTGTTTTGCTAATTTCGGTTTCTTTATGTCAAAATCCACTAGAACCATCGCGTGATCGCTTAGATTACGATTATGTACAACTTTGACGCCTTTACATCTGGAAAGGCTATCGGTCATGGCTATGTCAATAATTGTTTCTGAGGAGTCTGTAACACGTGTTGGTTCGTTAACAAGCTGATGCAAGTTGTGCTGGTTACGGAAAGTCATCAATTCTTTAGTCTTCGACTCGGCTTTTAACAGATCAATATTTAAATCACCCATAACACATGTATAATCACAGCGACCCATAACATTTAGTGATTCGCTTAAGGCGTCCAACGCATCACTAACCTTTACATCCTCGTTTCTGTACGCAGTGCCGAGAGCGAGAGTAGCGCCGGGCAGTTGGACTTCAAGCCATAGCTGTTCCAATACAGATGTCGGGTGTCGTCGTATTCGAGTTGAGATTCCTTGTCTAATATAGAACCCAACACCTCCTCCTATCCTACCCTGTCGAGCTCTGTGTATAAATCTGTAACCTGGTAACGCGGGTGCAAGTGTCTCTTCACCCGATCTAAGCCATGTTTCATTTAAAGCTAGGATGTCTGGTTTGTATTTTTGTACTGATACCGCGAGTTCGTCTTGTCCGGTATTTAAAGATCTGGCATTTAGTAGACCTAGTCTTAGACTTTTACTTTTTGAATTAGCCATTAGTGAACGAAAAGCAGTTTTGTGTGTGGATTATAGAGAGAAGATTAAATGAGATGTTAAATACCTAAATTAACTTATTTAGGCTAGTAATGTCCTTAATTGGTATGGGTGGTGACGCGTCGTCTTTCCTTACATACACACGGCCGTACCTCGGCCATGCATATTTGTAGCCGCGCTCCTTCTTGAACCGGCGCGCGGCGGCGTACAGCTCCTTGCACTCAGGCGACAGGTGCTCGCTCACGTAGACGGTGCGCTTATCGCCGACCACGCCCAGTTGCTCAGAGTCAAGTGGTTGTGCGCGTGCGCGCTTGTTGTAGCGACGGTACGCCGAGATCACTTCGTCGCGATGGCGTTCGGAGGGCAGCGTTACTAGAATATTTCGCGGCCTGTCAGATGTATTCTCTTTTTTAGCAACCCTACGTATTGCATGTATATTGCTTTCGTCGATGGGGAGTTGAATCTGGTCACAGAGCTTCTTCAAGATGGTCACTAAGTTTTCGCTGCGCTTTTCTGGTACACATTGAATTTCGATGTTCCGATTACGTGACGATTTGTCGAGAGTCTCCACTCGTTGTCCCAAGGATAAAAGTTAAGAACTGAAGTTAAGAACTCTGGAACTTAAGGGCAAGTCTCGAACTTTCCCGGCCCGAAAACAACGATGTAGTGGCAGGAAAAGTGAAATAGGTTTTTGGGTGGACGATAAGTCATTACGAATTTAAGGCATTATGGGACAAAGGCAAATTGAAATTCAGGCACAATGACATCAAGGCGTTGTGACATTTGGTCGTTACGGAACGGAGGGATCTTATGTGGTGACTACTTAGAAAGTAAACCTCCGAATGAAACCTTTGAAAAACTCGTAAAGTACAAAGGATTTTTTGAAGTAGTAGTCTCTAAATGAGTATTATAAATATTTTTGGCGAAATAAATCTAGGTCCATTTTTGTTTTAAATTAAAAAAAAAGCAAAAGATACGACTAAAGAAAGAACAATGAACCATAACGTGTGAGCGTCCGTAAGTGTTTTAAATTATATTCTCACTGATGTTATAAATTGCTCTATCGTTGATTTATGCACTTTTTCGAGACTGAAGATTCAAGATTTTTCCAACTTTTTGGTAGAGACAAATTATGCAACCAGTTTCTAAAATTATCTGAAATAAGTAGGTACCATCCATAAAAAATACACTTAAAATATCAAAATCTGTCTGACTCTACAACAGTTTTTAAGTAAACCTAGTACAAACAAACCTTCGCCTAAAACCGATCTCTAACTCCCCGATTCCAAAAGCCCAAACTCTCCAAAACCCAACAACTCGGCTCAACGTCACGCATGGCCGACGTCACCGTGACGAGTGCGCGGGAGTCGATCCCCGCTCCCCGCGCCCCCCGCCCCGCCGGCCACGCCCACTGCTACCGCCTACCGCGCAATCTAGATCGATTTGGATCTACGCCGCGAGATGTTTCGGCCAAATCGATGTTTGGGGTAAAAGGGCGTAAGTCACTGCTCTGGAGTGTCTTGGTTTAGGTATAGTGTAGGGTTGCGATTTGAGTATGTTTTCAGGAAACTCTAATGTCTAAGGTTTTGAAAGGTCAAATCTTAAAACTGAATAGATTTAAAGCCTGAAAACAGCTAGATCATAATCTTATTTCTAAAAATATATTTAAAAATCTGGTGACCTTATTAATTTGGCATTGTAATGTTAATCAAAATTCTATAATTAATAATTGACTTTACGAAGACCAATCATTATATTAATATTTTCAACAAGACAATTTGCTACAACAAACTTGGTATGAAATAAAAAAATGTTAATTTATTTTAAAACAAAATTCTACCTAAATACTCGTTAACTATTTATAATAAGTCACAGATTACAAAAATACAAAATTCTTATTCTAATACAAATACAAATCTACAACAATAATACTTTTCGACAGCACAAAATCGGTAAAGAACCAAAATAAAAATCTATCACGAAACACAAAATCACAAAAACAGACATCCGCAAAAAAAAACTCGCGCTGAAAAAATGCGCCCCTACCTTAACATTCTAACGGTACCGCTGAAATCCGGGGCTCGCGGGCGGCAGGGCGTCGGTCGGTGGGGGCGAGGCCTTCGGCCCCCGGCTTGAACCGGCGTGCCACCGGGCCAATGGCGTCGCAGCCGGGTCCCGACCTAGCTCAGTCGCACCGCAGCCGCGACCCTTGACACACGCGACCGCGCGAGCCTCGTGACCCAGTTGGTACACCGGCACCATCACGCACGGCGCTTTAGTCTATAGCGGGGTCGGCGGCCCGGGGCTTTGCCCTCCGAGGGGCCCCGACCTCCCGCCTCTTGAGCTCGGCTTCCGCGGCTCTTGGAGGGAAGACGAGCTCTTGCCCTCCACCCCCGCAAGCCAGGCCGCTTCCACGCAGAGCGGCTCCTCGGCCACCGATAAAGGCCAGAATGTGGAGTGTGTTGTGTGTGGAGACAAATCCTCAGGGAAGCATTACGGGCAGTTCACTTGCGAGGGTGAGTAGAGTGGTTGTACTGTTCGCTTGTGTTGGGAGGTCGGGGAATGTTAGTGAAAGTGCAGCGCGTTGATTTTTCGCGGTGACGTGTCGGTAAGGGTGGAGAGTTGCGGAGTTTTTCCGCCCGTTCTCGTTGGGTTCGGACGGAGGTAGTGTTGTGGGATGGGAAGTTATAACGTTGAAAAATTAGCAATGAATTAAATAATTAAGCAGTGCATCTTACCTCTATATTAAATAATGGACACTTCGGAGTTAAACTATTAAAACCTAAAAAATGGCAGATCTTGAAAAAAAAGTCTTATTTGGCATTTTAGTTTAAAAAACACTTAAAGTATGTAAGTGAATTCAAAAGTGATAAATAATACTTATTCGTCTGCTTGATAAAACGACTTTCCTATAAGTTTCAACACTCTTAATCGTATCTCAGTGCAAAATATGGTTTTAATATTAATCAAGGAAAAACATATCCAGCCAAAAATCTACGGCAATAAAATAAATCAAAATTAAATCAGGCAAATTAAAACAGCCAAACTTTTAACTGCCGCGGTCTTAGGAATTAACCTCCAAAAACCTCTCAATTAAGGGCAAATTCATCACTCCCCAAGTTTTCTAATCAGAATGCAATAAGACGGGAGTTTTCATAAAGTGCCTGCCGCGAAAGATAAGGGGTATTCTTCACTTTTATGCAAATCAGTGTAAATTAAATTTGTACCGTCGCGAGTTACGTGGTTTTGTTGCAAGACACAGGGAATAAATAATTTGCGGTGACATTATTATTTATGGTGGGGTCTTTTGTATTTTGGATTTAAATATTTCGGCAAACGCTTTCACCATAAAGCGTATGGTAGGAGTTTAAGAGCAAATTAAGCATCATCGAAATTTAAATTTGCGGTTTTTTTATTCGTTTAAAATACATTAAAAATTTTTTTACTTTTAGGTTTTTTAACACAAGAATTGTATTTTTTTTTTCTAAAGCATTAACCCGTGCTAGGGAATATTTTAAACATTGAATTTATAATTTATCCCGCAAGTGTTCAAAATAAGCAACTACGCTCAAATAAAACACTAAAGTACTTACGTCTTTTTAAAACCCACTGCGTGATAGAAGATATGAAGAACATGTCGTGTCACCAAATAATTAAACCCCTCAGGGAATTGCAGAGCGATAGCCCCACGATAATATTGTGTTGGTGGCCTTAAAAGGCTGAATGAAAGCCGGCCTGGGAAGCACGGCAAATTACGAATAATGCTCACTTATTAACGTTCGCTAATGATTACGGTGAAACTCCTTTAATAAACCGTTAATTTGAGTGGCAAAAGTAAATTATAATAACCTTAAGTATGATGGTTTTTTGCACGGTAGGTACTGCAGGTATAATATTTTCAGGGACTTACAATTTTTTTAATAAAAAAAAATATAAAATTTAAAATTACCAGTAAATTGCACAAATTCAAATAAAATCACTTACGCTTTTTTGCCTCTTGTAATAAAAGGTCTTACGTGCATGACATAATAGCTGCGTGTGAAATAAACATTATTGCAAGCAGAGCGGGACCTTAGGGTCATTATTGGACACGCACTGCGGAGCCTTGACCTCTGCGACGCAACCTGTATCTGGATGAACTTGAGTTCACTCAAGATGATTTCTCATTGAAAATTTGACTGAACGCCTTTTGAAACATTAAGTTATTTTTACTTAAACATACACAACATACCTAATAGTGTGTAACATTTTGCGAAAATCTAAACCTATAAATTATTGACCTACCGATTACCTTTAATTAAATTAAGCCAATGAAGTCCGTAAGCCGTCTTATCAGACTCCTGAAAATTACCAATTGTAGTTTAAGGTTTCGAAGACAACAATAGTATTAAAAAACGGTTGCGTCCATAGAGAATCAGTGTCGAAATCCAATGGATGCCCCTTTTGTTTGCTCGTCAATTGAAGGTGAATAGGTTTGAAAGATAAATAGTTATAATCTGAAATAATTATAATCTTGATTGCATCATCGTACTTTTTGCATTATGTGCCTTCATCACAAATTACTTATTACTTTGTTGTGTTGTGTGTTTGTGAAATACTTACTCGTGTTTTTTTAGGTCGGATGTTTTTTTGTGTAAGTTCCTAAATATTTTACTGCGACATAAATCTAGTTTAAACCAGCTCGTTATCGTCGCAAAATTTACTAGTTATGGCGCCAAAAGGTCGTAACCCCGCCAACTTATTGATGCTAGAATAAACTTTGCTACAGATAAAATGTATTATTGAAAGTTTCCTTCGAGATGACGTAATCGCAACACGTGACTTAAAACACAAAATTTGCTGTGCATAATGTGATATCAGTCTACGTTTTGTATATTTTCAACGTGCACAAGTCGTATATCAATAAAGAAAAGCAGATTGATCCAAATTTGTCGTTAGAAAGTCAAATATAAAAAAGGTATTTCGTAACAAAATACAAATTTATTTTTTCTGTTAGTACCTATTACAGTTTTAGTCGATAAAGCGCATTAGTGTTGGGTCCATAAACTGTTATTTTGATGTCGACAAATCCACTTTATTAACACTTGGACCTCCCGCTGATAGCCGTGGAACTTTGTCGAGGTAAACGGTATAAACGATGTCCAGGTAGTAGTTGTAAAAGTTTAAAAAGTTTTATTGCGACAAGGTTCTTTAAATTGACGCGGCTTTTGACACAAATGCGTAGCCGCGCTCGCCATGGACCCGCGAACAACAATGGTGATCGCTTTTGACACCTGCGCTCAGTGATGGGAAAACACGGAGTTTATTTTATCGACCTATCGATAAATATTTAAGACACATCACATAAAACTGATTTGTAATCGTTGCTATTGTGATAGAATTCGGTACGCAAAGTTTTTTGTTCGAAAGTCCGTTATTGGCTTAATCTTATCTTTAGACAATATTGAGAAACTAATTTCAATATTTTTTATTTTGGTTCAGTACTTTGGATTTTACAACGTTTCAAAGATACGGTTTTATGACCTTCACGCGACGGTCTGCATACTGTTGGCGCTGTTTGGCGGTCATAGGAACAAAACATTTTAGCGCATAAAAACAAAACTACTGAAGCAAAATAAAAAATATTGAAATTAGTTTCTCAATATTGTCTAAAGATAAGATTAAGCCAATAACGGACTTTCGAACAAAAAACTTTGCCTTCCGAATTGTCTAGAGAAATGCGTTTTGAATTACACTTACCTACAACCTTTTTTCAATACATTTATATACCTAGAGTCCATGGAAAGATAAGCCAACCGAAGGTTTAATTAGACATAAGCTATATGGGAGCGTACAAAACTTCTATTTTGATAATTTTTATGCTGAGGTAAATGAGGTAAATGATCTACGTATTTAATATTGTAAAAGCTTTGATTACAGCTTTGCGTGATTATGTATTAGGCTTTATTACATCGTTAACGTCTAATAGCGAAATATCTGAAGTATTTTTAGGGGTAGTAAAAAGAAATAGACAATCGTTAAACAGGCACCAAATTGCCACTTATCGGTAAATAGGGTGTTAAAACCGTAACTCGATACAACACTAGCACGCCTATAATCGGTCAGTTTATGGTATGTTTTGTCCCTCGATACCGTACCAGTTAAAGCTATCTTTACGAGCACCTCTAAACATAAGTGTCTTTTCGGACTTATTTATTTTTATCTCATTTGAGTTTTTAAATTGAATTCCCGCTTGGATCGTGTGTGGCTTTACACTTAGGTGTTAAACATTCGATAAAGTGTTCTGTAGGCCTGTCGATGTCGCAAGTTGGAACCGCGTATCTTTTTTTATTGTTTTCCACTCTGTTCTGCATTTTTTTTTGCAGTTCTTTATCTTATATCGGTTTCATGCGTCGGTTTTCCAACCAAATATTATATACGTAGATATCACTTTATACAATTTCATCATACTTACGACGTAGCAAACTCACGTTGTCGATGATTTACAGCAGTTTTCCGTATAATTTATGGGAATTAAATACACGCCCTTATTAAGGTTTACGTCAAGTTCTGGACTTTTACGGTCGTGTCGATAATATACGCCGCCAGGTTGTCTCGAAACTTGTCACGTGGTAATTTTTTATCGTGGAGGCAATTTGACTTATCTGTGTGTTTAACAACGTGCCTTTCATTGCTGATTAATGTCAGTTTTTTTTTTATGTAAAACTTACAAGAGTACTATTAGATAGGTATCAAGTTTATGTAGTCAGTGACACGTTTGGTTCGTTTCATTTAATTATTTCGCTCGTGATAAGAACTACCATGGGGGTATGCTAGTATGTCGTTGACGGTACAGATATTTAGTCTTACCAGTCCTAAGTACCTAATCATAATACGCTTAACTATTAAGTATACGTGTTAAAAGACCGCCAACAAAGCGGAAAACCACGTATTGTCCTCATCATAAGGAACATTTTTGCCCAAGGAACTATGCCTGGGACATCAACGGTTTCTGAGATAATGAGATTCAAAGTCGGACTTTTCAAAACTTTTTTTTTGCAGAAATGCATTCAGTATCTAGTTCTTAACATAGCTTCTCAAGAAGCCAGATCAAAAATATGAATATTTCTTACAAAAAACGACGTTAAAATTGCAACCCGCAATGTATTCTAAACATCGTTACTTCAAACTTAAGTAACATAAACTGATACCTACGCTTGCGCAATATGACTTCTGTGCGTTACAAGTCCATTGCGTGATAAAATATTTTTCAAAATTAGGTATAACCTGTAAAACCAAAATCATTTCCCAGTAATAATTTATCGAAAAAGTACTTTGTTTTGGTGTCTAGTATGCGTGGCTTTCGGGTCTGTTGGCGGTCTTTTAACACCCTGTATAAAAAGTATTTTTCCTGTTCAGAACTTTTGTTTCACATAAATTTATCATTCCTTAACTTACCCTAATAGCTAGATATATATAGGAATCTAGTTGAAGCTCAGCCTTTAGCCAGTCATGCGCTGGCCAGACAATGCAATATCCTCCCAGGACCTAAATCATTAAGGCCCGATCCGTCCCAGTCATTAGAGCCGGTAATTTTTCATTAAACTCGTCCTTTTGCGAGCCCCGTGCCTTAATGAAATGATTAAGGGAACTGATAATGAAGTATGTGCAGATACGACCTTTTACTTCTAAATTAGCTACGTTAATTGTAGTGATTGACACAACGTCCTGTAGTTATGACTGTGTACTTAGGTTTTTTGTCATTGTTGTAGAATTTATATTTTTCATTTATAATTGGACTTTGGGCTTACAAAAATAAATAGGCAAATGTGTAAAGTATTGACTTTAGAAGACAATGACAAAGTGATGTTGGTTTTTGAAATATTCTGTTTATTGGTTTTAGTTGTCTACATTGTCTTGAAGTATTTATATTTACATATAAAACATGTCCGTCACCGTACCAAGTAAGAAGTATGGTACTTATTATCTACTCGTATGTAGGTACGGTTGGCCACAGTCACAGATACCCCATGGCAGCTCTTACGGTGCCCGGCATAAGGGCGCCAATCGAACAAAAGGGGTATCCTAGCGTGTGCCCGACTGCACCTACCTGCTATATTTCGTACATACGTAAGATTATGATCATACTTAAGACTTCCTCATAATTTTATTTTGTCTACTTAAAAAAAAATCAATCAGCTGTAACAAAATTTAGTAATAATAAGAAAATAATAAGTACGGTAGTAGGCAGACTAGTAATTTAATTAAAATTTTATTTTCAATTTAACAGATGACGTTGTAATCAATCACAACGACTCGTTAGAAATAAATCAAGATTGAATACTCGGGTACTACCAACAATGTATTGCATTGGTATATTAATCAACTAGTTGTGCCCGCGACTTCGTATGCGTTTTTACACATTTGACATTTAATTTAAATTTGACTGTGGAGGAAAACTCAAAAGGAAGGTTTTTTTTAACCCCCGACCAAAAAAGAGGGGTGTTATAAGTTTGACAGCTTTGTGAGTGTGTCTGTATAAGTGTTTATGAGGGTGTGTCTGTCTGTGGCACCGTAGCTCTTAAATGGGTGAACGATTTGGAAGCTTTAGGTTTTTTTTTTAATTTGAAAGCAGGTTTTCTAGCGAATGTTTTTAGTTATGTTTTGTCAAAATTGGTTCAGCAATTTATTAAATATGCTTATTGGAAGCTAAAATGTCGGGGGTATTTTAATAGTTATTCTTTCTTAACTTGCGGTAGCAGGGCTCAAAAGAAAGCAATAGAATAAAATAGAATAAAAACCCTAATCTAAACAATACATTTATAAATTTAATAATAAATATGTATTGTATAAGGTATCGCCCGTGATAAGATACCAGGAAGCTTAGCATAAGAATTGATTAGGAAGTAAAAGTGTTTATAATATGTATCTCCCTCGACGTAGAGTGGGATAGATAAAGTTATAAGCCCATAGATAAGGTCTTACTCATTCTCATGCTAAGCCAGCAAGCAAAGCATACGGCTAATAACTCTGTCTATCCAGCTCAACAGTAAACAATAGTTATTTGTTATGCAACAATGCAAAATTATTGTTTGCGGCGAGTGCTTGTATTGAATACCGAGCGGTGTTAAAAGACCGCCAACAAAGTGGGAGACCACATACAGGGTGTTAAAAGACCGCCAACAAAGCGGGAAACCACGTATTTTCCTCATCATAAGGAACATTTTTGCCCAAGGAACTATGCCTGGAAAATCAACGGTTTCCGAGATAATGAGGTTCAAAGTCGGATTTTTCAAAACTTCTTTTTTGCAGAAATGTATTCAGTATCTAATTCTTAAGAATCCCCTGAAGCTCTGCAGCCCTCTCGCTCGCACTTTTCAACATTTTAATTGATTGTAAGAGAATGATTAAACTTTGGACGATAAAATATAGTTGCAGACATAGATAATAAAGCTATCGACATGTGGACACATTTTTGATTTCATATTCCTACTAATAAAAAAATATATCACTGAACTTCGGTTAAAAGTAGTAGTTCAGTAATTTATTTTTTAAACTATAAATGTGAAATTTAAAGTATGTCTACATGTCGATAGCTTTATTATCTATGTCTGCAACTATATTGTATCGTCCAAAGTTGAATAATTCTCTTACATAAAATTCAAATGTTCAAAAGTGCGAGCGAGAGGGCTGCAGAGCTTCAGGGGATTCTTAACATACCCTTTCAAGAAGCCATATCAAAATTATGAATATTTCTTACAAAAAACGACGTTAAAGTTGCAACCCGCAATGTATTCTAAACATCAGCACTTCAAGCTTAAGTAACATAATCTGATACCTACGCTTGCGCAATATGACTTCTGTGCGTTACACGTCCATTGCGTTAAAAATATTTTTCAAAATTTTAACCTAAAAAACCAAAATAATTTCCCAACAATAATTTATCGAAAAAGTACTTTGTTTTGGCTTTCGGGTCTGTTGGCGGTCTTTTAACACCCTGTATAGTCCTCATCATAACAATCATTTTTGCCCAAGGAACTATGCCTAGGAAATCAACGGTTTCCGAGATAATGAGGTTCCAAGTCGGATTTTTTTTTCCGGAAATGCATTTTTTTTTTTCGGAAATGTGTTCTGTATCACGTTATTAACATATCTTCTCAAGAAGCTATATAAAAATTATGAATATTTCTTACAAAAAACGAAGTTAAAATTGCAACCCGCAATGTATTCTGAACATCGGATAGCCTAGATTGTTCCCAGAACCAGGACTTATCACGGTCCTAAATTTGACTGAAAACTGTTCAGCGGTATTCGCGTGATGAGGTAACACACAGACAGACAGACAGACAGACAGACAGACAGACAGACAGACAGACATAAACCGATTTTTTTGCATTTTTGTATTCAGAATAGTTTACTTAGTAACCCCTGATAGTTTTTTTCTAAAAATATTCAATGTACAGAATTGACTTCGCTAGAGTTTTATTATAAGTATAGATAGATTATATTTTTAATACAGTATTTCAAGGTCTTATAAAAACATGACGTACATCGTGAGAAAACCCGCGGTTTAGTTGGCACCGCACGTATTGACTTGTCTTTCCTGTGGGCTAGGCCGACTAAGCTGTCAGGATGGTATTGGTGCTAGTCAAGCCACTCTTTATTGGTAAACAATAAATGGTTCCTCTGTTTACCTTTTAGCTTTTGTATGAGATCATTTCAACTAGATAATGGTTTTAAAATGATAAAAAAGACAATATACCAATAGTTATTTGAAATCTATTGTTATTCAATGTTCAACAAACACCTTATAATTTTATTATTCTCAATTCAATCAATATGCCATATTGCGGAGTCAAAAAACAATGATTTTCCAAGGCTCCTCAGATTTTCATAAAAATCTAATGCCGTACACATTAATGACATTTTAATCGCAGCAATAACGTTGACGATTCATCAATCACACGTTATGTTGAGGCATATGGTTTTAAGCTAAGTATTGCCTTTAAAGTAAGTGAAATCATCTATCTATAAGTTGATAGGTAGATTATAATTTTAAAAGATGAGCTTAAGCTTATTTTTAGGCATTTTGAACCTGTATTTTCATTAGTAAGATGAATATTGACATATTTAAGATGCAAATTAAAAAAATTAAAAAATATTTTAGAAACACTAGCCACTATTAAATCTGCAATATATGTTTGCTATGTTTGTACATACGACTTTCCTGACATTTATAATTAAAATGGCAGTCTTGACACTACCATTGTAAAAGTAGGTACCCACTTAGGCCTGGTAACTTTCCCTTAACAGGTGAAATGTCGTCTAAACTCAATAAATAACGAATGACCCCGGTGCTAATTCTACCTCTAAAACATTAGCTAAACCTGTTTCGAGCCGGGTTTTACTACTGCGGGCCGTCTAGTGGCCCTGTCGCAAAATTAACACTCTCATAAAACCCTTAGCGATGCTGACGTGACGTCATAGGTGACAAGTGACCGATGGGCCGGGGCCCTTAAGACGCCGTACGTCTCACAACTAGCTCCGCCAATGGAAAAAAAATCATATCTTTTTTTTTTATGCGTTTTTAGCAAAAAACGCTCCTGCAATTTCTCAACGCGAGGCTTAACTATTTTTAGGACCTAAGGTTTGGATTCCAGGATTGGATTTCCTACGAATGCAATCGATTCTCGCCAAAAGTGGCCACTTTTGGCGAGAATCGATTGCATTCTTAAGTTCTAGGATCTGGAATCCAAACCTTAGGTCCTAAAAATAGTTAAGCCTCGCGTTGAGAAATCGCAGGAGCGTTTTTTGCTAAAAACGCATCCAAAAAAAAGATATGATTTTTTTTCCATTGGCGGCGCTAGTTGTGAGACGTATTTCATCTTAAAAGGATTGTTTACCGCGCTAACGCCGATACACAAACGGAGGAAATGTTTTGCTAGCCCTAATTATTATCCGATTTCAATGATTTTGCTACCAATCGTTTCGCAGGTTTTATTCTATGTCTGGAGGTTATCTTTCTGTCCTGAAAGCTGGTACAATGGCGCCGCCAATGAAAACAAAAACTTATTTTTGGATACGTTTTTTTTTCTAATAACGAGCCGTTTGGGTCGTACCTACTGTACAGAAACTGTAACCAATTTAGTGCAATTAGTGCAAAAAACACACAGCTCAGTAATAATTAGTGAGCCCACACGAGTCTGCTAACAATCTAAGTAAGTAATTGAACTTTAATCGAAACCTTGCGACTGATTTAATAAAACATAGGTTTCTCGGTACCGTGCCTTGATTGATTCCCAGATGACAGATTACGGTTGTAGCTTGTTATAAATTTTAATGTTAAGGCCCAGTAGAACGCACAACTAGAGCCGCCAATGCAAAAAAAAGTCATATCGACTTTTTGGATGCGTTTTTTTTTTGCTAATAACTCTCCTGCAAAATCTCAACGCGAGGCTTAACTATTCTTAGGACCTAAGGTATGTGGTATGTCTGTCTTTCTTCTTGGCTTGGTCGACTAAGCTGTCCGGATGGTATAGGTGCTGGGCAAGCCTACTCCATCTAAAACAATGTCCCAGGCACTGCAGCGCCGAGTGTTCTCTTCACCCATCTAGTGTGAGTGAAGGTGCCACTGGACGCTGTATAAATCATCTCATTACGTAGATGCAAAGGCCTTAGTTTTTCTTAGTTAAGGTATGGATTCCAGATCGTAGAACCTACGAATGCAATCCATTCTAAAATGCCTTAATGCTTGTAAAAACGGTCAACTATTTGATAACACAATGACATAACTGGTGGGTTCCGTGCCATCACAACACCAAAACCTTAAAAAACTCGTTACTTTTTTTTTACTTGGAAGTGGAATCTCTTAGTCTTTTACTTTCTTACTCTACCTACTCTACTGCCGGTTTTGTTCTTCTACTGGGACGCTATCGATACGCCATTGCGTTACAGGCTAAGGCCCGTCACGTGGTCCTATGGAGCTTCCGCCTAATGATGCAGACAAATTCCTTCCAAACGAAATTCCTCAGCCAATTGTTCTAGAGCTCCCGAATGACTGTAAGTCGGCCACACGGATACCCCTTTTTGTTCGATTTGCGCCCTTATGCCGCGCGCAGTAAGAACTGCCTTGGTATCTGTGACTGTGGCCGACCGTACCAATGCCGCGCCATCTCTGTCGTTGCACCTTATCATTTGGAGCGAGCACAATTTGCAAGTACCCGCCGATATATCCAACGATAGTGGTAATTGGGAGTCGGTGGTTCCCTTCACGGTTAGGCCCCCGGCACACCAGGCTAAAACGAAGCCGATTGCCATTGGCGAAAATCGAAGTTCGATTTATGAAAAATTTACTGGGTGGCAGTAAAATGAACTGGGTGGCAGAGCAGTTTTCAAAAATCGAACTTCGATTTTCGCCAATGGTAATCGGCTTCGTCTTAGCCGGTAGACCCCCTGGCGTGTAAAACGACGCGGTGGAAAAGACGCTTCTTTTGCTTGGAAATATCGTCGCCTTGAATACAATATCATCTTGCAGTTCTAAAGCAGAAAGCTATCTTTGCCATCAAAAAGATTGTCGCTCATTCATATTTGGTGTTAATAATTTTGTAGTAAAAATTTGGTGCAATGTGAAAGGGAAAAGCTGAAGGAAATTTGAATCAAATTGACAAATACAATAATGCAGATAAATGAATGTCAAATACAGACATACATTTGATTATTTAAAAATAATAATAAATCTGGTAATATTTAGGGGTAGTAAAACGTTTTTTCCGTAGTTTGGGCCTGATCGCGGCAGTAATCAATCCTCTCCTCCTTCCAATTGGTGAAAGTTTTCTCGATGATTAAAATGGTTGAAATCACCTCTTGAAAACCACTTTTTTTTCGAATTGAAAACGTTTTTACGTTTTAAATTTATACGAATCATAGTCGTATTGTTATGAAGGATGTTTCTCTATAAATGTGTTCGTAAACTGTTAAACTTACCTACTTGTATTTATGTGTTTATCTGGATGTAAAGTAACAAAAACATTGAAAACGCGCAAAAATTCCAGCAAGAAAGCGTCGTAACCGCCACGCTGCGGCGCAACTTATTACGAACTTTATATCTATGATCCTTCGTGCAAAATTCCTCCTTGTGTGCCAATCTTGATTCGTACCTCACCATTGACTTAGCAAAGCTGGGGCCTTAGCCCTTAACGCAATCGTGCCAAAATGGGCTCCCAGTTGTGCAATTACGATGTATTAATGCCGTTGGTCCTTTTAATGTTTTTGTAGTAAAACAAAGAATATTTTGATTCTAATTCTAGAGGATTAGTTCTCTGGTTGTAGGAGAAAGACGAGGAAACACCGGTTTTGTCCTTCTGCTGGGACGCCATCGACACGCAGGTTAAGGGTAGACGATAGCAACGTGGCGGGAAGTTCAAAATGTTCACAGTTTTTTACATTTTGTAGCTAAACTGAGCTATTTTTGTTCAGCGATTTTTCGTTCGCGGCAATAAAACAGTATTCTTTTCATTATTGTAAACAACAGAACAACAATAATTCTGCCGATTATGTGTTCTGGTCTACGACAAGTTTTTTGGGCAATACCACATTGCTTCGTAGACCAGAACACATAATCGGCAGAATTATTGTTGTTCTGTTGTGTACAATAATGAAAAGAATACGGTTTTATTCTCGCGAACGAAAAATCGCTGAACAAAAATAGTTCAGTTTAGCTACAAAATGTAAAAATCTGTGAAAATTTGAATTTCCCGCCACCTTGCTATCGTCCACCCTTAAGGCCCCTGGTGTGTAGCCAGCTTAAAGCGCATAATGCCCCTCTTATCAGCCGCTACGTGAGGCGGCCTCCAGTAACGGGACTGCCCCATGTCCCGGCAAAACACGTCACGACAAAACATCCTAACTCTTTTTACAGGGTGTAATCTACTGGTCAACAGGATGTCAATTCTGTAAAAAAAAAGTAAAAAAAAAACAATATTTATTTTATAACCTCAAAATTGAAATTTTTTCATAACTCTTTTCTTTTTCGTATTAGCTCAAATTTTAAAATATGTTTGTGGGTGTAGGTGCATTTGCATAGCTTTGAGTTGTTAAAACATTGTGAAAGTCAATGAAAACATTATTTAAAAAATACTTTTCTCCCGCCACAGCGATCACATTTTATTAATTTAAAAATCAACGGAACGTCATAGAGCAAAAAATATATTTAGGTTGTGATCCCTATCGCCGGGTGCTATTACCCTGTAAAAAGAGTTAGCATCTTTTGTAACACCTTGTTTAGCGGCTTTGAGAATGTCGAATTTTGTATTCGTTTCTTGGCTCATAGGTTCCTTGTCATCCTGACGTCAGGTTTGTCCGTCAGCAAGAGTTAGGTTTCGTATGTCCAGAATTAAGTAAGTACCTACTTGATAACATATCAAAAGGGGAGCCGGTAACCTTTTACGTGAATTAAACCGTTACGAGCTACTGGTACTACTATTACAGACTTATGGGCTCCAAAACTGTGTACCTACCACTTGGGTACTAAAATAAATTGTAACAAAAACACAACTCATTTACCTGCTCATATTTTTCTCCAGGAAAACGGCCAATTAATCATTCGCGCCATTAAAACCGACGCTGTATAGTATACCGTCACGTGGAACTTATATGCTACTTTTTCCCGCGGTTTCGTCCATGATATTATGGTGCTTGACCTGATACAACCCATCCGTTCTATTAGCTACTCGTTTAGCTTCCACCCGAGTGTAGCCTGGTATTGATTTTAAAAAAAAACATCATCACTCGGCTTGAAGAAAACCTATTTGCCAACGCTTCCAGTTTCACACCTATTATCACAGTTGTTTAGTTAAATGAGAAACAAACAAATAAATTGTTAGAGGTATTTGCCCCAAATGAGAAAGTATTTCAGTCGTTTTTCGTTTTCTACGCATCGATACTAAAACGATAAAATGCAGAGATTACCTACTAGTGTTTCATAGAACATGGTTTGGTATCGTAGTGACAGTGTAGATACAAACCTAATAAAACAGAATCCCTATATGCACCTTCCGTAATACATATCATATGGTGTTTCTTCACCCAGCTTCTTCTCTAAAGAATATGATGGAGTGGTAAAGACTAATAGGTAATATAATATATTTACACAAGACAGCACGTAGACGCTTACGCGCGTGCACTTTATTCACTTACGTTACAGGCGGCTTTGCAACGAAAGTGTAAGCGTCTACGTGCCGTCGTGTGTACTCATAAGTAGGTACAGTATAAGATAGGTTACGAACTAAATACGTTTTTTATCTTTATTTCTTTCTTTCTGTTTTACGTATCCACACAACTTTTTCCAAAGCAGTAGCTGACTCTTTGAATTGGTCTCCTCAAGTAGGTAATCTCACTATAGTTTTTCGTGTGCTAATTTTCTATCAGTAGGTATTCATTTGTGAAATTGTGATCTTGGTGCGTTTATTTTATTCATGGACACGCATTTTGTGTTACGCGAAAGAATCACTTTATTGCAGTAAAATAGAGTTCATTGTTGCATATTATCGTGTGCAAAAGCTCTTAGGGTTGTGGTAATAGCAGAAAAAAAGGAATCCGATACTGTCCTTCTGACTCAGCCGTGTCATAGTCATAGTAAAAACTGTAGACACAAGTCGCAATATACCATGTTTTATGTGCCACTTACCAGGTTTTAATGGTACTCTATCATAAAGTAGCTCGTTTACTGTCTTGCCCGTTTCGCAGGAGTCGTTTGCTTTTGCATATTATTATTTATTTTTTAAAAGTAAGATAACAGACAGTATTTTTGGTCAGGATTTTGGGTATCAATTTAAATATATGGCACTGTTGTGATAAGGAATTTGAATAAGGAATACATATTTGCTATCATCCTTAATTGACTTTTTCTTTCAAAACATTGGGGGTCAAGAAAACATGATTGTATTCGAAGCGGGTCGAATCGCGGTTGGTGGTAATGTGTGAATATTGCGAGTCATTAAAAGTGAATATTATGTCAATAAAACATGCCGGTACATAATTATGACCTTCAATTAAATAAAAACATGAATTGCGTGCCAAATTGTTCAACTTATTTCCGGTAATTATTACGCATATTTGAAGTCGTTAAATAAAATAAAGTTAAAACTAGGCAAGTAAGTACCTACTACACACCATGTTGAAATAAATGGTAATGTAAATACTACAAGATAACCTATTCGTTCGGACATCTATTCATGCATTGTAATGTAGTTATTACATGAACCGACTAACACCTCTGGTGATGAACTCCAAACATGCAATCTCTATCAATTTTCATTAAAAATATTTAAAATGTTTGTATGTTCCTTCCTAAACTTTCTTCCGTAAGATCAGAGATTCCCAAACTAGATTTAATAGTTATTTGTTATGCAAGAATGCAAAATTATTGTTTGCGGCGAGTGCTTGTATTGAAAACCGAGCTAGCGAAGGTTTCTAAAATTGAGCCACGAGCGTAGCGAGTGGTTCAAAAAAAGAAACCTGAGCGTAGCGAGGTATTCAGAAGCACGAGACGCAAATAATATTGCATTCGTGCGAAACACAAAACTTTTCATCTCACAGAAGCGAGGAAATGACTTTGTTAGCCAAGCGGGAAAAACTCTATAGACAACTACTTACAGGCAAAACAGGTCAGTCAAATAAGTTCCTTTTAAAAGCATATTTTACTGTAGTTACGGCTGCCGTACTAAAGTTTTGAGCTTCGTTGGTATTAAAACCATTCGTTTTATTAATAATTTCCTGAAGTTTATTTATCCAGACACAAAAATTATGTAAATAAAAGAATGTTTTTTTTTCCGGGTGCATTCTGAACTTTTACCATATAATATAAAAATTTCTAAGAGATAAAAAATGAAATTTGTAATATCGTTTGAAAAAATGTATTTAACAAACCAAAACATAATTATCTATTTGATAAAACAGAAGCGCAGCATTTTTTTTATTTACTGGTATTATAAAATAAATATGTGTACAAAATATTGAAAAGACTATAAGAAGAAACCGCGTTTCTGAATGTTCTATTCCGTGTCTTTGCCTTTTTAAAAGATGCTTATGCCCCATTTACATTCACAGTTTTGTATAGAGAATGGGCACGAACAATCACTTTCGCTGAAGTACGCGTGTAAACGAACTATGAATGAGGTTCTTTTTTCTGCCGGGACTTGGCATCTTCTTAAACGGCCAGTGTTTTTTTCTTTTTCAACATCATAGGGCGCGGGAAAGACTGTCACGTTCAAATTTCGAAGCGCACAAAAATTCAGATAGTTTAAATCCGGCCTTTACACGATCGTAAGTTACTAGTAACAGCAAACTTTCCGAGCGTGGGAGATGAAAATGTTTATTTTAATGAATAGAATAGAATAGAATATTTTTTTATTGTTTATCAATTCAGAGAAAATTTACATAGCCTTCACAGGGGCAGTGAATAAATTGTGTGGCGTCCTCAAGGGATCTTATAATTTTGATTTATTTTCTTAAACCTAACTTAGTCGCTACTTAAAAACTACAGGGTGCACTCTAAGTCGATAGCGGAACTTTAGGTGGGCTATCTACTGATCAATACATTTGGCGCAGTTCTGAGTCGACCTTGTGTATGGAACAGCTGATAGGTATTTTTTTCACTTCATATTTATCGCCACCTAGTACAAGTTGTTTGTATTGATCAGTAGATAGCCCACCTAAAGTTCCGCTATCGACTTAGAGTGCACCCTGTATTGGGCCTGCAGTACAGAACCGAACCCGAGCGCCGAGCGCTGAACTGGCGCTCGACGCCGGCACTGCTGTAGTAGGTACATTGTAGCAATATGTTTGTTAATAAATTCATAATAAAATTTGATATTATATTTTAAACCCAGAGCTGAAAAGTTTAGGAATGTTTGCAAGTTAAACGTATGGCCGGTCACCTAGTCAGAAAAATACGCTTTTAAAAATATCTTAAGATATTTTTCATGTTTTGGTCCCGTTATATTTTAGCACAACAAATTGCTATTGTGGTGTGAAATATAAGATAAAAAACCGCCTTAATCGATCGTAAATTAGGCAGTCCACGACGCCCCTCCGAGCCGTAAGAGTGTAAGCGATTTGTTAAATAAATTAACCGAAAGCATAATTTTTCTTCTCCTAATTTATAGTGATTTCAGTCTGCAAACAATAATAATATATTTAATTTGGAAATTCCTCTGAACCTGATTTGCTATAGTAACTTGCCAGCTTAAATACACTTTTGGGTTCCGCACAACATACCTGTCAACAGACGGAACCCTCTAATGCGCGAATTCCGATATCAATTAGATACCACCGCAGTTTGTGAATTGCGGTATTGTCTGCAGATCCTGCAATATTTCACAAAAAAAACAGGATTATTTTGGCCCCTGACCCACTTTTGATGTGTGTGTTTGATGTTTGTGCGTTTTGATTCTTGATAATATATTGACGGTCGTTGCGAAAAGTAAGCGCAATAGATTCAAATTGAGTCCTACGAGCTAGCAAAACAATTTTTTTCTGCTTATTTCAGCAACACCCTACGACAGTGTTTTTCACTCTTTTTCATGACGCGACTCCCTTACAGCGGAAAAACCTCTTTTGCGACCCCGTTGAAAAACACTGCCCTAGGATTTTCCTTTGTGTTCGATTATCGCCGTGCACTAATAGAGCTAATATTGACATATCCTAGCCTGTCGCATAGACCATACTTGACCTCTGGAATGTCGTATTAAATGTCGTATTAAATTTTTATTAGAGGACCATATGTAACGTTGTGGATTTGCGAAACCCATAGCGTTCAAGTCAAGATCGCACTTCGCAGATTACAGGTACACACTTATTCTCATTTCTACGATTTAATATATTCATGACAGTCGTTTGACTGTCCGTGGGCTCATTAAGAGGAGCTATTTTCTATTTTATCGAACGACTTCTATTAAAATCGATAATTTGAATGCGTCTCATCGATAATCGATAAAATACGACCGCGATAACGTTGGGGGAGCAGCACTAAACAAACGGCTTCGAAACGTTAATTTTAATTGCATTTAACTATTAAAGGAATATCTATGACCACTCCTTCTATACGTTATGTGCCTGCCTGCGTCGCAAAAGCTTTATAAAAGCTTCTAAAGAAACAAACCTTTTCAAGAATCTACATTAATTTCTTGAGTTAGACGGGTTACAAGTCGTGTAACATAGAACTGTGTGCTTATTCTGAAAAAATAAAACAGTTGCTATTACTCAAAACTGGTTAGTTTGCGAGAAAATGGCTCTTATCGTAATATTTTTTTTTTTAGCAACGTTGCGGTTTTTTTTCTACAGAATAAGCATGTTTTCCATTGGTTTTTCAGTTAAGTACTGCAAATATTAAATTAAACAACTGACAACTGAATGGGTTAATTACCAAAGGGAATAAGTCAATCAACTTTAAATAGCTAGATTTTATTCTAAATGGCACATAACAAGCTCTTGACTTGAAAATTAGAAGAGCTTCACTTGTTACCTTTAGTAAATAACCGATTCAACTTTATTGAGGTATGAAACCCTAAAAAACCGCCTTTGGGGTTATTATGATACATTTGCCTAAATAAGTGGAACCCCTTTAGTATGATAATGGCGATCACAATAGCAACGTGGCGCGAAATTCAAAATTTTCACAGTTTTTTACATATTGTAGCTAAACTGAGCTACTTTTGTTCAGCGATTTTTCGTTCGCGGCAATAAAACAGTATTCTTAAATTCTCATTATTGTAAACAACAGAACAACAATAATTCAGCCGATTATGTGTTCTGGTCTACGAAGCGGTGGCACTGCCCAAAAAACTTGTCGTAGACCAGAACACATAATCGGCTGAATTATTGTTGTTTTGTTGTTTACTATAATGAAAAGAATACTATTTTATTGCCGCGAACGAAAAATCGCTGAACAAAAATAGCTCAGTTCAGCTACAAATTGTGAAAAACTGTGTAATTTTTGAATTTCCCGCCACGCTTCTATCTTTCAGCCTTAAGCTACAAGGTCTACTTTAGGTTCAATTCCCATAGTTTTAACTGCACCTCTACAACAGCCCATTCAACCCCACTTTCTCCACCAATCTGCCATTCAAAACCCAACCCTCTGCTCCGCAGGTTGCAAGTCATTCTTCAAGCGCTCAGTCCGGCGTAACCTCACCTACTCGTGCCGAGGCAACCGCAGTTGCCCCATAGACCAGCATCACCGCAACCAGTGCCAATACTGCCGGTTGAGGAAATGCCTCAAGATGGGCATGAGGCGAGAAGGTGAGTCTTGGATGGTGTTGCCTCAGCGGATGGAAGAGAGCAGTAGGGACGAGAGTCGCCTTCCGGTATACCCAACCCCTGATGAATTTCGGGCCATTTCGAGGCACCTTAATCGTTATGGTCAAAGGCCTATGGGGTCTTTTTCGACCGTAAGGGTTGGTGTAACAAGGTCACAGCCAAGTTAGGCCACTGCTCTCATCCTTCTTCTATGGGGTTTCCCCGTGCGTCTTGTGCGTGCGTCAAATGACCAAATCGAGTTTTGACAGCTCGATACACCCTGGCTTTTTCACGTGGTAATAAGCTCGATATGGGTATTTCATTTAAGACTACGTGGGAGCGTCGACTTTTGAGCTGGTAGTCTTGTAAATATAATGTCTGTAAAGCACGTCGACCTTTACACAACAGTGGACTGGTGACTTACATCAAAACCGTACAATCTGACGTGCTGTCGACTGAGCTTAGTACACGCCGAAGCCTATTGAGTAGGTTAAGCATAATCTCTGATATGAATTAATCTGGATGATTTCAACTATAGTTTTGTGACATTGCTGAGTTGAACTCAACCTTTACTAGCTCAAAAATCGACAGCTCTCTAGTGAATACATTTAAAATGTTGACCTTTTCTTTTTGTTCATGGGAAAAATTGGTGTTGGGTTAATCTGTGTATCAAAAGCACTAACGAAAATTTCGCTCATTTGAGAACACTATAATGATTGTGGGGTGCCATGCCTTTCTTGAGACGTGTGAGTGTTATCACTGATATTGTGTTTTTGTTCACCGGTACCCTCTGTTAGTCTGTAAGTATGTTATGTCTAAGGCCCTTCTTTCTTCGTTGTCACTGCTGCTCAATATTCGATTCAAGTCGATTCAAATAAATTTTTCGTAACATCAAAATTAAGAAGCTCGTTTTAAGCAGCTAAAGAATCACACTGATAATGCCTAGAAATTTATGATAGCAGCATCTTTCCATGTTTCCTTCTACCAAAAAAAATATTTATTTTTTATGTATTTTTATGATGTTATCAACCGGAAAGAAAAGGCATTTGAATCAACAGAATTAACAACACAGGATGTTGCCAAATTAATCTAAATTCGTTTAACTGTTTTTTAGCTAATTAATTAGTTTCTTATTCGTCATCGACAAATTAATTAAGAGAAGACGGATCCACATTCTTCACGTTAAAAGCAGACACATAAATCTGCAAAGAATTATCTCCATTGAAGACAAACATTAGTTATAGTTATCACATTTGTTGATTTTGCATATTAATTGACCTAAAAAAGAAGGAATACTTAATTTCAAGCATTTATACAGTCCTATGAGTCCATTTGATGATTTTACCTATGTGTCTGAAATCTTTAGTCTAAAATTTTTAAAGACGTTTCTAACAGAATGACATCGTTTGGAAAAATAATAATCTATATACTGTGACGCTATCCAAATGTAAGTTATGATAAGAAGTTGGTCATTTTACTGACATCAGTTCAGTGATCAAACACCATAAAACCTTTCCCCTTGCACCAGCATTAAACCCGTCCCATACCTACCAAACTAATTCAACTCGTCTCTAACACCATTCATCAAGCACACGTCCGTAAAACAATAACTGGCTGAATTAATTTCTTCATAATAATAGTCTATTACCGCTCATAACTTTATAACGAAGGTATCTTGAGAGCGGACGGTAAAGTTGTCTATTCACCGCGAGCTTTTAAAGACTCGACGAACTTTACGGCGAGTATCGTAACTGCGAGAATCTCTACGTATGTAGAGATTTTCTTTTGGTCTTTTGGTCGCACATTTCTCCCATATTGGCGCAGTAGGTGGCGGACTCAAAGAAGATAAAGACGTGATTTTATGACTCATTTTATGTTTGACTTTTAATTCTGACAACGCTTGCCGTAAAAATATCCAATCCTTTAACTCAATGAGCGTAGGTTTTCAAGATAAAAAGTATACAAAATTTAGTTTTATACATCTAGTTTCAATGAAGGTGATACTGGAATCTGAGGTGATACTGGAATCTGTATACTGGACCCTTCATCATCATCATCATCATCAGCCCACCGCTGCCCACTGCTGGGTATAGGCCTTTTTCCCCTCGCGCCATCTCTCGCGGTCCCTCGCCATCCGCATCCATGGACCCTCTGCCGCCCCCCCCCCACCGCCGCCGCAATAATTCCCTTACGTAGATGCAAAGTTTAAGGCATACGGTTTTGGGTGCTCCCAGTGAATGTCCAGTTTTAAGGACACACATTCGTCAGCAGTCGCTTACACAGGCTGCCCTTGGGCCGACAGCTAATGGCAGCGCAAGATTGATGAATTCACTAATTACTAGCGACAATGAATATCTTTGAGACGGGAGGCTTTTTGTCCTACTAGCTAATAGGTTCTTTAATAAACAATGTGGCTGCAGCAAGCCTGTTTGTGGAAGGATGTGCTTTAAAAACTTAGGCCTTTATATCTAGGGACTAGGACAGATAATGTATATAGCGTCCAGTGGCATATCTCCACTAGCACTACAGGGTAATTTTTAGATAGCTTTGTTTCTGAAACACGTCAACTTTTAAATATGATTTCCAACAACTTTTATTCTTATGGCTGTACCACAAAATAGTGGGTAAAAAAATCATCATCATCATCATCCATCAGCCTGTTAGCACCCTCTGCTGAGTAAAGGCCTCTTCATGCTCACGCCACCTCTCACGATCCTGCGCCAGGCGCAACCACTGTTGTCCGGCTACTTTGGCTATGTCGTCAGACCATCTAACTGGTTTAAAAATATATTTGCGTGTAAACTATGCGTATCGCACGAAGTGGATCTTCCTTTAAACCCACGTTTACCCGTGAAACCCAAACATCTGACTGACGAAGCCAAGTGACATAACAAAAAATGATAGAAATACCCGGGTTTCACAAAAATTTCCTCCGAAAACATAATAATGAGAGGCTCTTCTTATCAAGGTTGAAGAATAATGTTATAGACCTCGTTGTGGAATGTTTTAGTGACCTCTTGTTTTGTATTATTCAGTGTAACGCCTAGCTCACCAAAAGTAGAGTCTGTACTAAACTACATTTCATATTTTCATTTGATTCTCGCACTTATATCGTGGGGTTTAAGAACAGTATAAACTATTGTAGATATATTTTTACGATGCTTGGCCATTCTGTATAGTAATTTTTCCATGAAGTGGGCTCCGCTAGGTATTTTGTCAAAATGTATCGGTAAAGCAGGTTTCTTTCCGATTTGACTATGACAATGACAATGTACCGTCTCTATCAAACAATATGATGGATTCGAAATTACACTTTTCGAAGATTTTCCTAAAGCCGTTTATTTATGTCTCTATATTTGCAGCTAACATACACACTATGGACATATTATTATATTTAAAGCTATCATCTCGTCAAAACTATTAATGGGTACCATCACACTTAGTTGTCGTGTTTTATGAAGAGCTCCGTGTCTTGGGCTTTTAACAGTCTATTCAAAGATCATACTTTGTACTTTGAGAGGTTGCTACAATAGTAATGTAGGCAGCTGTCATAAAGTACCTAAAGAAGCAATTTATTGAACTGTGGAATATTGGTTGAGACCAACTTCAAGTTTAATGATGTTTTATACTACGTGTTATGAAATGAAATACAATGGTTTCTCGCCTTTTCCTTCTCAGTGTCCAGGGGCCTTAGCCTGTAACACAATGGCGTCCTAGGTAGAAGGACAAAACCGGGATTTTTTCGTTGCTCTCCTACAACCAGCGAACTAATCCTCTAGAATTAGACTCATAATATTCTTTACTCAAAAAAGCTCGTAATGTGGACATTAATTCGACAACCTTCTTTGAGCAAAGTCGGACTTGCGGGCTACTTGGATTAGGCGCCAGAAAAGTTGTATGGAATTTCATTAATGTCTTGTGTTTTGCGGCCAGAAAAACATTAATGTCGAGTTTTGTTTCATAAATAGAACTCAAACATCAGGTGCAAAAAGTATTTATTTAGAATTAGGCTGTATGGGTACTGGCAGTCGACACATTGCACAGAAAAAAAAAGAGCGGCCATATTGTTTTCGACTTTTCGCGCGTTGTTCGAAGTGATTTTTTTCTGTGTTTTTGTTGAAAAAGTGAACTCTCAAAGCGACGAATCCTCGGATTTAATGTGTTTAACACCGCCGGACATTCAAAATCAAGCGAAGTTAGTAATTGGAAATTTATTGCCACCGAAGTCAAAAGAAAAATACAAGCAAGCTTAACAACAAAAAGTTTGCGGAATGGAAAATCGACAAAAAGTACTTAATCTACGACAAATGGTAAGCTAATTAAATTACTATGTTAATTACTATTCTAATTAATATTTTAATTACTCGCATTGTTTGAGTAAAGCACTATACAAGCCTTGGTCTGCAATGAGTGCGCTTCTGGCCACGCTATGATTGCCTCGAGCTTAGCTTAGCTACGCTCTCGGCCCTCAAGTTTGGTCATCATTGCAGCCCTTGCTGGCCGCGCTATAAAGGCCTCGACCTTCGGTCTCGGCCTTCATTTCAGCTTGTCCATCAAGGGCTGCAATGCTGACCGCATTGTGAGGGCCTTGAGCTGCGCTACGCTGCGCTCTGTCGGCCATCAAAAGCGCGCCAGAAACGCACTCATTACAGATCGCGGCAGTAATGTACTATTGCTGTACTACAAAAACATTAAAAGGACCGACACTGGACCGACAGCATTAATAAATCGTAATTAAAACCGTCAACTGAAAGCCCATTTTGGCACCATAGTGTTACAGGCTAAGGGCCCAGGCCACTCTATGATGCGCACCGCGAGTCGCGACTTCATTCGCGGCACGAAATTATATCGACGTGAAATATGTCGCAAAAGCTAACAGGCTACCCTCCGCGACTAATAAGATTTTGAAAACAAAAGTCAGTCTATAAAGTGACAAACTACTGTAGACTAGAGTCGCTTTTCGTGAAAAGAAATGACACTAGCATGAGTACCTACCCATCTTCGATCAAGGATAAAACTAGATACAACATAGAACCCCGAAATGTGTCTGGAAAAATAGATGCCTAAATTGCCTTTGGGAGCTTATTTGCTCGTAGTCTATGCAATTAAAGTAAAACTGTACACTAATGCAATAAGGTTGACATTCGAATATTAGACGTATGGTCGAAATGATGTTTCGTATTTGTTCTAATGCTGATATCATTTGTTTCTGTGGGGACAAGTTTTTATTGTGATTTTATACGTAATGCGGATTCTATGGGATTTAGTTCGGTGCTACCCACAGACAGGAGTATCTCGCGGGTAGCTCGCGCCGCGGCCCGCCATCCTAGCCGTGCAGGAAATTAAATGAGCCTTTTTCCACCCACAATGGTCCGAGGAAACTGTCACCCGATGCTAAGGGAAAGATAAAAAAGTTATGTATCAGCTATGGATGTAGAGTAAATAAAATCCACGAGGTGTAACTAATTTTGTCGATATTTAAGTATGACATATAGAACGGCTTTCTAAAGTTTAAAACATGCTTCATAAGCTTAAAGTTTTATATCTATAGATACAAGGTGTTGTTTTGTAGAGTGACACCCGACTCAGGGGTGATTATTTACACGACACTGAAGCCAAAAATGTATTTAAAAAAAAACAGTGATAAATAACCAGAAAACATTAAATTGTGGCTTTCCTTACTATTAAACAATCGCTTGCGGCCGCACTCGCAATATCGGGCGCCACATCGCGCGCGTGCCTGGAGATGGCCGGCGGTGTCCGCACGTCGCGGTGATTATAGAAAAGAAAGAATAAGGTAATCTGTGAATAAAAAAAAAAACTATTTTTAGTTGTAAGCGTTACTAAAACTATCGTCGCTGAGTCGGGTGTCACTAACTAAAACAACACCCTGTATACAAAACATACTACATTGTATATTATAGCTGATTCCTGTGCCCTTGACCAATTAAGACCATTCCATACTCCCTAATCAACTGTATAATAAGTTCATTAACCCAACTAGCAAAATCTGGTCTTACAAGCGTCTTAAGACCACTCTTATATAACTCTTACAGACGTCTATAAGTGTCGAAAAGGGCGCACCTTATAAGAGCTATTTAGCCCTTACAGAGGTCTTAGTAGGGTCTCATCGAGAGTTATTTAACTCTTATGGTGATCTGGCTTAAGGCTGATATAAGATCAATAAGTCTTATATCGCTCTTACTAATGCCGTACTAAGTGCAATTCACCTTATATTCGACTCAGTGATCTCTTTGTAAGACCTATCAGAAATGTATAGTGAAGTACAGTCGGACAAGTGAAAAAAATAATATAAAGTATTTGGTATTACTACTTTAATGTTAATGATGATAATAATTAACTTCCAAGTCATATCTTGCAAGGTATTATACCGATAAACAACTTGCGGACTCGATTTCTTCGATAGTTTTCTAATTTAAATATCAATACTTTACGGGCCTTATCTGGAATGCATATTGAATATCAATAAGTATTTTTTATTATTTGTGATATCATAAAAAATATTGACTACTCCATTGCTTGCTCTTATTTGACACTTGTTAAGTTCATTATAAGTCTTTGGCTCTTATATAATACTTGGCAAAGACATTTAGCCGTAGCCATACTTGATATTTTAGGGTTCCTTAATAAAATAAACAAATGCTAATTCTTGAAATATCGAGTTCGTTAATCACGTGACAATGCTTAAGCGTCTTTCCTTACAGTGTTGCCATATAGAAACTGCATAAAATCGGTATTTTCTTTTAAAATTCCAAGAAATACTAGTAGTTCGCCCCGAACTGTAAACTTGGGATGTATAGGTACATTTCCACAGGTAAGCCATGAAACTTGGCAGATGAATGAATTAGACGACGGGGTACTCTAAGAAAAAGGCTCGACTAGATCTACCCGATAAAAGTATCAAAACTTTAACTGTCCATATCTCCTAAACGGCTAATGCTAGACCCATGTTCATGGTACTCTAAGAAAAGGGCTCGACGAGATCTACCCGATAAAAGTATCAAAACTTTAACTGTCCATATCTCCTAAACGGCTAATGCTAGACCCATGTTCATGGTACTCTGAGAAAAGGGCTCGACAAGATCTACCCGATAAAAGTATCAAAACTTTAACTGCCCATATCTCCTAAACGGCTAATGCTAGACCCATGTTCATGGTACTCTAAGAAAAGGGCTCGACGAGATCTACCCGATAAAAGTATCAAAACTTTAACTGTCCATATCTCCTAAACGGCTAATGCTAGACCCATGTTCATGGTACTCTGAGAAAAGGGCTCGACGAGATCTACCCGATAAAAGTATCAAAACTTTAACTGCCCATATCTCCTAAACGGCTAATGCTAGACCTATGTTCATGGTACTCTAAGAAAAGGGCTCGACGAGATCTACCCGATAAAAGTATCAAAACTTTAACTGCCCATATCTCCTAAACGGCTAATGCTAGACCCATGTTCATGGTACTCTAAGAAAAGGGCTTGACGGGATCTACCCAATAAAAGTATCAAAACTTTAACTGCCCATATCCCCTAAACGGCTAATGCTAGACCCATGTTCATGGTACTCTAATGAAAAGGCGCGACGAGATCTACCCGATAAAAGTGTAAAAACTTTAACTGCCCATATCTCCTAAACGGCTAATGCTAGATGATGTTCAATGTTCATGGTACTGTAAAAAAAGAGCTCGACGAGATCTACCTGCCTACAACATATCAATCGTCGAGTGTTTATCTTGGGGTACCATTATCATGGGTCAGATGGGTCTAGCATTAGGCGTTTAGGAGATATGAGCTGTTAAAGTTTAGGTACTTTCATCGGGTACATCTTGTCGCGCCCTTTTATTAGAGTACCATGAACATGGGTCTAGCATTAGCCGTTTAGGAGAAATGGGCAGTTAAAGTTTTGATACTTTTATCGGGTAGATCTCGTCGAGCCCTTTTCTTAGAGTACCATGAACATGGGTTTAGCATTAGCCGTTTAGGAGATATGGACAGTTAAAGTTTTGATACTTTTGTCGGGTAGATCTCATTGAGCGAGCATCATGATCACTTTCACTAATTTGATTAGCCTAATAAAGGAATCTCAAAGATTAATGAATAAGCTCTACTAAACTGTTAGTGAGAAGAGTATATTTTTCATAATCTGTTGGCGCCACTATTAATATTTTTGCAATCCAATGAATTTCCTTTTTGGCAGCGTTTCTGTAGCTATAACGGTTAATGGTGCTGCCTCAACGCGCTACCTTGTATAATGGAAATAGTTGAATTTTTCTTTTTTTTTAACAGTTCTAGTCTTTTGATCATGACTTTTGATCCTTACAAGAAACAAAATCGAACGGCAGGAAAAAAAAATGTTTTGTTGAAATCACCAACTCTAATATTGCTTTCTTGTTGTACGGAACCATCGAACACATTTCTAATTTCAACTATTTCCGAGCCTGGTAAAAGTCGTAGTCTCTGAATTTCGCACTAACTTTGTGTACTTTCTTGTAATTTTTCTTTGATATGCTTCACTTTGCTTAAATCTTTTCCATTTATGCAAATCCATTTTTTATTACAATAATAGTAAGGTTATGTCTTAGTTAAGAGTTGCTTAGACACTTGTAAGATAAATGATCTTATATAACTCCTCACAAAAGTTTCGACTCTTTAATATGACTTAGTTAAGACAAATTACAGCAAGTCTGATATAACACTTACTTGATCCACTACTAAGTACTAATAGGCTTATAGCATGCCATTGTAAGTACAAAATAATTATTAAGACCAATAACACTTATAGGAGCCGCTTGTAAGAGTTTGCTCTTAGAGACATCTTAAAAGTTACTCTTACAGACGTCTATAAGAGTTCATTATAAGTGCGATAGGTCTTTAAGCTCAAAGTGTCTTTTAGCGTGCTTATATAAGTAACTGGACTTAATCAAGAGGCATATAATCCTTTTATAAGAGTCAAGTACTTATGGCGGATGACTTATAAGGCTATTTTGCTAGTTGGGAAGGCTTGTTTTCCATTGACAACAGATAACGAAGGTCCAAAGGTTACTTCCAGAGGACATAAAGGAAGCATGATACACAGAGTAAGAAGTACAGAGGCACCTGCCTATTTTATTTATTTTAAACTTTTTTTGTTCAACTTCGTTTCAGTGATAGCGATTGAAATAGTTAGTTTACGGTACATCAACACTGTACCATTTTTAGCGTGGCGGGAAATTCTTTTTTTTCCAAATTTTAAGCTAAACTGAGCTATTTTTGTTCGGCGATTCACATTTCGTTCACGGCAATAAAATAGTATTATTTTCATTATTGTAAACAACACAACAACAAAAATTAAGCAGATTTTGTTTTGTGGTCGTCAAAGCAGTGTCACTGCCCAAAAAAGTAGTTTATGACCAGAACACTAATCGGCTGAACAATTGTTATTAAAAAAGCATATTGAAAACTAATCACACCAGGTGGCGCCCCCCGTCCATTAGACGGAGACTAGTTGAAGAAATTCGCATCGACAGTTACTTGACTCGGTAGCTCAATTAGTAGAGTATTATTAGAGGTTCAACTTATTATAAATGTTTAACATATTGAATTATTGTAATTCTGTTTTTAAAAAAAACCAAAACGGTGAAAAAATTATGACCTATGATGATCAAATCTTCGATGATTATGAATCATTCCTCTACGGTATTTTCTTCTATTCATCCGGTGCAAAGGTTGGAGAGTTCATAATGCCACGGAAAGGACGAGTGGAGTCCGAGTTGAGTTAACACCTGCTTATTGCCGACCTCTTTTTGTCGCTCATTTGTTTTGTTATTGTTTTCTGGAACATTGATTTTTGTTTGTGCCAGTTGCGTAGTTCTTCTTGGCTACATTGGAATGACTGTAAAATGGTGCATTTCTGGTTATATTTTCTCGCAATGTACAGGAAGTTTGATAGGATTTCGCCATTTTAAGAATTTATTCAGGTTTTCGGAATTTTATTATACTTACTAAAAATTCGAATTATAGAACTAACAGTAGCAATTTTAGAACTAACAGTTACTGTTAGTTAGTAAGGTCAGCGGAGGTTGCTACTGTAGCAACCTCCGCTGACCTTACTACTATAGGTATATTACAGTAGGTATGTAATATTATAGGTAGTAGTTAGGTCAGCGGAGGTGAATATCAAAGACTGCATTTAAGGCTGGAAGATAGCAGCGTGGCGGGAAATTCAAAATTTTCACAGATATTTACTTTTTGTAGCTAAACTGAGCTACAATAATGAAAAGAATGCTGTTTTATTGCCGCGAACGAAAAATCGCTGAACAAAAATAGCTCAGTTTAGCTACAAAATGTAAAAAAACTGTGAAAATTTTGAATTTCCTGCCATGTTGCTATCGTCCACCCTTAAGGGTCCGTATAAGGCTAACTAGCGCCACCAATGTTGAAAAAATCATATCTTCCTTTAGAAGAAGTTTCTGGAAAAATCCTAAGATGAGCCTATGCGCCATGCTTTTCTAGATTTTTAAGTGTAGATACCCTCTTCGAAATTAACTTTTAAGCTAAAAAATTTTCGATAACCGCCAAAAACGGCCGTTTTTGGCGGTTATCGAAAATTTTTTAGCTTAAGACTAGAAATTGAGTTGGGTACCCACACTTAAAAATCTAGAAAAGCGTGGCGCATGAGCTCATCTTAGGATTTTGTCAGAAACTTCTTCTGAAGCGAGATATGATTTTTTCAACATTGGTGGCGCTAGTTAGCCTTATACGGACCCTTAAGTTAGCGAAGATCCTCGACTCGACGTAGGTTTTATTATTAGGTCACACACTTAACACTGTAACAAAAACAAATTATCAGTACCCCGTCGTGACCCAAATAATCTTAACTACCAAAATTTGGCGACACCTTTCCTCGCCTCTCATTACGACAACACACCTCACCTCAACATCCTGTGAGATAAAACCCAAAGGTCTTACACCGGAAAGGACACCAGTAACCCTTCATGCGCTACCCTCCGACCTAATGGTCTTACAGACCCCATCTCTCATGTTTTGCTCAACAAACCATTTGTTTGCTGTCAACAAACAAAAGAAAGGTGATGCACACGGGTCCACGCATAAAGAACGTTCCTTTTTCAAATCTCTCGTTCCGTTTTTAAACTCGAAAAAAAACCAAGTGTGCCAGTATTATAATCGCCTTTCGGTATCAAACGGTGTAGATCTGTTGAGATTAGAAGCGTAAATGTGGGCCTTTTGTTGGTTTTTTGTCGGTTTTGTTCGATAACAGTGATAGGGTTTTGTTAAAAAGCTCAAAGGTCGGCATGAACGGGGTGTAAGATGCTACTATTGTGATTTTTTGTGGATTTTTTTGGCCTTCGCCCTTTGTTCTCGTGAACTTTGTTTGACGGGATCGATTAAACGAGATCTAGAGATTGAGGGTTCATTCAAAGGTGTTAAATGTTATTTAAGCAAAACAAATAAAGTTGATATTCTACTCCAATATTTCCTTCATTAGGATCCATTCCATTCAGTCGTTCCCTCAATGCTGAGGATCGTGACCATCATTGAAGTTGGCAGAGAGTAGAGTTCTCCATTGCGCTCTATCACTCGCGATGTGGATCAGTTAGTTCATTAGGATAGGAAACCCTTATTTATTGAGATACTAAAGTAAAGTGAAGAGACCTTTGCCCTGCAGTGAGCAGTGAAAAAGCTAAATGTGAAGTGACCACTCAACTGGGTGGGACGGAGCTTTGAACACCTCTAATATACAATTCCAGCCCAACAATTTAATTGTGCAAATTCCTTAATAACAAAAGCTCCCGCCAAGCCATTGATTAATTAGGCACATTATAAAACCTGTTTGCTATATCTCCGCGGTGCATTATTAAAAGAACCCATACAGCTTACAAAGGGCCGCTACACACTCATCATTGTGCTGGCGGTGTGAACAATACTTTACTAGCCCTTTGTTTAGGGCGCATCAATCATTGAGTTCATTGTTTGTAATATCTTAATAAGTTTTTGTAAGGGCGCGGTCATTTGGAAGGCATTTCTCGAGTATCGGACGCTTCCGATCTTTGCTGGAGTTTTTGGGTGAATATTTTAATAGATTTTTCTGTTATGGATGATTGGTCCAAAAGTATTTTACTTCCGTAATTTAAAAAAAGCTCTAGCGCATTTTCTTTCTTGCGTATGAACACCGAATACAATGTGTTTTTATGATACACCTAGGTGAACATTTTCAAAGCTAATCCTAAAGTAGAATATGTGGTGGATGTACTTTAAGGATATGATACGAGATAAAAGATAAAGTCTCTCCGTAAGTTACCTTATTACCTCGGGATAAAGTAGGCCTAAACTTTCGAAGAAAAGAGGTACCAACAAACACACACGTAGATGTAAGGAAGAACTTATCCATCTATGTATAATTCTACCTAGACGCTTGAACTTTATCAATGTACGCATGCAGATTTTATTTTAAGTTCCTAAGAATCGCGTCTACAAACGAACTAAATTAATAATACAAGGTGTTACAAAAGTACCTAACTCTTTTTACAGGGTGTAACCTAATGGTCAACAAGATGTCAAATCTGAAAAAAAAAGCAGATTTTTTTTATTTTATTTTATAACCTCAAAATTTAAAAAAATTCATAACTTTTTTGTTTTTTTTAGTAGCTCAATTTTAAAAATATGTTTGTGTGTGTAGGTGCATTTACATAGCTTTGAGTTGTTAAAACATTGTGAAAGTCAATAAAAACAATAATTAAAAAATACTTTTCTCCTGCCACATCGTTCACATTTTATTAATTTTAAAATTAACGGAACGTCATAGAACAAAAAAAAATATTTAGGTTGTGATCCCTATCACCGGGTGCAATTACCCTGTAAAAAGAGTTAGGTACTTTTGTAACACCTTGTGTTCGGGCCCGAGTTAGAAGTGGAACGCGGTCACCGTGTTCCAATTTGATGACCGTCAATTTCGATGTTCCCCTCACCCCCCTCCTCGATGAATGTACCTTTTTTTACTAAGACAATAGATACTTTTTGACACGCACGCCTTTGCATTTTGAAAGCTCCTGAAATCCTAAAATAGGCCTACAAGATAACGTAGCGATCATCACGCACGCCGCTACATGCTGTTCCTCCGAGACGGACCGAAAAACCCAATTTCGACGACATAAGCGAAGATTGGAACGGACCACGCCACCCGCTAAGAGGTTATCAGGAGCCCTTGGACCTAAAGCGCACATAAACTGGACGGATATCCCTGGAGAAGTACTGGACGTTACCGCAATCTACTGGAGCGAGACGTAGGACACTTGGAAGGCTGGATTTTGGACGTCGACGTGGACGCCAGCCCGAGCATAGCGCACAACTCGGTACGACCAGCCATCCCATCCTAGTCCCAACCTCCTTAGCTTCTCTTGTGTGATACCGTGCCTTCAAACTGATTTCAGTGATAAACGATTGAGATACCACCTGGTTTACACGGCCGCCGAGCTGCCAGAGTGCCGTTGCTAGCACCTGCTGTCTTCCTGGGTACCGTTCCAACCGTGAGTACCTCCCCTTTCCAATTGCCACCAATATGTCTTTAGACCCTAACGAGGCCGCTGCTAGTGCCGGTCCTAGCAGACCCAAGTCTCCTTGTGAAGGTTTAGTTGATCAATTAATAATCCGTGAACTTGTTCGTAAACGTGGAATAGTTAAAGGTAGACTCACTCGGTTCTCTAACTATGTCAATTGCATTGCCGATGATGAGATATTGCCACAGAGTCGCATTGATCTAAAACTACGCGTAGAAGGTGCCCGTAGCTTGCTAATCGAATTCAACGATCTCCAAACTAAGCTAGAGGAAAACGTTCGTGATTGTGATCTATCGGATCAGCTAGATCAACGCGATCAGTTCGAGAGTTCGTACTACGGTGTCATATCCAAGGCTGAGCTGATACTAAACAGTGGTAGGGTCAGTGACAGCCCCAATCAAGGTAGTAAGAATCAGACTAAGCTAAAATCTGTGCAGTTGCCTACCATTTCTATGCCCACCTTTGACGGTTCATTTGAGCACTGGTTAGAATTTAGGGACACATTCTTATCACTGGTCCACAACTCAAACGAAATAAGTGACATACAGAAGTATCACTACCTTAAGTCATCACTGAAAGGTAGCGCGGAGCTCGTGATAGACGCACTAGAGTTTTCTTCAGATAACTACGTAGTTGCCTGGGACTTGCTGCTTAACAGATATAACAACAGTAGGTTGTTGGTTCAGAACCACGTAAAGAGTTTGTTTACATTGCAGTCTTTACCTAAAGAGTCGCCTACTTTGCTCAGAAAACTCGTAGATACCATTCTGAAGAATTTACGCGCATTAAAGATTCTTGGGGAGCCCACAGAGCATTGGGATACCCTTATTATCTATCTAGTTGTGTCTAGGCTAGATAAAACTACTGAGCGCGAGTGGGAGCAACACAGGAGCTCGTTGGTATCGAAAAATGACAGCAAACCATCGTTGAAGGTAGCTAGTTTGATTAAGTTTCTTGAGGATAGGGCTGACATGCTAGAAACACTGCATTTATCGCACAGCACCGTCAGTCAAGATAATAAAAAACAAAGCGCAACAAAATCTAACTTTTCCCACTGTCATGTTTCGACCAACAAGCCCCAAGATCGGTCTGGTGCCAAGAGGTTGTGTGCAATGTGCAATGCGAAGCACCCACTTTACTCGTGTCAACGGTTTCTTGACATTAGTTTAGAGTCCAAAATTAAACTAATAAAGGAACATCACTTGTGCATGAATTGCCTACGTTCTGGGCATACGGTTGACACTTGTAGATTTGGGCCGTGCCGCAAATGCAATAAAAAACACAACTCATTGATTCACAGTGGCACAGCTGATCAGCCGTCTTCGCTAACACCTCATTCGGGTGAAAATAATAAACCGGTTATGTTTGCTAATTCCGCAGTCAATTTGCCCTCTCCCTCCACACACGCATCATCCGCGACCGCCGTCCCTCTCAGTGATAGAAGTAGCTCAGGCTCGACCATCCAGGTAAACAATGCACACATTCATACGACACAACACGCGCAGTCTGTTAGTGTGCAGCATGTTTTACTGTCCACTGCTCTAATCGAGATAGCCGATAAGTATGGTAATTACCACACAGCCCGCGCACTCCTAGACAGTGGGAGCCAAAGATGCTTCATTACGCAATCCCTATGTGAAGTACTAGCTACAAACTTAATACAGTCCACTCACGAAATCCATGGGGTAGGTGAAACTGTGACACAATGCACGCAAAGCTGTGTCATAGATATAAAATCGCACATAGATAACTACACCCTAACTATTCAATGTTTTGTTTTGCCGCATATAACGTCAGCTCTGCCACCTGCATGTGAATTAAGCGCACAACAGTTCTGTATTCCAGACGGCATACAGCTGGCAGACCCTGACTTCTTAGACTCCAAGCATATTGACATTTTATTAGGCGCAGATCAATTTTGGAGTCTACTAAACGATGGTAGGATTAGGTTACACAATGGACCCTACCTACACAGCACCAAGCTAGGCTGGATTATATCTGGCCCGATTAACATAAATTCGCGCAATGTTAGGCACATTCAGTGTCATTTCACCCAGTCGATTGACACTCAACTAAGGGCGTTTTGGGAAATTGAGGAAGTTTCACAGGTCCGGGATAAGCGCACGGATGAGGAGCGTGCATGCGAAGAACATTTCCTTCACAATACTACGCGCAACAGTGAAGGAAGGTTTTGTGTACGCATACCTCATAAACTCCCACCTGATACGCTAGGAGAAACCCGTCCTCAAGCGGAACGCCGATTTTTAGCGCTGGAAAAGCGATTGCAGCGCTCACCCGCTTACAAGAAGCTGTACAGTGATTTCGTTCACGAGTACGAGCGTTTGGGTCACATGACGCACATCGAATCGCACGGGTCCCCGCATTATTTTATGCCGCATCACGGGGTCTTTCGTGAACATAGCACAACCACGAAACTCCGCGTTGTATTTGACTGTAGTGCAGCGTCAAGTTCTGGCAAGTCATCCAACGACTTACAGATGGTGGGGCCACCTATACAGGGTGACCTTGTTGACATCTTGCTCCGGTTCAGGCAGCACCGTTTCGTTGCCTGCGCAGACGTGGAGAAGATGTACAGGCAGTGTTTGGTGGCCGAAGACCAACGTGATTTGCAGCTAATTCTCTGGCGTGATGAGCCCTCTCAACCTCTAAGTGTTTTCAGGCTCAATACTGTGACGTACGGAACCGCATCCGCTCCATTTCTAAGTGTGAGATGTCTCAAACAGTTGGGCGCTGAAAGCACCGATCTAGAGGTTCAGAGGGTAATTAACCGCGATTTTTACGTCGACGATATGATTACTGGATCTGACGATAAACACGAACTGCTAGAACTTTGTACCAAGGTCGCAAGCGCATTGGATTTAGGCTGTTTTCCACTGCGCAAGTGGATTTACAACTTTTCGCCCGATGACAGTGTTGCGTCACCCTGTGACTCAAAAGAATTCACGCCAAACGAAAATAATAACTCTAAAACTTTAGGGTTAGGTTGGTATCATTTATCAGATGAATTTCATTTTAATACGCGCTACGATAATGATGCCAACTTACCTATCACTAAGCGGTCTATTCTGTCAACTGTGTCACAAATCTTTGACCCTTTAGGCCTGCTTAGTCCAACAATAATGCAAATGAAAATATTGTTGCAACAGCTATGGCTGTTGAGTTTAGGTTGGGATGACGCGATACCTACTGGCGACGTCACGCGAGCATGGAACCAGTTCATTGCAACGCTACCTATTCTCAACACCATAAGAATACCGCGGCATGTTATAGGTACTCGCTATACCTATATAGAAATGCATATTTTTTCCGATGCTAGCACTCTTGGTTTTGGATCGTGCATTTATATTCGCGCAGTTAACGATGATGACTCATCGGTATCGGTTCGTCTACTGTGCTCTAAGGGCAAAGTCGCACCTGTAAAACCGGTCAGTGTCCCTAGGCTCGAACTATGCGGAGCACTACTAGGCGCTAGGCTATACAATAAGGTTCGTGACTCTTTGCGCTGTGAGTTCCGTCAGGTGATGTTTTGGACGGATTCCACGATTGTTTTAGGCTGGTTGCGCATGAAACCTAATTTACTAAAAACCTTTGTCCAAAACAGAACCGGTGAAATCCAAGAACTGACCAAGGGTCTTCCCTGGAATCACGTCAGCGGTAAATTTAATCCAGCTGATCTAGTATCACGTGGTGTCAGCCTGCAGGACCTCTCTTCTTCCACCTTGTGGTGGGAGGGACCGGACTTTCTGCGTGACATCAATTTCAAAGCTGACGAAGTACCTACACACAGTAGTCGACTAGATGACACCTCGGAGCCGCTACCTGAGGTGAAGTCGAGCGTCGTATCTCTCGTGGCCGACACCAACGCATCTTCTGAATCGCCTTTATTTCCGTTTACTCGCTTTTCACAATATAGCCGCATGAGGCGCGCCGTCGCATTCATGTTACGTTTTATTTATAATGCGCGCAATAAAAACAACAAGCGCACGGGCGCTATCAGCGTCGATGAATTGGAGGAGGCAGAGAGACGGTTAGTTAGACTCTGTCAATTGGAGTCTTTTTCGGATGAAATAAAATTGTTAGTCAAAGGGCACGAGTTAAAATCCAAACACAACTTATCGAAATTAAACTTGTTTATCGACGCTCATGGCATTCTGCGAGTTGGTGGCCGCATTCAGAATGCATCCGAATTTGATTTTAATAAAAAACACCCGACGTTAATTTCAGGAAAGCATCATTTTTCGTTGTTGTTGTTTCGCCACGAACATAAACAATTGCTTCACGCTGCTCCACAGGCATTGCTCTTTCATTTACGCGAATCATGGTGGCCTATAGGTGGCAGGGATTTAGCCCGAAAGGTAGTGCACGCATGCACTATTTGTAAGCGCATTAGGGGTAAAACCATGACACCTCTTATGGGAAATCTACCCAAAGAACGGGTTACTCAAACGTATCCATTTATACGCAGTGGGGTTGATTTTGCCGGACCTACGCTAATTTTGAACCGTAAGGGTAGGGGCGCAAGGACTGTGAAGGCATACATTTGCTTGTTTATTTGTTTCGTCACGCGCGCTATACACCTAGAGCTCGTTAGTGATCTTTCCACTGAGGCGTATCTGCTCGCCTTAAAACGCTTTATTTCACGTCGCGGTAAGCCGCTTGAAATCTTTTCAGATAACGGTCGCAACTTTGTAGGCCTAAAAAACGACTTTGATAAATTCATGACTAACTGTAGCAAAGATATTATAGAGTACGCGGCCAGTCAGCAGATCAAATTCAGTTTCATACCTCCTTACTCTCCTCATTTTGGTGGCCTTTGGGAAGCGGGGGTCAAATCATGTAAGAACCATTTACGCCGAGTAATGGGAAACGCGCATCTTACCTTCGAGGAATTCAGCACGGTACTCGCACAAGTAGAAGCCATCCTGAATTCCCGTCCGCTCACCCCTCTTTCCGCAGATCCACAAGATTTTCTCCCTCTCAGCCCAGCACACTTCCTGGTTGGTCGACCGCTCACCGCACCTGCCAGCGCCGACGTCACTGAGACACCTACGCACCGACTCTCGCGCTATCAGCGACTGGAGCAGATACGACAGCACTTCTGGTCCCGCTGGGCTAACGAGTATATCTCAGAGCTGCAAGTCAGAACGAAATGGCGAAACCACACCACTGAACTGCAGCCCAACACGATGGTGGTCATCAAGGAGACCAACCTTCCTCCGCTTAAATGGCAGCTAGGACGAATACTGAGGTCTATCCCTGGAAAAGACGGCATCTCAAGAGTGGCAGATATCCGCACAGAAGCAGGCATTGTGAGGAGAGCCTATACGAAGATCTGCCCTCTCATCGAGCAAGATCCGGCAAACGCAGCCGGGCAAGCTGATGCGCCAGAAGACATCGAAAGCTAGTGCTTCCAAGGCCGGGGGCATGTTCGGGCCCGAGTTAGAAGTGGAACGCGGTCACCGTGTTCCAATTTGATGACCGTCAATTTCGATGTTCCCCTCACCCCCCTCCTCGATGAATGTACCTTTTTTTACTAAGACAATAGATACTTTTTGACACGCACGCCTTTGCATTTTGAAAGCTCCTGAAATCCTAAAATAGGCCTACAAGATAACGTAGCGATCATCACGCACGCCGCTACACCTTGTATGCGTCTAGTCGGACTTCACTTCTATGGTTCCGCCACGTCATCGAATTATTGTTCAACAATTTAAATCCATAATATTCTTGTCCATGCCGTCTCAACGGAAACCACGCAGGACAATGCCCAATACTTTTGTTAGCTAAAGCGCTTAGCCCACAAAACCTGTCAAAATCGTCATGCAAGATATTCCCAGGGGGTTACCAAATTGTGCAATGTTTGCTGCTATGAAAACTAAATGCTCTATTCACGCCCATTAGCTCCCATATCCTCATAGAAACCGCCTTTCTTACGCTCATAATATACGTCAAAAACAGGCCAAGCTCGACTCAGACTCGCGCACCGACGGTTCCGTACCTCCATTTTATTTATAATCTTTTTTTTGTAGAGTAACTACTACTGTATTTAGTATATGTTTTTAAACTACTGTTTTATATGTTGTTGTATAGGGATTCTCAGGGAAATCAAAACCTATGAAGGGTACTTTAAAGTTCCTAAGACGCCCATCTATAAATAAACAAAATTATGCTGAGAGAGTGAAAATATGTGGCATAAACGACCATATGTTTTGATAGAGTTTTTTTATTTTTTCACATCTCTAAAGGATCGCAGCTTTGAGTATTTGATATTAATTTCAACTTGACACCTCCACGCGTTCATGACAAAAACGATCTTGTCCGACAGACAGACGAACAAAAGTGATCCTATAAGGGTTTATTTTTTCCTCTTGACGTACGAAACCCTAAAAATACGGATTGAGCTCGGCAAAAGTGCATAGAAGGCCCCTACAAAGGGTCCGTCATAATCTTCAGCGATGCGTTTTGACGAAGGTGTCAATTTGCTCCTTCGAACCAGGTGGGGCATTGTTGGCCAACTGACCGTAAGCGACGTTTTGTTTGCACCAGCCTTAGTCCAGTTTGCCAAACAGTCCATTGATTGGGCCGGCGGCGTGAGAAGCGTAACGTCTTTCATACGTGGGTAAGCCGTTTTGGTTTTGGGGCGGTTTCACTGGATAACACTTCCTCATGGTAAAATCATTAGAACTAAAATAAAATACTAAAATATTCTTCCAATTTGAACATAATAAATAAGTAACCTAAAACCTTAAATAAGTAACCTCGCAATAATGTTTACTGATAATTGACAAAATTATTGACAATGACCTAAAACAGATTATTCTAGTTTAGCTAAGTCACAACATCACACAAATGTATAAAAATAAAGCAGAGGAATGTAGAGCCACGGAAAGTTAGAAGCTATAATTTCAATCAAATTAGAAAAGAAGGTAGTAGTTGATGATGACGTCACAAACTGTTTGACGTGCATCTCTCTAACGTAGGGTAGTCCCCAGATACTATAAGTATAACATACTAGCGCTTAGTCCTCGACTGGTCTATTATTTATGACACTTTTCTGTTTAATTCTAATGACATAATCGTCACAACAATCAGCCGCATTCTCCGGGATTTGAATTACGTGAATACTCGCTCTCAGGCACGTCACTATGGACAGCGAGCAAACCATGAGTGTTTTTGATAAAATAATTGAACGAGCGAGCGAAGCGAGCGAAGTTCTCCGATTCTACTGGAACAATCCGGCGTTTGCATGTATGTATGTATGTATGAATGTTCGTTCGACGATAACTTGAGTAAATGCAGTCGGATCGTCATGAAATTTGGTATGCGGGTAAATGAGGCAAAGAGAATTTTTAGTTCGAACATGAGCCAAATCGGTCGAGGGGTTGCTGAGATATAGGGTCGCGAGTTCAAAGTTCGGGGCGAACCGCTAGTTATAAGTCTTTAATAAATATAAAATTGTCGGATTTAACTACATCCATACATCCTCTAGGATGTTACAGAAAGGTCCTGTGATAATTTTATCTTTGTTAAATTTTGTGTCTAGAGTGGCACTAGATATGTGTAATCGTATGAGGTAGTGGGTAGTGGCCACTCCTAGGTTGAATTGATCACTCGGAATCTTGTAGTGCCTCGTAAATGTAAATTATTACTTCTTTATAATTTCATTTCGTAAACCTTTTTACCAGGGTGGCCAGAGGTTGCCTCAGATAGAAAAGAGTGGAGGACACAAGGGAAGGCCTTTGCCCAGCAATGGGAGACAAAACAGGCTATATGTATAAAAAATAAAAAATAATAATTATGTAGGTACCTAAATCGTCTAGTAGTCGGGAAATAGAGTCTAAATAGGGGCTCATCCGGCCATCACAAATTTACAACCAAGGCCACAAAATCCACCACAACTTCTACCAACTCATGGTCGCTCCCCAGATCATATCGTGTAGTGAGCATAATAACTGTGACATGTTTCGGTACGCCGGGCCCAGGGCCGCTGGTAATGGTGTGTTCTGAGAAAACTGCCACTATACGTCTACCAGCCGACTATAAAGATACCATCGCCGTCGGACTGCGTTTGAGAGATTCCCACGAAGTACCAGTTTTGAGCGCTTTCTGTGGAAAAAGTGAATCAGAAGTTTTCACTAAAACTCTTCTGTCTTTGCTTACCACGCTGGCTCAGCGACCTAAAGTGGAGCATGGCGTCAGCCAATAAAAAAACGCAATCTCTCTCGAAATTTGCGCAGGTCTTTAGCCCAAAATATTATTTAGGTAAGGTGCATCACCTTTTAGTCGACCTAATCCACAGGAAACAGCGGGGTCTGGATTATAAACCACCAAAACTAACGTAACCCAACGTCCAACACCTCGATTCATTCCCACGATGCAAAAGTAACGTCCAAAAAACTGCGACCATCAATCAGACAAATTCACCCTTAAAACCGGACATCGGTCAAGAGTTACGCCTGAATGCAAAACATTAATTAAACATCGCAACAACAGGCTGACCGGTCTGCATAGAGCACGGTCAAGGTGTCCTATACCTGTGACTGTGACCCTTAGAGCAGGGGTTTCCAACCGTCGGGCCGCGGTTCTATTTCAAGGGGTATAATTATTCGCGGACAAAACATACGAAGAAGATTTAGAAGATTTAGAAATGGTTTATGGCCACAAAATTAACACAAAAAACTTATAGAAATAGAAATTATCATCCGCGGTTGTGGCAAATGTGACTGTTTCAGCTGTTGCTGTAGTTATATGACTAACTACAGCGCTGGTTTTCAAACAGTCCCATTCACACAATAATTTAAGACACACTAGCGCGTAAAGCCAAATACAAAATAAAACAAAATTTTAAAATAACAAGCATTCATTAATTTCAATAAAATAAAATCATGCATTTAAATAAATCAAATGAGACCAGCTATCAAAGATCTGGAAAAAAAATCTAAGTATAGTAACGATCACAGATGCTCACAATAAGCTTTCTCAGGCCGGGCGAAGGCGCGCGGCATTGACGTTTGTTATTCGGCTATCGAACGCCAATTTTCTTTATTTATCTAGTCAAAGCAAGATGGTGCTACTCTATAACAGAATAAAACATTTATCAAGACACCATGCACTACGAAGGACATATCAAGAGGCGATAGATAGCTAACCTTTCACCCGCAAAAAACTGCATTGATTTGATTTCATAACTCATTATTGTACACCAACATTATTGACAAGGGAATTCTTAAAACAAATCAGTAAGCATACAATTCGCTGTCTTATAGCTAAAAGCAATTTCTGCCAGACATTGAGGTAATAAAAGTAGGTGTATGGTATGGTCCACGTAGGATGTCGCCAGGTGTCTGCACTAGAAAACGGTTGAGAACCCCTGCCTCTGGGTTGTCTATGCGGATTCAGGTTTCCGGCCTCAACTAATTATATTTTCGCACGTTTTGCTGCGGCATTAGCATGAGAATCGGGGGTCGAGGGTCTCTAGGACAATCGAAAATAGCGCTAATCTGTTTTCGAAGGGACAGTGGGGCACCTTACAGGTAGGTAGGTAATCATAGTGGCCACCCCTGGTAATGGCGGGATATGGGCATTAAACGGGTAGACGCCTAACAATAGTTGTTTCGGAAACTCGATAGGTTTTCACTGTAAATATTGGGTTGGGTTTGGGTCGAATGTAGGCTGCCCTTTACGAATATTTAAATTCGTGGCTTTGTCAGTGAAAATCCTGCAGCTTAGTCGAATATAAATGAATAAACATATGACAATATTTGAAATGAAATTTAAAATAAAATAAAAAATGCATTCTTTGACAAACCATGAACCTTGAATTAAAACCTTGAAGGCATAAAATGCTCTGATTCTCTTAATAAGTATACCTAAATCTTTGCAAAAATCAACTTTAAAAATAAAAAAATCTGTATAAAAGTGCCAATCTCTTCACGGTTAAAGTGCGCTTTGACCAAGTGCGTCATCAAAGTGAACTAAAGCATCAGATTGGTCGTTTTCATCTGAGTGCAATTAGGTGGGACCGTGATCTACTCTTCTTAGTTGACTTTGCCCACGCGCGCATTTTGTTGATCGTAAAAATCGAAGCGAAAATTAACCTAACCATAAAAATAAAAGTGTAAAACCTCGTTCCTTGTCTGTGCAAGTCTCCGCGTCGGATTAAAAAAGGAGCTGCGGGTGAACTGGCGTGAGATATACGGAACAATCAATCAACTGATGATTTATACCCATATACCCCTCGTCTGGGCCGCGTGATGTATCACTGGCCAGCGGAGAGACCTCAGTAATTAACTTTTTAATTTTGAAGGCGAAACCGTCAGGCGAAGACTCCCTTGATGAAAATGTCGCCAGTGACAGGTTTGAAAATGGAAAGAGCTCCAAACATTAGGTAAAAGAAAAGACCAAGTAAATCTTAAAATATCCGTTTCTTTTATTTTGAGGTTTATCAATGGCCTAAAGTTGGCGTCTAATCCCCCACAAAATCTCGTGCCTCAAACACAAATCTTTGTCTGACGATTTTTAACATAATATTACATTATCTCGCTAGAGAAGAGCTATGCAAAAGGTATAAAATAAAATAAAAACTTGTCACAAGATTATTTAATCATACGTAAAAACGGAGTGAAAATGTTGTTATAACTACGAAATTCCTTCACATTCTTCTAAATAAGCTACTTCACATAATTTAAGTCTCGTAAAAACCAGTTGGTTAGCGACATCACGTCAGACTGTACACTTCTGTTCTAAAGTCGCCCGTAACGTAATCGAGTAGAGTGCCAGAGTGTAAAGGTCGACGTGCCGTCGTGTGTACATCACCCATCAGAATTGGTAATTCAACTAGCCATTCGGTTTCTAATAGCGTTTTAACAAAAGATCTTCTAAGTATGTTTCTGCTTCGGACATTTTTGCATAATTTAAAGTAGTGGAATGACGCTACACGGGACATTATGGTAAATCAAAAGGCATTTGGTTTTTAATAAGTTGTAATTAGGTGCTGAGTCAACAGGCTACTTGCTGATTCATCTTGTCGACTCTGATTTGAATCAATTTGAACTTTTCCGTTTAATAAATTATTAATTTCATTAATATATTGGCAATGTTGCGTACAATTTCGTTTGTTTTCTGACTCTTGTCTTATATTCTTTCAAAACTAATAAGCCGTACGTAGGCCTTTGTATCTACGTAATGAGATGATATTATATACGGCGTCCAGTGACACCTTCACTCACACTAGATGGATGAAGGGACCAGGCACTGCAGCGCCGAGTGGTCTCTTCACCCATCTAGTGTGAGTGAAGGTGCCACTGGACGCTGTATAAATCATCTCATTGCGTAGATGCAAAGGCCTTAGTTAGTGATTTTCTCAATTCAGAAACTGCCCATAGTTTTTTATAGTGTTTCTCTAACTTGCTTCAAACATTCTGTCCGTAGCTCGCCCTTCAACTTCATCTCAACTTTCTTCCCCATCCTCAAAACCTAATTTAAACAGCTCTACTCAAAAATCCGACCACGATCCATCACTTCGCAGCGACACATCAAAATATACACCTCAACTCTTTTACTCCTTTTGCCGGGCAGCTCGAGAATCGAAGTGGGGACCCCCGCTGGGCAGCCGGCGTGTGCCTAACGAACTATAGATGTGATTTATCTGTCTACCTACCCCCCTCCCGAAGTCCCACCACAGTAGGAGAAGAATAACCAGTATTGTATCTCCATACAAACGCACTTATCTAAAAAAACGAATGCCTTTGCATCTACGTTATGAGATGATTTATACAGTATCCAGTAGCACCTTCACTCACAATATAGGTGAAGATACCACTCGCTGCAGTACCTGGGACATTGTTTTAGATGGAGTAGGCTTGCCCAGTACCTATACCATCCTGACAGCTTAGTCGGCCTAGCTTAGCCCACAGGAAAGAACAGTCAATGCGTGTGGAGCCCAACTAAGCCTACCGCACTCAAAACACCTTACTCGTGAGTGTGTTTGTATTCATATAAACGCATGAAGCGCATGAACACAGCAACGCTGGCACGGGAATCCAACTCAAATATTAAGTAACGAGCAATATAAATCTTAAAAAAATACAAGAACAAAAAGATCTCGGCCTCTCATGCTGGACGATGCCCAATAAAATATGGACCAAAATGTCTGAAATTAATGTTTTGTTATTTATTATTGAACGAGCGAGCGAAGCGAGCGAAGTTCTCCGAGTCTACTGGAACAATCCGGCGTTTGTATGTATGTATGTATGTATGTATGTTTGTATGTTTGTATGTTTGTATGTTTGTATGTTTGTATGTTTGTATGTATGAATGTTCGTTCGACGATAACTTGAGTAATTTTTGTCGGATTGTCATGAAATTTGGTAGGCAGGTAAATGAAATTAAAAGAATTTTTAAGTTCGAACATGAGCTAAATCGGTCGAGGGGTTGCCGAGATATGGGGTTTTTAAGTTTATATGGGATGAGAGAGGGCGCCACTGCTGCCTCTCAGTAACAATAAAATAGTGCTAAAAAGTTATTTTAAAAGTGATAAAAACGTAAATCTAATCAGTAAACAGTGAAAGCAGTGATAAAAACTAACAAAAGTGAACTATAAATACAAATTCTGTTTGGAAACAATATTGTGGATATCGGACGTAAAACTCAGTGGAAACAATAAAAATAAACTTTTAAGGGTCGGGAAATAATCCGTAACAAGAACTCTATTTTAAAACAATAAATCAAAAAAAAAATGCTAATTGCTAAGGTCCAAAATACTCGTACACCAGATTAGAAAATACAAAACAGCGCCATCTATTAAAAAAAAAATTGTTATTCTACTTCCTAACAGAGGGCGTGACAAAACATTTTTTATCAGAGCCATCTAGTGTTCAAAATTATAAACCCTTATGCTCAACAATAGAGGTCGCTTTACTTCAAAACTACAAGAGAGTCCTATACAAAACTTAAAATGGAAGAAATACTAGATAAACTACAAAAATCCAAAATGATCTAGAGGCACAAAAACTTGAAATAAGAAAAATCGGCGAACAAGTTACAGAAAACATTCAAAGAATGTTTGGAGAAAAACTAAAAATGCTAGAAGAAAAATCTGAAAATCTTGAAAAACGAGTGGAAAATCAAGAGCAAAGACTGTAGGGGTTGGTCCAATTCTGTACCTACCGGGAACAACACGGGGGTTATTATTATTATTAGGTTTATATGGGGTCGCGAGTTCATAGTTCGGGGCGAACCACTAGTTATAAGCTAACAACTAAATAAACTAGTGGTTCGCCCCGAACTTTGAACTCGCGACCCCATATCTCAGCAACCCCTCGACCGATTTGGCTCATGTTCGAACTTAAAAATTCTCTTTACCTTATTTACCTGCGTACCAAATTTCGTGACGATCCAACTAAATTTACTCAAGTTATCGTCGAACGAACATTCATACATACAAACATACAAACATACATACATACATACATATATACATACAAATGCCGGATTGTTCCAGTAGACTCGGAGAACTTCGCTCGCTTCGCTCGCTCGTTCAATTAATATGAAAATTCAACAAATACGCGCCACAAAAGCGACATTCAATTTGCAACACTAATAGGTAGGTATGTGTTTTATGGTAGGCTCGTACCCGACCGGGGCGTAGGAAAATTAAAGTACACGGCCGAGTTAGCGTACTATTCTTCTTTCTACTGTGGTGTTACCAAAGTGATCGCCGATGCTAATTCTTTTTACGAACTGTGATGGTAATGAATAACTGGCCGGTTCTTTCGGTCATTATGGCCGGCGGATGGCAATAATAACAGAAAGGCAGAAGTCTCACTGCGAAATTAAATTCGTACCCCAATAGGCAACTTCACACCAGAGCCACCAAGGTGTTACATTAATTTCATTTAGAAATAAGTCCCAAAGCTAGAAGCTTGGCACTTATAGAGTTTGGGCTTAACACAGATCACCTTAATCACTGCTCAACTGCTCAGTACAAGGCAATTTTTAAGCAGCTTTATTTCTTTAACACTTCTTAAACTAGTGGTTCGCTCCGAACGACGAACTCGCGACCCCATATCTCAGCAACCCCTCGACCGATTTGGCTCATGTTCGAACTTAAAAATTCTCTTTGCCTCATTTACCCACCTACCAAATTTCATGACGATCCGACTAAATTTACTCAAGTTATCGTCGAACGAACATTCATACATACAAACATACAAACATACAAACATACAAACATACAAACATACAAACATACAAACATACAAACATACATACATACATACATACAAACGACGGATTGTTCCAGTAGACTCGGAGAACTTCGCTCGCTTCGCTCGCTCGTTCAAAAATCCCATTTAGAAGTTGAAACTCATTTGCCATAATTAATCTCACATTTTGCAAAATATTCACAAAACTATTCTTATTAGAAATAAACCTGCGTAGCCCATACGTATGTAAACTCTGAGCGCGGTAGCCCTCATTGCTGCTAAAGTATACCATACATGAAGCAAACTTTCTGCGTCCCTCTACTTTTGGCGTTATAGCGAAACTCAATACGCCATAGAATTTCTTAATTTGAATTTTAGTGTATTTTAAATCTCTTTCTGTATCGGTTCCCTTTGATTGATGGGTGTCGAAGTGCGGAAAGATGTTTGTTCGGATTCTTGAGGTTTTATCGGGATCTTATTGTTTTCTATTAAAAGTTACACTGCCTACTACACTGCCTATGAATTTGTTTACCCTCCTGTTACACTGATTTTATAGATACGTGCACGGAAGAGACGTGCAACGAAGACGCAGCGCGGACTTGACGTGACGTTTTGCTCCGGCCGCGTCCCGTCTCTGGGTGTCTGACGTCGTCGCGTCGTCGCTTCTATATACCTACCTACATTTTGTATGACAGTGACATAAAACTGACGTCTCTTCTGCGTCGCTGGTGACTTAGGACGGCTTTTATCGTAGTCTTCTGAATATTGACGTCTTTTCACCTGTTATCCACCTGATTTGGGACGAGCTCCCACAATGATGATGGCAAGTTTTTCGCTCCAGCGTGTTCGTGACAACATCATTCGGTTCAGCGGTTTTCGATTCAATGAGCTTTCGCACGAGCATACCGCTTCAATTTTTTTCGCGCTTAATAGCAACGTGGCGGGAAATTCACAATTTTTACAGTTTTTTACATTTTGTTATTTATTTTTTTTCAGCGATTTTTCGTTCGCGGCAATAACATAATATTCTTTTCATTATTGTAAACAAAAGAACAACAATAATTCAGCCGATTATGTGTTCTGGTCTACGACAAGTTTTTTGGGCAGTGCTACTGCTTCGTAGACCAGAACACATAATCGGCTGAATTATTTTTGTTCTTTTGTTTACAATAATGAAAAGAATACTATGTTATTGCCGCGAACGAAAAATCGCTGAACAAAAATAGCTCAGTTTAGCTACAAAATGTAAAAAACAGTGAACATTTTGAATTTTCCGCCACGTCGCTTTCTTTCCACCTTAAACCATTCGGAACGCGTCGTCGCGGTGACAGCATCGAAATTGATTGCTCTCTATTGTAATTAATAAATTTACAGTTATAACTCGCACTTTCGGCCTCTAATCACATCTCAAGTGAAAGTTTAAATGCCAAAGTTGATTGTCATTTACTAGAAAAGTATTTAAATCAGTTGTGTTTAAGTATTTACGGTGATATTCATAGTCCGATCGCAGTGTTATTCGTGTATCTGTGTGATCGCGGGCGCGAGCTAGTGTGTGTGAAGTCACTGGTTCCCAACCTAAGGTGCCCGCCCCGAATCAACCGGTGCTTGGAAACAGCAACAACATGAAGTGCGTTACATGCAAAAAATCCATTGCTGTTACCCAGAAGCGCATCAAGTGTACGAGATGTAGTGATCAACACCATTCTGAATGTCTACGTCTCAATCTGGATGATATTAACCGCAGCTCTTGGACTTGCACTGTGTGTTCTAATAAATCCAAGTGCGGGGATAAAGTGAGTACCCCCACCACTCGGCCGAATGCCGATGGAAAACCCTTAGTACGATCAAGTTCCAGTGGGACCCCTAGCAGTCTCAATGATGCGGCACCTTCCACCCCTCAAACACCCAAGGATGGCTCTAATCCTGACCAGGACACCAATGTGGTCGAGATACTACAACGTTTATCCAAGCAAATCAGTGGGATTGAACAAAGAATGGAGTCGCTGGAGAAGGTACGCGATGATATCAAAGAACTGCGCTCTACGTTGAACATGCAAATACATGAAATCAACTCAAGAGTCACTGAGGTCGAAAAATCGGTCGAATGCCTTAAGACATGCCAAGAAGAACTCAAGGACCTTAAGAAGTTGGTTTACGGCGTAATTTCTGAATCTGAGAAAAAAGAGCAATGGGCAAGGCGATCAAACATAGAACTCATTGGGATTCCTGAAAAAAAGGGAGAGAACCTTTTCACAATCGTCAAAACTTTAGCTCAGAAATGTAACTACGACATCCAACCCGGTCTGGATATTGACTTTGTGACCAGAGTAGCGGCGAAGGGAAACCTGCAGTCATCTGAGGAGGACCCAAGAACTAAAAAGCCCAAACCTATCATAATAAAAATGCAGGCACGTTACAAAAAAGACGATTTTTTGACAGCATTAAAGAAACTGCGGGGTCTGAAGGCCTCCGATATTGGCTATGGACACAGCGAAAGCAAAATTTTTGCTAACGACCATCTGACTGCCAAAAACAAGCATCTACTTCGTCTTGCCAAGAATCGGGTTAGAGAGAAGAAATATGAAATGTGCTGGGTAAAGAACTGCACTATTATGGTCAAGCGCACTATTGAATCTCCGGTTATCCACATCAACACTGAAGAAGATTTAAAAAACATAAAATAATAGGTAGTCTCTTTTTGCATTGCCTACTTAAATTCATAGTTTTAATTATAGTATTTTCATTAATTAGTATAGTTAATGACCCAAATCAACGAAAGAAACAATATAACACACATTCAATATTAATTATAACAGCGCGCTCTTGCAGAAGTTGCTCCCAAAGGTTGAGAATGTCTGGTTGGGAATCTCTTGTCGAGATACCCGACCACGACGGCAGGCAATGGTTAGAAAAACAACTGGGGCTTGATTTGTCACCTTTTGGATTGACTATTTACCATTTTGATTTGTTGGTTTCCTGGTTGAATAACATGATTTATGTGATTAGCGAATACACCTATTATCGTGGAGTGTGCGGCATACCTGACAAGTTACTGGTTAAACCTATAGCTGATTGGTGTAAATTGTTTACCGCTCGCGCGGTAGGTAGGATGTCATTGAGTGAGTATAGTGTTTGTCGCGTTGTTTACCTGATGGTCCCATCAACAGTCGTTACGTGCTATATTGTATGGACTTTTTGTAGATGTTTAACTAATATGGACCAAGTGAACACGGTACTTTTATGGATTATATGTATGTATGTACCCAAGAAGGCTCCTCCATCTAGTGACAAATTTCCGGTTTGGTATTCGAGGGGATTGATAAAGACCATTAAAAATAAATTAAGAGTCCACCGTCGATGGAAAATTTATCGCAGGCAGAGTGATTATGATTTGTTTTCAGAACTACGCAGACAGCAAAAGGATGCACAGTCCTTGTGTTACGATTTATTTATTTCTCGAGCTGAGCAAAATATTAAAATTGATTCTAAACATTTCTGGGCGTACATAAAATCTAAAAAGTCCAACTCAACTGACTTCCCAGACAATGTGTATCTTAAAGAACGAAAAGCCGACAGTGGCAAGACTATGGTGGAATTATTTAGTGACTTTTTTGTTAGTGTATTTGAACCTGATTTTACATCGGCAGAATCGATCCCAACTGGTGAGCAAATATTAAGCATAAATTCGATTGAAATAAATTTTAAAATTGTTGAAAAATATTTAAAACTTCTAGACATCTCGAAGGGGGCGGGGCCAGATGGTATACACCCTTTGTTTTTGCGTAAGTGCGCAAGTGAGCTTGCTGGTCCTTTAACACTCCTTTTTTCTTGGTCACTGAGGATTGGAACCTTTCCTAATATTTGGAAACAATCATACATAGTCCCCATATTCAAAAGTGGTGACAAGCGCAATGTTGAAAACTACAGAGGTATCTCTAAAATATCAATAATGGCAAAAATGTTTGAAAAAATTGTGTATGACTCCCTGTTTCCATGCGTTAGGCCTTTGTTGACTGAATTTCAACATGGCTTTGTCAACCGCCGTTCCACTGAAACCAACCTATCTGAACTGACCGATAGGATCCTCACAGCGATGGATAGTGGCTTTCAGGTGGATGCTGTGTATACCGACTACTCCAAGGCTTTCGATAAAATATGTCATTCTATTCTAATTAAAAAATTGGAGCGAGTCGGTATACATGGCGATCTCCTGAGATGGCTGGATTCATACTTGCGCCAACGCACGCAGGCCGTCACAATTAAGGGCTATGTGTCGTCTTTTCTCCCAATTTCGTCAGGTGTTCCTCAGGGTTCTCATCTTGGCCCTCTTCTATTCAATATTTTTATTAATGACGTGATTAATTATATAAAACATTCAAATATTTTACTTTATGCAGATGACAAAAAAATCTTCAGCGTAATTAAGAACACCGATGATTGCCTTAAGTTACAAAATGATCTCAATGAACTTAGCAAGTATTGTTGCAATTATAAACTTCACTTAAATATAGATAAATGCTGCGTAATAAGTTTTTCTAGAAAAAGGAATGAACTCCTATTTGATTATCAATTACATAACAAGAGTTTGAAAAGAGTGGCGGAGGTGAAAGACTTGGGTGTGCTTCTGGATAAAGAACTATCTTTTATCAGCCATATTGAAAAGGTTACCATAAAAGCTTTTCGGATGCTAGGTTTTGTACTGAGACAGGGTAAGGAGTTCAAGCAAGCTAGTACGCTACAGATTTTATATAATGCTTTTGTAAGGTCCCATCTAGAATATGCATCTGTTGTCTGGAGCCCTTATTATAGGATTCATATTGATTCAATTGAACGTATACATAAGAAGTTTATAAAATATTTAAATTTTAGACAGAGAACAGATTCAAGCTTTAATTTCAAATCTTTAACTATGTCTTCACTAGAGGATAGACGGAATTGCCGGGATATGATGTTTTTGTATAAAATAATTAATAACTTCTATGACTCCCCCTATTTGTTAAGCAACATAAACTTTAAATGTCGTTCCTTCACAACCCGTAATAAAAAACTGTTTAATACCGATTCAGCCGGAACAAATTATGCAAGGTATCGACTTCTAAATAGAGTATGCCAAAGTTATGATGATGACTTCTGTGATTTGGATATATTGCATCTTTCGTTGGGTCAATTTAAGAGCAAACTTTATAAAACTTTTCTAAAAACTGATTAATTTTAAGGGTATATTTGGATTTAAAACCAAAATTTGCATGTTAACTTTATTTAAACTTATCAAAAACTTATAACTGTTCCTACTTATATTATGTTATATATAAAAAGTAAGATGTAGCCTGTACAATTGTAGGTGCATGTCCCATTGGCTGGGCAAAGGCCTTCTTTAGATTTTTTTTATTATTACTGTCACATGCGTACGTTATATTTGTTATAGATTATTGGTGGAAACATTTTATTGGTTAATGAACAACATTGTCGAAATTCTGTTAATAAGTGTAATTTACAACTGTTATGCTTCCCAATAAATAAAATAAAAAATAAAAATAAATAAACGTCATTTGAAACTACATATCAGACCCCATACAAAAAGTATCCGCCCATAAAGGTATTTTGTACCCAAATAGTCGCAAAATCCAAACTTCATCCATCTATCCACTCTTCCTCTAATCTCAGCCTTTCCACGTAGCGCACTTACATTCGTGCTCGTATATTGGTTAGTAGTCCCTTGGATAGAACCTGTTCCGAGCTCCGCTGCCATCTTCCGTGGCTGTGTTTAGTGTTTCTATATGCCAGTCTTTCCCAACCAGACCCTTGGCTCCTTGTTACTTTTATCCGCGAACCCATACATGTTTGCCATTTTTACTCAGTAATGAGTAAACAGATGCAAAAAAGATAGACAGATAAGTATTTATTATGTGGAATTCTCAATAAAAAAATCTGTGATTTCTGTAACTGAACTCCTAGAACGTTGGTAGGCACATTATGTCCGCGTACCCCGGTTGGCAAACCCTGCTCTAGACGATAAAATATTGTAGTCTCACTTTGGATTTCATTAAATGTATTTTTTTATTGGGAGAAAATCGCATGAGAGAAAATTGTGAGCTAGCTGACACTTAGATTGACTAACATTGCAAGTAAATGCCGCGTGGACGTGCGTAGTTATTTATAAATCAACTAGTTGTGCCCGCGACTTCGTATGCGTTTTTACACATTTGACATTTAATTTAAATTCGACTGTGGAGGAATACTCAAAAGGAAGGTTTTTTTTAACCCTTGACCAACAAAGAGGGGTGTCATAAGTTTGATAGCTTTGTGTGTGTGTCTGTTTATGTGTTTATGAGGATGTGCCTGTCTGTGTGTGTGGGCCCTAATCTAAACAATACATTTATGATAAAATATGTTTTGTTTAGATTAGGTATCGCCCGTGTAAGATACCAGGAAGCTTAGCATAAGAATTGCCTGGGAAGTATGGGGGTTTATATGTATCTCCCTCGACGTAGAGTGGGATAGATAAAGTTATAAGCCCATAGATAAGGTCTTACCCATTCAATCCTGTTAACATTTAATTTCTGGTGTACAATAAAGTGTTCTCTATCTATCTATCTATCTATCTCATGCTAAGCCAGCAAGCAAAGCATAAGGTTGGGTTAGAGCGTATCTACCGCAAAAACTCTGTCTATCCCGCTCTACGGCAAACAAAATATATTTTTTTAATATCAAGTTGGGCTCAGTAGAGTAAATATTTAAAAAAAGGCACAAAAAAAAATTTCAACCTCGCGTGGGTTCAAACCCAGAACATTTCGACCGCGACGCAACAGTACTACATTTCTAACATCGATAAACTTTGTCCGACCTCCACCGAAAACCACTCACAATTCCCTCCAGCAATCATCATAAGGCTGGGTTAGAGCGTATCTATGGCTCTGTCCATCCCGCTCTACGTCAAACAAAAGAGTGAGATACCTATTGTTTTAAACCCATAGATACGCTCTAACCCAGCCTTATGCTACGCTTGGAGAACTAACATTTTCCGCCAAAATAAAATAAAAACAAATGCCGATTTTTCATATACAATATGTCCCAAATGCCAAAAGTCGTAGCGTGCTATTATACAGAGTGTTAAAAGACCGCCAACAAAGCGGGAGACCACGTATACGTACGTATACGTATAGTCCTCATCATAACGAACATTTTTGCCCAAGGAACTATGCCTGGGAAATCAACGGTTTCCGAGATAATAAAGTCGGACTTTTAATTTTTTTTTCAGAAATGTGTTCAGTATCACGTTCTTAAAATACCTTCTCAAGAAGCCATATCAAATTTATGGATATTTCTTACAAAAAATCAAGTTAAAATTGCAACCCACAATGTAGGTTTTCGAGAGAATGTGGTTCAAAGTCGGACTTTTTTTTTTTTTGCAGAAATATGTTCAGTATCACGTTCTTAACATACCTTCTCAAGAAGCCATATCCAAATTATGAATATTTCTTACAAAAAACGAAGTTAAAACTGCAACCCGCAATGTATTCTAAACATCGGATAGCCTAAGTTACTCCCAGAAACGTGAGTTACGACCATGTTAAGTTTGGTTGAAAACTATTCAGCGGTGTTCGCGTTTATCGTGTTCATACAGACAGACAGACAGACAGACAGACAGACAGAAAGACGGACAGACAGACAGACAGACAGACATAAACCGTTTTTTTTGCATTTTTGGATTCAGTATAGTTTACTTAGTAACCCCTGCTAGTTTTTTTCTAAAAATATTCAATGTACAGAATTGACTTCGCTAGAGTTTTATTATAAGTATAGATTATATTCAGAGGCAATTGAAACATTACTAAATATAACAGTTTTGTTTTGGTCATTAAGGCGCTGGGCATAGTGAATTAGCCCGCGCGCAAAAAAAATGCACAATAACGATTCCTGTATCAAATACACTAAAAAAATCGAAAATGTTCACATATCAAACCCTAGAATTAGGTGAGAGCTATCTAAAACAGCCAGTTTTTTGATGATATCCATAACAGATTGCAAGATATTTTGTTTGAAAAAAAGTGCGCCGCCTATTTTTTTTCATCAAAAATATCTTCAAAACGTTTATGAATGTCAACACGAAACTGGCTGTTTTAGATAGGTTTCATCTAATTCTAGGGTTTGATATGTGAAAATTTTCGATTTTTTTAGTGTATTTGATACAGGACTCGATTTTGGGCATTTTTCTTGGCGCGCGGGCTATTCACTATGTACAGCGCCTTAACTCAAATAGATCTCAAATCTCATGCCGAAAAAACAAATAATAGTGAACCGAACATAGCCTGAACCTATAAAATGAAACGTATGGTAAGCAGTTGGCTAAATGAAGAAAAAAAACAATTTCTCAAAAATAATCCGCTGGCGCCTCTACAGCAAAAAACTAGTTTAATTCCGAAATTTCTACGTTAGAATTTGTTTCTAAATCACCAGTGACAAGATCAATGATGGCCACTCTTGTAAATATTTTAATTAAATGCAAAAAATAAGCTTAACAGATTAACAAACGTGATAAAATGCCTCGATAATCATCTCGCGGCTCGAGGATTATTTTAATAATGCAAATGACTCTACGTCTCAATAGAAAAAAGTTTAGATAATTATCGTAGCCTCTTTGGAACAAAAAGAAACGACTTTTTTATCGACCTGTCGCTTGGAATTCATCTCGCGTACAACTCTGTCTGTCCGCCTGTCCATCATACGTGAATCATTTGCAGTATCGTGCTTAGAGAATTTCGTGGGGTCAAAGCAAACTGGTGTAGCGGTTATAGCGCCCTGAGGTCTTTTGCTGGAGCGAGACGGTCAGATATGAGGTCTGTGGTGTCGGATAGAGAGGTGGCTTCACATCGACCGTTCCGTGACCTCTTCACTAATCACATATCTGCAAGCGTATTATGATTATCGCGGGCCTTCGTTTCTCTCATGTTGTTGTGGTCAGTGACTCCGCTCGTTGCATCGTTGGTAGGTTTTCTTGCTGCCCTCTATGGTTTTGTTTGTTGTGGTCTATGTGTGCCTCGAGATTGTATCTGGGGATATTATCTTATATCCGTTGTTGCATAACATTATTGTTCTTTGCTATCAACATGAATTGCAATTGGCAAGTCGCAATTCTCATTACAGGACGTATGTTTGGTCTTCTTTACGATTGTAGTTGTGTATTCTAAAGTCAGGTTTTGGAAGTTTAATTAACAATGACAAATTCAATTCCAAACCGCCGTTAAAAGCCATAAGTCCCAAGTGAACGGGCCTTTTCATATAACTTTTCCGATTTCCACAAAGTTTTAAAATGTAACTTGATGAAATACATTGATTTGGCACTGTTAGGATTGCACCTTAGGCTCAGTTAGAAGGTAATTTACTTGGTTACCATGTAATATGTAATACCTCGCACACCAAGTACCTGGGTAACATCTGAACGAGGAGGCGAGGCGTCCTGAGGAGTGCAGCATCCACCTTCGTGACGACCATTTTCAAGAGGCCTGCTTCAAATGCTGTTCGCACATGAATAGTCAGAGGGTATTATCTCAAAAAAGTGAGTTTCGAGAAAAAGCGTTTTGAATATTTGAAAATTCGTAACATTTGATGCAGGCCACATATTGATAACTTTTTGTATTTGCGTTGTAGGTTGATTCTTTCTCTGCATGATTCATGAAAAAAATAGAGTTGAAAAGAAGTAGATTAATAGTTATACTGTTTTTCCTGACTCTCTATCAAGATAATACTGTATAGCCCGACAAAATTGAATTAATTTGTATTTATGACTCTATAGCCAGTTTTTTTTTGCAATTCTAATGTATTATTTCAAAATAATACAGGTCTTTTTACCTGAATTTGAAAATTATATCTTTTAAAGTGTATTAAAATTAATTTAAAATCATGAAAGCAGACTTTTGTTATCATTGACATTAGTTTTCTTAAGTAATCATGAAGTAAATAACAAAATAAGTCACATATTTCCCAACAAACAAAAATTGGTATAAATAATTGGGTATTTCAGTCTTCAATAAAGTACTTAAACTAATACAATCTAATTTAGTTGTAGGTCGCTTATAATTTAATTAAATTAATTCATTTCAAATAAACTACTTCCTCTGTGCTATTTACTTTAAGAAAAAGTTATTAAAGGTAGTCGTTTGTAATTAAAAATCTAGGAACAATCAATATTTCTAGCGAGGAAACATGGAGGCGACACACAATCGGTAATTTTAGACCTGCCCCCTTAGCACGCTACCATTTTGCCTACTCTCAACTGTCACCTTAGCCGCTTAACACTACTGAGGTGACAGTTAACAGTGGCTAAGGTGACAGTTGAGAGTAGGCAAAATGGTAGCGTGTTAAGGGGGCAGGAATAGCTGACACAAAATTGTTAGTCAATTGGTTTCGAACTCAATTTATCGAAGTGCGAGCTTAGAGAGATCCTCCTTGACGAAGAAAAACATGACTTGGCCTCATATTTTTACTCACTGTGCCTCCTAAGATCCCCAGTGCAGGACGATTCCTACGAAAGATTAAATTCATCAAATTCGATGAATTTGCCAAATATGACAGAATTATGTTTGTGAATTTGTAGTAGCAATTACCTCTCGCTGACTGTGAAGGGAAACATCGTGAGAAAACCTGAGCGTACGAGGCATTATACCAAAAATAGCCAATCCGCATTGTATAGCACGCGTAGAGAGAAGGCCTTTGCCCAGCTAGTGGGACATGTACAATTGTACATGCTACATCTTACTTTTTTTCTTACTCATAAATTATTGTACGTATTACGCTATTCAACATTGAGGCAAAATTATAAGATAAACCTTATAAGCAGTCCTAAATTGCCCTTTAGAGGATAGACCCAGACCAAATTGTCGATCCGTCACGGTTGCTTGGGCATAAGAATGCCTTCAAGCATCGCGCTGCCAGCGTTCCTGTCCTCGGTCGACAGCACAATCGACCTAATCGGCCAGGAGCGCTTGGCCAGACATAGCAGGCCCAAGCCAGGATCTGCGGCTGAATCTGTTCCGGGTCCCTGCTTAGCCTAGCATAGCATGGCATAGCCAGAGACAATGGCAATAGGCCTGATGGGGTGACGCTCACTGTGGCGGTCGCTGCTTTGGGACACTACGTAAGTCGACATAGTAGCACAGTCTCTTATAAAAGTGGCCTCCTGCCGCTCCGGCGGCGTTGGTGCGGCTACAGCGGGGTACAAGAGGCACAAATATGCAGTCCTGGTACAGGGCTACATATTTGCGCCCTTCGGCGTAGAGACCCTCAGGGACCAGGTGCGCGAAAACTCTCTCAAGAGATTTCGTTGTGCCTGGTTGACGCCTCGAGTGTACAGAGGGCTGGTGCTTACCAAGGGCAAAGGCTGAGCCTCGCCATCCAGTGGGGCAACGCCGCCAGCCTACCCTACCGAGCGACGTTGGCGATCTGGCTCAAATATTTTACCTATGTTAGGTTATTCTTAAGTTAGCAATGCTAAATTTGGTGATCTGGCATAATATCCGGGGAACTTAGAGGCAGAAATTCTCCAGATGGACGATAAGTGGGGTCGGCTTATTCATCATCACAGTCTTCTTACGCTATTTCCAGGTCTTCAGCACTATTATCTACTTTGATAGCAGGATTGGCAGCAAAAACCACCTTCCTTGAACAAGAATTTAGAATTTATTATCGGTCAAAAGGGTATTATTCGGTTTACAACAAAAAAATATTACAAAAAAAAACTGGACAGAGAGTAGTATCTAGAAGAAACCGATAGCAATAGGGTATTAAGTCAATATAAAACCAATGGTATTTAGAAAGTTGTGAAAAAAAATCGGACTATAGAGTATTAAGTCAAAATAATACAAATGACGAATTATTCAAAACGGGCTAAAGAGTATTAACTAAAAGATAATACGCTCTAGACTGCTCACATTTTAACTTTTTATAGTAATTATTGACAGAGCACCTGTCATAACTTGAAATAACACGAGTGACCCGTCAATTTCGGATGGCGCCTAAGCGCAACTAAAATGTGACAGTCTTGCCTGCTCGAATATATCGCAAACCAAATTGGAAGACAGTCGTAAAGCTCCGTTTCTCGGCTTTAAACTAACCTACAGATATGGCTGTCTTGCCAGATTGTAGAGAAAAATTTTGCGAACTCGAATCCGTCGTAAAAAAAAATTTGCATTTTCCGAGATAATACCCTCTGACTATTCATGTGCGTTATGTCCAGGCGAAGAAGAAGGTATTGTCTTTGAGATTTTAACACCCAGTTACATTACCGACAGTTTCATCCAATTTTGTTACATCTTGAGTACCTACAGTAGACAGAACACAAACTACGCATTTTAGTTGTAAAGTCAAAATGAACGTAAATTCAAAGTAGACTTTAAAATATTTCATGTAAAACCGCATGGATGAATTTGTATTGAACGAAGATGACAATGACGAATCTGTAAACCGGAAGTTGGAATCTTGAAGGCCCTATCACTGTATGGGCCCATGCCCAAAGGGTGTAACCAAACCGCTTTACCCGTTCCCGGTTAGCCATAAATCTCTCGCGGCATTTAATAAGTCGATAATTACCAAAACCTGAGGTTTCTTAATGGACTCTCAGCTTGGAATGCGCTTAATACTCGGCACGCGCTACAGAATCGCTTTATTATACGAAAAAACTAATATCTCTCTCCATATTTTCTACGGATTTTATCGTTTCGATAAATTTAATTAGATGCTTGTACTGTTCGGTCGTCTTCCGGTTTTTTCAGATTAGTTTCTCGTTCTGTCAATGATAAGTCTCCGCTAAGTGGCTTATTAGGTTGGCTTCTATCTCGTGACTAATATTTTTATCGATCTCTGTTTGGAAACTTTCTCCTTCTTAATTGTTTACCTCATCATTGTCTTTTTTCGTCGCGGCTGTCGTTTGTTTTACAATATTTTACATCGACGTAATAAATCACCCTAATCGATCACTCGTGGTGTGTAGTCGAAAAAAAAAACGTAATCGACACCTTTAATCGACATTCCCATTCGTTACGTCTATTTTAAATTTCGAAACAGACGCCTCCTACATTAGTGTGAATAGTCTAATCTGTGTGTTGGGCACAATATTTTTCACTGTCTCTTTCTTAAAAGAGACAATTTCCTCGTAAGAAAAATTATCATCAAAACGGACCGTTAGGGCACAACAAAAGAACCGAGAAAATATTTGTCGATGTTTGTCACCAAACGAGTGCTTGAAATATGCCGGACATAAATTACGGATTATCAACGTGTAGGTATCAAACTAAACACACATTATAAATGCCACAGAAGGACAGATTTTGAAATCCTAGTCTATCCACTTTCGCTCATCGGTGACCTAATTACGTAGCCTCCAGTGGTGCCGGCGCCTGTTGCAAAATATTTAAAAAAAAACCGCTGCTAACTCATTCGTGCGTGTGGTAAGTGATCTTGCCAAAAAATGTGGTAGATTTCCCTGTGGAGCCGTTTGACAACGTTAATCGATTTCTGCTAGATAACTTCTATTCACTATGCGTTAAGGCCCCTCTACACATTGGGCCAACGACGTGGGCCAATCCAATGATCCCAATGCGCTCCAGTATGGAAAATCGCCCCGCCAACATACACAAATCCCTTGAGTACACATTGGCGTTGGCCTCTATTGACCCATGTTGGCCCTATGTCAAAGACAGGGAAGGTCACGGAGAAGATTACGACCAAAAAAGAAAGAGAACGTAGATGACTTGAAGAGCCAAGCTTTGATAAAGCTCGCGTGTGACCAAATAAGTGCGTGGTGAGCACCGTAAAATGGAATGATGCATATTTAAATTACTCTACACTGGACTGCGTGTTTACTTCAAGCTGTTCTTCTGCAGATCTTACTTGCCTTCTAGTCGAGATAGTCTAAAATAAATAGTTGGAACGGTAAAATGAAGTTGTGTCCGACAAGGAGATGTATGGTTCCGTGTATCGTATGAATCTCAATAATGGTGTTGATTGTAAAAATGTCGGGCGCAGTTAATAGCTGTATTGTTAGAACGTTTTTGTCGAGGTTAAATTTTAGGACTGAGGCAAGTTTGAAGTTTAAGTACGTAGGCACATACCTACAAGTTTAGATTTATATAATTGTGTTTTGTTGCAAATATTTTGGCGCTGGCCTTCTAGCCATACATTGCTCTGCATTTTTGTATGAAAATATCTGATGCTTTGATTACAAACCTTGATGTTTATCGATGGCCTACTATTTTATTTTCCTATTTTTTACCTGACTGCACAAAAGTAGGGTTATGTTTTTCACCATCATGTACGACGTATCGTATGTATGTAGGCACGGGACCAACCCAAATTAGGCCCAGGGGGTTACCCTTGACGCTATTGCGATCAAATTGAAAAAGTTTTAAAATAAATTTCTGTTTGAATTCGCATAGTAATGCTTTGATTTTAAATACTTTGTAATGTTTATTCAAAGGTAAGGCTGTTTTATTCAATAAAAACACGATATGCTTCTTAATTTGTAAAATATTAAAATTTGTAAATTGCGCCATATTGCGGCCGTATTGGAAAAATGCGTCAAGGGTAGAGGGGCTGGACATCAAAATATGGTCCTGCTAAGACTGGGATCGGGTTTTTTGCATTTAATTTTGACACTGAACATTGTCTGTAATGTAACTGACAATAATAAGTCAATTCGCAAAGTCAACTCAGGGGGTCTACCGGCTAAGACGAAGCCGATTACCATTGGCAAAAATCTAATTCGATTTATGAAAAATGTACCTACTGCCACCCAGTTTATTTTACTGCCACCCAGTCCATTTTTCTTAAATCGAACTTCGATTTTCGCCAATAGCTTCGTGGTATTTCATTTAAATTAAACTATTAAAATTAATGTCTCTATCTAAACAAGAGCGCAAATAGACTACGCAAATGTAGGTATGTAGATACAAGAAGATGATGTTATTAAACGTGATTACGACATACCGTAGAAACTTACGGCACGTAGAGCCCTATTTACGTGCACCTTCATATAAACGCCCTTATTGTATCAAACAACCAGCTATTTTTATTCCTAACACGTGGATTAAGTACCCGAGTTACTTTTCCAACAGTATAAAGGAAAATAAGCTCTGTTTGCTAAGGGGTAAAGGATAGGTTGGAAGTATAAGTATGGTGGTATGATCTTGACACACTTCGCTAAGAGGAAACGATTCTTGTGTCATTTCTTAGATCTGTGATTCCGCCGCCTTTGTACTGGCGAGTGGAAAATGTCAAAACATTTTTCTATAAACTCACACCCAAGCCATTATTTCTTATTATACCTATGCAGTTGTGGCGTTTTAATAGCCTAGTGGTAGAAAATTGTACTCGGAAGCGAGATACTCAGGTTCGATTCCCAGTGCAGGCATGAACCTAGCAACTTGCCTACAAAAAGAAGTGAAATCCCACCAAAAACATTTTCATGTAAAAATGTTGCCAAGTCGAGACGATACACCTCGCACTGTCAAAAAGCTATCAGATCTCATGTAGAGCCAAGCTTCTAACTATACACGCCCTCACTCTACAAGCCTTAACTTCACAAACTCTACACCTTAAACATTTATAATAAGTTGAAAAAATTCACTCGGGACAGGACTTGAACCCGCAACCTCTCGCATACCGTGCAGGCGCTCTACCAATTGAGCTACCGAGTCAAGTAACTGTCGATGCGAATTTCTTCAACTAGTCTCCGTCTACTGGACACCTTAGTCAAAATATGTGGCTTGGCCATTTCAGTACCGTCTTATGGGCGTAAGGGGAAAAAAATATTAACTTTTCATTACTATTCTATTATTATAAGATTTTTTAGTAACGAAACTGCCAAGCCACATATTTTGACTAAGGTGTAGAGTTTTTGAAGTTAGGGCTTGTAGAGTAACAGTCTTGGCTCTACATGAGATTTTTGACAGAGCGAGGTGTAGCAACATTCTCGTCTTAGCAACATTTTTTACATGAAAATGTTTTTGGTGGAATCGACTTTTCTCGTCAATAAAGAAAAACGTTTTCAATATATGGGCGGTGTTAAAGTTCATTGTATGTTATGTGAAGAATTGAATAATTATTTCATTGTACCAAAGCTAACTTACAAAGCATGTACCTCCTTTTACTTTTAACGAACTTAACAAAAACAAAACTACTTTTTGTCCAAATTAACCTTAATAACACAAAAAAACATTTAAAACAACCATTAGGCACTTAATTTCCTCAATCCTAACGACTGTACTGCATATTTGCTCAAAACCATAGAGATACGAGTATTATGTAATTAGCGAGTAATTACCGGTATTTATCAATGTTTACCACAAAATGGGCACACAGAAGGAAAACTCGCTGTGTTTCTTAACTTGTTCATTTACTACTTTTTTTTTGGTCTCTTACTTTTGGATCGTATTTTAAGCCTACTAGCTAGTATCTGTGGTTAATCGTTACCAAAACAAATGCGATCATATTGTATTCTTTATTTAAAATTGATTCTTTACGTTATTATATGTCATCTTGTTAGTGCGCCAGTAGTTTGATTTTAATTTTGATGATTTTCTTCGCTTTACGTCTTTGCACATACGGCTCCTGAAGGAATAGAAATAATAAAGCAAGCTCAATCGTGTATTCTCATTGGTTACCCTTTTAAGAGCTACGGTGCCACATGCAGACACACAGATAGATAGACAGACACACACACACATAGTGGTCAAACTTATAACACCCCTATAGTTGGGTCAAGGGTTAAAAATAGACCTCGACAAAATTAATAGGAACAACTTTGCCATTAAGAAAAATAAGGTGAGAAGGTATCCACGTCGACCCTTACACGCTAGCACTCTACTCGGTTTCGTTACGGGCGATTTTGCAACAAAAGTGTACACACTGGCGTACTATCGTAGTACTAATGATGATGGTGATGAAAACGATGACAAGAGCTGACCTTTTGCCCGTCCCTACCTGAACGTTTCCACAAAGCCCAATTAGACAGCGATCGACAAGGTAAAGGCAAACTAGATCGATGTTGGCTAAAACAAGATTTATGTCATGTTGTTGATAAATAAACCAGCATGCTACAAGATTATTAGCCCGTAACTATGCTGGCACACCCTATCAGTCAAATTAATGAAGTACAAAGTGGCTTACAGTTCCAAGACACAACGACATTGCCCGATACAGAAATCAAATCAGCGGTGAAGCTCCCGAAAGAAAGCCATAATTGTCTCGTTTTTGAGAGCCTAGTTGAATTTTCCCATAATTCTCGTATTATAATATCAGACGTTAGCAATAAGTTTGGCTATTTCGTCCTTTGAAGCTGCCAAACGAAACAAGGAGCTCGTACCTTAAAACTGTACTAATAAAACACATTTAGCAAACCAGTTTTGTTAAAAAAATATTAGAACACAATAATTTTCCGAAAGATTTTAAAGCATTTCCTGTTTCAAAGTAGTGGTTAGTAACGGGACAAAAACTATTTGCCATAATTGCATCAGCTTAGACGAAAAGGTTTTCTTGCCCGAAGTTGCTGATATTTGTGACTGGTTTCCACATAGAGCTGGAAAAAATCTAGATGTAGGTACGCCAATTACGTGACTTAAATAGAAAAGTCCAAACACTAAAAGGTTTTGACAATTCGCTCGGGACAGGACCTAAGGTGCCTAAGGTATGCCTGGGGTTGCGGATTCAAGTCCCGAGCGAATATTAAAACCTCATAATTTTAAAGTTCATAAGTTTCCTTTATAAAAAACAAAAAAAATGTAAGTACCAACTTTTCTTTAGTATCTATAGCTTTTCTATATCTGGGACTATCCTATTAGCCAATCAACCGAACAAGTTTCAATTAAACGAGATTAGTCAAGTATTTCCGTTAGATCTATTAAAGCAGGGGCTAGAATAATCATTAATTTGTTATTTCAATTAACTAGGGCATATCGGGGGAGAAAATGGCGATATAAAATTTTATGCAAATTATTTCTGTCGATGATAGTTTGGAATCGTGTTAATTAATTGGGGGCTAGTGGATGATTAGATTACTAGAAAAGCTGGTCCTACTTACGTGTAGAACGTTATATCTGGCTATATCAGCGCCTTATACTAGGTACTAAAGGCCAAACAATTAAAACTAATATGTACAGCTTTATACCCTCAACGCAAAAATCGCCAACCCGCATTGAGCACGCGTGGTGATTAAGCTCGAATTCTCTCTGAGAGAAGGTCTTTGCCCAGCTAGTGGGACATGTACAATTGTACAGGCTACATCTTACTTTTCTTTTTTAGCTAACTTTTTTTTTTTATTTTCTAAAGCGCTAACCCGTGCTAGGGAACATTATAAAGATTGCGGGCAAGAGGTTGCGGGTTCAAGTCTTGACCAGAGCCTACAATTAAAGCAGCAACAAGGACTTGTAGACAGTAAACCTTTAATCAAAATTTATCTATTGTTTATAAAAAAAATTAGGCACTAAAATGTTTGACGAGTCTTGCTTCTAACATACTTTCCCTCAATAAATATCTGTAGATCATGTTTCGATTTTGAACGAAAGAAAAATCAAACCTTATCCTGTTTTTGAGCTTCTCCGCAGTCGGGTAAACATTAGGTGACCTCGAAGAGCCTACCAACCTACCATTGCTCCGCCTGCCGCCACTCTTTCAAAGACTGAAAAGCATCAAAACTGCATCGTAACCGCGCCGCACCAATAAACCAACGGGCGTCACAAAAAAGAAACAGAGGAAAGCCCACAATTAAATATCGGAACGAAGCGCCAAACAGCTCTTTGTCTAGGTCCACCGATTGTATCGATACTGATGGCCCATCGATGTCGAATGCCGCTCCGAAGATATATCAGCAGATATCGTAATGACGTGCTATTAGACTAAACCTCGACTATGATAGTGTCTTCACTTCGTGCAGCGTGATTTAGACTCTATGTTCTAGGGGTTAGAAGTCGCCGAAAGGGTGAAATAAAGTTGGGTTTACATAGGTGTCGACGGCGCGGCGTGGGAGCGCTAGCGGCCTACATTTGAAGCAGAAACTGGCTAATCACGCGCGCAATTACTCTAATTCGGGATAGAGACTCGAGAGGGAGAATTATTTCGACGCCATGTAACTCTTTAATTGAATTGTTGATGTAACTATAATTTTGTACGGATGTGTTGGTTTAAGTGGCTGTACGTGTGAGGTTCGTTGCTCTACGTTTTGAAGTGGCTATGCTAGCTGGACATAGATATATAAAAGTTGTGGTAAGTTCATACAAAGAGTGTCAAAAAATATAACACGAGAAAATACACTGATATTTTTAGCACTTGAGAAGCTAACTAATGAATTACGACGACGCGACGGCTGAAAGTTATCTGAAAAACTTAGCTTTTTGAATTTCGTAATACCAACCTATCATATTTGGATCAGTATCTTTTTTCCGAAACAACTCAGCGTAATGGCCAGTACTTTTTACTCCTTCCTTCCCGCAAAGTTGGCTGTTAAAAAGGAAAAGAAAAAAGAAACAACTGCCAACGCGTGCGCGCGCAGCGACGTCTCACGGCGGGTTCCCGCCAAAAAACGAAATGTCCTGAATGCCGCGCGGGGCAGACATTTTTGTTCCGTCTGGCTTAGCTTTATAGGCGATCTACACCAAACGAACAAGACTCTAGCTAGACTTTAATCAATGGTAAAGAAAAATATTATCAGAAACTTTTACACATCGATTCGAAAAGACCTAGTGCGTTCCCTGCAAACAGGGATTAAAATAGAGTTTTAATCTCGGAAGGACTAAAAGTTATTTGAATTTGGAATGTGGATATTGTAAGTAAAAGTTCAAATGATTAAATATCACAGGCAACATTGAAAGAGATCAATCAGCTGTTCCATACATTTGGTGCCCGACACATTTTTGACCCCATACTTAAAGTTGGTTGTTTGGAGTAGAAAACCGCCTCAACGTTTGGCTCATGAATCCAGCCACCATAATAAATGACCACTTGACTCTGCGTCTCTGTGGACGGGTTCGCTCAGTGTAAAACGTTCATCAACCAGTGTTTTCACGTCAATTGGTTGCGTATCGAAATTGACGATTTATAACCATCACGATTGCCGATCATCACGTTCGCATTGACACCTGTTAAAATCGTGACATTGGACAAAAAAACGTAAAATCCGGTGCGTTTTTGTACAATATCTCACTTAGCGGGGTATCTGTGGAATGCTGGAATCTTAGGACGTGTACATAGGTATTGGGCAGTTTTTTTTGTCAGTTTCATTCAGGTTTTTGGCGATTTTATCTATTTAACTACTATTATATTTGTTTTGTATAAGATTTTCTAATCTCTGGGTCTTTGAAATATTTCTCTACATAAAGCTCTGCATAAGGTACAAACTTATCAAACGAGATCATTTCAGAGTCTAACACAAAGCTGACCCATTTTCCTATCCGGTGAATGAGAAATCGGCTTTTAGTAATTTTGGAACATAATATTGTTTTGTATGTGCAACAATTTTATTATAAGATCTTGTTATAAATTATAAATAAATTATTATTATTATTATTTAATATTATTACTACCTGGCGTCGGAAGTAGCATATCCGAGCTTGAGATGAAGGCGCGTCCCTGATTAGGGATAAAAGGAACTGATGATGATGATGATGATTATTTAATATTTGTTTTTCACAACTTAGTGCTTTAGGCAATCCAACAATAATAGGTACCTCCATCATCATCAGCCCACCTCTGCCCATTACTGGGTATTTTACCCTCGCGCCACATCTCGCGGTCCCTCGCCATCCTCATCCATGGACCTCTGCCGCCACAACGATGTCGTACGACCATCGAGCTGCAGGTCTTCCTATGGCTGCAGCAGAGCTGCTAGTACGAGGGCTGCGTCTGCACGCTCAACAGGCTCGGCAGACGCAACAGACTTCATCTGGTGTGGGTGCCCGGACATGCAGGAATCCATGATAATGAGAAGGCGGACGAGCTGGCGAGAACGGGGTCTGAACAAGATTTTATCGGGCCAGAACCCTTCATAGGCCTCTCAATAGGTACTATTAAAATGGTCCTAGCGGCAAATGCCAAACAGAAACACCTTTCTGAATGGTCTAGTGTGCCAGAACTGGCACATTCAAAGGCCTTCATTGGCACATCAGGTACAGGTTGGGTATCCAAAATCTGTAGATATAGTAGGTGTAAGGTCCGACTAATTGTTGGGGCATTTACGGGCCACTTTGGTACCAACAAACACCTACTCAATATGGGGCTGTCTAATGACTCCCACTGCAGGACCTGTAAAGAGGCGCCAGAGTCCATGGAACACGTTCTGTGTGACTGCGATGCTCTAGCAAGTAAACGCAAGAGTCTTTTCGGGGTAGCATATCCTAGACCGGAAGAATATAAGTTCCTCAACCTCGGTGACGTTCTAAAGCTTATGACTTCGGTCTTTGCAAGTCCTGAGGACGGAATAAGGACGGGGGTGACACAAAAGATCCGACTGGGTCGAAGTGTCCCGGGCTCTCAGCCTGGCTCCATACTGATAAGATAAGATAAGATAGTACCTACAGCTACACAAAATTAGGACATCAACCGACTCCATTTCAAAACCATAAGCCTACATTTCGATCGAAACACCTACCTACCGGTCATTTAAAGGTGGTTTTAACTCGGATATATGCAATCAAGTTCTGAAATAATGATAGCCGGGCGGCCGCAAGCAAAAAACTGGGATGATACAGAAGTGTCACTTGGGTTGACATATTGTGCTTGAATGTCAAATAGCAATGTCATTTGATATATATATCACTGACATAATGGTATCAAAAGTATATTTGCCATATTCTGGAATATGTGACTTGACTTTACTTTTGCGCTACGCAGCTTCTGCGTCAGTATTTTTGACCGAACGAATGAAGTGAGTTATTGTCTAGTTACAGCTTGTGTATAAATGGTTTCGTGTTCTGTTGTTTACCCGCTGATCTGGCTAGAATTAAGAACGGACATAGATTATTTGCTTCTATTAGAAAATTAAATTGAGAGGTATTCTAAATTTGAAAATTTTCTAAAAAAAAATTGAATTGAAATTTTATATGGAAAACAGCTTTTCGGAATACCCGTAACTCGGGACCGAGGGGAAAAGAGATAGCGCTACCAATATAGGGGCGATGAGGAGATGAGATACCTACCGCAGTAGGTATAACTTAAATATACGATATCGTGACTTGTTGATGGCGGCCGAAATATATAACTGTCAAAAGTCGACAAATCTATGACATTCTCACCTATAGTAATGACGCTTTTTAGTACAAATTTTGGCTTTTTTACCAGACTAAGGGAAATTTGGTCTCTTTTTAGGCCAGAAGCGGAGGCCTAAGGCCGACGCCGTATGCAAGTTTGCGAGGCCGAAGGCCCAGCTTGGTTTAACGAAACCGTAGGTCGAGTCCCGCGGAGAACGCAGCTCGCAGCGGGTCAAACATTCCCATCAGACACCCCAATCTGCGAGGCTGAAGGCCAACCTGTAGAAATTTTGGCAAAGCCGAAGGCCAAGCTCTATCTCACGAGGCCGAAGGCAGAGTTCCGTGTTGAGCGAAGCTCAGAACGGCTCGACAACGCCCCTAACTAACACTCCAACCCCTTCTCGTCAGACTCGCGGGGTCTACAGTTCACATAGCCACTAGTTTATGAATGATCGATGATCGTGTCTTTATGTCGTTCTTATTTTGTGCCACACTGAGTTTACCGACACAGAAACTATATCATCACCTGCCATTATTGTGAGCTAAGCTTTAGTTCTATTAGTTCTGACAGACAGGTCATTAAAAGACGCCGTGGTTTTTAGTTAGAGAGGCCAGGCGCGACGTCGATTTAAATCGCATTAATAGATAGATTATGCCTCAAAGTGTACCATTTGTGAGCTACTGTGGGAAGTTCCGAGAAATCAAACGTTGCATAAGTTTTCAACTCCATAAACCTTTAGGCATTTAGTCAGAAATTCGGGTTTATTCTGGTTGAGGTTAATGTCGAGGTTAAGGTGATGCAAGTGGATTACGATTAAGCTGAATTCAATATTTTCCTGCCACTTTCACCTGGTAACCTATCTAACTATTTAGGTATCTTGTCAGTTGCCGGCCTAAAACTTTTCTGGTCTAGGTCTCTATTACCCCATCTGTTTTAGATTTTTGAAGTTAAATCATGCACACTTTGCACACACGCAACGCACGCAGTATTCAAACGGGGTGATTATGCCCGAACTCTCTCTCTCTCCCTCTGAGAGACGAGCGTTCTCTCGTTACGTGGGATATTTCCACTCTTACAGGCTTACTTTTATTTTTTGTAGCCTGTACAATTGTACAAGTCCCACTAGCTGGGCAAAGGCCTTCTCTCAGAGAGGGAGTTCGAGCTCAATCACCACTTACTTTTTACCAAACCAAAAAGCCCATGAGAAGATCACCACCCAACTGGCCACTCCGGGCAGTGTTACTGACCGTCTACGTGATTGACGCAAGCACAAAGCGCTCGTAATACTGTTGACAGACGGACGGACGGGCACATGTTAATGTAGCTCAGTAGGGAGGTAGAGAAGGCTCACTTACATCAGCACACTTTCGAGGGGTGCCTTGAAGTAAATCCCTAAAAGTATCGCAACTCAGTGACACACTGTATGCCAGACAGGCAACGCAAGCTCCGTAGACCGAACCACGTAGATAGAAATTGTATCAAACATTTTAACCGAGAAGTCATCGGAAAAAGGCGTTTATATTATAAGCCCCCAATTCACAATTTTGTAACCAACCATGCATTTTTTTATTAAAAAGCAGTCATGTCCTTGAATTGAAGTGTCTCTCCCAAATTCGTCATCAAACCAATCAACTAGCCAATGTTCGTCTGCTGCTGTCTTACTATTAGCCATATTGATTTACTAGCTTTTGCCCGCGACTTCGTCCGCGTGGACTACAGAAAAAGGATAATATGCTTTACTTTGCTCCTAAGTGTAAAAGCGTGATAATATGTAGCCTATGTGTTATTCTGATGTCTAAGCTATTTTATTTCCAAATTTCATCCAAATCCGTTCAGCCGTTTCAGCGTGAAAGAACCATCTGTGTCTTAGAGTTTGTGTTTAATGTGCTGTATGGAATGATGATGTAATTATTAATGTAGGATAGGGTTAAGAGCTCTTTTAGGTTTTTGGAGATGAATACTGATACAATAGATGTATCTTGTGTTTTGACAGTGAGCATTGTAATATCGTTGCATTTATTCAGACTTGCATTAACGCAGGAATGTTTTAATTTCATTTTCAAGCGGACAGTAGGTATAAAATAGTAAGTTAAGTCCAACAAAATATAGTAAGTGGTGCCACTAATTATTCAGTCCCAACTGTCTTGACAAATTGCAAGTATATTATCTCAGAGATTTACGTTTCTTATAATTATATTTCAACAGACAAGCAAGCGCAAGCAGCAAAACAGACAAGCAGCAAGAATTTGAAGTCTTTTATAGCCCGGATAATATTATTATAACAAAAAAGACATGACATTTCCATTGTCGAGACATCCCCGAAATTGAGTAAATAACCACACTTTCAAACGTGAAGTGAAGTCACAACAAGAGAGACCAAGAATCCGTACCTACACCTATCAAGATCAGAATTTGCGGACACTAAACCCATAATTAAAACTGTTAACCACCACTCGAGAATCGCGTAATGAATGAAGATTGCGCTTGCGTTACGGGAAAATTTAATCGTCATCCTGCTGAGCAATAACTACCGATTTATGATCATCAAATTGAACTACCAACAAACCTATCTACTGTATTTACTGGACAGCTCAACTCTTCTATTTATACTCTCACAGATACTTCAGATATGCTTCTGTCAAATCTCTTATCGTAAGCTACATAAGTGCTAGTATCGAATAAAAAGATGAACGTTCCTGTTTCGCTGTTTATACTACAGCTAGACAGCAATAGTTGCCATCAGTTGAAGATACAGCTTCAGCTTTAGTGGTTGTGGTAAAGTTTACACCGCTTCCGGATTTCGCGTCATCATTGGTGGAACTATAACGTAATAATATGGCTGGACAAGAAACTTTATGGTTGAAATTGTGGCTATTAAGGATGGATTCATGGCGGCAGCCGCAGTAGCTGCGATTATTGTGTAGGTTTAACAATCACTGCTATTGCTCCGTCTATTATGACTTGATTGAACAAGCTGAGACGGTATTCCTGTTTAAATATCTTTAGGTGTTGAAAATGTTGTACCTGTTTTTGCAACTTTAATATTTAAGAATCAGCTTATCTGATTAAAATCTCCATGCAAACTCAAGGCAAAATAAACGCAAAAAAGAAAAAAGATAGATTGTTTTTTTCTGTAACAAAAGTTGTATCAGGTACGACGCCTAACCAACCTCTTTTCTCATTGTTCCAGCCGTGCAAAGAGGCCGGGTGCCTCCGACGCAGCCCACTGGTCTCTCGCTGCCAGGCCAGTTCGCCCTCGCCAACGGCGACCCCGCCAGTGGCCTCAACAGCCACCCCTACCTTACCTCCTACATCTCGCTCCTACTCCGAGCAGAACCGTACCCAACCTCCCGCTACGGACAGTGCGTCCAACCAACCAATGTCATGGGCATTGACAATATCTGTGAACTAGCCGCGAGGCTACTCTTCTCCGCCGTCGAATGGGCGCGAAACATCCCCTACTTCCCTGAACTCCAAGTTACGGACCAGGTCGCCTTACTAAGGCTCGTCTGGTCCGAACTATTTGTCCTCAACGCCTCCCAGTGTTCCATGCCCCTCCATGTGGCTCCCTTACTGGCGGCAGCCGGTCTGCACGCCTCCCCTATGGCCGCGGACAGGGTTGTCGCCTTCATGGACCACATAAGGATATTCCAAGAGCAAGTGGAGAAGCTCAAGGCCCTGCACGTGGACACGGCGGAGTATTCCTGTCTGAAGGCGATCGTCCTCTTCACGACAGGTAAAATTTTGGATAGTCTTTTTGGGGAAGCGAGGTTGCTGCTTTACAGGGTCGCTGGCGCTGGCAGTGGCTTGACTATTTACAACGAGCTGGTATCTTTGGTTCGTACGCATTTGGATGCGTACACTGAAGCGACGAGGGCCCAGCCACCGCCAGCGGCGCCTCCACCATCAACTGCTTCATCTGGGTACTATTCAACGTTGGACGCGTCGCTTGGTGTCAACTCCTCGCTTGGCTACAGTTCTTTCTTCTCCACCCCAACAAGATTACCTAGCAACTTCACAAGTAGTCCAAAAATGGAGGCGAGTACATCGCTGCCTTTTAAATTCTGGGATGGAAGTAGGAGTCAAAGGCCTGACGGGAGTTGACACCAAGTCTCGTTGCTTGTGGACTGATTTCGGGATGTTTGGGTGATGAACGCTTTTTCGTCACTGGAAGGGTGTGTTTTCAGCCGCGCGTCTTTTCGCAAATGCGTTTTTAGCTAGGGCCGCCGCGTATTTAACCGTTGCACCTAGGGACAGTAATGTAAAAAGGGACAATAACTCTCTCTCTCCGTTTACGGCCAGACCAAAGATGTCCAAAGATGGAGTCCGCGACTTATTGTTGCCCCTTGCGCAAACGACTTACGATTTATTGCCTAATTACATGCATTGTGATATCGAACGTCGAATTTTGTAAACACACCGAAGTGTTATAATGTGATAATTAAGTTTTTTCCTCGAATGTACGTTAGGCTAGGTAGTTACCTACAACTAATTATTTATTTGTGTAAATACTAATTTATTGCCTTTTGAATATAGACGTGTAATTAATACTAACACTCTTTTGTTTGATTCAAGATTATCCTTTATACAGGGTATTAAAAGACCGCCAACAAAGCGGGAAACTACGGATTGTCCTCATCATAAGGAAAATTTTTGCCCAACTATGCCTGGGAAATCAACGGTTTCCAAGATGATGAGGTTCAAAGTCGGACTTTTCAAAACTTTTTTTTTACAGATATCTATTGAGTATCTATAGGTAGTTCTTAACATACCTTCTCAAGAAGCCATATCCAAATTATGAACATTTCTTACAAAAAACGACGTTAAAATTGCAACCCGCAATGTGTTCTAAACATCGGCACTTCAAGCTAAAGTAACTTAAACTTATAACTACACTTGCGCAATATGACTACTGTGCGTTACACGTCCATTATAACCCTAAAACCCTAAAAACCAAAATTATTTCCCAGCAATAATTTATCGAAAAAGTACTTTGTTTTGGTGTCTAGTATGCAATGCATGGCTTTCGGGTCTGTTGGAGGTCTTTTAACACCCTGTAGATTTACTAATATTCATGTTTATTTATGTATTGTGTAGATCAAGAACTATTTAGATGCCATTATCTTTCTGAATGAAAGTAGTTCTATTGAGGTACAGGTAAGAAGTAATAAACTTTCATTTTCCTTCATGCGCGTTTATGGCATTTCTCTCAGCTAAGCGCGTAAGGTGGACAAACATGACATTATAATTTATTAGCAATTAAAGAACCTTTAGTAAACATCGTGGTAGAAACGCATTGATGGACACTCCATTTCTATTGAGACTGAGTCTTAAAATAATTGAAAATGATCATTAGAGAAATGCCATCCCGGTTACTAAAATAACAAGATTTATATTGCTAACAGTAGGCTATACGATCAAGTAAATTCATAACTAAACTGAAATTTACGCACGTATTCGTATAGGTAGTGGCCACCTCTCAAATAAAAATTTGATTGCAAGTTTATTAGTGACGTAACTAACTCTGTTACTGTCCCATGATACACTTCCGACCCTCCCCACAAAGAATGCATCAGCCAGTGATAAAATATAGATATTCAAAACTTCGACGACATGTAGTTAAAAGTAGTTTCCATATCCCTCTACAGTGCTCTATAAACCAGTCACCGGGACCTCCCGCTTTTAGGGACAGTCGTACAGAAGTGTAGGTAGTCAGGGGTCTTGTAAAGTGGTGAAGCCTTAGGCTGCGATGAATATGCAATGCCAATAAACGTGGTTTTATCCACTACGGGTAACTTTCTCTGAGAGAGGCGGCCAACTCTGTATGGTCGTGTTATACCTGTCCCGTGCTGTGCTATTGTAAGGGATTTAGATGGAAGGCTGATAGGAACTTTAGATGACTTGATGTACTTACGCGTTTTGTATGTGCTTCGCGAATATGTGGTCTATGCTTGGCGTAATAGAAGACAAAGTGTGGTTCTTATTTCCGAAATCATGAGCTAGAGTACGTTATTCCGCTAAGGTTTGAAATTTTCAGTCCATATTTTGGACGTCATCAGTAGGTATTGCATAGAAGGAAACTATGAATCAAAATTTCAGCAGAACTCTCACCAAATGTAATTTATTTGAATACCGGCGTAAAGTAGGCAGGTTGATCTATGATTTTGTAATCAATCTTTGGATATACATTTTTCTTTGTTGACGTTGTAAATCGGAAAATCGTAAATCTATGCACACATTTTCACTTTCAAAAACGTATGATAATAATGGACAAAAATATTTATCCAACGTAACATGCTTTAAGGCTCCTTTCACACTATACCGCTTGAAACTCAAATGGAAGAACCTTAAATGCTTTCCCAAGTGTTGGTCAAATTCAATCAATGTCTATGTCGCTACATACCGTGTAAAATTCAATCAATCACCTTCACTCAAGAATGGTCGTCAGTTAGCTCAGTTATTTTAGTTAAATTTTTATTTTATAGAATCGTGATGTTGATCTTTACTTAGGTAACTTGATTTTTAACGCCCGTGTAAACTTTATTGTTTATCGCGTGTATGAATAGGTACCTATAGATTTCTCTTAGTCCTTACAAAAGCACTATTTTTTATTTTAATACGGCTACGCCTCCGTCAATTTACTTCACCTCATTATTTATAATTGAAATAAAAAAATATATATGTTACTGACCGAAGAGTGTGACACAGCCTTAAGCCAGTTGTGCAACGCCAAAGCTTCTTTCTCAGAGACGTCAAACGTTTATCGTGCATATTAGCATTATATTGTCCAATGACCTACTATTATTATAGACAATGCAACGTGCTCGCAGTAAAAGTATTCAGTCACATGCATAGTCACGTAAGTCATCTGGGAACACGTTTAAGGCTCACAAAGTAACGAAATCAATTAATAACGGAATCTATTAAATGTACGAAGTTGCCTTTAATACCTTGCGATGAGGTTCAAAGAGTCTTTAAAACTAAAGAAAACTCTGTAAAGCAGAAATTCTAAGCTTTGACTTGTGTCATTTGAGGCAAAGATGGTGTTTTGTGCTAACTTGGCCGGGGAACAACGTCAAATACAGACTTAAAACTTCATACAAATGTGACCCATACTAACGGTCCACCAATGTTTCCGTTCAGTCTAAATGTTCAGGCCCATGTCTCGGTATGCGTCAGCAGTTTTACAGAAATACCGACAGAGTCGAAACACAGGGGGTTACAAAAACGCTTAAATGCATGTTCACACGTCAAAAAAGAAAAACAAAAGCGCGAATATCCGCCGCCGCGAGCACCCTATCCCGCGGCTAAAAACGGCGCCAGCAAAGTCTAGCCATCCTTTTCGCACTCCAGTGGACTAGGTTAAGGAAGAACGGTATGTTAGTATGTGAGGCTGTATCTAACGGTACACTTTGGCTGAGATCGTGACCATTCGGCCGAGGGCGAGTCACGATTTTGAAAAAGTGTCGGACGCTGGGACGTAGGGCCTGCGTTCCGAGAGTTTGAGCGGTGGCACAAGTCACGGGACTGTTCCTTATTCGAAAAATAGAAGAAAAAAGTCATGGCTAGTTGACCTTTTTGCTGAAAAACTGACATATCTTCTTAACTGTTCTAAATTCGAAACATGGAAGGAAAAAATCTGACCATGAAACTTTTCGTTTCCCAGCTAGTTCGAATTTCAACAGGTTTGTTCCAAATAAAAATAAAAAGTAACGTGCTGTTTAACATAAAATATTGGCACAAAACAAAACAAGGAAAATGTATGACAGAGATAAGCAGAAAAGTAGAGCCGAAAAAATATATAAATAATGTTCAAGATTGGTCAATCAATATTTACTTATTATCTTATTTTTTATTGCTGGGTTGAACAACCCCAAATAACGTTTTTGACAAAAAAGAGCTTAGTAAAGTAAGCAAAAAAGTTTAAATTAAAGCTTGTTACTTGTACCAAAATGTACCATATCGTAGCCACTACACGGTCCTTATTTTATGCGGTGTTTTCCGATATTCTTGTCTCTTTAACTTTTGCTCCCTTTGGAACACAAGTGAAATATGTTTTTCCACTAAACCACAAATCATTGAAACAATGAGATCTTTGTGCAGTGTACACTATTACTGTACCAGATAGGTACAGTCAGCCTGGATACACCTTATCGTTCCATTGGCGCCCTTATGTCGCGCGCGGTAAGGGCTACCATGGGGTATCCTAGACTGTAGCCGACCGTACCAGCTATTACTACGGTCTTAGAACAGTTTGGCTGGATGAGCATTATCTTTTGAAATCACGTCTACAAGTACCTTATGAATTTCTGAAATTTGAATTCGGCACATTTACCTTTTATCAATAATTACAAGCATTGCCGGTATATCCCCGAGAAATATGTATACTAAGTATAGATAGAGCAATACAATTGTTACCATAAATACTTTTTCTGCTAAACCCCGCAAATTCAAAATTCAAAAATTCAAAAAGCTCTATTTCGTTAATTGTCTTCATTGTACTTACATCGCTCTACATTCTAACTCGCACACAGTGTGATTATGACAGCATTACTTGCGAATTTCTTTCAGTAGTAGACTCTAAAGTTTTTACTTACCAAAAATTTGGGCTGTACCTACAAGAATAAGCTCTAATAGCAAGTGCGATGATCGAATTTGCCATCATCGCTTCTTTAGTTTCTGTTCACCTTCTTAAATCTGTTTTGTGGTCAAGATTGTAATATATGAAGGCGCTCTGACTGTGGGTTTTGCAATGGGGCTATTGATTGAAATGCCTCCTGCACGACGCGTCTATGTTATTTCATATGATGGATCATAGACTAAGGTAGTATGAGATATTTTTTTTTTTATAATGTTAAACATTATATTATTATGAAGTAGTAGTAGCAGATAGAGTATGCCATTCGATGCAGGGGAACATATAAGTAGGTATAATTTTAAATAGTGAGTAAATAGTATTCCCGGTGTTATAATCTCAGCACTTTCTCTGTAAAAGTACCAATTTGTGGAACTTAGTTTTTGCGTGCCAAATTATTGAAAAACTAAAATAGTGAACAATCAGTACGATGATACGCAAACCATCAAACATTAACAACTTTTTGTTTTTTCAAAACCACTAACCTCTAGGGAACATAAAGATTTTTATAAGGTTAAAAAATTCGCCCGGGACAGGACTTCTGCCCCGAGCGAATTTTTAAAAAGTTTATAACATCAAACATTAATTTCGAATTAATATGAGTAAACACAAGCTTTGACTCTACCAGATCTTTTCCAACCTAAACCATAGCCCTTCGTACCACTGGAACCTCTACCGCATTTCACGCGTAGTATTTTTTTCCTATTCATCAATATGTGAATGACGGACAGCGTAGGGAGAAAAAGCCGCGAAAACTAATCAGTACGATGATACGCAAACCATCAAACATTAACAACTTTTTATTTTTTCAAAAACCACTAACCTCTAGGGAACATTATAAAGATTTTTATAAGGTTAAAAAATTCGCCCGGGACAGGACTTCTGCCCCGAGCGAATTTTTAAAAAGTTTATAACATCAAACATTAATTTCGAATTAATATGAGTAAACACAAGCTTTGACTCTACCAGATCTTTTCCAACCTAAACCATAGCCCTTCGTACCACTGGAACCTCTACCGCATTTCACGCGTAGTATTTTTTTCCTATTCATCAATATGTGAATGACGGACAGCGTAGGGAGAAAAAGCCGCGAAAACTAATAAATAAACACAACAACAGATGCGTTGCGAATCCCCCCGTTTTGTTGTTACCTAATACGAGGTCACAATGGCAAAAACGGTGCCGCGCCTACGCATAATATTAAGTAATAAAGAGGAGAAAAATGAATTGCCGCCGAAATATGGGACGAAAAATGAAATTCCTCCAACCCTCGTCACTTGTGTCGTATTGGTGAAATATTGAATGGCATTCTGTTGGAGATAAACAAAAATGGGGTTTAATAACTTGGAAGGAAAAGCGATAGCACTTCAAAACTTGGTGTAGGCACTCTACTCATCTCTGAATTTAATTGCAATTAATAAACTTAACAATTATGCAGTACCAACATTGATAATTTAGGTGTACTATGATATTTAAAATAAAATAAAACATGAATTACTTACACATCCACGTATGTACATTGTATACCCGCGTATGCTAAGCTAGCTGTCCAAAGAATGGAGCTTACGTTTTTCTAACGACAATGTCACAACCCACTATCATGCCAAACTGTATCCCGGCTCAATTGCACATTTCTTCTCTCATTTGCAAAACCAAGATGGAAATCTTCCCAGCTTTTGACTTTAAAGGGGTCTTAGCGTTAAGCAAACCAAGTTTAAACCTCGCTCCAAATCCTTCCGATAAGCTGCTAACCCTAGCCGACGAGATAGGTTGTTCCATATTCGACCACCAAGTGTTCAACCAGTGAAAATATTTTGTGTGTGAGACCCCTTTTACGTCAAATGAGTAGTCTGAAAAAAGTGTTTTTAATAAGTAGATCTTATCACTTTTCTTTCATTTTATCTGCAGTGATGTTGCTTATTGTTCCAACTTGGCGAAATCATGACAAGCTTGATAACCTACACGGTGAATTTGATAATCATTAGTATGATGAACCGCGGTGGTCAAATGTTAAAAAGTTATCGCAGAACTATGATTATTGTGATTATGCATTCGACTAGATTTGAACCAAATTAACAGTTTCAACTCAAAGTGGCATGGAAAATTAATAAAGCGATTACAGGAGTAAACAGAGTGGTCGAATGCGGAACCCTCCCAACTCGATGTCATCAGATAACCGGCGCGATCCCGAAGCCTCAACAAGGCTATCGCGGCTCGGTAACCCTTCGCACCCCACACTTATCGGCCTGGTTAATATTTCCATACATCACTGCGTTGGGACTGTACCTACAGCTGCGGTTCTTAGGAAGTGGTTTGAAAATTGGAATGACTGGATTGGTTTGGTTTTTAGCTTTTTAGGGTTCCGGACCTCAAAAGGAAAAACAAAACCATTATAGGTTCACTTTGTTGTCCGTCTGTCTGTTGGTCTGTCTGTTTGTCTGACTGTCAAATGAGGTATTAGCCGACGATTACTCAAAAAGGAGTTTTAGACGTTTTTCTTCAAACTTCAAGAATACCTACTCCAGGTATGTCAATAAATAAGGTAATTAATTTGCCTAAAAACCAATCGCGATTCGACCCGTTTCGAATACAATAATGTCAATTATAAATAAAAAAAACACTAACATTAGTTTACCCTTTATCGCACTGTGATAAGATCGTGTTAGCCTACGGAATAAATAACAGTAGAAACAATAATCTAATTCCGATAAATTATGTAAAAATGTTTGGATGAAACTTTTATTTCTCCTGTCAAATAGTTCGAACTTTCACCTCTCTGGGTATGTCCTTGTTTTACAATTCAAATTGACTAATCTAGACTATTTCAATAGGAAATAAAGCCAAATTCCTTGTATAATTTAAGCTTTGTTAATTTAAAATTATGCAAGTATTTATTTAAAACGGCGCTTCTATTTTGTATGGTTTTTGTTAAGGTGCGTGTAGACTAGACGCAACGAAACGCTCCTCCGGACCTCTTTCTGTTTTTTTTTATCGCATTATTAAAATTGTGCACACCTCCGGTTGTGTTAGTAAGGAATAATTACCGATTAAATTCATACGATACGATTGACATAAAGAAATAGTTCAAATAAAGCCAGCGTTGAGCTTTTCATATCCATCCGCCATACGATATAGAGAAGATTATCTTTATCAATATACATCATTATTATTTTTCCGCCCGTTTGGTCTTAATGCACCTTTATATTGATATGTTATTTATTTATTATATTATTAACAATTTTATTGAAAGTAGCGAATGAATTTATTTAACACGCTCTGCCATAAGAATGCCGATCGCGAACATAAAGCGGTTTATAATATTTATTATATTGAAAATTTTATCGGCCATTGTTTTCCGATCGCCGACATTATGGGCAATTTGTTTTAACAATATGAAAATTATGTTTATGAAATAATACCGTAAGTTTTTATTAAAAATCGGGTGGTTTCATCTTAGTTGATCTTAGTATTTAACGTAAGGATCAAATAAATTATCAGCACGATTTATTTATTTTTTCTATAGGTTCATTCCCGCTATTTTGAAGGCATTTTTGTCTCAAAAGATTGGTGAAATAACTCTTCATCTTTAAGTATCACCATCATCATCAATTCCTGTTATCCCTAATCAAGGACATAGGGCTCTTAAAACAGTTTTCCATTCTGGCCTATTTTGCGCCTAGTTTTAGGGCGTCCTCTCTTCCGTCTCTCTTTAAGTATCATAGCCATGTCCATTAACCAAATTGCTTAGTTCTCAAGGTTTTTGACTAGATAGTACCTTCTAGATGTTTATAGAAGTTTTCAATCTTGTTGTCAATCAATACTTGGTTTATGAATAGACAACGCTACATCTAAAAATGTCCCAGGCACTGCAGCGTCCGAGTGGTCACTATACTCATCTAGTGTGAGTGTAGCTGCAACTAGATACTGTATAAACGCAACGGTGAAACCATTTTTTTTACGGCAAACTGGAGCATCGGTTGTTTTCATGGTATCAGTGGGGTTTCCTACGTCAAATCGAAACTTGTTCGTTCGAAACAGCGATGGCCTAAACCTAGTAAGATAATACAAAGAAATTAAGTAGCCTGTACAATGAGCCGTTTTCAGCACAAATTCACATAGCATTTCATAGATGGCGCCTACAGGCCTGGCCATCATAAATAAAATAAATAAAATAAAAATAAAATATATTTATTTACACTACCACACTGCGGTCAAAAAACACGTATTGCCGACGTGGGCCTTCAGACCGCCAAATCGAAGTGGAACTGGGCTGGCCATGTTAGCCGCATGGACCCGGATAGGTGGGCGAGACTCGCCACCGAGTGGGTGCCAAGCGGCGGACACCGCAGACGAGGCCGGCCAAGACGAAGATGGCGAGATGATCTAAACAAATACTTGCCGGAGTGGTCGGAGGTGGCTCAAGACCGTAAAATCTGGGCTGAGAGGGGGGAGGCCTTTGCCCTGCAGTGGGACACTATACAGGCTACATAAAAAAAAAAAAAAAATAATATTTATTTCAGGTTTCATGGACCCATATAGACATACAATCAGGTTAAAAAGACAAACACACGCACGCAAACACGTACGGTCGGTCACAGTCTAGGATACCCCATGGAAGCTCTTACAGCGCACGGTGTATAAGGGCGCCAATCCAACACAAGGGCCATCCCAACCGAATCATAGAAGAACCTGAATGCGGCTGTAAAATTTCGCTTAGCACAGACTAATTTTGATCGTATTCCAGTTCTTCTATACTATAGCCACCCCTGTAGGCGCCATCTATGAAATGCTTTATGAATTTGTGCTGAAAACGGCTCATTGTACTAGGTGGGCAAAGGCCTTCTCTCATAGATAATGAAATAAGGTTTTTATAGACATCTAGTTACAGGTACTATACAGTCACACTGTTCTTTAAAGAAGATTTAAATAATTAAAAACCACACTCAGATACCCCTGAAGGAGGTAGGTTAAAACGGGCTGCAACAATAGCTTTTTGGGGTTCCGTCGCGGTCACAGATGTTGTTTATCGCCGACCGCCCGACTTCTGATCCGGAACCCTCCTCACCCCTTCGAAGACAGCTCGGCGGTAGAACCTAGTAAAAGATAAAACCGGTTTACACTAGATAAGTCTGGATACAAGTTGAATTAAGAATACTACGGGATGACTTTCAATTCGTTAGCCAATCTCTAATAATGGTTATGTTCGGGCCCGAGTTAGAAGTGGAACGCGGTCACCGTGTTCCATTTCGATGACCGTCAATTTCGATGTTCCCCTCACCCCCCCTCCTCGATTAATGTACCTTTTTTTACTAAGACAATAGATACTTTTTGATACGCACGCCTTTGCACTTTTGAAAGCTCCTGAAATCCTGAAATAGGCCTACAAGATAACGTAGCGATCATCACGCACGCCGCTACATGCTGGTCCTTCGAGCCGGATCGAAAAACCCAATTTCGACGACATAAGCGAAGATTGGAACGGACCACGCCACCCGCTAAGAGGTTATCAGGAGCCCTTGGACCTAAAGCGCACATAAACTGGACGGATATCCCTGGAGAAGTACTGGACGTTACCGCAATCCACTGGAGCGAGACGTAGGACACTTGGAAGGCTGGATTTTGGACGTCGACGTGGACGCCAGCCCGAGCATAGCGCACAACTCGGTACGACCAGCCATCCCATCCTAGTCCCAACCTCCTTAGCTTCTCTTGTGTGATACCGTGCCTTCAAACTGATTTCAGTGATAAACGATTGAGATACCACCTGGTTTACACGGCCGCCGAGCTGCCAGAGTGCCGTTGCTAGCACCTGCTGTCTTCCTGGGTACCGTTCCAACCGTGAGTACCTCCCCTTTCCAATTGCCACCAATATGTCTTTAGACCCTAACGAGGCCGCTGCTAGTGCCGGTCCTAGCAGACCCAAGTCTCCTTGTGAAGGTTTAGTTGATCAATTAATAATCCGTGAACTTGTTCGTAAACGTGGAATAGTTAAAGGTAGACTCACTCGGTTCTCTAACTATGTCAATTGCATTGCCGATGAGAAGATATTGCCACAGAGTCGCATTGATCTAAAACTACGCGTAGAAGGTGCCCGTAGCTTGCTAATCGAATTCAACGATGTCCAAACTAAGCTAGAGGAAAACGTTCGTGATTGTGATCTATCGGATCAGCTAGATCAACGCGATCAGTTCGAGAGTTCGTACTACGGTGTCATATCCAAGGCTGAGCTGATACTAAACAGTGGTAGGGTCAGTGACAGCCCCAATCAAGGTAGTAAGAATCAGACTAAGCTAAAATCTGTGCAGTTGCCTACCATTTCAATGCCCACCTTTGACGGTTCATTTGAGCACTGGTTAGAATTTAGGGACACATTCTTATCACTGGTCCACAACTCAAACGAAATAAGTGACATACAAAAGTATCACTACCTTAAGTCATCACTGAAAGGTAGCGCGGAGCTCGTGATAGACGCACTAGAGTTTTCTTCAGATAACTACGTAGTTGCCTGGGACTTGCTGCTTAACAGATATAACAACAGTAGGTTGTTGGTTCAGAACCACGTAAAGAGTTTGTTTACATTGCAGTCTTTACCTAAAGAGTCGCCTTCTTTGCTCAGAAAACTCGTAGATACCATTCTGAAGAATTTACGCGCATTAAAGATTCTTGGGGAGCCCACAGAGCATTGGGATACCCTTATTATCTATCTAGTTGTGTCTAGGCTAGATAAAACTACTGAGCGCGAGTGGGAGCAACACAGGAGCTCGTTGGTATCGAAAAATGACAGCAAACCATCGTTGAAGGTAGCTAGTTTGATTAAGTTTCTTGAGGACAGGGCTGACATGCTAGAAACACTGCATTTATCGCACAGCACCGTCAGTCAAGATAATAAAAAACAAAGCGCAACAAAATCTAACTTTTCCCACTGTCATGTTTCGACCAACAAGCCCCAAGATCGGTCTGGTGCCAAGAGGTTGTGTGCAATGTGCAATGCGAAGCACCCACTTTACTCGTGTCAACTGTTTCTTGACATTAGTTTAGAGTCCAAAATTAAACTAATAAAGGAACATCACTTGTGCATGAATTGCCTACGTTCTGGGCATACGGTTGACACTTGTAGATTTGGGCCGTGCCGCAAATGCAATAAAAAACACAACTCATTGATTCACAGTGGCACAGCTGATCAGCCGTCTTCGCTAACACCTCATTCGGGTGAAAATAATAAACCGGTTATGTTTGCTAATTCCGCAGTCAATTTGCCCTCTCCCTCCACACACGCATCATCCGCGACCGCCGTCCCTCTCAGTGATAGAAGTAGCTCAGGCTCGACCATCCAGGTAAACAATGCACACATTCATACGACACAACACGCGCAGTCTGTTAGTGTGCAGCATGTTTTACTGTCCACTGCTCTAATCGAGATAGCTGATAAGTATGGTAATTACCACACAGCCCGCGCACTCCTAGACAGTGGGAGCCAAAGATGCTTCATTACGCAATCCCTATGTGAAGTACTAGGTACAAACTTAATACAGTCCACTCACGAAATCCATGGGGTAGGTGAAACTGTGACACAATGCACGCAAAGCTGTGTCATAGATATAAAATCGCACATAGATAACTACACCCTAACTATTCAATGTTTTGTTTTGCCGCATATAACGTCAGCTCTGCCACCTGCATGTAAATTAAGCGCACAACAGTTCTGTATTCCAGACGGCATACAGCTGGCAGACCCTGACTTCTTAGACTCCAAGCATATTGACATTTTATTAGGCGCAGATCAATTTTGGAGTCTACTAAACGATGGTAGGATTAGGTTACACAATGGACCCTACCTACACAGCACCAAGCTAGGCTGGATTATATCTGGCCCGATTAACATAAATTCGCGCAATGTTAGGCACATTCAGTGTCATTTCACCCAGTCGATTGACACTCAACTAAGGGCGTTTTGGGAAATTGAGGAAGTTTCACAGGTCCGGGATAAGCGCACGGATGAGGAGCGTGCATGCGAAGAACATTTCCTTCACAATACTACGCGCAACAGTGAAGGAAGGTTTTGTGTACGCATACCTCATAAACTCCCACCTGATACGCTAGGAGAAACCCGTCCTCAAGCGGAACGCCGATTTTTAGCGCTGGAAAAGCGATTGCAGCGCTCACCCGCTTACAAGAAGCTGTACAGTGATTTCGTTCACGAGTACGAGCGTTTGGGTCACATGACGCACATCGAATCGCACGGGTCCCCGCATTATTTTATGCCGCATCACGGGGTCTTTCGTGAACATAGCACAACCACGAAACTCCGCGTTGTATTTGACTGTAGTGCAGCGTCAAGTTCTGGCAAGTCATCCAACGACTTACAGATGGTGGGGCCACCTATACAGGGTGACCTTGTTGACATCTTGCTCCGGTTCAGGCAGCACCGTTTCGTTGCCTGCGCAGACGTGGAGAAGATGTACAGGCAGTGTTTGGTGGCCGAAGACCAACGTGATTTGCAGCTAATTCTCTGGCGTGATGAGCCCTCTCAACCTCTAAGTGTTTTCAGGCTCAATACTGTGACGTACGGAACCGCATCCGCTCCATTTCTAAGTGTGAGATGTCTCAAACAGTTGGGCGCTGAAAGCACCGATCTAGAGGTTCAGAGGGTAATTAACCGCGATTTTTACGTCGACGATATGATTACTGGATCTGACGATAAACACGAGCTGCTAGAACTTTGCACCAAGGTCGCAAGCGCATTGAATTTAGGCTGTTTTCCACTGCGCAAGTGGATTTACAACTTTTCGCCCGATGACAGTGTTGCGTCACCCTGTGACTCAAAAGAATTCACGCCAAACGAAAATAATAACTCTAAAACTTTAGGGTTAGGTTGGTATCATTTATCGGATGAATTTCATTTTAATACGCGCTACGATAATGATGCCAACTTACCTATCACTAAGCGGTCTATTCTGTCAACTGTGTCACAAATCTTTGACCCTTTAGGCCTGCTTAGTCCAACAATAATGCAAATGAAAATATTGTTGCAACAGCTATGGCTGTTGAGTTTAGGTTGGGATGACGCGATACCTACTGGCGACGTCACGCGAGCATGGAACCAGTTCATTGCATCGCTCGCTACCTATTCTCAACACCATAAGAATACCGCGGCATGTTATAGGTACTCGCTATACCTATATAGAAATGCATATTTTTTCCGATGCTAGCACTCTTGGTTTTGGAACGTGCATTTATATTCGCGCAGTTAACGATGATGACTCATCGGTATCGGTTCGTCTACTGTGCTCTAAGGGCAAAGTCGCACCTGTAAAACCGGTCAGTGTCCCTAGGCTCGAACTATGCGGAGCACTACTAGGCGCTAGGCTATACAATAAGGTTCGTGACTCTTTGCGCTGTGAGTTCCGTCAGGTGATGTTTTGGACGGATTCCACGATTGTTTTAGGCTGGTTGCGCATGAAACCTAATTTACTAAAAACCTTTGTCCAAAACAGAACCGGTGAAATCCAAGAACTGACCAAGGGTCTTCCCTGGAATCACGTCAGCGGTAAATTTAACCCAGCTGATCTAGTATCACGTGGTGTCAGCCTGCAGGACCTCTCTTCTTCCACCTTGTGGTGGGAGGGACCGGACTTTCTGCGTGACATCAATTTCAAAGCTGACGCAGTACCTACACACAGTAGTCGACTCGACGACACCTCGGATCCGTTACCTGAGGTGAAGTCGAGCGTCGTATCTCTCGTGGCCGACAGCAACGCATCTTCTGAATCGCCTTTATTTCCGTTTACTCGCTTTTCACAATATAGCCGCATGAGGCGCGCCGTCGCATTCATGTTACGTTTTATTTATAATGCGCGCAATAAAAACAACAAGCGCACGGGCGCTATCAGCGTCGATGAATTGGAGGAGGCAGAGAGACGGTTAGTTAGACTCTGTCAATTGGAGTCTTTTTCGGATGAAATAAAATTGTTAGTCAAAGGGCACGAGTTAAAATCCAAACACAACTTATCGAAATTAAACTTGTTTATCGACGCTCATGGCATTCTGCGAGTTGGTGGCCGCATTCAGAATGCATCCGAATTTGATTTTAATAAAAAACACCCGACGTTAATTTCAGGAAAGCATCATTTTTCGATGTTGTTGTTTCGCCACGAACATAAACAATTGCTTCACGCTGCTCCACAGGCATTGCTCTTTCATTTACGCGAATCATGGTGGCCTATAGGTGGCAGGGATTTAGCCCGAAAGGTAGTGCACGCATGCACTATTTGTAAGCGCATTAGGGGTAAAACCATGACACCTCTTATGGGAAATCTACCCAAAGAACGGGTTACTCAAACGTATCCATTTATACGCAGTGGGGTTGATTTTGCCGGACCTACGCTAATTTTGAACCGTAAGGGTAGGGGCGCAAGGACTGTGAAGGCATACATTTGCTTGTTTATTTGTTTCGTCACGCGCGCTATACACCTAGAGCTCGTTAGTGATCTTTCCACTGAGGCGTATCTGCTCGCCTTAAAACGCTTTATTTCACGTCGCGGTAAGCCGCTTGAAATCTTTTCAGATAACGGTCGCAACTTTGTAGGCCTAAAAAACGACTTTGATAAATTCATGACTAACTGTAGCAAAGATATTATAGAGTACGCGGCCAGTCAGCAGATCAAATTCAGTTTCATACCTCCTTACTCTCCTCATTTTGGTGGCCTTTGGGAAGCGGGGGTCAAATCATGTAAGAACCATTTACGCCGAGTAATGGGAAACGCGCATCTTACCTTCGAGGAATTCAGCACGGTACTCGCACAAGTAGAAGCCATCCTGAATTCCCGTCCGCTCACCCCTCTTTCCGCAGATCCACAAGATTTTCTCCCTCTCAGCCCAGCACACTTCCTGGTTGGTCGACCGCTCACCGCACCTGCCAGCGCCGACATCACTGAGACACCTACGCACCGACTCTCGCGCTATCAGCGACTGGAGCAGATACGACAGCACTTCTGGTCCCGCTGGGCTAACGAGTATATCTCAGAGCTGCAAGTCAGAACGAAATGGCGAAACCACACCACTGATCTGCAGCCCAACACGATGGTGGTCATCAAGGAGACCAACCTTCCTCCGCTTAAATGGCAGCTAGGACGAATACTGAGGTCTATCCCTGGAAAAGACGGCATCTCAAGAGTGGCAGATATCCGCACAGAAGCAGGCATTGTGAGGAGAGCCTATACGAAGATCTGCCCTCTCATCGAGCAAGATCCGGCAAACGCAGCCGGGCAAGCTGATGCGCCAGAAGACATCGAAAGCTAGTGCTTCCAAGGCCGGGGGCATGTTCGGGCCCGAGTTAGAAGTGGAACGCGGTCACCGTGTTCCACTTCTAACTCGGGCCCGAACAGGTTATTTTCAATATAAACAAATTTAATTTTACGAGGCCGAAAAAATCGGAAAAGAATCAAATATACATTAGTGCAGTATCTACCTGCTACTTCCTCGAGTATGAAACAGCTGATTTCTTTGCCCTATTTGTGCGGAACTGTTATTTTTCCAGGGACCGCTCAAATAATGTAGTGTCACTGAATTTGTAAATTTATCTGCAGTTATTTTTTTATAGACATGACAAAAAGCATTATCTAACGATTAAAAACTTCCTTTCTACAACGTTTGCATAACCTTTACCCTTTCCAAAAGTAATTTACCTAGTTTTATCACGCGGCAGACGCTCCTAGCAATACAAATAAGGTCTTCACTTACATTGATATGCAGATAACTTTTTACCCGATGTTTGTATAAATCCGACCCCTAAAGGGGTGACTCGAATTAATTAAATTACGTGTCAGGCTGACACGCTTTTGGCCCAAAACAAATTGCTAACCGGTCATCTTAATTTCAAACTTAGAGCTCGGACTTCCATCATGGCGTCCAAGCGATTCCAAATGCCGAAACCTGACTCGGCTTTTGTGTACGCCTACTGTGTGTGTGAAATTTAGACAAAAATACAGTCTAATCTCTGCAACTTCGCCCCCCTGTACACAAGACAGCACGTCGACGTTTACACGCTAGCACTCTACGGTTACGTTGATTACGTTGCTCTTGGTTACGTTACGGGCGACTTTACAACAAAAGTATACACTCAGACGTGCTGTCTGTGATCCTTTCTCATACATACTTTACGATGATTTTCAAGAAATCGTTACCGACCAGAAAATCCGCAAAAAACTGTCCGAAAATGTAAGTCTCGACGATATGTTTAACATGCCTGAGTCTTAAAAATCTGAGGCATTTAGCAAAGCTACTAACTCTCGCATTGTTATACAAACTAAACTATCAACATAAAACAAACGGTTTCAATATTACTAACAACACCCATCAACCATTAAGCTTATCAACAGCAGATTTCCATACAAACGCGCGTAATAACCCCGCAGATAATAGTTTCACTACACATTAAACCAGTGGCCCCCAACCTTCAGGTCAGCTAAACGTGTAACGCTGGACCTCTGTAAACAATAAACAATTCTATGCTGACACCTTTAATGACGGTTGCCAATGGTTGTTGACCCCTGAGGTTGCAATTGAATTATCAATGTAGCGCTGTCGTTTTACAAGGAACATTGTTTGTAGTAGATAATTAGGTTTTTGTTACAGTTTTTTTATTAAACACAAAATGGTAGTTAGTGTTTTTGATATACGCTTCAAAAGTTTGACTCAAACTCAACTAGTTCAAACTACAAAATTCAATGGATCGTCGATTGGAAAGATCCGACTGATCCTTTAAGTTTCTACTGTACAAAACGTTTTAAGGATTGTGTTTGTATTTTCTATGCATGTTTACAATAATTACCTAGGAAACAGACGGCAATACGCTAGGATATCCCATGGTAGATGTTATTCTGCTCAGTATTAGTGCGTCAATCAAATTAAGGGTAACCTAGTTTTTCGCTGACTTGCTCATGGTTCAAATCATAAAGAAACTGTACCAAGATTTTGATAGACTAAAATGTAGTTAGACAGGAATAAAAATATTTGAGTTTGAGTGTACAACTCTTCATTCTCTAGCTATCCAAATAGCCTGAAACTCTACATTTTATCGAAGTCGAACCGGCAAGAGAGCTCGCAAATCAGCGAGATATTCAATCTCGGAGCAGGCAAGGGCTCGGCCACAATAACATTAGAATATCGCATCAGATATACGTACGAAACTAAAGGGGGTTAGCGACAGTACCCGCTAATAGGGACAGACAGAAGTTCTGCCCCTCTACCCTTGACGGTATTTTGTCAATAAAAATAATTCAGCCAGCCACACGTTAGGATACCCCTTTTTGTTCAATAGGGATTTTTTCAAGTGTCATATTTGACAGCGATTCTAACTAAATTGCTAAACTAAATCTGTGGTTTATATGAAAACCACTAATTAATTATGAAAGTCGCGTTCCAGTTCTTCTATAGCCACGCCTGTAAGCGCCATCTATAAACTGTTTTGAATTTGTGTTTTGAAAACGGCTTTTTAGCTAAGTGAATCTTGGCATCGCAAAATATTTCAGTCCTTCTACACCTCCGTATTTAGTGACAGTGCGCCCTTTAACGATCTGCTAGGGATACGTCAGGGATAGGTAAGGGCCCGCCGAACAAATTAAGGGCTCCTAATGGTTATCGACGGATCTCCGTGTCGCTTCTAATGTTTAAACTGGCCCTTAGCAGGGCTGAGATGAATTTTAATGCCTGTAAATGGGACGTGTTACGCTCGCCCTTGCGTTTTAGCTTTGCGGCTAACTACTCGGTTCATTTGGTTCAAGGGAAGGAACGTTGATGAGTTTTACTCGCAGTATAATAGTATACCAATCAGTTTAGGTTATTTTTACTTGTTCTAGTTGTGGCCTGACTTATTTCAAAGCAGTAACACGTAAAATGTGAAGTTGCTCAAAGCCAAATCCAGAATTTCCGAACAAAAGACTTAAACGGGGATCGATGTAATCACCAAATATAAGTTCTGAACTTTGGAAATGTTACCTTAACAACCAAGGTAAAATCCGACAGAAGATAGGCTCTCAAACTAAACCTAGAACCACAAAGGACTAACTACCCAACCGCCGTCGCTCAAAATGAAGTTCCTACCTCTTTGTCACACAATAATCTCTGCTCACACGTCAAAAACTTTATACGGAAACGTCTGACTCAAGGATTTCAATACACACACCTTCGAACGAGGCACAGCATCTATGGAGATCTGTAATTTCATACAATTAGATCCAAAGTAAGGGTCCAAAGGGTTGGCTAAGTTGTAGGTTGGTTTCAAGGCAGGTGTCACCAACTATTCGTCTCGAACCCCCATTGTCTTGTCTGAGAAGTTCGGATGGACAGATAAGAACCATCGGTTGACAATGTCTGGTGTCTCGTGAGTTTTAACATGGGGGTGATGGTTAAGTCTATAGGTCTCTTACTGGCTCTCATCGGCTTTGCCTTTGTTGCGCAGTAGGATAAAGAAATAAATATGTGAACGTTTCAGGTCACCGAAATTGTATTTTTTTTTATATTTGTGGGAAAATTTTTCGTATCTTTCCTTAACCCTGACTCAAGGCTGTATAAAATTATAAAATGTATTCTATTGACATTGAATAATTCAAAACCATAAATCAAAAACTTCAATTGAAAGATAGCTGTACCGTAAGCTCAAAAACAAATAAGTATTACATTAATAAATTGTATTTTTTATCAAACTACTTTCTCACTCACCTAGTGTTACGAGTACAGTTTAATTATGGCCTTTATAAAAAAGAAAATAGAAGCCAAGTTAGTACGTTAGAGAGAAAATAAATGTATGTTACTGTAAACCTAGCAACTAGAGGTTTCCCAATCAGTAGCCATAAGTTACGGGGCAAGTCGAGATATCGATCTTATCGATTCGAGTACACGTTTATCGACTATCCAATGTATCGATTCTGGTTTGTCGATATAGCATTTGTCACGAACGTTTGTTTTTGTTAAAGACAAATCGAGACTTGGAGACGTCTTGACCTTAAACAAAAAGTTTCTACTACTTATACAATGTCTAAAAATAAATTAGTTAAAGTTTCATTTGAATCTCACTATTTAAGCTTGAGTGAAGGACTTGTTATTAAAACAAGCTCAAAAGTTTCTTCAAGCCGCAAATGACTAAAATGTTTAACAGTAAATTGAGTAAGTCAATTATATAGTGGTTACACTTTACTAAGGTAAAAAAAAGTTAAAAAAATATTTAAAAACGTAAATTCCGAGAATGACCTCACAAAAACCCCATTTTGTCAACAATGTAAAGCATTCACACATCTTTTACGAGAACTTTCACAGAGTCACAATCTACAATGCATTTATTCAAAAGATATCAAACTCGATACCGGTACGAATCGGCTCATCGATTCATTGTTCGATTCAATAGATTTATACATCGAGATGTACGATTAATGTTGCGTGGGACGTTTATGAAATGCTCTTGCCCGTATTCGACATTTGTTATGTTGAAGAATAAATATGAAAAATACTGGCCACATGAGTGTCGTGTTCTCTTTCTTTGCGGAATAGCCAGGTTAAAAAAAAGAACTGTCATTTATAATTTTCTTTTTATGCCGACAGTGAAATTAGTATCAAATTGTTGCCAGCCAGTTTTACCTGTCACTAATAGAAATAGACCTCATTAAAATTTGACAGACCATTACTTTTAGAAGTAAAGATAAATAATTGAAATGGTTATAAGATTCCGTAACATTCTCTAATTACCCACGAAACATCACTATCTGTTATCTTCGCCCAATCAGCGTATGCCTGAGTTTTATCTTGAGCTTGTATCATCAAAATTTGGGCGGCACAAGTTGTGAGCTTTTCGCTCAAAAACATTAAGTAAAAAATATTACAACGTTTTACTTTTTGAAATTTTAATTTGACTGAATGCACAGTATATAGAGAAGTTTTCTCTTCTCTTTTTCACCAGCACAAAAAAAAACAATCTCAATAAGTTTGTCTTAATTTATTTTGTCTACACGTGTACACGTTTAGAGATAATGGATGAAAAATTGAAAATATAGAGAAACATTTAAATCGAAACTGAGTCTAAATCTTAGCCCTGCAGAGTTAACAAACTATGTGTTCCATATATCAAATAAAATGGTTCAAGTTTAATAATGATTTTCGATCTTTATTTAAGTTAGTTTGACGTTGATGTGAAATTTTTTTTTTTGTTTCAATAAATTATGTCAAATAATAGATAGTTCCAAGCGAATAGATAGTTCCAAGCGATAGCCTTCGTTTTAGCTAGAGGTTCTAAATTACTTGACTCTGATCATAGTGATGTGATGACCAACTCCTTTTCTTCTCTAACTTACGCCACCCACCGCCACATTCCGGCCGCACGCTTGTCTGTCCGTCTGTCTGGCGCGTGTTGACAGGTGTTTAATCGTACGAGCAGTTATGAGTTTACGCACGCTCGCCCCGTGAAGTGTAATGTTGTGTACGTTGGGTTACGAAGTGTGCTTCGACTTGTGATGGCTTTAGAACTTTTTGTGAAGATCATACATCATCTAGGCAAGACCTTGTAGCACAATTTAGGTTGTAACTATCACTGACATGATTTTCTAAAAGTGACCTGCTAGGTACCTATATTAAGTAATGGCTACAAACCTGGCTCGCGCGATGCACTGTGAAAGATGCACTGAGTGAAGGCTGCGCCGAACAAAAGTATACAGGGTGTTAAAAGACCGCCAACAGACCCGAAAGCTACGCATACTAGACACCAAAACAAAGTACTTTTTCGATTATTTATTGCTGGGAAATGATTTTGGTTTTTTAGGTTATAATTTTGAAAAATATTTTGTCACGCAATGGATATGTAATGCACAGAAGTCATATTGCGCAAGCGTAGGTATAAGTTTATGTTACTTATGCTTGGAGTGCCGATGTTTAGAATACATTGCGGGTTGCAATTATAACGTCGTTTTTTGAAAGAAATATTCATAATTTTGATATGGCTTCTTGAGACGATATGTTAAGAACTAGATACTGAATACATTTCTGCAAAAAAAAAGTTTTGAAAAGTCCGACTTTGAACCTCATTATCTCGGAAACCGTTGATTTCCCAGGCATAGTTTCTTGGGCAAAAATGTTCCTTATGATGAGGACAATACGTAGTTTCCCGCTTTGTTGGCGGTCTTTTAACACCCTGTATAGAAAAATATTCAAATTTAGAATTTTTAACCAAAAAGTTTCGTAATCCACACTATCATACGGGCAATTAGGTAGAGCAGCAAAAAAAAGTTAAAAGAAGGCTTCATTTGACGGACAAGTCAGCAATTTAGTACCCCATTACTTTTTATAGATGCGACCTACCTAACCATTAGCTGACACCTAGATATCCAATTATCCCATCGTCACTTGTCAAGATCCCATCGCCCTATATACAGGGGGTTACAAAAAGGTCCTATCGTACATTAGAGTACTTTATTGATGAGTGAGCACAACCCTAAAAAGTTTCATGGAACACTTCGGCAGGCTGTGTTCCGGAAGATATTTTCATCACTGAACAGTGGGAAATGGTAGACTACTGTTAAAACTAACCAACTTTTATTGTGACCCTTAGAAAGTGCTCCCTTTACAAACTGTACAATCATTTGACTTAGCTCAGCAACTTTTTTTGGCAAATTTCTTAATTTTCATAAAACCTGCCAGGATCAAGTACCTACACTTCTATCTATCTCTAGTCTAGTATTCTACCTATCCCGCAGCGTGGCGGTTACATCGCTCTTGTTGGATTTTTTGCGCGTTTTCACTGTTTTTGTCACTTTACATCAATATTATCATTCCTCATTAGAGAAAAAATGCTATAGAAAAAAAGTCAACAGAAATTGCTCAGAATCACCAGGTAGCAACCACTAACACCGCTTTTCAGCTTTAAAAAAAATCATCCAGTATACTGTATACTCTACCGCATCGTGTGACGGTGCGTTCGCGTTCGGTAGCAGTTTCTAGTGCTTATATGGGGGACATTGATTTACACCATGCGGCGTGATGGGGATGGATGGGTAGGCCTTTTGTGTTTAGTGTCGCTTTCGTGCTAGCTACCTGAGAAACAGCCATGTTTGTAGAGTCTTTCGTATCTCTAATAGGCGCGAAATAGTAGATCGACAAGAGTGATGCTGTAAGACAAGATGCAGAATGTAATGGTTGTAAACAGAGCAAGCAAATAAAGTCATTAAAAGGCAGCAAGTAGAAAATTCTAAGAAGTCGGAACCGAAATTCTCAACGGCCAATTAAAAACATTCAATTCGACAATAACAACAAACTGTAAAGACAAAAGCGTGACCCGATATGACTAACCATCGTAAATCGACATTAAAAAATTACTTATATGTAATACGCCCAGCGTGTTTATCTCTCCATCGCCCACCGCGACCAATTAAAAGAGATTAGAAGCACGCACGTAGCACCATACACCTGACGCGACGTCCTAACTTGGCAGGTTAAACAGAATTCACATGTGAACCTAAAGGTGAGAGCTGTAACCGACGGCAAGGCCGACGCCGCCAATCAATTCAAAATGAAAACTATCACATACAATATAAGGTCAAGTTTCCCACGCTAGCGAGCTTAGAGCACAATTAAGAAAGTATCGAGTGTAGTATGTTAAATAAAGGACTGAATTGATAGACCTATAAGGTCGAATTTGTTCTGGGCGGCCGGATTCCCGACCGGTTGGTTTGGTTCGCGAACTTTTACCTATAAATTTGTGTCGGTCGGTCGGTATGCGGCTGGCAGCGTCTAGGAGGTAAAGTGGAGATGAGCAAGCCTTTAAGCTATAAGCTGCCCGCTGCCGGTTTTCTCCACGGTGTTTTACTGCCGTTTATGTGGTAGACAAGACCAATTACACGTGTCCACTAACGGTTCTTCGCTGGAAACTGTTTTTCTTTCTTTATGTACTTCGGAATTTGGAATTCCGTAGATAAACTTTTTAGTACTCGATTTACGTGCACCATAAGATCTTATTATTTACATATTGGGACATAGATAACGTATTAGCCAGCTCGCGTAGCATGAGGCGGTGTTAGAGACTATCTATGGGTTTAAAACTATATGTATCTAACTCTTTTGTTTGAAGTAGAGCGGGATGGACAGAGTCCTAACACTCTAACACCTTTCTAACACCAGGCGGTGTTGCGAGAGCAGATGTGCAATATATCGCTGATACATATATTTGTCAATGCGAAAGCTTTTAAAAGCTTTTCTACTTTCTGTATCAAGTTAGGTAGTTTTAGAGCCTACTCCTTTTCATATACGGGATATGAGTTTGTATGGAAGGTGCCCGCTATCCCCTTATCACCTATAACCATAGCATTTAAATAGGCTTAGATACTAAAGCATCCAACGCATTTCTACAAGTCAATTAAAGCTGGCATCATTATTGCAAAGTCTCAGAGAGGTTGTAGGTATGCGTCTGTTTTATACAAACTTGCTACTTGCGAAACCATGATTTAAAACCTGAATGTCTCAGAATGAAGAATACCATCAACTTTTGATTTTTATCTTACCATACACTGTATTAAAAATGGAAAATTTGGGTGAAAAATTTTTTTTGATACGACTTATAGTTCTCGAGATATTTAATTTTAAACTACCTGTGCGACGGGCGCGCGGTCGTCAGCTGCTGTGACGTCACAACTCCACACGCACCCGACACATACACCGTAACACTCATTCAAACGGCTGTATCTTTGGAACCGTACTAGGTAGCCAGTTGAAATTTTCAGAGATTATGTTTTATTATAGTGGATTACCAAATCAATAATAAAAATTAAAAAATATTAAAAAATAAGAGGGGTCCCCATACAAAAAACGTTGTTTTATACTTTTTGCTCTATAGAAAAAACGGTAAGACATACAAGCAACAAACTTGGTATGATTATAGGGCTTACTCCATAGTATAACAAAATAATATAAAAACTGGCCAAGTACGAGTCGGACTTGCGCACGAAGGGTTCCTTACCATCTATAAGAAAGGTGAAAAAATCACAATTGTTGTATGGGAGCCTCCTTAAATGTTTATTTTATTCAGATTTTTGGTATTTGTTGTTATGACGGCATTAGAAATACATCATCTGTGAAAATTTCAACTGTCTAACTATCATGGTCCATGAGATACAGCCTGGTGACAGACTGACGGACAGACGGACAGACAGACGGACAGACAGCGGAGTCTTAGTAATAGTGTCCCGTGTGGAACCCTTCGGGTACGAAACCCTATAAACGGTCAAGCGCGACTCGGATTCACGCGCCGAGGGTCCGTATAACCAGTTTTTTTATTGTATGGCGGTAGGGAACTCTCAGTGCGCGAGTTCTACTCGCTCTTGGCCAGTTTTTTTGTGTGTTTAGTCAGGTCATTTTTCATTTTTCAAAGTCGTCATCCATAGCTAAGTAAGAATATATTATTTTAAGTACAAACCCGTGCTAGGGAATATTTTAAACAGAGCTTGCGGCTTTAAAACCTGTCCCAAGCGAATTTTTAACGTTATAACTAAGTAATATTATATTAAAACACTACTGTAACACTGACTAAACACACATAAAAACTGACCAAGTGCGAGTAGAAATCGCGCACTGAGAGTTCTGTACCACCATACATTAAAAAAAACTGGTTATACGGACCCTCGGCGCGTGAGTCCGAGTTGCGCTTGACCGTTTTTTATTTATATTTTTTTGTTATACTATGGAGTAAGTCCTATAATCATACCAAGTTCGATGCTTGTATTTCTTACCGTTTTTTCTAAAGAGCAAAAAGTATAAAACAACGTTTTTTGTATGGGGACCCCTCTTATTTTTTAATATTTTTTTATTTTTATTATTTCTTGGGTAATCAACCATAATAAAACATAATCTCTTAAAATTTCAACTGGCTACCTAGTACGGTTCCAAAGATACAGCCGTTTGAATGAGTGTTACGGTGTATGTGTCGGGTGCGTGTAGAGTTGTGACGTCACGCGAGTTTGCCGCGCTCGCGCGAAAAACTCCAAAAGGACGGAAACTAAAACCGTCGTAACTTTAAAACTACTGGCTCGATTTGAATGAAACAAAAACAGGTGTATTTCTAAATTTTTAGGCTACACGGTCATAAAGTTTCAAGTGATTTAACAGACCCACGGACATTCTTCATTATTCCTCCTAAGGTAGTTTGCCATGTGACAAATTTTCGAAGATCCAAATAAAGTATAGGTCACTTTTACAATCAAAGACACATTCCATTAATTACATTCCACATAATATCGTTTACCATAAAACCATACCATAATGTGTAAGGGTAAAGCGCAAATTCAGTTTTGCACCTTACGGTTTATGTAAAGTTTTCGAAATTAAGACATTCGATAATAAAAACATTTTTATAATAGCATTAGGGTGCTGACTCTACATTACAGAATAGTCTACACTTCTACACTAATATTATAAAGAGGAAAAGTTTGTAAAGTAGGTATGTTTATACAGGGTGTTGTTTTGGTCAGTAACACCCGAGTCAGGGACAATAGTTTGAGCAACGCTTGAAACTAAAAACTAGTTCTTTTTTTTTTTTTAATGTTTTCATGCATAAATCACCTTGTTTAAGTTGTTCTATAAAACCGCGACGTGCGGACACCCCCGCTTTCTCAAAGCGCGCGCGCGATGTTGCGCCCGACTCGCCGCTAGCGTTAGTGCGCTAGCGGGCGGCCACAATTTAATTATTTTTGGGTACTTTTCACTGACATATTTTATTTTTATTTTATATTTTTTCTGGCTTCGTGTAAATAATCACCTCTGAGCAGGGTGTAACTTTACAAAACGACACCCTGTATATATGTAGGGGGTAATCTCCAAAAAAAAGAAGTTAAAAACTAAAACCCGACTACTAAAAGGCTTAAAACAAGACCTGCTTATCCTTAAAATAGACTCATAGATAATTAATCGTAGTCGGAGGCCATCGGTTTATCAAATGGGAATGTGGTGTCCTCCGACTACGATTAATTATCTATGAGTCTATTTTAAGGATAAGCAGGTCTTGTTTTAAGCCTTTTAGTAGTCGGGTTTTAGTTTTTAACTTCTATTTTTTTTGAGCTTTTTAGTTAGTTATTTTGGATGATCACCTAAAATAGAACCAAGAAGGGCAAAAAAAAACACATTTTGGAATATTTTGTTCTATTTGTTATGTTGACGCTACATGTGTTATACATTTTTGAAAAGGTCTTTTAAAGCCCTTTCATTTGATACCCATGACGATGGTATCCGATAATTTTTATTTTTAGATCCACCACTTTAGGGCGCAGCACAGCCGCCATCTTGGTTATTTCAAAATTAAACTATCCTATGTTACCTGGGTGATTAAGACGAATCCAACGACACCTCATTTGTTGAAATCGACCGAGTAGTTTAAGCTCTGCGAGGGAACAGATGAACACACAAACATACATACCCACATACATACATACATACATACATACATACATACATACATACATACATACATACATACGCTGTTAAATTCATAACCCTCCTTTTTGCTTCGCGTAGTCGGGTAAAAACTACTCATCCGATTTTTAAAATTATTTCACTACTGGGAAGCTACGTTATCGTTGAGTGCTATGGGCTATTTTTTGATTGTGATAACGGGGAAAAAACTAAGTCTGCGCGGACGGAGTCGCGGGCAAAAGCTAGCCATAGATAAGCTTAAATGAGTATTATTACCGCTAACTGAACTATGAATTGGAAATTCCTTAGTTCTAATAAGTAATTATAGGCTTCGCGGACGTTTTCCAAGTCACAATCTTGCGCATAACAACCTACACGCGCGTGCCCTTATTCCCTTTAGTTAGGGACTAGTTTGCAACAAAATTTCCGAAGTGGATAATAAATATGCTGCTGGTTGTGCTGCATGGTTTGTAATAAATAATGTATGAAACTCAAATTAAAGAATTAGTACTTTGATAGAAGGGGAATGTGTTAGTCGTGTAGGGAACTGTGCAAAGTCCAACTATTATACCTACCCTCTGATTGTTGAAATCTCAAGAAAATATAGGTTTTTGCACATTTAATCTATTTAGAGGCTTTGAAGTGAGTCGGTCTGCGTGGACCTTTAGCGCCCCGAAGTTACTCAAAATATTATGTTATCATTATACAACAAGGTAAAATATATATTTATTCATGCAAAAAATTAGAAAAAAATATCAATTACAAAACACAAACATTCAGAAAAGTTTCGTCAAAATATAAAACGATAGTCATTAAAAAAAATAATGAAAAAAAAAACGTCAAAAAAAAGGGCACAAAAAAATACAACATAACTAACTTTTCAGCCACTATAAAAAATTTATGTAATCGATCAGTGCTACTACTTAGAATTCCAGAAAAAAGCTTTGCACCTCCAAATGCGAACAGTCCGTAAAAACCAGCGGCCTTAGCCTGTAACGCAATGGTGCCAAAATGGGCTCCCAGTTGACGGCTTCAATTACGGTTTATTAATGCTGTCGGTCCTTTGAATGTTTTTGTAGTACAGCAAAGAATATTCTGATTCTAATTCTAGAGGATTAGTTCTCTGGTTGTATGAGAAAAACGAGGAAACCCCGGTTTTGTCCTTCTGCTGGGACTAGGGTTACCAGATGACAGGAATTTTCCTGACATGTCCGGAATATCAGCCAATTGTCAGGGAAACAGTTATACAATGTCAGGAATTTTTAAAGGAAACACAAAAATACACAAGTACAAGTACTCTATTACATATTAATTGGAAAAATTACAAAAAAGTTAATAAATCAACTTTTAATAAACCATTACAAGACATGAGAGACATGATTTTCATATTTGTTGTTACCGGATACTGCTTTTAATAACAGTATAATTTTATAAAATTCTTCAGATGTTTTGAAATTAAACCGTGCTAAAAGTAGAGCTCTAACTGAAAGCTGAAAGCACATCACGCACGGGAAATTCTAGCTAGAGCGCCATCTACTTACAATGTGAGGAATTTTATTGGAAAATCAGGAACAATTTCAGGAAATCAAATTTCAGGATCTGGTAACCCTAGCTGGGACGCCAGACGCCATCGACACGCCATTACGTTACAGGCTAAGGCCCCTGACCGGCACACGTACGAGTAACAGTAATAGAACCTGATTCTTTATGCACCCCGGCACTTTTTACATGGCCCACCCACCCTTCGTTGAAGCAGGTTTTCACTTTGTCAAATGTATGGGAAATTTATTACCGCTTTAAGGGGACCGAATACATGATATTGGGCGAAAAGAAAAACATCGTTAAGTACGATGAAGTGGATTGTTTTTTATGGTTGGCTTTTAGCGATTGGGGAGTCGAGGACGGTGTCAATTTCCGGAATTAAATGCTGTCATTTTCTATTTAGGAGTAATAAATCGTCCTCATGCCCTTACCGATTAAAACATAAAGGTACTGTCCCATCTACGTGTTAATGCGTTAAGGCTTTAATAAGGGCTAACTAGCGCCACCAATGATAAAAAATCATGGCTTTATAAAAAAAGCCCCCTTTAAAAAAAAGTTAAACACTTCGTTTATGCCAAAAACGGCCGTTACTGCCAAAAGTTAAATTGTAGCCTAGATTCCTGGGTCTCGGCTCTGGGCTGATGGTTCTAAAAATTGCTATTAGTAATATAGAAAACTCTGTTGTTTAACTTTTTCAAAAAGGGGGTTTAACAAAAAGCCATGATTTTTAAATCATTGGTGGCGATTAGCGCGCAAGAGGGAATTTCGCACGAAGTATCATCGATATAATACTCGTAATAAGTTGCGCCGCAGCGTGGCGGTTACGACGCTCTTGTTGGAACTTTTTGCGCGTTTTCATAAGCTGTTGTGAGCTGTCGTGGCTAAAAGACATAATGAATTTAAGGGTGGACGATAGCAACGTGGCGGGAAATTCAAAATTTTCACAGTTTTTTTACATTTTGTAGCTAATTTGAGCTATTTTTGTTCAGCTATTTCTCGTTCACAGCAATAAAACAGTTTTTTTTTTTATTATTGTAAACAACAGTACAACAATAATTCAGCCGATTATGTATTCTGGTCTACGAAGCAATGGTACTGCCCAAAAAACTTGCCGTAGACCAAAACACATAATCGGCTGAATTATTGTTGTTCTATTGTTTATAATAATGAAAAGAATACTATGTTATTGCCGCGAACGAAAAATCGCTGAATAAAAATAGCTCAGTTTAGCTACAAAAAGTAAAAAACTGTGAAAATTTTGAATTTCCCGCCACGCTGCTATGTTTCAGCCTTAAGACAACGGGATTCTTACCACGAATTGTTTTTTTTTAACTTTCTTCGTGTTTCTGTGGCCATGGCGCCTAACAACGGTGCCCACATATCGGGTGCTTAGAATTAAAAAAAAAAAAAATGGTTTTCCGTTCGTCTAATGCCCAAAGCACAATACAAATCTCACTTTTACTCAAAAACTCATTCATAGTATAAATAAATCTCAACGTTTCTAATATGAACGCATTTTAATTTACAAGTCTATAATATTACTTTTAGTTGGAGAGCTGGTGACCAATCGAGATATTTTTTCGTACAAGGCTGGGAGTTAGTAGGCTGATAGAGTAGACTTCGCTGAGTCTGGGAAAAATATTTTTTTGGTCCGGTCGCGGTTGAAAGTTAGATTTTTTTGACTTTGAAAGTTTAAATGTATGGGTTGAGTCATTTCTTTTTTGTCTACAAGGCTGGGAGTTTTTAGGCTGCCTTTTTAGTCTCCGCTGATCACGAAATCACTATTTATTACTAGCCAAACACGATAGAAATATTGTTTTTTTAAAACCTAGAAAGTGTGAATTTTTGGGTTATAAAAATAAAACTTTCAACCACGCTCGGCCAAAAAAACAAATATTTTCTTCATCAACGGAGTCTCAACAACTAACCTAGAAGTTTCTAGCCTTGTACGACAAAAAAAATATACTGAACCCATACATTTAAACTTTCAAAGTCGAAAAAATCTAACTTTCAACCGCGACCGTGCCAAAAAAATATTTTTCCCAGACTCAGCGAAGTCTACTCTATCAGCCTACCAACTCCTAGCCTTGTACGAAAAAATATCTCGATTGGTCACCAGCTCTCTAACTATTTCTACATAATGCGTGTTTTGCGATAGGCAGTAGGTACTTGAGTCTTGTTTATGCACCCAAAAATATTGGTGATAAAATTCAAATAAACATCAAATATGCAGTACCAGTATAAATACACGTGATTATGGCTTTATTTTCGAAAAGTTACGATTTTAAGTGTTAAACCAGCAATAATATAAAATGTCACACTTTACTATTGCAGTATATTTGTTCGTGTGGGAGTTACGTTTATATCCCTCCCTAAGGGACCAGAAACCAGTTAGGTTCCTAAACATCTGTAACCGTCTATTTTCTTTGTTTTTGTCATTTATTTATTTTTCCCCGTAAAATATATGGCCACTAGCTTTTGCCCGTGACTTCGTCCGCGCAGACTTATTTTTACCCGATAACGATGTAAACGCGAACGAAGTCGCAGGAAATAGCTGGTATTGTGTTATTCTTGTATGTAAGCTATCTCTATTCCAAATTTCATAGTTATCAGTTTACTATACATAGTTATATTTTGTTACATCTGTAAATCGTACTTTTGTAAATAAATCCTTCTTCCTTTCCTTGTTTTCTTAGCTAACATGAACAAACGTAGACTTTGTTTTTTTTTTTTCAATTTAAACGCGTTCACAGATTTCCAGTCGCTAATGCCAAATACATAACAGATCCGTGACCGAAATGGGCAGCGATGCTATAGACAAGTCCGTTCAGCTGATTTATACGGTCCAACCCCCTGAATGAATAAGGAACTAGCACTAAGGCTGCCCATTTGTCTCTATTTTTTACGCTAAAGGGAGATTTAAGGCTTTTATACTGGTTTTAGTTTTAGAGGAACGTAAATATCAACAAAGATTTGGAGGAACATTTTGGTTAAGTAATGATTTACGCAAACATATTCTGTTAAACGTAGAGTCATTATCATAATATAGATAAATATCTTAGTCAGACAACACGATTGAGATATAGAACTCAGGTATCGAACAATCTGTTGAAATGACAACAACAATGACACCAATAGGTATACTGAATTTGGCACTAAATATAAGTCATACTACTGGCAGCGAAATCACCCCAAAAAGATTCCTCACCGCATTCCACCACAAGTATTGCACCCCTAGCCGCAAAAAAGAAGAAAAATAACGCAGAAAAAAAAACTATTTCCTAATCCCGCCAAAACAAGAGGAAACTATTTTTCGTCGAACAAAAAATATATCCGGAGGAAGAGATTTATGGCCAGCCTTACTCACAGAGTACCGGCCCTCCCCGTATAAAATGCGTGAAATGAGGTGTTGTGTCATTGTGGCATAGGGCGGCGTTTATTGCGGCTTTTTTCCTTCGTCCAAAAAAAAACTACGTCAGAAGGAAAGCTGAGGCGTTGATTGAATTTGACTTAACTCGCTGAGAAAATATTGTTTTTAACCCCCATTCGAAAAAGAAGGTTGTTATAAGTTTGACCGCTATCTGTGTGTCTGTCCGTCTGTGGCACCGTAGCTCTTAAACGGGTAAACCGATTAAGATGCGGTTTTCTAATTTGAAAGCAGATTTTCTAGCGAATTTTCTTTGATATGTTTGATCGAAATCGAATCAGCCGTTTATTAGATATTATCATGCTAATTTGAAGCTAAAATGTCGAGGGTATTTTTTATTTAGCAGTTATACACAGAGGTAGGTACTGACTTATCATCACCACCTTCATATAGGTAATTTTACTTTATAGAGTAACAAAACATACATTACAAAATATGTAATTGTCATGTAACGCAATCCCACACTTAGGTACTACACGAAATGACACGAATGGTATGAAAAATGATGATGACAGAAAGCAGAAAGTAAAGTGTGTACTCAGCGTACCTTCGAGATTTCTGTCTATCAGTGGCTTCTACTACTTATTGATGTTTTATTTTTAATGTAGTATCGGTATGAACTTCTGTTTCAATTATTCATTTTCTGCATCCCACTCTCTACTAATGTTCAGGCAGAGTTTTTATAGCTCAATTAATACAATAAATTTTCAGTTCCTCCGTGATTTATCATCACATTTCCGTGTCCTAATTGAGCTTTGTAATTTAATTGTTTTTTTTCCGCCATTTTGTATGTTACTTTCCTCGTTTGTTTTTTTCTTTATTCAGTTCTTTGTAAAGCAAAATTACAACTGTCATTTCCTTATTAAGAAAATGAATCACATCTCCATTATTGTAAGTATGAAATGTATCGCCGTCTTCAATCAGTATTGCCAATAAATCATAGCATCGTATCCATTAAGGTCCTTTCACATCAAGTGAGAAATATTGCACGAGAGCATTGACCTTCATAAAAAGCCGGAGTAAAAAACGTAACGTTTCAACTTACACCACTTTTTGTTCCGAGTAAAGCTTTCAGCTTCTATTTTTGACTAGCTAGTTTTTGTTCTTTTAAAAATTTCTTTGGTGTGATTTTAGCTGAAAGTTTCAATTTGTGATAGGTAAACTCTAATTTACAAACCGAGTCCACGGAATGACGGTTGCTACTGTCAGATAAAGCCAACAGGTCACCCGATTGGCTTTATCCGACAGTAGCAACTGTCACTCCGTGGACTCGATTTTTAAATTGGAGTTTAGGTACGTAATGTCGAACAGGCTGGCAAGTGATGAACTGCCAAATGAAATAACCATAAAATCTTCATTTTCTTGACCTCACCGCCCCAAACAGCAAAAAAGCGTTACCTAATACTTCATCCACCTACCAGGACCGCATGTGTCCTAAGCGGTCACTCCATAACAATAAAATCGTCCACCAATGGGCATTCAAGTCACGCGCGCCTCGCGTCTCCACTCCTATTGCTAAATTGATATAGTTACCAAATGTCTTCACACTTCCTGAGAATGTCAACCTTACCACCTCTGACATTGAGTCAATACTCCTACGCACGCGTTGAACTCCTTGCTGAATCTTCAACCAGGGCTTAAGTCTCCGCTGGGTAATAAGTTGTTCGAAGCGGGAGGTCTAGTTTTATTGGTGAACTTGGTGCCTTGACCGTGCACTTTCTATATTACTCTGAGCGCCTGGTATCAATTGCTCGGAAATATTATTATGACAAGTGGATTGATGCTATGGGAGGGTAGCGGGAAAATGCGGAGGAAAGTTTCGAATGACACTTGTGTTTTTTGCGAGTTTTTGCAGTTTCCTTTACTTTGTTAGCACGTACCACATCGACCAACCGAAAAAGTAAGTACCTAGCTAGACCAATTAAAAGTAAACTTAAGTTATAAAATGTATGTGTGAAACATTTTAACACACCATAAACGGCCTAAGCTAACAGTCCTAGTATGTCAAAACACTGCACAATAGTCGCCTAAACTTTGCACATCTAAGCTCAGACACAAACACACATACATAATTAGATGATGTCCAAAGATAACCGTAGAGAACACGACGAGGGCGTGTAGAGGGGCGTTACGTTTAATCGATATACGATACGATACATTCGATATTTTACACGATATTGTACGTACATGGAGTTTCAACCGCAGACAACAGAAACTAATAGACTTTGTGTTGACCAAAGATTACCTATACATTCACAGCACACATAGCTAAACATTTGGACTTAGAAGTTACCTAATTATTAGTGGTAACAAAGCCCAAAAACTTCCGAAACCGGTCACCTGTAGCATTTGGCAGGAGATTTTTTTTTTTTTTTTAATATTTGTATCATAACATGAATCTAAGTCGTATGCAAAAAGAAAAGTTTTAAAAATAACAACAAATTAAGTAACTTTTACTACGAACTGATGAAAAAAAAAACGTGTATTAAACCACTACGGTATCTTTGGAATTTCATAATTATCAGCTTCTATTAGATGAGATTGTTATGTCTGTGGTTTTAACTTCCATGCTGTACAATTATGGTGTAGAAATTAATTGCCGAATCGACTCATCAGTCAGCCGATGATTTTAGGAGATAAGACATGAGTGAAGAACAATGGTAACTAGAATAACTCAACAGCATGGTTTGTCCCGTTTGTCCCGTTTTTACAAAAATATCTGTGTTAAGTGTGGTTAAAATCCTTTTCGCGTTGACAATTTTGTGTGTTGTAGTTTTTTGCTTTACTTCGTCTGTTTTTTTCCAGTCTGTTATTTATTTGTGTTCTTTATAAGTGCGCAAACTACGACAAAGAGATTGGTTTTTTACGGACAAGTCAACTAAAATGACGCCGAAGATCTTTTTGATTGTCCGATTTCATCGGAATGTACTAAAATGGCCGTTGTACACAACGATACAAGTAGCATCTTACAAGTCATTTTTGTTGGCACACAGTTTCGACGATCTCTATCAAACTACATCTCATTTTTTTTTTTTGCTTTTATTCCTAGTTCCGATAACATGATCACATTTTAGTACAGTAAATAAACAGTAAAAATAACTCTGCATGTGTTAATTCGTGTGACATTTCTTTCATTTCATCCTTTCATATTATTTTGCACTAACCTGCATGCAATCTTTTTCATTTCCGGTGATGGTTACGTTTGGTGGTGGTTTAAAAAAAAGCGATCAGTCAATCAAAAGTTCATGATGATTGCATAAATATGAAAATCACTGAACCAATATTATGCATACACTGAATGTATGCATAATATTCATAAATTATCATTATGAGTATAATGCAATGAGTACTTTTGATAATTTGTCCGATCATCGTCTACTTTTGATTCTAACTGTATCTTATTCAATCACAAATCACTAACCACATTTTCTTTTTTCCGAGTAACAATCACCAATGTAACAGCCTGATCACCAATTGCACCACACATGTCACTAACCAACCAATATGGAGATGTCAAGTCATCTGGATTCTTCGTAAGTATTCTTCATCTTTTTATTTTGCTTCTTAGGGTGGCATTAATAGTCGTCAGCTAAAGCTCGAGCTCAAGTAGGTGAACTCGGAAAACAAAATCACTGACTTGAGATTTTGGCTAATGTCAATGTCAAGCTCAAGCTAGTGTCTATTAATATGCTGACAGCTACTCAAGCTTGACATTAGCCAAGGCTTGATATTAGCATTTTTGTTTTCCGAGATCACTTACTTGAGCTCGAACTTGAACAGACGATTATTAATGCCACCCTTAGTTCTTCTTTTTGCACTGCTGTTGATTGTAGAGCCAATTACAGAAATGTTACGAAAAAAACTGTTTTTAATGACCATAATAATATATTGTTTTTTACCCACTACATCAAAATTATGAAGCAAGTGTTTTTTAAAAAAACAGTTCAGAAAATGGCTACACAACTCAATATGTACTTTTTTGTAGATTTTGTAGCAACCAGCATTTAGTATAAACCTGTGTATTTTTTAATTCTCTGTTATGGTTTTAATAGTCCTTAATTAATTTATACATCCAAATTGAATGGCTCAAGGTTAATTGTATTCACGAATTATTGCGATTCGTCAAACAGCCAAATGATAAAAAAGTCAATAAAAATGTGCTATGAAACAAAGAGTCAATAAAAATGGCAATCGCGTAAAATTGGTTATTTATGCTATACACACCTTCTACAAGGTGTTACAAAAGATACTAACTCTTTTTACAGGGAAGTAGCACCCGGTGATGGGGATCACAACCTAAATATTTTTTTAGCTGTATGACGTTCCGTTGATTTTTAAATTAATAAAATGTGAACGCTGTGGCGGGAGAAAAGTATTTTTTAAATATTGTGACCGTTGACTTTCACAATGTTTTAACAACTAAAACCTATGCAAATGCACATAGGCATACATACATATTTTTTAATTTGAGCTTATACCAAAAACAAAAAAGTAATAAAAAAAAAACAATTTTGACGTTATAAAATAAAAATTGTTTTTTTCAACTTTTTTTTACAGCTTTGATATCATGTTGATCAGTAGGTTACACCCTGTAAAAAGAGTTAGGATGTTTTGTAACACGTTGTATATCACCCAACCACTAAAACAGCAAACACGCCGCCACTAACCCTGCATCGAGGACGCGGGTCCGCGCGACCCCATACCGCAAAGGGGGCTAATAAGTGAAACAGAGATTTATGAGGGCGCAGATATGCAAATAGAATATTGCGGTCCCTTGCGATAAAAAGACGTAGCGGGGGACCTGTGCGGCCAAATGTCGGGGGTTGATGTCCATTTATAATTATTTTAGATTTGTAGGTAGTTTGGTCATCCATTTGCATCCTTAGATCTCTAATTAAAAATCGCCCGTGGCTAGACTCTTGACTTTTCCCTGCTTTATTCGGGTCTGTACTTTCTAAAGTACAAAGCTTTTCGAAATCTTCGGATAAGCACTACGTAAAAAAAAACAGTTTTTTTATTTTTTTATAATTTATCGAATTATTTCCTGTGCTATGATAACCGGTACCTATAGTTTTTTACCCACTGTGACAGATAGATTTGTAAAACAATGACTTTATCTATTTGCATTTAAATTAAAGCATTTGTCTCAGCAGTGACATCAAACATTTACAGCTTTACTTCTCGCAGTGCAAAGTCGTAACGGCCCACTTTACCCACCCCACGAGTAGGGGGTTCAGTTTTAATTCCCGTAAATTGTTAAGAGGATGGTAAAACAAACATCTTCTCTTACGTTTTTTTTTTTTTGCAAAAATTGAAGTGCAAATCTATAGTTAATATCAAAGTTGACTCTAGTGTTAGCTATTTTAAGATTCCAGATCCTAGAATCTATGAATCTATGAATATATGGTGGTGAGCCGTACTCCAAAGCCCAACTCTTCCATTACGATCGGTGGAAATGCCTTAGATAGAGTCGATCGGTACAAATATCTTGGCGTCATGGTCAATGACAAGGATGATCATAGTCTTGAAGTTAAGTGCAGAATAGAGCAAGCTAGAAGCGCGTTCCGCAAAATGGAAAAAGTTCTTTGTGATCGTAACCTAAGCATTGTTTTACGCACGAGAATTGCTAGATGCTACGTTTTTTCTGTGCTACTCTACGGAGCGGAGACTTGGACACTCACTCAAAATATGTTCAAACGCATAGAAGCGTTTGAGATGTGGGTGTACAGACGAATGCTCAAAATCTCGTGGGTCCAAAAAGTCCGCAATACCACCGTGCTCCAGAGGATGAGAAAAAACGTTGAAGTAATGAAGACCATCAAAAAACGCAAACTTGAGTATTTTGGCCATATAATCCGCAATACCCAATATCCTTCAACTAATCATCCAAGGGAAGATACCAGGCAGGAGGAGACCTGGAAGACCCAAGATATCATGGCTGGAGAACTTACGCCATTGGTACCAACAATCCACGAGCTCCTTGTTCCGTTTGGCAGCCTCAAAGGAAGAAATAGCCAAGATGATTGCCAACCTCCGATAGGAGACGGCACTACAAGAAGAAGAAGAATCTATGAAAAAAATCTGTACAACTCTAAAACGGCCACGATTAAGGCAACAATTTTTTTTCATAGGTCTATTATTTAGGTTCTAGGTCTTTGGTCGTAAAATAATCAAGAGTAGAATTGAAAACTTAAAGCTCCTTTATTTATTGAAAATATATGTTCCGTATATTGAAAAAAAAATAACAAAAAAAAGAAGAGTTTTTTTTTTATTGGTTCTTGCCTATATCTACCATCCTCTTAATTCCCGCAACTTGTTAAAGAGTGATTCGGTTATCCGCAGACGGGTACAGGATAAGGGAGGGTATAATTATTCACACCGGTGTGGTGACGTCATGTCTAATGCGATTAGGTGCTTTGGAATTACTTCGACACTTTTGACTTTGTTGTGCTGCAAACTCCATAAAACTTAGACCTCTGGACCTAGGGCTGATGATATATCAGTTACCGGCCAAACCCGATTTAAGGATAAAGAGGTATGTAAGTGTGTCACCAACCAAACCTACTGACCTAACCTTTGTATTAAATCTTTTTCGACTGTCTGTCACACTTTCAGGAATACCCTGTATGTTTAACACCCTGTATGTCTGTTTTTAGAACACGTATAGAAGTAAAAGGCTTGGTTCTGAGGTTTTAAGGGGTTCGAAAATTTCGTTATTTTTGCGAGATATGGTAACATTCATACCTAATCATTCGTCAATATCAGCTCGGGCTAGGCCATACTAGTTTATCCTGAAGCTTACATATTCTTGCTAGGCCACACTAGATTGGCCTAGGCTAAACTGGTTTCTCCGTACAAGCTTCGGCTAGACTAGTTTGGCCTAGGACATACCGGTTTATCCATTCGACGTTCGGATAAACTAGTTTGGCCTAGGCGAAACTAGTTTATCCTTAAATCGGGTTTGGCCGGTAACATATCCATCGTCCAGTGGCCTCTCCACTCACGTCAAATGGGTGAAGTAACCAATCTGACACTGCAATGCCTGCAAAAAAAACTTTACTCCTTATAATTCAAGATGTATTCAATAGTATTCAAGAGTTAATATGAGTAAGTCAGGAACGTTACTAAGAACTGACAGGTCACCGTGAAATCACGAATAGTAGAAAACTGTCGGTTTCAATAATAGAATAGAATAGAATAGAAGATGTTTATTCCTTTATGTTAATTACTTACTTACGTTAAAATTAAAACCCATTATTTTAAAACCATAAAACTAGAGTCCTAAATTTTTTAATGTTGTTACTCGTATTTGTGCATCTTAAACATCCAAGTCTCAATAACTAATAGAAAACAAACATCAACCTTTACCTTTTTATCTAAATAAAGATTTGTTTTTAAATCAAAGAGAGATGTCACCCCCTTAGCCAATCGCAGTCGGGCTAATGAGCAAACACTTCTTCAAACACGGATGTGACGTCACGGATCCCTCGTCTCACGGTCTAGCGCACGTGGTATTCAGTTAGCTTTTAGGTAATTTGACGGTTAGGGTCTTACCAGTCCGTTCGGTAAATGGATTGATATGCCTTCTTACAAGTGTTATAGATACAGAGGGTCTCGGGTTTGTTAGGCTCATAAATGCACGTAATTTTTATCTACTATGGGGCCAAAAAGAAAATCAACCGTTCCATAAAACATCGTTTCTACATACAACTTTTATTCAAAGTACATCTGCATCATTATTCATCTTTAATATAAAACAAAGTCTTAGTTACACCATATTTTATAACTCGAGAACGGGTGGACTGATTTTTTATGATTCTTGATTTGTTGGATTTCTCTCCGCCCCGAATAGCAGAATAACCATTAAAACAACGGAAAAACTCACGAGAAAAAAATAAGTCTGGGTGGACGAAGTCGCGGGCAAAAGCTAGTTATACATATTTCTTCCGCGATTTTGATACCGGTATCATTTTAGAACCTTCTTTCCCTTCCACCGTGCCAATAAAATTTCTCTTTTACCGACAGGTCCCAGTCTCTCTTGCCACGTCATTGAGTTTCATATATTGTGTTATAAGTTTATAATCCACTCATTTCCCTACCCATTCCACGTTCGCACACAAAAGTCGCCCGGTAACGATCTCGCCACACCTATCACAACCTATCACAATCACAAAACAAAAAACAAGCGCACTCTTTGATGAAAACAACCAACCCTAAAACGGATGACAGCTTCGACGGGTGTTAAACGCCACACCGCGCCGTCCGTGACCTATCGAGCTGAGTCGCATGAATATGCAGCGTGTGGAGCCCGCTTCTGATTATTCGAAACAATTTTATACCAAGGATAAGTTTTATTATGCACCTCGCCACCATAGGGTTAATATTTTCTGCGAGGGCGTAGCATCAGGCCATTTCAATTTTTCTGTATGTCTAACACCTCACCTCTAATAGCATGAAACAAAGTCGCTTTCCACGTCTGTCTGTCTCTTTATCCACTACCTCCTTTAGGCCCGTAATATCGCATTTTGTATGAAAAATAATCGACAGATAGGGTTTAAACTGGCCTTTTTGGTTTAAACTGTGATTGATCTTAGGGGCCTTAATTAATTTGATGATATTTTCACCGTCATTTAGATATTTTTTCATGGAAAGTTTATATTGTGTGGCGCACTTTTTTTCTAAATGGCATTCGTGCAAAGCTAGTTCTGTTCTGTATAACACTAACTTGGATTCATAGAGCATTGTAAAACGATTAATTCGGAAACTAAGTCCACAAATTCCACATAAAATATCGTTATTGCTTATTATACGTACCTAGTTAGGTATAGCTTTGCGTTCAAAGTGGGCATTCCCAAAGAATTTAGCTCTCTGATCTTTAAAGTAGATCATAGATTGTGACCGGATAACAAGATACTGGCTTTGTACTTCAAGATGGGCTCGATTTTTTAAGTATTGCGAAATGTTACCTTTAAATAGAGTACCTACACATACCAGCTATATTTCGGTCGCCATTTTGCAACAGTTTCAAAGACAGACCGCCCACTATTGTCTCAGTACATCTCACTGCTGTCAGAAAGCAATTTATCTAACTCCAAAGTGTTAATTGTAGGTGAACGCGCTCCTTTGTTCCCTCTGACAGCTACCACGCGCACGCGCATAATTCCAGTGCCACAGAGCGCCGGTAGCGACACATCTGTCACTACCCCGCAATCATGGCAGATTTATAAGTTAATCGCAGGTTCTTTTGACGTTCCACCACCTCCTAATAGCTGTAATGGAGTGTCAAGGGTAAAAAGACTGTAATTTCGCCGAATTGGCACGTGTTGAAATAAAGGCTTCGAGCTTTTTTGTTTTGGTTATACGTTACAGCTTCCCCTCTTGTAAAAAAATTATAGTTTCTAATGTATGATTATGACGTCACAAAGGAAAATTATGACATTAAAACTGATTCTAAATTCAAGGGCGATGTGTGCAGTATTTTTTCTTTTTTTAAAATAAAACCATTGATTAGTGGTCAGAGAGCAGGGGTGTCAAATCGACAACGCGGTAGCTCAAGTGACGTGTGCAGATACGATTATGCTTACCCCTAGGGAGAGTGAATAAAAAAGTTGTTGTGCACCTACTCACACGAGGGTTCCTAACTGGAAATAAATCTTATAACATCAGCTGCTAGTTTCCGCATTTCTCTTTCACAAAATTAAATACTGTCATCTAATGTTTATATTCAAATTTTTAAAGCACGGTTTCTATACCTTTTGGGGGTTTTTTGAGTGTAAGATTCAGTAAAAAAATGTTATAACTCATAGTGCTGTGCATATTCTTTTCTGATTACATAATTAGTCATGTTTCAGAACACCTTTCGATCTCGTTTCTGCAAACATTCGCTTTACATAATTTTCACACCAAACTAAACATCCCAGCTTACTGTAACACAAATCCTCCCAAATTATCCCTCGATTGAAACCACCATGTGCACCGCACTAACAGCACAGGAGAGGGTCGGCTGTACCAAAAGTCGACGATTGCGTTACATCAGATTGCGGCCGCAGCGACCGCAGGCAAATTGTAGGGTAGCGCCCCGCACTGCGCCGTTTTAGGGTTAGCGGTAGAGCGCATTCGGGATGTGGAGATGTTTTTGTTGCACATATTATAGAGCTGCTTAGCGTTATTTCACTGGGATAATTTGTTTATCTTATGTATTTTTTATTGTTTTCTTTTACAGTTAAAGCACTTTTGAAACTAGACAGTCTTTTCACGAGAAACATATTTTTTGCCATACCTATGAAACTGTACGTGACTGTGGTTAGAAGTTTGAATCAAAACATTTCAAATAATACAAAATTATAAAAAGTACCGACTTCACTGGTAAAAAGTTACAGCCTAGGAAACCCCCTGGTGGTAAACAGTGCGAGGCATAAGGGCGCCAATCGAACAAAAAGGGATATCCTAGCTTGTGGCCGACTGTACCTCCTCCTTTTTTGAAGTCGGTACAACCTCGGCAGGGGTCGCACAAATCGTCTCTGCTCTCGAGCTCGCACATGGCCGGTTGTCTATTGAGCCCAGATGCAAGTCGTGCTGCGACCGACCATTGTGCTCAATTCGGACTCCTTAGCTTGAGGGGCGGCCAGGGAATCGGCGGGAGAGCGGGGCAATAAGCGGAGCGAGCGGACGATTTGGTACCGAGTTTAATCTTCTTTATTAATCCTACATGGCTGACGATCACGACCGTGTCGTACTTATTCCCATTGGTCTTTCGTCTTATAAACTGCCCTGTCAATACTTCCCCCAGCCGCTGCCATTATAGCATCAGACCCGTCGTGGTGCCCTTCCCAAGGTAGAGATTAGATTGACTGAAAAATTAAGAGCGAAGCAATCTCGTCACAAGTTAAAGTCCAGATTCCCGTGATGTAAGATCTTTCAGGCTATAAGGAACACGATAACAGACCTACCGACATGCATAAAAAAAACTATGCTGATACACAAACCCTCCTTTTGGGTTTCACCGCAATCGAGTAAAAAGTAAGTATGTAAGTAGGTAAATGTTTATTCAGGCCAAAAAACTTAAAAAAGCCCGCGTTTCTTTAAAGAGTTTTCCAAGTCGGTTGTAGCGACTTTAGGACAACCTAGAGTCCAGGGAAAAGGTTCATGGCGTCCAGAAGTTAAGGCGCGGTGCATAGTAAATAGCCCGCGCGCCAAGAAAAATGCACAAAATCGAGTCCTGTATCAAATACAGACAACAACTCGAAAATTTTCACATATCAAACCCTAGAATTAGGTGAAACCTATCTAACACAGCCAGTTTTGTGTTGAGATTCGTAAAGGTTTTGAAGATATTTTTGATGAAAAAAAATAGGCAGTGCACTTTTTTTCAAACAAAATATCTAGCAATCTGGGATATCAACACAAAACTGGCTGTTTTAGATAGGTCTCATCTAATTCTAGGGTTTAATATGTGAAAATTTTCGTTTTTTTTTTGTGTATTTGATACAGGAAACGATTTTGTGCATTTTTCGTTGCACAACGTTGTACGTTGAACACAAAACGCCTAAAGAGATGGCATATCCTGTCGCTTAACGAAAGAAAGTAAATACAGAAAGCCGCTGAATAGCTGATCCTCGAAACCTCATTGGAGTGCCACCCGAATAAATTCTCACCTAAACAAACAATCTGATAAAGACTCGACAGTCGATCGCAGATGCAAATATTGAGAGAAGAAAAAAAAATTTTTTTTCGATGCGCGCGGGCTAATTCACTATGCCCAGCGCCTTAATTGTTTTTAATTCCCGTCCAGCGCCCGCGATGTAAGTCTTTTAATTACAGCCGCGAGTGGACCTCTAATGGCGGTCGACTGTCGTGCGGGAACGATCACGACTGCTCGGACGCTTTGTTAATTGTGTTAAATAGGCAAATGTGTGGTGGCGTGTCTTTCACTCTATTGTTTGTTTTTTTTCCGAGACCTCAGCAGAAAAACTGTCCAGAAACCATAAACTTCGAAACTGCTTGGCTAGAAGTTCTAGATTCCAGAGGGGGCAATTCTCGAGTTTGTCAGGTTCGAGATTCTGCAAAGAAAACATTGCTGACAATCCCGAGAGTTTGCCCGAAACGCTGATACCGAAAAACCCGTCCCACATTACTACGTTGAATTCGAATTCTGATAATTTGGTAGCTCTTACCGCGCGTGGCAAAAGGGCACCAATCGAACAAAAAGGGGTATCCTCGCGTGTGGCTGACTGTACTTACATAATATCGTCATCTATTTATTTCTGCAAAAACTGAGAGTAATTCTGGCTTAAAAGTTGGACCTAAAGTCATATGTTTTTTAATTGATTAGGGTGTGTAGCAACTGATAATACGTACTACTACTAAGTATTAAAGTAGCGAATCTGTTTCTTGACATTGGAAACCTATATTCCATTTATCTGGTCAAAAATTACCCTTTTACCTACCTAAGGGTTATCAACATTTTCTCACACAAAACTCGAAGACAACTTGGGCGCAACTGGACGTCCGGGGCGTATGTCGCCCTCATTTGGTTAATTCGAAGCCCGATCCTCAATTACGGGGCAAAACAACAAGTCGCTCTCACGACCGCGCGCGATTAACTTTTAATTTGCTTTTACTTAGTTTAGAGAGGGCAAGTCGGAGGTTTTGTTGGCTGGGGACTTTTTGTCGACTGTGTTTCATTCAACCTGCGCAGTTGCACACGCAAAGTCTGAAAAAACATCGCAAACTCGCAACCAAAATGTACCTACGTTTAGGCATAGGCAACCGCACATAAACCTTACAGGTTTCAGCGGTTGGCATGTAATTTATAATTGTAAGTACTTTATATGCAAAAAAAAAAAAAACTTATCCAGGCGCTTATTCTCGGAATTTTCGAATTCGACACATCTCGAAGGAAAAATCTCATGTTGCAGAAAAAGTCACATCTCCTATTCTCACGAAGTCATCATCGACATACGAGTAAGGCACGAGATTTCTGCGAGATGTCTGCCTTTTTCGCTCGACATGACTCGCGTGGTCGGGAGCAGTCGAGATCGAAATGACATGAGATTTTTCCTTCGAGATGTGTCGAATTCGAGATTCCCGAGAATTACCCCCCAGTATGTGTTGCTTTGGCAAGCCTTCCGATACTTGCTCGATAGCTCAATGGTTAATAGAGAGCTGGTACGGTTAGCCAAAGGTTGCGGGTTCAATCAAGTGATGTCTCAAGCTAGTTTGTGAGGTCATAAAACGTCTTTAGACGTAATCTTTATTCACCTTTTGTGAGTTCTGCCCCTCTACCCTTGACGCATTTTTCCAATAAGGCCGCAATATGGCGCAATTTACAAAATTTTATATTTTACAAATTAAGACGCATTTTGTGTTTTTATTAAATAAAACAGCCTTACCTTTGAATAAACATTACAAAGTATTTAAAATCAAAGCATTACTATGCGAATTCAAAGAGAAATATTTTTTTTAACTTTTTCAATTTGATCGCAATAGCGTCAAGGGTAGCCCCCCTGGTATGAGTGAAGGTTAACATGCCATGCGGTATACCTGTATTGTATTCAGCTTGTTCAAATCCTTTCGTAGTTTACGATTAAATCGGCCAAAGAGGGGATACCTACCATATACCAGATTAAACGCCTTTCAGCGTAGGCGTCAAAAAGGTAATCTTCAGCTTTACCCAATCACTTTGTCCGATGTGAAACTGGGCATGTTAATCGAGCCATCAAATTGGGTTTTGGCGGCAAAGCTTGTTTGGTAAAAGTGCTGATTCGGGAGTGACACCCTAAGGGGCGCCATTTTTTTCCTTTTTTTTCACGCTTCCGTAAGCCCATGCCTTGGGTGGGTACTGACTGCTTTTCCCTTAATACGAACCTTCTCCATTGCGCAAAAAATATTTTGAAGGTGGCATTAATAGTCGTCATCTCAAGCTCAAGCTCAAGCTCAAGTAGGTGAACTCAGAAAATAAAATCACTGACTTGAGACCTTGGCTAATGTCAATCGCAAGCTCAAGCCAGTGTCTATTAATATGCTGACAGCTAAGTTTGACATTAGACAAGGCATGAAATTAGCCCCTTTTTTTCTGAGATCAACTACTTGAGCTCGAGCTTGAGCTGTCGACTATTAATGCCACCGTATACTATTGTTTAAGATTGCCATTCTATCCATTCTATTGCATAGTGTTTTGTTTTGACACACGTTTTGCTTATATCAGTCCCCTGAAGCGGCTGAGCCGCAGCCATGTAGAGACAAAATATTTCTGTTGATACTTATAATGTAATTTTGGTGTAGAGTTAATGTATGAAAATAGCAGACAAAATATTTGTCAAAATAATGCCGAGTACATCTTGGCTCGACTGACAAGGTATTTCAATGATAACTTTTCGTTTCCAGTGTCAAATTTAGTCAGCATTAAATACACTAGTCAAAATTTTGTTCGAAGCGGGTAGAATCGCGGCTGTGAGTGAATATCGTTATCACTTTTATAATGCGAATTCATTACGGTGTGGGCATCGTCTCAATGCACGTAATTCTGAATTCACTGAATATTTTGAAAGTGAAGCTACAGAGTCGCAATGGCCGAAGAAGTTAAGTCGACCGCGTTTCATTAAACGCCATTAGTTCCGCAAGAACGTTCGATTTTATTAATTCCCGGCCAAATATTAATAAAGCCGCCGATTATTGTCAACCCTAATAAGGGTACAGTCAAACCGAAAGTGTCATATTACGACACGCGTCGGACAAAAGCCATTTTTTCGTCCCCCCGCGGGCAAAGCGGCTTTGTCTGAAGCCCTTATTCCGATGATGCATTTCATTGATAAAACATCAATGCGATATCGTTTTACACACTGGGAGGTTTTTTATTAAATGGGGTATAGCAAGATTGTTTAATTATAACACCGTTTTTTTCTGTATCTACAGGGTGGCCCAAACATAGACGTCAAGCGAAAAAATCTAGATAGCTGACACCGAGGGCTACCCGAATCACCCCCATGTATGTTCAGCCATTTTTTGTCGTTTAGAAGTTATGAGGCTTTTAAGGTTTTTTTGAAAATAATTACCTAGTATTCGATTTTATTTTGTAACTTTTTTTTCTTTCGTCTTTTCAGCAATTTTTTTTATTCTTTAGAGTCTCAGATAAATTATCTATCACCAAAAAAATAATGATCAGTTATGGATTTTTAGAAGATACCGGAATTTTGATCCAAAGTCCAAAAATGTTGTTTTCAAGAAAACATCACTGAAATAGTTAGTATGGGAAAAAAAATAAGTAGAGGTCTGAAGGACTTTTTATTGATTTCAAAAACTTTCCTAAAGCCTCATTCTTCAGAATAATCCAAAAAACCTGTCACTTTATAGGACTTTTATTCAAGTAATTTGCGATCAAAGTCGAAAAACTAGAGTTGGAAGAAATTTTATTTCAATCGATTTTCATTTATTTTGGTTGATTCGGACAAAAAACATTGCAGGTAGATTAATATTGCCTGACAGCACGGTCTGCATAGGAAATTCACGAAAAAATAAAAAAATACCATAAAATATTTTGTTTTTTTTTTGTTCTTTTTTTTTCATTATTTGAATTTTAAATTATTTTATTATTGAATTTACTTACAAAACATGAAGAAAAAAATAAATTTAAACAAAAAATAAATAAAAAAAGTCTGAAAATTAAATGCCTTTATTTTTTATTTTTTCGTGAATTTCTAATGCAGATCCTACTGACAGATGATTTAAAGCCGATCCGCAATGTTTTTTGTCCGAATCGACCAAAATAAATGAAAATTGATTGAAATAAAATTTCTTCCAACTCCAGTTTTTCGACTTTGATCGCAAATTACTTGAATAAAAGTCCCATAAAGTGACAGGTTTTTTGTATTATTCTGAAGAATGAGGCTTTGGGAAAGTTTTTGAAATCAATAAAAAGTCCTTCAGACTTCTACTTATTTTTTTCCCCATACTAACTATTTCAGTGATGTTTTCTCGAAAACAACATTTTTGGACTTTGGATCAAAATTGCGGTATCTTCTAAAAGTCCATAGCTGATCATTTTTTTTTTGGTGATAGATAATTTATGTGAGACTCTAAGGAATAAAAAAAATTGCTGAAAAGAGGAAAGAAAAAAAAGTTACAAAATAAAATCAAATGCTAGGTAATTTTTTTCAAAAAAACTTTAAAAGCCTCATAACTTCTAAACGACAAAAAATGGCTGAACATACATGGGGGTGATTCGGGTAGCCCTCGGTGTCAGCTATCTAGATTTTCTCGCTTGACGTGTATGTTTGGGCCACCCTGTATAAAACAATCTTGGCCCTGACTGTCGTAAAAATTAATTAAGTAACGGTTCTAATTTGTAGATGGTTCGTCAATTTCTATGCAGTTTAGGCAGTGATTTATAGGTAGTTTTATCAAATGCAGTTCATGTAAAAAAAGGCTGAATGCAGGAAAATACTGAATCATAAAAAATCGAAAAGAGTTCATGCAAATATTAGCAAATCTGAAGATAACTGTTTTTCCTGCTATTACGTATTTGTAATGTAGCCATAGAAGGGGTTCAATATGGGTCTGTCTGCCTCCATCTAACCTAAACCAATTCTTGGCCAATCGCGTCGACCACGCGACAAAATCGACCTGTGGTATCCGATTTTTAGCGGCCGCGAATTTGATTGACATTTCAATCAAGCGAGTTTGGCTGAGTCGGCGCGAAAGTACGCTCGCGTAGAGAAGGCAGATAGATCGAGTCGAGTGGGAGAGTGCACGCCAGTGTATCAACACGGAACGGGAGGACGTACACTGTCCGAGTTTGAAACTAATGCGAGTTGTGTAGGGCTGTCACTCAGAAGTTTTTCCTGGCACTGGTTAAGTTTGGACGTGTTTTGCCGTCGTTTAGTAGATTTGATCGCAAAAAAAGTATGTGCGTTTGCGTTTACGAAGTCAGTTTTTTTTCTTATTTATTTATTTATTCGTATGGCCCCAAAATCATATTAATACAACAAATAAAATAAGACACATTAAAAACTAAAACACATCACAAGCGAACATCCAGCTCTCTTAGCCATCTGGCAGCGTTAGGTGTTAGGGTGGTTCTTATTTATGATTTGATATTATCTACCATCTACCATGTTACTCATCAATACAAATAATGTGGATCTAAAATGCAACAGAAGTAGCGTTTTCTCATGTATTTCACGAAATCTAAGATCACTATTGAGGCAGTAAGCCACCTCACGCCTTCTGGCGGAAATCTAAAACTCCATGTCAAATTTTTTGTTTAAAGTAAAACAACTTATTATAAATGTTTAAATTATTCCCTAGCACGGGTTAGTGCTTTAGAAAAAACATAAAGTAAAACATTTAGATAATTTTCAAGTCACCAAACGTACATTATATTTTAGTCACTCATCAAGCATCATTTTGAGAAAATGAAATTTAAAAAAAAATATCTCGGACAACATTAGCAACCCTACGCAACTGTCACGTTGAAAATAAACCCCCGTCCACACGTCGCAGCGCCGGCCCCGTGGAACCGAGTGAAAAAATCCAGTTCAAAGAGGCACGGCAGAACGCGGAGTCATGAGCTTTGTACCCTTTGTTGAAATATACGCGGGTTTTTCTCTCTATTTGCATACAACTGTCGGCGGATAGATACGCCGGTTTTGTGTTTCAGGGTAGGGTTTCTATTTTAGTCTACAGGAGCACTCGATTTGGTGCAGTACTGAGTCTACCTTACGTATGGATTTAATGACATTTTATATTACAATGTCATTATAATTTGTGGAACGGCTGTTTTTTTTTGCCCCAATTTTGGTTGGTATTGATGTAATGTTCAAATATCAAATTCAAGTGCACCCTATAGTAGGGCGTGACTTTGGCATAATCGGTCGTTTAGGACCGATACTATTGTAATTATTGATAATGTCAAAAAATATGGCTTTCCAGACAAAAAGATGTGTGGGATTTTTAATATTATTATGATAGCCTTCTTAACTTTTCTTTCTAAGGCATCATATTTTTATTCTTGAATGGTGACTTTGTTGGGCAAGTGCTCGATAAAGTGGGGTATATTTCACCCTTGAAATCCTTTTACACAGCTTCAACATTAGTTCTTGACATGTAATTTTACCCTCGTAACTAAAAAAGTGCAAGCCTCAAAAAGGGAAAAGCACTATTACACGCTCGATCTCCATACGCCCGCAGCGGGTCCTGATGAATGAAAATATCAAAGTGGGAAGCATTGATTGATGACGCGATGCGTGTACAAGGGGGTTTAGCTTACTAGGGCTTAAGGTGCACGTACTATGGTGCATTTCCGACAGATTTAGATAGATAGATAAGCATTTTATTCAATAACCTCAACAACACATACAAAAAGTAATTCAGGATAACCATATTTTACAAACTTAAATTATAACATTAAAATTAAATTACATGCTTCAGATAATAAATACATTAGGCGCTATGTGTTGTGTTGATTAACGATTTTGTATCAACTGAAAACAAAGGGTTTTTTTTAATGTAACGCCCGGAGATCTTTTAAACAATAGATATGCCCAAATGTACCGGGGTCAACTTTTTCATATTTGAACAGTAAAGTTGTTCTATTTCAGCTTTGCCCGATAGTTAAACAATTGATAAAGACGAAGAACTCCTACAGTTTGACAGAAACTTTTTGGAAACAACTATCGTTTCCAACTTTAATAATTTTTACTCAAAAAAGCTCGTAATGTGGACATTAATTCGACAACCTTCTTTGAGCAAAGTCGGACTTGCGGGCTACTTGGATTAGGCGCCAGAAAAGTTGTATGGAATTTCATTAATGTCTTGTGTTTTGCGGCCAGAAAAACATTAATGTCGAGTTTTGTTTCATAAATAGAACTCAAACATCAGGTGCAAAAAGTATTTATTTAGAATTAGGCTGTATGGGTACTGGCAGTCGACACATTGCACAGAAAAAAAAAGAGCGGCCATATTGTTTTCGACTTTTCGCGCGTTGTTCGAAGTGATTTTTTTCTGTGTTTTTGTTGAAAAAGTGAACTCTCAAAGCGACGAATCCTCGGATTTAATGTGTTTAACACCGCCGGACATTCAAAATCAAGCGAAATTAGTAATTGGAAATTTATTGCCACCGAAGTCAAAAGAAAAATACAAGCAAGCTTACCAACAAAAAGTTTGCGGAATGGAAAATCGACAAAAAGTACTTAATCTACGACAAATGGTAAGCTAATTAAATTACTATGTTAATTACTATTCTAATTAATATTTTAATTACTCGCATTGTTTGAGTAAAGCACTATACAAGCCTTGGTCTGCAATGAGTGCGCTTCTGGCCACGCTATGATTGCCTCGAGCTTAGCTTAGCTACGCTCTCGGCCCTCAAGTTTGGTCATCATTGCAGCCCTTGCTGGCCGCGCTATAAAGGCCTCGACCTTCGGTCTCGGCCTTCATTTCAGCTTGTCCATCAAGGGCTGCAATGCTGACCGCATTGTGAGGGCCTTGAGCTGCGCTACGCTGCGCTCTGTCGGCCATCAAAAGCGCGCCAGAAACGCACTCATTACAGATCGCGGCAGTAATGTACTAATACCTAGGTGGTCCACTTACAACTTGATGATCTGAAGGACATTCTAACTAATTTCTCCTCAAAACACAACCGCGATTAAACCCGTTTTGAATACATGTGTTTGCACAAAAACAGGAGAAAAGCAACTAACTCTTATTTTTTTGTACAAAAGATTTTTTGAGAAAACCCACGGCACAGTGTGAGCGCTCCTCAACCCCAGGCACAAAGGGCAGATCTTTGCACTTTGACATTTCGCGGTTTTAATCACGTCCTCGGCCCGCTAGATGGCGCTTCAGACAGATCGGCGCGCTCTTGACACGGGGACAATGCCCCTCGGCGTCACTTAGCCGCGCGGATATTGACAAGTGTACTCGAGCCTTTATACGCGGCGTTGTTTTACCACGCGCCCGTATCGATTGATTGAATGATTATAATACTTTCGGGTGAAATCTGTACATACGATTTTTAATAAACAAATTTTGTCATTTAAACAAATATGAAAACTGACGGAAAAATAACCCTCCTATGGACAGTCGGGTAAAAAGAACTACTCTCTGTGACATTTTGATGATGTACATATGAAATAATCGTCTTTTCTTCTCTGACTTTACTACTTAATTAGATTTGGATGTGAAAATCCATTTTGCTGCCCCTTGAATTCGTCGTCATCAAAAGAGTTTTCTAGCCAAAACATAATTTTTCCAGATTTCTTCTCTCGCACTCCTGTGAAAATCATTTCACAGCCCTTACCCTGTCTGAATTACATAATTCTGCCCCCGTTAGTTGAAAAGGCGCATCTAACATTTTTTCCAAAATTGAGTTATATACACCGTTGGAATCAGAAAAAAAAGGCGCGTCGGCCAGTATTTTTTATTTTTCGCTATCTCGCTTCCTAGCAATTTTCCATAGTCAAAATAGGCGCTTATGCATCCAACTTTTCTACTAAATGGAAGATGAAAAGCCGAAATCGTTATAAACTTAGAAGAATAGCCGCATTTACACACATACGCCTTTGATCTTCATAGTATTTTTTTATGATCGGAAGTTTAATGGGCGCTTATTCGATATCGTTTCTAATGCTTAATAGATAGGTCGCAAGTGACCATTTGCGTCCTAAACGCTAGTTGAAAAGTATTATACTTACTTAGTAGAAAAGTCAACATCTGCCACATGCGCCCTTACTAGTTCGTATTTTATGTTTTTTCGATGCGCATCTGCCAAATACGTCTCAATTCTCTATAGGGGAAATAAAAGTATGGATGGTACTTAACTGAAAAGTCGCAAGTGTGCCAAAGCGCCTTTTTAACTACCGCTTCCTTAAGAAGCGGGGCTTGCGGGAGGGGAATATGTACGGGGTGACTGATCAGTTGCGTCTTGCGTCGGAGTGGCAGATAAGGCGGGGCATGTTACGCGCCGGCACCATTTTGCGACATTGCACATTGTCTTAGGTAAGATTTATACAATTTTATTTCATTTACTATTTGCATTATTCAACTCTCATTAACTTTTGAATTAGTTAATTAATTTATCACACATAAGGCTTAGGTGAAGCCGTTTATTATTAACAATGGTATTATACTTCTAAATTATCTGCCTAACGTGTAATGTCGATAGCTTGCAAAATATTGGAGCGGGGTTTTGCTAGAATAAGAGTATAGTAACATTTATTTATTAACACTTTTAATGCACTTAAAAATATTTTACATTGCGGCGGACCTTATACTGTGTAGTGTAGACATTGCAAAAGTTATCTGTCAAACAGGTAGATGCACTTATTGGTCTAGTTATCGTAATTTTTATGTATGCAACTAAGAAACCTTAGGTACTGTAACCTACATATAACACAATATTTAAACCATTATATTATTTCTAATTTCAGGCAAAACAAAATGAAGCATGGTCGAAGTTTAAACTTAGTTCACAAAGTTTTGTCTTCCACAAGTGTTCCAAGTACACCAGGTAGTACTCCACCGGAAATTCACGCTCGTCAATTAATTACTGACAACCGTCATTGTGACATAGCGGGATGTGGTTACAAAACTACGCAGCAAGATTGCGCTCTGAATGCCTGCGATGGTATCATCACCAACACCAATAAAGACTGCACCATCTCCGGCAGAACCAGCACCGAAACTACGCAGCAAGATTGCGCTGAGCAATGCTTGAGATAAAGACAGTCTCTTATAATTATCATTCAATGGCTTTAGACAACCTGTAAACCGAACACACACTTAGTTTGAATGTGGTAAAAAAAAACGCGAAGTAGGATTAGACAAGCACCACTAATTGGCAGAGTTGCATGGCAAATTATACCAAAACTCTCTTCGGTTTTCGGGCATTAGAGGGACTAATTTACTGATTATATCAGACTTGCGCTCTTGACTGAACTGATTGTTTTCTGACTTATTGACTCATTATATCACATCTGAACTGATTTTTGGTCACCGGTCTTGGGATTCCAATCTTGATATATTTCATTCTGAGAAAGTCAAGTACTATTTCGGTTCCATCAAAATCCGTATGCGTAAATTATAGTGATACGACCACTTTGAAAAGTAGCCTGACACATCTTGTTCAGATAGGCTCGTGGTGTTACTTGTGTAAGTTTATAGGCACAAAAGCCAAGTCAAATTTGAGGATGTTCACCGAGCTGTCTCTGACACACGTCGCTAAATAACTGTAAATAATGTCAGAAACGTTTATAAGTTCGAAGATTGCTCTTCTGCCTATAAACTTACACATGTAACGCCACAAGATGTGTCAGGCTACTTTTCAAGGAGGTTCTTCTCTTCTCTGTACCACTATAACGTCCAAAACGGACTTTGGTGGAACCGAAATAGTACTTAATTTTTTCAGAATGAAAAAGAACAATATTGGAATCTCAAGACCAGCGACCAAAAATCAATTCAGAGGTATCACTCAAGAGCGCAAGTCCGATATAATCCGTAAATTAGTCCCTCTAATGCCCGAAAACCGAAGAGGATTTCGGTATAATTTGCCATGCAAAGAGAACTCTGCCAATTTATTTAATGAATACCAAGAATTGTAGTGGTGCTTCTCTATTCCTAACTTAATGTGTATTCGGTTTAAAGCCATTGATATAAGAGACTGTCTTTATCTTAAGCAGCGCTCAGCTCAATCTTGCTCCGTAGTTTCGGTGCTGGTTCTGCGGGAGGTGGTGCAGTTTTTATTGGTGATGATACTATCACAGGCATCCGGAGCGCAATCTAGCTGCATAGTTTAGGTGCTAGTTCTGCGGGAAGTGGTGCAGTTTTTATTGGTGATGATACTATCACAGGCATCCGGAGCGCAATCTAGCTGCATAGTTTCGGTGCTGGTTCTGCGGGAGGTGGTGCAGTCTTTATTGGTGATGATAATATCGCAGGCATCTTGATGCGTAGTTTTGTAACTACTTCATCCCGCTATGTCACAATGACGGTTGTCAGTATTAAATGACGTGCATAAATTTCCGGTGGAGTACTACCTGATGTACTGGGAACACCGAATTTTTTAACTATCGGGGGCAGTACAATAAATAAAAGATTGAATTATTATTATTTTTTACTTTCAAGTCAAGATTAAACCTAAAAAAGATGATCATAGGTACTTTTCAACTTAGACAAGGGCTATTAGATTAATACTGGATATTGTGCAAAAAGTCGGATGTACTTAAATGCGCCTTTTCTTCCTAGGAAAATAAATAAAATTATACACTTGGTACTAGGGTTAAAAGTAATATAGAGCTCATTCGAAATTGAAAGGGCGTATGTGGCGACATGCGCCCTTTCAATTGATTATTTCTCATTTCTTCAAATTTTTAAAACTAAAATGAAAAGGATTTTTTGAGATTTTTCATATAATATATTTAAAATATACCTATTATTATATAGCAATTGAAAGATAATAATTTTAACCATTTTTCGACATTTTCAAACATATATTATTTCGTTTAAATAACTGACAGCAAACAATTTAAGGTTTCATTCACTAAACATTTTTTTTCTCGGTTTTAGGTTCTTGTTACATGCGCCTTTTCAACTATCGGGGGCAGAATTGCCCGACGTATTCAGTGAAAAACGCCCATCCATCTCGCGTTTTTCCGCCGCTGACCGCCCTTTTGTTATGCTAATGAGACAGACGGCCCGGTCGACGGACATGGCTAAATAATTAACTGATACACAGGAAAAATGCGCCTTTTTCGAAATAAAGAGTGGACTTGGCAAATTTACGCGCTTTTACGTCCTTTTTGATGGCATTCCGTTGAGCACGTGGGACAATTTTGGCTTTAGGCCGTGATTTAAAAATCGTCCGCTTGAAATTGGGATTGTTGTTTTATTCATTTAATATTACAATGGGGATCACATTAAGTCTCGGGGGAAAAAACTGCTTTTCCTTACAAAAAATCGATGCCAAATTAATGTATGTAAGTAGCCAAATGGAGCAGCAGATATTATTTTTTTCAGACGTTTATCTAGGTATGAGTAGAAAGAAAGAATCCTAGTGTAGGTATGCTACGAGGTGCAATACTGGGAGAAAATCATCGTATCTGAATTTCAATTCTGAAAAAGACAAAAAGGTCTCTGTTTACATACTGTGATTAAAATCGCACTAGTTTCGAAATCTCGACAACACAATTATTTCTCGCAACTATCGAGAAAGCAACACATCCAAACAATAATGGCAAAGTTTTAAAACTCATCATCACTCTCTAACATTGACCTTTGACCTTCTCCACGATGCGACCCAGAACTTAGCGCGCAGGTGATTTACCCCGCCTAGTAATAGTATCCTCTTCGAAAAGGTGCGTATTCACTGGAAGCTTTCTCAGTGCCATCCTTCAGCTTACTGCAGTTGCATTTTTCTTCCTGTATTCGTTAATATTGTAGCCCAACTGTCACCAGCATTTTTACTTTTGAAGATCATATTTTGTTCCTGCTACGACGGCCTTTTTGACTTTTACAAATTATTTGTTTCAAAAATTATAAAAAACTTGTATGTGTTGATTGTATCTAAGTACCTCAAGAACGTATTAAAATGAGCTGTCGTTTTAACTACAGCACACTGATCTTTATCGCGCTTTTATGCCGTTTATCATTCAATGACTGATCTGGATTTTTTTGTTGGCAACTTAGCTTTTTATTTTTTTATTTTCTTCACGCTGCGCTTCTCATTTACCACTTTTATTTTATGGCAATAAACCTTTTACTTTACTTACTTACTCCTGATGAAACGGTTCACTTTCTGTTGTCGTAAAACGCCCATTTCCTAACACGTCTATTTCCTTGCATCCACTATCTAACTTCTTACTGAGTCGCCCACCGTTCGGTCTAGACTTCTTAAGTCCATACGCTCCTTTACCAGACCAGCTCTTCCGCGTTCCCGGCGTATTTGCAACCGTCTCTATCGACGCTATCCGAGAGTTTACGGCGTCATTACGCCGTTATCACGCGCTCTGTGCGCGCGGGACAAAAGCTGAGTCCTGTAACTGGGGAGGAAATCTTAGCCGTAAATACCTTTGGCTTGCTGAAGTCGCCGGATGCGGTTCTTGGCTAAAAGTGAGAGGTGCATTACGTTGCTTAAAAGTTTTGTGACTTTTACTGTAACTATATTTTGCAGAACCAGAAAACTAAGCCTTTGCCCTGAACACTGCCAGACTCATAAAAAAAACTATTATAAGGTATTAATTTGGGAGCGTTTCCAAAAAAACTAATTTGAGTTTTTAAAGCTTAAAAGCAGGCAACACAAACACAATGCTACTTTTACGCCCCCGATCGCACGGGATCTAATATAACATCCAAAGAAGCTCTCACAAATATGAACAAATATTAAAAGCTTCTTTTTCTATTAACTACTCACTTTTTCACGGCAAAAAATCAACTTCATTATCTTTTTTGTTCGTGCCAGTTCTTAAAACCAAAAGCCCAAAAACTAAAGCCGCGTGCACACATTGCTGCTTACGCGCGGGGTGTTATCTCACCGATCGCGCGACATAAAGCACGCGGCGGGTGGCGCTACCGGCACTTGCGAGGCGCACCGAGCGATACAACATCTTGTAGTGTACTTTATGATGTGTTTGTTGTGGCCCGAGAGAGTGTGGGGCACATAAAGTTATTAAAAGGTCGTTTTCTAAGAGCCCAATTGAAAACACCGAAAATGTGAAGATATCTCGTATAGTCGTATAGTTAAATTTGCTATGGTTTGCCACGATTAAGTTGGTACGAATACCCAGGAAAAATTAAAAAATATCACTGAACTGCGGTTAAAAGTTGTAGTTCAGTTTTTTTTTTCAAACTAGAATGTGAAATTAAAAGTATGTCCACATGTCGATAGCTTCATTGTCTATGTCTGCCACTATATTTTATCGTCCAAAGTTGAATCATTCTCTTACAATCGATTAACATGTTGAAAAGTGCGAGCGAGAGGGCTACAGAGCTCCAGGAGATTCTTAATTATGTTTATTGTTACCACTGCTTATCCCTTTAAGGCACAACATTATAACCTTAGCATCCAAGTACTTTTTGTCTTCTAAACCTTATGATCCGCAATGCCCGAAACCCCTATTAGAAACAACAACATTTTCCGCCATCTAAACACACAGCAATAACAAGAAAACCTCTCTTTCATATGAAGACACCTACACACAAAGCTACACAGGCACGCGCCATTCACTCAACTAGGTCACAATGTCACAGAGTAGAGTGCCACAGTGTCACAGATAATGACGGGGTCCGCGGCAAAGTTCATGACGGTCGCATAATGGCGCGTCAGGTGTCAGCGGGACAAGCGTATCGCGAGACCGCTGACCGGCGGGTTCAAGTGTGAACTGGCCTTTATTGTGTAATGCTGATACAGTAGCGTTAACGGACGGAGTGAGGCGTCGGTTTGGTATGTTTGCTAAATGTACAAGGTCAAGATTTGCTGGGAGCTGCAAAAGTTCAATGGCCGGTTTTCTCACTGACAGATAGAAGCTGAATTCAAAGCACTTAATAGATGGCGCTCATAATATATGCTCATATAAGAACCGGGACGTGCCTGTAAAATTTCACTTACACAAATTAATAATATCTTCAGAAAAAGCGATATTTGACAGTCGTGAAAACGCCTCATTGTGAGAATGAGATTTTTACCCGGCTGAGGCGAAGGTTTTCTTATATTTTTTTTATGATCAGAAACAGTTTGAGAGGATCTTATAATCATCAAAACTTTTAGACGCTCCCAGTCTTCCGGCTTTTGGTAAACTTGAATTTGTGACTCTATAAGCTCTAAAATCTAAAATCGATCCACGATTATTGATGATAGTGGGTTGGTACGTCTCTATCGATCGCACAGGATGAGCAACCAAAGGTTTTCAAATGACACCTGGCAGCGCTGTTTCATTGACCTTTCTGAATACTTTATACTTCATTTTGCGGCGGCCGATTACGCTGTTACGTTTTTTAAAGGTCAAAAGGATGAAGAGACTATTTGGGCTTTTTCAATTATTATCTTTTAGACGAAGTTTACTTTTATTTTTTCTTCAAAAGTTACACCAAAAAGGTCGCGTGCTAACAAAATTTTTTCATTGAATTTAGTACAAAAAGGTTGCATACTGGCTGGAAGGAAGGGACGTTCATAGATATCTCGGCGAAGAATCTGTTTAGAAGAAAAAATCTTTTGTAACCGAAAATAATAGAAAAACCTATTTGTACACAACACAGCGCGCCCGCCCACTCAAAATTGTGTTTATTTAAAATTTTACTTGCACAATGGTATTGTCAGATCGTCACCTTTTTTCTTCCGTTTCGCGCCATTTAATGCTATTTCGCGCCATTATTTGATACAGCAGCCATTATTCCTTTTTTTTTTCGATATTAGACACGTGTCCAAAGTGAGTTTTGTGCAATTTGTGACCTATTGATGCTTTGTTAGAAATTTTCGAATTTATGACATTGTTGCGTTTTTTCTTTCATAACTGTTGTAATGTCCATCATTTTATGCTCCAAAATTTTGTGTCATGCCCGATGTCCGTTACTTAGATGTACCACAGAGCCTCCAATATTGTAATATGCACCTCATACTTATATTCCAAAAATAATACCAAGCAAGCAGCCTGATATTTGGAGATAGAAATAACAATTTAAAAAATATATTTTTCATCTCCCACGCTCGGAAAGTTTGCTGTTACTAGTAACTTACGATCGTGTAAAGGCCGGATTTAAACTATCTGAATTTTTGTGCGCTTCGAAATTTGAACGTGACGCCGGGACAGTCTTTCCCGCGCCCTATGGTGTTGAAAAAGAAAAAAACACTGGCCGTTTAAGAAGATGCCAAGTCCCGGCAGAAAAAAGAACCTCATTCATAGTTCGTTTACACGCGTACTTCAGCGAAAGTGATTGTTCGTGCCCATTCTCTATACAAAGCTGTGAATGTAAATGGGGCATCAGCATCTTTTAAAAAGGCAAAGACACGGAATAGAACATTCAGAAACGCGGTTTCTTCTTATAGTCTTTTCAATATTTTGTACACATATTTATTTTATAATACCAGTAAATAAAAAAAATGTTTCGCTTCTGTTTTATCAAATAGATAATTATGTTTTGGTTTGTTAAATACATTTTTTCAAACGATATTACAAATTTCATTTTTTATCTCTTAGAAATTTTTATATTATATGGTAAAAGTTCAGAATGCACCCGGAAAAAAAAACATTCTTTTATTTACATAATTTTTGTGTCTGGATAAATAAACTTCAGGAAATTATTAATAAAACGAATGGTTTTAATACCAACGAAGCTCAAAACTTTAGTGCGGCAGCCGTAACTACAGTAAAATATGCTTTTAAAAGGAACTTATTTGACTGACCTGTTTTGCCTGTAAGTAGTTGTCTATAGAGTTTTTCCCGCTTGGCTAACAAAGTCATTTCCTCGCTTCTGTGAGATGAAAAGTTTTGTGTTTCGCACGAATGCAATATTATTTGCGTCTCGTGCTTCTGAATACCTCGCTAGGCTCAGGTTTCTTTTTTTGAACCACTCGCTACGCTCGTGGCTCAATTTTAGAAACCTTCGCTAGCTCGGTTTTCAATACAAGCACTCGCCGCAAACAATAATTTTGCATTCTTGCATAACAAATAACTATTGAATAGGTGCAGCGTAGATTTCAACGACAACAACAAACGCAATCAGTTAATCGTATTTTGCAAGTACAAAAAAATATTATTTGAATCCTATCCACTGGATTTCTTCCAGTTTTCTGTTACCCAAAATTGTTACCACAGGATGCTCCCGTTTGGTTATAATAAGTAATAAATAAACATCTTAGATCGCGATAAAGCGTTGGAGGGGTCCGTACACTCAACTAAATCAAAACTCATTGAGAAAGAAGCCTTATTCCTCCGTTGTATTATGTTGAAATACATAAACTCACGCCTGTACCTCGGAGGAGCAGGCAGTGACGATAATCTGCCACTTGCCACGATCTTGACTCTTTCACTCTTTTGCTTCATCCACATTAACCAAAATGCACGCCAGTTTCAAGTAGTTACCTTCTTTTGTGGTTTGAGTATAATTTTGTAGACGTATGTACACACGACAGCACGTCGGAGTATACACTTTTTTTGTAAAGTCGCACGTTACGTAACCGAGTAGAGTGCTAGCGTGCAAGGGTTGACGTGCTGTCGTGTGTACAACAAAGCAACCCGGCCGACTGTTACCGAAAAAAAATACGCCAACAGTCTCCTCCTTTATTCATATCTAATAATGGAAGAAACTGTGCCGGTGGTTTTGACTCTACGTCAGAAATTCTGAAATATTTACATGTGCGTAGCGTACATTTGCGTAGCGGAGCAACTAAAGGCACATCCACCATACATATATTTTATTGCAATTTCTAGTTTTTGTCTCTAAAAAAATAAATATTATCTCTACATTAGGGTTTCTCATTTCTCGACCTTTTTTATTTCCCGGAGCACGAGAATTCTCGACCACTGTTTCCCGGGAATTCCCGGGTTGTCGAGAAATATGGAAATTTTGAAAAATATGTGTGACTTAACAATAAAACTACGCTTTTTATGCAATATTCAACAAAATTTATCAATCAACAACGTTCATTTTTAGTTTCATGTGACTTTAACTTTGGAAAACTTTAATTAAGCGAAATAAACTCTAGCGAGATCTTTTTATAATTATTACAAACGATTAGGACTAAATAGTCTTTTTCTTTGGAAAAAACAAATAAAATATCTTCTAAAAACAATGTCACAAACAGCACTAAGGCTTTGGGAAAGTTTTTGAAATTAAAAGAAAATCCTTCAGACCTCTACTTAATTTTTTCTCCATACAAACTATTCCAGTGATGATTTCTCGAAAACAATATTTTTGGACTTTGGATTGAAATTGCGGTAACTTCTAGAAGTCCATAGCTAATTATTATTTTTCTGGTAATAGATAAATTATCTGAGACCTTAAAGAATAAAAAATATCTGTGAAAAGTCGAAAGAAAAAACAGTTAGAAAATAAAATCCAATGCCAGGTTTTTTTTTTTCAAAAAAACCTTAAAAGCCCCATAACTTCTAAACGACAAAAAATGGCTGAACATACATGGGGGTGATTCGGGTAGCCCTCGGTGTCAGCTATCTAGATTTATCCCTTGACGTCTATGTTTGGTCCACCCTGTATGTGGTTGACCAGTTCACCGACAAGAGAATTGAGATCTAAATGGGTGCCGCCAAGTTCTGTAGACAATCCTTAAATTTATTTATAATAACGTATAACATCATTTTAAAACACAATCAATTGTTTTTTTACTGCTACAACAATGTTTGCTATTTAGAAATATGAAATTTAAATAGTAGAATTATTTACACAAAACAAATAACTTATGACCTATTGAAACTCAACATTTACTTGGGTAGTTTTAACAGCTAGTAAACTAATAACATGACTAACATATGAAAACTAAAAACTAAAGTCGTTCTTGAACTTGGCTCTTTGACACGCTGCTTTTATTTAAACTGAAACTAAAACGATCATTTATTTTGTTCAATACCACAAATAACCATATAAGAATTGAAATAAAACGGACGATAGTTTATAAAAAGAAAACCCAAGACAACATAAACACAGCCGCCCGCGAGCGCAAGCGCGTTATTAAGTTTTTAAAATTTTTGACTGAATTTCTCGATTTCTCGATTTCTCGATCAGTTTTTTCTCGTCTCGAGTAAGGCAAAATTTCCCGGGAATTCTCGGTTCGAGAACTCTCGAAGAGAAACTCTACTCTACATTAACCTCTCAGCTTTAATACCCTTTTTTGTTTGATTACCGCATCTATGCCGCGCGTGATACGACCTACCATGGGGTATCCTAACGTGTCATAGACAGTACAATCACCATCGTGGTATACCTCTCCATGTCGCCAACAGTCCTGATCCGTTATCGAGCTACAGCAAACACGAGTCCCTATTGTAGGTGCTAAATTTGTTTCGCTATTCCGATCTCCTTCGGAGATTATTTTACATTTGTGAAGATGCCTTTTGTTGGTGGCGGAGATGAAATCGGGGCTACGGAGTGGCATTCGCGGGGTGTTCTGGAAACGTGTGCGATTTGTTATGTTTATAAGTCCCACTGTATACCCTGATGTGGTAAGATGATGCACAAAATAATGCCAAAAATGTTACGGTTCACATTTTACTCGAAAGATAAACCTAAGTAGCATAATCATCCCCCGCTCTCAATTTAACTTTAACTCAATTTAGCTGGACTGGCTGGAAGAAATTTCTGTAGAAATAAGTCCGCCCTTGTACGTAATAATGTCTCTAATCTATTTTGCCTTTTTAATTATGATTTTCACTACGAATACTGGCAGACAAAGTCTCTTGACATTAAGTCCTTCTTTCGCCCAATAAACCTCAAACCATAACACAACGCATTCAATAGAAAAAAAATACAATCCAATTTTTTTTCTTCTCTCGTGCTCGCAACTCAATAAGATTCGGTCGGATAAAAGACGTTAAAAGGTCGACTAACACCAGATTATTGATTCACTAGTTTAAACTAAAATCACTCTTATTCCATTGGAATAGAACCAATACAGATGCATAAAAAGTTTGCCCAGGAAAAAAATATCAAAGACTATTTCTCAGTAATTTTTTTTTTCTTTGCGCATCACCCTGTGCAGTGTAAACATCTGCCACATACATGGTGTTAACGCCTCCTTGAGGCCGCATTGAGTTTTGTGTATTTTTCTGAGCGGATTGTTAATGCGATTTTGTGATTTATTCGTTGTTTGGGCAAAATTTGGGATTAAGAGAAGTTATTTATTAATAGAACCTAAAGTGAGCTTTCTTACCTTTTAAAAGCGGTAGAACATTTGACCTCAATGTCGATGACTTTACATTTATGAATAAATTGTAGCAACCGGTATCTAGGAAGGATAACATCCTGATTAAACCTGAGCGAGGAAATGAAATGAAATATGTAATGAAATCTGAGGCATAAAAACCATCAATCCGCAAAGGGAATGCGTGGTAGGTAGATAATCGTATGAGGTAGTGGCCACCCGGTGTCAGAGTTTTTAGGCCACCCAAAGGGCCTCTGTCGTGGCCTAACAATTGATTCAACAACAACCGGGACCAACGGTTTAACGTGCTTTCCGAAGCACGAAAAGCCCGGATACTCTGTCTCAGAGAAGATCTGTGGCCAGATCAATAGCTGATGTAACGTACATAAATATCCAGCGGGACATTTTTCTTCAGCGACCAAACAAACTTACTTGACAGTTTCAAGTAGTGTCCCCAGCGAATTTTTTAACCTTATAAAAATCTTCATAAAAGGTATCTTTTTATTTACGAACCACCAAAAATCTTAACGACCATCAAACCCATCATCACTCCAGCCCGCATACGTCACTCTACAAGGTACAATTATTTTATTTTCCTTTTGTATTATAGTAAAATACAGCGTGAATCCAATGCGGGCCTAATCCAACTGGATCGATTAAACTAGCACCCTTTACATCACTTAGTGTGAGGACAGTCTTTTGTTACGGCCTTCGTCACTCCCAAAGAGGTTCAAAGATCTTTCGGTTTGATAGAAAAAAAAATACTACTGGCCAAGTTAGAAACGGACTTGCGCATTGAGGGTTCTGTACCTACTATCGCGCACAACATTTTTTTAGTTCTGTAATTTTCAGAATAAGTGATTGTTTCACGCTTTGTTGGTGGTCTTTTAACACCTTTTTGTCTTTCATTTTGCGACTAAGCTGACAGGATGGTATATGTGCTGGACAAGCCTAATCCATCTAAAAAATATCGCAGACTCTGCATTGTCCGAGTGGCCGCTTTAGCCGTAGTGTGAGTAGAGATGCCACTAGAATCTAGTGGCATCAAGTGACTAGATGATGACATGTTGTATAAACCATCTGTCCTTAATGACATGACAAAGTTTTAATTTCTTTTTCAGTATCGATGACACCGGGACCAAAGATCTTTCTAGTCTCAGAGTTCAGGCCGCGATTCCGCCTGTGGCACCCAATAGCAATTAACCAGCAACCGGCCGGGCCGTAACAATGTAATAAATAGATTAATTGGAATGACCCCAATGGGCTAGTGAGCGTGTCAGTTGGGAGGAATAAACTACTAACGTGCTTGTCAAATACTGTGGGATATAAGCACGCTAAGTCTGGAAGAAATTGCCGCCAAAAACCTATGCAGGGCTTTGGTTACACAAAACAATTGGGTACGCAAAGTTTTTTGTTCGAAAGTCAGTTATTGGCTTAAACTTATCTTTAGACAATATTGAGAAACTAATTTAAATATTTTTTATTTTGGTCCAGTAGTTTTGTTTTTATGCGCTAAAATGTTTTGTTCCTATGACCGCCTACAGTATATGCAGACCGTCGCGTGAAGGTCATAAAACCGTATCTTTGAAACGTTGTAAAATCCAAACTACTGAACCAAAATAAAAAATATTGAAATTAGTTTCTCAATATTGTCTAAAGATAAGATTAAGCCAATAACGGACTTTCGAACAAAAAACTTTGCCTTCCGAATTATTCAAGCACTGCTAGTAAGATGTAGCCTGTACAATAATTCTAGGGTCGGCGGACTACATAAGTCCTATACAATTTCTATAGGACTTATGTGGTTAAGTCCGCCGACCCTAGAATTAGTAGAACAAAAGCTGTTGGAAATCACATATAGAAGATGACGTGTTTCAGTAATAAACCTATTTAAAAATTGCCCAGCCCCTCTACCCTTGACGCATGTTTTTCAATATGGCGGAATTTACAAAATTCTATATTTCACGAATTAAGACTCACTTTATATTGGTATTGTAAAAAATAGTATTACCTTTGAATGAACATTACGAAGTACCTATATAAAATCAAAGGATGACTATACGATGTAAAAGAGAAATAAATTTTAAAACTTTCTTAACATGAACGCAATGGCGTCAAGGGTAACCCCCCTGTACATACTCGTAAGTGAAGGGAGAAGGCTTGGCTATAAAACCTACTAAAAAAACAGGAAAAAAAAATGTAGAGCCGACTTGAACTAAGGATCAAAACTAAAGTATTAGGCACAATTTCGACACTATCGAACACCAAAACAAACAAGTTTTGTCACCGAATCATGGCCGCTCATTACAAGTGATACGACATTGATTTAAAGGGTCAATCCTGTTGACTCCCACCATCAATACTATTTAAGGCAACTAACAGTTTCAATCTAACTCATTCTATTAATGCAATGACGCTGTGGATAAAAAAAATAATGGAACAAGTGTTGATATCGAAATAAGGTTGGAGTTGGATAAAATTGAGCACAAACTTTTAAATATTTCCCTAATTTGATTGAGTTTGTAATTTCAGTATCTACCCTAAATATAGTTCGTATAAGTATCTGAAATATTCGTTTTAATTTTGAAATTAAAATTGACTTGCCTAGATTCAAATCGTGACTAAAGAAAAAAAAATGCATAGGTAGCACTCAGCAAAACCTAATTCAAGAATACACTTGTTCTGAAAGACGCTCGATTGAAATCCCTGAATTTGGGCAGTAGGTACACCGACTCTCCTTATTTATCCCGAGTTCCCAAGAAGTCTAGCTCAGCACTGATGAAGTACAATATTAAATTGACGTCATTAATTCGCATTTCCTTGGGAAACAAACAAACACAAACTGTACCATATACCATACTCACCACAACTACAAATGAAAACCACAGTACCTTCACGCCCTACCATGTCACAACACAACTGCTCGTGCAAAATTCCTCTTTAACAAGCCGAAATGTAGCTTGTTATTTCACTGTTCTGAGGCTACGTATTACATGCCTTCAGTCCATAGCAGATGTCACCAATTAACGTAGCATTGCTTCAACAATTATGCCTCAAGTGCTCACAATTACTTGACTATCTGAAGATTGCGTCACCACCATTGACTAGATGACGGGAGCCGGTAGAGTACGCAATTTATGAATGGATATATTGCCGACTGACTTACTTTGTGTGTTCACCTTAATTAGTTTTTAAGCCATGTCTTCACTAGGCGACAAATTGTCGCAGAACATGTCTAGGAACACTGTTTTTACGTGTCGCCGCGACATCGCGCTGTGTTCCGCGACGTCGCATGCGACATTCCAGCGACATCTACGTGTCGCAGATTGTGTTCCGTGTTCTGTCTCGCGAGCCAGAACTTCCTGCGACATCAGTCGGGCGACAGGTGTCGCCGAGTGTAGACGCGTCTGCGATTTGTTTTTCAACATGCCCGTAGAGTGGAGCAATTAAGCAGTGCTTAAACTTATCGAACTTTACGAAAGCAATGGAAGTCTGATATCAGGACCAACAGCATTCCGTAATATTGTGTCTTGTTTAGCTATGGCAGGCCCGATCATTTCTAATAACACTTTAAAATCACTTGATGTCATACGAGTGAAATTTACAAAATAATGATCATCAAACATTCGAAGATCACGTAAAATATTCACTCTGCTTTCTCTTTGTGCCAAGTACTTTCGCACCCACCACCTTTTCTTTTTATAACGTCTTGGTCCACTCAATCGACAAAATATATATGTACGCAGCACTAACTGCCCCGACTTCCTCGGGCGACATCTCCTTGGTGTGGACAGGGAAAATGTCTCGCGACATGTTGCTAATATGTTCCGAGAACACGCACCGTAGATGTTCTGGCACATGTCTCGCGACTTGTCCCCTAGTGAAATCGCCGCTGCATGATTTTACTTGGGACCTGCACCGTGCATAGTGAACCGCCCGCGCGCAAAGAAAAATGCACAAAATCGATTCCTGTATCAAATAAAAAATCGAAAATGTTCACATATCAAACCCTAGAATTAGGTGAGACCTATCTAAAACAGCCAGCCAGCCGTGTAGACATTCATAAAAGTTTTGAAGAAAAACGTATTTTTTTCAAGCAAAATATCTTGCAATCTGTATTAACATGAAACTGGCTGTGTTAGATAGGTCTCAACTAATTCTAGTGTTTGATATGTGAACATTTTCGATTTTTTTGTGTATTTGATACAGGAATCAATTTTGTGCATTTTTCTTTGCGCGCGGGCGGTTCACTATGCACGGTGCCTTAAACTGGCCTTCAGATTAGCGATTAAACACCAACATTAGCGGCAATACAGAGCACTTAAAGCTAAGGTAAATTGTTCGGTCATAAAAATTATTATTTCTGTTTTAGATGTTTACGAGTAAAATAGTATTCAGTAAACATTTTCGCTAGGTGGGTGAAGTTATGTCCAGACGCAAATAAAACTTCCAATTTAATAACAACAACGATCCACTTTACTCAACATCACACTCACCTAACCTAACCCTGCAAATGGCCAGGCGAAAAACACCAGAAAGGCATCTGCGTTGGATCATAAATGACCCTTATGTTTACTGCGTCATTTATCGTCTGGCACAATAATGATGATACAAATTATAACCCTCACAAGGAAACCAGTACCAACGTCCTCTCCAGTGTCATTTTGTAGGATTATCACCCTACCGTCTTACACAATAAGATTAACAAAGGTACAACATAGACAGTATAAAGTCGCGAGCAGACTAAACAAATTACTGCCATGAACAAAACGAAACGAAACCCAAGTTGATGAAACAAGAAAGATATTTTTGCTACCAGTATCGTTCAAACATCGATGGTTTTTTCTGATGGTTTATTACATTAAGTATTGCTGTCAAATTGTATGTGCCAACGCTACGTATATTTTAAAACGACACTTTTCTTTCTTCAAAATATAGTTTACATGTTGTTTTATTAGTCTGTTCAATCTTTAACGGGCCAAATGTACCAAGGGGTCCTAATCGCATTAGATAGAAGAATCGCGGCCGTTTACGGGTTATTTATTCTCTACTTATGACTGTGCGTTTATTCTTGAGAGTTATTGTGGCGGTTTCCGGATTGGATTAGTGTTTTTTTTAACGATTTGCCTACTGTAGTGAATAAAATAAAGTTGGCAGTTTCGTAAGCTACGAAAGCAAAGGGGGCCAATTCATGGGATATGTTAAAGACGTCAAAAAATATCGAAGAAGAAGATTTAGGAATTCGAGAATTGACCACCTGCCTAGCAGGATGGATCTTACCGAGCTTTGATAGCTTGATACATGGGAATCTATCCCCCTATCCTATTCTATAACAACCGTGTGAGAGAGAGCAATAGGTAATAGGTATAAATTAAAGTCATCCATTATCACGTCATCCAGATAAATATTGGCCATCATACTACAGGGTGCACTCCAAGTCGATAGCGGAACTTTAAGTAGGCTGTCTACTGATTAATATAAACAAATTTTACTAGGTGGCGAAAAAAATGGAGTGAAAAAAATATCTGCTGTTCCATACAAAAGGTCGACTCAGTACTGCGCCAAATGTATGATATTTTTTTCGCTCCATTTTTGTCGCCACCTAGTAAAAATTGTTTGTATTGATAAGTAGACATCCTACTTAAAGTTCCGCTATCGACTTACAGTGCACCCTGTAGACGTGTAGAGCTGCTAAACTTTAATTTTGGTTGATCCTCTTTATTCAGTTAATAACTAATGGTTTGTTCGTTACTGTAAACCCGCGACCCCATAATCTCAGCAACCCCTCGACCGATTTGGCTCATGTTCTAAATGAAAAAATATTTTTGTCTCATTTTTCCACCCACCAAATTTCATGACGATCCGACCAACGATACTCAAGTTATCGTCGAACAAACATTTTTATACATACAAACGCCGAATTGTTCCAGTAGACTCAGGCCCGGTTTCTGAGTTGAGAATTTTGCTAAGCAAATGGGTAAGTATCGCCCTGTCTCTGCAGATTTCTCACAAAAGAGCGTGACAGAGCGATACGTAAGTATGTGCTTAGTTAAATTCTCAACTCAGAAACCGGGCCTCAGAGAACTTCTCTCGCTTCGCTCGCAGGTTCGATAAAACGACATTGTACGGATTATTTCTCATTATTTAAAATCTTAACTAACATCAATAATTTATTCATAATATTGACCTTTATAGAAAAAACCGAAAATCTCTCTTTTTGTTTGATCTTTGGACTAATTCCTGGGCCACCTTGCATCATAATCAAAGTTTATTACCTAAGCATTTTATTAACTTTATAAAGTAGCAACTTAAAGGGTATATAACTCGTTTATTTGCTACCATAAACTTTGACTACAAGTTTGTGGGTCAACCAGTTAGCACTAAAGTGTTAACGAACGTGCGTTGGTTAAATAATAAATGGGTACCGACAAGGTGTTTCATTCAACACCTCAGTTTGCTTTAGTAATATTCGTATTAAAGTAGTGGCCCTTTAGCACGCGAGGCCATTTTCTAGGACATTCGAGTAGCCAATGGAATGGCTCAATCAATTAATTGCTTTTCAGTGGTAGAACTTTGGTACTGTGTGCTTATTCTGTTTAAAAAATCCGCACCGGCTTATTTGCGGAAAAATACTGTTTTACTATCGTGAAACAAAAATCACTAAACAAAAATAACTCAATTTAGCTTCAAAATTAAAAAAAGTTTAAAAATATAGCCACGCTACTTTTTTATTAATTATTAATTAAACGGTTTTATATTTAGCTCACCCCGTTTGTTTTATTATTTATTCATTATTCTTTCTTGGGTCAAATTTAGTAATTCAAATTTCACCCTCTTCCTGCCAACCGATTAATCTGAAATTTTGTATACACTTTGGATTTTGGTGACAATACAATTATGTTTATTCATTATCATTATAAATTCAAGATGGCCGCCGCTACAAAATGGCGGATAATTTATGTTTTATTAATCCCATCAATATGGGTATCAAATGAAAGGGCTCAACAAGCAGAATACAATATACTATAAAAAATTGAAATCCAAGATGGCGGCCGCTACAAAATGGCGGATAACGTAGGTTTTATCAATCCCATCAATATGGGTATCAAATGAAAGGGCTCAACAAGCAGAATACAATATACTATAAAAAAATTAAATACAAGATGGCGGCCGCTACAAAATGGCGGATAACATAGGTTTTATCGATCCCATCAATATGGGTATCAAATGAAAGTGCTCAACCAGTATAATACAATGTACTATATGAATAATAAAACCGTGGGGCACGTCAACTGCCTAATTATAGTGTAACATTACAAAACAAACATTTTAATCAACGATTGTAGACAATTGACGTGCCCCACGGTTTTATTATTATAGTCTAGTCTATGCATATGTTTTTAATTCCCACGACTGTATCTATTTTATTATTTTTTGGTTTTTAGTACATTTATCTTAAACATTGCAATGTATGTTTAACATAAAACCGTTTAACTTAAAAAGTTTTTTTACCTATTTTTATTTGGAACATTAAATGAAAAAAAATTCCTTTACAGGAATGTTTACGGCGATTATTTTTAGAGAATACAGGGTCCAGGCAAAATAAATTACAGTGACAAATCAAATTCAAATCAAATCAAATATATTTATTTAAATAAACGATAAGAAAAACATACATTAAGCTTAAAACTAGTAAATTAAGTTAATTACGTTTGTAAAATTAATGTAACAGACCAAGCTTACATTTACATGACAGGTAGTCATAACCTGCTGAAGCTTCTTTAACTTTAACCACTAGTAAAGTTGTTATTACCTATTGGCATTTATTTTAGCAAAAATTTTCGCAGTACATTACGAGTACTACTAGTGGTTCGCCCCGAACTATGAACTCGCGACCCCATATCTCACGAACCCTTCGACCGATTTGGCTCATGTTCGAACTTAAAAATTATCTTTGCCTCATTTACCCGCCTACCTTTCAGGACGATCCGGCTAAACTTACTCAAGTTATCGTCGAACGAACATTCATACATACAAACATACATACACACAAAACATACATACACACAAACGCCAGATTGTTCAAGCGGGCTCGGAGAACTTCGCTCGCTTCGCTCGCTCGTTCAATTATACGAAAAGCCTTTCCATTTATGCGCAAAAAACTAAGTAAATAAGAATTAATGTAGCAAAAACAGTTTTCTGAATCATTTAACCTTAGAAGATCCTCCCCGGTTACTGTACTCTGTACTACAGGTATTTCGGTACACATTAACGTGGCTATAAAACTTACTGACGCACCATTTGAGGCCGACCATTTGAATTCTTTCTTGCAACCTAGAGACAGTTTTTTTTTTACTTTTTGTCTTATTGGGAACTCTCTCTTCAGGTTTGTTAGGTCATCATAACCACCTCCTCCTTTATCTTATGACTTAGGGATGCCGCATTTTCACGGTCTTAGTACACACGACAGCACGTCGACGCTTACACGCTATCACTCTAATCGGTTACGTTAGGGGCGACATTACAACAAAAATGTACTATTTAGAGCCCCGTCATAGTAAGCTAAGGCTTCTGATTGGCCATTTTAGTCACGTGACGTAGTGTTCTTCATCATAGTATACAAGGACTTTCTTTAAGGGTAGACGATAGCAACGTGGCGGGAAATTCAAAATTTTCACAGTTTTTTATATTTTGTAGCTAATTTGAGCTATTTTTGTTCAGCGATTTTTTGTTCGCGGAAACAATCATTATTGTAAACAACAGAACAACAATAATTCAGCCGATTATGTGTTCTGGTCTACGACAAGTTTTTTGGGCAGTGCCACTGCTTCGTAGACCAGAACGATTGGCTGAATTATTGTTGTTCTGTTGTTTACAATAATGAAAAGCATACTTTGTTGTTTCCGCGAACGAAAAATCGCTGAACAAAAATAGCTCATAATTTAAACACAGATTTTAACGGATTTAACACTCGTTTTATTAACTTTTTACATTTTCCCAACGTTTCGAGACCTTTGCAGGGCTCGTGGTCGCGGTAGACTGAGGTGACAGCTGTCTTGTATGTCATTTGTTGATTGAAACTACCCTCGGTTATGAACATAATTAGACATTGACTACCCCCGTTACGGATACAAATTAAAAAGTAAAAAAGTATTTTTAATAACGTTCCTGACTACGGAGAAGAGCTCCCAGTGACGTGAGATCGTGTCCGTTAAAATCTGTGTTTAAATTATGTATAGTGCTCGTGCAAACCTAAGAAAATATTATAAAAATAGCTCAGTTTAGCTACAAAATGTAAAAAACTGGGAAAATTTTGAATTTCCCGCCACGTTGCTATCATCCCACCTTAAACTGAAATCGAAGCTGAAGTTGATTTCATACCCCGGAACGAACCGCATACCACATATCAAAGTTTCTGGAGTCTCTACATCTTGATTTTGAATTTAATAACTTTATGATTTCTGGGCGGAGTTGATTTCTTTGGAAAAAAATTAGTACATTACTGCCGCGATCTGTAATGAGTGCGTTTCTGGCGCGCTTTTGATGGCCGACAGAGCGCAGCGTAGCGCAGCTCAAGGCCCTCACAGTGCGGTCAGCATTGCAGCCCTTGATGGACAAGCTGAAATGAAGGCCGAGACCGAAGGTCGAGGCCTTTATAGCGCGGCCAGCAAGGGCTGCAATGATGACCAAACTTGAGGGCCGAGAGCGTAGCTAAGCTAAGCTCGAGGCAATCATAGCGTGGCCAGAAGCGCGCTCATTGCAGACCAAGGCTTGTATAGTGCTTTACTCAAACAATGCGAGTAATTAAAATATTAATTAGAATAGTAATTAACATAGTAATTTAATTAGCTTACCATTTGTCGTAGATTAAGTACTTTTTGTCGATTTTCCATTCCGTAAACTTTTTGTTGGTAAGCTTGCTTGTATTTTTCTTTTGACTTCGGTGGCAATAAATTTCCAATTACTAATTTCGCTTGATTTTGAATGTCCGGCGGTGTTAAACACATTAAATCCGAGGATTCGTCGCTTTGAGAGTTCACTTTTTCAACAAAAACACAGAAAAAAATCACTTCGAACAACGCGCGAAAAGTCGAAAACAATATGGCCGCGCTTTTTTTTTCTGTGCAATGTGTCGACTGCCAGTACCCATACAGCCTAATTCTAAATAAATACTTTTTGCACCTGATGTTTGAGTTCTATTTATGAAACAAAACTCGACATTAATGTTTTTTCTGGCCGCAAAACACAAGACATTAATGAAATTCCATACAACTTTTCTGGCGCCTAATCCAAGTAGCCCGCAAGTCCGACTTTGCTCAAAGAAGGTTGTCGAATTAATGTCCACATTACGAGCTTTTTTGAGTAAAATAATATTATAAGCTGGTAATTCCAACAAGTCACCTTAAGGTACTATTCTGACCAGCACTTACAGCCTGCAACTTCAGTCTGCTGCTGAGCTCAGAATTTCCCCTTCGGGAGACACTTAACTTAGTCACCTCTTACAAAAACCTAACCGACCTCTTTCTTCTTCACCAGACGCGTGCGGCCTCTCGGACGTGCCCCAGATCGAGAACCTTCAAGAGAAGTCCCAGTGCGCCCTCGAAGAGTACTGCCGGAACCAGTACCCCAACCAGCCCACACGCTTCGGGAAGCTACTCCTCAGACTACCCTCCCTCCGCACCGTCAGCTCGCAGGTCATCGAGCAACTCTTCTTCGTCCGGCTAGTCGGAAAAACGCCCATAGAAACTTTAATCCGAGATATGCTGCTCTCCGGGAGTTCCTTCTCCTGGCCCTACATGGCGACTATGTGACATACAATGTGGAGGCACCTGGCGTCCGCCTGATCAACACCGTACGGCTTCCCGCCGTACTTACCCAGCCAGAGATTCGAGCCATTTCAGCGGTACCAGCGAGAGAGCGAGGACGCAGTGACGTCATCCAGCGAGTTCCACGAGGCTGACACCGCCAGAAGCGAAGAATTCTTCCCGAGAGCTTCGGAAAGAACGGACTCTGGAACGTTCGATCCGGTTTCAGCCTTCTACGCGCCGAAAGCCGATACGATTGAAGCTGGCAGCGGCAGTGACACGCAAAAGAATGCTCAGAAATCTCTCATGATAGACAGTCTGTTAAATATTAGGAGTGAGGAGTCGTGCTCGATGTCAGAGATAAAATAGTGATGTTTCCCTTTGTTTCTTTTTCTTTTTTTTTTTGTCGTAGTTAGTACGGGGTCAGTAGTGTTCTTTAGTTGAATTGTTTTAGTTCCTCTCTTTGTAAAAAAAATATTTTGTAGGTTATAATTTAATGAAAAATATATATTTAATTGATTGTTTAATTAATAATTGCTGTAAATAAAAGTTTTTATTAATTGTAAATGTGTAGTTTAAGATTGAAGAGGCATACAGTGTTTTATACGTTTATAAAGCAATTTTTCTTGTTTTTGTAACTGTCACTTGCTACTCAATGTTTTTGCATTTTGCTTTT